>OX459030.1:11027073-12371818 GCA_949775025.1 Tricholauxania praeusta
GAGATGAGTTGAAACTCAGTATATAGAAGGTTTTTGATTACATTCGTATTCAAATAATGTGTTTATTAAAAACTTATTTCTTACGATTGAAAATATTTGTTGTCAGTATTGCTCTTTTGTTGTACAGTGTAATTCATGCTACACATATTCGTTTTTTCTAGTTCATATATTTTTAATATTAGTCGCATGTGTGTGCACTAGATTTTCAGCACAAAATTTACCACTTGAACCGAACAGCACTATAACCAGCAGCATCATCAGTAAACTAATCACTTGCATCAGTTTTTTGCTCGTCATCAACAGCAGCAGTTTTTTTCTCCCACTTTTTGCGTTTCGCATTTTTACGCCGCAGTCTTTTGGTTTGACACTCCAGTGTTACTTAAATTAAATGTTCTGACCCATGTGATAATATGGCACACTTTTGCAAGTAAGTAGTTGTGATAAGCTTACATGTTTCTCTATGTTTGATTTGAAATAAAGTTGAAAATTAAATAAGCTAGTAAAAAAAATTTGACGTTAAAAAATGTAAAATTTATTTTCTGTTAAAAATAATATTCAGTTCCGAACTTCGATTCTTCCATAGAAAAAATTGAATTTTGGGACTGAATTTTATCTAAAATAGTAAAAAAAAATTAAAATTTTTTAATTTTAATTATTCAAGCAAATTCAGGTATCGGGCTTCAATTTTGTGAAGAAAAAAAGTTACGAGCAAAAAACACGTTTTTTCTTAAGCCAAAAAGGACCTTCAGGAGAATCAAAAGCGCTCCATTTTTCTCGGAACGAAAAAAAAAATGATGCAAATTTCGTTTTTGAAGGTCATTCTAACTTTTGAGTCGGTGTCTGGCTGAATCTATTTGTCGACCCGGTCTAGTATGCAATAAGTCCAAATATTCGAAAAGAATCAAAGGATAACGATAAGTATCAATAATATCGAAAAACATGACAAATCAAGCTTCAAAACTTTAAGTCAATATCATGATATTGCTAAATGCATACAATAATAGCAAACATATGGACATTTCCATGAAAACGGAAGTTTTTGTCCCGTGTGACACCTTGATTTTAGCAATTATCTTGAAAACGAAAAATAGCCCAAATTTAACCTTAGCACCAATTATAAAGCTAATTAAGAGCTATAAATTAAGCCTATTTTCAAAATAAAAATCCGTTTTATTTTGACTTTTTTTTTTACTTTAAATATGTTCGACGGTCGAACGTGACCAATTGAAATGCCCATATTGAATATCTGCCATTAGAGTAGACACTTTTAGAAATATCAAAAAGTTAGCAAAACACTGTCAGAAAATCCTTAACTACTTTAGTTGGTCCATTTTTATGGCAACCACATTGAGCCAAAAATCTAACCGCCCACCGCTCAACCAACGCATATCGCAACATAACGCACATCGCATCAATTCAATGAATTTGATCGTTAGCATCAAGTGCCATCGACATTGCTGCTACTTCTGGCTGTTGTTGCTACTGCTGCTGATGAGCACGTTCTCGCTGATGATACTCGTTGTCCTGCTGTTGCGCCTGCTGTACGTACAATATGCAGCATATAAAATATGCGTATGGTATGGTATGGCATTGAAACCAATATTTTCAACATTTTTGCGTGCACCATGCCATATAATATCCCCCAATGTGAGAGTTTCGATGGTACCCTCAGTGGGTATATTGTTTGTGGCAGCACAATTTTTTTTCTTTTTTTGCAATCAGTGGTGAAAAAGGGGAAATGTTATTGAAATTTTTATTGCATGCAAATTTCTTTATAATTGCCAATGGCACTTTCTTGTGTTTCAGATAAAATAAAGAAAGTTTTTATGTGGAACATTTAAATTCTTTTTTTTCAAAGAAATTATATTTTCCAGGTTAAAGTCAAATGTTTTGTGTGGAAAATATTGAAAATATGAAATAAAATTTGAGGAAAAAAGTTTCCTTTTCAACATTTTGTAAATCATTTTCACTTAAGCAACTTAAAGCTTTACATAGCTTAAAAAACATTTCATTTTAACCCCACTATTTTCTCAGAAATCCTTTATTGTTTCATTATAATTAACCAAAAAGCACAAAAAAGTCATAAAAGCGCAAATAAAAATGCAACCAAGCGCGTCAACTGACAATAACTATTTATTCAAAAGCGTTTTCGGCATCTTTCACTTCTACGCGCATTTGTGCTCAATGAAATTAAATTTTCCCAAAACCAAAAACCGAACACCAACAAACCACTAACCTCCCCATAGACAAAAGAAAAAGCAGCGCCAAAACTTTTCGCATCGATTCCTTTTTTAATATTTGACATTTTCTGTGCGCTCAACAAATTCAACTAATTGCCATTCAGTGACAGTGTTGCCATACATTTTGTCCTCAGTTAAATTTTTGATGCTAGTAGTGATGCTTAATTATAGCAAATAAATATTTATGGCAGCTGTGGAAAAATGCTGTGTGATTTCAAAATAAAATCGTTGATATTTGGCAGGCGTCACAAGGAAAAAAAAAACACAATAAAAAAGCGCCCTTTTTTTTGCAGTGCGGTTTTTTCTTAATACAAAAATATCATAGTAAATGGAGCAAAAATCATAATGTTATGTTCCTGATATTAGCCAAACTGTCCGAAAGAATCAATTCATTATTTTTTTTCTCTTGTTTTACTATTTACTTTTGCTGTGGTGCATGAAATTGTTTTCTATTTTTATCAGATTATGGAGATGTAAGGGGTCTTGCCTATTGGCTGAATGCTTTGTATGTGGAGATGTAGGCAACTCGCTAAACTATACATGCACTTAGTAAGCGATGTCTTAAGGAAATCTACCTTTAGTTTGTTACACATTGTATATAGAGATGTAGGCAAGCTGCCTACAAAGCGGCCATCTTTTTGTAAAAAGAATTTACAGTTGTGGCTGGAGTTGTGAGCATTACTGCCTGCAATGAGTATAACTATTCATCGATGTTGTTTATAACATATTTACCGCAGGGAATAATAAAAAATGGAAGTGCCTCAAAGAATACAATCTTAAAAATTTTTTGAAAAGATTGTGAATTGATGCGATCCGCGTGGTACACTAAATTTGGACTTTTAAAGTACAATGCATCTGGCTACGCTGACGACTAGCCAGCGATATTTTTTTTAGAAGAGTAAGCTTCAAGTAGAAGAGTAACAAGAAGTATTTCAAACTTTCAAATAAAAAATGATTTTCAAATAAAAGTTACAGAACATTTTTTGTCCTTTTTCAAATCACGTAGCTCAACAAATGCACCCTAAGTTCATGAATAGCCGCGTACAAAAAAAAAAGTTTTCAATTACTTTTATTTCAAAAAAAAAAAAAAAAAATTTATTTATTTTACAAAATCTAAATAGCTGCAATAATAGAAAAATCTTGCACAATAACGCAAATTAAATAAATGCGAGTATTTATGCCAACATTATATTCAGCGCAATATTTTATTATTTTAATGACAACGGCAACAACAGCAAATGACAACATAAATTTGTGCAAATTTCTAAAGTCAACAAAACGCGTCACAAGCTCTCTAAAGCCGGTAGGGCTAAAATATCCTATTGCCACAATCAAAGGACATTGTCGCCGTCGTCGTCGTCATCGTCGTCGGCGCGTCCCATGTCAAGTTGAGCCTGTCGCTTGCTTATTTTATGTGGCCACTATGTCGGCAAAACTTATGTGCGCGACAATAAGAAGCGCAATGAACGACATCTAGCGTGAAACGCATTTGCATGTTGTTGCTGTTGTTGTTGTTGTTGGTGTACTTCACAATTATGTAAAGTGAATTAACTTTATTTTTTGTTGTTGTTTTGTTATATATTTCGTTTTTTCTCTTCTACATACATAGTTGCGTTTCTTATTGTGTGTTTTTTTGTTTTTCGTTTTTGCTTTTGCTGTAATGCAAACGTTTTTCTTTATGAGCAAGCACTCGCGCGCGCCTGAAATGCTGCAATGTAAATATTATTGAAATACTTGAGAAATTTTCATAATTTGCTGCAATTTTAATTTAATATTGTTAATGCAAAATTTCATTTCATGCAGTTTGCAATAGAGTGCGCATTTTTTGTTGCAGTGATTGTTGCGGCTGTCGTGTATTCGTAATTCGGAGCAATTCTACAGCTAACAGTATTTACAATGCTTTTCTTTAATTCATTTGTGGAAAAAGTTTGAAATTAACTACTAAAATTAACTTTGTTCTGTGTAAAGTTTGAGATTTTATTTATTGCAGGCAGCATTGACAGGGATGGCTGTAGTTAAAAATTGTAGCAAAGAAGAGACAGCAATTTTTGTTCAAAAAAGTCTTGTTGCGTTAAGGTTTGACTGAGTTATGTTGCTTCGCAGTTGATAAATAAATAAATAAATATATAAATAAAAATAAATAAATGTGTCTTGATAGTTTCATAGTTTATAGAACAATGCTGAAAGTATGAATTATTTTAGAAAAAGCTATACTATTTATGTAAAATTGTTTATATGGAAATGGTTTGTAACGCTTTGTTGCAAAATATACTGAACCGATTTTGATTATTTCTTTTTTAAAACAACATATTTATGGTAAAGAAGGTTGCTGTATACTTTGATTTTCCGTTTTTAGAGTTAAATTTTCTTTTTTTAGGATTGAATTTTACCAAAACCTCACACAAAAATTGTCGCTTTATTTTTCGTTGCTGATACTTATGCTGGCTGCTTCTTGTTGTTGTTGTTATTGTTTGCTTTTTTTTTTCTTCTCATTTGTACCGTTTGTATTTGCTTCAAAGTTCAAGCAACAGACTCTCTTTCAATTGTTTTTTTCTTTTTCTTTTGAAAAGAGAATATTGAATGAGATGTTAAGAGAGTAGTTTCATTATGAATTTAAAAAAAAAACGGCGAGGGTGTTGGAGTGCGTACAAAGCTGCAGATACCACTAGTAAGTCAATTAAATTTTATGGAACACAGAGGAATTTTTTACTAAAATATTACGAAATATAATTTTTTATTGAGAAACTGAAAAAGTGTACTGAATAAATTTTCAATTTCGGATATAATTTTTGACTAACTTATGGAGAACACAGTATTATCTTGTGGACTAGGGGGATTCAATGCTCAAGTTTCATCTTTGAACTCGATAAGTTTTAATAAGAAAACTTTGCTAAAAATATTATTAAATATTATTTATCTTGGCATAGAAATGTTCGGCGACATAATTTATTTCCAGAAATTTTATAATATGTCTATGGAACTATGTCAAAACATAGACTGAGAATTACTTCATATGGTCTTAAGCAGAAAATTTGACTAAAATGCTTCATAGAAGCGTTAAGAAGTGGTACCCGAAGAATGGTGGGGTAACATGTTTGGCTTTTCATTGGGAATAAAATAGCCTCAGGCACTAAACTTTCTAGATTTGAAATAAAAAAAGCCATAGAAAAGCCACGAAACGCTGACATACAAGCTAAAATCTAATGCGGATTAGAACTCAGTGGCCCCCAATTACTCCTAGCAGACATAAGCCGATCCAATTTCATTGGCCACAGTGTATCTATTCAAAAATCCATCTCCAAACCATCATCCATCTTTTCATCTTCTTCTGTAACAAGTGCGAATGTGGAAATATTTTGTTTCGATTACCTCAGTACTTTCGTGCGATATCTGTACTTCTATGCTGATCAATATGTTTACTCTATAAGCTTAACTTAATGTACGCTTATATGCTGCGTGTAAAAATAATAATTTTTCTAGTTTTATTTCACTTATTTTTGTATTTTAATAACTCACTCTTGTGCACATGATTGCGGGAAACAAGAAAATAATAACTACCATTTCACAATTTGCATTGCACCGGATATGTACTCGAAATAAAATTTCCTATTTTTATTTATGTCGATTGATATTGCGTCTCCTAAGCTGTTGTCACTTAGCTATTTTTTTTTCAGTAAGTTTTACGACCGTGTGCTTGTGAGTGCTTAAATGAAATTGAAATCTCATGTTATCTTCATGTGAATTTTATTTGTCAACAATATTATCATCAAAGTTTATCACAAGCAAAATGTTGTAATATCATTAACCGTTTATATGATTTGCAAATGTTGTAACTGGACGTACATCACTTGTATTACGTAGAACGTAGTTTAGTTAAGAATATGAACATTTCCAGGAAACTCTTGAAAAATTATTGATTTTTGAATCTTCAAGGCGATGAATTTATTGGAAGAGTTATAGAAGTGCTAAATGCGAGATTGCGGCTATCACACATGGAGCCTCTTCGCTCCTAAATAGATAACATTTCAATAAAAATTTTTTTTGCGAATCGTAAACGCTTTGTGATATTCTAAACCAGCGTCAACGGTTTCATTCTGACACTCCGACCATTAACATTTTTTTATTTCAGACATCCTTTTATGATTCATGATTCCACATTCTAAACGTCTTCTCTATGAGCTCTAATTTCGATGAAATTAAAAATGATTTCCTTTAGACAAGCTCACCATGCATCTGTTATCATCTGAAATGGTTTTTTGTGACTTTCGGTGGCGTCAGATTAAAGTAGTCTATAGCTCTATTTGTGGAAACGAAAAATGAGAACCTTATTTTTTTGGATATACCATTAATATATGAGTCATTCCTGATGAAAACGACTAAGAAATGGAAATTTCGTTGCTGCACTACTTTGAATTTTGCACAGACTTTGTGAGAATCTTCGTTAGGGTTCCAAAGAAGGAAACCCAAGGGCATTTAATTTTCAGATGCGTCAGTCCACGCCTGGCTGAATTGTAGCATATGAAAAACGTAATTTTTAGGCTTCAATATTTTTAGCTGTAAAAACTTTTCTGCTTAAGATATAGACACATTTGAGATGGCATCTTCAAGCTAAGATATGGTAGTATTTGTGCATAGAATATAAATTCACAAAATTAGTATACGCGAAAGTTACACGGTGCTGAAAATACATGTATTTCATTGAGTTTTCGTGATTTTCAACATATACAAATTTATACATATCGAGGAAGAAATAAGATCTACAATTAACTCGTTCGGCTTACTTTCTATAAAAAAAATCTGTGCTTGAAATTTCGAACTTTTGAAAAAATTGAGTTTTTTGGGCCATTATATCAGCATGTGGACCACGAGATAAAAATATGAAATTTACAGGATATTAAGTTTTAATCGTGATCTTCAAAAGTCTGAAATTTCGTTAACCGGTTTTCGTTCTGACCATGTGTTCAGGTAACTTAAAAGAAGCAACAAAAAAAAAAAAAATTTGAGTAAGTTTTTTGTTTGAATTTCGAACCCAAACATCAATGGTACAAGCTAGAGGAAAAAAACAACAATGTGGGCGAACAGAGCGGCACATATCCAGTTGCAAAAATGTTAAGAAATCGCGAAAAAAGGCTTATGTCTCTGAACTAATTATTCACTTTGCTATCAAAAAAGTACCTTTTGGAAGTGTCTGAGAATGAAATTATTTGAAGGTTAGTGTAATTTTCTGTTCACCCACTCTTCAATTATAACACAGAATTCAAGTTAATGAAATATTCAAATTAAATAAATGATATTTTTTTTTAGATTTTTTACAATGTCGGGTTATAGCCACGTCCGCTGCAAAGTCTTATCCGGCCTTTCTTTAGGTGAAAAAAAGCACAGAGATTCAACAATACTCAAGTTCTTGGCTGATTTTTAAGAAAAACCAACCCAGAAATAATTTTCTCAGAGGTTATAATCTTCAAAATCCTTTGATATTTTTTCGAATTATGTAGAGTAGTTTTCTCCTGACTTTCCGAAAAATTTTTTAACTGTTTCTATCATTGAAATTTCATATAATCTTTGGTCATACATTTTTTCTGCCACTTTTTATTTTAACATTTTTCATATGATTGTTCTTTCAGTAATATTGTCTAACCTGTGCCATGTTCCATTGAAAAAGTATAGACGCTTCTTTCCTTTATAAAATATAATTTAAGGGATATATTTACATTTAATGTATTTTTTGTCAACGATTTTGTTTATAATTTAAAATATTTAAAGTACACCTTAAATAATATGAACTACATGTGTGCGTGCTTTTATCGCACTTATAATTAAATATAGTCGTCAGTAAAATTGTAGATTTATTTTAAACAGCGCTGACTCATAACTTGGTGAGCTTTTATTATTAATGAACTGTCTTCAAGCTGGAAATTATACAGAATACACTGCGCACACACACTCGGGTAAGCATTTCCACACCTTATTAAAATATACGTACATACATACATGAGTTACCACAGTTATATCTATGTATATATGAATACATACGTGAAAGTATGTGACGCTTTTGTGTTATGAATTTTTAAATAATGTCATATGTCCAATGCGCCAAGTATTCATCATACTCAGTGAGTAGCGTAGCGCACTATACTGTTCGTCAATGTAGTTCTATACATAGATGTACATTCAGTTATATCATACATACATATATACTGCTGCATACACATGCTTGAGTTTATTGTGGGTGCGCGCTTTTGTGTTAAGTATGTTATGTCATTTTTCTCATATGCTAGGTTAATATCCGCTTAAGGATTGATGCACAAGTGTTAATAATGACGTTTCTGGTTGATTGAAAAAAAAAAAAAAAAAAAAAAATTTCAGCTTCATTTTTACAAAATGTAATCCGCTGACTTTTACGTGGCATTTTTTTAAAAACATGGTGGTAAATTAAATTTAAATTGCATTTATAAGAGGAAAGTTTTACTTTTTTTTACAAAAAATTGAAAAAGTAGTTCATGTGAGTATAAAAAATTACAAAAAAAAAATATTTTAATATATAGTTTTTCAGCCAGTTTTGAGTAATACTACAGGGAGATATAATTTCTATTAATATTATAGAAAAAAGACTTTCCAAATACTAAAATGACATAAAATTCTTATCTTCATTACAAGTTAACACCTTTTTACTACTTTTGCGCATTGTTTCTTACTTACAATACCCTCTTAAGAGTTGCTCTTAATAAGAAAAAATTTCACAAATTACTAGAGATTTTACAAGGAAACCATCAATTGAATTAACACTTCAACACTTATAATTTAAATAGCTACAAAAAGCAAATGCTTCTATTTAAAATATCGACCAATACACGAGTTGTACAGAGAAAGGAAAAATGGCAACTTGAGTAATGATATTATAGCATACAGGTTGGTGTTGGTGATTGTGATGGTAACACTGATACTAATTAACTTCCAGACGTTCGTCAACACGTGCAAAATGACATGAAACTTTGTGGACACTCAAACGTACACACAACGTCACTTACGGCTAAAGTGTACGTGATATAACTCGTGCAATATCACAAAATTGTAGTGTTACGTTAAGGATGGAGTGATAATGTTGCACAGTGCATAAAAAATATAAAAATATTTATATGACATTTTTTTGCTGTGATTTAAATTTCAGAAAGATAAACATAAAAAGTATAGTGATTATTTGTCAGTGATACTTTGAAAGTTAAAATTAATAAAGATAATTTCGCAGAAATAACTAAACTATTTATGTATAAAATTTTAGAATTGATGTTATATCAGTGATTTTTTTCTGGCTTTATGTCGGTGACTTAAACCAAAATAAAAACACCCTTTACTTTATTTATTTTAGTGACATTCTATTTTATTTGGCATGCGGTTATGTCTGTGATATCTAAGCCATGATATTTAAGTGTTTCATTTTAAAAGCGATACTTAAGCGGTGATAATTAAGCATTGATGTTAGCAATGATATCTGGTCATTGAAATCTTAGCTGCTATACATTAGCTGTGATATTATTTGGATAAGTGATATTTTTTTTTGTTTCATTTGCAGTGATACTTTAGCAATTCTAGTTTACTTATGATATTTGTGTAGTTATGTTGTATCAGTAATGCATAAGCCGTGATATTTCAGTAACGCTACTTTGAAAATAATATTGTGTTTGTAATACTAAGCTGTGATATTATAGTTAATACTTAAGAAGTAATACTTTAGCTGTGATAATTCAACAGTTTTATTTTAGCAACCATATTTTGTTTTCTGTAACTTAGAAGTGAAAACTTAGCATTAATATTTAAGGTGTGATACTTAATCAGTGATATCATGAATAACCGTACCCAGCGAGATTAAATCTATAACCAAGAAGAGACTGATGGTATACAGTCAGAGATGTTCAAAGCGTATTCCAAATCATTTGCTATTTGAAATTGCATTCTGAGCTGCTGGCACCAAATGAATGCCAATATTCTATTTCTGTTTTATGTTATTTCAACGATGGAATTAGGAATACACATGTAATATAAAAATCAAGTTTTGTAATCAGATTTAGATTTCAAAATCCTTCGTAAAGTGAGAAGAAAAAATGCAAAATTAAATTCATAATAAAGAATCTTTCGTTTTGATATTTGGTTTATCCGTTTCACGTTAATATCATTGCTCTAGGACATTTATGTGATTTATTAAAAATTCTTCCATTTTCCTTAATTTAAATTTTCGTATCTTAATATTTCTAGAATTAAGGCTCATAAGACAAAATTTTAATATATTATTAAGTTTTGTTCAAAGCTATGCCCCTCTAAAGTTTTTATTAATCAAATGGGAAAAGTTTCATGTTCCGCTTGTTGCTAAGAAATTTTTGGCTGGCCTCATATATTAAATATCCATTAACTTAGTTATACTGTGCCACATCGCTGCTATTGCGAGTGATGCCGTTGGTACTACTACCACTCCTTTTATGTGACCAACAAGCAACATAAAAGCCAGAGATTAGAGAAATGAAAAAACAGTGTTAGTTAAAACGAGTCCATTGAATGGAAGCCATAAAGTGCTTTTGGTGGCATATCCGTTCTGCAATCGTTTTTTTTAGATATTTTTTTTTATATCATGAAAACCTACGTTGACACTTGCTACAATATTCGACGCTCGATGACTCTAAAGTGTTAGAGTGTTTCTTTTAATGTTTCGTTATCTAAGCACCACCATTGCCATATAACGCTATCATATTCGTCAGGGGGTCGCAAAACACAACGTAGACATCTCAACAGCGATACAGGTGTCAACGTCATGTCACATCATGAAGTGTCACATCACATCACGTTACATTACTGAGCTTGGTGTGCGCAGCCTTAGTGAAGAAGAGTTCAATTGTTAGAGTCGAAACGTGCCTATTTGGTATATAGTACCTTTTTTTTTCTCTCTTGACAAAGGTAGTATCTCTTCCATTTTCTCAACCATTCTGTTAATATTTTCACTGTATTTTCTACATAATATTTACTTGCTATAAGAACTATCATTGTTGCTTTTACTGCTAGGAAATCTAAACCACATGTATACATCTTTTTTATTTTCTATCACGTTTAATGTATTTCTTTCAGTAGGTTCTTATATTAAATAGTTTTGGGAATTTGTATGGTACTCACTCAGAGGCCATTAATGAAATTTGATTTTTATATAGAGTACTAATGGTGCAAAAGCATATTGTGAGACATAAGCGGCTAAGTAATATCAAAACTGAGAAATTCCTGAAAGAAAACTTTTAGCCAGCGGCCATGAATGAAATTTTATTTTATTATAGAGTACTAATGGTGCACAAACATATTGTGAGACCTAAGCTCTAAGTAATATCAAAACAAAGAAATCCCAGAATGAAAACTTTTGAAATTGTTAAATGAGAAGTGAATTGAAATGTGAAAGCAATGATTTACTTACGTCAAAAGACATATTTTCGTTTCTATTGGGGTGGTTTATTTTTATACAAAGAATATTGTGTTTGAATTCTATGCGCTGATCTAAATACTTTGATCAATATATTTAAAAAAAAAAAATAGTGTCATACAAGCTTAATCTTTTCCCATGTACATTATGTTCTTCAGTATCATATTCCTTCACCGTTTTTGACTTATTTTTTCTATTTCTCTCTCTTTCGGTTTTGTTTCGTTTATTTGCACTATCTTTACCATTTTTTTGTGTCACTTTTATTAATACTTTGGCTAGTTTTTATAACCACTCGAGTTGCCAAGTTTGCTATTTGCTATTCATCGTTCAAACCAACCGACCGACCGGCTGACTATGTCAAAGCATGAACCCTGCTTTTGTTGTTATCTCTTTCTATTAGTGATTTTTCTATGGTTTTCCGCTATTTTTAGTATCTATGTGCTATGTGTTGTTGTGATGTCCAGTGGGACACATTGAGTTGAACATTACCTTACAGAGATGGCGCTATGTTAGCAGTTTACTTCCTGGATTTTTCTTTTTTACTTTTTTCATTAAAGTTATGCTTTCCACTTAAGCCAACACACAGAAACACTGAGAGAAATATGCATATATATAGTAGCATTGCGTATGTATGTTTGCCATTATCCATGCCATTCTACTGTCTGCTATAGCATAAGAGCACAACTTTTATCCCTTGTATTTTTCTGTAGAAAAACTGACGCTGAAGTATTTCATATATCCATGTGGTATATGCTCGCTTTTTTTACTCATGAAAGTATTTTTTTTTTGTAGCATTTTCTTTTTTTTTTTTTTGTTTTCTCTAGTGTTATTTTTTTTCTGCTGACCACACTTGTGTGTTTCGTTTTGCATGGGTTAAGCAAACACAATTTATGATTGTATGAGCACTTTTTTCTGTTTTGCTTTCTTATGTAGCAGTATTCAAATTTTTAATGGGAAAAAGTTTTTCTTTGTAGACCTTTTTTTGGTATTGAAAAAAACTACATGAGAGTGTAAATAAAAAATGGCTCAGTGGAAAATTCACAAGAAAAGCAATTTTAGTTTGAAGAGGTTTATTTTTTTAGGCATGCTGCTGAAAGCTTCTGAACAAAAAAAAAAAAAAAACCACTTACAATAACAAGTATTGGGTGCGGTTTGGCACAATTAATTATTTCAGTTTGATATTGTTAAGTTTTTATGAGTTTGAGATATCCGATTTTAAAGTGGTAGAATAAATAAATTAAATACATAGAAAGTTAAAAGTTTTCTTTTTATGTGACTAACCATGTCGTATGAGTAATAAGTTGAATTGTCATGCGACATGGAATCGATTTTTTCAACTTTTGAAACAATGGAGTTCGATGTAACTTCGTTGCGTTGTGGCAAGGCCATTATTATTAAACTGTTTTATAATAATTTGTTGTCTTAACTGAATTTTATTCATAGAAATCGTTTAGTTTGCTTGAATAGCCATGACGTATGAGTGACATTAGCTTGGCATATAATGTATAAACTTCTTCAGTTTCTGTTACTTGAAAGTTTAATACTTTCAGTTTTATAAAATCTTTGACTTGCTTAACCCATTATCTAATATGGAATACAGAAATTGATAGTTGTTAAATATACAACTTATAATGAGGCAGATGTATACATATGTATGTTCATATACAAAATAATTTTAGGTAGCCATGTTGTATGAGTGACATGCAATTAATGCATTGTACGTTGGATGGTAAATTTCTTATAATTTCTGTAGTTTTCGACCTGAATATCTTTAGATCGATGCAGTTCTCATGTTATGTATGAAAATGAATTTTATTCGTTGGAAGGTACCATAATATAATTAGGTGGTGCTGTTAATGGCCACATAAAGACTCAAGTGTTCGATAAACTTTTTATATCAGTTTTTTTTTTTCGAATTAATTTTAAAATTTCAGAACATTAAAAATAACATAAATGGTGCCTTTTCAGCAAATGTACTCAAATCACCATAAAAAAAAAAATTTTTTTTTCAAATTCCTCAATTCATGTGCTGTGCAAAACTATCAAACACCGGATATGAAGTAAGCACTTTCATTGGAAATATAAATTAAGTAATCTAAGGTAGATTCAATTGTATGAATATAATTCAACTACATCAAAATCTTTTGATAATTTCAATAAAACCATAAGGTGTCCGCAATAGTTTCGCTTTAATCAATATGCTTATCATTACAATCAACATCCGCTTTATTGTCCCACCAACAACAACAACTTCATATCGACTTCATATTTATCATTATCATTATTTTTGTGCTTGTAACTCTCGTTATGTTTTATCGTATCCGTGTTGCACAGGAAGTAGGAAATAAATGTGTTATCAAGCGGCAGTGACAGAAATTTCATTTCGTGTTTGGCAATCAATGCCAAAGGTATACAATAAATCAACAAAATCCCACAAAAAATCCTAAAAAAGAAAATCGAAATAATCTTTGTTATATCTTGCTTACTCTTTTGCACTGTTATGCGAGACGACGAGCATAAGCGCGATAGTACATAAAAGTATAATAGCTTCGCATGAAGCAAATGACAAAGAAAAGCAGTAAGAAAACTCTAAGGACAATCGAACATCGTCTTCGATAATAGTGCGTTGTTTGGGTTGTGCTTGTATTCCTGGTGGAATAAAGAAAAATGTCATTACTGTCAATTGATAGCATTTAGTTAAACATGCTGTGATAAAGACGAGAAGCAGACAAAACGGAGATAAATTTAAAGGAAAATTCAATGACATTAAATCTGCTGCTACTTAAATCAAAGATTGTAAATGTGAAGGATAAGTTATGAAGGGCAATAAGATTGCACTATTTATTTATTAACTGCAAGTTGAAAAGGGTTTTGCTGTGCTTATTTGGCGTATTAAGTAAAAAAAATGGTGCATACTTATGAGCAAGTATTGTTTATTGCTTGAAATACAAACATTCATATGCAGACATTTGTAAATACCAACAAATTTATTGGGAGTGTTTGAGTTAAATGCAATTAGCATGAATTAAATATCACTCATACGACCTGTTTGATATGCAACTTTCTTCAGTAAAGCTGTTAAATATTTTAGGGGAAAAAAATTATAGTGATGTAGCATACTGTTTCCAATATAAAACTTGGTACCTGAATTGAGTAAAACAGGCCCCTTCGTAGAACTCATCCAAAGGCGGGCTTAAACTCAATTAATTCATGCAAGTTGTGAATAGGGGGGTGATTGTTTTTTTTTTTTCGTTAGCCAATAGTTGCAAAATTCTATGATTAAAATTTAATAAAATCACCAAAACTTACCTGGTATATTGGCATAGGTGGTTTTTGCTAATATCACAAAAACCAAAAAAACAAATTGAAACGATTTCAGCAGCTGTGAAATATTTCGATAATTTCGTATATTCGAAATTATTTTCGATGGTTGAGCAATTTTGTCTGTTGTGGCCAAGCCAAGCCTGCTAACTGTTGCTGTTGTTGTTTTTGTTATTAATGATTCAGTATGATAGTTGCTTTGTGTAGTTCTTGTTCTTGTTGTTACTGTAATATTTTTGTTTTCATTTATTGCTGTCCGCTTGCTTGTCACATTAGCAGGCAGCAGCTTCGTTGATTGTTTAAATTGCTGTGGTTGCTTTGCTATTTTTGTATAGTTTGTGGCGAACGATGAACGCGACCGGCTTAATGCCTGACACCACCGGTAAGACCCAGGGTCCGCACACACGCCCATGCCTCTGGTCCCATAGTCAATGCCGCTAACGGATCGTCCTCATTGCAGCGGCGTCACCTAGAAGTTGAAGAAAAAAAATTATTTTTAATAAATTTTTTGGAATTTCGTAATCAGTGTACATATTAGAGGATTTTTATAACAAATAAATAGCGGCCATTATTTTTACTTAATTTTTTTTATGAGGCATATTGATAAAAATATTGTTTGCAACATGTTTTTCAAATAGGGCATATCGGAGTTCAAATATCAAAATTTGAAGGCATTGCAGGTATTTTTAGTTCTTTTATCTTACTTTTTGAATTCCTATTATACATCTTTTTGTGAATCGCGACTGAGTTGCATCGAACTAAAATAAAACAGATATATATGACTCATACATAAATAATTAAAAAACTTAAAACTTGTTTAGTTAATCATGTCGTATGATTGATCTTAATTTAAAAAAATATTTTTCTGAATTTCTTTTAGCTTTAAACTTCAATATATGAATTCTGATGGAACTTACGCAAATTGTTCAGTGGCAAAATACTTCAGCTACAAGAGTTCTCAAAAAATTGTACTATTGAACAATGGCCGCTACAGCATAATACTCATACGAAGCATTCAATTATATATAAAATTAAAGTTTAAATTTTTTTTTTTGTGATTTTACTTTGACAGAAAATTATTAAAAAAATTATTTTTTACTAAGAAGTTTCTTGGTTACAGTATTTGATATTTTTCATTTACCTTACAGACATCATTATTTTGTACATACAGACTATACGTCATGCAAATGATGTTTCTGATGTACCTGTCAATGATATGACTTTTGTGCACGAAGTGACATTTGACGTTGTTGCAGCAGTAAATCCAAGTGCTGTGAAGTACGGATTGAACATTCTGAAAGATATCAATGTCCAGCGCATATTCGAATGCAAATACGATTTGTGGTGAAGCATACAAATTACATTAGAGCTGTATGTAGTTGTAACCACCCCCACCCTCAAGTGCTATGCACAAATGTAACCAACGGTTTTAGCTGATGAACATTTGGTGATTCTAGGACTTTTACATTGTTTTTGTGTGTCCTTTTTTTAGATCGAATTGCAATTCAAAAGGACACTCTGAATTGATTTGTGCGGTTATGACAGTGGCTAATCAAAAGGATACTTTTGAATTAATTTGTTGCGGAATTGGGGGAGATTATTATTTGCTCTGCTGCTGAAAATGAGCTTGCGGTCAACATGAAATTCGTAATGTTGTATAATACAAATGGGAAATTTGATGGTCAAAAGTTCTCATTTAAAATATTGGCTTATGATTGAAAGCTTATTACTTATTTGCTTTACAATGATAAATTTCGCTTATCATGTCGTATGAGTGATGTTGAAATATTAATGTACATATGTGCGTGTTTCGACATCAGTCTTGAGTTTGACATAAAATGTTTTTTAAAAAAAGTGGCTGTTGATATTAATAAGATAGGTAACACCATCGAGGTAGAATAGTTGATCGATCTCTTGTCAAGTTATCTATTGGACACATCTGTCTATAAAGTTTTCATAAATTTTAGGAAGATTTCTCAAGAAGATCAATTGCTCAAATATATAAAAAAAAATAATAAGTCATTGCATTATCAATGCAATTTTTTTGAAACAGTCTTTGCAACCAATACATACAAAGAGAGAATTATTGTTGAGATAAGTATTCATTTGAATTGAAATCTTTTGCAAATACACCAAAGTAAATTTCTTATCCAACTTAAACTCAGTCAATGAGTTAAAAGGGAAATCAACTAAAACTTCAGTTCCAAATGCAAAAATTCATTGTATTAGCTCGTATTGTATCTGCATTGCACTGAAGTCGTTCATTAATGCACCGGAAGTTCCCTCTAGTTGTCATTGACATGACACATCCGACGTTGCGACATCAAAATGTAATCCAAATTCGAACAAACACTATGCAAATGCAATGATTTGCTTGATGATAATGACGATTCCACACTGATGGTAGGTAACACCGACATCGACTCAAACTCTATGAAATGTAAAATTTTTGAATAGCTTCCAATCAAAGCTATAGGAAACGGAAGTAATGAAGTGGTCGTTGCTCCTACCTCGTAGCAATGTCGTAATGTCGTACGTATATGTTGATGTGTCATTCCAAATGAAATGAAAATCCCAATACGATGAGGTAAGAAATTTATTCATTCATTTGTCATTTTATGGTTGACAATTTTATGGGTGGCCCAAAATTATGGGTGACAGTATCAGTGAGGATTGGATTGGCTGTAATGCAGAGATGGAAAGAAAGAAACACTTTATACGGAGCGTACAAGTAGCAAGCGTTGTATTTTGCAGAGATTTCGTTACATATCAATTGGTCAGTTTCAAATAATGACTACACTCGCTAAAAAAAAGTTTGTATGTTTAAATTAGAAATATGCTTTTCATTAAGCTTTAGTTGCCATTAAGCAGGATTAAATGTTTGTGCTAGCTACTTAAAAAATAATAAAAAATGTCTGTGCATAGAAGTGAATTTCAAAAAATTACATTTTTCATTCTTTCAGAAATAATTGGTCATGTATTTGGCACACCATGACGTATGAGAGATGTTTATTTCATATGCTATATTTTGAATCTAATAACATTTTGAACGAAAGTCTTCGGCAAGTTAGTCTAATTTGGATAATCTTCTGATGTCCTTTATCAAGTCACAAACGATAGGGCCTTCAATTCTCTTAAAAACTTTTCCGATTCAAGAAAATTCAACTTTCATTTTTGTAGAAATAATTTGTCATACATTTGGCACACCATGACGTATGATCGATGTTAACTTCGTATGTCATATTTTTAACATTTTGAACGAGTCTTAGGCATATTAGCCTAATTTGAATAATCTTCTGGTGTTCTTTATCTCATCACAAGCGATAGGGTCTTCAATTCTCTTAAAAACTTTTTCATTCCAAAGAGTTCTTGTTCCAGCGATGGTTTAGCTCGGCTGTGCTTTCTGCTACCGTGAAGGTTATATTCCAATGCTTGCCGGCAAACTTCAATCTGCGATTTCCGAAAAATGTGTCCATGTTCTATTTTTGCCGTTGAACTTGCTATTTGTATATTCACGTTTGACTCCATTATTTTAAGTTTCATTGTCTCAGGAATAAAAAATTACAGATATTACGAACACGAGCGATAGTACCTTTCGCTTTGTTGCTTTCGGCATATATATCCTTACTGGTACTACAAAGAAGCATTTTAGGGCTGCCCAAAAAAGTCAATTTTTCCATTTCTTTTATGTTGAATAGTGTTTCACCGAGGCTACGAGGCAGTCTCGTTTTTGACTACGAGAACGAGGCGAGACCGAGGCGAGAACGAGGCGAGATGGAAAAATAAATTTTCCTCGCTTGACCGAGGCGAGGCGAGATCACACGGCACCTCGCCTCGGCCTCGCCTCGGGCTCGCCTCGTCCTAGCCTCGTTTTGGAAACCAAGAGCGAGGCGCGTTTTGACGAAATCTGAACTCGTAAGACCCATATGCAGATTCAAAATATGAATGTAATTTTTATATTAAAATCTATATTTAACTAATATTTTAGTATTTAATTTTGAGCAAACTACTTTGTTTTATTTTTAACCCGCATGTGCTTCTTACGAGTTCAGATTTGGTCCAAGCGCTAATGCACAGAAATCCTTGGATTGCATCAGATTTTATGCGACTTCGCCTCGATTGATCGATTAGGGAAGCATGTAAGGCTATGTATGGCTATAAGCAAAACTGCATGATTGACAGCACTGCATTGAAATTGATTTATTCTAACAGATTTTCTAAGAACCGGTAAGGTGAAGCAAAACGCACAGGGTAATGCTAGTATATAAATAAAGTTCAGTATATGTATGTTCGTTGCTAATGGACTCCTAAACCGTTCAACCGACCGACGAAAGATTTGACATACATATATGTTTATTAAGATTTGGGATGCTCCGTAACATAGCTTACGATAAATGGGTGATGCCACCCCCACATAACAGAAAAACAGAATTCATCATATATTATCAACTACTTGATGCAGATTAATAAAACTTGGTATATTTATAAAAGGTAGAGGCATAACTAAGATTTAATTAATAAAATGAGCGGTTCCATACCTTCAATATAAGAAACAAATTAACTTTATCGTATCTCAATATCTATTTGACGTAAATAAATAAGATTTGGTACATATCTTTCTTATAGTTTGTAAAACGTTCATAGCTTAGTTTGGTTTGGAAAAATAGGCAATGCCTCTCCTTCCCATATAAGAAAAGAATTAAATTCATCACATCTCATCCAATTCACCAAAAATAAAAACAGATATTTTATTTTATTTCTTGAGGCTTGATGAGCCTGTCAGCCTGGATACATGTATAATTTTTCATTTATTTTAATAAAAACCTCGCTTTTTTACCGAGGTGCCTCGGCCGAGAGCGAGGCGAGGCGAGGCGAGGCGATGCATGTGATGGCAAGACCTCGTCCGAGGCCGAGGCGAGGCGAGACTTAAATTTATAAAACGAGGCGAGACCGAGATCAACTAGAACCTCGCCTCGCCTCGGCCTCGGTGAAACACTAATGTTGAACTTCTATGTTACACAGTTTTTTCTAAAAAACCAATATACCCTAAAGAAAAAACTTTGTGGTTACTCTAAGACCTAAATGTATTAATCGAAAAAAAAATAATAATTTTCTATAAATTTATAATATAAATAGAAGTCCGTCATTAGAAAATTCAAACATAAAAGTAGCTAAGTCTTAATATTCCCTTTTTGAGAGTGGTTGCCTTGTTGGCTTTCACTAATGGCATAACCATTTGGTCAGGTGCTGTATGATCGATTCTTTTCACTAATGCGATTTCGAATTTCATTTAACATGCAGCAGCAATGAATTTTTGTCAATACATCGATAACGAAACGAGAATGTTGCTGATGATATCAGAAAAGGATATTGAAGTGCATTTCAAATTAAATCAAAATCATTTCAATGCTGAGTCGGAAGTGCAATAGTCAAAGGAAATAGCTTTACCGATTCTACTTTACATAAAGCAATAGGCAGCAGCAGCAGCAGGAGCAAGTGTATGTTGCCAAAGTACCAAGGTAACAATTAACCAATTTATAGCTGAACAAGTGTGCATAGAGATAAATGTATGGGCTTGCAAAAAGATCTCGTGTATTTTGCAATGCAGAATTTATAGGATGATTTGTGTTATAAGTAAAGTTTTTGTAAAATTCAAATGTTTTTTGATTAAGTGATATTTACAGTCACTATCAAGCATATACAAACTTAGATTGTAAACTTAAAAACAACCACGCAAGTAATAGTTTTGCCTACAGTGACTCATTTGGAAATTAAATTAAATGTTACTCATACGTCATGTAAAACAATTTTAATCCTATTAACAAATGTCTCACTAATTTGTATATAATTGCACTTCTGTGATTAAAAACCATCAAATAAATAATTTTTTTTCTTATGTTTATACAGCTTAACAAAATATTTCTTGTGTCATCTTATGAAAACATCAAGTTAAGTTTTTTTTTCTGTTTTCATATTTCTACATATGTAAATAGGCTGTGAAAATTTAATACAGCTTCCTGCGTCACATGACACACCGACACGCTGTCATTGTTTAAAAAGTTTTTCCATTGAATTTTCAACACCTCGAATATCCTTGCTCAATAGTTACATACGTGAGTATCTGTTTGCTTTTGTTTTATTGCAATGTGTTTTGTATGAATATCTACGTATGTGTGCTAACACACACATTTATATGTATGCGTGTGTGTGTGTGGTGTAACTTGCAAAAGTTTTTAGCAAATAACGCGGCGTTATTATCTGCGCTACAACAACTATAACAACAACAATTACAACAAAAAACAAAACTAAAACAAAGACAACATTAAGCACTTAATTTTACATGTGTAATGCATGAGTTTCTTTGTTTGTGTGCGCTTGTTCGTATCTGTATATCGTACGCGCGTATGTGTGTGTGTGAGTATGGAAAAACTATTGAAAACTTTTTTTTTGTTTGTGGTTTGCCTGTGTAGGCTTTTGTGTAGCGAAATGCTTTTGTATATTAATTTTTGGGATAAAATTGTTGTTGTTTTTTTTTAAAATTTGGTGCTTTTGTGTTTAAGTTTTGTTTATCTTTCTTTTAGAGCGAAAGTTTTCCAAAGAACTGTGTAAAGAAATTTAACAGCATTATTTTGAGGTTTATTAAAGTAAAACGTTTAATCATGAGTTGTGCAAACGTTGCAAAATTTATATTAAGCTGCGTATTAAGTTTTGAATTTTGTAAAATTGAATTGTTGTTTATTATTGTCATGGGATTAAAATTTAAAAAAAAAAAAAAATTTGGAAATGTTGTTAGCTGAGTAGTAAAATTTAATGAATGTTTTTAATTTTAAATTTAGTTTCAACTAAAACCATGATTAAGAGTAACATTTGTTGAAGAAATGGTTATACTTTGCACATTTCAAGTCAAAGGGATGGCTTGTCCGGGTAACCATGTAGGATTTTCGTTTAATTTTACCCATATAAATATGAACAGTGTTGACTTAAACTTAAGCAAACTTTTAGGAAATGTTTTTCCTATCATAAATTTTTCATAAAAATACGTTATTGAACCATGTTATATATTTATCTTAATGATAATAAAAATTTAATATCAAAGAAACTTTTTAAGAAACCTCTTATTCTAGGCGACACACGCACACATCTCTTAGCTATAAAGGATATTTAATTATAAAGGATATCCTACGATGTCCCTTCCTAGGCTGTTTTTAATGATTGAATTAGATTTCCAGTGGGTTTGCAATTTTTTCTATTGATTTTCATATTAAGGATTGGTCACAAGTTCATAATAGAACTCAGATCGGGATAGGCCAAATAAGAAATTGTATGCTACAGCTCTAAAGCTAAGTCTTGCTAAGTGGAGTATTTTGGATCGTTTTTTCATTGGAATCTCTATTTAAATGGCATCTCTTCATCGGCGTATGACAGCATCACATCTTTTGGTATGTTAACGCACATGAAATAATCCATAATTCCTACGATAACTTGAACAGAGAAGCAATCCTAGACAGTTACACTGCCATCTCCGTGTTTTACAGTGGCTTTCGAATACTTAGAGTTTAGTCCTTCTCATTTGAGTATGCGTACACACCTCATTTTATCTGAATATTTCAGGTTGTATTTGGAATTGTCAAAAAACAGCATAATATACTCCAGTTGTGGTGAATATAAAATACCGAATATATTTTTTTTTGATTACTTAGAACTGTTTTATTTCTGGTATTGAGCGCGGAAACAGTTTTCATATGCTACTAAAAGATTCGGCTCATAAAAAATCGCCGAGAACGAAACCCTAGTCTGATTTTTTTTCCGGACCGCCCATTAGAACATTTTCTTTTTCTTTTTATGTGATTTTTTGCTATCGAAATTTGGAATAAAAATCAGAAAAAAAAAATTTTTTTCCCGCTTCAAAACAAAAATATTTTAAAAGTCCACAGAATAAAAAAAAAACATATTATTTCTAGTTCTTAGGCCGAAAAGAATTGTTTTTGATTGTTTCCTATTTTTTCATGAAAAATTGTAGCTACACAACAAAATTAAAAATATTTAAAAAAAATTCTTTTGGGTTTTGTAGTTAAAAATGCCACAAAAAAAAGAAAAAAAAAAGTATTCTGTTAAATCCGAAAAAAATATGTTTCGATTTTTTTTCATGAAAATTGGTGAATATCACAAAAAAAAATCAGACGAGCAGCTAGAGTTTCGTTTTGGGGGTTTTTTACTATAACAACGTTCAGTTAGGAAACGATTTCTAGCTAAATTCTTTCTCTTTAAAGCAAACACGCTTAATATCACAAGCCAAAACTTTTTAGTTTTGCCGAAATAGACCAATAAATATTTTTCATTAAGACTTAAAAAGCTTGTTAGCCTTAAGACTTTAGTTTAAAAGTCTTAAAAAAGCAACAATGTTGAGCAAACGTGAGCCATTTCTTTACTGATCTACTGAAGGCACCTAATAATAATTCGAGGGTAAAAGTATTAAAATGTGGGGAAAATAAACCAATAAATTTTGCCATCAGCAAAATGTTCGAAGATGTAGTTGGGAAGAAAATAATTTCAGTGTCTCACTGTTTGCACCTTTCTGCTACGCAGCACTTCTGAGATGTTTTATTCAATACATAAATGCTATTATTCAAGGAACTTTCAATACAAAATTGTTATTTGTATGAGTTTTGCAAAAATTAGTAAAAAAATATGAGATTGAGGCATAATTCTAAGCTTTTCGCTCGCTTCTTGTGCTGTTGTGGCTAAAAATTTACGTAATGTGTGGATGTGTTAGCATATGTAGTGAAACAAAGTCTATAGGCATTCCGTTTGGTATTTTTTTCATTCAATTAACTACTTACATACACTGTTGTTTAACTTAAAAAAAATAATGCTTTGGTATAATCTAAGAAACCTTGAGAAAAAAAGCTAAAAAACACGTGCATTTTCCTTTTTAAGTCCCATCAAATTCTTTTAATTATCAATACACAAATCAATCAATGCTTAACTTAAATTTGTGCATTGCATAGCAGCAGCAAAGTTTTTAATTTTCTTTCGAACAAAAAACTTTGTGTGAGCAAAATAAAAGTTTTGTCGTCATCGTCAACGAAGCAGTAAAACCAAACCAGGATAACAACGCAGGATACTCAACAAATTCACAAACTGAATTATTAATAGAAGAAAAACAACACACAGCTAAGAAAATAGCAGAAGCAGCAGCAGCAGCAGGGCAAGGAAGACGAAACTATAAACTAAAATAAATGTCGCCAGTTTGTCTGCAGTACAATAAAAATAAAAAAATAAAAAATGAAAAGGAAAAAACAACAAAAAAACAGAAAAAAAATATAAAGAAAAATAACAGAAAGCTTAAATATTTTATGGCACTGCAATGGGGCAAACAATAACAACAGCAACAACAACAGTAACAAAAATAGCTCAAGGTGTTTTTCCAATAAAAATAGAAAGGGCAGGCAGCACAACAGAGACGGAGAGGGACGCAAAATGTAAATGTATGCTAAACTCGAATAAAAGTTTTCTTACGTTTTACTCGACTTGCGTTTCAATGAATGTGTGTGTGTGTGTGTTTTTTTCGTTTCGATTTTATTTTCAAGACTATAAAATTGTTTGACTGCCTGAAAGTATGCTACATAAATAATTGGTGAACTCAAGCACACACACTAGCTACTGCTGCTTTATAGCAGTAAAATGCTTGCGAGCGCTATGATAGCTTCTGAAATTGGAGCGACAAGCAGCAAGTGGAAAAAAGCAAGAAATATTCAAGGAAAAAAAAAAAAAAACAAAAAAAAAACAAACCCAAAGGCGAAACACCCAAAAGTATGCTATAGTAAAAATAAACTTTTGGCTATCGAAGACTTCTGAGCCTCAGGCACACGCCATAAAAACCGGTTGATGAATAAATATGGGAGTGAGAAAAAGTACCAAGAAAACACATGATGTGTGCGCCATATTGAAAGGATGTTAAAGGGGGGCAAGAAAATAAAGTAACAGAGCAGAGCACAAAACAGCATGCAGCAATGCACAAATACTGTGCTGCCAAGTATAAGAGCAGCTAAAAAAAAAAACGCTATAAGCAAACATTTATATTATTTATTGACACAATTTTTCTACATTTTTCTTCTCTCTCGCTCGTGCGTCTTCCCTTTCGCACTTTTTGTTTTTTTGCAGTCACTGATTTACCTTCGCACTAAGTAGTTGAGATCGTTTTCCACTCTTATAATTTTTCGACACTTTTAGTTTTGCGTTTGTTTGGCTCCTGCACAGAAAATGGGCGAGGCAGCGTAAAATTTAGTGTGCAAATCATGCGAACCATAAAATTATTTCTTGTGGTACAAGTTTTTTATAAGTTTTTATTTTTGCAAAATTTTACTTAATGTTTTGCCTTTTGACAGCGAAAATAATTTTTAGTGCATAGTTATTGGCGCACTGCAAATTTTGATCACTTTTATTTATTCTCAGTAATTTAAAGTTTACTTATTTTTATGGTATTTAATTTTTTGTTATTTAAACCTGAAATTGATGATCGAGTAAAGCATGGCATGCAAAACGATGGCAACACGAAAGTAACACATCAATGTTGCCTTGCACATACACATGCAAATACTGTACTCCACATTACAGCAATGCGCTTAAAATAACACTAACATTGGGAAAACATACAGATTCAAAGACCCACATTCGCAGACACACACAAATAACGCATGGTAATGTAAACAATGATAAACAATGTCCTTGTTATTTGTTGCTGCTGCTGCTTTATTGTAGTGGTGCTATATGTTCCAATAACAACATCATGTTATTGTTATAGTTTTTACAGCGGATTTTGTCAAGTTATGGATATGCATGGATATATTGTGCATAACTACATACCACCATGCACATGTTATAGAATACACATACATGTAAATTTTATGTTTAAATAAAAGGTGCTGAAACGTTTTTTTTATGTCACATGGAAATTGCATGCACTTTTGTAAATATAAAAAAATAGGCATTAAAACTCTGAAATTGTATATATATTTTTTTTATGGATATTGATCCAAAATCTGCTGTTTTGATTGAAATATTACAAAAAGGTGTATTTTACGAAGAAAACTGGTCATAGTTCCTATGCTGATATTTACAATTGAAGTATCATTCTATTCGTTGCTCTGTTGCCAAGCAGATTAAAAATGTTTTAAAAATGCAAATATTTATTGAAAGGCAACGTTGTGGGCAAACAAAAAAGAGCTGACTTAAGCTAAAAATTGTATGGTATATATATGGGGCATTCCATGCCAAATCACCGAGGTTCGTTTAAATTCAAAAATCTTTCTTTTTCATATTATTAAGATTTAGAATGCAAGTTCATTCCTTTGCAAATATTTAAAGTATAAATTTGCTTAAGTCGAGGACAAAAGGTTTGAAAATTATTCAAAAATCGTTAGAGCCACAGCACTCGAATATTGTAAGTGTATATCGGGAATGCATGAAAATATAGAAATCACAATATTTCATTGAATTTAAATAATTTTGATATTTTATGTTCGATTTGAGCAGATATTAAGAACATTTCTTAAAGAATGGGCTTCCGTTCTATGTTTTAAAAATATGAAAAAGAAAGGTTTTTGGATTTAAACGAAGCAATTGAAATTTCGTGATTTTAAAAATGAGCAAAAAAATCACTTACTTCGGACTTTGATCAATTGTAACTCCATTACATCATATTCGATTCTCATGCTAACAATAGTGACTGTTACAGAGATCTTTTCTGGCTCGCTTACAATAAACTCCAATATCAGCTTTTCTACAACTGGTAAGTTTCTCTATGCGTCCTTTGATGTATCGATTTTTTCCACAGACCTCGTAAATAATATAAAAATGAGTCCTGTCTTTCAATTTGGTGCGTTGTGACTTGGATCCCCATTAATATGCGGTTCAAAAACCTGACAGAAATTTCACAATCCTAGAGGATTTGAAACCTCTTTACGCAGGACCTCGGATTACCTTCATACAAATTAAAAACGTTGTTTTATACAAAAACGCAGAGTCCGTAATTAAGGTTTTTTTTTTTACAATTGGAAAATCAATTCTTAAATGCCTTAGGAAAAAATTAAAAAATGGTAGAGGAAAAGTGGCTTTAGTGCTTTCAATATGCGCTTATCATTATTAGCAGATTGTATGGTTATTACAAAATAATTTTATCCAAAACTTGCATAGAATGTTACAAAGACTTCAAGATCTGTGTAATAATTGCGATCTAGAATAAATTTAAGATGAATCAGAAACGTAGCTGTTACCAAATGAAAAATGTCAATTTAAAGAACAGCAAGTATGACTGATATCAGAGTGTAAAGATTTTAGTGCAATTTCAAAAAAAATTGGCGTTCTTTTACTTATGACAAACTTCAAAGAGCTTCCATTATTATTTTTTAATTAAAAAGCGGTTTTGATTGATGGTTTTCATTTAAGTGGCTTTTTTTCAAACCTCAAAATGTGCTCAGGCTCAAAAGTAAAAACAACCACATAAGTCAAAGACAAATCTACAAAAAACTAAAGTTATTTTTTTTCTTGAACTGTTACTAGTTTTAAGTTTTTGAAAACTTTTAATTAGAAAGGAAAATAACTTTTAAAATTTTCTAAACTTAGGTAACTTTAAAAAAAAAAAACATAAAACAAAATTTTCCAAAAAACTCCATTAACTGCGGAAGTAAAACAAAATACCAGTTTGTCTGCTAAAAAGTTAAATGAAAACAGAAAAAAACTGTACAAGAAGTTCTCTTTGTTTTCATCAATTTGAAATCAATTTAAAAATTGAGAAATTCTCAAATTCACATTGACAAAAATGAAACACATACCACGACGTTCAATATAAATACAACATAAAGTATTTTTCAATATGAAGCATATAAGAGAACACAAAAGAAATAAAATTTGTCTGTTTTATTAAAAATAAAAATGACAACAACGTCAATTCGATAGAAAGGAAGTACGAGTGAGTGATGAAAAAAGACAAAGAAATGTTAAGAAACGAAGACGACTAGATTGCTAATACATATGAAGAATGCACTTGTAAAGCAGCTGATGACAACGATGATGATGAAAAAATTTTGTAAAAATAACAACAAAACAAAAAGGAAAATAAAAAAGAAAAAAAAAAATAAAATTCAAGAAAAACTTTGGCAATATCCTGTTGCGTTGAAATTGGCTTCCTCCTTCGATACAAATGAATGAATATGTGTCTGGCTGTGTATGCATGCATGTGTTTTTTTTTTGCGCTGTGAGAACTTATGCATGTGTTTGAAAAAAATAAGCTAAGTAAAGCACACATACAGAGGTACATAAAATACACTCACTGTAACAAAGTTTTAAATTTAATTTAAATATAATATATAAAGTGGCAGGAAGCAAAAATAGAAAAAAAAAAAAAAAAAAATGGAGAAAAAAGTGCACTCACATATACATAGCATATTTAGTGATGATGAAGTTGTAGGAATAAGAATAACCGTTGGTACGGATATTGCTTTAAGCATATATGTAAGTGCAAATGTAAGAATATATGTTGCTTGGTTATACTCAGAGTTTCCTTTGATTGCTACAATTTATTGTTGCTAAAAGCAAGTTTTTAACTAAAATAAGAACTCATTGTAGTTTGTTCCTAAGGATTCAAATTTCCAATGAATCATTTAATTCAAAAGTTTTGTTATTTAATAAATTGTTCATTGCTTCATTGATCCAACCGTCACTGTTAGCTTAACATTTTGAAAAATTTCTCAGCTATTGCGCAAATACAGCAGACAATTGTTCGAGTTCATTGAACTTTTTGATCCTAAATAAGAATAAAAGGACTTTGACTTGAAATCATGCATTCTATATCAAATGTTAAAAATCTTAAAACAATTTACTGCGCTAATTAAAATTAAATTAATTTAAAATAATTTTCGCCAACACACGAGTAATACACAGTATGGTATTTAAATAACCTGACAGGATTAAGAAAAAATGCTGTTTTATTTTTACAAAAATACTCAGCGGTAAATATGCTATGCACAATATCGATGAATAGTTATACTCATTGTAGGCAATAATGCTAACAACTCCAGCCACAACTGTAAATTCTTTGTACAAAAGAATGGCCGCTTTGTAGGCAGCTTACCTACATCTCTATATACAATGTGTAACAAACGAAAAACAGACTGCCTTAAAACATCGCTTACTAAATGCCTGTATAGTTTAGCAAGTTGCCTACATCTCCACATACAAAGTAGGCAGCCAACAGGCAAAACCCCTTACATCTCCATACACAAAGTAGGCAGTCTGCCTACAAGAGCATTTACGCCTAATTGTAAGCGTCTTTGGATGTCAATGAGTTCCATACAAATTAGCTGCATATTCAACATTCGAGCCTCCACATTAGACCGGGTCGATTTGTATGAAGAAAAAAAAAAAAAAAGGCAGCCAGACACCGACTCAAAAGTTAGAAGGACCCTTAAAAACGATGTCTGCGTAATTTTTTTTTCGTTCCGAGAAAATCCAGTGGAGCGCATTTGATTCTCCTGAAGTTTTTTTTTGGCTAAAAAAACGTGTTTTTTGCTCGTAACTTTTTTTCTTCACATAAATAACAAAGATTGCGTTCTTGCAAAAAAACTTGACGTTAAGAACTTTTTAAAATTTATTTTCTGTCATATTTTCCATATGAAAAATGTGAAAAACTCGAATTTTGGGACCGAATATTATCTAAAATAGGAAAAAAATTTAAAATTTTTTTATTGTTTGAGAAAGAACGCAATCTTTATTTTTCAAGCAAATTTGGGTATCCATTCTGTGAAAGAATAAAAGTTACAAGCAAAAAACACGTTTTTTTTTAGCCAAAAAGGACCTTCAGGAGAATCAAAAGCGAAAAAAAATTACACAGATATCGTTTTTAAGTGTCCTTCAAACTTTTTAGTTGGTGTCTGGCGGAATCTATTTTCGACTCGGTCTACTCAACATATTTTCGAAAGTCTGCAACTCAGAGTTGTGATCATATAGACTTCTGGTCCAAATAATAAAAACTACGTGACCAATTTTAGTACAATAAAATTTATTAAGTCCTGATCGAAAGGCACTATAGGAGCACGTACGTGTTATTGATTATTTATAAAAATCGAAATATTCCTTTGCTCATTTAGAATTTTAGTCACAATCACATAAACAAAAATTAATATTAAAATTAAAAATTAAGTCAATTTGACTGAAAGTCATTGAGATCAATTTTTTATTGAACTTAGAAAAATGTTTTTTTTTTTCAGAAATAAGAAAAATGTCTAATGAAGTATTCTGCCCAAGAGTCTATATAGTCGTAGGTCTGAAATGAAGATGATTTGAAAGAAATGAAGGATAAAATTGAATATATCTCTGATGTTGACGCTTGACTCTCGATAACTATTAAGCTTATGCATAGATTGTGTTGTGACTACATTAAATTTCGATAAAAATGCTTAAATTTGAATCTAATTAGCTTTTTCAACATTAATTTTAAAATTATTTAAAAAAAAATTACCTTAAGTTGTCGCTTTTATTTCTATTTTCAGTGGTATAGAATTTTCAGTTTTTTAGTTGAGTTTTTTATTACCTGAAAAAAAAGAAGAAATAAAGTTAGTAATGAAGTATATTGAAATCTGTCTCTGTAAATAATTTAAGCAACATTTATAGTATTAAAATAAAACACAGCTTTTATTCAAATGACCTTAATTTTAGCTTTTACTTGGTTGATAATTTTATGCCATTAATTTGATTTTAAGCATAAGAGCTACGTAAAATACAGTGCAATCTGGAGCTGCAAAATTATTTCTGTTGTTCACAGCCTAATCGGTTTTGTGTTACTTAATCCACATCGAATGCAAATTATAGCAGTTAGATGATGAAAAGCGAAAGGTTGTTTGAGCATTTATTATACAGAAATCTTAGAAAAATATTTTCTTCTTGGAACTCTGCTTAATTCGGGCATAAGATTGCGATAAAAATGCACAAAAGTAAAATTATTCGTAAAGACTTTGGGCCCCATTTTAGGGATGCTCTTCACATCTGTGAAGTTAGAATTCTTCGATTATTAAACTCTCCATTATTTCCAACACATATATTGAAATATTTAAAATTTGTATATGGGCATTTCCATGGGACCTGTTCGACCGTCGAACACATTTAAAGCAAAAAAAAGTCATAATAAAACGTATTTTGACAATACGTTTAACTTATAGCTCCTAATTAGCTTTGCAATTGGTGCGAAGATTGAATTTGGGCAATTTTTCGTTTTCTAGATAATTGGAAAAAATCAAGGTGTCGCACGTGACAAAAACTTTCGTTTTCGTGGAAATTACTTATGTTAACAAATTGAATTTTTCTGATAGGTTTTAGAATTAAATACTTCAATGAGTTTTGCATGTCAGACACAATTGAAGTTTTTGTGGCACACAAATTAAAAATTGAAATGTTTTAGACTCCATATTATTTAGAAAAATGCAAAATGGTACTTTAGCCTCCCTAAATGAAAATTTCCAAGAAAGAAAGAAAAAGTATAAAACGCCCCTCTAAGCTATGCCTAAAATAGACACACACACACACTTGCACAAACATGCGCACACACACATGCTCACAATTTAATTGCTCACAAGCACTGTGCTAAAATGCGACTATCAAGGATATTATTGACGCTTGGCTGCAAGTGTGAGTGTTTAATTCAAAAGCGGAATACTCTCCTTTGAAAGATTTTTTTTCTTCTGCTTCTACTAACGTACGCTGCTTTTTAAATGAAATTCACAACGATGCATAGAAGAATAAAAAAAATAAAAAAAAAAAATAGAAATTCTGAGGTGCGGTATGGAAAAAAAAGGATTGCATAGAATAGCTGAGAAAAAAAAAGGAAACGAGTATTGCTGATTGCTCTGTATAGAAAAGCGCCAAAGTGAACCCGTGCTGGTGGAGTGTAGAACAAGCTGAGTAATGGAAAAAAACAAAAACTGAATAAAAAAGCGATAAAATAACATTTGATGATATGAGCAGAACGTGTGTCTGTTTGTGTGTGTGTGTGAGTTCGCCGCTTTCACAGAATTCGCAATTTAATTACGTTAATGCAAGAAAGGAGAGCAACAGAGTAAAAAAATGTAACTCATTTCTGGATATGTAAAGGTGCAGCCATATGTGAGTGCATGAATGTGTGTGTGTGTGTTAGTGTGCTTGTGCTTTATATGTGTGAATCTTAATTGTTGCCACAAGCATTTTAATTAGAAAAACAAAATGCAAAAAAACGCTGTGGGGAAAAAATTGCTGCTAATTCAGGCGAAACAGCTCGATTTGCTTAAACTGTTTTTTTTAACCCCCCGCTGTATTACAAAATTCCAACTGTTTTAATTATGTACTCGTATTTAAATTGAAAATAACTTCATTTGAAATGTCGTATGTTTTTTGTTCGCCTTGAATGAAATGTAAAATTGTTGAGCTATGCATACAGGAGTTCTTTAATTATTGCTGTGCTCATCTTAAATGTTTGTATAACTTGTGAACGCTGTATATTGGATTAATTGTTATCTGTACCTTCACTTTAATTTTCTTATCACTCAGTATTTTTATCTCTCTAACTTTCTATGGCCTTGACAATTTATCTTCACTTTTTCGCATATTTGAAAATGCTTTTTATCCTTGTACAAAGTTCTGGAATATTATCTGATATGTTATTTTTGTCGCCCGCTTATTTTTCAACCGCATAATGCTTTCGCACTTAGAGTTCATAGTCAGAAGTTCCCTTGAAAAATTTCTTAATAATAAACATATCAAGTTGTACTTTTTCTGCAAAGGTCTTGTCCGAATCCAAAGCTCTGTAGCAGGTACTATATCCACTTCCTCACGTCTACATACATTTAGGCATGATAAAATCTGTTTCATCTAGAATTATTGCACAATGTTTCACTACATTTAATCTTCTTAAGACTTCCTTGCATTTAAAATGTTGAGCTTTTTATGCTTCTAAGGGTGGTGCCAATCTATGTTGTTAAGATTCGAAGCAGGAACTGAAAAAATTCGTTATTTTTAATAATTGAGGTCAAAAAATCAAAATGGCGCAGGACTTGAAATTAAATATAAGTATACAGATAAGTTTCTTTTGACGAGAAGCATAAATATATGACATGATTTTTAATTTTGTGATTGATTTTTATTTTAAAAGTCAACAATATTTGTTATATTGGATTTTTATATATTTAGAGTAAGCATACGAAATTATGGATTTTGATATTCGTAGGTCAAATATATTTGTCATTTTCTGGTAACATTTTTGTAATATTTATTTTTTTTTTGCACCGATTTATGAAGCTTACAAATGGACTTTCTTTGGCACTCATTTTGCACAGCCTTTGGCTTATGCGCATTCTTAACCCTTTTTAAGGCAGCAGGAATATTTTTTCCACCATCTTATTTTAAAATTTTTATTGAATGAATTTAAGTGTGAACTTTTATGGATATCCGGTCTACATTTTTAATCTATGATAATGACAAGTTCCTATTTTAGTTTTATCACTGTGAAGTTTGGAGGATTGAAATCGTGTGATTTTTGGTATGACTGGATTTCTGATATCTGTGACTCTGAACAGTATATTATAAATATTTCTAAAGTTTATTATATATTCCATTGAAATTCGTGCATAATTTCAATTTTAGATTTCACAGATTTCAATGGAATAGGTTTTTTGTGGTGGTAAAAATATTCCCTTTGCCCGTGGAGCTATGACAGTTTTTATTGATTGTTACAGGTTTATATTTTGAAAATGAGTGAAAAGGTACTGAATGACTTGAAAAAAGCTTACGTCTTAAAGGAGGCTTTTGGTTTACCTGATGATCCCGAAGTGTCAGATGATAATTTGAAATCCGATGAAGAATATGTGAAGTAAAGTACAGTGAAACTTAAAAGGATCTAAGAAAACCTTGATGAGCCTTGATGATGGACTTCTAGCACCCACATCCGATCCACCTGATAATCCTAGTTGTAATGTAAGCAAAGAACCTATTGAAAACCAACCTAGTTCATCACTTCAACCAACCAAAAGTAACCCTCTTAGGCGGGCAACAATAATCCAAAATTTAAAAGTACTTCCAGCACTCAACAGACCTCACGGCCACAGTACAATCACCAGTAGCAAATACTAACACAGATTTGAAAACAGATGATTCAGACGGCGGAAAGAAAACATGACAAAAAAAACGTTTTATTTGCTCGTAACTCTTATTCCTTCACAGAATGGATACTTGAATTTGCTTGAAAATAAAGATTGCGTTCTTGCAAAAAACTTGACGTTAAAAATTTAAAATTTTTTTTTCTGTTAGTCCCAAAATTCGATTTTTCCACATAAAAAAGATTCAAATACAAAAATTTTTACTTAAGTAAATGTTAATATCGTGAAATTATACCAAATTCAAGAAATGTGATTTTATTAGCGGTGACATGCTCTATTCAGATTCATATTTTGTAAGGTATTATAAAATATTCTTTTATACAAATCCTTAAGTTTTTGTTACAATTTGGGGCAGAATATTTTCTATCAGTTAAGACGAAGAGTCTCAAATCTAAATATTGAAAAGAGTTCAAAGCAAAACAAAACAGAAATGACATTTCTATTTCAAAAATTAAAATTTTCCCCAACCAATTGCTTAAAAAACCTCTGCAACCATTTTATTTCCACTTGGGATCCTAATTCTTTTCGTCAAATAAATAATGCACACACATACATTTTATCTGCTCATTATAATTTATTATAAAAAATTTTCTTTTTTTATTTACTTTACTGCTACTTTTCTCATCCAAACAAATGCTGTCGTCTTTAAGTTTTTCTTTTTCTTCTCTCAAACACATTGTCTCCTTTTTATTTATATTCTCCTTTGTACTCAGCATCATATTTTTTTCCCAAGCAAAAAGGGAATATTTTATAATTCTATGCCGGAAGTTGAAGATTTTCAACAGCATAATTAATGATATTTCAACTTCCGGGTTTTATGTGCTGCCACACTGCTGCTGATTCTTTACGGCTTTAAAAGGATATCAACACAAAAATTTATGCACTAGACAAACGTCAAACAAAGCGAACGCAAGACGTTGGCGCGCCCACAAAGAGTAAATGCCGCACACAGAATGAAAGAGTGAGTTGTAGAAAGAGCGAAAAAAAAAAGAAAAAGTAAAATAAGCAGAGGTAAAAAAAGGATATTCATAACAATAGCGTCGCTGTGGCATAAAGCAGGCTTTTGTAGTTATTTTGCATTGTTGTTGTTGTTGCTGTTTGAGACGCTGTTGTTATGCGTTTACGCTGGCTAAGGCTTCTCTTTCGTTACGTTGTTTTTTTTTTATTTTGTGTAAAGTGCAAATCATTAAAATTTTACGCAAACAATAAACGCGCCAATGGATATGCTATGTTTTTGCCTTTATTATGTTTTTTCCTTTTTGGGTTTTAGAAAGAAAATCTATTTTTTTTATCCAATATCAAAGTAAAAGACTTTTGAGTGTGGGAAAGTTTCTTTCTTTTGAGTTACGAATTTTCTTTCATGTGTGGGACTTATGTTTTTTTTTTAACAACAAATGGTGTTATAAGTATGTAAAAGTTATTTTAATATACAAATGATAACACTGAATCTACAGCCAGTTAGCAACAATCGATATTTCTGTAAAGTTCTGTGAATTTGTTGAATCGAAAAAAGGTTTTTGTTATATGTAAAACGTTGTGGATTCAGAAATTTAAGTTGCATGTTAACCTTAATAATAAGAAAATCAAGCGAGACGAAGCTCTTAAGCATATTTCCTGTCCACTCAAATCTATGTATTAACTTAAATAACCAAATTGTCACCAGTTTTTAAGCAATAATTTCTTGCACCAAGATTTTCACTGTGTCGCGAAATTAAGCAGCATATGACTACAAAACTGTTGAACAGTTGTATGAACAGTATGAACTTTTCACATAAATTTTTCTTACATCCGTAATACCATTAAAAACGCTGACTTAACACTTTAACATATGATGCCGTCATCATATAATAGAAAAAAAAAAAAAAATCTCATGCTACTTTTTAACAATAAAAGCACTTTTTAATGAGATAAACACTTTCTTTCTCACTACTGATTACTTGGTTTGATGCCTGCCACCCTGCAATACATTGACATTTTCTTAATTCCCTGTACTTTTATACACAAGCACAGCACATATGTTTTACTTAAATTTTAACACTCATTTCCTGCACCGACTGCTGTTGCTACCCGCTCATTGCACTCAATTTTTCTTCTATTGATTTTGCTCTTAAAAATATGCTACGCTGCAAAAATAATAAGTGAAAGGAGCAGCATGACAGAAAACAAATGCACACAAAAAAATAGCACGATTAGATAAAGAAGTAAAAATAGGGTGAACAACAATTACAACAACTATATATTGCCGACGACAACAATTCATCAACGTCATCGTCACGACCGTCACTTATGATCAACTGAACATTATGACTTTATGACAAGCAGCAATAGAGAAACGGGGAGCATCAATACAAAAACAATGCATGTGTGAGGAATATGCTCGAAGTGTTGTGAAGCTGATAAAATTAGTGAAGGGTTGTAGCAGGGAACGGGTGGGTATGTAGGTGTTGCCATGGAAATATAAATGGTGGCAATAATAAGTACGGCATTAAAGTTAAGAGTTTTGTTTCCAAGGATATACAGTAAAGAGAGCGCATGTGGGAGTTTTTTTGACATGTCTCTGAAATATAAGTTTTATATCGTAATTTTATACTTTCAGAAAATGAAAAAACAACAAATCGAGAAATTAAAGCAAAATATATGAAAAAAAAACGAAACTAGTATTTAAGTTATACTGAAATCTTTTACAATTTTTTAAAATGAGCTAAGCAAAATTATAAGCTGAAAAAATCTAACGCGGCTTAAAAACCACAATAACAGAAATATCGCATGTGATTAAAAAAAAAAATCATTCGAAATAATATTACAAATCATTGCGAGAAATTTTCGATAAGTTACAAAACTTATTATAAAAATCTCTTGAGATTTTAAAATGTCGCATGAGATTGGGAAAATTTGTAATGAAATTTTTTGAAAATTTAGATAGTTTTTATAATATTAATATTCTCTAAAATTTTTAAAAAACAGCTAAGCAAAATTATAAGCTGAAAAAATCTAACGCTGCTTAAAAACCATGATTACAGAAAAATCGCATGTGATTATAAAAAAAAATTCATTCGAAATAATATAACTAATCATTGCAAGATATTTTTCGTTCAATTAAGTTGCAAAACTTATTCCAAAAATCACATGAGATTTCAAAATATTGCATGAGATTGGAATAGTATGTAATGTAATTTCTTAAAAATTTCGAAAGTTTTCATGTTATTATTATCTTCAACAATTTTTTAAAAGGAGCTAAGCAAAATTATAATCTGAAAAAATCTAACGCAGCTTAAAAACCACAATAACAGAAAAATCGCATTTGATTAAAAAAAGTCATTCGAAATATTATTACAAATCATTGCAAGAAATTTTCGATAAGTTACAAAACTTATTTTAAAAATCTCATTATTATCCTCTAAAATTTTTGAAAAGGAGCTAAGAAAAATCATAATTTGAAAAATCAAACGCAGCTTAAAAACCATGATAACAGAAAAATCGCATGTAATTAAAAAAAAAAATTAATTTGAAATAATCATCGCAAGAAATTTTCGATAAGTTACAAAACTTATTTCAAAAATCTCATGACATTTTAAAATGTCGCATGAGATTGGGAAAATATGTAATGAAATTTTTTAAAAATTTCAAAAGCTTTCTTGATATTACTATCCTCTACAATTTTTAAAAAGGAGCTAAGCAAAATTATAAGCTGAAAATATATTATAACACAGCTTAAAAAAAAACAATAATAAAAAAATCGCATGTGATTAAAAAACAATTCATTCAAAATAATATTACTAATCATTGCGAGAAATTTTCGATAAGTTACAAAACTTATTCCAAAAATCTCATGAGATTTTAAAATATCTCATGAGATTGGCAAAATATGTCGTGAGATTTTTTAAAAATTTCGATAGTTTCATGACATAGAAGAAGCATTTAAAAATTTTAAGTTAAAACAATATTATGGTTGATAGTTCATATAAAATCTCACTTACTTTTTCAGCTAATCCAATGCTTGACAGAGCCACAAGTCTCGAGTTTACATATGCTAAAAAGGCAGTAATTTTTCTTTATATATCGGATTTTTTTTTTTTTTTTTTTTTGGAAAATGGTCAAGTAAACTTAAAAGAGCAAAAATATCAGATACTTAAGCCTTGATGAATAAAAAAACGTGCATATGAACACTGATCAAAATATTTTCCTTGTTCACAACAATTGTGTGAACACGTACATTGCGTTTGAAATAAAGTCTTTAGCAATTGGCAGCTAGTATGAGACACCCTTTAAATCAACATTTGTTTTTTTACTGGTAATAACCTAAACATTACTGTTGACAATCTCAATCATGCGATTTTTGGGCTTCTCAAAGAAATCAATCAATAAGGGAATCAAAAAATTGATAAAAATTATGGTGCTCAAAAGGCCGCCGTCATAAACGATAAAAAACAGCAACATTTTTAACTTTTAATTACAACATTTACGGGGATATTGTTATAGATGAAGTTAAGTGGTAGAAAATACCTATAAAGAGCATTTTAGTTACCCCCTAAAGTCTTAAGATTTGATTTGCTCGCAGTTATAGAGCAAGGGCGTATTTTGAATTACAAACCTAAGTAAGTTATTTTCGATAACATTTATCTGTTTTAAGGAGATTTATTTTACATACAATAGATTTTTCCCCTTTTTTGTCTGCACATTTTTATCTCTGCGCAATGTAAAGCTTTCAATATTATTTTTGCAATCAAACTAAGAACACAAATTTTGTATATATTGTTGTCATGCAAACAAAAAATTTTCAATATTCCAAATATTAAAAATAAAAACTGCAAATAAATGTGGTGGCAAACAAAAAATGCCAATATAAAAAAAAACAATAAAACAAATCCGCACGTTAACAAGCATACATTTATTGTGTATCTAGCAAAGGATTATCATAAATACACCAATGCAGACAGAAATAAACAATAAATCATGCAAAACATTTTTAAAAAAATAACAAATTTTAAAATACAAACAATTACATACATATAAGAGTAAGATACACACACACACTGACACATTTATATAAGCAATAACAGGAATGTACACACATACAGTGATTGGATCTGTAAGCAAGCAAGACCTGGCAAATAAAGCTATAAATAATGACTTTCCAAAATAAAAACAAAAAGTGCTGATAAAAAGCGAAAACAACATATATAAATAAATATAAACACAAGAATTTTTTAATAAAGCGCAAACAAAAAGAGTACCAGCGGATAAGGTAACAGAGCGTATATTAGTACCAACAAAAAACAAAAAAAAAAAAAACCCACGATGAAACGACGTTAAGCTGCAGCGAAAATTGATGCCTTCATTTAAGTTTTGGTGATATTTGCTAAGGAAATATTACCTTGTTACTTTTTGTATATTCCATTTTTTCTGGTATATTAATATTTTATTTAAGTTAAACGTAATAAGATGAGGGTCCTGTGGATTGATAGATCTTTTGGCAGTGGATTATGGGAAAAATATTGAAAATGTTATTCTTCAATGAATATAGCTTTAGTGAAGTTTTCATAATACTTTTGTCAAAATAAGTTCTAGTGAATTGAGCCCAGCGACGAGGCAGAACAACTTATTGTGCTGATTACTTAAGGCTTAAGTATTCTTGAATAATTTTTATCAATTAAGATCAAATATTTCTATAAACTCGCCACATTTCTTGTTCGTAATTAGCATCCTCACAACTGCAAAAAAGTTGTTACAGTTAACAGAACTTTTTTTACAAATTAGAAATTGAAAACATTACACAAATCATATACCAGCTTAGTAATTAAACATCAGTATATGTGATAGCATCATTGGGTATGAGCAAAAAATCTATATTTTCTAGCGCCAATCATAAAAATCAATTCATTTGAATTGTATGCATGCTTCCCGATATAACTTGACTTATTGCAGCTTAGTGTCAACGCAAATTGTTAGTAGAGTTATAGAAAAAACTTTACTTTTTCCGCATATTTTCCAAGTAAGTATTTCGTGAAAAAACAATCAGTTTTATGCGTCAATGTATTTTTTTAATGAGAAAAGTTTTACACAGCAACGTTGCTTAGTATTCGTAGCCAGTATCCTCTGTAAGCGCGAGTATCCTTGCTAAGCAACTTTTTTACGCAGCGCATTCAATATAATCAACGATTTTTTTGTAATAAAGTTATTATTAAATCAAAAAAAAAAACAACAGAAGGAGAATAATTTTACTTTGTTTTTATTTACCAATAAATTATATCGAAAAAGTTTGATTTTCCTTTACGTTGTTATTGTGTTTTATTTATTAATTTCTTTTCAACTTAATCGAAGTAAGGCAATTAAGCTGCAAAAAGTTTTATGCAAGCTTTTGCTTTTTCCATGCTTCTGCTTTTTTGTGTTCATGCGCAATAATTGATAATTACCGCAACTTGCCTTATTGTTCTACTCTAGAATGCTATGGCAAGTAGATTTGTAATTGGACTTTGATTTGTTAAAAGTTTTAATTGGTAGAATTCTATGCAAATTGAAAGTTTCATCAATAAATTTTTGTCAATTGATATTTTACGTGGAAAAATTTATTGACGTAACAGATAGTTAAACATCGATATCACTGTACTAATGTTATTAATAAAAAAATTAAAAATTTGTAGATCGTAGTATTTTTTTCATTAAAGTTTTTAAATTGCGCTAAAGCTTATTAAAAAGTTAATTTATTAAAAATAATAACGACGACGTAAAGTCTTAAATGATACTAAAAAATTGTAAACTTCAAGGGCTCAAGTTGGTTTTTTAACTTTGAGAAAGACAATCTACATTCACTTCACATGACGTATGAGTAACACATAATTATATGAAGTTTGTAAAACTTGTTAAACTTCAATATTCAATAGCTCAAGTCAGATGCGAACAAATGTTAAACATTAAATACAATTTAATTGAGATTTTGTTATATTAGAAATTATGCAGTTTTGATTAATGGCTGCACAAAGGAAAAAAAATATTTATGTGCAAGTTCGTCAATATTCAGCCTAAAAATTTTTCATTCAAAGCTTAAATACTCTCAATCCGCATACAAGCCGTCTCAAACAAGTTTTGCCACTACTTTTGCCCTTCAATTTAAGTTTAAAAAAAATCCATCCAACACTTTGAACAAGAAAACATTATTTCCATGCAAATTTTGCAGTCATCCGCTAACATTCGCAAAAGTAAAACAGCGAACAAAAAAGAGAAAAATATCTTGGCAAGCAATGCAAATCCATGCAACATTTACATTGACACATATAAAATACCGCACAACTATGTAGACGAAAACCAAATGTTATATTACAACAATTGCAAAAAAAACTACAGTTATTGGCCTATTGCCAAAAAGGATATAAATACAAGAAAATAATGCAAATACACAAAAAAATTCTGAAAAGTTTAGAAATGTTATACATTGTCAAAAGTAAGAAAGAAAAAAAGAAAATCTTAAAAACAAAAATGGTATAATGTCATAACAGACATCGAACCTACACCTAACAACAAAATAAAGAAGAATACAACAACAGCGACACTTAGACTTGGTACTTATCAAAATGGCAAAACAGTGTTGCCACTTTTGTGGCATTGCCAATGTTGCATAGCGGCTGTGTTGTAACTTTAGGCCATTTATTGTTTTTCTTGACTTTTTTTTGTTTTCTTGAACAATAAATTATCGATTTATTGCGCTAATGGTTTCGAAATACTAATGGAAATGCAAGGCATTGAGCAGCAGTACTATTCAAGAATTTATTTTCGTGCTGGCAAATTTTTTGCTCATTATTTTCGGGGTCAAAATTTTACGGTAATTTGTCTGCGCCGGATATGAATAAAAGCTTTTGTGGGGTTGTTGTGTTTTCCTTCGTTATTTGTTGTTCAGTTGAAAAAAAAAATTGTATTTCGTGTTTTTATGGTGAATCATATATTTTGATTATAACTATGTTACTGCTGTGACATATGGACGTATAAATCGTTTCATACATAAACTGCAAATTTGCACTTTCGCATGTCTTCATAAACTTTTGTTATAAGATGTAATTTTTCGAAGCATTAGACCTTATACTGCAATTTATTTAATTAGATGTGAATTATCTTATATGTGCAAGTAAATTCGTATTAAGTTTTCTACGCTTTTTAATAATTGTTAGTTTGATTAATGGCCGCATTTAAATGATAATGATTAAGATCATAATTCGATGTTGGTAAAATTGACGTATGAGTAACATTTAATTGCATATTACGTTTTCAAGTTTTGAACGTTATTTTTTCTACTAATTGGCTGCGGATCATTTAATAAAAAATATATTTGTCTACATAAATTTTGTGATTTAGAATTCAGATATGAGTTTTGTATACGCAACCAAGGCTTGTGTTCCTTGACGGAACATTTTCAACAATTTTATACTTTAAGAAACTTTTCATCTCTTTGATGCATACTGCGCTTTAATTTTTTTTCTTGTTTGTTGCACTTAAGTGCACTGTACTGGGCAGGAAGCTCAGCAAAAAAAATATATTAAATTATGATCTGTTCCAAGAAACAAAGAAACTTTTGTGTTTTATAAATGTGTCTCTAAGGAAAGTGTTAAAATGACATTGCTACACACTTATACATTAAAAGTGAAATCTTAAGATTGCTCAAATCAGGGTTAAATTAAATCTTTTTTATTATTTTAATTTATTTTGTGTTCTATAATCTCTAGAGAGCGACCTCAACACTTTTGATGTCCATCGACACAATATTAAGTTCATGGAATTAAAAAAGCTTACCATTATGTCAGTTGTATTACGAATTATGTTACTGATTGAGTGCAAACTTAGACTTATAACATTGCAAGTATTTTAGAAGCTATAGACACATTTTTGAAATTAGTTACTGTCGACGATATCAAGGACTTTTTAAAGTAGGTGATGAAGTTTTTGATTTTGGCATTTTTAATTTGAGAAGTATCAAAGAAAGTCTTAAAATTTTTTCACGCTCTATAAGCAACGGTTTTCAGTGATGAACATGACGTATGAGTTGCCCTAAGTTGTAAAAAATTGAGTTAATTTTAAATTTTGTTATCTCATTTCAGATGCATTTTTATAGTATAATGTATGTATATTTGATCTTAGCTATCAATGACTTACAAAAAACTCACTTTTAAGTAATGGCCACTAACAAGAAACGAAGATATTGCTATTAAAATATAACAATATCGGGAAAACTTTTTTTTTTTTCTAAGTAAAATGTTTATAAAATTTTACATTTTTTGTGTTAACACTTTTAATAGCTTGTGCTGATTTTTTATTTAAATAACTTAAAACATTTTTTTCTCTTCTTTCTGCATGCGTGAATGAGTTATGCTCACAAGCAATTTAACGATATTTAAGCGCATTATTTTGCAATTTCTGATACACAATATTAACCCTAATTTCAACTACTGCAAAATTTTTGCTTCTGCAATTTTATTATGTATTCAATTCTTAACTTATTTGAACAAAGTATTTTTCTGAAGGAAATGCAAGTTTGTTGCTGAAAATTAAAAAGTTTATACGAAACTAAAACTTTTTTTTGTAGTTTTTTTATACTTTAGTGTCCTTAAACTTTACATAAGTTTTCTTTTGCAATTTCCTGTCGGAGTTGGTGTAGTTGTAGTTGCTGTTGTCCTACTTGGCAAAAGAGCAGTTAAAATTGAAAAAGTAAGAAAATTTATTTTCTGTTATGAAGAACAATCAAAGAAAAACTTTTGCGAAAAATTTTACTGCAACATAATTTTTCATTAAAACAGAGTTTTTTTTTTGCTTTTCCTTGATAGCATTTGTTTTTGGTCAGATACCTAAGTACGATTTATCAATTAAAAGTTTTGTTTTTTATTTTTTAATTTGAAGTCTTCAACCAAAATTGTTAGGTTATGTTTCAATGAAATGTTTTAATAACGTGAAATTTTTTTAATGGTTTTACAAATTAAAAATATGGGATTTTTTTTTGATTTAGTGTAGCTTTAAATATAATGCATATTTTTCAAGATGGCTATGTACGCAATTTATTTAATTTTCTCCTATGGATTGGATTTATAAAAATGTGAGCTTTGGCTTGGTTATTGAACCTTATAGCAATATTATAACTTTTACCAAAAACATTTACCTTTATATTACTCTTTTCTCACGATATTGGCCTGGGTAAATTGAATTAGGTCATAAACATTTTTTAATATATCGATGAATACGAGAAATATTATTTTATTCTTAAACATTTTTTTAAATTATTTCTTATGATTGCGATTGCTTTAACTTTTTTATTGTTTATAAGAAATAATTTAAAAATGCGCATTAAAATTCAAAAATTCATGCCTACACCCATATGTGGGCAACTTGTATCATATCACGTTTTTCAGATGTTACAGTATGACAATCAAATTAAAAATCAGTTCAACAACTTAGTGCAGCATTACCTTGAACCAAATATTTCTGTTAAAAGTAGCGTGCTACACAACTCATAAAATGAGAAAAAAGCTAAAAATTTTTATTATTACTGCTGTTGTCATTTCAAAATTACATCCAACAGTCACAACTTTAAAAGCAGGGACACATATAAAAATTTATTGCGCAGCATAGAAAAAAAAAAAAAATTTTAAACAGAAAATTGAATGCATTTTCGACGCAGTAGAAATTAAATAAAACACACGAAACAGCAGAGTAAGTAATCAAAATATAGGTAGAAATGAGAAAAAAATAAATAAAGGTAAAAATAAATCACGTTTTTAGGTCAAATTATATACACGAAAACCAAACATAAATACTAATACACACACACACACACGCGCACACATCTGAGTAAGCAATAAAAATTACCCTGCATGTGTGTGTGTGTGATTGTTTTTGTATAGAAATTGTACAAAGAGTATGGGTAGGTAACTGAATAAATAAAAAGGAATCGCATAGAAAAATGCAAACCAACAGCAGCAGCAACAGAGAAACAGCAAAATTAACAACAACACAATAAGTGCATTGACGTCATCAGCAGCATCAGCATCAGCACAATTTAAAGTTGAACAGCAGCAGCAGCAAAGGGTGACCAAGAGTTAAGTGCGCAAGTAAGCTAACAACAAAACTGGATTTTGCTGGCTTAATTTGGGTTTAAGTTTTTTTGTTGTTTTTTTTTTGTAGTTTAAAGAAAAACTCATTTGCATTTGAAATTTAAATTTGATTTTTTATTTTGTTTTGTTTTTTGTATATTTTTGTGGGGACAACACGCATAGCTTCAGTTGCATGCTGTATTGTGGGGACCTTAAACGAGTTTTTGCTTATGAATTTTGAGAGCATCTCTCATGCATAAGTGTGTGCGATCTTAAATATGCTATAAGTTTTGTATAGGAAGCGTAATGGTTTTTCTTTTTTTTCACTTTGATTATTTCACATCTCTTATACTTAAATCTTTTATTATATTTTAGGTCTTCAATTATTTGCTTTATATATCCTGAGTGCCGAAAATATCCAATATTAGTGACTTGATAATTCTTAAAATTCTTAAGACATGAATAATTTTATTAAATCTACTGTTCAGTACAGTGTACCAAAAAAGTTTTGAGTAAAAATTCGAATTTCATTCATTGACAAATGAAATCATCAGTGACCTTTTAGCTGTTGACTGAAAATTTGTAAGTCTGTCACGTTTTTCTTTTTCAAAAGATCTGTTTGAGAACCGAAGCAAAAGTGAAACAAAGCAAATCCAAAATTATTTTTTCTGTTGTCTTTACACGTGCTCTTGACTATTAAATATAAATTTAACACATCATGAGTATTCATCTAAGCGCGCAAAACCATCGCAAGCTGCGTATTTTTGCGTTCTCGCAAACAAACTGTCAAAAATCGTATGGAAAGTTTTTTGAACAAACTAGAAAAGTTTACGCAACAATTTGGTAGCACAAACTTGCGTTGTCAATTATGCAATTGTTATCACTCTCTTTTCCCATACGATTCTCTCAGCAAAAATTTATTGTTTACATATTTTTTATTTGTCTCTCTCTTTTCCCGTACGATTCTTTCACAAAAAAATGACATGCTCATCAACTGCCACAAATTGCACAAAATAGTCGAAGGGGCATGGGAAACTTGCGCGTTTAGATGAATACCACTATTGTACTGTAGAGCATTATAATTTTTAAATTGGTGAAGTTTCATATTGGCGGTATTCACGATCTGTAGCATTTGGTCTTGTATTGTGTATTTTTGATAAATTTGATATTTGTAGTAAATTTGATATCTAACAAAAACAAAACACTTACTCTTTTCAAATACTCAAAGTATCAAAAATACAATGAAAAAACCTTATTGTAACTTTTGTATTGTATTCGCGCATTTGTTGAGTAAAGTTGTTATAATAACAAAATAAAAATTTGTACATTTTTTGACTAAAGTTGTCGTAACAATAAGAAAAAAAACAAACAAAAAATAATTATTAATCAAAAAAACATTTTAGAGCGCTCAGAATTTGTTGCAAAAATTGTAAACATTTACAAAAAATTCTAAAAAATACCGCAGATCGTGAATACCGCTAAAATTTTTTTTTTTTAATGGAAATATTGAAAAATCATGCAGTGACAATATACTTGTAGTACATAAATGGTAAGTCTAGAAAAAAATACATGAAGATATGGTGAAGGATATTGCTTTGAAAAATAATTATAAAAAGCTAGGTAGCTAATTTCAAACGTGGTCGTACCAGTCATGCGGAAGCAGAACGTGTGGTCGTCTAAAATGAGCAACTTTTGAGGGAATGTTTGACTAAGTACATGATATGATAACGGAAGACCACTGATTAACTCAGGCCATATGCATTTTATAAAATTCAGTATATGAGAATTTGACTAATGTTTGGGATTGAGCCATTGAGGGGTCAAAATCTTCTAAAAAGGTTAAGACAGTGGATTCTGGGATGCCAAAAGAATTTTATTTTTCGAAAACCTCTAAACTGGTAGCAAAATAACAGAAAAATATCAACGCAAGGTCTTTAAAGAACTGGATATAAAAATTCGGGTGAAAAGTCTAGACTTAACGAAGAAAATAGTCATCTATCATCATGAAAATGCACTTGCTAACAAATTTGCATTAACCGGCTCTAAACTGAGCGATTAGAATTACAAATTGTTGTAACCTCCAACTTATTCAACAGAGTTCGCTCCCTCTGACTTCTATATAATCCTACATCTGAAGAGATTTCGGCATGGAAAGTATTTTTCATCGAATAAAGAAGCAATTGCTGCTGCGAGTGGTATATTGAAGGCATTCAGGAAAACTGCTTCAGAGATGGGATATATAGATTGGAGAATAACTAGAAAAAGTGTACTGGAATTGAAGGCAATTAAATTGAAGAATAAATAATATTTCAAACTAAATTCATAGTCTTTTATTTGTAGGACCGAAATTCATTGATTGGCCTATATGTAGATCGAAAAGATAATGATTTTAATTCTTTATAAAATGATGCCTAATAAGTCAGTCAGGGCAATCAGTTATATATAAAACATATAACAGTATAATACATAATATTTTTCCCCAAATATTGTTTTTACTTCAATATGCGATGCTTTTTTTATTAGACAATTTTTTATTTATTTAGAAAAAAAACCTCTATCTTCAAAAATAGCTTATTCAATCAATTTAAAGCACACAATGAGAATGAAGACTCTTCTTTTGCTTTATTGAAGCATTTATTTTAAGGCTAGCTTCATTTTAAAAGATTATGTTCATATATATATAATCGAATCAGTCTCTCTATCTCATTGTGAGAGTAATGAAATTATGCTCATTTTCTTATACTTATAAGCATATTTTGGCATACAGCTAACGTTAACTCTTATACTGCGATTGCACTCACTCTCTTTTTATAATTTTTTCATACACCAGCTAAGCCTCTCAGTATCTTTCCATATAAAACTGTGCTCAACATTATTGATCTTTATTCGTGTTGTATATATTCTAGATACTCATTTTTTTTTCATTTGTATATAGAGCACTTAACCAGGTGTCTACGCATTTTTTGACCTGGTCCCAACAAAAATCTTTAAATTTTTAATTTGCTGCCTGAAATGCTGTTGAAATTTTTATTACTCTGTTGCTGGCTGACCTTCTGTTGAATTTTAATGTACAGATCGTTAGGCACCCGCGCGTTTTGTACGAACTCAGCTGCGTTTCTATGATATTTCAGATGGAGACAGCTTGACACTCAGACTGTTGTGGGATGATTTTAGGTAATTTTTTTTTAACAAAACTACGGTCAGTTTTTCAGTGTTACTTTGGTGAATTTCTCTGTTTTGTTATTGTTATTTCCTATTGTTATTGTTTGCTAATTATATGCGTGAGAAAATTTAATTGGTAAATTACAGATAAAGAGCAGAGTGGTTTTTTGTAATTCATTTGTATGCGTATGTGTTTGTAGAGGAAGTTCAGTAAATTGCTAACAATTAATGTTTGCTGACGCGCATGTAATTATAAGCTCATGGCATGAATGTTAGCTTTTTCGAAAATATTTATTTTATTTTTGTGTTTACATTATTTTTGCTATATTGGTTGGAAATAGATATTAAAATTAATTAATTAAAAATAAAAAAATGTTAAGAGTAAAGGAAGAAATTTTTAAAATGACTTAAAAGATTTCAGATAATAATAAAAATTTAAATTTCAAAAATAAACAATATTTAAAAACAAAGTCATTCCCCATCTGAATAAAATTTCTACAAAATAAAACATTCCTCGGCTTGGCATACTTCCGATGCGATAACTTCACTTCCAAATTATTTTATGGAAAATATTAAGTAGAAAAAACACCTTTATAATAAAGCCTCGTCAAAGAATTGGTGAGATTATGATTTTTGGAAAATTTTCAGAAAGCTAAGATGATATTGCTGTTTATTTAGAAAATTTGGAAATAGAATTGGCGACAAAATTTAAGAAAATGTCACCAAATTTTTTTCCAAATTTCTAATATGGTCTACTATGGCTTACTCGATTGAAATGTCTTTCAACTTAGACTCGAAACAACATGAAAATAAAAGTCTGAACAGAAAAAATTGATGAAAGTTTTTTCTCTAAAAATTTGGTAAAAGTGATTTTATAGAAAGTCTGAAGACGAAATTGGTAGAATTCATAGAAATGTTTTCCTTATTCATTTTATGTGTAAAACTTAAAGAGTAATCTATGTAGAAAGTTGCGAAATTTAATTGCTGAAAGAACGTTTTTTTTAAGTTCTTGAGTTAAAGTTGGTTAGGGTATTTTTTTAGCAATTTCGCTGGAGATTTGTAACGATATTTTTTTAGAAAATTTGGACACTAGTCTGATGTGGTCTGTCTATTCAAAACTGCTAGAGAGTTTTTCATATGAGTCTTTTATATCCTTATGGAGCATAGGGTCTCCACAAATTCCTTCCAAGGTGCAAGGTGGTTAAGAACAGCATTTTTATAAGGGCGCTAAATTACTCTCTTAATTTTTGCGAATCAACTTTTTTTTGATTTATGTATTTGAAGTAGTATATCGTATCGGAAATATCGTAATCAAAGTACACTTTACTGAGATTGGAAATGGTTTTTTGTTCAATAACTCAGAGATTGAGCCACAAATAGAGCAAATTTATTGAATAAGAACTGTGTAGTAGCTAAAAATAAATTGAAATTCGAAATTTTCGTATATACATAAATAGTTATTTTGGCGAAAGATGTTTTTAATAAAAATTTTAAGAAAACGTAAGTAATTTAGTCAAATCTTGGATGGAGAGGATGAACTACATATCATCTTTATAATAATATTGTTCTTGACCAACAGATTTCTACAGATTACGTTAGATATCGTATTTTACCTAGGAAATTTTGAAAAACTTGGAGAAAATTTCTTAGCTACATTGTTCCTTACAAACAATTTTGAAATAGAATTACTTCGGAAGTCTTTTCAGAAATTTCGGAATAGAGGGAAAGAATTCATTTCTGAAGGCATGATCACATTGAATTCATAAAAGTATTTTTTTTCGAAATTTCGGATTATTTGAAGCAAACATTTGTTTTCATAAACTTATTACCAATTTCTTATCTAAATTTGGTAGATATATCCTATCAGATGATAGTTTTAAGATAAGATGAGTGCAAATGTTTTCTCATAATGATAAAAGTGATGATAAACATTTAAGCAATTGGCTTCTTAGCGATTTTTATTATAAAAGTATCAGGAGGTAGAACTCATTTAATTTTTTCAGACTGTTTACAGAAAAACTTTCCAGATTTGTCTCAGTTAGTTCGAAGATGGAATTTTCAAAGAGAATTCTCAAAAAATCTTAAAAGTGAATTAATTTTTTTTTTCATTATTTAATAAGTAATTTTAAAAATTATAGACAAAAAGGCTAATATATAAAAGATAATTGATAAAGCGGTATTCTCTGAAATTTTTGAGAAAAAAAAATAGATGTTTTTTTTTTTTTAAATTTTCAACAAAAACTTGATAGAGCGTCTGTTTAAAGCACCAAATATTATTGCTGGAGTTGTTCACTTTCATTTATCTTTAGTTAGATAGGCGAAAGTGTATGATTTCCAAGTTTTATGATATGTTTGCCAGAAAAGTTTTGTTTTAAGTCTTAGAGATATACAATTTGTGAATTTGTTGAAATATTTTTGAAAAAAGGTTTGATTATTTGTCTTTTGAAACATATGAAAATGGAAAAACTAAAGCAAATGTGAGAGTTTTTTTCGGAAGACAGAAAGTTAAGTTTACCATTACAAAAATTTTTTTAAAATAATTATAAGTGGGTCAGTTTAGAGATTTTAATCTCAATTTATTAGCGACAGATTTTGAAAAAGTTTTTCATTAGTTTTGTTTTAGTTCCTAAGGGAAAATCTATTGAAAATTAAAGAAAAATTCAGAAAAAAAAAAAAAAAAATTGAACGAAAATTTTTCAAAAATATTAAAAACAATAAATTTTAAATAAAATAAAAATTCGCTTAAAAATTATTAATTAAATAGCACAAAAAAGAAAAAAACTAAAATAAATTCAAAATAATTTTAATTTTAATGAAACAAAAAAACAACACAAAATCCTAAGGGCAAACAAAAAAAACACCATTCAATTCCAATATGCTGTTCATTCATCACTTTTTAAAAATTCCCCAGAAACAGAAATTACAGCATACCCATTCAAAATGAATGATTTTCAATAATACCAACAACTAAAAACGACAATAACTACTTAAAATACAATAAATCTCTCTAAAATGTGTAATCCACATCATTCACAAAACAAATGAAATACAAATAATGAGAATGTAACCAAGTGAAAAATCATCATTAATCATTTGGCGTTGTATTTGCTGGCAATTTTCTGTGTACAAAGTACAACTAAACTTTTGCCAAAACAAACGTACAGCGTCATTGTAGCCAAATTGTCTGGTCTCATTGTGTATACTTTTGCATTAATTTTGTTAAGCGTACAAAATATTTTTGTGTTTGAACTCAATACGAATTTTAGTCGATATACATAATCTTAAGCCTATTAGAGCGCCTTAAAACCTGAAAATATGCCACAACTACTGCTAAGTAATTTCAACTTTTGTTACTTTTGCAGCAACATAACTTGTTAGCCATTGTATTTGTGTGGGCGTTTACTATGCTCTTATTGATTTTTAACAAAATTTTTGATTAAACAAAAACAAAAAGTGTAACAGAAATTTGGTAACTGATTATCAGTTGTTTAGGCGCATGAATAGAAAAAACACATATGCGTAAAATATATATACTTGCGCTATACATTTACTTGGCTGTAGTGCAATAATAGAACAAGTTATAGTTTGAACTGTACCCAATAGGAATATCAATGATATATGACTTTAACTTTGATATGAGAATTGAAAGTAAAATTTTATATATTTATGAAGTAACTTATATAAACATTGAAAATCGACACCAACACTTTTATTGCGGACATTTTTTGTTTTGTTATTACAGTTAGACTTGTAACTTCATGGCTCCTTACCACGAAGTAAGTTTTGGTTTTAACGATTAACTTTTTTGGCATGTTCTAGTCAGCAAATAGGAGAACAACATTGCTTAAAATGTTATTGTAGCCAGCTGCCATCATCGTGCTTTCAATGCGCTTATTGGGTCCATCTCTATCCCCCGAGAAACAACGTCACATCATCACATTCCGACCTCCGTGTTTAACACTAGGTATTCTGTATTTGGTAAAGAGCTTTATACACTGATGTTAACGAAGAATAACAATTTTATATCCCGAGGAATTAGTAAGGAAGACTACAATGGTCAGGAGAACCTAAATTTAACATTCGCGGACAGCAATATAACATTTTTTTGTTTCACACTTAACTCATCTTCCTCAGACTTAAAAAAAAAAGGTTACTAAAAATTATCTATTTTTACTGATTTTACTTAAAAAGTACTAATAAAATACAATCGACTGACCAAAATTTTTTGTCCAAATTATGAAAGCAGCTTAAGTTCTATTTAAAATTTACATTTTGTAAAGGTTTCAAAAAATTCTGATAAAATGAAGTCATGAAAATCGCTCATTGATAAATTTATCCATCGATATTGTGGAAAAGTGATTTCCCGAAAAGACTCTTTTTCAAAAGCAAAATGGATCACGTAAAGCAAATAAGACTCCTTGGCCATACTTTCTATTAATTGTACCGATGAAGTCCTTATAATCAAAATGACTATTGGCTTTAAAAATGTATGAAACTATTTAAAAGAGTAAATATTGAGTAGGTGTGAAGTTGTAACCAACTTTTGAGGAAAATAGAAAATAAAAAATTATGTTTCTTTTTTTTTTTTCTTTCTACAAACAAAAGTAATATAAGAAATGTATGGTAAATAAAATTAATATTTTTAGTGGTTCAACAAGAAATCGTAATAAAATAAATTTAATCTCTAATAGAACTTATCATATGACTGCAGTTTTTGGTGTGCGGAATTTCTGAAATTTTCTTCCCCCTCGCTTTGATCATGTCAAGTTAAAAGTTTTTTGAGAACTTTGTATTCCAGTAGCCCTCTTTAGCTCCGGAGATCTATAACTACTGAAGAAGAGACTGATACAACTGTACAAAATAGACGTAACAAAGCCATATAAGCTTTATATGATACTAGCTAATCCCCGCGACTTTTGTCGTGAATGAAGTTAAAGTTTCGCGCATTTGGTTCGGTCAATATCTTAAACTCTAAAGAATTTTCCACACTAAAAATTGGCGATCTTACAGAAAAAATAAATCTTTCTTCTAAGCTTATTTAAAAAAAAGTATCCAACTTAAAAAAAAAAAATTAAACTAATATCTGATTTTCAAAATTAAACCTCAAAAAGATTTTTTTTTTAATAGTTATAATTCACTAAGACTTAGTCGAAAAAAAATCTGAGGCAAAATTTTTTTCATGCACCCGGAAAAAAAGTTTGAAAATAAGGCCATGCAAGAAGAGTTCAACGATTGTAACTCTCCACCTCAGTCCACGAATGTAAAAAAAAAAAATATTTAAAAAAAAAACTAAATTTATATTATACTGATCCCTGTCCTTGAAAATTTCAAAATAAATACATAAAAAAAAAATATTTTGATATTTAATTTTTTTTTGTATCAAAGGTTTTTTTCAAAAGCGATTTTTTTAATTAATCCTTTAGTCAATGAAAATTCCTCTGCAGTATACGCGTTCATTTAGAAAACTTTACAACCGCGACTTTTCTCAATATTTGCAATATAACAATTTCTCAATATTATAAAATACAATTTTCCAACTTGGCAATAATTCATATGATCCTTACATGTATGCTTGACTGTGTGTGTGTGTTTGTGTGCTTTCGTGTCAGTGTATGACTTGCATTTGAATACAATAAATATTGCTGTCTCTATTTCAATAGCTACGGGCAACCATTGAATATTATGCGATGCAATAATTCAAGTAGGTCGCTCTATGCCTATGCCTGCTAGACTTAAGCCCAACTGATATATGTAGCTAACTCCCTATGTGTATGTGCGACCACAGCAACCTGAGCTAGAATTTATTGATACATACGAGCCTTGCTACAACATACGTACGACTATGCAACATAAAAGGTTGACGCAGTTGTAATACTCTGCGGGGCATCTGCTGCATACAACATTTTGCTATATGTAACCACACAAACATTTGAGACACACTTAAGTGTTATGAATTATAACAGTATATATTTTAATTAAAAACTGCTTGTTTCATTTTAAGCCTTAAATATAATTAAAGTTAGAAAATAAGAAAATTACTTTAATTGGCACCACAAGAAATTTTCACCATTGATCAACTTTCTATGCACCCAAAACAAAAACCATTTTCGATGGAGTGTGTGCGGTAACATAGTTTTAACAAGTGCGGGTACTATCTATGTTTTATTTAATTCAATTTATTTATTTTTTCATTTTTGATTTGCTTGAACGGCCTACATGAAAAGTTGACGACGATTGCTACTATGACGAATGTTATAATGATGAATTGTTATTTTTAGTTTGATTTTTTTAAACGAATTTTTCTATAAGCTTTAATAAATGTTGATAAGCACAACTTCTTTACAATATATAGATATATGTTTTCATAAGTTAAAAACTCAAGTTTGCTGTCTGTGAGTTTAAGTACCTTTTAATTTTTTGTGCCTTTTTTATTACATGCGAGTTTTTATTATAGGCAACGGATAATGCCACGTTGGGTCAGCACATTTACATAATTCTTTTATGTAACTCTTTTATGTTTATGTTTCTTTTTTCTTTTATTAATATGAATTATTTAACATGCAGGCATGTGGAAAAAATATCTAATATAATGTAACAAAAGTTCATTGCAAATTGTGTGCCCATAGTAAAGTTACGACTTTGAAATAAATTGAGAATTATGACTTTCTGTAGAATAGAGTAGTTGGAAAAATGTCTCACTTTAAATGTTGTGATATAAAATGCGAACAGGGCAAATTTTTAAGCCTGGAAGTAGTTAAAATTAATAATGGGTAACCCTAAGAAAATATAGCAGCTTGAGTATTTTTGATAACTATTGGAAAATCTGACTAGAACCTACAATTTGATGCTTTGAAATTAAAATGCTATTTATCTTTTCCAAACGATTTCTTAACAGTTTTAACTAAACTCAGGTGGCAATATCCCACGAGCAAGTTAGCTTTAGCATTTAAAAATCTTTTAAAAAATTATACAATTTTTTCAAAAAATTGATTTTTTTGGCTTATTCGATAGTTTATACTTTCAAAAATATCCTATGAAAGCGGCAAGTTTGTATCTTGAATAGCTTTTGAATGGCAGCGTTCTACAGAGCGACCACTCGCAGGTAAAACCGCCGATAGTTGAAACTTTAAACGCGTTTTTCTCGAAACGACATTTCTCAGAATTGCTGACATCATAACTCAAAGAGAATATGACCGATCAACTTCAAATTGAAACTGAGTATTTTTGAATATATTTACTATACAATGACCTACGATCGTTTTGCTTGGTTGACAATTGTAGATTTGAAATTTTTTTACCCCAAAAAACGACACTTTTTTTCAGAAGTACGTCATTTTGCTAATTTTTGATAATTTTCAAAAATCGTAAAACATTACATAGCAAATACCTTCAACTTTAATAACCTTTTTGAATTTTTTTTGTTTCAACTACTCATTCGGCCGGAATCATGTCAGCAGTTGGGGAACTTTTTTTTTGTCACCTCCGAAGACGGCACATAACTCCGATATTTTGGAATATTTTTGTAAAAAAAAATCTCAAAATATAGCTAAGAATATGCCTTATTATGTTCAAAAAACTTCAAAGCATTCTATAGAGTGCTTTCTTTTGAAAAAATTCGCAAAAATCGCCTAATTTTTCATGGGTTACACTGGTATAGTCCCTTAAACGTTATATATCAGGCACTTCACGCGAAGCGTACAGGGGAAATGAGGTTCATGTTTCCAATTTCAGATATATTTGAATATGTTGTACCTGTATATGTTCTCGACACAGAATCAAAATATTTTTATAATGGCAACACTGTTTATACTTCATGCCAAGTGTGATAAAAATCCGTCAAGCCGTTTTGGAGCTATATGCATTGCAATGCCGAAACCCAAGTCGAGTCAGTTGTAAAGTTATGTGCTAGTCTTTACGTAATTCTTTCAATTTGTATTTCATAATAAATTTGACTAACTACTGCTACTTTCAGCATGGAATGCCACATCAACGGTGGGTCATATGTCGTGTTCCATAACTAGCCAGCTTGCTTATACCTCGGCTTGTTTTCAAAATAATTTGGTTTAAAACTATTATTCTCTCCTGTGATTTTATTGTCATTTAAACTCTAAATTTCAAAATATTTTACAAATATTTTTCATAATTAATTTATAAAGGTTGTACTTGACAAAAAATGTTCAATTTCAAACGCAAAAATACTAAATAATAAAGAAATGTTAAAATCAAAACTTATATCTTTTTTACTGTCAAAAAAATTCTGACCAATAAATTGTCGTTTTCAACAAAACGTGGTAAGTTGATTTTTGAAAAATAAAAAAAAAAAAAAAATAACTTTGAAAAGTATTTCCGTAATCATTTTTCAAATATCCACTGTTAAAATATTCAAGAAATTGCACATTTAATTGTGTAGATTTGAGCAAATGGTTTTAATAAAGTGAGCTTAAACTATGCAGAGAAAGCAGATTTCCAGTGGTTATCCTTCAATGCAATTGAAAATCAGTTAGTGATGAAAAATATCATCAACACATTTAAAGAGAAAACTTAAAAAACACTATTGCATTTTTTTTTTATTTAACTATTCCAAAGTCCAAGTGCAATTTGTCGAAAAACATGTGTTATTTACCACTGCAAGCTACAGGCGATTTTCTGATTTGAGCTCAATTAAAAGGTATGCACTTATTTTTTAATCAATACTCCCATTAATAGCCACTTGCATGCAGTTTTATATATTTATTTATTTATAATTTTCACTTTATTGTAAAGAATGAATGTATATTATTACCTTTATCAACACAAATCTATAGTAATTCTTTTTTGCTAATGATTTGATCGATTAGCTCTCATAATGAAAATTATTCTATTTCTTACATCAGCCTGCCTAAAGAATGAACAAAAATTTATATACAGAGTGACTGAAGTGGCAAAATATTTAGCTAAGTAATTAAGTATATAATTCCTTCATTCTAAATAGATTTTTCAAGTAAGCCTCTGAAACAGAAAAGATTCACCTCCAAGGCTATTGAACAGCTCATCATCACCATTTATAAAAACAGTGACATTTTTTTTTTCAAATTTGTCAAACAAAACACAGTTAGAGCTTAAATTTAACATTTAGCCTTTGGTGTTATGAACTCTTTTGTTTTATTTTTATTTTAGTTTTTTCGCACATACATTAAATATAGAAACTTAAAGAGGCCAGCATATCATAGGCTTATTAATGGAATTAGAAATGTTGATCAGAAAGCATCTTAATATTGCTCCAAGTGCTACTGGATAAATTAAGTTAACTGTTCATTTAACACTTCAGTAGTGACACAAAGCCTTTTGTGTTTTTTTTAAAGGCAAATAACATTTTAATGACAAATGCGAATGTGACTGTAAAATATGCGAAATGTAAATGAATTTGTTATGTTTCTTTTAATAAATAGTTTCTAGATAATATGTGCTTAAGACTATTTTTTTATGCTTCAAATATTTGCTGAACAACTTTTATAATTCGTTTAAAAAAATGAATGAAATAATGAATAAGAAAAACTAAAACCAGCACTAAAGTTGTTATTTTATTTCTCTTAATCCAAGCGGCAGTTATTTGTAGAACGAAATTATAATTTTGTTTTCTTATAAATTTTCAAAAAAATTTTGAAAGTTTTCGCAACCAAAAAAGATCGGTGTATTTGGAGGAGAATGCATTTTATGTTTATATAAAATTTGTTCGTTAAACGTAAAGTTAAGTTAAAACTCTTTTATAACATAATTTGGACATCATTTAGTGCCATTATGTTAACCAAAATTATATTGTTTATATATTCAAGCGCTTGGTTAAAGACCACATAAATAGATTATAGTCCACATATGGGCATTTCCGCCAAAAAGCCAGCCGTGACAGAAAAATTAAAAGTTATTATAAAAGCGTTACTATCTGATATTATCTAAGGAAAATCACCAGAATTCATTTATCACATTGAGCAACCACCTGCAAACTTGCATAAATGCAGTTTCTCTTTGTTTTTGCAATATTGAATAGTATTTTGGCTTAAATATTTAACTGTGTAAGAGAGGTGATACATGATGATAGTCTTTCCGAAAAACCTCTCTTCCAATGTCAGTTAGCTAAAAACAATGTAAAAACATCAAACCAATATCTATTAACTGTTAAATTTTAATTTGCTTAAGTTCATGTTCTAAAGTCACAAATAACATAGAAAAACATAATATGGTCTCTTTCGAAATTGATAACAGCAGCAAGTGAGTCAAAATTTTTGCACGAACAGAGTTTCATGTACATGGCGTCGGTGGCGTATGCGATAATACGGCCCTGGGCACAAATAATATACGTCACCGAAGAAGGGGCATATATGCCTAGTAAATTCAAAAAGAAAAAATTTCAAAGTTTTTTGAAGCAATATATGGTTTGGCAGGTCATATGTAACTGTGGCATCAGAAAAAGCCAGATCTGGCCCCATTTGACAACCTCTCATTACTCTAAAGCTACGATGGAATGGTATCAAAGTAAAAAGATCAATTTTGTAGCAAAAATAGCAAATCCGCCCAGCTGCCCAGAGCTGCGCCCAATTGAGAGATATTGGGCTCTAATAAAAAGAGATGTACAAAAGAGTGGTAAGACTGAAAAAAACTTACAAGACTTCAGATTTAAGTCGAAAATATCTTTCCGTACTGTCGATAAAACAACTGGGTGAAATTTAATGAAGGACTTTAAGAAAAGAGTAAGAATTTTTTATATAAAAAAAAATTGTTAATTAGTTTTTTGTTATTTATATTCTGATTATTAATAAAAAAAGATCAAAAAGTTTATTATGTATTTTTTTATAACAGAAAAACAAACCGCAAGTTTAATCTGGGACGGTCCTTAGTTTAGCAATTATATTTTTTTCATAATTTTGTATATATCAGTCCTTGATTGAATCATACTTTTAGTATATCTTGAAACATATATATACCAATGTGAATAACAAAATTTATTATCCGCTTTTGTTTTCGAGAGAGCGATTAAGGCTTTCAGGCACATTTCATGCTTTGTTTTCAAAGTCAATTAAAAAAAAGAATAAACAAAAAGGTAGCAATCTCAGTCTTCCGTAAATATATTTTAACTATTTTTAAATTTTTATTAAAAATAATTAAATGATTTTTTTTTTCACAATAGCGTTAGCATTCAGAGAGAGGAAGTTGTGTTAAAAGTGTTTGCTCCAAAATGTTATATAGTAGTCTTTGTTATTTAATTGTGTTTTAATGTTAGCGAACCATAACTTTAGAAAAATATATAAGAAAAACCATAGGTCTTAAGTCTACTTATTATATTTTTATTACTATAAAAATCATTTAATTCATTTTAATTTTTTTGAGCTTTATTTAGACCAAAAAATATGAAATTTTAGATTTTCCAAACTTTATTTTTAATATTAATAGCTTTGTGGTAGCTATGATTTTTGAAGTCTTGAAGCTGACTGAAAAATAAATTTCTGGAAATTTTTTCCTAAATTTCTGACTTCATTTATTTTTTTGAGAAGCAAATGGCTGTGAAAGATTGCTCGGGAGCTTTTGATGAATTTTGGTTAAAATAATTGAAATGAAGTGCACTTTGTAGATGAAATTAATTCGTAAAACTTTGCTATAGCAAAATTATTTTATTGCTAAATTTATATAAATAGTTTACTTAATGGATCGATGGAATTTCGATTGAATTTAACAACTTGCAGGTGAATTATTTTACTTATCTTAATTAACCTGAAGTTATCGAAACTTTTTAACTGGTATAAAGTGAGAAGTTACTTTCTTAAATAAATGTTCCAATTCTAACTATGTATTTCAATATTAAAAAATTTTATTTATTTTATTTTCAAATGTACCTACCTTTGTTTGACAAACATTATCCAACATTAGAACCAATCAATATATGAGCAGGATCTTGTTATACAAAATTTCTGATGAAAGCAACACAAAGCACCAGTAAAAATTTTTTAGCACACAAAAAACTTTTATTGACTTTTTTCTTTTAGAGCACCGCAAAATGTTGAAAGCCAATATTGTGTGAGTGTGTGTGTGTGTGTTTGCGTTATGTTATCCTTGCAGACGAAGGATAAGCGCTTAATTTATGACACTTTATAGAACAAAACACACGCAGCGAAACCGACACTTGCACACTTTATTTATTTTTTTTTTTGATTTTATTTCACTCGTTTTTCTTTTTGTATTTTTGCACCAGCAGCAGTCGTAGCAGCATCAGCAGGAAGCTGTCAAATAAAATTGACGTTTGAAGTTGCACATGAAAAAAAAAGCAGTGGAAAAAAAGTTGTGGGAAAAATTAAGTTAAATGCAAAGAAAATATAAAACAAATTAGTAAACAGAAAAAAAAAATATGGATTAAATTTATTACGGTAGGATTTACTGTGCTTTAGTTATGAGCACACACACACAGGATAATGGAAAAGCTGCAGAATATTATTTTCTTTTTTTACTTTTAAATTAGTTGTTTTAATTTGTGTGTGTTTGGCAGGATTAGCAAAGTTTAAGCCGCTTTACGGTATGATTTATTTTCTAAGTTTATTTAAAAGTTTGTGTGCTGTGATTTTTTTTCCTTCGCTGGCAGGATAATGAGGCATTTTTTGTCCTAACCATTAATAATTTCATAAGTTTCTTAAATTTTTTCATCAAATTTTCATTTAGAACACACGCCCTGTTTTAATTAATTTTTTTCTTCTTTCCACTACAGAGTACGAATGCAGCACGTGATTTTTTGTTAGAGTAAAATGCCTTAAAGGCTTACTCTTTACATTACCGTAGTTTTATTTCACTTTTTTTTTTATCAAAAAACTTAAGTTTTACTGCACATTTTCCATCAAGTATTTATAATTCGCTAGGTTTTTCTGGAATTTTTTTCAAAATTTTTTCTTTTTCACACAACTCATTAGAGCACAAAGCACAGTCTACACCAGTAAAATATCCTCTTTTGTGTTTTGTTACTCCAAAACAAGGCAACAGAAAAAAACAGACCAAGTCAAGAAAACACACACATTCTACTGCTGCTATGAAGTCTGCTCCGTTTGTTCCGTCACTTCGTCGTCAATGTGGTGCTGGTGCTGCTGCTGCTGTGCTCTAACGTGTTTGCCAAAAATAATTTTGCGATTTTTCACGAAGTCACGAGTCACAGCAGCAGCAGCAGATTTGTAGCAGACACAGCAACGTCAGAGACTGGAAGTCTTTTGCAGAAATTTCCCACACAACAGAAAAACTTCTCAAATATTGACAGCCTGCAGCTGGAGAGTGTGATGAAGCAAAGTATTACAAGATATATGGAAGTTTTGGATTTTAATAAGATTTGAGAAATTTTATTTTTTTTTTTTTTAAAATACATATATTAAAACTTAGATCGAGAGAGGAAGTCCTTTATTATTTTACGGTTTTGTCTTGAAAAATTTCTTTATAATAAGTTTTCATTTAATATTTTCAAGTTTTTAAGGAAAAACAAAAATTTCCCAAAAATTTCCCTTTTGGGATATTTTTCAAAATTCTAATCAATTGTCAATAAATACAGGAATTCGCAGTTTTTTTCAACGAAAATCGTGCGCCCGTGCAAAAAAAGATATATTCCAGCAACATTATCAACATACACAAATTTTTAAGTAAATTAATCGTTTTAAATTAAATATGAACTTTTGATCAAAGCTAAAAATTTCTCATTTGATAAAAGAAAATCAAACAGCTGCAATATTAAGTTTCAGCAGTTACTAAGAAACCCAAAGCTATGTACCCTTACACTGATGGAAAGAGGTTCAACCAGAAATCTTTTGAGAAGTCAAAACATGTGGACAAATTTTAAGGAAATTATTATATCGAGCTTTAAGAGCCAAATTCAAGTTTTTTTTGATGAGCTATCTAGATCTTAAGTCAAATGGTTGCAAAGACTTCATACATAACTTAGGAATTTTCGATCACTTTTGATATATGCGCATAAGGAAGGAGAAAACTATTGGGATATTTTTTAGGGCTTTTTACTTTGAGCTTAATTTGCATGCCTTGAATATTTTTTTTACGTGAAAAACAAGATTAAAAACTGAGGTTATGAGATTTGATGAAATTAGTTATGACATTTAGAAAATTCTTCAAGAATAATTAAGGGAAATTTGACATGCAATCTTTTCTTAACCCTTCTGTGCGCGACAAAAAATACACCGTTCCCAAGGTGACAGAGTACCTGGCTATCGCTTCACAAATTGTATGAAAAACTCAAATTTTTTAGCTTGATATCTACAAAATAATGATATCTCTCGAACTGATCAGGTGAAACCACTCATATTAAAATATTATGTTGACATAATGTTAGGAGTTTTCGTAAAGTTTCAGAATTGTAGTTTCAAACGTAAAAAGTTTTGTTTTGAAAATGAAATGGGTACCCGGGTACTCCATCCCTCACTGAAGGGTTAAGAAACTTTTTCAAATGGTTTGCCAAAATATATGTCTCTTTAAGTGGGTTTATTGGAAAAACAAGACAAGAGTCTATATAGGATATTTTGCAATGTCTCAGTCTTAAAAAGTATGAAAGTTGGAAAATATTAGAAAAATATTTGGTAGTTATTAGAGGACAAATGTATGAAAAACCTCAAGTTCAGCTAAAAATTTAATTTACTATTTCAACTTCCAACTTAACCCTTGCATGCTTCATTATTTAACATTAACATATTTCATTTGGGAAGTTTTTATTTCGAGCTATGGCATAATCTTTCCATTATATAATTTTATTGCATTGGGAAATTTTAAATAAAATCTAAATTTATGCAAAAATTTTGGTTTTCAAAACTATCAAATCAGCTGACAAAGTGTAAAGGGAAATTTTCAAGATATTGGAAAATAATGGAAGTTATGAATTTTGAACTTTTTTTACAAAACTTGTGGCTTTGACGATTTTTCAGTGAAAAAGTTGACGCGGAAATTCCTCGTAAAAGTTTTGATAGCTGTGATTTTGGAATTGAGTAAACGTTTAATTGAAAAAGGGAAATTCTTAGTATATCAAAAACTATGGCAAAAAATTGTAAGAAATCGTGTGAAAACTTTGACGAATAATTTGTTTTGGAAACTTATGCTAAAATTCATAAAATGATGGGAGGACTGCGAGCAAAGTTAGATTAAGAATTGAGAAAAAGAATTTATTTTAACTTTAAGACCTTAAATAATTCTCAGAGTAAATCAAATTATCAGCTGTCAAACTTCAGATAAGGGACATTTTACAAAAAAGTCCTACATTGATGCGGGTAATATTCCAATAACATAGCAAATAAGCTTCCAGGACATTTAGCAATATAAAAGAAGCAACCGAAAAAAACAACATTAAAAAAAAAATAACTTTTTGACACATAAAGTGGCAAAGTTGACGTTTCTCTTTAGTGAGGTTATGGCTGTGCCGAATTATTTATTTTTTTTTTTTGCTGTTGGTACTTCAATTCCTTTTTACTGCTGCTGTGAAACTGGAAAACTGTCGGGGAAAAATATTCAAACCTGTGCACGCGCGCGGGTGTGGTCCATACACACATACACACACACACATACATCGAGTTTGTGCAGAGTGACAGTATATGTTTTTTTTTTTTTTGTACGAAAAATTCTAAATAAAGTTAAGCCAGGCGAAAAAAAAAACCTTCAAAGGATGTGTTTTCTTTTTGGCTATAGTAAATCACTGCTTAAAAGGTCACATTTTTATTTAGCAGGAATTTTTTTTATGAAACTTTAAGTGCAGTTATAAAAATCAAAAAATTTTTTTAATTAAAATTTTCTTAAGGTCCATTCTTGAGCGCATTCTTTATTGAGGACATTCTTTTAAGTTTTCATAATTTTTCTTCACAATTTGATTTTCATCCCTCAGTTCAAAAAAAAAATAAAAATGAATAAAAAACTTAGCAGTACTGCGAAAATTATCAACCTTTTTATCCTTCACATTAACGCTACACTCCAATTTAATTTTCTTTCTTTTGCTTCACCAATTTTTTTTTTCATTTCTTTTTGTTTTCACTGCACTAAACTGAAGAAAAAAAAATTTTCCGACAACGCGCTGCACTACGACACATACGTTCGCTATAACGGCACAACAACTGAGAACTAAATCACTGAGCGGCGAGGGCTGGCACAGGAACCTGCTTCTTGGCTGGCTGACTGTGTGTGCGTGCTAAGAAAAAGGCTACCGCGCCAGGCTAACGACAACGAACAGAATTGAGCGCATTTTCATCGCAACAACCGGTCGGTCGTTTGTGTTTCGGTCAGTATGGGTCCGGGTTGGAAGCTGAACGAAAATTGAGCGACCGAGAAAAACTGGAACTCGACGCATACTCAAATTGCGTCAAACTCTTATAATGCGCATGCGTAACTTTTCGTGTGAGTTTTTTAACTCTTTCTCCAGCAGTGAGCGTAAAAAACTCTGCTACTCCCAAGAGCAAAAAATTAACTCAATTTTTTTTTTCTTAACTTCAAACAACAATATCAAAAGACAAGTGTGCGTCGTTTTTGGGTTGGCTCATGAATTGGTCGTTCGGTCTAACCGACCATCGTTAAAGCTGCCTGCCATCCGTCTCTTTTGCCTGTCAATTCGTTATGCCTTTCGTTGTTCATTTCAAATATTTTACCTTAAGCTTCGCGTGAATTGTGCCCTTTTATCGGTTTCTTTTAACGCAATGTTTCCTCTTCTTTGGTTTCAATTCAGCGCGAAACCCTTTAATGTTCATTCATTAATTATTTACCATACCCCGCCGTTTGGAGTTTAGGTTGGTGTTTTCTTTTTTCTTAACCATTTATCCGCTTGTACTTGTTGATGTGAAACCTGTTTTAAACCTTCTGCTTCTTATCGGTTTTTGCTTAGTTCTTTTTGTTTTGATGTGTTGTTGTAAATTGTTCTTCACACGCGGTTTAGTTAATGTTGTTGTTGTTGTTGTTTCTATCTCCTGTCTAAATGAATGTTAAATGCTCATTAATTTCTTTACAGGAAATTGATCTTGAATTTATGACTTTGCCATAGAGAAACAGTTTAAGAGTCTTTGACATTTGTAAATTACAAACATTTGAAATATTGTCGCTTCTAAATGTTTTGACATCTCAAGAACATTGGCCGGTTTGGTGAGTTGTCATTATGAGTTGTTGTTAGTTGCTCATTCAAATATTTGATGAGATTGCTTATTACATATTAACATAACTAAAGATTAGAGTTTTAACTAAGATAATATTAATTGGCTGATATCTTATTTAAAATATTTGAAATTGTGTAATAAAAATTAAAATAACCTTCATAAGTAAAGAATCGATAAAAAAATTTGAAATAAATTTGAAAAAAGTGAAATGATCAGGCCGGTTTTGACTCCAATTTAGTTTGGAAGTGGAATTAAGGTTTGAAGTTGGTTGTTAATAGCTATTCTAAATCTAATGTTTAGAATTTGCTATGGATTTTTTTTAAACTTGATTTTTTTCGATAACACAAATCGATAAAATTTTGCGAAATTTGTGGTGCCAAAACTCTAATATACTTCTCCAAAGGTTTTTGACGTGCTACATTCGAAACCAACCGATTTTCGGTTTAGTTTTAGGAGGAATCGCAGTTAAAAATTTTGACTTTTTAAGTTTAAAATTAAATTTAACAACAACCTCCGAATATTTCCGTCTGAAAAAAATTACTGCCTTTGTGTAACACTGAAAAGTATCTTTTGCCCAAGTTTCAGCTTCATAGAAACTTTTTTGTCAAAGAAAAAAATTAAAAATCAAAAAACCTGTTTTCAGCCATTTTTTCGAAAAATGTTGAGGTCAAAAGTTGTATACCGTCTTATTTCCTACAACTTTTGCATCAAACTTTTTTTCATACGATTGACAGTTTGGCCAGAAATCGTGAAAAACTGTGTTCGACCTCTAAAAATGCACCCCTTCCACGCCGGATAGCTGCTGTCGGTTCGATTTTTTGTCCTCTTTTACAAGAGCTTGTTCAACAATATTCCGCTGTCAGATTGCTCTAACGAATTATTTTTTTTTTCTCATTTTCTCGACTAATTCTACTGGACTATTATTGAAACTTATGCTTGTAGATTTATATGGGCAATTTATGATATTACGAAAAAAAAAAAAATAAGATATCGATATAATCCCAAGTGTGTTTTGATGAGAAAAAGTAGTTTTTTTTTGACTCCATTGATGGTTTTACAAAAAAAAAAAAAAAAAAAAAAAATACTTTGCCTCAAATATCTCGAAAAACCGTGATTTTCACACTTTCATGTTTGAACATCTCACAAAGTAGAGTCAATTCGTGTATCTGATATCATTTTCGTATTACTTCCCTTCTTCCGATTTTCCCTTTTTTGTATGATCCTAAAATAATTTCGAATTTCCATTCAGCTTCCTTAGCAAATCTAAAACGGTATCATAACAGGCCTGAGTATTCGAAAGTGATGATACGAAATAAGTGCCTAATACGGATATACAAACTTTTTCTCAAAATATTTTTAGTGAACTCTTTATTAAATTACTAATGCAGGGGCGTCGTAACCGGGGGACAAGGGGCAGCTGGCCCCCAGAAATTTTGGCAGAGGAAAAGTGTATTCATTTTGCCCCCCTACTCGGAAATAAGTTATATCATTTTTAGGACTCAGCAAATCTTTTTATTAATGTGATTATCTCACATCTTGAATCTATCGAAATGTGACAAAATGAACATTTAAGAAAGAGTATATGAACTGAGCTTCAAGAAGCAAACTTTCCATTAGTTTATGAGTGTTAGTTTCAGTCACATCAATAGTATTGACCGTTTCTAGTATCTACAATATAAGTCGAGATAAGAGCGTTCACATGGTCAAACAATTGTTTGTCAAACAACTTGATGAATTCGGAAATCATCTTACACAACGAAACACCTTCTAGATCAAGTTTATCGACTGGTCAATTTAATAATAACAGTGTTAGGTTCAGCAGCTTCTTGAATCATCAGATTGATCTTTACAGCAAACAGTCTAGTTCATATAGTACATGTGCAAAAAAAATTTCCCACGCTGCATTAATCGAGTTTTTGGTTTTTTTTATTATAATTTCTTCATTCAAAAATCCACAACCATTTGCCAATGCCATAGTGCCTTAAATATTAATTGGAGTTTAGCCTTGCGAAAGCTTAAACATTATTGCGATTGGTAGCTCGAGTATTTATTCAATCCAAGTTTTCTTAGTTTCATGAACTAAGAAACTCACGTGTAGCTCTGCTGTCTAAGTTGCAGTTCATTCATTTATTGTCTGATATTCCAGCAACTATGCGTTCGCACTTAAATTGATTTTCAGGTCATAACTTTCAGCTTATTTTTTATTGCTACATTATCATTTCCATTTTCACTGTGTATTAAATTGTTTTAGAAAATAATACTTTACTACAAATTAATGCCTAATCAAAATGAAAGTCAAATACCACAAACGTTTAGTATTATTCAAACTTATTTACTACTAAGCTATTAATGGTAATACCATTCAAAGCTACTATCACCGTATATAATTTAAAAATTTAAATGAGTTCTCGTTACCACTCTACTTAACATAAGATATAAATGGTATTCAAACTTCAATACCATTTTAAAATTTAGTTGAAATATTGTGCACTAGTAATTCAAAATTTAGTGAAAAATTTTACTTAAATTTTATTGAAATTTTTTAATCATGCAACTTTATATTAAACATCAAAATTCATGATATTAAAAATTTTATTTATTTCAATTAAACTTTGAAAATTTTGTGAATCCGAATTCTCCTAAAAAATTTCGTGAAAGAAAACATTTATTTAAGTTCTCCAATATTAAACGACTTCTCATGTCCTGTCGCCCAAAAATTCTAATTAAAATGGTAAATATATCGAGAGATATAAGAGATATAGCTAAAATTATGGATAAAGAGAAACAATCATAAGAACTGACACGCGTGACACTTGCTCACAAAAAAAGAGATTTTCTGTATTTTCTATTTGGGCATTTCCACAAAAACGGAAGTTTTTGTCCCGTGCGACACCTTGGTTTTTTGGAATTATCTTGAAAACCAAGAATTGCCCAAATTCAACTTTAGCACCAATTATAAAGCTAATTAGGAGCTATAAGTGAAACCTATTGTCAATACAAAAATTCGTTTTATTTTGAATTTTTTTTTATTTTAGATGTGTTCGACGGTCAAACGGGACTCATGGAAATGCCCATATATAATCTTACAGCAAAAATCTCATACTAATTTTTTCCTCTACTTAGCAGTTTGAATTTAATGTTCTTTAACTAAACTAAGTTTTTTACTAGTTCATCTATTGCTACATGAAATCATCAGAGACCTTTGAGTTGATGTTTGAGAATTTCTAAGCCTGATATGATTTTCTTTTGCATAGTTTTGTTGCCACTGATGATTTCATTTAGCATTGGATGAATTAAGCAGGCAGCTAGCGATAGAATTATGGTGCTTATCGAACCACGTATGTCTTTTAGGATTCTGAATATACTTAATACACTTCTTAAATAATAATTGGGTAAAATGAGAGTTGGGACCTGGGGAAATTTGCAGCAAAATTGAAATAACAAAGACTAGGGTAGCTGCTGGTCTAAAATTAATGTGACTTTTTTTGTATGGTTTTTGTTCTTGTAAATTTTTTGGAGTACTGAGCACTATGTTAAAAAAAAAAAATTAAAATAAAAACTTTTTTGTGTTCCGATACTTCACAAAAGAGTCACTATAGTTTTCGAGATAATAACAATTGGAATATGAATAATTAAGTAGTGCAAAGAAAATATATTTCAACTCATTTCATTAGTTGGGATATTTTCCTATGGCATAGTTTTGGGATAGCTAAGTGGAAGAATTGAGGGTTTCAAAAAGACTAAGAGCTTAACTTAAGAGGGTTGAAAATGGTTAAGAGGAAAAGAGACAGAAAGTGATTGTGAGATTAATTTTTTTGAATCAAGGATGTGGTGTGATGAGGGCTTAAGATCCCAGCGGCAAATCGATGAAGTACTCCGAATTTTCATGTATGAAAACCTATACCCTTAGTGTTGTATGTTTCACAAATGAAATTGTTAATATGATATTTTGTTTATCTGTTTGCTGGCTGCCTGATTTGTATATGGAGATGTAGGCAGTCTGTTTGTTGGCTGCCTGCATTGCATATGGAGTTGAAGGCAGTCTGTCTGTTTGCTGTCTGATTTTTATATGGAGATGTAAGGGGTCTTGCCTGTTGGCTGCATACTTTGTATGTGGAAATGTAAGCAGCTCGGTAAACTATACAGGCACTTAGTAAGCGATGTTTTAAGGCAATCTGCCTTTCCCTTGCTACACATTGTATATAGAGAAGTAGGCAAGCTGGCTACAAAGCTCCCATCCCCTTGTAAAATGTATTTACAGCTGTGGCTGGGGTTGTGAGCATTACTGCCTACAATGAGTATAGCTATTCATCGATGTTGTGTATAAAATATTTGCCGCTGGGATGATCAATTTTGAGTACTTTTTTTCTTTTATTTTTAAGATATGTTGAGCTTCAATTTGAATACTAAATAAATAAAAAGTTTAATAATTTAAGACAGCAAGTTTTTAATTGATGAAAAATTGGTTATTTTTTCGAAAAAAGTGAGTTAATGTCACCTGTGCTTTGAACTCTGCAACATTGCTGTTTTTTTTTGTTTAATCCTAAGTGGCAAACTAGGAATTAATATGTAATCTCGTGCAAATTAGCGAATATTAAACGCATTGCACATGCAATTAGGAATGCAAACAACCCTCGAGACAAACTGCAGTAGCGAAGCAGCAACAACAACAAATAACGTCGATACATGACGCAGCAGTATGCAGTTGCAGAGCATTAAAGGTAGACAACGACATAGGGCCACGAAATGATGATGATGATGCGCTCGTGCAATTCGACATTTTGTCATGAATTGCAATGCATTTCCCACGTTTCATGTTACGTAAACACACACACACACACACACATGCAAGCAGCATACAAACGTCATAAGGCCCATGCGGGCAAATGACAAAACGAATATTCGATTGAATGGATGACTGCTTTGTTAGTTGGTTGGACGCAAAGACAAGATAATGAACGGAAGAGCAAACGCGGCGCGGCGTGGTCTACCAGCAGCGATGGCAGCAGCTAATTCTACGTTTTTTTTTAGCAGAATCATTAATTTCCCACGGTGCGTTTGATGCATGCCGTGTCTTTTTTTCTTATTCTTTCTTTCTAAAGGGCGTACGCTAGGCAGCAAGGTAAAAAGTAACAGCGTAGTTAAGTAAAATTACGCTATGCCGCCAAGTCTTAGTAGAAGTAGCGTAAAAGAACATGAAGTGCCTATGGTGAAAATTACATTTAAATGAAAATGATTTTTAAGAAATTTAATATCTTTTTTTCTTTTAAAATTTTTTCTTCGAAGTCTTTAATGACTTTTTAAAAGTAGTTAAAAATATACGAAATCATATGCCGCGGGAAATTTTTCCAAAGCGCGTAAGTAAGAACGGTTTTTTTGGTAGTGAAGGAAATAATATTCATTGCTATGAGATAATCATTTGTTTTATTCTTTTAAAGGGCGTTGAAGTAACATTAAAGTTTACGCCGAGCTATCAGTAAATTGAAATAAAGTCTTAACTGATATGTTTAATAAAAATTAATTTATCATATGCCTTTGTAAGTTACCATTCTTAATTATAATTGAATGGCTTAAAGAAGACTTCATTGCGATGAAATTTTTGTTGTGAGTTAAATTAAAACATAATACTATTATATGATAAGTAGAGCTGACCGACTAATTCGAAACTCGAAATTATTTAAGCAATTTCTTTTTAAAATGGATTTTAAACTTTTTAATTGAAGAAATATCATTGCTAATTGAGTTCAAAAATGCAGTCGTTCTGCCTCCAAGCATACTTTGTGATTTTTTTAAATTGATTTTAAGATCTTTTTGATAGCTCTCTTTATGGTAAGTCCCATCTATTCAAGCAGTTAGAAATCGCTTAAAATTTCATAAAATTCTTCGTCTTTTTTTACACATCGCTAAAAAAAGTTTTAGAATTTGTGCCAAGTCTTGTATGAAAAGTTTTCAAGACTTGGATTTTTCAGGATTTTTTTTTATGTCTTGAAACAAATGGTACATTATTATAAAAGTAATATTTGTCTATATAGAGTTCCCATAAAATAAATATAGATACGTACAGACATTTTGACAATATAGTTCTTGGCAGTAGCTTTTTGGGGGCGTCCATTAATTACTTGAGTCGAAATTGGCGTGGGGTAGGGAAAATCTACCCAGGTCTAACTAAGAAAGAGGGGGTCAATGAAAATCTCACGTCGACTTTTTCATTCAGAGAATATATTATTAATATAAAGGAATCGCAAAGTCAATCCTTGCGCTTGTTTCGTTTTGTTCATATGCCACTTAACAAACGTATTGCAAAAGCTGCACGCGGAGAATGTAGATAGATCTAATAACTATCTTCTTATACTACCAGAAGACATGGATTTCATGTGTCCAATCATTATAGTTGAGAAAGCCCATTAATGCCCATTCAGCCTATTTTCTAATTAACAAATTTAATTAAGTTCGTTATGGTGTAACTTAAAAGTAATATTATTGTATTCCCCTTAATTCAGAGAAAAAATGTAGTATAAGTCTACTCCGAATGTAATGTTTCGTAAACTTTTCAAAAATCTTTCACATGAAATATTAAAAAATTTCAGTTCCATTTCAGAAATCTTTCGTTTCCATTTCAGAAAGCTTTCTACAATGTGTCAATATCCATCTTCTAATTTCATTAAAAAAATAACAAAATATTTTAATTTAAAGCAAAAATTTTTTATTACGTTATCGAACTTTTTTTTATATTCTGCGTCATTTGCGCTGATATTTTATAGTGTCATCGGGACTCTGAATTGATCATTTTACCCGCGTGCTTACGCTATACTTAATATGCAGTTATTTCTTGAGATGTTTTCTTATGTACAATTGAAAATAAACTATACTTCACGCAGCATCAAATATATTTAAGATTTCATTAGAAAAATTCAGTAACCATTAAAACTGTAACCTTTCAGAAACATTTCAGACACCTTTCAGAATAATAACATGTGAAAAAGAACATTTCAATTATATTGTAAATTTTTTTTAGTAAATTACGTACTTTTTCTGAAACTTTGTTACATGCGTACAGTGAGTAGAAGACCTCAGCATTAGTGGTATGGAGCAGTATACATGAACATATGTTTAAAATAAATTTAACTATTTTAAAATTATAAGGTAAGTTTCAAGGGGGAGAGGAGTCTCACCAGATCAAATCAAATCTGACCAAAATGGAGTGGTGGTGCGAATTTAAAAAAAACAACTCACGTAATTAATGAATGTTCTTTATTACTCAGGCTAGACTTTAATTCAACAAAGGTTAGTCAATACTTCTCTGTCATACATCTTTCAGCGAAGCTTATGACCTCCAAGTGCAAAATTATTTAATACCTTTCCAAAAAAGTCTTACAAATCTTCACTAAAACCTACTCGAATTAAACTGCTCCGTAATTAACTAAAACAACCCATTTGAACATATGTTGACATTTTAAAATATAACATTTACACGGTATAAATAAATAATTTTTTCCATTTTACCGGTTATTATAAATTTCCCACAAGACTACATGTAATTTCCCAAGTGTGTCATTTTTCATTGAGCATTTTTAAATGATTCCTGTTTTGTTTTAAACCCGTTGCTGGTCTCAAATAAGCAACTCAATACTTAAGTGGTGTACGACATCAACTCATTTCTGATATTCCAATGTCATGCTCGTTTCCAAGGACCATAAGGCTGAACGGAATTTCCCAATTTCAACATTAACATTTAATACGAGACGAATTTACAGGTATGGTAAATTTCCTAAATCGGTCGCGAGCATTTGTTTTCCATTAGTTTTGAAAATATTCTTTATAAATTTCCCTTTTTCCAATTAAAAGAGAAAATAAAAACATCATATGCTGTTGCAAATGAAAATTTAGCTTGGAAGCAGCTGCGCAGTAATAAATTCAAAAACTCAGAGAGCGTAACGCAAAAAATCAGGTGCAAACCTGCTGCAGTTGCCACAGGACAAGTGAAGGACTTTTCAAATTAACTGAGAGGAGAACATATAAAGTTGTACTCTTCAAATAAAAAACCTAACGAAACTGAGAGAGAGAGCGCCCCATTTTAACCCTTTAAAATCCATGCTGACGTCGAATTCGCCGCAGGATTTGGCCTGAAATCTAGTTCAGAGACAAGTGAAACACAAGTACGTGTTTTTCATTTGCTCTCTTTGCTAGTTTTTTGTTGCGTGGTGCTTACGTCCTTTATCATGATAAACGACATTATGCCGTACACATAAATGTCTGTAGTTTCATGGCATATCCTGGCAACAACAACAACAACAACATGAACTACGAATAAATACAAATAATTCATTAGTAAAAATGAAAACACAAATTTATTGTAGTCGACTTTAAGGCGAATTAGATTTTTTTTTTTGTTATCCACTCATTCCCATTGTATTTGGTTCGTTTTGTGTTATTCGTTTATATGGCAGGATATTTGTTTTGCTTTTAGTGTCATCGTAAGGATACGACAACAACTTTAAATGAGTTTGTGTATGATACAGTCGTACCTGCAGCAGCAGCAACATCAGGATCAAGACAAAAATAAGAAACGTAAGAGAAAAAAACGTAGCACATTTTTAGGTGAATTACGATGACAGCCGCCAGTTTTGTTGGCAGTGATTTAAGCATTACTTGTCGTGGTTGTCCTCATCGTCATTGTACTTATTGTCCATTTCGTTGTTCTGTCGAGTTAGTTAGTTTGGTGTAAGTATGCGTTGCTTATCATTCACTATGGTGTCTTAGTTTTATCTTCTTGTTTGTTGTTGTACGCTTTTATTTTGGTTGTTATTGTCATCAGCATAAAAATGGACAAGCTAATGTAGAGTTCTTTGACAGCGCAAGGATTCATTCGAAGGTTTTTTTTTTTGATTTAAAATGTTTTTAGAAATCCAGCATCAACACACACATATTTATATGTGACGTTATGTAAAGAGTTATAACAAATGTTGAATGGAAGAAGTGCACTTCAGAGACTTTGCCACATCTTACCACATCTTTCCACATCTTGACACATCTCGCCACATCTTTCCGCATCTTGCCACATCTTGCCACATCTTTCCACATCTTGCCACATCTTTTCACATACTGCCACAACAAGCAGTCTTGGCTTTAAAATATATTTTCGATGGAGCCTTGAAAACTTTCAACATCTAAGTATAGCATTGGAAAGAAACATTTGTTTACAAGGAAGCATCTGCCACCGGTGTGATTAGCTGCAAAAGTCAAGTAATTGAATGACTTCTTCAATTAATGTCTTTGGAACATGTGTGAATGGCTTTAATCTTCCATTTCACCATCGATAAAATTAAATTTTGGTGAACAAGGAGTTATTCTCGCCAATCGACGTATTATTTAAATATTGAGAAAGTTTAGAATAAGACAATTGGTTGGAAAATTCAAGCTGGTTCCACTGATGTTCGATAACTGATGTAAATTGCTATTAAGAAAACTTCAAAAGCTTTGATTTAATGCATGAGTTCCATGTGTCGGTCTCACATATAAGGATATGACTCAAAGCCTCAGAGCCACATTATGATCCTGAGTCCTCTTAACTTCACGAGGATATAATATGACAGCGTTTCGCTTTAGAAGATTTTTCAACCAACAACAGTTGCATCAAGACAAGAGGTGAGCTATCGAAAAGGAAATTTTGCGTTTGAACACTTTTGCTTAAGACTGTTTCTCACTGGTATCACTAAAGTATACATTAATACGATGAATGCCTCCTTAAATCAAATACCCCACAAAAAATAATCAAAATAGAATTTTTCAAAAGTATTTTCTTCCAAACGGAAAGTTTTCAGTAAAAAAATTTTACATTTACAAAACCTATAATTTTAAGGTAGCGGCCTCTTTTCAATTTCATTATAACAAAATTTTTAAAAATACTACCAAGGTGCTTACATATTTACCTGATAAAGTAAAAATCTTCCTTTTCGGTCGCCTATTTATCCGATAAGGTCACCTTAAACTGCAAGGAAAATGCTCAACATCAAAGTAAGTTAAAGGTTTCATTAGCTTAAACACTGACCTTTGATGTATTAGGAACAAAACATTTAGCTTTAATTTATTTTCTTGGAATTTTCGTTGCTTCTCTCAAATGTTATCTTCTGCATTAAAAAGACAAAATAAAAAAAACACACACACCCTTATTCATGTTTACTGCGCTATCAAAAAAAAGGACACCCTTTTACCGAAAACCCTTTAAAGACCATATGTGCAAAATGAAACTTCCTCATGTTGTCGCTATCATTTAAGAAGCAGAAGGGAGTGAAGGGAGTAAAACGACAAAGTGTACTTGAAAGGATAAACAAGTAAGCAAGCAAAAAGCAACGAAAGCAAGTAGTAGCACAAGGAAAAAAGGACATTAAGAGCGCGTCGCGCATATTGTAAGATTACATAATAATCATAACTAAATTTAATGGCGTTGCTGCGACATGTGTTCACTTGTGTCTGAAGTGTCTTTAACAGCTATCAAGCACTTCCTTCACACTACTAGAAACTTGCCGCCCCTCTACGACACTTCCACATGATACAGCACCTACAACAGCGCACAATTGCAACAAAGAAATCGTCGTCGTCTACATCTCAGATATAAAACTTCACACTATCAATATTTTTTGTCTCGATGTTACCAAGGGAGTAAAAATAAACCGCACTCAAAATCATTGTTGTTTTGCGTCAAGAGTTGGGGGTTGGGCTTTTTTTTCCATCTATATATGTATGGTATATATATAAATCGCAAATGTGCCAGATAGAGATATTGGGCATTGTTGCCTTACGTTCTTATTTATTTAACGTTATCCTGTGTACACTTTTGTTGTTGTTTACGAAATTTTTACAGCTCCACTTAGATTTTAACAACTCAACAGCTTTTTTATGTCTCTTGGTCTGTTTGGCTTGTCATATTTACCGTTATACATACGATGTGCCCCCCCCCCACCTCCCATCCACGCATGGCCACACCTACAACATATAAATGCTGGACCAGCTTGTTTTAATGCCTTCGTGTTTTTTTTTCTTTTCGTCCTTTTTCACTTGCTGCTTGAGTGCTTTACGAAAAAAAGTAGAAAAAAAATTAATTTATTTCTTAAAGGATCTTGTCGCTGTGACAGTATACCATTTTGACTTGGGTTATTAAGCGATATATAATTTTTTTTTATGTGTACTTTTGTCTATTTTCTTGTGACCGACCGTCTTTAGTGCTGCTTTCTATGTGCGTATTAATTTTGGTTTTTATTTGCCTGCTGTTGTCATTTTTACGTCCGCTATAATGGCATAATTTCAAGGTTATTTCTAATGGACACTGTCAGCAGGAAAATTGGCTCAGATATTTGTCAGCATTTGGTGATGAAGTTCGTTGACTTCTACGCTGATGGTAAATAGTAGTAGTGCAAATTTTAGTGTCAGATAATTCGATGATGTAGATTTATTTTATTATTGCGAATACAATGGAATTGGCGTGTATATTGCAACTTGTAAATATGCATTAATCAAGGTGTTGAAATCAGTGTTGGCATTTTTGGTACATTTGTACTTTTTTCAGTACATATGCGTCGTGGAAAGTCGATGTCAGTACATTCGACAAGATTTCAGTACATTCGGTAAAATCTGGCCATTTTCAGTACATTCGGCGCATTTTCATTACATTTTCGGTATGTTTTCAGGCAATTTTACTCCTAAAAACCATCCGATAAGAAAATTTGAATTGTTTTTTTATTTTTTTGAATTGTATTTGAATTGTAAAATTCAACTTTTCTTATCGTATGGTTTTTCAGTAGTGCAATTGCCTAGGTCGTGACACTTAGACATTCGTAACTTTTGTTTTAATGAAAAGTTATGTAGACTTTACAAAACAATTATGTGGAAAAATTTTGTTTCTGAACATATGAGAAAATGGTTAAAATTCTGTTTGTTTATTAAAAAGTTAATTTTTTATAAGTAAAAAATAAAATTTTTATAAAAACTTTGTTTCATCTAAATTGTGAAACATTTCTTGTCCTATCACGAAAACTCCATTAATTTTTTTTTTCAATATTTACTGAGAAATTGCAATTTAAAAAAGCACTCACATAGAAATTCACTTGTTCCTAACTTTTTAAGAAATGCAAATTTTGCAAAAAAAAAAATATTGATCAATATATCTTCAACGTTATGCAATAAAAAGCTTAAGTTTAATAAGTTTTTGATGACTGTGCCCACTTGAGAAAATTTTACTCATTATGAGTTACTGGTAGATGAATGAACCATTATTTTTTGCAACTTTGAATACAGAAATAATACGTAAGTGGACAACATAGCCACACAGAAAAGATGTTGTCTTAAAGACATTGTTTCACATAGAATATCATTCAAAAATAAGTATGTGACCTGTGCCCAAGAAAGACAGTTAGTGTTTAAAACCGGATTTTGAGAAAAACGCGTTTAAGGTTTTCATTGTATGTTTCGTTGCATTGTTGTTCAGGCTTAAAACGCCTATAACTCAAAAAGGAAGCTTGGGATCAACTTGAGACCACTCCCACGTGAAAGAGCACGAAATTTCCTACAAGATGAAAAAAAAACGATTTTCAGACATTAACCGTCTTTCTTAGGCACGGGTCACATATATAGAAATTTTACCGCATCCTCCGTATTTGCAGAATCATAACCAATCAGACTCAGTAGCGTAGCTAGGAGGACTGACCGCCCTTGTACTATTAAATTCATACTGGATGACTGACTGAATGGATGAAAATTTAGATTTTTTGATGGAAGGTTTTTTAATTTTTTCGATAACTTTTCCGACCTTTTTGGATCAGTGATGGTTTTTTTGGAGAAAAATATGCGTCAGCACATTCAACAAATTTTTAGTTCGTTCCGTACCATGGATGAATTTTCAGTATATTTTGCGGCTTTTCAGTACATTTTCGTTACATTTTGACTAATTCTAATAAATGGCAGTAGTTTTTCGTGAAATGTACTTAAAAAAATCGAATGACCCTTTTTTAGTACCTAAGTTTTAGAAAATGTTTGCATGTTATAGTAAATTTTGATGTTTAGCAGTAAAAAATTTTTTCCCTATTAGAAGCGTGGCATCGCCCACTGAAAACAAATATAATTACTCATGACAAAGTCTAGTTTCATAAAAAATTTCATCAAAATCGATGAAGCGGCTTAGCCGAAACAGCGGTTTTTTCTCATTAGGTGCAGTGACACGCCTCATTTAAGAACTCAGAGCCTCTAATTGCCTTTTTTATGGTTCAGTCTATTTCCAAATCAAATTTTGTTAAATTCGGTCGATTAGTTTAGCCATGGAAACGTGTATTCCCGTTAGGGGCGTGTCACCGCCTACTATTGAAAAAAAAAATGTACACTGCACTCCCTCTCTCCACAGCCTTTCCGACAAAAAAAGAAATGTTAAGCGATTATGATTATGGCTGTTTACCTACTGCGTGTTTTTTCATAGATATCTATGAGTAGGCGTCGTTTTATGGTCGCCATTTTGTTAAAAAAAAAAAAATTCAAAAACACCCATTCTCATATGAAAGCACTTGAGCATACAAACATTTTGAGACCTTAAAAACGTTTTTCCGCTGCGCTCAATTTTGGGCTGACCTCTGTCTCGGTTGACCTGGAATGTCCCATATATATTGAGTATTATGTGGTTTGAAATGATAAGAAGAATAGCTTTTTCATGGCAAAAAGAAATAATTTGAAATAACTAGAGGTAGCAGCAACGAGTACTTGTATAAAAAGCGAGTGTGGAAACTTAGCAATTTGGTCGCTTTACTCGCACATAGATAGCGACTTGGCGAATAAGACACACAAAGTAACGAAAAAAACGAAAGGTATCGAATCAGGTATAGATCAGTATTGGAAAAGTCGATGAATGTCAAATGGTATCAAAAATACGCGTTTAAGGAAGAAAAGTATTGAAAACATTAAAAAAGTCGGAGAGCATAGAATAGTACCAGAAAATATCGAAAAATTTGACAAAACTTCTAAAGCATCGAAAAAATCGATAATGGTCGCAAATTATTATAACTATCCCTGTACGTATTTCCCTTAACTTCTTCATTAAATTCAATAAAATTTGCCAAAATGGCCCACAATGCTCCTATGATCAAATACTTACGGCGATAATATCCCTTAGCGACCCTTCGAATGATATTTTGGAGCTTTATTATCTCCAAATGAACCAGCTGTGTCAACAAAAGCGACTTTTCATTTGTTAAAATCGAGGTCTTAGTTTTGGAAATATTAACATTTATTTGCTTATAAGCGCCACTCCCCATTTATTTCCATTTTAATATTTTCTGTTTTAAATGTGGTCAAAAAATTTCGTTTGCTATACAGGTGTAGCAAGGCCTCTCAAAAGTTATTATGTTGCTCGTGATGCCATCATTCCTAAGCGCTAAGTCTGGTATAAATCAACATCGCAACCTGAAAATAAATTTTTCAGTAATTGCTTCCTCAGAAATTTTTTCAAATTTAAGAAAATAATATGATGATTCCACCAGGGCATATAAGTGGTCGATTGCTTTTATTCGTAGGTCACGTAAATTGTGTCATAAATATATTTCAAAAATGAATTAAGTTTCTGTCATGTGTAAATATTTTGCTTCAGATTCCGCATTTATATTTTAGGTTTTCATTTCTATTACCTTCTTTTTTTATTTATAAAGATTATAAATTTTAGGGTTTATTTAAGGCTCATTGATTGCTTTATCACTTGGAATGTTACGTAAAAAAAAAAATTAAACATCAGCTATCAGAAAAAGGATTAATAAAAAAATTTATTACGGAAATAATTTGCACATGCTAGAGGAATTCAGCTCCAAGTAATTTCGTCTCATATCAAGTATTACAAAAAAAAAAAACAAAATATCATTTGCTCTAATATTTAATGTAAGAAATTGTTTCTTTTTATCTGACGTTCACATAAATACCAACAATTTCTGCCATATTAAAATCATCTTTAATCTTATTTATATTATACATACATACATTTGTACATATGTTTTCAATGTAGATTTGTTTTTATGATTTCTGATATTCAAATGAAGGAAAAAAATATTTTCAATTGAAGTTAATCAAACAGTCAGTGGAGTATCTCGCGCTTATTGAAAATAATTTTGCACAAGCAAATACTCTTACGCGCCGCTCGTATTCATTCCCCAAAGCATTTGAAATAAAACCAATCGATTTTACTTTTTCTTTGGAGTTTTTTTTTTTGTTGCGCGCAAAATAAAGCAGCTTTTTTTCCACCCATTGAATATTATTTTATTTTCGCATTTTCTTGCAGACTATTTCTTCTTTAATATATGGATATTCTTTTTTGTGTGTGCGCTTTCTTCTCTAATACTGACGACGTTGTGTAATAACCTTGCACCAATAAAGTGTATCCGTCGTCTGTCTGTTAAGTCAAATAAACGTACTACGAGCGCTTCATTTGCAACTACAGCCAGAGTTTGGGTATTCGCAGTAGTAGCATTCCCAGTCAACGTTTGAAAGATTATTATGTCTGCCATCTTCCAGTTGATGAATTTATAACTCATCGTGGAGAGTTAAATTCAAATTAATTAGTTTATTTTTAATGCTTTATGATTTTTTTTAAGGAAATCTATAAAAGATGGTAATGGCTGGAAATATTGCATACTCAAACCAGCGGTGGCTTTGGACTTTGCTGTGCACGTGTGCAAAAGGGGCCCCTTTAAACACATATTTAAAATTAAAAAAAATTTTAGTTTCAAAATAATTACAATAACTCTTTTTCCCTAAATATATAACCAAAGTAGAAAATTGCATATTGAGCACCAAGAGAAAAAACTGACTCATACATAAAATAATACTGTTTTTGTCCAGTGTAAGTCAATAAATCGTAATGTAGCCCATAGTATTACGTTATGTTTATAGACGGTGTTACCAAACAAAGAAAAAAGATCCTCCTGCTACGTTTACAACAGAACATCCGCAAATTCACACAACCTATTTTCGAATTGGTGGTCGCTTGAGCTCGGGAATCCGGGCCCTAGCTGTACTTATACCCATGTAGAAGTAGCCTCCTCTACATTTATTTCAATCATAGCCATTTCTCAATAATCTTCGATTTATTCGTTCGATTTTTAATTTTCTCAATATAAAGAGTTTTTCAATAAGAGCGCTACAAAATTTTTTTTAAATAAAACAAAAATATTTTGGGATATCAATGAAATTCTTTATTCTTGTAAAAGAACATTTGATGCCATTATGTATGGAACTCAATTTCTTTTGCATGGCCACCACGGGCACGCCTGCAGAAGTTCAGACGCTGAACCTAATTTCCGACGGTTTTCAAGCATAAATCGGCCGATACTGCTGCAATTTCACGTTCGATATTCATACGAAGTTCATCAATCGTCGCTGGCTTGTTGGCATAGGCCATAGACTTGGCGTAGCCCCACAGGAAATAGCCTAACGGCGTCAAATCGCACGACCGAGGCGGCCAATTGACTGGGCCCTTTCGTGAGATAACACGTTCACCAAACTTGGTTTTCAATAAATCGATTGTAAGATTCGCTGTCTGGCTTGTGGCGTTGTCCTGTTAGAACCACATATTGTCCAAGTTCATATCATCTAAGTTGGGTCAAAAATATTCGGTTATCATTGAGCGGTAGCGATTCCCATTCACAGTAACGTGCCGGTCTTGATCATCACGGAAGAAGTACGGCCCAATGACGCCGCCGGGCCATAAACCGCACCAAACCGTAATTTTTTCGGAATGCAATGTTGACTCATGGAGTACGTGTGGATTTCTGCCTGACCAATAACGCATATTTTGCTTATTGACGAAGACATTCAGCCAGAAATGAGCTTCATCGCTGAAGATGATTTTTCGAGGAAAATCCGGATCATTTTCAAGTTGTTGCTCAGCCCAATTCACGAACATACGACAATTCTGGTGGTCAAGCGGCTTCAGTTCTTGCGTCAATTTGATCTTGTAAGGATGTAGGCCAAGATCTTTTCGCAAAATTCGCCACAACGACGTCACAGAGATGTCCAATGCTTGAGAACGACGTGTGAGAGACTGATTTGGGTCTTCCTCAATTGATGCGCTAGCGGCAGCAATATTCTCGACACTACGGGCACTTCTTTGCCTCACTCGCACAGGAACAATTTGTACTGTGCCTGTGGATTCAAATTATTCCACTAGACGCTCAATTGTTGATCTGACAGGACGATTATGACGACCATAAATTGGACGAAGCGCTCTTAAAGTTGAGGCCACTGACTCCGAATTTCGGTAGTAAATTTTAATAATTTTGACTCATTGTTGGATCGTATATCTTTCCATGATGAAATGGCAAACCTTACTGAAAAGAAATGTCAAAAGAGCGGGAAAAAATATGGCGTTGTTTGCTGTCCCTATTGGTTTACTTTTGTAGCGTCCCTATTGAAAAATCCTTTATTTCGGAATTTTTTGACCTTTTAAAAGTTTTCGACTTTATGGACATTTTTCGAATTTTTCTGACTTATTCAAGATAATCGACTTTTTTTCGATATTCTCAAATTTGCTCAACATTTTTCGAATCATTCGACACTCTTCATTTTATACCATATTCGAATGTTTCAATGTATCTTTTTCGAAATTTTTCGATTTGTCCCAAATTTTTAGACTGAACATTTTTCGAAACTTTTAAAATTTGTGGGTTTTTAGTTTTATAGCATTTTCGATTTTTTCAAAAAATTTTTCAGTAAATCGAATTTTTCAAAATATTTCAAATTTTTGAAAGTTTTTGAACATTTTTCTAATTTGTTCGACTTTCTCAGCATATTTTAGTTTTAAAAATTTTTCAACTGAACTTTGCCCAGATATTTGAATGTTCTTAGATTTATATGGATATCTACGAACTTTTTCAATATTTTGCGATACCAAAACTTTTCGAATCTCTCGACCTTTGGAAAATTTTTTCACTTTAACAACGATTTTACACATTTTTCTAGTGTTTTGCAATTTTGTTTTAATAACATTCGAAGTATTTGTGTCTTAATCAATATAAGTATACCGATTTCAGTAAGCTATATATATCGGTATACTTTCATTGATTTTTTCTATGCTTTCCAAAACTATTTATTTATTTTGTTTTCTCTATGATTTTCAATTCAAAAGGTTACTCCTTGACGCCACTTGATACTCTTCTATACTATCGTAACGAAACATTATAAAGTTTACATATCACACCGCGTATGCTTGCACTCACACACTTCCATCATTATTTGCATTGTGCAAATACGACATTAAGTGTAAATGTATGGCTGGAAGCAAAGCACGACATCAATGTTACCACGCTGGTTCCCTGTTTTCACATGTAATATTAAGCTTAGTATGCAATCATTTGCAATTATATTTAAAACGTCACTAACAGTGCATTACGTGGAAAAAATGAAACAGTCATTCTGAGTATGATGAATGATGTAATATATATATTTGTTTCACCAAAGAAAATAAACGTTTGAAACTCTTTTTATGATTGATAAGAAGATTGCAACAGAGGTTGAAATGAAATGAATGAAAATATAAAGGATCAATTAAGTTTCGAAACTACTGTTTTTAAAAATGTTTGCTGGGTTAGTGCATAATTTTTTTTATTCAACTGCAGTTTTTTTTTTTTTGTTATTCAGCTTCAATTTATTTTTTCACGCTTAGAAGAAAAAAACTGACTTTAGATTCTTTTTTTTTTGTGCCATTTACCTCAGTCTTAAGTTTCAATTGGTATGCGATTTTAGTTTGCATTTTTTTCAAAAACTTTTTTGTTTAAGCTTCGCATTACAACTTTTAGTCGTAGCAACACAATGCAAATAATTCGTAACGTTTTCTGCTTGTGCTAATACCAATACACTCTGGAGCACTTAGTCTTTATTTATAGGGGAGAATCGAGCTAAGGTTTGGCCTAGGAAAGTTGATTCTAAAAATGTTTAGTTAAAATAAAGGACTTTAAGGAATTTAATGAGAATTTGCTAAGCTCAATAAATATGTTTATTTTTATGAATATAAAAGTCAAAATCGAACCGTTGTGTAATAAATGCTGAACTCGAAAAACTTATTATCATAATAAGGTGACTTAAAACATAAGGCATAAAAAATAAAAGCATAAATATTGCGATAAAAGGATAACAAAGCTTATCGCCTATCACTGATGTCATTGCAAAATTTCTATAAATTATAAGTTTTTTTTGCTTTTAATGACTTAAAGATGATGGTCCTGGGATGTTTCTATGAATTTTAATAAATTGTTGAAAATATAATTTATTTCTCAAAAATGCATTTTTTGAGCCTCGATATCTCGTGAACATTAAGCTCATTAGACAAAACTGTATTATTTGTTTGCAAAGCTTTATTATAAGGTATACTAATGCAATATATGAGCTAAATCGGAGAAGTTCGTATCCCGAAAACTTTTGATTTTGTTAAAGAAATTATGTAATATCTCTAGAATAAGGAGAAAAAAGTGAACTGATTATGAAATTCAGATCATGAAATCAAATAAAAGTTTGAGAAACTGTAATAATCAGAATAAAGATTGACAGACTTCAAGTGATTGCAGCGACTTCAAGTGATTGCAAAGAATTAAAATGATTTGAGGTGACTTCAATGCAATCAAAATTCTTCCAGTCATGATTCCAATCAAAAACGTGACGTCACCAAAATAATTGCATTCTTTTGTGATAGAAAAGGCTGCAAGATTATGGAATTGAAGTCTACAGATGACTTCATTTTTAAATGGCTGAACTCTGAATGCGGGATTTCTCATGAGTTAAAATTGAAAATGAATGCATTCATTCACAGCTCTGTATGATATAACACCTACATGAAAACCAAAAGTTAAATGAATACAAAAACATTAAGTAAAAATTAAATTAAAAATTAAAACTGGAACGAAGGACCTTAGCATATGAGTAGAAAGTATCCGGAATTGTTAGACAAAAAGAAAGAAGTTCCCACCGCTGTAATACAACTAAGCCTGTGCTTGTTCCAATCCTTCATACGTTTTTCGTATGCTGCTTGAGGAATATCCTTCAGCTTTTTGAGCAAATTTACTCTTAAGGCTTCAACCTTCTCAAAGCAACTTCCTTATAGTGTTCGTTTCAGCTTCGAGTACAAGAAACAGTCAAATAACAAACAACCCAAAATCACCCTAATTGCATACCTTTCTTTTACAAAGTTGCCTTCGTTCTTTTTTTTTGAAAATTTATAGGTTATTGATTGTTAGAATCAATTCGCTGTCGAACATATTTGCAACAAATCCGTTCCACACCTAAATGCTGTTGGTAACTAAAACTTGTAGTATAATGCTCGAAATATGCAACGGTGGTAGTATTGCAATTTGTTCTATTCACGTCTTATAGAAATTTTTTCGTTCTTTTTTTGTTTCAATCAACAGTAACTTTGACGCTACTTTCTGCACCTACCATTCGATTGTTTTTATTTCTTTCTTCTGCACAACTTCGCAATTTGATTTTTGGCTTCTATTGGAAAGTTTTGCATGTTTTCAACGCCATTCAGTCTCGGGGGAAAAATTTCATCGATTGCTTTGCTTGTGTGTTTAACATTCCTTACTTTACGTTTTATCCAATTTTATTTTATTTCTTAAATTTCATTGAAATTCTAGATTTTATTTGTTGGATTTAATTTTCTTCAAGTCTGCTATTTTGCCTTTTTCATGCCATTTTGTTGTTGCCTTGTTGTTGTTTTTTTTTTGCCAATGTGCTATTATTATACAAATTTTATTTTATTGATTTGATACGATACGATACGATATTTTGATGATGACGTTGAAACCCTCTTTGCTGTAATCGTATTTTGGGGTTTCGTTTGTTGCTGTTGCTCTCATTGTGTGAAATTTAATATTTTATGGTGCTGCTGGAAACTGGCTCAATTGTATTGTAGTTTTAGTTGAAAAACTTGAGCACATTTCATTTTATGAAATTGTTCAAATTTAGGTTTCTTATAGCATTTTGATATTGCAACAAATTGTAAGTGCTTAGGATACTAATGGGTTAGTCATATTTAAGTAAGCATAAAAAAATTCTGAAAAAAAAAAATTTATTTTTGATGTATCCATTTACATTTTAGGAGTTTCGTTTATATTTCGCTGTGTTACAGCAGCAGTTCAAAAAAAAAAAAATTCCCATGGTAACAAAACTGACCATCATATCGTTTTTTTTTCGAATATAAAGTTGCTTTTTAAAAGCCGCGATGGAAAGAAATGCTTTTCTTTTCTAAATATTGATGTCTGCAAGCGCGCAGTGTTGAAGTGGCTTGCTGTCTTACAATAACGATGGTTGTTATGTGTAAACAACACAAATGTAAGGCAAGATTTTGAGAAAGGTAGCGACTGTTACTACGATGGCAGTGACGACGACAAGTAAAATGCTGCATAGTCAGAGAGAGCAGAGACTGTGCGTTGCAGAGGATAAAAAAAATACTCTATCGCACGATTCGATTTCGTTCTGTGCTATGAGCATTAACTTTACATTCTGCATTCCGAAAATTACTCATCGATTCAACCACGAACTCGAGTCATAGCAAACAGACATGGGAGAGCTTAACGTTATAGTAACGTTCGGCTCTACGTACAAAAAACTTTATTTGCGTTGTTAAGGTTTTGACTCACGATCCTTAGCCGAATCCGGATTCCCGTTTCAAATCTGAAACTGATCTATTTTCGTATGAAACTCCTCTCAAAAAGACCAATTGCTTTTTCTACTTTTTCGGATTCGTCTCGGACTGGAAACGAACTTCATATACGAATCCATTTTGGACTCGTTTTTTAAAAATAATACGGATTCGAGACTGACTCAGTCTTTTTTTTTAAATAATACAAAACTGTATTTCGTATCCCTGATCTATTGAAAGTAAAATTAAAGATTAGATGACAACTTGAAAACTGCCTTTCATGCCAATATTCTGTTCATTGTTTTGACGGATTCATAACGGATTCGAAATGGGTCCACCGAATCATAAAAAAGCGAAATCCCCACTGATGGACTCGTAGCGGGCTCGAAACGGATCTGCATCCATTTTTCTGCACATTGGGAAGATGCGGTTTTCCGTATCCGTTTTGTTTTTCGTAAATAAAAAAAAAAATATTCATGTTTTAAACGACTTAAAATTGCTAAAAATTCAAAAACAAAAAATTTTTTTTTTAAAAATTTAAAAATTTTGGAAAGTTCTTAAAAGAAAATTTTGAAAAAAAATTTTGTCTTAATCGACTTAGAAATGTTTAAAATGTCGAAAAAAACTAATATTTTTTTTAACACTGAAATTATGTACAATCCATTTCCATCCAGTTTTTCTGTAAGTAAACCGGATCCGATTCGTACTCGCTTCCGTATGAAATTCCTCTCGAAAAAACGAAAGGATCATTCGCTTTGTCGGATCCGTTTCGAATTCGTAACGGACTTCAAATACGGATCCGAAACGAATCTCGTTTTCGTATGAAATTTCTCTCGAAGAAACAGAAGGATCGTCTGCTTTGTCGGATCCGTTTCGAATTCGAAACGGACTTCATATACGGATCCGTTTCGGATTTCGTTTCGGATCCGATTCGAACCCGTTTTCGTATGAAATTCCTCTACAAAAAAATGGAAGGATTGTCTGCTTTGTCGGATCGGTAGAATTAAATTAATCGAAAGGGATCCGTTTGGCACACAGGGTTTTTGTCAATCTCTGGTGCGTTAGTATGTTATGATTAACGTGCTCATGTCAAAATATCGATGTGAAGACGTGAGCGGCGTTGATGTGTACTGGTGTGCTCGTAAATTATGTCCGAAACTTTTTTTAAACATTCAGTTACTATGTAGCAAATCGAGGATATGTGCGATGATTATGATGAACAATAATTTTTTTAGTGATCAAAAAGCAAATAAAAATTATAAATAATTAATTAAATAAATAATAAAATAAGAAGAATAATCTTCTCACTTCACAATTGATTTCTTAAACCAGTTCATGCTCTTACTTGACATAAAGCTTCAAGCATAATAGCTAAGAAGACTGATAGCTGTAGTAGCTAAACTTCATTGTTATTATTAGGGTTGTAACGGAAGTCATCTATACGGAGGCGGATGCGGAGTTCAGAAATTGATCTCCGCGGATGCGAAGTCTTAACGGAAGCGGAAGCGGAGGTGGAAAAACAATTTGAAAATATTTAAAATTTAGTGTTAGTATTAAATGAACACTAGTAGGCATCCTAGACTTCCAGCTGAAGAAGCTATTTTTCAGTTTTTTGAACTTTTTTCATTTATTTGGTCATATTTCCATACATTTTTTTTTCAACTAAAAAAAATGTTGGAAAAATAAGGATTTTATGGGTAATTTCAGTTTGAAAAAAACAAACAATATTTTGACTCAATTTTAATTCATACGATACCCATGAATGTGACGAATATGTTGATAAAATTTCATAAGGATCGGCTCAGTAATTTTGGAGAAAAAAGACTGCTAGCACCGTATGAAAAAAGTGAATTCGAGAGAAAAGCGTTCAATATTTGTTTATTGAACCGAAGAGTGCGCTCAAATAAAGTTGCAAAAATATACTTAGAAAGCTATGTTTCAAAACGATGATTTTGAAATGGACTACTTTCGAAATCTGTGTAAACGAAATTTATACTAGGTTGTACCCATAACCATACCTTACGAATCTAGCCCATCACAAAACAATAAAATGTAAATTAGCTTAAACACAGAATTTTCCACTTTGTAAGCTCTAGTGTTGATTTTATAACTTCCGTTATAACTCCGATTTACCTCATCAAAATTTGCGGATGCGGAAGTGGAAGCGGAGGCACAATATCAAGCGTAAGTTCCGCACTTACGGATGCGGATGCGGAGCTCCGTTTCAACCCTAGTTATTATAATGCTCAAAGTGAAATAAAGCTTTGATAATTTGCTTATGGGTGGTGCTGTAAGTAAAATAATAAAAATTTTTATGATGATGAGATCAATAGTTTTAGATTAAATATTCTTTTCGATATTTTCTGACTTCTAGGCTTTATATTACTATTCAATACTTTGGAGCTTTTTCGATATTATTTCATACTTTTCAATCTCTACAACTTTTCCATTTTGTTCAACTTTTCGATCTTATTGATAAGTTAAATTTTTATTGATTTTTTATGCCATGCGACACTTTATCGGTGCTTTTGATTATTATCAACTTTTTCAATGTTTTCCGAAACTTTTACGAAATTATATGTCGGCATTCTCAATGGTATTCAACAAAATTCGATACCTCCAACAATTTCGATACTTTTAACAACTTCATCGTGTTAATAATTTATTAAGCTTTTCGATTTATTTCCATAAATTTTGATCGTAGCCTGCTTTGTTGTTATTCGATATTATTGATACAATTCAAACATATCACTGGAATAATATTCCAAAACTGCCGATTCCAAATGTTTCCAACAGGTGCAATATTACACTCTTGAAGCAATTGACTTAAAAACTTTTCTTGAGCTAAGCCAAAGATCAGTAAAAAATGCAACATAATGAAATAAGTAAAGATTAGTTCGTCAGATTCGTTGTGAGCATAAAACATTAAATTCATAATGAAAATAATTTTAAATTTTTGCACCAAAACAACAAATCTTATGGCTTCTTAAAGTGCGCAATAACAAATTTGCACAGCTATTTTACAATGATATTATCAACAACAACACGCGTACCAATGTCAAAAGTAAAATGTAATCCTTACCATACTGCCAACAACTGACTCTTTGATTATTACGCTTTTACACTGACTGAGTTGTTTATGTCATTTTCTTTATTTCGAAATTTATTGCCCTTGAACAATTTTCAATTTTCCGCTTCTACAGTCACACCCATCCCATAATCTTAAGCTTCCACCACCACCATGTCAAATATCAAAAAATCAGCGCAGTTCCGAATTCGTCAGAACAAACCAAAAATAAAATAGAAAGCTCAACAGAAAAACCATTACTCATCCAGGCAGAGGATTGAGAAAATATTTGCCAGGCAATAAATAATTTTACAACTAGGCAATCAGAAGAGACAATAAAATGTTTAGCTTAAAAAAGAGGTCCTTTTTATGCGCGCCGTTACAACAAGCAAAATAAAAAAAGAGGTAAGCACTAAAACTGTCAGAAGAACACACAGGCAGCTACCTAGAAGAGAGGGGGGAGCATAAAAAACACGCGCATAATTTACACTCATGCCCTCTCACAAATTTTCTCCGCTGCGGCTATGCTACTTTTTGATCCTTGGTGGTTTTTCTTTTTCATTTTGACAATAATGCAGCCAAAATAGCAACAGCAACAACGTCACATTAAGCTTAAAATTACAGCAAGGATTATGACTTAAATTCGCGTAAAAAAAAGGATAACACAATCCTTCGACGATGACGATGACGAGCATGAGAACAACAACAATAGCAACTAACATGACAGCGGCAGCGGTAGCAGCACAGGACGTTTGCTTTACATAATCGTCTGCATTAGTACTGAGTCGACGACGATGAAGTTGAAGTTGAAGTGAGCGCTTACACTCGCTGCTGCTCGTGGCTCCTGCTTGAGTTGTTGTTTTTTTCCTGCATTAAATATTTTTTTTTTTTTTTTTTACATTTTGCTTCTTCATTTTTTAGTAGCGTGTTTGGTTTTGCTTGCAGGCGAAATAAATAATTACCAAAGGACCTTTGCTACTTCCTGTCAGAAATTCATCAGTGAATCTAAAGTAAGGAGGAGCATGAGGAAGATTTGGGAATATAATTCTTGCTTTGTTTTTTTGCGTTGCTTCTTATTTCATTACTCATTTTTGCTGTCGTTATTTCTACAGAGTTACTGCGACGCACAGCACAGTGTGTTGAATGCGAATTTTAAAATTTTAAAAAGTCTCTTGATTTCAAAATATCCGTTTTTAAAAAACAGGCAATTATAAATGAGGCAACATTAAATTTTGAATTTGTATATGAAAACATCTTCAAATACTTCACCATGGTATACTGCAGAAACTGGATATTCTATTGATTTTATATTTCTGAACACTTGCCATAGCCTCTCACACAGCATCAAGCTATATCACAATAATGTGACAAAAATTGAGGACAATTCCTATAAGGTAGGTAGGTAGTCCTCAGACATGCCCAGATAACACGGTGTCCACCGGAATACTACTTTGTTCGAATATAAATTATCGTTAAATGAAAGAGAATGAACATTCGAAAACATTGCGCAAAGAGTAACGAAATGCGCCAAAGTTTAGCACTTTTCTCCTAAACTATAATTTTTCAGTAGAGACAACTCTAAGTAAAAAGCTCTTAGAATTAGTCAAAATATTCTGAAAAATGTGTTTTTTTATTCCCAGCGGCAAATCGATGAATTAATCTGATTTGTCATGTGTGAAAAGCTATATCCTTTGTGTTTTATGTTTCACAAATGAAATTGTTACTGTGATACTTTGTTTATTTGCTTGCTGGCTGCCTACATTGTATATGGAGTAGTAGGCAGTCTGTTTGCTGGTTGCCTGCTTTGAATATGGATATGTAAGGGGTCTTGCCTGTTGGCTGCATACTTTGTATGTGGAGATGTAGGCATCTCGCTAAACTTTACAAGCACTTAGTAAGCGATGTTTTAAGGCAATCTGCCTTTTGTTTGTTACACATTGTATATAGAGATGTAGGCAAGCTGCCTACGAAGCGGTCATTCCTTTGTAAAAAGAATTTACAGTTGTGGCTGGAGTTGTGAGCATTACTGTGTACAATGAGTATAACTATTCATCGATGTTGAACATATTTGCCGCTGGGTTGTAAATATTTTTTTCTATGACGTCATGAAATAAATAAAAATATTTTCAAAGTAATACAACAAATATGTTTTTGACTAATTCTAAGGACTTTTTGTTCCCAGACATTTTTCATTAAAAATGTTGGAACGAAAAAAATTTATGACGTCATAGAAAATTACAATTAAAATGAAATATTTTTTAGAGTATTTTGACCAATTTTAAGAACTTTTTACACAGTGCAATTTTACTGAAAATTGATAGCTTGATAGGAGAAGAAAGTGATATAAATAAAATTTTATTTATTTATTTTTTTAATAATAGTAATAACTCACTAAAACTTAGTAGAATCTCAATTGAAAACGTTTTAGGTGAAATTTTTTGTATGCATTAGGGAAAAATTTACAAACTTTGGATAATTAGGCTTTAGAAGAAAAACCACCTTAAACCATATTTGTTTAAGTTCAATTAAGTTTAGATGTAAGAAATAATATCCAATAGGACAATAATTGACCCAATTTTCAGCCCTATCAAAGTACTTTTTTTTGCGTGGGACCATTGGCAAATTATGTCCTTGTTTCAGATGCTCAAGGGTTTCTGGTTTGCTCTTAAGATATCCCTATAAAAACAAACAGAAAACAGTCAAATGCGACTATCGTGGAGGCCAGTAAACATCACTATTCCTTGAGTTCAATATCACAATATCGTTCTGCAGTGACAGTTACGGTTAAATCGTCCTCAAAGAAGTGAGGTTCAATAATTCCATGCTCAGCCGATCTTACAGTCCGTCGGGGTCAAGAGTTGTGACTAGCAGTTACAGACCTTCTGTCTTCAAAATCATTCAATACAAAAGAAATAGTTCCATTTGATGTTACGTTATTTCTTTTCAAGTAACTTTCTGAACGTCACTGCAATCGAGGATTGATATGCATAAAATGCTTTAACAATTAAAACAAGTTGTTCTGTCGAATAGTTTACCATAATAAATATGCCACGTCGTTTACACGTTTTCTCCACGATCACCCTGTTTTTGCTGTAAGTCCTGCTCATTATAAAATTTGACACAGATATACCTGCCATTAATAGAGAAGTTACTCAGATTATTTCGAGAAGATGTGCAATAAAATTGCGCTTCTAGGCTTCAGAGTCTTTTTTTTTTCTGGAAACATTAACTATTTTTTAGCTATTTTTAAGCTATTTTTTAAGCTATTTTTTAGCTATTTGTTAGCATTATTTTTGTGATTTTGATTCAATTGCGTAATTTACGTCAAAGAAATTTTAAGACGTTACACTGTACATCACAAAAAAAAAAAAGTTGAAATAAAAAATTACAAGAATGCTAAGACAACATTCCCCAGTTGTTGGTTTGTGCTCTTGTTTTTGCTTCAGTTGTTGCTGTGGTATCCTGTGCTGTGCCCTTAGTGCGCGCTGAGCTTAAATGTTTTGTTAATATCCTGTCGTTTATGTCTTTATTTAGGACTAAAATAATTTCTCATTTTTATTATACGTCGTTTTTTTTTTCTTTTTTTGATTCGCTGCTTCTCATTTTTATTTCTTGTGATTTTTCGTGGTTTGTAGTCAGGATGCGCTAGTAGTCAGCTACCATGCAACAACGCAGCAAAATTCATTGCTTTTGCAGTTTATTTTTTTTTGTTTTTAAAGCGTTGCCAATTTTGTTGGGATTTTTCGCTGTAATGTGGCATCAAATTTCTTCGTATTTTCAAGTTTTTTTGTTATATATTTTTATGATGTTTTCAGCTTGTTAGGGTTTTTTTTTCTTCTCTGCTGTCTTTAAATATTTATGCGATATACACGCCCCTTGGGCTATGACCAAATTTCTGTGCTTGGTATATTGCCATACAGCGCAGCAGCAGCGCTATGAAAATTCGACTGCAATTAAACGCACAAAATATTAAAATGTCGTAAGCAACGGCATTGGAAAGGAGACGTTGAAATGTTTCGTCAATTTTTTATTAAGCGCTTATTTCCGCCCACCACATCATCAAAAAAGTGAGTGTTTTTTTTCTTATGGTGTTGGATAAAATTGCCAGTTAATAAGATTTGGATTTTTTTCTTCTTCAGCGTTTAATGCTGAAAGTTAATTGAAAATTTTTCTGCTAAAAAATTTATATGTCCTAAGGCTGATAGATTTTGATGAACTGCAAAAAAAAAATGCTTTTAATTGAAATTATTGATGCTCTACGCGAAAGTGTGACCTAAGGCTCATTAACGTTAAATTGCAAAAAGCTATAGAATATAGCTATATATAGTTTTGAGTGACAATATTCGACTATTCTATTCAAGAGGTATATAATGATGATTATAGCACAATTATGAATCTATCCAGGATTTGTGATTTCCTTGGAGTACTTCGAATGTATTGCAAATATAACATTTTTTTTTTTGATATTTAAACTTCTTTTAAACACTCCTATACTTGTGCCATGTGTCGCTTTGAACTTCCATACGTGCCCTTTTGAATGGTTAAGAAATGTAAATATTTACAGGACATGTGCCTTTTTGCAGGAAAACTTCTAGTTTGCTATCAAAAAAGTATAATAACTCTTAATTTTTGAAAAGCCTCAGATTGAAGTTACTTTGAAGCTTAGTCTAGTCGACACGATTCCATCTAAAAACTCAAAACAACCGCAAATGGACATGAGCCGTTTTGTTCGCCCACTTCTTTTTTATTGTAAGCTCTAAGATCCGAAGTTTCAGAAATGTTGCGCTCATAAAGAAAAATAATATGTTTTGTTTTACTATACGAATTTGGAACACTTTTTTATACAAAAAATTACACATAATTTATCTTTTTATAAATAAAAAAATTTTTTTTTCAAAATTTTTTTTTTGGTAATTTTTCAAAAACTTTTTTATAAACAAAAAATCATTTATCTGTCAATTTGAATTGAATTCAGCAGCATCCTGCTCATTGAAATAAATTTCCTATGTTATGATTTCTTTGGCACCTCATCTAGCGTGTTTTGCTGTTTGTTGCTTTTTAAAGCAACAACACTTCAGCGCAACACTACGTACAACCCTTAGCCGCACGCTTCACATAACGCTCAGCGATCAACTTGTGTGTCTGAAGTGGCTGCTGCCGTAAAGTAAACAAAATATAAATTTTGAAAAAAAAGAAAAAAAAACGCAAGCAGCAAAACCATAACAAAATAAATAACAACAACAAAGAAATGTAAACAAAGTCGAAAATAAAAATTCAATTTTATTTGCTAGCGAAACGCAACAAAACATAAACAAACGTCGCGTCGTATAGAAAAAAAAAAAAAAACAACAACAACAGCATTGAAATGCATCTTGGCATTAATAAGGGTCACTCAACCCCACATACTGAAGTGGTCCAGCAGGCTGGTCGTTGTGTACACTGACTGAGATATTTGAAATTGCATTTTTGATTCAGTTCAAGCGAGAAATGAGACATATGATCCCTTCAAGACATGAGACATATGACTTCTCAAACAATTGAGTTGCAATGATTTGTTTATATTCACTTTTGGTGAAAAATTAAAAAACAAAATTGTTTTTTTTTTTTTTTTTTTTGAAAATATTATGTGTTTAAAAAAATTCGCTCTGGCGTCATATAGAAAAGTACTGCATTTTTAACTTTTAAGTTCCTAAGTGCATATTTCATTTAATGCAACTGTAATCTGAGCAGTTTTTTAAATTGATTTTTGTAAGACGTAGTGTTCTTTTTGCATTTTTCATTTGCTACAATAACTTCAATATGGCAATGCTTTAAAAAACATCACCTGAGAGTTATTTTGCTGTCCACGCAATGTAAGCAGTCTTGGGAAAACAAGTTGAAAAAAACTAGCCGATGTTGTTTTTAATATTTTTTGATGAAGTAAGTGATGATTTTCAGGATTATTATGCAAGCAACGTTTTGGTGTAAAGTAAGAGATAAAATCATATCGAATGAGTTTTCTATATGTGCACAACACTCAAAGGATTGGGGATTTCCATGCGTCTCGTTCGACCGTCGAACACATTTTAAGTAGCTAAAAGTCAAAATAAATCGAATTTTTATTTTAACAATAGGTTTAATTTATAGCTCCTAATTAGCTTTGTAATTGGTGCAAAGGTTGAATTTGAGAAATTTTTCGTTTTCAAGATAATTGCAAAAAACCAAGGTGTCGCACGGGACAAAAGCTTCCGTTTTCGTGGAAATGCCTTTATGATTGTTTTCATAGGTCATATCAGTTTTTAACAAAATACAGCAAAATGAAAATTCCGAAAATGTATGAAGCCAGACAGTTCTATTTTGACATAGAAAGCGACGTTAGTTTTGAAACAGCTTTCGAAATCTCTAACTATTAACAAAGATTTGGACACTTTTGATTTTCTGCAAAAATGCAAGCTTTTACTTAACAATACGTAGCAAAACATATTAACTTTTTTGTAGTTTATCAGAACAGAAAATAATTTATAATTATTTTATTCAGATAACTGTTCAGTACAGTTTGTGCCAACAGCACAAAAATTACGCTAAACATAGCACAATACAACAAAAAATGGGATGAAGATAGTCACACTAGTTTCAGTCATAGCCAAATGGAATCATCAGTGACCCTTAAGCCGATAAGTAAAAATTTCTGAGTCTAAGAACTCAAGCAAAGGCAAGCAGATAACAAGATTGCAGACTAAGTTCCGTGCTGAGCGATTAAGTTTGGCACAATATTGGCAAAGTCTGTAAACAAAATACTTAGCACTATAATATCAAAATGTTCAATTGAAAATCCTTCTTCTTACATACTTATTGGAAGCGCCCAGTTGGAAAACCGCCCAAGTCCCTTTTTCATACTTTTGGAAAAACAACGAAAAACGTTTATCTTTATCTATGTTTATTGGAAAATTAAAAGTATTCCCCACATAATAGCTTATAAGATTTCTTACTCAAAACACGTCTGAACAGACTTTTCGAGTTTAATTTGCTTATGTTTTTGAGAAAACAATTTCGGACTTGGCCGGTTATGATACCAATGTACTAGCCTTGGCCGGTTTTGACTTAGTAATCAACGAATATCGTTTGAAAAAAAGTGGACTTGGCCGGTTTTGATTTCAAGGCGTTGGACTGGTTTTGATAGCAAGTTCATGGACTTGGCCGGTTTTGAAATCCATACATCAAAATAAATTTAAGAAATCTAATATTTCTGTCAAAATGTTTAATCTAAGGACAAAGTAGAAAGATAAAACATGGTCTAGAATATATGAGAATATCTCAAAATTTGATTTTTTTGAACTTGGCCAGTTTTGCAACTAGGCGCCTTATTTGTATAACTCAATGACAAAACAATCAATATACCAGAACTAATACATCAAACCGTAGATGGGAAAAATTTTGAAAGCATAATCTACTTACAACATAAGCAATGATTACAACAACAGAAAAAGTCCCATCATAAATTCGATCTCGATAGCAAAAACAAATTCTGCAATAAACCAAAAACCAAATCCAAGAATCAAGCAAAAATAATGTGAGTGTAGAAATAAAAGTACACTGATCAAACGAAACGAGAAAAGCTGTCCTCAATGTGCCCATTGTTGTTTCCTTATTCGTTTGTTTCGCTTCGGTTCGGTTTTTTTTAAAGCGAATTTAAGTGGCCATTGTTAGATTTAGCATCGTGAAATTATTTGATATATTTCCCTATGAATACCTTTTTATTAGGATATCTAAATGTATACTTAAGGATACTGACAGATAAGCTTGTGTAGCAACAGGAAACCTCAATCCACACAAAAAAATTTTACATATTTTTCCACATCACTCAGATTCGCTTTCTGGTTCTCAAAATCACCCTAATAAGGATACCCACATATTTTTCGTATCAGTTAGTCAATCATGCAGTCATTTTGCTTCCTTGCTTGTTATTTTGTAACTTTTTAGTTTTTCTTTTTGTTGCTGCTGATGTAGTTGTTGCTATGGTGTATTTTTTTTTTGTCTTTCGTTACCTTCATATCCTTGTAATGAGTTGATGAACAGGGATTAGCGTGAGTTGTTGCAGTAATGAGAGGTTATCAACGTGTGGAATGAAAAAAAGGAAAGAAAAATGACGTGAAAGCAATAACCACATAATAAGGTAGCAGATTTTTGAAACATGTTGACATATAAGTAGCGATAGATATACCATTCAAGTCCTTTTTGGTACTATATCATTTTCACACACACATACAATGCGAATATACCAGTTGCCTCGCTTTGATTTTAATTGTAAAAATTTCATTGAATATTCAAACTAAATGATTTTTAGTTTATAAAACAATGTGTTTCCTAAAATTAATATTCCAATATATAACAAGAGAACTTGTTGTTTAGATATTGCCAAAGTTTGTCCGTTTACGTTAACTTTTTGATTTCTTTTCGGCAACCAACAAGACTCCTTAGCTTCTAAGCCATTTAAGTTCGCCATGGATTAAAACCGCTGAGTCGCTCCAGGCTACTTCCTTTCAAAGTTACTTATAACACATTTGACACGTACATGATGCGCTGGTATTGGTTAAAGGCGCTAGCGATGATGATTTTTTTTTCTTCTTGGCTGATCCTGATGCGTCTGTTTCGTCCTTTCATGACAGATGATAATGAAATAAATTGAGATTTACGAGAGTTGAATTTTTTTACGCCGCTCACTTGTTTATTGCTGCTCCTGTCGCTTTTAATGTTGGATGATGCTCTGGCTAATGCTGCCTTTATTGTTGTTGCTGTCAATTGTGTTGACGTGTCGGCTCAATGTTTTAAGCTTTTTCGCACCTAACTAAGAACAGCAATGGTAGTACATAGTAGCAGCAGCGTCGCCATCTACTATAACAGCAGTTAAGACCAAGTTAATGCGTTGTTTTAATAAGCAGATCAGCATAAAAAGCCAAAGCAGTTAAGTTGTGGCAGATTTTATGAGTGACATTTCCCATGAGATTTCATGTTGTTGCTGTTGATGTTTTGGGAACGAAAATATTTAACGCGATTTCATGAAAAATTTTGGCAAAAATATTGAAGTTCATCAATTTGTTTTAATTCATTTAGTTACGTATAGTTTAAAGTTGTTGTAGCAAGGGAATATCTTTTATAAAAGTGATTTTGTGGTAAAAGCTGCATATTATTTTTCGTGCATTATTTAAGGATATTTGTGTTTTACTTGAACCTCAAAAAGCAATCTTGCCTATTCTTTGATTTCTTAAATTTGAAATTGCTCTCATTCATATGTATATCGGTTGAAAATGTAACTCAGCATTAGCAAAAATGTTTAAGAAATTTTCAGAGCATGAATTATCATTTATATACCGCAACCTATATCAATGAAAATCTGATCCTTCATCTAATTGCTTTTGTCCTCTAAGAATAAAACAATAGTTTTTTTGAAAAACTAAGGCAAAATGTTCTTATATTTAATTTATAATTATTTTATTTCATAGGAAAACTATGACTTAGCTTATGCTTAAAGTATATCTTCATCAAAACGGGCACCTCGCACACAATTAAATTCTTTAAGTGACATATCCAGCGAACTATTTGAGCAATTATACTAATACTTCTTTTAAGAATGTTATATATAAAAAGCTATTTCTGCATCAAAATCGGGCTAGATTGTACCAGGTGGGAATGTCATCGCCCTAAATATTAAGACCTATTGAGGCATACCTCGCAAGTTATTCATATGATATGATATTGTGATACAATTTGGTATGCAGATGGCGATCATAAATATAATTTGTTTAACCATAAGAAGACGGAATTGGAAAGTGGGCGTGGCGTTTCCGACCTTCTTTTAAATAGTTTTCAACTTTTTCTATTTTTTCAATCTCATTTTCTTTTAGATATTTTCCAGATTTACTCGAGATTTCTTCAAGATTCATTCGAGATTTATTCGAGATTTATTTCTATCTTTTTTCAACTTTTTCCAACATTTTCCCTATTTTTCCAGTTTTTCAACCTCCTTTAACTTTTTCAACATTTTATTGATTTTGTGGATTTTTCCGGCCTATTTTCTGTTTCAACATTTGTCACCATTTATCACTTTTTCAATTTTTTCCATATTTTTTCGACGTATTCAACTTTTTTAACTTTTTTCAACTTTCTTTATTAGTTTCCACATATGTTCAACTTTTTCAGCGATTTTCATTTGTTTAATCATTTTTCAACCTCTTTATTTTTATCGGGTCCTTTAGCCTTTTTCAACTGTTTTAACCTCTTCCAATTTTCATCAACTTTCTTCAATTTTTTTTCGATTTTTTCAAGCTCTTTCAAGTTTTTTAATATGTCCTATATACTATCGAATTTTCTGCCATTTTCACCTGTTTAAATAGTTTCCAACCACTTTCCACTTTTTCCAAATCTTATCGAGTTTTTCAACCGCTTTCAAACTTTTTTCAACATTTCTTTGTAATATTAACTTTTTTTATTTTTTTTTTACCTCTTTAAATTTTTTGAATATTTTAATTCTTATTCCAGGTTTTTCGACTCTTTCAACCCTTGCAAAATTTTCCAACTTTTCTCAACTTTTTCCAACAGTTTTCTATACTTCTTCGAATTAAAAAAACCTTTTCGTTATTCAACTTTAATCATATTTTTTTATTTTTATTTTTACTTTCTCATTCACACTTTCCAACAGTTTTTGGACTTTCATTGAATCTTAAAATTTTTTCAACCGCATTTTTTCATATATTTTTCAAATTGTTTCACCTAATACAATCTCAATCAACTTTTTTAAAGAGCCATATCATTTTCACTGAGTCTTATAATGGAACCAACTGTCATCACAATTGCAATATTTTCTTCAAATTTATACGTTTTCTTAAATTTTCTTCATAAAAAAAATTCAATATTAATTGAAAATTTTCTCCTTTACTTTTTAGCTGCTGAAAAAATGTTGGCCCCGAACGTTAAGCTGATCCTTTTTTTGTTATATAATCCTTGTACAATATTTAAGGTCACATCATATTTACAGCTTTTGTGCAAATTAGTCACGTGTTATAGAGAACGTGACCTACATATAGAAAACATTAGAGAAAAAAAAAAACGAACCTTAAAACAAACAACAATTGTTCGAAGAAAAAAGTGACTATAATTTGAATAAATTTTATGTAAATTACATCAAATCAAGTTGAAGGCAATAATAGCAGGAGCTCGAAATTGTAAATTAGATTTACGTTACTTTTTTTTTCAAATTTTCACCACCCTACTACATACATATAAGCATACATGTTTTATTGCTGACACAGACACAAAGTCTCACACATTTTAGTGAAAAAATATTTTAACTTGTTGTTGTAGTTTCCAAAAATAATTCAAACAATTTTATGCTGATGCCAAGAAAAATAGTAGTAAAAGTGCAGTGAAAACATTTTTTATTTTAGGAAATAAATTTCTACTACTAAACATTTGTTGCCTTTCAAAGGCAGAAATGGTGCTGACCAGTTGTTTTAAGGTTGCCATAGGATACGAAATTTTGAATTAGTCCTTGATTAAAAAAGTTTAATTATAAAGGGTTTTTCATTTGTGCTTCATAAAGTTAAATAAAAAAAAAATGTATATAAAATTAAGATTTTGAGAAAAATTTTTATTTCATTCAATATAACTTCATTCAATGATAAGTTCTCCTGGCATCTTTAGGCAGTAAAACCTTTGATGCGAATTTTAGATTTTTTTTATGATGAAAATATTTTTAACACATTACCAAGCGAAATTCTTTACATCTGGCAACTCTTTTCAATTGCTTGGACTCCCACTCAATTTGGTGTCACGGCACACGAAGTAATCTTTGAAAGTGTTCACTTAAAAATTCTTTTGCTATCCAAATGCACACACCAACACACACACAGAAATACACAAATACGCTCAAAAACAAAAACTGCATAAGGTCCATAAGTAAAAGCAAAAAAAAAAAAAACAACAAAAACGATGCTGGCATAATATTTGCTTTTAAGCCAAAAACGAAAAATAATAAAAAATAACTGAATAAAACAAAAACGAAAAAAAGAGAGAAAAGCAAAAGTGAGAAAAATGCATTTCCTGCCAGGAAAATGTAAGCAGTCGCACTCATGCTTGGACTTTTACTTTGCAATGCAAACGACAGTTGAAGAAGCACTGGCAATTGCTGGACGACTACTATACCAATAGCTGAACGTTTGCTGGAAAGCGATACACAAAAGGTCGAGGGGTAATAGCTGTGTGACAGCATTGGCCGAACTGAACTGTTTTAAATGTACAAATATTTGGCAACACTTTGGCTTCGTTGAAAATTTTTGTGTGTTGTTCAAACGAATGAAATCTTTTTGTTTTTATTTCTCTTTATTCTGAGAAGAAGGGATTTTATCTGAGAGTTGAGAAAGATAAAAAAAAAGATTTTAGCTTTTAACTTTATTAAATATTTAAAACAGCTGCAAGTAAATTAAAAGCAGAATGAAAGTAAGTGGGTTTATTATATTCATTTATTGTAGAATTTTATTGAAATAGTGATACATTCTTAGAATCGTCAACCATTAGACTTTACTATATTAGAAGCATACGGATTTAATAAATAGAACAAAACAAATTACTTCTTCATTTAGATTTATTTTGTCGCCTTTCAACGATAAATAGGGAATATTACTTAGGCGTCATGTAGCGGTTGCTTGACAATCTCCACTAAAAAAGACCAGATTTGTGGAAGGATAATGCATAGATTTTACACCACCACAATTAACCATCGAACAAATCCAACAGTGCACAAGAGTTTTAAGCCAAAAATTCAATTTTTTGCTATTTTCGCAACGTTCTTAGTCCATGCAGGGTAACCATGTTACAAAAAGCAATTCCTGGACCTCCAAAAATAAAAAAAATTTTTCCTTCAAATGGTAAAAAGTAAAAGTTTTTTTTTGGAAAAAGTTGACGGACCTTTTGTTTTTTTTTTTGTTGAATAATACTTAAAAAAATGAATTTGTAAAATAGTAATAGCTTAAATTGTTTTATGTGGAGAAAACTTGAACTTTTTTTTTGCTCGTTTAAAAATAATTTTTCAAGTCCATGTCACAAAAATAGTCCAATTCTCTGCTTTTTCAGAAGTTTTTAAGTTCCTACTAGGTCTCCGGCTTCGACATGAAATTCCGAGTTTGGTCAGGTCAATCCCGGTCACTTGACTATCTTGTGATGTCTGAGTACCTAGAAATCAAGCAAATCTCAATAGAATTGTGTTCGTAGAGTTCAGTGACATCTATGAACACTCAGAAAGTACCTTTGATTCGTTAACGAATCACGAAAATTGCTCATGTTTGAAAATTTTTTTCATTATAAAGTAACAAAAAATTAGGTTTATATATTTTATGCTAAAGTTTAATGCATTGGCTTTTCTTTAAAAATGTTCTTTCTCGTGCCATGCCCAGTTTTTAGGATTAAAGTGGAAGTTTAAAAAATACAATTGTTTTGGATACTTTTTTGAAAATTAATTAAAAATATCAAATGTGGACAAAACCTACGCAGAATAGATTCAAAGGGCTAATGTTATTCTCCACAATAAAAATTATATATCCAGAATGTTTAGGTGAGCTATATATAGCACTCAATTATGGTGATGCGTATACGAATCAATGGCCACTTCCCAGGGTAACTATTTAGAAATTTTTATTTTTGAAGATGTCAAATTATTTGAGAAGCTCAAGCGCTAAAAAATTCAAAATCTTGAAAAAATAACATTTTCCGATTAAGTCAAGCGCTGAAAAATTCAAAAAGAATTTTGGTTCAATGACTTCAGCGGGGAATATGAGGATCAAAAATTCGATTAACCCTTTAACAATATATTGGAAAATATCACGGAAATCAATTCCTAAGGTATTCAATACAGATCAATTCAAAGTATTTCGACCGAAATAGAGCTGATAATGGAGTGATATACAACTAGAGATTTCCTTTTTATTGAAAAGTTTTACTATCAAAAACTTTAAATAAAACTTTTATTGATTACATTCAAAATATTTTATTCAGCATTCTATTTTTTTATTTAAAATAAAATATTATAGGAAAAGTATTTTCAAATGACTTTTATAGCGGAGTTTTTCTTTGTCAAAAAATACTTCTTTTTTTTTCAAACCTTCAAAATAATTCGATTTTGAGTTTTTTTTTTTGGATTTTTTTAGTTGACCAAGGAGAAAATTATGTGAAAATTAAGAATCTTTTTAAATTTTTTGTTGCAGACAAGAATATTGAACTATTTCTTTCCCGTCAGTGGCGAGGAGCTGTATGAATCGGATTATAGCTCGGCTTTTATTTTATTTTTTTTAAATTGTATAATTTTTTTTTAAAGAATTTATCCCAAAATATTCGTTGGGCGCAATTGTTTTTCTCCCATATAAAAACATTTCAAGAAAACATCTTTCTTTCTGACCTTATAATTCAGGATCGCCCTTAATCGCTGCCTGATTGTCGATACAGCAAGATATATGTAATTGTTGGAGAATGAGAACTTGTGTTTTTCCAATTTTCATAGTCCATTTTTTTACCTTTTTTTTTACTTTTTTTATCTTTAACTAAAACAGTGTTGCAGATGAGTTTTTTTTCTCCTCGCTGTGGCAAGGCTTTCTAACAGCTTTTGGCTAACCCATACCTAAGCTGAAAGTTTTCTGGTACTCTGATCGATGAGTACTTTAATCTATTATATTTCTTCTTGCTGTAGATAATCTAAGTCCCGTCAACTTTTATCATTTAAATAAAACGTTTTCGTCTCATTCTGTCGCAGTTTAGTTTTCTAAAGAATCCACTTCTACCACGTGTGAACTGTACACATAATTTTTTTACTTTCAAAAACAATCAAGTTCTAATCAAAATTGAGAAACTTTGCCTACTTAAGATCACGAAAAAAATACAAAATTCTGTCGAAGAAATAAACATAAGACGTCGGGCTTTTTTTATTATATTACAAAGAAACATAACCTTTAATTTTTTAACTTTAGTTTTTAGTTAACACTCGGCCAAACAACTGCATAAATAAGACACACTTTTTGTATGAGAAACATTTTTTTTTCATATAATTTCCATGTGATTTCCCTTTTTAGAAGCTACATACTACTCTTAAAAAGAAAATTTAAATTTTGAAAACTCTGCTCCATTTGTTCCATTGCAGAACTTAAGTGCTGTTAGCTGTTGTACAAAATATTATTTATTACAAAACGGAAGTAAAGCACTTTGCCGCACGTTACACAAGCCTTGACCAGAATTGCCCTTACCCAATTTGCTTCACGTTTCTATATAACCTAACCTCCCTCCCTCCCACTATACTTTGCTTAAATGATTCTTAGCCGCTTTATTTGCTCGTTACGTTTTTATGCAAATACCATGAAATCAATAACTTTATTTCTTAAACCACACCACGCCAACTCAACTCGGCATGACAGCAACTTTTGACCCCAGAATCTTGAATCCCTGCGCTTCAATATGCCCGCTCGCTCCTCCACAACATTCAGCTTATACGATTTTAATAACGTATTTTATCTTTTCGTATTCTCCTTCAATTTACAACATGGGTTTTTTTTATTAATAAATTCGTCTTGACGCCGCCGATGACTTGGTGTGTGTGTGGGTTCATGAAGTCACTAAGTTATTGCGCCGCCATCTTGTTTGCCATCTTTGAAAATTTGTTGCCGGAAATATTGTAGGGTTCCTATATTAATTTTGCCATTTGACTTTAGGGTGTGTTTTCGATTTTTTTTTTGTTTTTCCCCCCCTCTCGCAGTTGATTTTTGGTCTTTTATTTCTGTGTATCTATTTTGCGTTGAACGCAGCTTCCTTCCTTTTTGTTGCTATTTTTAGTTTTTTGTATTTATTTTTCATCTTTCCATATCGCATGGTATTAGTTTTGTCTCGGGGGTTTTTCGTTTTGTTGGTCGTCAACCAAATTTGTCCTCCTCATTATTTTGCATATTTTCATCAAATTTTATTGAGTGATGTTTATTAATTTGTATCCTGATGAAAAGTAATTGGATTAATGATGGGCGAAAGTTTATTAGAATCATTTTCAATATCAGAGTACTAAGATAGCGCCGCAAGGATGTAGCGTGATTTGGATTTTTGGCTGTAAGCAAACCCTTACTGAAATTTGCTGAGTGAATCTATATGTCTGTTTTTAATTAAGACGATTAAAATTTTCGATGAATCGATTTATGGTATTTGGATTTGGTAAATGGCATTTTCACACGTTACGCTTATTAATAAGCACATTGTGAAGAATAATGTCAAAGTAGAGGTACAGCTTGGAGGTGAATGGAAGCTAACATTTTTAGAAAAAGTTTTTGTTTTTTTTTTAATAAAATCCTTTGCAGAACTATGACTGTTTGTATTTAAATACTGAAAAAGTCTTAAGTGTTTCAAGTTTTCGAAGTCGTTTTCAAAACTACATTAATATTTGCATTTGACCTGAAGAAAACTCGCAGTTTAAATAAGAAATATTTCAATATTGCGCCCAAAATTCGCATTTGAATATATTCACTTTGATTTTAAGGAATTTTCACTTAAGTCTTAAAGAATTAGATCTCATTGATTCACGTTTTTATTACTGTGACGCTGGCCGTTGCTAACAGAGTTTGATTCAAATAATTCTTTTATTTTCAGCAGAAAAACAAAAAATAAAAATAAAAAACACAAAAAAAAAGAAATGCAGAAATTACCTACGCATATCAAAAAGTTTATTTTGTGTACATTTTAGGGTGGACTTAAAATTTAAACATACTAAAAATTTCAAGTTTAAAGATTTAAAAATGTGCCACTGTGATGAGCTCTACAACAAAATGTTGACTATCGTGATATGATTACTTTGCTTTAGAAAGAATTTTATAAAAAAATTTATAGAAAATCGATCAGTACATAAAGTAAATTGTTAAAGATGACAATATATTTTTGAAATCTTAAAATTTAAAAATTTTGAAACAAAAAAGTGTAGTTTCGTCGATTATTCGCGGAGCTATGAGCATTGCAGAAGGTGCTTTATTTCAAAAGTAATTTCCGAAACATTAATATCTATTAAACAGCTAATCATGGAGGCTAGTCTTAACTAGAAAAGAAAGAAAAAAAAAATTAGAGATTCCGAAGAAAAATAGTGTTCGATTTGGCGTGAAATGCCTGGTATTCAGAGCCAGACACATACTGGGAAAGTACAGGGTGTTTTTTTTAGAGGTATAGAGCTTCGAATTGAAATAAAATACAAGAAAATCGTTTTAATGTCCATTAATTTGGCTTTATTGGAAGGATAATTTTATGCCATTAATGTTTAAATATGATTTCGGGCATGTGGCCGCCGCGGCTGGCTCGAATAAAGCCAATTTGGTCCAATTTTGAACCACTTTTTCGAGCATTTGGGGCCGTATGTCGGCAATAACGCCACGAATGTTGGCTTCCAAGTCCCCTAACGTTTCTGGTTTGTTGGCGTAGACGAGCGACTTCACATATCCCCAAAGAAAATAATCCAATGGTGTCAAATCACACGATCTTGGTGGCCAATTGACAGGTCCATTCCGCGAAATTATGCGCTCATCGAATGTTTCCTTCAATAAATTGATTGTGACGTGCGCTGTGTGGCATGTAGCGCCGTCTTGTTGGAGCCACAACTCATCCACATTCATGCCATCCAATTCGGGAACAAAATAGTCGGTTATCATGGCTCTATACCGGTCTCCATTAACGGTAACTGACTCTCCAGCATTATTTCGGAAGAAGTATGGCCCAATGACTCCACCAGCCCATAGAGCACACCAAACAGTCAGTTTTTGTGGATGTAATGGCGTCTCATGGGTCTCATGTGGATTCTCTTCACTCTAAATGCGGCAATTTCGCTTGTTGACGTAGCCATTCAACCAAAAATGAGCCTCATCACTGAACAAAATTTTGCGATGAAAATCAGCATCGAGATCAATCTCATTTTCGGCCCATACACCAAAATCACGACGCATTGCATGGTCTCGCGGCTTTAATTTTTGCACAAGCTGGATCTTGTAAGGTCGCAAGCCAAGATCTTTGCGCAAAATCTTCCATAAAGTTGATGGACAAAGCTCCAATTGCTGTGCACGGTGGCGAATCGATTCATTCGGGTCCTCTTCAACATTTTGCTCTACAGCGGCAATTGTTTCTTCGGTGCGCACTGTTCGACGTCTCTGCGGATGCGTATTATCACATAGAGTAAACGTAGTGCGAAAACGACCCATGGTTAACCGAATTAATTGCTCTGATGGACGATTATGTCGACCATAAAATGGACGAAGCTTGCGGTAAACTTCGCGAACTGAACCATTATTTTCGAAATAAATTTGCATGATTTGCAAGCGTTGTTCTTTTGTCAACCTGTTCATGATGAAATGGCAAACCAAACTAAACATAAATGACATTAGAGTTGCCAGATTTGACCATAAAATGCCAGTTTTATCTCTATTCGAAAAACAAACCTCTCAAAAAAACACCCAGTATTATAAATTACAGAAAAATTAGAATAGTAAGTTTTGCATAGCCATAATTGAACCGTATCAGTTTTGTATACAAGTTATATTTTTGATAGTATTCACCTTAAGCATTCAAAAACATCTGCCTTCAAAAAATCAGCGTTGAAATCGTCTGCCCTCACATTTTTATGTGTTTTATGAGTAAAAGAACCAGCCAGCTAAGAGGCAGACGCAATAAATTGATTGTTGATGTTCTTGATAGTATTCACCTTTTGTGTTCAAAAACGTCTGCCTTCGAAAAGTTAGCGCTGAAATCGTCTGCCCTCACATTTGTATGTGCTTTATAAATAAAAGAACCAGTCAGCTAAGAGGCAGACGCAATAAATTGATTGTTGATGTTCTTGATAGTATTCACCTTTTGTGTTCAAAAACGTCTGCTTTCGAAAAGTTAGCGCTGAAATCGTCTGCCCTCACATTTTTATGTGCTTTATAAGTAAAATAACCAGTCAGCTAAGAGGCAGACGCGATAAATAGTATTGAAATTTTGGAGGTTGCTTTCACGTTTTTTTTTTTTCATAATATTATAAAACAACTTAAGTCTGTATGTAACAAAAAGTTATATAAAGTTTAAGTGCTCTTAATCGCAATTAAAACGTCTGCCACTTAAACTTAAATGTTCTTGCGTTAAGACACATTTACTAAAGTGAAAGGCAGACACTATACCTTTTTTTTTTTGTACTTTTTTCACCATTTTTAAATGGCAAGTGACAACGCAGAGACAACACAAAGGCAGATATGGTTCATACAATTTATATTACTTAAAACTTTATAATTTTTAACATCTGCCGCACGACAATAACCTTTTAAAATGTCTGCTAGCTGCTCTCTAATATTATACTTTAAGCTTTTTCGCAGTTTTCTTAAAGAAATTTTTTAGAATTTGCTTCATGCACATGCTTTCGTTAAATATTAAAGCCTGCTTATCTTATATTGAGATTCAAAAGCCCACCCTAATGTCATTCAATTGAACACAAAACTTACTAAGACACAAAAAGAAATTGCACAAAAAAAAAAGAAGCTTTTTACTTCAGTATCTGAGAAAAAGCCAAAAAATTAAATGTGGCATAAAAAATCAAATAAAAAATAACAGAAAAATTCTTCCGAACATCCTTAGATGAAAAGAATTTTGTGTGTTTTATTGTGCGTCTGTACGTTTCAATTAAATGAGAATTTCATTCTTTTATCTACTGCTACTTCTTCTTTTAGCATTTCCTTTTCTCTTTTCTAATTTAGAAGTAAATTCAATATCTTGCTTTTTCACTTTTAATGCTGCTTTTTGTGCGGCTTTCTTTCGTGGTTTCTTACTTGACCGTAATTTTTGGTCAGATAAATGCAATTTCTGCTGCTTCCTTTGCTGGTGCTGGCTTTGTTTTTGGGTTTTTGTTTTTATAATTCCTTTACTTTCAAGTTTAGTTTTATCTGTTCAAAAAGTAAGAATTTTCAAAAAGTTTGAAATTTTATTTTTCATGTTATTTTCGGTATTTTCTTGAAAGTTTTTTATTTTTGTTTTACAATCAGTTTTTCTGTGTCTTTGGAGTAGTAGCAGCAAAAATTTACTTGGGTTTCATTGAAAATGTATGGGTGTGTAGAACGGTATGTTCATAAGCATTTAAATTTACCATAAATTCTTTAATAAATTTGATGTTCGTTCAGTTATTTTTGAATTTTTTATGGAAAGTATTTATTTATGGAGTATAACTTGGAATTTCTTATAAAACTTCAGAATACCGCGTGTTTTGCGAACTAATGGATTGAATGTAGTTCATTTCAAAAGAGTGCAGTTTTAGTTTTTTGGCAAGTTTAAGGTGATTTTAAATATTTACATTAAGAGGATTTTTTGTTTCAAAATTTGAATGATACAGTTGCTAAAACGTTGACAGATAGGCAAAATAAAAGTCATGTAAAATTGTTTGGGTTATGCTTTCTATTTAAAAGCTTGTAATTTTCTCTTTTTTTTATATGACTAGGAGGCTTTTCTCCCCAACCCCCTTTCCTTGCAAACTTCACTGCACTCGTGGATTTTGACACGCGCTTCTCAGAATTTTTGTTTTCTTTATACATTGAAAACTTAATTCCATTTTTCTTTAACAACTTAAAGTATGCAATGAAATTTTACATTCTTTAACAATTAATTGCAATGGAATTTTTGTTTTTTTTTTATTTTTATTTTTTTTGCTTTATTCTTTTTACTTTTTTCTCTCATCATACGCTCCGAAAAATATTTCATATAAAACAAGGATTTTAGTTGACGTGAGTTTTTATGCATGTCGTGAGTATAAATTTAAAAGATATGAAAAAATAGCCGTCGATGGGCCCAATGTGTCTATTCTATAAATCATAAGAGTTTGGGGACCTCAATGTTTAAGAAAATTTTCTATAACAATAACAAAAAACATTTTGATTTATCGTTTTCGAGATATAAGAATTTTTCAAAACTTTTGACAGCTGAAATTGATTTTCTAATCTATAACTTGGCTTATAAATTAAGAAAGTATTATTAATTTTTAATATCATTTTACATGAAAATTATTCCAAAATATTTTGTATTAACTCTTTTAACAAAAACAAAAAAAAAAAAAAAATGGGTATGAAATTTAAATCCATTTTCGAGTAACAAATATGACCACATGTACTCTACAAAATTTTTTCCAAGTAACAAAGTCATGAGCATACATCAATGGTATAATCTCAAAAACTCAAAGCAAAAAATTTTATATTGAAAAATTCACGAAATTCCAAGTGAATCAATGATATAAAGAGCAGAAATCGACAACGTAAACTAAGAAGCATCAATGAAATCAAAGCATAGAAAAGAATCAAATTTTTTCCTTAAAATTGAAAGAAATCGGAATACTGATTTTTCAGTTTTTTTTTACAATTTTCCCTTTCAACTCCTTTTGCCTTGCATTCATTTGCTTTTATAATTCAAACTCAAAACATTCAGCAAACGCAACGGAAGTCAACTTTGCTTTGACAGCGTTGAAACTAAGTTCAAAATAAAAAAAACGAAAAAAAAAATGAAGAAAAATTGATGAAATACGCATCCTTTAACCTTTTGATTTCCACTGCTTTAGCAAAACACAAGCCAACTTCACTACTTAACAAACGATATCTTGTCTGATATCCTGATATACGCTGCTTACTTGCAAATGCAAAAACCAAACGGATAGCGGAGCACAAAACATCGAATGATGCGAAACGGCAACAACGCAGAGTTCATTTGATGCGTTCGTTCGTTCGTCAGTTTGACAGACCGTCAGTCGTCAGTCCAGGGTTCAGTTACTTGGTGCCTTGCCCCTTTGGGTCATTGATACGCTTATTTGATTTCTCTGTTTTGTTGCGGTTTCCTTTTTTTGATTCCGTTGCTGATGCTGTTGTATTTTCATTCATTCATTGTTGGTTTTCCGTTTCCGAATTTCACTTTCTTTGGCTACTCTTTTGGTTTTGATTTTCTTTTATTTTTTTTTTCTACTGCTATAGATTTTCTTATCAATTTATTGTAGTACTATGTATTTCATTTTATTAACATTACCATTTCCATGCATAATTTTTTTTGATTTTTTCGTTTTTCCTGCAGCATTTAACATGACACTAATATATTTGAGTGACAGCAGTGGCTCAAGTAATTGATGGGCATTCAATGAGTTAGAGTTTCTTGAAGAAAATTGCGTTTGATGTAAGTGAAATTGCTCATATTTACCCTTATCATGAATGTACATTCCTTCGGAGTTTTTCTCCAATCCCCTGTTTTGCGATCGTGGAAGATTTTTGAGGAATGGGAACAAATTCCCTGGAAAATGAGGTCATCTGCAATACTTTTTTGGGGAACATTTTTTGACGTTTCACGCAAATTTTGTTCCCTAACTTTTACTGAAAAGCTAATGTCAAATATGAAAAATGTAACTGTGATTTTTGACTGAATGGAAGTAATTGGAAATATTTTGGCAGCACTGACTGGATACGAAGTTTTCCAATCTTCAATTATTTATGATCGCAAAATACTCCTCTCGAGAAACAAAAAAATTCGAAAGAATAGTTTTCCTCCGGATATTCATGATAGGGGTGATTATATAAGTGCAAAAGTTCTGATAATATTTGCAAAATAGTTTGATATTTTTGAGAATAGTTTAAAGTTAAAAAAACTACTTGAAAAATTGATTATGATAAACACTTCTGAAAGGTAAAAGTACTTGAAGTTGACAACCTTTCATAAAATAACTTTGAGTGATTTTAAGCATCCTATAACATATAAAGATAGAACATCAAAAAATGGTTTTCGCCTTGGATAATGTCGAGACATTCCAATATTTTTTTAGCATAATCGAAAATTTTCGGAAAATTACCTCTTCCGATCAAATTTTGCAGAAAACTGTGTTACAGTCTTGTCTTATGAGCCTGAGTTCTCCAGATATCAAGGCTCAAAACTAAAATTTCTCCAAGTGGAATATATTTCAAAAATTCATAAAAACTCATGCGTATATCCCATAACAATTATTTTGACATAATAAAAACTAAAAAACTTAAATTTTATATAAATTTAAGCCAAAATATTAAAAAAGTTTTGCAAGGACATTAAGAATTGCCAATAAACTTTATATTCATTTTATCTTAATGTTGATGTTTTTGGATTTCTTTTATTTTTGGATATATTAATTACTGATAAATTAACTACATTTTGTTAAAATTTCAGCTGAGTACTATAACGCCCTCTATTTTTAAACTATTTTTGAAAATATACCTAGCAGTTTTTGTGCAAATTTCATTGTAATAAGCAACTAAGCATTTAAAAAAAAAAAAAAAATTTAAAAACATCAAAATATTTCCTATACATTAAACAGTCAAACAAAAATAATTTGCATACACGCATCACTTTAGAAACTTTGAAAAGGATATCAGTTTAAAAATTGATTTAAACGCTGTCAAACCCATCAATAAGGCAAATTTTATAACACTCGATTTCACTTCGTAAAGCCATGTAACATTTTTGACTGATGACATGATGATGACTGATTGCTGCCTAACACCACCAATAGCACAACTAATACGAACACTAAAAAAGGTATTTTCCCGCATTAAGTTGAATGTATTAAATTTCAGGGATATGCATGAAGTTTTAATACAAAATTGGGTTAACCTTTTTCCCAAGTGATGTTTTTTTTTGTTGCCAAAGCGATTTTATTACACTCCAAAAGGTATTAATAAAGTTTGACTTTTCCATAGAGCATAACTACTTAACATACATATTTTTGGAATATGATTTTTTTTTTGTTGTTGTTGTTAGCTTTGTAGCATAGAATTTATGAAAATAACCTTTGAATGTGTGTGAATTAACACCTGACAGTGAGGGCATAGCAAGCAAACCAACCTAACAAAAATAGCTGATCAAATATATGTGGCGTAACTTTAGCAGCAACATTTTGTGTGTGAGGTTGCTATTTTTATAACAATTACGTATTTATAATATGATATGTAGATTATAAGAAAAGGGCCTAAGGGAACATGTGTCTATTGAATAGCTATAATAAAGTAAGCAAATTAATATATTTTTGAGCAAAAAAAAAAAAAAAAAAAACGCAACATACATTTAGGCGCAAAAATTGTAATTTTAGATTTTTATTATTCTTACTGTTGCACAACCTGATAATAAATTACGTAGGAGAATGTTTTACTTTGTAGTGATATTTTTAATTTGGGAAAAGCCATAGTCGCATTAGCACTGATTTTTATTTTTAATAAGACATTTAATGGCTTATTATGCCATATATCCTATTCTGGATATTTCAATTGAATTTCGTCATGAAATCTTAATGTTACGCTAATGCTATACTTAAACAATCACTTAACGATATGCGCGTTCGGTACGATTTACCTTATGATAAACCAAATTGACATTGAACGGCATGTGACAAGTAAATATATATGTCAAAATAATAGCAACGCCAACAAGTGTAGTTGGTTATTATTAATAAAGTAAGTTATTATTAAGTAAGTAATTATTAAGTAGGTTATTATTACGAATGTAAGTTTGTTGTAAAACCTAAAGACAACACTTCGAAGTAGGCGTTAAGTCTTGAGTGCGTATTTTTCCTAAGTTATATTTTTAGTATTAAATATGCAAAGCTTTGAATGTCCTTACACTAACAATAATTTTCGTCTAATGAAAAGTGGTGGTTGTTAACTATTTTCTTGTTTGATTTTATCGGGATTATTAATCAATATTTTAAGTAGACTTATTCCTTTTATGTTCCATTTGTTGTGTAGACACTTAGATTAGAAATCAATGTGTTAGCTGAAATGACATCACTGTAGCATAAAATTGGTTAATTTTGTCTTTCAAAAATCAGCTAAGGCAGAATTAAAAAGTCTTTAATTTTTTATACGAAAAGGTGTTTTTTTCTCTGAATTACAACATAGGAATCGAGTATTAAAGAATAGCTAGATATTTTCAAGGGAAAATATTTGAAAAACTTGTTTCATAAGTGGTATGCTTAAAATGACCAACTTTTTTAAAGTAAATTTCAAACTGAACTGAAAAGAAGTACACAAAAATCATTGAGATTTCACCAAAAAAAAATATTGATGACCAAAAAGAAATAAGAAACAAAAGGGTCCTTTATTATAAATGTTTTTCTAATAATTACTTTTTAAATAGTAAAAAGAAGAACAAAGTAGTACATTTGTCCACACATAAAAGGAGCACTGTTGTCTCAAAAAAATTACGGTCTCTATTCAAAAACATCCCAATTTTTGTCTAGTGCTATTTCTAATCAGTCCTAATAAATCGAAATTTGGTTGTTTTAACTGAAAAACTTCACTAAGTATCATTTTTAAAATTTTCTTTGTACGAGAGGCGCTACAATCTTCTCAAAATCTCCCAAACTTTTATTTAGTGGTCTGAATTTTTTTAAATATTTCACAAGAATGTGAGAATGGCGATGCTCTGAAAAAAATCTGCATGATGAAATAACTAGCGTTAATCCTCCTATAGCTGAGAAATTAAAAATACTCTTGCATAGAGAGAATTTCAGGGAAATGTACCCAGCGGTAAATATATTATACACAACATCGATGAATAGTTATACTCGTTGTAGGCAGTAATGCTCACAACTCCAGCCACAACTGTAAATTCCTTTTACAAAGGGATGGCCGCTTTGTGGGCAGCTTACCTACATCTCTATATACAATGTGTAGCAACAGAAACAGACTACCTTAAAATATCGCTTTTTATGTAAGTGCCTGTATAGTTTACCGAGTTGCCTACATCTCCACATACAAAATATGCAGCCAACAGGCAAGACCCCTTACATCTTCATATACAAATCAAACAGCAAACAGACAGACTGCCTACAGCTCTATATACAATGCAGGCAGCTAGCAAGCAAACTGCCTATTGCTCCATATACAAAGTAGGCAGCCAGCAAGCAAATAAAATATCACAGTAAAAATTTAATTTGTGAAACGTAGAACACAAAGGGTATAGCTTTTCATACATGAAAAATCAGAGTACTTCATCAATTTGCCGCTGCGTATTAAAAATTAGTAGTCGGTAGGCAAATTGGTAAGAATTTCTCCGCCTTAAACAGAAAGCATAAATTAAATAAATTAAGTAATTCTTTTTTTATTTGTTTTGATAATATGTGAAATACTATGAAAATATTATAAACTGATTCATTTTTACAAATATTCAGCAGCCATTTTTTGAGAATAAATGCGGCTCATTTCATGGAATCAAAGAGTGTGATTTCAAGGATATCAATGAGAAACTTTGAAAAATTACTTTTTTTTCCCCGGTTAGCGATGATGTTATGATTTTTGAAATTAGAAATACTGCAAAATTATTTAAGCTAAGTTTTTTTTACAGCAGGAAACTCCGTTATCTATTATTTATAGCTATTTTTTGTTATAAACCAAATTTTGGTTCCATTATACACGTTTTTTTTTGGATTCCACCGATGGATTGAGATGAATGTGATTTTTTTTATACTTCCTTTTGTACCTTTATAAGGGACTTGGAAGATCTTTTTTTTCAGTAAATTTTTGTAAAATTTTTACTTCGTATGAATGAAAGTTCAAAAAAGAATGAAGTATACCCTTAAGGGTACTCGTTTTGGGATTGTTTTTTGAAAAACGAATGCATGTAGAAAAAATGAAACTAAACTTTAGATATAACACAATATTTATACTTTCAAGCAATATCTAAAATTTATTTATGTCCTTTTTCTTTCAACTAGTGACAAAAACTTTGGGTAGTTTGCTCGAAGATATAGAATTCAAGTATAAGCGAGAAAAATTATAGTTAATTATTTCAAATCTATATAAATAAAATGATAGCCGTTTTCGATGAACAGGATTCACGCATAATCTACTGAATCAATTTCGATCAAATTTTTTTAGATATCTTTCTTAAGCGCTTGGTCTTAACATAGAATTACAGTTATCACGATATTCCTCTTAAATATCAAAGTATTAAAGTTTTAAAATTGCTAAAAAAAATTATTTCACACATAGAAAGAAGCATGTAAGCATAACAAATCGTTTAATGGCAAGTTAGTGTGTTAGTTAGTGTGTGTACGTTTTGTTTTTATATGGCAATGCAATGGAAGACAAAAAAACGGAATTTTACTCTCGCTCTCATTCTCAATTTGTCAACACAACAACGCGGAATTTTTGAACAATGAAGAATGAAAAAAAATTTTAGTAGGTTCACACATAGAAAGCACACATGATGTCCTACATGGCTTGACAACATGTGTGACTGTCAATATTGCATTGAGTTCACATTATCGAGCATGCCATCAAACATCAATTGCAGAACAGTTTATGAGGGTCCACATCGAAGAAAACTGCATGAAAACCTATTTAAAATGAAAAGTGTTCACTGGGCTTGACAGTCAGTTCAAACAGGTTGTATGGTTGGACAAGCCAGCAGGAAAATCTACAATTTTTGAAATCCATCCAACAAGTGTGTCAAGTGGTCGTGCCTAGAGTTCACATTATCGAACATTGATGTTGTCAAGCCATGTTGGACAGCATGTGTGATAATGTGAACTGAGCTAATTGAATGTGTTAGTTAGGCTTTGTTGTTTGTCTTTCACATGGCAATGCAATGGTATATTTATGGAAGAGAAACCACAACAATTCTAGATATGTGGAGAAGAATCAAAATTGACTGTAGTTCTATTTAAAAAAAATTAAATTGTTTGCCTTCGCAGAAAAACAGGCTACGCGTACAAAGTCGCGGGCATCTGCTAGTTTAAGATAAAGGTAATGCTGTGATTTTTAAAAATTGAACATAAATAAATTTATTTCGCATTTCTTATTACTTAAGGATCAAAGAAAGTTTGTCGGTGAACCCGGACTAACATTTTCTTATTTCTTGTATATTGATTTCTTTGAATTCAATTCTTAAGACTCATGACCATATTTTTGATTTAATTTCTATTTCAGTACAGCATTTTTTTAATGGAAAACCTCATTGAAAAAAATAAATATTGGAAAGGCAATATAATTGAAAAAAAGTTTTTAATTTCTTTCTACTCAAATGCTAATTTCACGTTGTGTAAGAAAAAAATCCGCACAGCAATTTTACGCGTTGTCATTTTTGCAGATGATGCCTTGTCGTAATTTTTAAAATTTTGCTGCTTTTTTTTTTAAATTTTTTTATTGAATTTTTATTGCTTTTTTGCCAATGTATATAACATTTTCTTCGTCGACTTTTATGTTTAGCTTTATTATATTTTTGCACCATATACGAGCACATTTTTATATCCTTTTTTATGTTTTATGCCTTCCTGTATTGTTTCGTAGTGATTTCCTTTGCTGACTGTTAACTTTTGGTGTGGTGTGCGTTTGCTTTTGGTGTTATTGATGCCATTTTATTACTCTAACGATTTTCGGACACTTTAAGGAAGCAAACAATTCCAAGTGTGCTGTAGTTATTGCACATACTCTGTTGCTTAAATTGAAAAGGATATCTTTACATTTGGATAATTTAATGTGTCGAGTAAGAGTTTTATTTTCCTTTTTCATTGTGAAATGCTCTCATACTTTATTGAAAATGTTGTTGTATAAATCAATTTCTCAATCAATTTTGAGAGTGAATATTTCAAAAAGTGGTCTGTTGCTGCTTGAAATGTAAAAAATCTGGCACAATTTCGCATTTCATTATGGAGTTCGTTGAATATGCAATTAATTAAAGTCGGAAAACAATCGGTGGGACAACATCTACTGTGTGATGTGTGCAAATGAAATAGCGGTATTGTGTTTGAGTGACGATATGAGCAAGAAAGACAGTCAGTTGAGTTGTATGCTGCAGCCTTGCATGGATCACAACGGCAAGGAAATGTAAATAAAATGCTTGACCCAGCGTTCAAGTGAAATTGACAAAATGTAAATGTTGAGTAAAATGGTAATTTATTGTGTACAGTGGCTTAATATCAATGGAAATATTGGTAAAATAATTTTAATTAATTGTTTTTAATGCAATAATTTAGATTGAAATTTTTCACATACAAATTAAAGAATTTAAACTTTTGCAAGGACCTTTATTATGGTGTCTCAACAAAATCCTATAAGGCGCTAATTTTATTTTCTTGTTTAATTTGTTTTTTACAAAAAAGGGTTATCGCATGGGATTTTAAATATGTTTCTTAAAGTAGCAAACATTTAACAAAATACTATCCACATTAAATCTCATGCAGAAAATGACAATGAGAAGATTCCTCCAGCACGGAAATTCTCAAATTTTCCGCTTATCAAAAATGTGCTAATTTATTAACAACAACAACAACGATAGCAAATATTTTCCGTAAATGCTTACAAAGCATCATCATTACCATTCAAAGCAAGGCGCTAGCGACGTTGCAAAATACAAAAAAAGTTTCAAAAGAAAAACATGCCAAGATCTATGGTAGAAGTTTCCCCAGGAGAAACCTCAATCAAAGTTAATTGAAATAACGTTGCAGCGATAACAACGTTTCTAAGAAAACGTCGACACGCCCGCTACCAATGTCGAATTAAATAGCAGCAGCAGCAGCAGCGACTGTCAAATAACTGGCAATATGTCCTCTTGTGTTTAAGGGTACACAGCGAGCGGCAGCAAAAGTTTTGCCGAACATGCGTTCAATTTACGAAAAACATTGGCAAGGACATTGCACTGAAGCAGAAGGATGAAAGCACAGAGAAAAGTTGAATGAGGAGTAGCAGCAAGAGAAAGGTGACGCTGGCTGCGGCAACCCAACGTTTTCGCGCTTAATTTGATTTTAATTAATAAATCGGCTAAAAGAAGTTTACGCTGTGCCACATGTACACACAAGCAGCACATAGCCACATACCTACATCCATTGGTATTCCCAAAGGCAACATATACGCATACAACACACGCGCGTCGCAGCAACAACACTAAATAAAAAGATTCTTGCAAAAGCCAATAAATTTTGTGTCAGGATATGTTTGTTTCTTAGGATATGCGGTGGCAGCATGTGAGCGGCGGCAAGAGTTTGTGACAACATGCCATGCGGGATTTCAGATTTTTCCTGCCAGATTTCTTGCTTTTTTTTAATTTTTTCCATGAAATTACATTTTTTTGTATGAGGAAATCACATGGCAACACATGATTGATGCGTGCTGCTGCTGCTGGAATATCAATAATTAAAATTATAATAGATTAGCAAGGACATTAACCAAAAACTTCTTTCGCTTTGATGTGATTTGCTTCGCTTTACTTAAATTTCGAAGCTCTCTTTAGCAATTAATATTACGCATACGCCCCAGTATGCAATCAGAAGTTAAACTTAAAATAAAATCTCACCTTTTAATCAATATAAAACTTAACATTTTTCCCAAAGAGCACACACGTAGTAATATCATCAACACCAAGCAAATCCTTATCAACTTTGCAATAAATCATATCGTGGCGTAGTACATCAACTGCATGAAACTTTGATTCATGAACCGTGAAATATGTGCGTTATTTTTTTTGTTCGCCTTCGCGTCACTTAACACTCCACACAGCATTTGTGCAGTTGCAGCCGTAACCATAATCGTTAAAAAGTTCAATCGCATTGGTTACGTTGCAATGTGCAATTTACAGCGAACGTACGATACGTTTGTTGGCGCTTCAAAAAATATGCGGTGCAGCAACAGCAGCAGTGGCATTATAACTTTTTGACGTGTGCGCAGCAATAGCAGCAGCAGCACAACCTTTGACACAAATCGAATATTTGATTAAAAAACTGAAAATGGCAGTCAAGTTGCAGCTGGATGAAGGGCGCACAGCGAGAAAGAACGAGAGCAAAGGTTCGTTAAAGTGATTGCATCAAAAAAGCTTTATAAAAAGCAAACGCAACGTTGCGTTACGTAAAAAAATAAATCTCAATGATCGCAGCAGGATATTGTCATCAATATAAAAGACATACGCACGTATGTGATATGAAAGTATATACAGAGAAAGAAATAAATGTATGGAATTAAATCAACTTTTAAGAAAATCAATATAAATTACAATTTGCCAAAGTTAAAAGGATTTCGGATTTCAATATCTTAAGCAGCCATTGCTGAAATTTGTATGTTTCATAAAGTAGGTTCATGTGGTAAAAAATTTCTAGGCACAGTAAGTCATAAGTAATATCGGAACAGATATATCGCAAAATAAATTTTATGTCCATGACATATGATTAATATACAAATTTTATAATGTCATAAGCATTAGTACCGTATCGGAAATAACTCAAGGAAAACTTATATGGCCTATCCTCCCTACGAAGGATAAGCCTATCTTGCCTATCTACAAAGGTAAATGAATGAACAACATGTATAAGGCATACAAAATAACAAAAATCTTCTAAAATTATACTGCCCTCAGAAGCACAAAAACGGTATTTCAGTGTAAGTGTGATATGATATGAATCAAAAATATGCATTTTTTTGACATACAGCTTTTACGCTTCTAAGGGCAGTATAGCCAATTCAAAAGAAATTGTTATTTGTTGATAAGGCGCAATATATCATATACTGAATTTTTTGTCCACGACGTATGAGTAACATTTAATTTGAATTAGTTTTACTTAAATTGGAACTACTTAGTGCGCGTCCACAGTGCACGCTCAAAGTGGAGCCGAGCGCAAAGCTGATTTTTCATGCAAGTAGGGGAAATATGGGTGGACATAGTAAATGAGAAAAAAACGGCTCTGAAATTCTGTTATCCACTTAGATTTCATAAGAAATGTCAAAAGTCATAAATCGTTTTATTGCATGGTAATTGTATCCCAAAATATTTTTCTGTTTCTTGAAAAACTAGACGAAGTAGGGGGATGGTAACTTGAAATTTTTGCTTCACATCTTCTGTTCCCTGTAGATAATTTCTTTCCTCAACTAACTGTAAAATCGTTAGTTTTTTTTGATAGATTTTTGAATGGCCTTTTGAATGGCTGTAATTATTTTTGAAAAATTTTAAAATTGGTCCTTCATATTTCATAATTAACAATTAATATAGTTTTTTTCTTGAAAGTGGATACTTTTAAGTTTTTACTTTGAAAACGTCGAATTACTGAAAGCGTTATTTCTTTACTTTGTGAGAAATTACTCTCCGAAGATTTCGGCAAGACTTTTTTTAACGGAAAAATTTGTTTAACCAATTAATTAGAGTTTTTGTTTTTCCTAATTTCTCAGTTTTATTACTTAAAAAAATATATTCTTTTGAAATATGGCTGATTTTTATTTGCATGCGATGATAAAAAATTTATCATGACTCTGAATTTTTGTAAGCATCAATTGATAAATTTGATGAATAATTATCATAATCAAAATTGCTGAAAAACTAGCTGCAAGCTATTAAATAGCTGCAAAAGTGCTAACTTTTATGAAAACGCAACTTTTTGAAAAGACTTCAGGACTTCGAATTAAACTAAATTAAAAAAAATGCAATTTTACAGCATTAACATTTCAAAGAATTTATATTTCTTACAAAGTAGGCTTAAAATAGAAATAGAAATATAAATATTTTCGATTTAAAATCTTTGTTTAAAAATATTTTTAAGCAATAATCTGGAAATTGTGTGTGAAAACATCTAAAGTAACCTATATAGCCTAAGGCACACAAATATTATTTTAAATATTGAATTAAAGAAAAATTTAACAATTCACAAAATTTTGCCAACAATTTTTCACTGTGTACCAGACATACACAACACCGCAGAAACATTGTTTTCAAAAATTGCATGCGAAAAAATTGTACGCCAGCAACAACGTCTACATTAAAACAACAACAATGACAAAAAAAAAAACAAACATGAAAGAAATACAAACAAATCCATGAATCTATGAGCGACAAAATAAAAAACACCCAAAGAAAAGCGCAAATTCAAAAGAATAACGGAAATTGATCTCTTTTGTACTCACAAAGTCGTAAGCGTCGCGTTGACAGCTGAAAAAAAAAAAAAATTCATTTTATATCACATGTTTGGGTAACAAAGGCGTGGCGTAAACTGGCAACACTTCAATTTAATGGAATTTGGTGTGCGATGTTGATTTTATGTGAAAATTTGTGTTTAAAACAGATGACTGTAATTTGTCATAACCAGACCGACAGTCAGAGACACAGCCGAAGTGCTAACGGAAGTCACAGTACAGAATGCATGGTTGGTGCGGTCGACAGCAGCACTTTATGCGGTGAAAAAATGCGTTGGAAAAAATAATAAACTGTTAATGGAATAATTTAATATAGTCAACTTAGTTTTATGAAACACGAAATTTTTCGAAAATTCACGATATTAAAAAAATTTCTGTAACACGAAAAACATCAACATCGGATATTTATACAAACAAAAATTGTAGAACACACAAGCAGAAGACTACGCTGCTAAGGAAAACAAAAAGACCGATCAGAAAATCAGTTTAAAGAAAGATTTTAAAAATTTCTAAGCTCAAGAGATGGGAATTGTCTTAAACTGCATACGATTTGCATCACTAGTGGCTGCAAAAGTCGATGCAAGCGAAAAAATATCGCAGTTGCAATGGTTCACGCGAAAGTGTGTCTTTGAGACAGAGTTTGTAACATGGTCGTGAAGAAAATAATATGACTTAAAGCACTACACTGTAAAAAGGACTGTTAAAAAAAGGAAATTTAAACATTTTTTATTGTCTTAGAGTAATTTTCATAAAAAAATTGCTAAGAAATAAAAATAAAAATTATTCAAAAAATACAAGAAATATTTTTTTTATTCAATGACATTTTTGGTTAAAAAATGCCTGATGTCATGGAAAAAAAAAATATCAAATGAAAAAGATATTATTTTCCTAAATATTTTGTCTAACTTTAAGAACATTTTACTTGGTGCAATTTTCACTAAAAATTAATATTTGAGAAGAAAAAAGTGATATATGGTGAAATTTTGCACATTTGTTTACTCGTCGATTAATTAACTTTCTTTTACAATTATTTACAAAAAAAAAGGATTCAACTTTGAAAAAAATTTAAATTAATTTTTGATTTTCAAAATTGGAAAACAAATTTTTATTTTTTTTTACTTAAAATTATAACTCGCTGAAACTTTGAAGAAAACCCTAATGAAAACGCCTGAGGTGATCATTTTTCTTAAACATCCGGAAAAAACGTTACAAGCTTTTAAAAATGAGGCTTTGCAGGAAAAGTTAAAAAACCGACCTTTATCCATATTTGCCTGGATAAATAAAATTTTGGCATAAGACCTACCATCTAATAGCTACATTCGGCGCCCAAGGCGAAGTTGGAATTCACCTTCTTTAAAAATTTTCACCGAGAAAAACTTTTATTTTCTTAAAAAAAAGTCATCAGCTTTCGCATTCTAACAACCCTAGAAAGATGAGATATTTTCTACGTTACAAAACACTATTTTCATACAATAAAAAAAAAAATAGTAAGAAAAGTCAACAAAATTTATTAAACTAGTGTTCGCCCAGTGGTTAAAATTCAACCACTATAGTGAACAACAAAAATACTTTTTGGAATTGGGAAACTGACATAATAAGACTACTTTTTGGTATTATGGCAACATGTTGCCCTATCCCTATCTCTATCATCTCTATCTCTTCCTTAAAGTTCAATATATTGTTCATACATACATATATATCTCCATACTAAATTTCAACAAAATCAGTCGATTAGTTTAGCTAATAAAACATATTTTTAAGTTCAGGACATGGCGCAATCCATTTAAAAGAAAGATCGGTGCCGTGGCCCGTTGACATTAAAACAAATACCATCCTCATGATTCAATCTATTTCTATATCAAATTTCATCAAAATCGGTCCATTGGCTTACCAGTACAATCGTTTATTTCGTGTAAGGGGCGTGGCACCGCCCTCTCAAAACATATATCTTTACTAACAATTGAATCTATCTCCATACCAAATTTAATCAAATTCGGTGTAGCGGCTCAGCCGTGAAGGTATTTTTTTCCTCATTAAGGGATGTGTCACAACCCCCTGAGAAACTTGAGGTTTTTAATAATTTTTTTTAGGGTTCAATATATCTCCAAACAAAATTTGATCAAAATAGGTCCATTAGCTTAGCCGTGTCGATGAAACGATTTGTTCGTTAGGGGCGTGGCACCGCCTTCTATTAAAAAAAAAGTATACATGTCCCTCCTTCTCTTCACAACCTTTTCAAAAAAAAAAAAAAACGGCGGGTTGCACTCCGGGAGTGCCGACAGAAGTGAAAACAAATCGTTTAATGGCAAGTTAGTGCCTTAATTGGTATGTGTGCGTTTTCTTTTTATATGGCAATGCAATGGAAGACAAAAACGGAATATGTATTCAAATTTTACTCTCGCTCTCATTCTCAATTTGTCAACGCAACAACGCGGACATTGAAAGAAACAAACATGTAAGCATAACAATCGTTGAATGAGAATTAAATGTGTCAGTTAGTGTGCATGCTTTGCTTTTTGTTTTCCCCTTGGAATATTTTTTATTTAAAAGAAACAATAGAACATTAAAATTTTACCATCGCATTCATGACGGGGAATCCCGATGACGGTCGGTGTCACGAGTTTATACTTTTTTACTCAGCCGCACAACGTGCCATAAGAAGTTTTCACTTCAAAAATTGCTGGAAGAAGTATATTCGGCTCAGTAGCCTCAACTGTGAATAATTAAATTTGAGCTAAGTACTCCTTATGTTTAAAAACAAAAATTTATTCTGATTGCAGTAAGACACATCATTGCGAATTATGTAAGTATAAGAAAAAATCAGGTAAAAAAAGTTCCTGGACCTGTGACTAAATAGCTTAAACATAATTTTTCTTAAACTTAAGATAAAAATCTGCTTCTTCTAACAGACACTATGACACCACATTTATCAAAATCGGCTTATTCGTTGCCGAGTTCTGGCTGTTAGAATATTCAAACTGCTTAAAACGCCATCTTGTGACAGTTAATCATAATACAAATGACTTCAAAAAAATCTGCTTGTTCTTAAAAAAAACTATTACACCTCATTTGTCTAAATCGGTTTAGTAATAGCCGAGATATAACGTTTTAAAGTTTTTCAAAAAACCAAATTTGCTTGCTGCTGGTTCAAGGTGGCCTGGTATTTCAGATTTTTCTCTGCTTTGGGCTGCTGGCTCTGCTTTCGGCTGCGCTAGCAGAGAAAAATTTGCTTATTGAGCAACAACTAACCGGAAGTCAACATATGTATGCTACAAATTTAAAAATTTTTTCCACAAAATTACATACTTTCATGGGCCAATTTTTTCAAAAAACGTTGCCTACTTTTAGGCGCTATTAATAATTTACCCTTAAGCGGCCCTCACACGATCAGTATTACTGACAGGATTTTGCATACTGACAGTATTACTGATCGTATGAGGTGAGTACTGATGTACTGTCAGTATAGAAAAACGATACTGATGACTGATGAAAAAATCGGATATTACTGACGAAGTTTTTAAATACTGACAGTAAAGCGGCCCTCACACGATCAATATTACTGACAGTATAATTACTGACAGTACATTACTGTCAGTGTACCACTCACACGGTCAGTATTGTTTATTGTCAGTAATCAGTTTTTTTGACATTCGACTGGTGAAGGTGCGAACTATGCTCCGGCTATGTGACCGACAGCCGAAAATGGCATGCCACTTTTTGGGGCAGATTCCATCCAAACTTGCACCACGCCTCCAGCTAGGCATCGGACGACCATACCCTTGGACGCAATGTTCCATGCCACTGAATGAGGAACTTTTCCAAGTTTCTTTCAAGTTTCGCTGCCTCATCGTCTATCTGCCACAAAATGGGGCATGCTACGCCCCCTCCCAGGATTTTGCCGTCCCTTGCCTACTTGCACCCTCTGACCAACTTTCAGCCGGATCTGCCCCAAAATACATATAATCGTCTACTAAATGTAATATACCGAACAATGTCAAACATTAGCTCAGTCTCATTTGAATTACTCTGCAGCAGAGTTTTTTTTGTTCTAGTTTTCACATGAATTTCCAATGAATTCGTATTACAACAACTGTAGCAACAATTGGACACATACTAATGAAAAACTAAAAACATTATGTGCTACAATATGCATAATTTATAAAGCATTATAAATGCAAATGTATTTGTGTGTTAATTGCATTTCATGTTATAGGTATTAATGTGTTAGTGTGCATTTCAATTGTGTAAAATTGTTAATAATTTTACGTTATGTTCACAATTTAATAGAGAATTTATTTTAAAAACAATAAATATCAGCAATAGCATCTATGCTCATCTAACATTTAGAGTTTTCGAAAACTTAGTTACTAAGATTTCCTCTCCCAATACCAAAAAGAAAAAAATCATACACGTAAGCCAATACTTTCTTGCAACAAATTGTAAGTTTATGAAAAAACTTTGTTGCATACTTTTTAGCGCGGAAAGCAAAATAATTGAAATCGTTTGCTTACATAGCCACATCACACACTAAAACACTCAGAGCTTTAAGGCGTCGCGCGCGAATGATGCCAGATGACTTGGTTTTTGTGGTAGCAACCATGCGATGCTGGAATTAACTACATACAAAGAAACAACTACTCACTAACAACAACAATTGTTGTGTAACAAAGTTTTTTTTTTCCCAAATAAGCTCAAGTGTTTGTATATTATCTGTTGGTGTTGTTGTTCCTACTGTTGCAATCTACTTTGCCACAAAGTGTAGAATTACACACACAAAATGCAGTGTGATGCGTTAAAATTTAGATTTTCTTTTTTTAATTTCAGTTTTTTAATTTGCAAAAACCACGGATATGAAGCAGCAGAGATTTTTGCGTAAGTGAGAAACTCAAATAACTTGCGGCAGCGCTGATGACTGCACTAAGTAGTAGCAGCAGTTTTATGTGGCACAGCATGGGGTGGCAACTAAACGAAAGTGGAGTAGCTAATGGTGAGATCCATGATTTTAAGAGTTGGTTTTTTTAGGATTTATTGGCGAAAAGGCTCCAAGACTTGAGTGTTTTTGTATTTCAAAAGAAATACTTTAATACGAGAAACTTCGATATTGGATTGAAAACTTTAACAATATCAAATATTTCTTAATTAAAAGCTTAAAATCACATAGCATGACACAATCTTGTGATGCCTCCCTAGAGTTACTTAGTTATAGTCAACGCTCTAGGAATCAAAGTTCAAATGAATTACACAACGCTGCTCAAAATGAAACTTTGTTGCACGATGTGATGCAGCGCGGCGCAACATTGTTCGGTTCGGCATTGAGGTTGCGGCAGTAAAGTTTTGTTGCTCATCTAAGCGCGGCGCAATGAAATAGGTTACTGCATACCATGGTATTTGTAACAATAGGTACTACATTAGACTGCTAAACTATATAACTAGGAATCTTTCACTTGAAAATTTCACTGCCTTTCATTCATCCATGCAATTTTAAATCGCACCCTCAATTTTGGTTTGCAGCTGCTGCTGCTGTTGTTGCTGTCAAAGTTTTTTTTTTCCGAAGTCGTGCAACAAAAATTTTGTTGAAAATAATTTTCTATTTTCTCATTTTTCACAAGTGGGTTGAGTGCGAAGTTGTAACCCTTTTTAGCAACGCCTTGAATGAACACCTTGCAGTTAGCAAGTTTTAACTTCATTAAATGTGTTGCTGTGCTGCTTTTTTTGTTGCTTTGTTGCTGTCTCTATTGGAAGTGTAACCGATATTCACAGCGTCAGGCTGCTGCCGCTGCCACCGCGTTGCTGTTGTTGTGCAACATAAAACGGAAACGGAAGTGCGCTTCGCTATTTTGCAGCAGCAGTAACGCTTTTGATGTCATTTCCTTTATTTTTTTTTCAAGCTCTATATTTTCGTTTTGTTTTACTCTTTCATTTTCTCATTTCATAAATTTGTAAGTATTTCAACTTCATTTTTCAGCTGCTGCACAGTGTTTGCTTTGCAAGCATAAGAGAGGCTCATTTTTTCGATTAATTTTTTAAAATATTTTTTTTAGGGACTGTTCGAACCAGAGAGGTCGAAAATTAATTTTTAAGTTAACTACGTCCTAACAATATATTATTTTGAGCGTTACTTAACACATTTTACGAACCAATTGAATGATTCGAAATGAATTTAGGGCATCACTGGAGCCATATCTTTAAAAATTTGATATTTTTTTCTAAAATAGTGAATCTTTCTTTTGAATGGAGTATTTTCATTTTCAAAAAATATGTAATTTTATTAAAAGAAAAGTATAATCCAATCAATCAATAACAATTCCGTTACAATATTTATTTAAAAATCAAAGCCAATTTTCCTGCAAAATGTTTGGAATACTTTAGATCACAACTTTGAAGGGCATTATATCTTAAAGATTGAGCCAATATCCACAAATTTGTTTGCAAATATCTTTTACTTTTGTTCATTATTTTTATAGAAATCTTACACTGTGCTTTAAGTTATCTAACTCTTTATAAAGTAAAGGTGTTGCGAGATATCTCTGTTTAGTTGTTCCTTATTTTGTTGCCAATATTGTTAAGGATTTTGTTGTTTTTTCATGTACAGTTCCATTTTTTTATGTTTTCACTTAACAGCAACTTTAATTATTTTCACTACATTACCAAACTCTCTCGTACACCACAGCCAGTACCAGTAGCACCCTTTTTCAATTTAATCCTCGTTTTGTTCTTAAGTACTCAATACCATACTGGAAGGATGTTGCTCTCAATATCAGTTTAGACTCCAATAATTTTGCTTTTGAAAAGTTTTAGCAACCAAGTACCTAAGTCTTTTTTGATATACCTATGTATGAGTTGGAAAAGCAGCTAGGGCTTGTGGCGGTGTAGCTTGCTGTTTGAAAATTGTCCTGGAATTATGTTATGTATGTCCTTAAGTTTTCTTCTTGCATTTTAATTTCCCAAAATTCTATTGAAATACGACGCATGACTTTAAAATTTGGTTAATGTCATTACCTAATAGTGTGTTTTTTAATTTATTGACATGATTTTTTATTTATTTTAAAATACACTTTTTACTATAAAAATACTCTAAAATCTTAAACGAAATACCAACCCCACAAACACCTTGAATCTAAAAAAGGACCGCCCTACGCAATATATTTAGCTACAGACTAACTATAATATTCGGCTTTAAATTTCATTATTCACAGACAGACTCTAGCAAAACGTATAAGTTAATAGAGCGATAGAAAAAACAATCTTTAATTCACTAACGTCAGGTGTGAGAAGAAAATTGATGCTAAAATTTGTTTTCATTTGTCAGGTGATCTTCGTCACAAGATCATTTGGGCTACAAATTCGTAAAGAGATGGCCGGAGCTTAAGGTAGATGAAAAAATTCTTTAGCTTAGACAATGACCTTTCATGGACTAACTGATAGCAGTCTAAAATATAGTGAAAACAGTTTGTACTCCATTTGCTTGCATTGCCACAAATTAAAAGTTACTCATACGTCATGTTGTACGAAAATTAGTTTCATTAGTTTTTTGTGCAAAATTCCAAAAATTCTATTAAATGCTAAATATTTAATAATAAACCAACTAATTTACACCAAACAATTGCTATCGGTGTACAGCATTTATGCATAGCAGAACAACAACAACAATTAAAGGAGCAAAAATGCTGCATAGCAAATTTTGCCACATTTGGCTGCTAAATGGCATAACCATTGAGGTTTCAATACTAAAATTGTATGCCTACAATTTCTACTGACCGTAAGCATGTTATTTGTATTTATATTCATACATATTTGTGTATTTTGCATGCATAATCAAACACACAGGTGTATATAATTTGATATATGCATATGGACATTAAGGTGGAAAGAAATAATAATTAAACAAAAAATTAATTTCGGAACAAATTTTTTAGAAACAAATTTTTTAGTAGATTTATAACTTCGCATGCACTTTAAATTTACATTTAAATGCCATTTTCTTCTGCATTTTAAGCATGGATGTTTCGGAGTTCTGAAGAAATTAGGAGAAATAGCAAATGAATACCTTTTGAGTATACAAAAGTCATTCGAATATAGCATTGCTTAACTCTGACTTATATCAAAACTTACATAAACGTAATGAGGTTTTGAAAATTTTAAGATCGGCAGTTGAGGACAAATTCCAAGAAAACTGAGTCTTCACTCAGTATAATATATATAATAATAATATGTTTTCTAATAATAATGATTTTCTTTTTTTAAATCTAACCCTTTAAAATATTTGCATAATATTTCTCATAGTTTTTTGAGTTAGCTCAATTTCGTTCCTATGTGTAGGGCATGGTTTCTTAGAAAAGTTTTCTAAAAGGAGCTCGACTAAATTGACATTGGACCCAAAATCTATAAGCAAAAGTTGATTTGATTTCAAAATTTTTCAGAAACTGTCTTACGTTCTTAACTGCAGACTTTGACTAGCTGAATCCACTGTCTATTTTGTCTTATGTTCGGTCATTTTGAAAATTATTCAAACTTCCACTCTATACATTTTTAGGTTATAAAAATGAGTTGTAAATATTATTTTTGTTTTTGTGTAAAGTATGTTTTAAGATGGTGAGATATTAAACAAAATTGTCAATTTATTTCAAACACCCTAATGCCTTTACCATACAACCTGCATGAAGCTTTATTAAAATCTCATTAAACATTCCCCAAATAGTTTTCAAATGCACAATATACATACATATGCACACATATACAACAAAATGGGAGCAAATTAGCAGCAAAAACGATGTTCTAATGCTCAATATTACCTAAACATTAGTTGTTGTTTAGGGTTTTTCAGTTCAATAGATTTATGCTCTGCACCGAACTGAAGTGAACAAAATTTAAATTAAAACAATGTTTTTTTTTAAATATATGGCTAAAGGTGTGAAGTATTTTTGAAATTGCCTTAATTTGCTCCATTAATTTCCAGCTTTTCCCAAGTAGCTTTTTTTGCAGAGGAAGCTTTTAATGCGCATTTATAGCGCTTCTACAGCTGTATGCACATTAAACAGCTGTGCAGAGGAAGCTTTTAATGCGCATCTTATAGCGTTTCTACAGCTGTATACACCTTAAACAGCTGTAGAAGCGCTATAAATGTTTAACGTGTATACAGCTGTAGAAGCGCTATAAATGCGCATTAAAAACTGCCTCTGCAAAAAATGCTACTTGGGTTATTTGTTCAAAAGAAAATGCATGCTGATCGAGGACTGCGTTAAATTAAATAGAAGATTAAACATAAATCAGAATACTACGAATGCCTGATATAAAAATTATGAAGGAAAATTTGAATTTTTGGTTCAATTTTTCATTGCATAATTGTGAATTTTAAATTAAAGTTTAAATAAAGAATTGTTACACTTTTAGGCATTGAACGAGCACAATATTTTGAGTGATATGCACGCTAAGTTAGCACAACTGTGTGATTACTTTCACTGCAAAGCGCCACTTTTTAAGCACTTTCTTTTGGTGTATATTGATATATAGTAAAAATTGTACTGTATCGATGCTTCCAAAACGTATTTCATGCCACTGATTGGTTAAGAGTTGTTAAAGATATTCAATATTTCCATTGAGCAGTGTGATATTGCGCGCACTATAGTTTTCAAATGACAATTTTAACATCAACGACCTCAGTTTCTAAATTAATATTAGGGAATTCAGTATTTCTGAAAAAGTCGATAATATAGAAAAAGTATCATATAGTACCAAAAAACATCAAACTATGATACTAGCAATTGTGAGACTTATTTTTAGAAATTTTACTATCTAACTGCGGTCAAAGCTTAAATTAGAAAATCCGCAGTTGAAATACATACCACTTATTAATAGATTTGAACAAGTTGCCTAAAATTATTTCTGTTAAGCTTAAAATTTTAAACTTATGACATAAAAAAAAAATACAATTTTAATTCCCTACACGTGCATGTATTTACATAAAACTTGTAAAATTAATTCAACCGCAGCAAATACCTAATCAAGGATAATAAACTGTATGACCGCAGAGATGGAAAAGCACAGATTAAATATTCAAAATTTTTGTGTGTTTTTACCCAACCTATATAGGTAACTGTGCACACTTACACATACACACAGTTTCACACATTTTATTACAAAAAAAAAAACAAAAACTTAGCTGACCACTAAGTAGCACATAAGTGGATTAAAACTCACCACTCATTAAACTATAACGAAAATAAACATAGCAAGCACAAAACAAAAACGACCTTCGCTTCATCTACTTCAAACTTCCCCCCCTCCCCCTCCAATACAAATAGATATAAAACATACACTCATCTATGTGAAGCGTTTTGTAAATGTCATATTTACACAAAATCTGGCGCAAATCTGCTCAAGTTGAAAAAAGCAATAAAAACAAAGAACAAAAAAGAAGAAAAAAGAAAAAAAAAATGTTGAGCAAAGAATGTTACCGACATGAGCTCTGATGCTGATGATGGGAGCAAAAAAAAATTTCCAGGTAGCTGAAAAAAAAACACTGAAATTGAGGCGGTTTCAAGTTTTCGCTTCGTACTTTTGCCACAATGCCATGCAAATAAAAACCCTTAATCCTTGATTGATCTGACGTCCTTGACATAACGCATAAAGTCAGCATTAAGAAGCGTAGCAATAGAAAATAGAGAAAAATAACAAGAGATGAAGCAGAAGTGAAGCAGTTCGTAGGAGGATGGCAAATAGCAGTAAAAATTGCAGATTTTTTTTCGCTTTTTTTTTTTGTATTTGGTTTTAGCTCAATAATTTTTTATGCATTAATCATAAAAATGTTGTGGTTATCCACATACACGTACAGCTAAGCGTTAGCATTAAATTGTGTGTTTATATAGAACAGCATATGCATGTGTGTGTGTGTGCTTGTGTGGTTTATGGGCGTCGCACTCAAAAGTTGTAGCTGTGTGCAAATTTTCTACCACAAAAGTCGATGAAATTCAATGACATGCAAGAATGATTTTATACAAAAAAAAAAAAAGAAAAAAATTTCTGAAAAAAATTGAGAGGAAATAATGCGATCGGAAATCGTATATAGAAAATCCATATTTATATGCGTACACGTATATATTTGCACATGTGCATGTGTGCGTGCCAGTGCAAACAAATGTGTGTGTGTGTTGAAGTGCTTTAGGTTTTGCAATACAACGGCTTGTGGCTCGTGACATTAGATTTTTTGTGCGAGTATGTTTGCATAGGTGTCAAGGATTTAATGTTAATAATTTGTGGTATTTGTGCCATGAAATATCTATGTGTGTGTGTGTATGTGAATGTTAGATATTCTGATGTACAACTGAAGTAAGCGATTCGTAATTTTTTGGTTTTCTGATTAATAAAATTGACCGTTAAGTTAAAAGTTCGATTTCTTTTTAATCGTTTTTCGATTTGCTATTCTCTGAGCTATTTAAGGAATAATTCGCGAAATAATTCGAGTGAAAGATCGCTAAGATATACAGCAAAAGTATTAATATGCTAAAATATATTATGAAGTTATAGAGTGTCCCTTCGAAAATTATAAGATTATGAATTATATTCTACAACGAAAAGAGCTCGTTGAGTTTTCTATTTCACTATTAACTATTTCAGGTTTAAAGAAAACATCAGTAACATTTTAATATCAGAGTATTTCCTAGCGGTAGCATAATTCAGAGCCTAATACCAGGTTGATCAGTCTCCAGAAATTTGCACAAAAAAGTTTGCCAAACACTGCACTCCATAGCGTAGTGTTATAGTCAATACAAGGGCTACCCTATATTTAGAAGTGGATCTTAAGCACTATTTTCTACTTCTTCTCCTAACTGATGGTTTTTGGTAACAGAAATTGAATTTCGCTTTCAGTTTAATAATTGTGTTATTTACTTACCACGAAATTTCAATATTGAACAACATTTTTTTCTTCAATATGACATAAAAGTCTTAAAAAAAAAACAAATAAATTCGAGTTTCTATCCCACCGGCAAATATGTTATAAACAACATCGATGAATAGATATACTCATTGTAAGCAGTATTGCTCACAACCCCAGCCACAACTGTAAATGCTTTTTACAAAGCAGGGTCGCTTTGTAGGCAGCTTGCCTACATCTCTATATACAATGTGTAGCAAGGGAAATGCAGATTGCCTTAAAACATCGCTTACTAAGTGCCTGTATAGTTAACCGAGTTGCCTACATCTCCACATACAAAATATGCAGCCAACAGGCAAGACCCCTACATCTCTATATACAAAGCAGACAGCTAGAAAGCAGACTGCCTTCAACTCTATATACAGAGCAGGCAGCCAACAAACAGACTGCCTACAACTCTTTATACAGCTCCATACACAGAGCAGGCAGCCAACAAACAGACTGCCTACAGCCCCATATACAAAGTAGGCAGCCAGCAAGCGGACTGCCTACAGCTCCATATACAAAGCAGGCAGTTAGAAAGCGGACTGCCTACAGCTCCATATACAGAGCAGGCAGCTAAAAACAGACTGATTAAATTTTTAAAGCATGCAAAACAAAATCGGTAATTCAGTACTCAAACTTTAATATAATGTGGCTCTTGAATATCAATAACAACAAGAATTGGATAAGTCTGCAAATTATTTCCGTTTGACTTTTTTTTTTTCAAATTTCCGATTGACTTTTTCTTTTTTTTTTTGACTTATAAACAAAATATCACAGTAACAATTTCATTTAAGAAACAGACAACACAAAGGGTATAGCTTTTCGTACATGAAAAATAAGAGTAGTTCATCAATTTGCCGCTATGAATTTTATCAAATGAGACAGCTGACAATAATCACGTGCGTTTAAAATTTCATATCTTAGTTTACAACAAAACACTGGCGAAATGGTTGTCACCAATTTCCACCTGTCAACACGTCAATATTTTTTAGACTGAAGTTGGCACTGAGTGTTCAAAAATCTTCTTTCCTCTTGGTGCATATGCCACCTTTTGGGTAGGATTATAAATAAAATCGCCAGAAATTAAGAAGAATACTTTTCAGGTGACTTAGAAAAAACCAACTTAATGCGCAATAAGTATAAGTTTGGTACGAATTGTGTTCAGACGGTGTTGTTGGACCTTAATTTTTTGAAGACCGAACAGAGATACCATTCATAAATTGCAAAGAGGATATAGTTTTGCCATACACAAAATTTTACATTTAATTTTTTTGGCCTTAAAATTTTGAATGAAAATCATCGTAATGATATTTTTTTGTTAAAATTATTTGTAATATTTTGGATATTGTCTTTCAAACCACAAGAAGAAGAAGAGAAGAAGAAGAAGAAGAAGAAGAGGAAGAAGAAGAATATCAGTTTTCTTTTGCAATTCGCAATTTTATGTTTTAATTAACATATTTGAAATCTCTGATTTTTTTGTCTTCAGTAAGGGAATTTTAAATCTTCGATGAAGTTTTTTTCTAATTTTTAATTATTTTATTAATAGCGTAAAAGGCAAAAACTAAGCGAAATTTCAATTTTTTTATAAAGAATGTAGTCCATATATTTTGCATAGAACTTTCCTTTTTTCATTTGATTCTTGAAATGTGTTGTTAAGTATTTTTTATATAAAAATAATGAAAATAACGAAATGAGTTTCATTTGTAGTAAATATTGTATAGCTGAATTCGCAGCATTTATATTAGCCCAGTTATATGTGACCACAACTTATTAAGTAAACCCTTTTTTAAAATGAGTTCAAAACCTTTTACAAAAAAAAAAATTACTAGAAAATTGTGCCATTAATCGTTGTTAAGTGCACTTTCATCATATTTAGGTTATAAAACCCTCGTAGCATAGAGAAAGAGAGAACTAAAATTCCAAAAGAGAATAAAAAATGAAATGAAGAAAACTTTATCATTTATCATGCAGCATAACATTGCTGCAACAGCAACTGATGTTGCTGCTACTACAGCTTCCCTTAGTTGCATTACCAATGGGTACTGACAAAGGAGAACTCCTTTGTTGTTACTGTGCTGTGAGTCATAAATTATTGCCACATTATTAAACTCACATTATTTGCACGCGTCGCTCATGATGTTGGCCAAGAAAACCAACAACAGTAAATGCAGCAGCAGCAGTAGCAGCAGTTAAATAATGTTTAAAATGTTAAACCAAATCCACAATACCAAAGAAAGTAAGAAAGGCTGTTTGAGAAATGAGGGAAAAAAACACACACACATTTACGCCAAGTGGAATTTGATGCTTTGCATAAGTTGCGTCACTGCAACACAACATCAGTCGCCGGCAGCAGCAGCAGCAACAACATTTACAGTCAAGTCAAATGTAAAATGCAAGTGAATTTGAAATCAAATTCTAAAAACTGAAATGCAGAAAATGCACAAAAACATCACTTTGCTTAAGTTTCAATTTTAGTCGGCTGCCTTTTGGTATTTCAGTTATGACCAACATATCCTGCGTTCCTTAATGCTGCCTGCTGTTGTTTTTGCTTCTGGTTATTGCGCTACACTTCATTTTATTTCCTATTTCTCTTAGTTTCGGTTCGGTTTGGTTTGGTTTCACTTCAGTTTGGTAGTTTTGCTGTGTTTTCACAATGCAATGACGACAAGAACACATTGGCGCACTTGTGTGCATTCATCGTTACCATATCCTTTTCCGGTTTCCGTCTTAGTCTGTAAACTTTAATGTAGGAGATGTGCTTTGCCACAGTGATTTGAGTGAATTAGATGAATTTGAGAGACAAATTCTTTGTCAGGAGGTAATTTAATGTAGGCACCTCTTTCATAAAAAAAATTTTGTTTTTTTTTTTATGTAGACTTCTGCACCTTTTTTTAAACCTCTATAGAATATTTTTGTCAAATTTTCTGAAAAAATTATTAACTGGATAAATGACTGAGGATTTGTCAAAATCCAAAACCATTCACTCAAACACAAATGTAGAGTTCTGTGAAAAATTTCTGAAAAAAATAAGTCAATGAGTTAAGTTCACCAATATTTCTTTTTTCTGTGTACAATTTGTGTGTGCTTTTGCTACCGAATTTTGTCTGTTTCATTATTTTGTCCAATTCATATTACCATTCAAATCACTGTACATTACAATCTTTATCGTCAACAAAAAAGCGCATTTTCAACTGACATTTGATGATCATCGTCCACATCATAGTTGCTGCCGTTGTTGTTGCCGCCGTCGTCATCATTGTTGCTTTTGTCGTTGTCGCTTAAACAGATGTTAATGTGGCATGATTTATGTTGCAACTGCCAAGCGCCATGTTTCATAATTCAAATGCTTTTCTTAGACGTACACTTACTTCAATTTTTAACATTTTTTTATGATGCTTTTTATGGGATGTTCTTTTGTGTGTTCCATTTCTCCTAAATATCCTTTTTCTAATGCACTCAACATAAAAATGATTGCTATTCACTTGTCAGCAGCATCAACGTCAATGTCAGTTGATTTCGTTGGCGCAGTTGTCGCTGCTGACAGCAAATGTCAAATAAAAGCGGCGCAAAAATAATCAAGCAAAAAATTTCAGCAGCAATAACTTACAGTCAAAAAACCATTAAAAGCAACATGTTAATCATTTTGTTTTTAAATAATAATTAATTTATGTTTTAGCAAATGAAATGCTTAAGCTTTTGATGCGAAGATTTTTGACCAAAATTTTTGAACTTTTTTTTCATATAAAAAATGTGAAAAAATCGAATTTTGTAACTAAATATTATCTATATAAAATAAAAAAAAATTTGAAATTTTTCAAAATCTGGGTATTATTAGGTATTCATTCTGTGAAAAAATAAAAGTTACGAGCAAAAAACACGTCTTTTTTAGCCAAAAAGGACCTTAAGGAGTATCAACAGTGCTCCATTGGTTTTTCTCGGAATGAATGAAAAATGATGCAGATTTCGTTTTTAAAGGTTCTTCTAACCTTTGAGTCGGTGTCAGACTGACTTTATCTTGCTTCATACAAATCGACCTGGTCTACTATATATGTATATGATTCCTTCACAAAAACAAATCAACATACATAAAAATGCTGCTTAACATGTTGTAAAGAAAGCACAAACATTCACATAATTTTAGCTCAAAAAAAAACTTCCCTTTTAACGTTGAGTTAAACAAAATTTCGTTAAGTGGGGTTGACATTTTTAAATTTTGACTTCACCTGTCAAAACATTGTCAAAAAAACATTTGCAAAAGTGAGTAATGAATTCATTATGTCAACGTCAAAAGTATTCATGCAAAGGTGCGAACTCCTTTTGAATCCTTTTTTTATTTTGTTTTAATTTAGCCCAGATTTATTATTGAAAAAAGTAAAAAAGAAAACTCTGCCGACATTGCTTACTTATGAAAAATATTACGGCTGCTGCTGTTGTTTGGGAAATTCATGACCAAAAATTAAGAAAACGTAAATTACCAGCAAAAGCGAAATGAAAATGGTAAAAAAATTTATTGCTGAAACAAACTTTTCTCATTAAGTCATTAGCATTAAAATATGTTTCATAGCCGAAATGACACCCTCAACTGCTATATCCGTCTGCTACTACTACTATTACCACACCACCTTGCTGCTGCCGTCACAATCTTCCCTAGTATTTAGTAATATTTTTCATTTGGAAAAAAATAAAAAAAAAAAAAAATGAAAGCAACATAAAGCAAAATTAGAAATGTTGAAGTAATAAAACGCAGTCCAGTTTAGTTTAGAGCTTTACCGCAATTATGCTAAGTACTCGATGCGTTGTTGTTAAACAGTGTACTCGTGTACAGTGTAAATGGAAAGTAGAAATATGGGCAAATATTTTTAATAAAAAAGCTTTGAACGTTTTTCTTAACGAGTATTTGGAGTTTTTAAAAATTTTATAAAAATTAATTTTTCGAAAAAGTTTTTATGAATCATAAGTTTTCATGTAGCAAAACTAAATTTTTGTTTTATTATCGAAGCTAAAGTTAGTACTTCGAACATAGCAGTTTGAGCCAGTTGAAGTATTCAAAGCAAATTCTCTGAAGAAATTCTAAAGCCAACTTTGCTAGTACTCTGAAAACAAAATAAAGTCTTAATTTTAATTTTTTCGAAATGCACGACAGTCTCTCCTCAGCAGCTTTCCATATAAAATTTAAATAGCAATTTCAAAAGAAGGCAGTCAAAATGTTGCTTAAAATCATAAAAATAAAAACTGGTAATTTAAATGATAAAATTTTAACTAACCACTATTTGGTTTATTTTTTTTTTAGTTTTTAATAGATAACATTCTCTCCTCAGCGGCCCACTACTCGACATATTTATAACTAAGTTTGCTATAAATATGAGATTTAAAATTCTTGTTTTAAATCATGCCCAAAAATATGTCTTCCTACATATAGAAACTAAAAATCTGAAATTAAGTTTTCCAATTTTCCTTTAAGTAAAGATTACATGACCTCCTCAGCAGCTCTTAGAGCAACATTTTGTAGTTATATTTGCCATAAAATCTTTTTAAAAACATTTTATACACCGTGTATGATTGTGTGGAATTCTTGCATTTATTAATGTTGCTAATCTCTACAAAACGTTGTTTCAAATGAAATTTCCCTCACTTCTCCCTAGCCACTTTGTAACCATAAGATTTTCTTGTAACACTTGGTCCATTGAATTCATTAGTATCCCACTGTGCAGCGTTATTCATTAAATCTTGGTTGGTTTCTTCAGCACGGCGCTTAACAGCCTGCTGCTGTTTCTAAATTTAGATGCTGCCATCACCGTCACATGCAGCACAAAGTAATGATTTTTTTTTTTTTGTTATTTCATTTTTCATTACATTTGTAATGGCTGCATATTTTTCATTCATTCATTCATTTATTCTTTTGAAACTTTCTTAATTTTTCTAATCGACCGCCACACTCAGGCGATTTTTAAGTTACTGCAAGTTATCTGTGGGTGTTTTTCATTTTTGTTATTTTTTTTTCTTGTTATTTTAAGCCATTTGTTTAGTCCTGTCGTAAATTACATTCAAGTTATTAGTGGATTTGATATATATTATACTTTTATTTGATAAACGTGCATTATTTTTAAAAGATCATTTAGACTACTTAGGAGCACATTTTTTTTTTGTATTATAAATAGGATGAATATTGCGTTGTTCAATTTATAATAATTGAACTGAAACTGAACATGACTATGGATAACAATAATTTAACTTTGTATAGCAAGATAATTGTATAAAAGTTATGTCAAGAAGTCTTTCTGAAACTTAAGAAAAAGATAATTTGTTTTATAAAGCTTCATATCTCAATAAATTAATCAATATTTTTTTTTTCTATAGGTATAAAGATTTTTTTGACTTGTTGACTTCAAAATATGCTTTACGCACGTCACTCATAAGTCTTCTGTCGATTAAATGTGAGCGTAATAAAAACTCACTTAATATAAAGTAAGGTAAGGTATTTTGTAAGCATTTTTTCAAATGATTTTTAAAATTTTAATATTGATTTATCTATATTGTTTACATAAAATTGACTACATGAACTGGGTTTGTAACGCTTTGGCGCGAAAAATAGTGAATAGATTTTAATAATTTATTTTTTAAAACAACTAATTTAGGCTAAAGAAGATTATTGCATACTTATATTCTTAAAAGCTATATATCCTTTTTTAAGGATTAAGTTTTTGCCAAACCTCACATAAAGAGTGTCATTTTGCATTTTTGTTGCTTATGCTTGTGAGCTTAAAAATATATCAAAAATAAACTTCAGGTGCTCAGTGATTAGCTAGATTTCTTCTTGTTTTTAATCTCCTCATGTAAGTAGTATAGGGTTTCCACAAAACATTTCCAAAGTACACGTTCAGTTACAAGTGCCTTTCGCCGATTGATTTGAATTAAAATCACATGTTCTCCAAATTTTAAGAACACTGCGATATCTCATATCTAACTTGTACAAAATACTAAATAAAACTTAAGTAATTAGATGTCGTGCGTAAGTATTTTAGTTTAATGTAAGAGTAAAAAATCTTAGGAAATTTTGAAATAGTCTAATTTTTGCTATATTTTCTAGTATGTGCTGCCTTTGCTGCGCTTTTTTAAGTTGCATTATTTTTCATTTTATGCGCGTTTGCATAAATTTGCTCAAAGTTATTACCAAGTCCATTACAAATATTTCAAGGTTTTTTATTGCGTTTCCTATTTTTTTTGTGCATTGCACACAGTTTTAGCTAAAAAAAGTTCGCTGTTTATTTTTCACTTGAGTTGCGTTGCTTTATTTGAAGGCATCTTTACTTCGTTTGTTCATAAGGGTTAGTGCTATATGAAGAAAATTATAATATTCAAGGATTAATAAAGATTTTTATTCGACTACGTCTATTTGAAAATATAAATAAAAAAGTAGCACATATTTTTCGTTAAGTTTTTATAGATTTAAATATTTTTTCTTCATGTTCAAGTATGTAGATGTTTTCAACATTTATGTTTTAACAAATTAAAATAACAAATAAAGTGACTGCAAGTTAATTTATTGTTGTTGTTGCTGCTGCTGTGGCAATAATCTACATAACAAACGCAATAATTGCAAAAAACAACAACAGCAATGACAAATAATAAAAAGCATTTTGCAGTAAACTGTTCACTTGACACCTGATACCAAGCGCACTTGCAAAGCACACACACCCATACATAGACAGAAACACAAGTGTATTCCATATACACACACACACACACTAGCTGCCAAGCTTTCAAGCTCAAGTGACCTAAATACCGGTGAAGCGTGAATGAAATACCAGCACTAACAGCAACAGCAAAAAAGTATGCAACAATAATTTTCTGGTCACTATCAAGCCTCAGGTGCAGTAGCAGACTCAACGCCAATAAAAAAAAAAAAAAACAGAAACAAAGTGTAACATACAAAGCATGCAGATACATTGATATACCCAGTAGATATTGTGAAAAAGTTGCTGAATGAAAATCAATCGATTAGAGATATTGAATGAATATTTCTTTTTGGCCGAAATAAAATAATTTTTTTGAGCAGTAATCTCAATTTCAACAATATATTTTTTAAATAAAATATTTATAAACTTTTCGTAAATCTTTTTTTATTTTTCAGGTGATTGTCGTACACACTGTCTGCTTAATGTAGTCATTTAAGGCAATATTCCTACCTGGGCATATGTGAATTCATAAAGGCAGCAACAACTATTAAAAAAAGACAAAACTAATACATACATATATGCAGCAAAACAAAAACTGTTGTTTTGCCAACAGCTGCGTGTATGTATGTCTGTGAATTGCTTGTCGGTTATACCATAGGTGAATGCTTTAGTCAATGCATCTTTCGATAGTGACACATGAAATAACTCACAGAGACCAATCTGTGTGAGTGACGAAAAAACATAGTTTTTTTGCAAACTGCAAATTAGATCTTGAGATAAAACACTTTTGCCAATTTATTGGAAATTTAATTTTAAAGAGTAAAGTTAAAGCATGGCAATGCTCACATACATCTAATAAGGGAATTTTGTGTGACCAAAAGCAGCACATGTTTCAGAAATAAATACAATAATGGATTAATTGAATTTTAATCGAATTTACAGTCAATTGCAGTAACCGATATTCATGTGAAATTTCACAATTCGGTTAATGCGCTTTTTAAACAAACATGACAAAGACAACAAATGGTAATTGGTGACATATGTTTCGGCTATTACCACATATATACACATATTCATATGTACATATATACATAGCTTCATCAGACCAGTTTTTGGTTAATTTGTAATGTAATTCGAACTCCCGACCATTCCATGAATTATGTGTGGACGGCCGCTCATAACACTTGAGCCATGGAGGTTCTGCTGAACAACATGTACAAAGTGTACATTTATATTATGCACATTTTGTGCCATCTGTTGTATTTATTGTATTTATAGCTTTGTCATGTTTGTTTAAAAAGCATTAACCGAATTGTGAATTCACATGAATATCGGTTACTGCAATTGACTGTAAATTCGATTAAAATTCAATTAATTAATAATATTCTGTCGACTAAAATAAATTAAAAATTTCTATAATAATGAATTTTTATAAGGGCTGCATTATCAGCCTATGCACATGCGGAATGAAGATAACCATCGAAGTGTGAAAAAATTAAATGGAACCCATCAAGCAGCAACTTAATATATAACGTCTAATCAAAGCCAACCGAGGTTTTATTCGATGACAAAATAACACAGAATTATAACTACTGATAGCCTGAAGAAAAGCACAACAAACAGTCTATCACAAAGATCACATTTTTGGTACATTAGTACTTTTTTCAGTACATTTGCATCGTGAAAAATCATTGTCAGTACATTTGGCGCATTTTTAGTACAGTACATTTGAATTTTATTTAAAAATTACCAATTTTTATATGCAATTTTAAGTATATTTAGTTGAAATATTTGTAAAAAGTAAGTTTCTGATATTCATGGCGACCTAATACAATTGCTATCTAAAAAGTACATTTCAAGTCTCTTTCAGTACATTTCGACAAAACCCAAATGCCATAACTGGTCTACCCAAGTAAGAATGTCAAAAGGTGATGCGAAAGGTAAAGTATCCGAAGTTGAAAAAAAAAAAAAAAAAACTAGGAGGCAGCAACAGTTGGCTAAGTTATTGAGTTAAGTTCACATTTAAACAACGTCTCCCAGCGATACTTATTCGAAAGTTTTTTTGAAATCTTCCAACAGAAATTGTTGAACTCATGCTACCACATAGGATAAATACATAAGTGCAGACATTTACACTTTCTATCACTTGTGTTTTTTCAAAGCTCATCAATTTCATAATGCTGACAGAAATGATAATGATGGGGGTTAAATTCAAAATAGAAAAAATAGAAAAATTAATTAAATTTATGGCAATGTTCCGAAAAACAAAGGAAATGCTCCATTTATAGCAATCTTCAATTTATATTTAATTTTATTACTTTAGCCAGTATATCGTAAACAGCTTAGAAGATTTGGCCTAAGATAGTGGAGGCTTTTAGCACAATTTTTCGAAAAACTAAGAGAAGAAATATTCGCCAAACAATTTCTTTGATGGAGGTTTTGTCCAGTATATGATTGTGGTTTCAATTTTTTGGTCAATTTCTGTTCAAAAAAGTGGCAAAAAGTCGCTCAAATGTTTGGAGCGGTTCTTATGTGTCTCAGATGGCTCTGATGTTAATTAAATTCTTTTATCGATAGAGCTCCATTTTTTGGAAATATTATCGAAAAAATTCTAAAATTGTCAAAAATTTTGAAGCAACTTTTTTAAAGAGTGTTCGCAAATTACATCTCTTTTGAAGAGTTGGAGGTAGAAACTGTACCGCGATGCACATGAAACTCGCTCGAAAGAAATGAGGCCCAAAAATCTTTTTGTTTTATTTTATTTTGAATATTTTTCTGAAATCGATTTTTTTTCTTTGATTTTTGCGATCATTATCATGTGTAATATTTGTTTTAAAAATTTTATAAAAATTTTTTATTTTTTTTTTATTTTTTTGTGAAAATTTTCTTTTACACTTATTTTGACTTTGTTGCAATTTTTAAGCGGTTTTGTGTGCGGGTTTTTCCTTTCCCTTCTTTATTTTTTTTAATTTTTTACAAATTTAATGTATGAGGTTTTTTATTAAAAATTTTTTTTTCAGGTAAAATGCTGTATTACATGGAATCAGCCGCCTTTGATATGCGTAGGTGTGCCATAACTGAGGAACTACGATTTTTTATATAAAAACGCGCGCATACGGCGACATGTTCGTATTCACTTCAAACCATAAATATAAGGGTTACAGCCTTAACCCAAATTGCGCGTGCAATAACAGCGGTAACAGCAGCAGCAGAAACAGCAACAAAATAGAAAAAAACAAATCGTGAAAACAGGGTTGTTTAGAAATTTTTGCTGTCACTGTTAGTTCTTAACTTTGCATGTTCGTTGCAGTTGTGCAAAAAACAATGCTTAAAGCAGTTTTTTTTCCTATTTTTTATGCGCCATCTCTTCTAATAAAAGTTGTTGCTTGTGCAACAATTAAAAGCTGCAGTTTCTGCGCGCCTAAAAGTATGCATTTGCCTATGGCATGTTTGAAAAATATAAGAGCAAAGCATTATCTTAGGCGTAAAAATAACAATGCCACATCAACAGTTAAAACAAGAACAACAACAATAGCATTTGAAAAAAGAAGAGTGAAAAAAAGAAAAAAAAAAAAACTTTCTCAGCAGCATCTGTCGCATATTGTATTGGTGTGTGCGTGTCTGCCTGTTTCTCTCTCTCTGTGTGTGCTTGCACACAAATGTGTCCAAAAATGAATTCAAGCACACAGCGCGACACCAAACAAAACACAGAGACTTTGCATGTGCTCGATGTATGTGCCCTGTGTAGTAGGTATTTGCCTTTGCTGCTTTTGCATGTGTCAACAGTAGCAGCAGTCAGTTTGACACATAAAAATGTCAACGTCAAGTGATAGAAGTACCAGCAGGCATTGCAGGTTACTTTCAATGTATGGCTTTAAAGTTCAAAGGCTGTGTTTGAGTTTCACAAAAAAAAAAAAAACTTGAACTAAATGCTGCACGAATTTTTTTATATATATTTTAAGTGGCTGTTTGGATATTCAGTTTATTTTCGAGTGGTTATACGTATGCTGAACATATATATACATGCTGAACAATGCTTAAAAAGCAGCAACATTTAAATTTCTCAATATCCTTTTATTTGAAATCATAATACAAACAAAGTTTTCATTGTACGAAAGCTTGCATGCATTCAAAAAGTGTAATCTAAATAAAATCGAATTAAACCACAATCAATACGGCTGCCTTTGAATTATCACCACAGAATAAAACAAAAGTGTTGCTATTTTTGCTGACTCGACTTGTTGTCCTTTTGTATGTTCGAAGTGCGCCATTTAACATAAATCACAAAAGAGCAGCGCGCAAAAAAAAAAAAATAGTAAAAAAATAAAAACTTACAAAAAATCAGCAAAAAGCTTAGAGTGAAAAAAAAAACGACTTTAAAACTTCACAAACACTAAGCAAAGTAATAAAAAAGCAGCACAAAAATGAAGATAAATAGAAATGATTTTTTTTCGAATTCATTCATTTTTTGTCATTTCATTTCATGCGCTGAATTTTATTGTTCCGAATCCTTTTTTTTTACTTTCTTATTTATTTAGTTATGGAATCCTTTTCAAGCCAAATTTTGTGCTTTTCACAGTCACTCGATAGTTACATTTAAATATTTAAGTAATCGGTTTTTGGAGTTCACGAGAATATTTTCACAGTGCAACTTAAAATGAATGAATGATTGAGATATAGGGTAAACATGGAATTTTCGAATTGAAAAGTAAAATATTTCAAAAACCAAGGTCTGTCAAATAACTTGTAAAATCTTACGATTCTTTGATTTTGTAGAGCATCGATCAACTCAATTAAATGTTAATCATACGTCATGTTGAGTAAAGTTTTTGGAGTTTTTATTTCTTAGCACAAACTAAAATAAAAAGACTGACTGACGTTTTAGCATAAAACGAATACGAGATTTGATTTCAGCAAGACTAAAAATATGTAAGAAAAACATTATTTTCTTTGGGTAAATCATCAATGTTTCAATTCTTATTTAATGCTGGCTGAATTGCTGAACACAAAATGAAATAATTTTTATTACCATAAGAAATTCTAACAAAAACAGTGTGTTCCTTAAAAACCTCAACTTTATGTTGCTCATTAATTCATATTGTAACAAACAAGTATTGCAGTATCACAAAAAATATAAATTAGTCAAAACACAAGCAACATCACTAGCAACACAGTACAGAGCATTGTTTTCCATTGCATCCTTTACTAAGGATACTTGACAGAGTTTTTTTGCAGTTTTGCTCAACTTTTACCTCTTTTTTTTTCGCTGAATTAATTTTATTTTTTTTTTGTATTTCTCTCGACTTACATTTGAAGTTGTGTTTTTTTTTTTTTTTTTAAAGTTGATTTTATTCCATTTTGTTGATGCGCGTAAGGATTTTTTTTTTTGCTGCTTCTTTTCGCATTTCAATCGTTCATCCTTTTACTGTTTTTTGATTTCTTGCGCTACTCAATTCAATGGTCACACAGCAGCACGGCCTTCATTCGTTGAATTCTGAGTTCGAGAAAACTTTGATTGTAAAGTTAGCTGCAGTGAATCCTTTTTTTTTTCTATATTTTGTTGTTCACTTTAGCCTTTCGCTTTCTGCATTGCTTAATTTTTTTTTGCATTTCGTTTGTTCTCTTGCGCCATGCTGTGGTTACTTATAGCTGACAACTGCTGTTTATTTATATCAATAGACGCCCACTTTAAGGCAGGCATTGACAGATGATGATGAGATGTTGCATGGGTTTTTTCGCAGTTTTGTTAATTTAAATAAAAAATTTTCAGTGTTTTATTTTTGCAAAGTCTTTCATTTATTTATAAATGTAGAAGCATTAAACTACTAGATGTCAATCAAAGCAATAGAGTTCATGGCATTGTAGGTAATTAAAAAAGCAATCAGGAACCTAAAACAGCACGAATTGTTTACGATTGCATAAAAATATATTAATAATTTCAAAAATTTATTTATTAAATTAGTTTTTCTTAGAATTTTCTGCATTCTTATGTGTATTTTTTTTTCACAGCTATCACTTTTATATGATTTATTAATGATAGCAAAAGAACACCAACACAGAAGGAATACCAATGTTACTGAGCTTATTTCTGCAGTATTCCTACATTAGTGAAATTAAAATGTCATTGAATGTCAAATGGAACATATCATTTCTACTTACAACCAAACTCGATCCTAATTAATATGGCAAAAAGGCCGCTAGCTTGACAGCATATCAAAATTAATGACAGCATTTTGGCTGACTTCAATTTTCTCATGTTTCAACAGCGAAATGAAAAATCGTTAGCTGTGTTGTTGAGAAAATTGACATTTGTGCTATCGAATATTGAGCTGCGTCAGAAACATTAGCAAAAAAACTGAAATGTAACTGAAATAACGCAGCTCAATATCGGTTCTTTGTTATACTCAGATTAAGTTTCTTATTTGTACTGAGCTGTTATTTTTACAAACAATTCAAATGTACTGAAAATGTACTGAAAATGTATTTAAAATGCGCCAAATGCCATTACTGAGCTACATATCTCCATTTTAACAAATTATTCAAATGTTACTCATACGCCATGTTGTAAAAAAATATTCCACATAATTTGGTCGCTTATGTCCATAGCTTAACCTGATCGATTTTTTATGAAATTAAGTTAACTTTCAACACTTTATATGTAAATCACTCCACGAATCCAATGATGCAAAATATTTTGTTCAAAATCTGTCTTGAAAAGTGATTTACAATGTATACTCGTAAATTTATCCCAAAGGTTTCCGTTTTTTTTTGTTCATTGTTCGATTTTTTCGTTTTCTGACATGATACCCTTAACGTTAAAGTCGCATTTTGGAAATTAGCAACGAAATTCTTTTGCGAATTTTGGGACTAAATATTATTTTAACGTCAAATTTTTTGCAAGAACGAAATCTTTATTTTTCAAGTAAATTCGGGTATCCATTCTGTGAAGAAACAAGAGTTACGAGCAAAAAACACATTGTTTTGAGCCAAAAAGAAGCTTTAGGAGAATCAAAAGTGATCCATTCGTTTTTCTTGGAACGAAAAAAAAATGACGCAGATATCGTTATTAAGGATCCTTCTAACTTTTGAGTCGTTGTCGTGTGTGTGAATCTAAATTTCGACCGAGTTTTGGTTTTAAATCTTTTTTTCATGCGTATTTATGCTAGCTGCCAGTATCATTTAGCAATTTGTGCTGTTAAGCGCCTTGTGTTTTCTCTAGTTATTCAAGATTAACATTTGCGCTAGACAGCCATCAGATTACCTGTGAAAGAAACTTGGACGCTTAGAATCAATTTAAACAAATTACATTTAAATTTTAATTTTTAATTTTTAAACAACATAGAAAAACTAACTAATCAATATAATCCAAAATTATTAATATTTTTTGAAATATTATTATTATATCAACATATAAACTCAGTGCAGCCATTATATACTCTTCTGGACTTATGCTATATTTATGATTTCCGCCCATCATCATTTGTGTATCATAGATTAAATATACTGAAAAAAGCAATAATCCACAACAGGCATACGCAAAATGAAAAGTCCTGTTTGGTATAAAAATGGCGACTATACCGAGAAGTAGAAGCAGAATCAATAATATGAACAAGCCAACTCCACATACTGTAAAATCGATTTTCGTCTGCATGGCAAATAAAGTCAAAAGCAAACAAAGACCACATGTTAATCCCATAGCCATTAGAACCTAATTAGAAGAGAGCAGAAACAAATGTTAAGTATAATTTTTTTTAGAATATTAAATAGCAGAACTGTGGAAAATATTGTTTCGGGTTCGCTGAACAAGAATCAATAATTTTATTTCTTTTTATACGGTATTTGTTCCATTTTCAGATGGCTTTTTCACAAAAATGGCAGAAAAATTGGATAGTTTTATCAAAAAACATAATTTTTTTCACTTTTATTTTCATGGAGAAAAATCGCAATTTCACCAATAGGTGTTCATTAGGGTGAATAAAATTTTTTTTGTCTTAAACAGGTTCAAAAGTTGCAGGTACATGATAGAAAAATTCTGGTGCAAGACTCTCTTGTTCGCTTTACAGATTAAGATGACATGTCGTCGTCGATGTCATCACCCGCACTATCGTTGAGGCCAATCGATGTGCCCGATAATCCTTCCACGGACTTCGCAATGTTGCACATGCGAACAATTGTTTTCTCTGTTTGAGTCTAGTTAGTGCTAGTTTTTTTCTTAGTCTCACTTGTCCATTCAGTCCATTCAGTCTTAATCAAACAGAAAATCATAAGGAAAAATAAGATACCTGCGGATCATAGTTAACTACATTTCCAACCGTTAACCTCCTTCTGCGGCGGACCTGTTTATCAATTGTAATGCTTTGTTTTTGCAAATCACAACTTGACGAATCTTGTAAAATGGACAGTAAAGAAAAAGCTCTTCTTCGATTAAATGTTAAGAAAATTTGTATAGGAGTAAAAGAAATGGAGTAAAAAAAAGAAAATTATGAAGTAGAAAATGACTACTTCGAAGGAATAGCAACATAGATCACTCCCATTTAGTTATGAAATTTTTCCAAAAATTTACTAGGATGAAAAAGACAAATTTTGAAAATCATTTAAAAAAGTTGAACCTAACTACAAAACATACAAATATAGCTTTTTTTCAAACATATTCTTTCTCATTTAAGTTCCCTTTCTCATATGTCAACTCATCTATGTAGTGTAAACATATTCACACTGTGAGAGTTGTCATATTTGACGACTAATAAGACTTTTTATATGACTTCTCACATAGGGGCTTGCAGAACTTTCTGAATGAAGTCAAGTGTTATTTTTACGTTCTTGAGTGAAACGCATCTAAATAAAACTATGGCCAGTCTGTAACTTGTCATCGTTTTGTATCACATAGTTCACAGTTTTTACGCGCTTTATATGTAACAAGCTAAATACATTTTCAATTTTATTGTTGCTTTGTACACATAATGGAGAAAACTGTGAAGGGCATAAGTTTTGAAGCCAGAAAAAAGCAAAGGAAACAAAGCCCGGAATCTGCTCTATTAAAGAGAAAAAACAATTGCAATGTTACCCAAAATTGAATAATTTTTCAAAAATAAATCTGCAATACTTTCCACAGTTCTTAAAGTTGATATACTCGTATCTGCATACGTGTACTAAAGCTTCAAGAAAACTCAACTTACAATATCTGGTCTATACAGCAAACTTATAAAACCCGTCATTACTCCCAATGAAATTGTCAGCAAGCAGAGTAGTATAAAATTCAGAGGTACTTGACGGCGGCAATATTCAATGTAGACTATTGCTAACAGCAAACCAATATATAAAGCTAAGGCAATGAACGCAATCCAAACATATTTATATGCAAATCTTGTTACGGGTTCATAAAATACAAATAAGCAAACCAAACCGAATGCAACTAAAAGCTGTAACTAAATGGAAAAATATATGTTAACACTGGAAGTTTATATATATATATATATATGTACATTAGGGTGGTTCTTAAGTGTAATTTTTTGCGTAAATCAAATGGGACGCAATAGGGTAAGCAAATTATTCATAAAACTTTCCTCTTTAACCCCTACGGAAACTATTTCAAAATGAAATTTTACATAGGCCACACCATTTTTTTAAGCTATTTTGTTTTCTTTGTCTTTAACCTCTATGGACCCTATTTCAAAATGAAATATCCGCAATTTCCTATGTAGAAAGGAAAGTTACCTGGAAAGTTTTGCGGTAGTTTTGAAAATTAGTATTTTCATAGATTTTGATGTGCTCTTTCTGAATTTCAACTTTGCCACCTCGTATTGTTGCCGCTCGCGCCGCTATATTGAAAAAAACGGCGCCCAAATGCGGTTTTTTGACAATATCTCCTTTCTGACTCATTTTACGATAAAAACTTTTAGATGCAAAATAAAACTAGAGGAAGTTTCCTACAGTTTATATTATAATCTTTTTTTTCATAAAATCAATAGTTTTGGCGCACAAGCGCCGCAAAGTGTACTTCCATAATTACGATAATGCCATTAGATATTTTTTTCTTGTTAAAAATATAAAAAAAGATTGAAAAATTAGTGATAAAAACTACATTATAGAAGCATTCGTACGCCAAAACTATTGATTTGATGAAAAAAAAGATTATAACATAAATTGTAGGAAATTTTCTCTAGTTTTATTTTGTATATAGATGTTTTTATCGTAAAATGAGTAAGAAAGAAGATATTGTCAAAAAAACCGCTTTTGGGCGCCATTTTTCCAATATGGCAGTGCGAGCGGCAACAATACGAGGTGGCAAAGTTGAAATTCAGAAGAAAACATCAAAATCTATAAAAATACTCATTTTCAAAACTGCCGCAAAACTTTCCATGTAAAACTACCAAATGATTGTACTATTGACTGTATCTTGAAAACCAGATCCAAACGATACTTTTTTGCATATATTCTTTCTTAAAATTAAAAGCCACTCAAGAAAAAATAGTTCAAAAAACAAAATGTCGGCTTAGGTCAAATTTCATTTTGAAATAGGGCCTGTATTGGTTAAACCTTCTGTGCTTGACAAAAAAAAAACACCTTTCCATGCGTGACAGGGTACCTGGGTACCTCAATACAATTTGTATTAATATTTCAAACTTTTTGGCTCGTACTGCTCAAAATAACGACATTAAGCTAAAATTTTGTTTTGGAATGTCTCGTAATGTCTTCATATGCACTCGGGGATTCCTCCTTTCATAACATTATACAATTTTTGAAAGTCTAGGTACTGAGCTTTGTATGGCAAACATAAAAAGACGTGCTCAATATTCAAAGATATTTTCGAAACCTTCCACTAGAACAGCAATACAGGATGTACTGCGACGAGTAATTCGTTTGAACATTGAGGATATTCACGACCATAATCGAGTTGAAAGTGGCCGCATATCAGTTGTGGGAACTTGTTATGTATGTAAGGAGCCAGAAATGAGTTACAGAAAAACTAGAAAAGCCTGTAAAAGTTTCTTCAATACAGTTTGTAGTGAGCATACTACTAATCGCCCCATTTGCGTTACCTGTATGCAAGCCATTCACTGGATCGGTCTTTTTTATGTTATGTAGAAATTTTAATATCATGCATGTAAATTCTTACATATTATTTTATGAATTCAGTTACATTGAAAATGCTTTATTTCAACAAGAACTACTTATGAACATATAGTACATTGTTTTAATTTTATTGCACAATAAAGTTTTTTTTTTTGTCAAACAAAAACAAAATTTCAAGCTATTCCATATAAAGTGTATAAAGGTTACCCGGGTGCCCTGTCACTCACTTAAAGGTGTAAAAAGAAAATTGGTATGCCAGGCTTCCTAGAATTGGTCAGATGAAACCAATCATATGAAAATGTAATTTTAATATAATATCAGGAGTTCTCGTGAAGTTTTAGAATTGTAGAGCATGTGCAACTATAAAAAATTTTGAGTTGAAAATGAAATGGGTACCCGGGTACCCTGTCACGCACAGAAGGGTTAAAGATAAAAATTTTCGATTAATTTTTAAAATTTTTTTACCCTATTTCAGGGGCGTCCTATTTGATTTTCGTAGAAAATCCAGATAAGGAAGGTCAAATTTCATTTTGAAATAGGGTCCGTAGGGGTTAGAGACAAAGAAACTTTAAATTAATTTTTAAATTTTTTTCTTATCCTATTTCGAACCTATTGATGGGGCATCCCCAATTTTTTTTTTTCTAAGAACCACCCTAATATACATACTTACATACATATCGGCCATTCTTTTAATAACTGCACACTTTGTATTTTTTGATGTTTTAGAGCATTTTTTGAAACGAAATATCTCAAAAACTATAGTAGATAGGATAAGAAATTCTTTAATCATATTTGTTAAAAAAGACTATAACTTTATATAAAAAATTAAAAAAATTTAAATAATTTTGTTAAACACAAATTTTTTTAATTAAAAAATTTTTTCTCAAAATATTTTCAATGTAACAAATTTTTTTTTTTGTTTTTTGTTTCAAAAAATGTTCAAAAACGTCAAAAAAAAAATACAAAGTGTGCAGTTATTAAAAGAATGACCGATATACATACATATTGTTATGATAACCTCAAAATTATATCAAAAATGACCAAGAAATTGTCATTTGAATAATTTAAACATTATTGTAACTATTGAAATTCTTAGATCAGCGTGGAAATATTCGCTAGAGCAGGAAATACGTGAATCGTTGAAATGTTGGCACTGGAAAAGTACTTAAAAAAAATTTTTAATGTAAGAAGTAGAAGTTTTTTCTAAATTGTAAAACTTACAAAATATACATATATGGGTTAAAATCACAGAATCGATAAATTTGATTCGGACATTATTTTTATTGTAAAAATTGTAACATGAAATATATTGTTATCCATTCACAATGTTCTGGTTTAATTGTACACTTTAAGATTTAATTCGCAATAAAATGCTTAACTGGTGTTGATCGAACCACGCATGCTTTGTAGGATTCAAAACATAATAGCCCAGTTCACGATTTGGTGCAAATAACATTGCAAAATAAGCTTGGCTTACCAGCAGAGTTCTGCTACATATTTATTAAGTAGTCGCCAATGATTTTGTCTTTTTTGTAATCTAAAAATTTTTTCATTTCCAACTGCTCGCCCACACTCGAGCACACGTTGCGGAAATCACCAATTGAAGTCTACTGGCTAGCATTGGAGTGAAACCCTCAGGGTGGCAGAAAACACGACATTCTTAGATCAGCGTGGAAATATTCGCTAGAGCAGGAAATGTTGGTACTTGAAAAGTTTTGTGAAGGTCCTATGCACCGTGAGGAAATCAAAGACAAAATTAAAATTGTTTTCAAGGCATAAAGTAACCGGGGGAGTATTCAGCAAGATTCCAGCACAAACTGCTGCAAGTGATATCAAAATGACTTCAATTAGTTGGTAATTTTCCCAAAAACTTCAACGTTTCGTATTCTCTTGCGCAATAATTCCTCTTCGAAATTTTGGATACTTGTAATACTTAGTCAAAAGTATTATAACTTACAAATAAAATTGAGTACACTTTGCGAATGAATGCCCGCCGCACAGCGGCATCGTCAAATGATAGGTCATCATATGATGCTTCCACATCGTAATCTTCATAGAAATGCAATGATTTTCATAGAAAACAGAAAAATAAAATTTAAAGTAAAATTTTTAAAATCGGCAAAATTTTTCGGACGTAATACATACTCCTTGAGCGCTGTTCAAATTTTTGTGGGCTTCCATCCCTGTTTCCTCTTGTACTATATTGAGCCATTGCTGTTTTTTTCTTCGAGCTCGTATTATAGAAAAATGTTTTATTTTTTTTTTTTTTATTTATTTACAATTGACAAAATCTTTATTTTTGAAACTGTTTGCTTAAGTTACTTGATGTTTGCTTGGTATTATTAATTATTATTTTGGCTGCAGTACTTGAGCAAAGTAGAAAATTACTAATTACTTACTTAGATGGCCATAACAACCCGTTGTCAGGTTACGGCCGACCTCATTAGCTCTCGCCAGGCGTCTCTGTTTTGCGCGCGCCTTCTCCAATCGTTAATGCCAAGCGCGGTTAGGGCTTCCTCAGCTTGGTCTATCCACCGGAGGCATGGTCTCCCTCTTCGTCGTTGACCTGGGACCTTTCCTTCGAATACCTTTTTCGCTGGAGCTTCTTTATCCATACGATGGACATGACCCAGCCAGCGTAGTCGCTGTATTGTTATACGCTTAACTATGTCAATGTCGGCGTAGAGCTCATACAGCTCGTGGTTCATTCGAATGCGATAGTCGTCGCCAACTCGAACAGGACCAAAGATTTTGCGGAGAACTTTCCTCTCGAACACCCCAAGAGCGGCTGCGTCTGTTGTCGAAACCACCCATGCCTCAGCGCCATAAAGAAGCACAGGTAGAATGAGCGTCTTGTAGAGTGTTAGCTTTGTCGATCGAGAGAGAGCTCTGCAACGTAATTGCTTACTGAGACCATAGTAGCACCTATTAGCAATTGTTATTCTCCGCTTAATCTCCAGACTGACATCATTGTTGCTGGTTACGGCAGTGCCAAGGTAGATGAATTCCTTGACAACTTCTAATTTACAGTTGCCCGCTGTAACATGAGAGTCTAGATCCCGTGCTCTCTTGTTGTTGTTAGTAGACATTATGTATTTCGTCTTGCCCTCGTTTACCGTCAAACCCACTTTGGCTGATTCCTTTTCAATAGCAGTGAAAGCAGCAGTAACATCTCTCTTACTCCGACCGATAATATCAATATCATCAGCGTACGCAAGGAGCTGAACACCTTTGAAGAAAATGGTGCCATTATGATGCACACCGGCTTTTCGTACGATCCCCTCCATAATGAAATTGAAGAGATCGCACGAGAGCGGGTCGCCTTGTCTGAAACCTCGCTCGGTATTAAAAGTTCCGGAGAGGTCATTCCCTACCTTGACGGAGCTAAACGTATTGCTCAACGTCATCCTGCAGAGCCTTATCAACTTTGCAGGTATACCGAACTCAGACATTGTTGCGTATAGGCAATCCCGCACTGGGCTATCGAACGCAGCTTTATAATCGACGAAGAGATGGTGAGTATCGATTTGATATTCATGGGCTTTCTCCAGGATTTGGCGTAGTATAAAAATCTGTGGTGGACTTACCAGGTCTAAAGCCACACTGATAGGATCCGATCAGCGTTTCTGTATACGGCTTCAATCTTTCACACAATACGCTCGAGAGGATCTTATATGCGATGGAAATAAGGCTGATACCCCTGTAGTTGGCGCAGATTGTCGGGTCTCCTTTTGTTCAGGAACTATCACGAGCTTAGGACTCATCACAGTATACTAAATATCATATTTACATACATACATTTGTTAGTTTGTATTCACATTGCTCAATGTTAATTTTTTGCTACATGTTAAATTTTTTGTGAAACATAAGTTGCCGTTACTTACGTATGTAACTATCATATTTCTCTAATCTGGTGGTCAACGTGTGTTTGTGTGTCATACAGAGTTTGACTTGCTAAAATCGTATGATCTCTCTCACTTGGAGTACGATCGCTGCACGCAATACACGTTGGCCTGACCAGATAAGTATATAAAATAAAATTATATTTGTGTAATAATAGAAATAAAATTAATTGGAATCCATAAATTATTTCTCAGCTTAATCCTAATCATAAATTGGTCCTTCGGTAGCCGGAGTTATAATTGAATCGGGTAATTTAATCGTAATTAAAAAAGAAAAAGACAATTGAATGCATGTGCAACTGCAGTGCCGGTGTGAGTTTAAGACATTTTTTCATGAACAAAACCTCGTGTGAGGAATATATTTTGCAGTGTTCGGTCGGGAATTGAAAAAATATTTCTTTTTAACATTTAAACCAATTTAATAATTCCTGCGCGGGTGAATCTCTTGAAACTATAGACTTGTTTTATAATTACTCAAGAAGCTTCAGTTCGTTGGAGCAAACATTTCACCTTGGTTTTGTTTTTTAAATCATTACTTGAACAATCGGTTTGTCTAAATCAAAATGAATGCACTTAAGCAAAAGCGCGGTAATGCGAAATCGTGTTTAACACGTGCGGTAGAGTTTCTAGCATCTATTGAAAATTCGACCACTATTGAAATGTTAGAAATTCGGTTGAGCAGAGTTATTGATGCTTGGGGTGAGTTTTATACACTTCATTGCGAATGCTTAAAGCACGTCGACGACGGTGAAGTGCAAGAATATGAAAACGATTTTGCGACATATGAATCCAAATATTGTGAGGCACATTCGGGTCTCACAAAGGCCATACGCGAAAGACAAAAGTCTGAAGAGCCCAAACATACCTCTGATGTGTCAATGTTGGAACGTCTTGCTACTCAGCAAGCCACGTTTTTAGAAAATTTAGAATCCTCGACAAGCGCGTCTTCGAAAATCAATCTCCCTCCAATAGTAATCCCTCAATTCTCTGGAAATTATAAAGATTGGCCTTCCTTTCGCGATTTATTTTTGAGTTCGGTTGATGGTAAGCGAAACCTTTCCGCAACGCATAAATTTCAATATTTAAAATCATTTTTAAGTGGGACTGCAGCTGACCTCATTCAACATATAAAAGTTTCAGAGGCTAATTATTATGAAGCTTGGGACAGGCTTGAAAAACGTTACGACCGTGGTAACTTAATTGTGCAATCGTTCGTGCAAACATTTCTAACACTTCCGTCTATAGGTAGTTCGAATGCGCAAACACTTAGAAAAATAACAGACGGTGCAGATGAAGTGATTCGTGGCTTAAGTGCGTTGGACAAAAACAGTCGTGATCCGTGGCTCATTTATATTTTGCTTAACAAACTTGACAATGATACTAATCATGCATGGGCAGAACATATAGGTTCCCGGGAAGATAAATCGATATCCGATCTAATTAAATTTCTAGAGCAGAGGTGTGATGCTTTGGAATCATGCCAAACCCTGCATCGGTTGAACTCGTCGCGCGGAAAACAATCAAATCAAATTCGGGCCCATTTAGTAAAAGCCACAGAAAAAATCTTACGCTGCCCAATGTGCAAAGGTGATCATAATTTATCGCAGTGCCCTCAGTTTATTGCATTAGACATTGCATCGCGTAGAAATTTTACAAAAACACAATCTGTTTGTTTTAATTGCTTACGGTCAGGTCATTCTTCAAATAACTGTCGTTCCTCGTTTCGTTGTCGTGTGTGTAAAAGTCGTCACCATTCCCTTGTTCACCAAGATGATTCAAGAACTAATACTTCGTCGATAATTTCATCTACACCTATAAATATTGCTTCGCAACAACCTCATTGTCTTGAGGCCCCTTCTACTTCTACTGCATCTACCCCATTGGTTAACAACCACTCGCTTGAGTTTGGCATACGAAAACAAACTATCTTACCAACTATTCTGGCTAAAATTCAAGATAATCGGGGACAGCTAATTGATTGTCGTGTTCTTCTTGATACGGGGTCTCAATCTTCGTTTGTTACCGAATCGCTCGTTCAAAGGCTTGGGCTTCAGAGAAGTCATGCTAGAGTTCCTGTGTTGGGATTATCTTCAAAAGAAGCAGGCTATACCAAAGGGTATGTGTCAATAAATCTGTTCTCTCGCTATAACACTACAAATTTACCGGTCGATGCGTTTGTTTTAAGTAAATTGACGTCACATTTACCATCAAGATCTTTTGATGCGTCGACTTGGGATCACATTCAGATGTTAAATCTAGCAGACCCTTATTTTAACGTTTCCAGTGCTATAGATATCCTACTCGGAGCTGACACGGTTTGGTCTATTTTGAAAGCAGATCAAATTATCGGACCCCAAGGTAGACCAATAGCTCAAAATACAACTTTCGGTTGGGTCATTTCAGGAGCGTTGTGTGAATCGAAAGGTCACGGCTTAGAATTATCTTCATTTCACACAGCTGTCGACGTTGACACTCTTCTGCAGAGGTTTTGGGAGCTTGAAGAAGTTTCTCCTCATGCAACTCGCGACCTTGTTAACGATCCTGCTGAAGAACATTTTAAAAAAACATTTACTCGTGCTTCTGATGGAAGGTATATAGTTGCTTTACCATTTAAAACCTTGACACCCAAGTTCGCAGATACCTTGCAGTCGGCAAGCTTGCGATTACATTCGATGGAGCGTCGGTTTCAAAATAATCCTGAATTACACCAACGATACTCTAAATTCATGCAAGAGTATCTCGAACTTGGCCACATGACACTCATACCTCAAGACGAAATATTTAAACATTCTTCTCATCAGTTTTACCTGCCTCATCATGCCGTGGTCAAACTAGGAAATTCCACGACAAAACTGCTTGTTGTGTTTGATGGCTCGGCAAAGGATTCTAACGGGCAATCGTTAAATAACAATTTATCAATCGGTCCGCCCATACAACGCGATCTCATCGGCGTGTGTTTGCGTTTTCGACAACATCGGTTTGTTTTCACCGCGGATATTGTCAAAATGTTCCGTCAAATATTGGTTCGCGATAAGGACACTGATTTTCAGCGTATCGTTTGGCGGCAAAGCTCTAGTCATCAAATTCAACACTTCAGGCTTCGAACTGTAACATATGGGACGTCTTCGGCTCCGTTTTTATCAGTTCGTGTACTACAACAGATTGCAGAAGATTACCAATACAAATACCCAAACGCGGCTAAAATTCTTCTAAGCGACGTTTATGTTGACGACATTATGACAGGAACAAACTCTATCGAAACTTTATTAGAGCTGCAATCCGAGTTGATCGCGTTGTTATCGGAAGCTGGCATTCAACTTCGCAAATGGAGTTCCAACTGTTGGACCCTACTCGCTCATCAAAAGCCTGAAGATTGTGAGTTTTCTTTCGTCGACCCTGAACGCTCACAGGCTCTCATCAAGGTGTTAGGAATGTTCTGGAATCCTGCTAGTGACGTATTTTCATATCGTGTAACTCTACCCAAGCCTGATCTCTCAGCGACAAGAAGAACCGTACTTTCCGAAATAGCACGTATTTTTGATCCACTCGGATTCCTTGCTCCGTCCGTCATCCTGTTTAAAATTATGTTTCAAAGGCTCTGGTCTTCTGAGTTAAATCTTGGGTGGGACGATCTCCTCCCTTTTGAACTTTCGGAACAATGGTGTAATTATCGCAGACAACTCACAGCCTTTGAAAACATCCGGGTTCCGCGGAATGTGTTTTCATCCGAAGAACATATTGAATTACACGGGTTCTCAGATGCCTCGTCACTCGCTTATGCTGCGGTCGTTTATGCCCGTTCAACATCTACCGCCGGTGATGTTATTACCACAATAGTCGCGGCAAAAACTAAGGTGGCCCCTTTAAAATCTGTGTCCATTCCTCGTCTCGAACTCTGTGGTGCGTTGTTGTTGTCCAGGTTATTGACACTGGTTAAATCGTCGGTAAGTGCCAAAATCGTCAGAACCGTCGCATGGTGTGACTCCGAAATCGTGCTGCATTGGCTCTCGTCTCCGCCTCGTCGCTGGGCAACCTTTGTTGCAAATCGAACCGCTGCCATTTTGGAGACTATGCCTAGATATTCGTGGCGATACGTGCCATCTGACTCAAACCCCGCTGACTGTGCTTCGCGTGGGGTACTACCCTCAAATCTATCTAATCATAGTCAATGGTGGGCCGGCCCACCATGGTTACGATTGCCAGAGGAACATTGGCCCAAATCGAGATTTTCATCTAATATTTCGGAAAGTGAATCGGTTAAACGCGAGGAGAAAATAGCTCCAAGGCATGCGTTGGTCTCGTCGGTTGATAGTCATATTTTTCACGCTATAATCAAATCATGTTCGTCATGGTATCGCTTACAAAGAGTGGTTGCATATATAAAAAGATATGTTTCCAATCTGAGACCCAAAACCAATATTCGAGCTAGTCACGGCTTAAAATTTGCTGAAATTCAAAACTCCAGAAACGCTATTTTAAAATTTGTTCAATCTAACTTCTTTCAAAATGATATTCAGCACCTGCGTACTACAAATCAACTTTCATCGAAATCAAAACTTTTGAGGTACTCAGCATTCTTGGACAGCGCTGGATTACTTCGTGTCGGTGGACGTATCAAACATTCAAGCGTGTCATTCAACATAAAGCATCCCATCATTCTCCCGAAAAATAACTCTATTTCATCCCTAATAATTACAGATATTCATCAGCGCTATCTACATGCGGGTGTGTCTGAAACATTTGCCTTTGTACGACAAGAGTTTTGGATAATGGGCAGCAGAAATCTTATTCGAAAAATAATCCACAGTTGTAAACCGTGCTTCATGCAGCGCAAGCTTACTAGCCAGCAATTAATGGGTGATCTTCCGAATCATCGTGTCAAACCATGCCGCCCATTTACTAATACTGGTTGTGATTATGCTGGTCCCTTGATGGTAAAATTATCTCGCTGCCGCAAGGCTAAGACATCCAAGGCCTACATTGCCCTCTTTGTCTGCATGTCAACGAAGGCTATCCATCTGGAGCTGGTGAGTGATCTCACCACCGATGCCTTTCTTGCAGCTCTACGTAGATTTGTTTCTCGGCGCGGCAAATGCTCTAATATCTACAGCGACAACGGGACAAATTTTCAAGGAGCTCGTCGGTGCTTAACCGAGATGCACAAGCTGACTTTGAAGCAAGCCCACAATGACGTCATCGCTTCCACGCTTGCCAAAGATGGCATTGCGTGGCACTTCATTCCCCCCTCAGCGCCCCACTTTGGTGGAATTTGGGAGGCGGGCGTTAAATCAGTAAAATTACATTTGCGTCGCGTTATAGGCACCTCAATTTTAACCTTTGAGGACTTATATACTATACTAACTCAAGTAGAAGCCATACTAAATTCTCGTCCTTTGTGTTCTATATCTGATTGTGATTTGAATCCACTAACTCCAGCTCACTTTCTTGTAGGAGAACCATTGACTGCTGTTCCTGAGCCAAGTCACCTAGACACTCAACTCAACCGTCTATCACACTGGAACCATATTCAGAGCATGATCCAAGGGTTTTGGAAGAGATGGCACATGGAGTACTTAACAACTTTGCAGGAGCGACCTAAATGGCAAAAGGGTTGCACCAATCTGAAACCTGGCGACTTAGTAGTAATAAAGGAGCCCAACCTTCCGCCGACAAAGTGGATATTGGGTCGAATCGAATCTGTAAATCCTGGTTCAGATGAACATGTACGAGTTGCTACAGTTAGAACAGCAGTAGGGACATTCGTCCGACCTATTTCCAAATTGGCATTACTACCAGTGTCCTGAAACTCGTTCCAGGGGGGGCGGTATGTTCAGGAACTATCACGAGCTTAGGACTCATCACAGTATACTAAATATCATATTTACATACATACATTTGTTAGTTTGTATTCACATTGCTCAATGTTAATTTTTTGCTACATGTTAAATTTTTTGTGAAACATAAGTTGCCGTTACTTACGTATGTAACTATCATATTTCTCTAATCTGGTGGTCAACGTGTGTTTGTGTGTCATACAGAGTTTGACTTGCTAAAATCGTATGATCTCTCTCACTTGGAGTACGATCGCTGCACGCAATACACGTTGGCCTGACCAGATAAGTATATAAAATAAAATTATATTTGTGTAATAATAGAAATAAAATTAATTGGAATCCATAAATTATTTCTCAGCTTAATCCTAATCACCTTTCTTTATTACAGGACAAAGCACGCTGAGATTCCAATCGTCGGGCATGCTTTCCGCTAGCCATATTTTGCTGATGAGTTGATGCATGCACCTTATCAATTCATCGCCACCAGCTTTAAACAACTCAGCTGGCAGGCCGTCAGCACCCGCTGCTTTGTTGTTTTGGAGTCGCTGGATAGCAACTCGAACCTCTTCATGGCTAGGTGATGGTACTTCCACTGCGTTATCATCGATTGGTGGTATCGTACTGCATTCTCTCTGGGCGGAATTGGTGGGATCATCGCCCGTAAGCAAGTTGGAGAAATGCTGCCTCCATAACCTCAAAATTACTAATAGTTCTTGGATTAAGCTCTCATTGCGGTGGGAGTAATTTAAATATGCAAGTGGACTGTATCACAATTCATTTATTACAAACTTAAATGTATCAAACTTAAGCAATGCAAACATAAAAAATTCTCTTAAAAAAAAACTAATTCTTATGCTGGACAAAAAGTTTTAAAAATGTTTTAATGTAACTACGCACAATCACGTTCGGTGTGAACATACCGCCCTCCATAAATATTCCATTGCATTGCCATGGAGAAGACAAAAACATTAACTTCACAATAAATGGTTTGTAATACTCACATGCTTGTTTCTATGAGTGAAATTAATATTTTTAGCAATTTTAAAACTTTAATATTTTAATATTTAACAGGAATATCGTGATATTTTTAACCCTCCGATGAGCGTATGGGTCTGGCCAGACCCAATCGGTTTTAAAATGGGCGTATGTATTTTTTTTAAATATATCACAGAGGTACCCGTCCATGACTTCCTTAACTATACTAAGCCGAAAACAATGGAACAGTAAACGATACGTTTTCAATACATTTTTAGTGAAAAATTGTATTTTAAACTTTTTCGCGAGTCGTGCGCACATGGGTCTGACCAGACCCAAGAAATTTCGTCATTCAGTATTGAACCAGTGATTGAGTTAGAGGTCATTTTGGACTATTACGATAATGACGATGTTGATGAGTTTTATTCACCACATTTTGGAAGGTCACGTTCCCATAATATACCAAAGTTTACCCGTAAAGGGCCATTACGAGAAACATTGCCGCATCACCAAGCCATTTTTAAATCCTTATTGTCCCACAAGATCGTGAAATCAATCGAAAAACTCTTGAAACCTTTTGTCGATGAAACGAAGTGCAGCCTAATTAAAAACAGCGGTTTTTGACATGACCACCGCGGAGGACAAAATTTTGCCTTCTTTGGGATGTTGCCGTTAGCTGGTGAGTTGTATGGGAAATCCACCAGGTAGGTAACGAAAGACGGACCAAGGCAAACGGGTCGTCATGAAATTGATAGAGAAATATTTAATTAGAGGCAGAACTCTTTACACGGACTTCTTTCATCGAATAATTTGGCATAGGTATTGATGGAGCAAAACTAGGCGTTTGTAGTCATTTTTGCAAAGGATCCCCTCAAAGGGGTTGAGATAGGAGGTAAGTATGTCCGGAAAAAATGTAGGGAGGACCTGGTAATACATTTGACCCCCCTACGGTTCACTCCAGGAAAGCTATGAATTGTTTTTTGAATTTTTTTTCATTTTTGTGTTTTTTGTAGGGGGACCCCCAAAAGGGTGGCAGATAGGGGGTAGGTGCGTCAAGGGAAAAGTTTGGGAGTGTAAAAATAATGGGAGTTGGTCTAGCGTTTTACCCCTCCAGAGGCATCTGGGAAGGGGAGAAGTCAGTTTCATACTTTCATAAGTATGTAATTTTTGCAGGGGCGCCCCCCTAAGGGGTTGCGATAGGTGGTAAGTATGTTCAGGAAAAATTTTGGAGGAGAAACATAATGGGACGTTGTCATACATTTGATCACTCTAGGGGGTAGCTTCGGGGAGATATTAATGATTTTCGGTAGATTAAGGACCATTTTCTAGTTTTCAAAACGGTGGCGGGTCAATCAAATGTTTTCTGAAATAGACCAAATTTTACGTGGTTCTTATTGGCACCAATACAAAACTTTTGGTGCCCGGGGATGCGAAGCTTGGAGCAACTTCAAAATTTTAAGCCACCCCAATATATATGGGTCTGGCCAGACCCATTCGCTCCACTTACCGCCTCATACGTCATCGCTCATCGGAGGGTTAATTGTACCTATTTTGAAACGAAGCATTATAAATTTAATCTAAAGTGGTCCAGTAACTTTTGCGTGATGCACAAACATTGAAAACGGCTATCATTTTATTTATATGGAGCGGTTCTGCGATTAAAAAGTGACCTGGAATAAGCATTTTCTGATCTTGAAGCAAATGAGTATAGTTACATAGGCACTGAATATTTTGGCACCACGCCCTTTGTTGGATTTTAAATGAAGTGACCCAGCCATGTCGAGACCAGTGTGTAAGTATGGCCGTCCACTGGTCACTCGAAATCTGAAAAGGTTTGCCATAACCTGTTGAATTTGACTAGCACTTTGTTGTTTGCTGGTAGTGCAAACAGAATATACTCTGAGTGTAGGGTATAAAAATAGAATTGAAATAATAATTTTCAGCAGTAGGATTACAACACTTTAATTTTATATGCTTCAATTTCATTTTTCAGCCTTATGTCCTTGCTGTGTATTTCAGCTCTATTACCACTTTCAACTCAATCTTAATATTTTTTTCTTGTTTTTAATATTTTTACTTTATTTTATCCTTTGCAAACAGCTTTTTTTGTATGCATTAAATTTTTTATTTTGGTGTTTCGAATCCTTTTGCATCTCGTTTTGCTGTTTTCTTATTTCCATTTTACTTCAATTTTTGTTCATCAAGTACGTATGCTACAATCAGTCAACATCTTGTGTGGCAGTAAATGCTGTACAGTGATTTGGTCATAAAATATTTATCAAAAAAGTAGCAAAGTATGGTTGAATGTATGATTGGTAGTACGTTATACAATTAATAAAAACGTAAAAGGGAACTATCTCTTAAAAATTTATTCAGTTTCCTGTAAGTTCCATTTAAGTTTTTCTCAAATTTAGTAAGATTTCAGCACGTTTTTGGTATGTCTCAAATCACATGATTTAATTAAAAATTTATTCCAATAATATAAGTTAAACCTTAAAGCACTGTTCGCTGCTTCTAGCACAGTAAGGAGTTAAAACTTAAGTAGCAAAAATAAAAATGGAAAATATAAAAAAATTCATAAAAAATAAAAAAAAAATTCCAGGATAACTCTTCATAGATAAAGCATACAGCAAAAGTCAGTCAAGTCCTGTTCGTAGCCCATGCCATCAACAACGCTATCATCGTCATCATCATCGCGCGCGTACCATCATGATTGCCGTAATTTTTTTATGAGTGATCCTTAAGTGTGCGGCCTGTGCATCCTTGAGTTTATTTTAAGCTGCGTTCCAATTTGTTTTTTTTTTTCATTTATTTTTTTTTTGTTTTACCCTCTTAAACTGCTTTTTCTTCTTCGTCTTTTTCTACTTTTCAACTCAATTTTAATTGTTGACTTGCTCGCATTTCTATCATGGTAATGGTGATGGAGGCAAAGTCATTTCTTTAGCAATTTTGCTACTGTTACGCCTTTTGGCATGCAGCATATAATGGTGCTGGTCTTGAGCAGCAGCAGCAAACCTCTTCTTTAAAATGTTGGGTCAATTGGCCTCATTCATTCATGGTCAACGTGGTAGAAGTGCCGCAGCGCTTGGCTGAGTAAAAATTTTAAGTGGCTAATTATGAAGAAGGATAAAATGGATACGAACGTCAGTTTTCGTTAGCCAGCCAGCATTCAACTTTTAAATAGAATTGTTAATGCGCGACACCTTTTGTTGTTGCTATTTAAAACATGAAAATTATGTTATCGTTACAGTTGAACAACATTTTTGGTTTGCGGACACAAGTACATGGGGAAGAACATTTGTAATTTCGTAGTCTAACAAGCACAAAAAAAAAACATATTTTAAGAAGAAGTAAATTGAGGTATCGTTTAAAATTATCTCAGTTAAGAACAACTAATATTAGCTGTGTCATTAATTTATAATTTATATGCAGATTTTGTGCGAAAACATTTTGAAATGTTTTTGAAGTAGAGATTAGAAATAAAGGTTGATTTGGATAAAAAGGATTGAACAAGAAAATTTTGATCTTTTTCGATCCGTCAGGCTTCTTTTGTTTTTCGTTTGGCCAACACTTTTCAGTGAAGATTGTAGTACTAAGAAGCACCTTTAAAAGCTTTATTTGGCTTTTAAAATTTTTCAAAATATTTAACGTTTCCTAGCCGAACCGATCCTTAGCAAAAAATGCTACTCGTCAGACTTGAACATACTTCTAGAGTGACGCGTGTTGCTTGCTGAAAGCTTTCAGAAAGCTTTTAGAAAGCAAAATTTTTATTTTTTATCTTTAACTGCACTTAGCATTTTAAACATAGCTTAAATTGAATAAAAAAATATCGACTTTTATTTATGTATGTGTTTTCTGTTGCACTCATTGTGCGATGAGCATTCCGCCTGTGTATCGGTTTTCATATTGCGAGGTGCAACACTATTTAAATTTTTCTTTTGTTTACAATTTTGCACTCTGCCATTGTTTACGAAGGTTTCACGTTGTTTTCATTTATTTTGGATTTTTGCTGTTATACAGCAGCACCGCGTATATCCTTTGGCGTCATATTGTGTGTTAACTTTTATTTTGCATTTCATATTTTTACATAGATTCTTTTTTTTTTTTCATTTTTTATATTGCAGTCATAACTTTTCAGACTTTTGAAAGGCAAATCGATATTACAAGACTCTATATGATAATGCTAAGCTTTGCGCAATAAATGTATGAAACAGAAATCTTATTAAAGGTTACTCATACGTTCCGTTGTTCCGAATCTCATCTTTAATGAAATATGATTAAATGATGTATGGGAGTTGTGTTTTGAATATAAAACTTGACTTAATGGTTGATCATATTAAAAAGCAGCCTTTATATTAAATTTTCGGATACATTTACATAAAAAAATTGATTTAAGGCATATTTACATAGTTAATATACAAAAAAGCAAAATATAGGCGGTTCGCTTTATTTAATTTAGACCGCTTTGTTTACAGAATGACTAATATTATGGAGTTCTGAATATATGCTGCTTTCATACTAAAGGTTTTTATGCATACTCGTAATACTAACGAATTAGAAAACAAAAATCAACGCGTTTTATGTGATGGAAAAGAAGAGTTCAGCATTCAAATGTCTTAAAAATTAAATTACAAAATATGACAAAAACTTCAGGTTTTGACCCAATTACAAATTAAACGCTTTTTTTTCGTTTCCGAAAAAAATTTAACACACTTCGTACACATTTAAATTAAAATTTTCAAAAATAAATTAAAAATTGTCTAAAACATCATAGCGGTACTAATAAAAGCCTACAGCACAGCAAAACAATAAATAAATGAGGTCAAAATGTTACAAGAAATAGTAGATATTTGGAAAATGCTCAGACGCAACCAAACACTGGCAATGCAATATGATGTTGTCTGTCGTTACTATCTGAATTATGACCGGAGCGATAATTTTAGAGCAGATGAGAACTAAGCTTTTGGTACGCACACAGGCAAACACATAAAACCATGTACACTTGCAAAACTGTACGTATAGTTGAATGTGTTGCGGACGCTTTTAGTCTGCATCGTGAAAGATCCCTGTGGCAAATTTAAAGCTGAAATTTTTTGATAGAGGAAAACTATAAAAAATGATAATAATTTGAAATCAATATTAAAAAAATGCTCAGAAATAAACCGAAATGCTTATAAAGTTCTTGGTTTTTAGAAATTTTTACCAATGATATTTTTGTTATTTAAATTTTCTATGAGCCAAAAATCTTAAAAAGAAAAATGATTGTTAAATGTGCATTTTCTCACTGAGTTAACAAACAACATGCATGGGTAGTTCCATGAAAATATGTAATTTTGCAGCTGATTTTTAATTTAACTTGATTTCATATACTTTAAAAAGTTCCGGATCACCATTGAATTGGTAATTTATCATCTAAAAGATGCGGTCACTTTATGAAGTCAAAACTAAACGGACTAAGTAATAGCTAACCCAGTGCATACACTGACAGAGAGTTACCACATTTTTGTAGAATCACCCGCAACGTATGCAACGCTAGTCGTGATTGTATGTATACATTGCCAATGTAACAGCGTATTGCAAAATGTAGTGTTGCTCTTTTTCTCGCCACACTGATATCCTTGATCCTTGCCACTTGCTTTATGGCAGCTGCCAGCTCGACAGCTATGGGTTTGACAAAAAATAAAAGTGAACATTAACCAAAAAATAAAATTTTTCTCACATTCTGAATTGCAAAACTGCAGTGACTTAAAAAAAAAAAAACAAACAAAAAAAATTTGTTTCATTGTTGGTACCACCGCGTTGCAAAGTGTTGACAACTTAATAACTATGCGTTGCAGGCGACATATACAAAAGTGTTGTCGTAACAGCTGTTTTTGTTATTGCTACAATATTTCTAAAATTTTAGCAATTGCAGACAGCCGTGTTTTTCATTTGAATAACGAGATTTTTATGAAAAAATACAGCAGGCAGGCTATGGATAATATCTAATTTTGTGAGTGGGTATTGAAGGGCATTTATGTTGGGATTGAGATTATATGAGATTTTAACTAAGGTAATTATGAATGCCATTAATTTTAAAATATTAAGAATTTATTGAAAACCGCGACTTTGTACGCGTAGCCTGTCTTTAATTAAGTTATAATCGAAGTTATTTCGAACACTTATGAACACAAAAGTACCGGGCAATAAAATTCAATGTGCCATTACCTTATTTACATCCAAAAGGACGTTAACGCACTAAACTATTAGCTCTAAGTTCCTTCTTAATTTATTTGACAAATTTTCGAACACAACTTTAATAATTTTTCAAATATTTTCTTCTCAAACAAACAACTTTTATTTTCAGACATTTCAAAATTTTTAGTACATAAAAATTTTTTTTTTTTTTGTGTGTGGAATAAATTTTTTTAGAAATTTTAAAACTTAATTATTTTGATATTTAACAGAAATATCGTAAAAATTTTAATTGGAGATTGAGACCAAGCGTCTGAGGAATAATTCTAAGTAAATTTGATTGAAATCGATCAAGCAGTTTTTGCGTGATATGCGAACATCGAAAACAGCTATGATTTTATTTATAAAGATTTTTAGTAAACAATTTGTTTTTTTTTAAATTGCCATGGGAACGACAAAAAACAAATCACACACACTAACTAACACATTCAATTCCCATTCAATGATTTTTTATGTTTACATGCTTGTTTCTATGTGTGAAATTAATCTTTTTAACAATTTTAAAACTTAAATATTTTGATATTTAACAGGAATATCGTGACAATTTAAATAGGAGATTGAGACCAAGCGTCTAAAGAATAACACTAAATAAATTTTATTGAAATCGATCAAGCAGTTTTTGCGTGATATGCGAACATCGAAAACAGCTATTTATATAGATTTAAATTCTGAAAAAATTGCAAAATTATGAAACTTTTTTTTATTATCAAGGCTGAACTTGAAGTCAAAGAAAAATTCACCTGCCATCACCTTTTGTGTCATATTTCTCGAGTAGTATATAAAAAGTCAGAGAGAATTCGCATAGAAATAAAAGTAAAACTTCAATTTTAATACAACATATTAATGATTAACACAGTCGAAAGTTTTTTTCAAAGTCGAGGAGATATAGATATATTTTTAACTGCAAATTTGGAAAATTTTTCCTTTCTAACTGAGAATACAAGTTCGTATTTTAGCAAAAGTTATAGATTAAAGCAAGCGCGATTGTATGATTTGTTAGATGTTATAAGATGCACGCATGAAGTTTTAGATTTTACTTCCTCAGCCTATATTATTATGAGATATACTCTATGTGAAGCATTTCTCACTAATTAATTGAAGTTAATTTTCACAAACCATACTGAACTTTAGCTTTCAAATAATGTTTTCAAATCATTACTCGGTAGCTTGTAAAGTTAGTCTGCAACATAATTTATGCAGCATTTGCCACAATGATGTTTTCGCTGTACTTTAAGCATTTGCATTAACTGTAAGAATGCTTGACGTTCAGTTGAGTTGCTTTGCTGTCAAAGTGAAATATTGCAAATATTTGCAAATGACAGAGAGAGAGAGACATGCCCGACAGACAGATAAACGAACATACTCATACAAAAAGCAAAACAAGCAGTAAGCAATAATTCAACACAACATTGTTGCAGTTGATTACAACCAAAAGGCAACACATACACACACACACACGAACACCGAAACCAATAGAAGAGAATGGCAACAAAGTGGCAACATCAGTAGTTGCATCATTTCTTGTCAGTGCATCAGTTGTGGTAAATCATATTTATGTGTTAAGCAACACACATGTAATACACACACATACATCAAAAACACACATACCCAAGTATGTAATCAAATATATATTTTTAAATCAACAGAGAATTGTTTTTGTCTGTGTGTGTGTGTTTATTAGCAGCAAATAACATTTTATTCCTTTGCGCATATGAGTGTTAGTGTGTGAGTGAGTTAACTATATACAAATGTTTGTAATGAATAATGATGTTAAAGCAGTTAACCAACGATGAGTTTTAAGAAAACGTTGCACTTCTGAGGTAAATGAACTTAAAAGGCATAATAATGCGAATCTTTTAACATATTATGCTTTCAATGTTGATCACATGACTGTGCCTTGTTGACACGAAAAAAAAAATCAAAGCTGAAGGTCGGTCACTCAAATAGGCAGCAGACTTCCAAAAGACTGCTTGCACAGCTATATAGACCGCACGTTGTCAACCCCCAACTGAGTGTCCTTTTGAATAACACAACTCTGTTTTCAAATTATTATTCGTTTGGCACAAATTTTTTTGGTTTTTTTGTGGTAAAATAAATTTTCAAATTTTTTTTTTCTCCTCAACACTTTTATGTCGACCTCTCGCCATGGCATATTTGTATGAAATTAGGTAAATTATATGCAGCACACAAATAAAAAAATGCGGCACGTGATGAACGTGACATAGATATGTATAAGGGAAAAAGTATAACGCCAGCGCCAGTAGTGGTCGTAATAAATTGTAGCATATTTTCGGGCTGTAAATTCAAGGATCTATGCTTTTTTTTGCATTTTTAATATATTAAATGCTTTAATTTTAAGTATGCTTTTTATATGCGCATTCGTAATAAAAACAAAAAACAAATATTCTGTTTTTTTTTTTGTGAAATAATGTCTGCCATTTCTCACAGTCTTACACATACATGGCTGTGTATGTATGTATATGTGAGTACACATACATAAATTCAGCTTACACAATTACAGACACACTGGAACACATACACAATGGCGCCATCGCTTGACTGCCTGCAGATCTGCATGCCGTGATTTGCTGTGGCTGCCAGGATATACTAGGATATGCATTAAATTTTATTTGAAATTATTATTATGTGATTTTACCTGCACGCTTGCTTGCTTGCTTGTTATTTGCATAACATAAATGAATGAATAAATGGATATATGCTATACGTGTGTGTGTGTGTGTGTGTGTGTGTGTGTGTGTGTGTGTGATAAGGTGGAACGCTTACAAAAATAATTGAGAAATTGACCAAGTAGCACATTTTTGAAAAAAAATAAGGATTCAGCATTATATTCTAAAATTTTGCCAAAGACTTTTTGGTATAAAGAAATATATTTTTTGCATGCGTTACTTTCTATCCATACAAAGTTTAATAAAAATCGTTGAAAATCGACAAAATTTCAGTTCAAAATAGAAAATCACATTTACAAAATACCTAAAATCGAATGTCCAATTGCCATATGGGCATTTTCATGGGTCCCGTTCGACCGTCGAACAAATTTAAAGCAAAAAAAATGTCAAAATAAAACGGATTTTTATTTTGAAAATAAGTTTAACTTATAGCCCCTAATTAGCTTTATAATTGGTGCTAAGATTGAATTTGGAAAATTTTTCGTTTTCAAGATAATTGCAAAAATCCAAGGTGACGCACGTGACAAAAACTTCCGTTTTTTGTGGAAATATCCATTAATAAAACATCAGAGACTGTGCACCCTATTTAAAACATTTATGCATTTGAGTGCCCAAAAAGCAGGCAAATCACTTTTGTACAACCATACATGCAAGTAGCTGGAGGCTGTTGAAACATAGCATATACTACAAAATTTCAATCTTAATAAAAGTTATTTGCCTATTTACTTGAAATATGGTTAAAATGAAAGCATTCAATATAGTTGGCATTTTATTAAGTGGCACAAAGATCTAGAAAAGGCAGATAGTAGCAGTTCAGTGAAATTTGATAAAGTTAAATAAAGTGAAGCAGCTGCAAGGCATATTTAAAAAGAAAAAAAAATATGCACATTTGTATTTAATAATTCATTTACTTGAAGGCTTGCATTTACTTTTTGAAGCTCTACTTTATGAAAATCATCTTGTGGCAATATTTTGAAGCTGCAGCAAAATAGAGCTGAAGTTGTCTGTGAAGTTGGTCCAGCATTGGTCGATTTCTTAAAAAATATAACTTGAGCTGCGATGTGCTCGACTTGTGCTATGATATGCCGTATTTTAAAGAAAAAATCATTCGTTGGATTCGATTTTTATGAGCAAAATAATTTTTTAGTGTGAAGTTGGCCCAGCATTTTTCATTTTTATAAAACGAAACATTGTGCTGTAATGTGCTCAAGATGTGCCGAAATAGTCCTGGAATTTTGACCTTTAAGAGCAAAAACATTTTTTGAGTTTGATTTTTTAAAAACAGATTGTTGTGCTGTAATGTGCTCGACTTGTGCTATGATGTGCCGTATCGCATAAAGAAAATATTTCAACTTTTGCTACATGAAACTTGAATAAATCTATAAATCACACAAAAATGTGTGTGAAATTGGCCTTTACGGCATTTGTCAACTTTCCAAAAAAAAAATGTTGTGCTATATTGTGCTCCACTTGTGCTATGATGTGCCGTATTGCAAAAGAAAATATTTCAACTTCTGCTATATGAAACTTGCATAAAATCTTTCTAGCTTAGCAACCAAGCTAGAAAGCCATAAAGTAGCACTGATTTGTCGTTTAACTACCACATACGTGACTCTACAAAACTGCCAAGAAGATTGTTATAAGATTTTACTAAGGACCTTTGTAACAACAAAAGCTATATCCAGTTAGTTCTGTTGAGGGAGTTAAGCCGCGAACCGATTTCAGTTTCGAACAATTCGCTGAAAGTTTTAAAGAAAGCTTGTCTTAGATATTTGAGCCTGATTCTGGTAAGTGCCGGACAGAAGCAGAGATAGTGCTCAACAGATTCTTTCTCGATTACATTCAGACAACTACGACAATAAGGATTGATTGGCAAACTTGCCAACAGTCCTGTGTCCAGTACAAGTCACGGTGATTCTCGCTATGTTTTTGCGGCTCTTGGACAACAGGTCAGTGGTTTTTGCCTTGTCATATAATGGCCATATTGCTTTGGATGTCCTGCAGGCTTGCAGAGATCTCCAGTTTCTTGCTGACTCGGAAAGAAAGATCGTGAAAGAAAACTTTTTTCTTAACCCTCTGACCTAGGTTAGGTTAGGTAGGAGTGGCAGTCAGTTACGAACCAGACCAAATTATGGTCCATTGTGATACCACAGGATACTTGACTATATCCTCTCATTGAACCATCCAGATTTCATAATAAAACTAAATGGCTGACCTATGCTAACATGTCTAAGGTCATCCAGGTCATCAATCAAAAATTAACCCGGCGGCGTTTTCTAACAACTGCAGGGCAGGAACGAAGAAAATGTTTAATGATTTCTTCCTTCTCCACATACCTACAACTCCTACAGAAGTCAAAAGACCGAATACCTAATTTCTCCGCATGTCGGCCGATAAGCCAGTGGCCAGTAATGACTGCAAAAACTGACGAGACACTATGTCTAGTGCGAGATATCAATTCTAGAGATCGCTTAGCGGTCCAGTTTTGCGCCTGGATGCACTTCACCTGGCGTACTAACAGCTACCTTGCATAGCGTGGCAGATCACTTATTATCACAGGAGATGAATTTAAAAAGGCCCCGATGCCAGCCAGCTTCTACACATGATGGCACAGGACCAGGAAATTCCTCTTATATCTGGAAGAGAGCATTTGCTAAGGCAGCGAATGCTGCCGCACTTTTACTGATCACGGGGAATCGCCCCGTACTCCGCCGCCCTGTCAAGCACGGCTTAAACTTCCCCTTATATGCTTTTACAACCTCACTAAAAGTCAGAGATTTTCCAGTTGTCTTTTGACGTTTGGACTCAGACATCTCGTCTTGGGATCTCTGCCTTTTAGGTAGCTTTTTTAAAACGGCCCTCTGATCTAGAACTTATGACTCATATTATGAATCATACAAATACATCAGATCGTTCATTCTTTTTGATTTTTATATGAATTGTGAACATATTACAATTTGGAAAATATTATTTTAAAAAGAATTATGATTCGAATTCATCTCAAATCACGCAGTCTAATTGACATCAAACTGCAGAATTTGCTGCAGCTAAAATGTGCTGTTTAACAGCGGAAATAAGAGGAGAAGTATTTCTCCGATTTGAATGAAAAATATTTTTTACGAAGTTATGATGTTATGTCAACTTTAGGTGTCAAAAACGAAAAAGAACATTGATAGAATTTTCATTGTATAATAAGCTTATAATAAACACATGCATAAAACGTAAGTTTCAGCGTACACACACCACTTCAGGTGTGTACTTTAATACCTTAAAATATATTTTCCAATAAATTGTGACAACAGCCTTATTTCATCCTAAGATTTCTATTTGAAGGCATTTCATACAACGCTTTAACGAACACCAACGAAAATGTATCTCTTTAATCTCGTTATGCTTTAAGCTGTTTTCCTTATGTCTTTCTTTTGAAATTCCTTGGCAAGCTCTATTCATACTTTTTCCTTTGCAAATATGTTGCTGTTGCAGTTAAAGCCATTTTTATGATTTCCTGTTTCTTCGCTAGGCAGCAAACGCAATAGCAACCTTTCAAATAAACACACGTTGTTAAGCACACAAATACATTTTAGTAAAAGCACACACACACACCATAGTATAACATAGACACCGGTAGTCACCTAACCACCCGACGTAGGCACGTGTTCATAACTTCCGGGAATTTATTTTTTTTTTGTTGTCATTCATTCCTTACTATGTATTTTGTTTTTTTCATCTCTTATTTTGTATTCAACATCTTTGTTATTTCTTAAAATTCTTTATGTTCCTTTCATTTTTTTTTCTCTTTTACTTTCAAGATAAACACGTTTATCCTTAGGCCACAAAGCACCATCATTCAAAATAAAGTAAAATCTTTTGGAATGAGTTTGAGAAATTTATGCCTTCATTTTTTTTTTAGAATTTCATTCATTTTAATTTTTTTTTCTTTGAATTTCAGCCAACACACACAAATACAAACATAATAGATAATAACTCACACGTATACACAAAAGAAATGTCGCGACATATAATACAAATTTAAAGTGAGTGTAATAACGTAACATCCTATAGCTGTGTGTGTGTGTGTTAATGAGCGTATCTTTAATAAACGCTCTAATTGGCAAATTTCGAAAATATCGTGTATCTGGCTATTTGTGGAGATAAAACATAACATTTAATAAATTTTTTTTTTTGGTAATAAGAAACTTTAAGTAATGTTTCATGAAAAGTTCATCCAAAAATGCACAATATTTGCAAATGAAATGTTGAAAAATTTTGAAAAAAAATATTTATGGCAGAAATAACAAGTATAGGCAAAAATTGTATAAGACTTAGAAAAAAGATGGAAAAAAAAACTAATAAAAAAGTGAGAAGAGAATCACTAAAACTATTAGAAAAAATTGACAAAAATATAGGGACATAATTCGAAAAAGAAATTAAATCATATTTCTACAAAATAAGTTAAAAATTGGCGCATAAAATAACAAAATATTAATATCAAACATTTAAAATATTAACAAATCACTTACATAAAATATTTGTTCTCGATATTTTCATTAATTTCATGCCCACTTCTGATTCGACGGGTATCATTTTTTTAAAAAATTTAGTTGAAAATAAACAGTCACAACATTGAATGTCCGTTGAAAGCGGAATATTCCTTCCTGAAATAAGAAAAAAAAAGAAACAAAAGGCTGTCAAATTCCAGGAAAACAAGAAAAAAAGTTACGAATTACAGATTTTTTCGATAAAAATTTAAAATTTTATAAATCAGCCAATAAAACAATACAAATGTTTCTAAGTAAGTTTTGCCACTTTCTCAAAACGTTGAAGAGCTTTAAGTCTGTTAAAAATATGCTAAATTACTGATGGCTTAGTGACTTAGTTATAATTTTTTTTTTAAAAAAATAATAGAAATTAAGACATCACGATATTACTAAAACCACTCGGAATAGCAGAAAAATTTATATATAAGACAATAAAACGATATAAGGAAAGGGGAGGCTGGAAGATTAAAAAAAAAAATTGGACGCAGTCAAATTTTGCGAACAAATGACGTCATAAGACAAGTGAGAGGACGATAATTTGCACAATCAGCCTATTCTGTAGCAAAGGATATGAAATATTTAAAACTTTTAAGCAGCTTCTTATCAGGAATGATCTACGACTCAAGACTTATAAAAGCCAACGGCTTCATGAGCTAACAATTAAGCAAAAGCAATTACCTGTTAAAAAAAGTAAGAAGCTACTTGACTGAAATAATCTTTCGGATGAAAAACTGTTCTTCCTGCAAGGCAACCATTACCAGCAGAATAAACGTGTGTACGCAAGAAGTTTTTCGAATGCTCCAAAAGATTAATTGACTGTTAAGCGACATCAAAACGTGACCAAATTCAAGATGTGGGAGCAAGTAGGGAAAGGACAGAAAAATTTGCCTGAATTCATCTCTGCCGAAGAATGGCCAGCGTCATCGCCGGAGATCAAGACATTAGATTTTTGCGTATGGGTCCATATCGAAGGTAAAGTAAGTTCAACAAGAGGCTTAATAATTGATGGGTTCAAGCAGCGTTTGACAATAGTTTGGGATGAAATGGAGCAAAAAATGCTGCGTGCCGCCTGTGTATTGCTTTTCAAACGTTTACGTCTCGTTAGCAAAGAAATGGGTGATAGTTTCGAACTTCATCATAAATTTAAGAAATTTAGGAATGTTATTAAACGTTTGGAATAAATAAAATAAAATATTGTGGACGACTTTGATTTTCATATCACTTTGTTTTACGTGCAGTTATTAATGGCCTTACTGTATCTATGGCCACGATCTCTCGCTGTGCGACGTCCTATTTGACACTAATTAGCTAAATAATTTATGTCAAGCGTCAGATAACTTTAAATATGCTTCAAAATTGTGTTTTGTTTCATCCTGAAAGGACTCAAGAAACAAATAATAATCTTAAGAAAAGCAGATTTTGTTTCAGAATTTTCAAATCTGTAAGAAATTTTGAGAACATGTATGTCACTAAATCAGAACAAATAAGATCTCATTTCCCAAGATTTTTATTAATTTATACTTGTGCGATTGCGCAAATATGCGCAACACTTTACTCATGAAATGTGGGACAAGTTTTAAATTGAATTTTTTTACATTTTTTACATTATTGATTTCTGATTTTAGCGTCTGAACTGTTTTATAAAAAAAACATCAATTTTAATAATATATGTATGTACATTAAATGAACGATATATATTCAGGCTTAAATTCTCTTAATGTACATTTTAAGCTTTTAAGACAAAAATTTAAAAACAGTTCAAAATACTGATTTCATTATTGGTAATGGTATTTTTCAGTTTCCCGACACTAAAAGTAAGTTTCAAAAATGTTAAAGCACAAATATGCTATTAAAATATTATATATTTAAAAGACACCAAATTTTGCCATCATTTTATCTTAACAAAAAACAAACTTTTGTTACAAAATATTTTTTTTTGTTGTCATGAAAATTTAGTCATAAATTACTAAGCCCAAACTGTATTATAAATAAATAAAAATATTCGTGCTACAACGACGTCAAACAACTTAAAGAGATTTAAAATCTTGAAAATGAAATTAAAATCCCTAACCGTGAAATTATATTTTAAAATATGCATTGTACAAAAAAAACAAAAACAAAAAAAAAAACAATGAAACAAGAAGTTGCCACATATTAAGTATATTTGCCACCTGGGAGCAATTATTTCCAGAGTAACAATGAAATAAATAAAAAAATAACATCAACAAAATATGCTAAAAAAAAGAACAAATTTTGATGTAAAACATAAAATATTAAAAAAGTTTTTCGCGTGCCTTAGCAAAAAAAGGAAGCTAAATGGAATACAATGTGCTGTGTATATTTTAAGAAAGAAAAACAAAAACGAGCGGTGCTTAACATTGTCTTGGTGGCAAGAAATTTAAAGAAATATGCATGAAATATTATGTATAAAATTAAATTTTAGTCCAACAATTTTTAGTTTACATAAATCTAATTTTAAAAACACCCCCAACACTATTTTACGAAATCTTATCAAATGTTGGTTCACATGGCGTATGAGTTACATTTAATTAAGATTTCTTTATTAAAACTCTTTAGTTTTAGAAATGTTTAATCAATTATTTTATCATTCAAACTTTTCTACTGCTTCATATTTTCACACATAAATTAATAATTATGTTTCTTTTTTTAATATTCCGCATTAAAATTTTCAATAAAGTCAATATACGATATCATGGACTCATAAACTTTTACAAACAACCACGCATAATTAAACTCTTAAAATTATACAAAATAAGCAACACAATATGGGCGTGACACACAATATGCAGCTATGATAGAAAATAAGATATATATTTGAATTATCTGTTTCATTGCTACAGCAAACTGTGCTGTGCTGTAGCTGCAACTGTTAATCTTACTACTTGCAACTATGTTTAAAATTGCTTTGGTCAAAATATTATGATGTTGGTTGATTTTTCATTGCTTGAAACTACAAATTTATCTGCTGTTATTGTCAAGCATACACACACTCATATATGCTTAGATAATATAGCACATATTGAAATGTATTCAAACACATACACTGCAAAATGCTGCTGCTGCCACTACTGCAAGCAAGCAATTGAACAATCGCCATTTCCTGCTGTGAATTTAACTGTAGCTGCTTTAGCTGATTTTGTTGTTGTTTTAAACGACTTATTGTTGTGTAACTTTTGTTATTGTTGTGAATACTGTTAATGTTGTTTTTGTTGTGTTGCTGCTTTAGTGTCTGTTACAGTTGTTGTTCAAAATTTTCGTGTGCATCATGTTGTTACTGCAAATGTTGCGCTACTGCTTTGTAGTCTTAACGCATGGAAAATGTGTTACAATTTAAACGCCCACTCTTGTAAGGGAGGAAGTACATGTTTTTATGTAAAAACAATGTTAATTGAACTTTTTTATTAAATAATTCATTTTGAAAATTAGGCAAACTCACGCAAAATTTGAGTCAAATCGGGGAAGGTCGAGTCCCGGAAATTTTCAATTTTGTTGAAAAAAAGAATTTGAGAATGTCTCTAAGGAGATTTATTGTTATCAAAAGGCACCCAAATTTGACTCATAGCTGTCCATTGTCTTAAAGTTTTGTCAAAATCTAACCTCAATCATTTTCTTATAACAGTTATGATTTTAGAGATTTGAGCATCATTTGTTCTATCGAATATTCCCATTGTAGATTTTTTGATAAGCCAAATGCGAGCTGATTGTATTTATAGCCAAAAATTAGTTAAAAAACATCATTTCCGTTTAGGTTCCCTCCTTTTTAAGCTGCTCTTCGTTTTATTTCAACACTACGACGTGACTATAATCATCTGCATGGGTGTGCGTAACATCCTTTTCTACTATATTTATTGTCTACTGTATGTATGTGTGGCATACACACACATAGTATAGCCATAGCACATAGCACCTACGCCCACTTTTAACCAAACTAACAACATTTTGTTGCATTGTTGCTCATAAATTTTAATTTAAATTTATGCACTTGGAAAATTTTGTATTTTTCGCATTTTCACATTAAAAAACAAAAAAAAAAAGGACATGCAGCAGCAGCGGTGGCAACAGTGAGTGTGCTATGCAGGATACTGACGTATGACAGCGTATTTTAAAATTTTGCATATTTTGTTGTTGTTGTTGCTGCCACCGCTCTCATTTCCAATTTCATGCAAGTTTGTGGTCGTAACATGGTTATTTGAAATTCGGTAACACGCGGTGGTATTTTGTGGAATTTGATAATTAATTAAATCGCATTCAATTGCGTATTATGCATGTGAGTTTATGCGCAACAAAATTGAGTATTCAAAGTGTTTAAACGCAGCTTTATGCTGTATACATTTGTTTAATTACTTACTAAAGTTGTATGAGTATTTTCATGTAAAATTTAGTTGAAATTTTTTTAAAACAAAAAATTAAAATTTGCGTAAGGTATCCTTAAGTTCAATTTTAACAATTCGTTTGAAATATCAAATATTTTTAATATCGAAATTACAGCTTAAAAATTCTGCTGGGATGACTAAACATTTGTTTATTGACTTATTGCGCCTAGTGGCAAAATGCACTGAAAATGTAAAGAAAATCAAAGAGAAAGCTGCGAAAACCCAACGTTTATTAATAAAAACATTTTGATTTTAACTTGACTCGCAACAGCAGCGGCCTGTGACAGCGATACAGCAAAAGAGCTGACAAGAAGACAGATAGCAGTACAGCTAAAGAAGGCACCATTCAACGTAGTGCCATTGTATTATTGTTTGTTTTAGCGTATCTCACTTTAGTCAAGGATATGCGCAAGCTAAGCAGGCAGGATAACATTGACGTTGCACAGTTGCTGTTTAGTAAATTTTTCTATTGCAATAGCAGCAACTGTTTTCGCTTGCAGCGATAAACGTGCGCAAGAATACGCTTTATTTTCACTTATTGCTCTTTCTTAGTAGCGCTTGCAGTTTTTTGTTAAAGAAAGTCATTGATACTCATTTTAAAGAGATTCGATACATACTTGAACTCGCAATTACTTATGTTGACTAAAATTTCAATTGGAAAATGTAGCATAGATCAAAAATCTGCTAAAGATAAGACGATTGCCACTCGGTCTCAGACTCCATTTTTTGAAAAACTTCTCTTACAATTTGAATCCTTGCAGATTCAAAACTCTTACAATCTGCATGATCAGTAGTGAGCACCTTCAATTCTCTCAAACATTTTTCCGATTCACGTATTTATTATTCTGGCGATCACTTCAACATAGGATTAAAATGGCAGCGGTTTTTGCCTAAAAGGGCTCAGATCCAATGCTTGCCGGCAGGCTTCAGTTTCTGATTTTTATTTACGCTGTTTGATTTGAGTCAGATCTTGACGACATCTTATGAGCAATTCGACTTTAGTGATAGCCTTTGGCCACTAAATTTTCAGAAATTCGAAAAATAGTTGCAGGTAATCATTTGAAAATTTTATGGCGGAGCCAAATTTTATTGACTCAAAGATTTTAGGCTTCATTGTGAGCTGAATGTGAAGGTAAATTTCGCTTTGGTGTTCCTAGCAACTTCGTTTTTTACTATTACTGCCATGAGGTGTTATTATAGTACCCAAGTAAGTAAACTGATACAATATTTCTATGCTGTATTCACCTATCATGAAACTGGCATGAATTGGGCGAATCGACATGCTATTTGTCTAATTTATGTTCATTTCCAGAGCTAATTCTTTCGTAAGAGTTCTAACGGCAGTGAGTTTTCCTTACATCTCAAACTGCTTGTTGGGCGAGGAGAGATTTATCATGGGTGTAAGTGAAATCTTCCAAAAGTTCGAAAGTCAAATGAAAGCTACGACTTGTAGAGTCTAGAACTCTGCTAAAAACATCGTCAAATGCTACCAGAAACAAGAAAAAAAAACAACTTTGGCACACACCTGAAACGAGCTCAAAAGGATCAGAAAGCTTCCTATTTTGTAACAGGTGTATGGAGCCTGAATGAGTTTAACGAAATTGTGTACTGCGGCAATGCCTGCCACACATTTATCTGCCCTACGATAAAGCGAAGTTCACTAATTTGATCAATACACGATCTGTTCAGGTGAAAATCTTTTTTTTTTCTTGGAAGGGCACACAAAAATGAGTTAAAAATTTGACTCATATTAGAGTCTGAAATATGTAACTATTCTGTGTTTGAAATATAAATGTTTTGACTCTTTTTGGAGACATATGAGACACATAATTCAAAGTTTAAAGAGCCTCCTATATAGAACGAAAGCCTACTTTTTCAAATTTATGGCTTGTTTTCAAATTCGAAATATCAAAAAAAAAAAACTCAATTTTTTGAAACCACAAAGTTTTCTATGACTTCACCATTTGGTGTATTGTTAAAAAAATGATTTTGTTGATAGGGCTAAAATAGTTTTCATACACATTCTGGCAAAATGTTGCAAAAAGATAACATGTTCCCATGGTATTAGATTTTGTTTTTTCAAATTCAAATTCATAAGACTTTCCTTTGGATTTAATTTTAAGTAACATTTTTGTAGGTAACTTAGATCAGCATTTTCATTATTTTTATTGAACTCATCTTTTTTTTAAGTGGGACTTGCGTTTCTAAGTATTAACAATTTATATTTTATCGAAACCCGTTAGAATATCTGTTTAAACCATAAATCCTTGTTTTTAGTTTTAATTTTTATGAATGACGTCGATACAAGGACGTTACTTTCAAATTATGGATTGATTGCGTACATATAACTAAAAAATTATTAGTTTAGTTATTTAAATAAATTGCTACTAAAGAAACGTTTTCAGTTTAAATTTCTTTCCAGAATTTATGAAGCATAACAGAGTCAGAAAAGAGTCATAGTTTTAGCGTGTTTCTTACTCTTTTGAAGTTCAGAATTTATGAAACATAAGGGAGTCAGAAAAGAGTCAACTAGCGTGGCTAGCAACTACGTTATTATCAAAAATATGAATCATTTCAGACTAACGAAATCTGAACGCTCAGAAAATTGTTTAAAGAGGTATTGCAATAAGTCCGGATTTTTGAAATGTTCGCTTAGTTTCCTATGAGCCAGTTTTCAGTTATTTATTGATCTTCCCAAAATTTGAATAAGAATGAAGTTGTTACGTATTCAACAGCATATTGATTATTTTTATCATAAAAAGGATCAGTTATAAAAACGTTCTACTTCGTTATATTAAGGTAATCGAAAGGCCAAAGTTTGAGTGCAATACGCGTTGAGTGCATCATCCATCATCACCATCTAACAAAATATGCTTGAAAATGATTTCTTTATTTTTGCACTTAATGCTACCGTCTCTATTAACTGTCACAATTTACTCAGTTTTTAATGTTTTTTTTTTCGCTTCAGTCTTTAGGCCGTTATTTTATTGTGCATTGCATTTTATTTTTTAATTTATTTCTCGCTTTTTCTTTCATTCTTGAACAAACGTCTCACTGCAATAACCCAACAATAAAGATATAAAATGTTAAGGATAATGAAATGTTTGCAAGGAATTGCAGTAACTTTAGAGCAATAAAACAGTAAAATAATACAGAATATAAATTTTTTTTCAACGTTTTGTGCCATTGCTGTTGTTGTTTTTTCAGTCACCATTTATTGTCTTAGCCTGGTAAAATTGTTGACATAGTTCTCTCTCTACTTTTATTTTTTTTTCATTCGTTATTGTGTAAATAAAAGAACGCGCTAGAAGTCAGTAGAGCAGCAGGTCACGTTAAGAAAACGCATTAAATTACAAGACATTGTAGTAATTAAGAGCTTGCAGTAATATGATATTGCACATGCTATGAGTAAAGGAAGGTACGTGTTGCGTAATAGTTGTATCACAGTTTAATATTTTCCTTAAATTCGTTTCTTTTTGTGACTATTGCAATTCAAAATTTTGAAAATATCTTGCAGAAAATGCTACGAATTTTTCATCACAACTCCTTTCTATTTTTCATAAATCAATGATATTTTAATATGCTTTGACCTTTGATAAATTTTCAAAACAAAAATTTTAATGCCCACAGCACTTTTGCGTTTGGGTTCAACTCTTGCTATACCGAAAATTCTATCAATTTGTTTGACATACAGCATAAATCCTTTGTGAATTTCAACAGATTTTATCAAAGTTTCAGAATAACAAACTTCCTTACGCTGAAACTATCAAGGGATCAAAGCAAAACTAGCAAGTCATAATCAATATTTTGACGACTGACATTTCGAAAGTAACAGCATTGAAAACATATACAAATGTACATACTATATATGTATATATGAAAGAAAGTCAGTTTGTTTGTATGAGTTTAGTGACTATGCGTGAGTAGGATAAAGTTTTCGTATTGAAAATTACATGGGAAAAGTCAATTTTCAATCAATCACTGACAGGCAAAAATTAAACAAAGGGTACGCAAATACAAATTTTACATATGGTGTATGAATAAGCAGGGTATAAATAGTACAGGGTGTGTTTGTAAAGTTTTTTATGTTAATATATTTTAAGCAGTTTCCGCAAAACTAAGAAAATTGTTATATTTTAAAAGGCTTTTGGGGCCATATATAATTTTCAAAACTATATCATCAAAAATCATAAAAAAAATTTCTTAATTCAAAATGAAAACATTTCTGATTTTTGCTGGAAGTAAATTGTTTCTATTGTAAATAAATTGAAATATCTAACTACACACATCCACATGTACATTGTCCTCAAAGTTTTAACTTTAAATTTGAGTCTCAAAACTTTTTGAGGTTGATCTACATACGACACATATGCAAAAACAATACAAGCTTACATAGAATGCGGCCATTTTGCATTTCATGCCACACATTGTTATACACAATCCAGTCAACTGTCATTCAAACATTCAACTTTACAAACATTGCGTTTAGTAGAAGAATTGATTAAATGTTGCAAAATTAATAAATTGCTTTCTGAAACAAAACTTAATTGTTTGGTTGTGTTGGCAACTCTACATTTGATTAACAATTATAATATGCAAATTTTGTTATTTATTATGCAAAGCCTTTGAATGTCGAGAAGATGAAACTTTTTCTATAGAAATAAAATGTTGGGATTTCATTTTATTTTTTTTTTTGTTTCTTTTTTTCATTGGACAACTGAAATTGTTGCTTGCAGTAGAATAAATTTAACATATGTGTATGTTGCTGAAGTTTATTTTGCTAAAAAAGTTATCTTATGATGCAGTCGACTCTTATGTTACAATGCTTTTAGGGGTCGTTTAAATAAATCGTATGTCAATTGTTAGTTTTTTTTTGTCCTCTCTAGTTAGCAACCCAGCGGCCAATCGATGAAATACTCATGTATGAAAAGCTATACCCTTTGTGTTGTATGCTTTACAAATGAAATTTTTATTGTGATATTTTGTTTATTTGCCTGCTGACTGCCTGCTTTGTATATGGAGCTGTAGGCAGTCTACTTGCTGGCTGTCTGCTTTGTATATGGTCTTGCCTGTTGGCCGCATGCTTTGTGTGTGGAGATGTAGGCAGCTCTCTAATTTATACAGGCACTTAGTAAGCAATGTTTTAAGATAATCTGCCTTTCGTTTGTTACACATTGTATATAGAGTTGTAGGCAAGCTGCCTACAAAGTGGCCATCCCTTTGTAAAAAGGATTTACAGTTGTTGCTGGAGTTGTGAGCCTGAGTGCCTACAATGAGTATAACTATTCATCTATTTTCGATATCTTCCCAGTTTTTTCAAATTTGCATTGTTTCTCCTGTAATATGACACAAAAATGTACATGTTTTTTTTTGTATATCAGCTCATGTAGAGTTTTGCTTTGAGTGACTAAAGCTTTTATTACCAATTATATTTTTAAACGAAAATTTCGATATTGTGTCATTGTTGTGTTTTCTTTTGTTTTCAAGAAAAACTTTTTGGCATTTAAGTAACCGAAAACAAATTTGGTTTTCGTATTAAAATTTTAATAATGTGCAGACAAAATGATATTTACAAATTTGAAAGGAATTTTTACTGAGGTACGAGTAAAAAAAATTTGTGTACACACAATGAAAATTTTGTTTGTTTTTGCTTCGGTAATTTTTTTATAATTCTTTAATTTGCTGCAAGCATTGTTTACCATATGTAATTTGCTCACAGGATGTGTAGCAAAACAATTCTCATACCTTTCACTCAGGCACTGATTTCCTGTAGATTTTGAGGTTACGCTTAGCGCTTGCGATGTTTTTAAAACGCTTGATTTTTTATTATTTTTTTTGTAATACATCCTGTGTGAAATTTCGCTGTCGGTCATATTAAAGAAATTAAATTTGTATTAACTGACAAAATATGCGCTATTTAAAACGCGGAGATACTCTTTTTTGCCAACGAACATATGTCCCTTTAAAAAGCAAAGTAAAGATGTTTGTTTAAAATGTAAAGGACATAGAAATAACCAAAAACCAAGTTTTATTTAATTTTAGTTGATAGATTTGGATTACGGCACAACAGAGTTATCTCATTTTTAATGTATACTTTTATATAAGGGATGTTTCACATCAACCGGATCACCAGCATGTCCAAAGTTTTTGTGACCCAAATCTTCTTGAAAGTCTTAACTCTGAAGTCTCACTGAACATTTTTGGAAGTTTTAAAATAGCGGCTCAATATGACGCAATGCGTAGAGCTCTCATAAAATTTTTGTAAACATTGAAAATAAATTTAAAATAAATCAAAAAATTTTGTTTGTGGTTTTGCTGCATAGCTAGGGTGATTAAGAAAATGTTGGGACTTAAAAAACTTTCGTAAGACTTTAAGTTTTAGATATGCAGCTGTTGCCAACTAATTGGAAACGAAATCATTCGTTGTGTTATTAGTGGTTTTTCTCATTTATTTTTCTATGTGCACCAGAAAATTTATATTTAATGTAAATTTGGGAACATAATTGAAATCAAATTCATAGCATAAAAAAGTTGTATGAGAGATGTTCTGCTCAAACCTCACATTTAACTGAGTCAACTAATTGGAAACAAAAAATTATTTGTAAAAAATTAAAGAAAAACTTGATAATAGATTCCAAAAAAGATATTGTGATATTTTCATTGCTTTTAGGAACACTGTTTGACCAAATTTGCTTATAAGCATATTCTTGATCATGGGTAGTAGCCAAAAGTTGCACACCGGCCATGAGTAAGTCAATTTTTGACCTTTGAAAGACGGCCATGAGCTATCAGGCGATGCCAACATAGCTAAATTGCTCCAAAAAGATAGTATTCAGTGCACTTTATCATTTCGATAAGTATGACAAAACAAAAAATGTTCCTCGCAAATAGGAACCTTGTAAGACTGCTGAGTATAAGGATTGCCAGATTGTGCGTACGGCAAAATTGGATGCTCGTAAGACTGCTGCAGACATCGAACGCAAAATAATTGATCAATAAGAAGCATAAATATCCAAATAAACTGTCGCTTGTCGATTAGTTGAGGCTGAACACGATGAAGGAATTTCACGCAAGAATCATTTGGTGGCTGTTCAGCTGAGAAAAAGCCGCATACAATTCGCTAAGACGCATTTTCGACGAATAAAGTTTATGAAAATATTGTTATTATTAAAAAAAATATGTAATTATAACAATAAAAAATAAAAAAAAAATATTTTACCTATTTTTTAGGTAAAACACATTTCTCGTTTAGAATTTCAAATGGCTTCTAAGCCCATAAAACACCCTATATTTTTTGTATACTCTGCACACACACAATGATAACGCAATTTAGCACACTAAATTTGACTTACAAATAGAGGTGACATTGAGCTGTATATATTGCACAATAAAATTGCACATTCTAAACTTAACAATAAAATTGTGCACTTTATATTCGTGTACACTGCCTTACAAATTTAATGTTTATTAAAACAATACACATGTATGAATACATTTACACTTGCACATACCAACAAAAGCTATAAATATTTAAATATTTGAGTGTGAGTTTACTTCATTTAAATTTTTTTTTCTCGTTTTACCACACCAACGGCGGTAGCAGTAAAAACAGCAGCACTACAACTTAAAACTTTGGTGTAATATAAGGACACATATACATACATACATGCCAGCAGACGTAATTACAAACGCAGACATGCATACATATGTATGAGCAAAAAAATAAGTACACAAGCATATAACGTAGGTGTACTAAAGGGATAAGCAAAAAAACAGTAACCAAAAACTTTCAGTGAGTATGCTACCCCTATGCGTACAGCAACAATAACGTCAGCAAAATCAAGTACAACAAAAATAGCGGCAACAACAAATATTACTTTAAATATAAACAAAAACAGTAGTCATAACAATTTGAAAAAAATAAGCAAAATTTTGTGTGTAAAAGTAAGCAGTTTTGAGTATTTGCCACGTAGAAAATGATGACGTTTCAAAAAACACAAAAATATTGCACCTGTGCGAAATATTGCCCAAAATTAAAGTCTCTCAAAAATGAAAATCGTCCAATAACGAAATGACCAATATTTTCATTTATTCCTTGTTATTTTTGTTTAACCGCTTAGTAATAGAATAGAAAAATATAAAAATCGAAAAAAAAATCTACATAAATATAATTATAGCTGTTTTGATGTTCGCATATCACGCAAAAACTGCTTGATCAATTTCAATCAAATTTATTCAGGGTTATTTCTTAGAAGCTTGGTCTCAATCACCAATTAAAATTGTCACGATATTCCTGTTAAGTATCAAAATATTTAAATATTAAAATTGTTAAGCCGTATTTTTTTTTAAATTTTTTTTTAAATGAGGATATATTCGATTATGAATAAGTTTTCGAAAATCGAGTATTTTTGAAAAATCCTAGAACATCCCATATATTAGAACATGTATAATGCACATACATGGTTAAGAGTTGTAGCACAATTTCTCCACAAGATTTTTTTCCAGCTTCTGACAATGATGGTACGTGCAGCGATATTTCTTTACAGAATTTTTAATTCTTAGAAATGTAATTTTAAAACAAAAGAAATAATGAAAATTTATTTTCTACTTCCTGCCAAAAATCCATATCTTCTCACTCTACTCTACTCGAATCGAGCATTTTGTAAAATTGCTGTATATATTTTTAGCATTAAAACGTTAAAGATATTTTGAAAATTTACCCAGTCAACATACGAAACGTCGCTTAAACATTTAATGAGGGCATTTTACATTTATTACATACAACAACAAGGAACTCACAACAACAGCCAGCAGGCAACAAACAAACAAACAAACTAAAACACCCGACACATGCCCTTCATGCTACTTCAATATCCTGCTGGAATTTGAAGGCACCGTTAAAATTTTTAAGCAACATTTAGATGCCGCAACATAAAGCTGCTGCTGCTGCTCTTGCTACTGTATGTGGTATAAAGTGTAACAACATATAGCATACGAGTTGTATCAACAACACCAGTGAGTGGAGTAGGAGTTGCATAAAAAAGTAGTAGATATGGCAAGCATGTTAAACACGTTATAAACTAACACACAATACTATGTCTGTGAGTACTCAGTTGTATTAAAACACGCGCGCGCGACGATGACGTCAAAAAAGTTGGCATACCATATTATTACATTTTAGCATCCACTCACACCCAATGGCAGCAACTTCAATGTTGCCTCAATGCCGCCCATCCTCATTTGACATGCACGCAAATTACATTCCAAGGGTAATGAAAAATTTAACATGGCTTTCAAAAAATACAAAAAAATAAAAACAGAAAACTTAACTGATAAATAGGCGCAAAAAATGTTGTTGTGATGAGGGATCTTCTTACTTAAAAACGTGGAGAATACATTTTTAGAGAAGGCTTAAAAATAGTCCTTTTGATTATTATTTTTATTCTATTCTGGGACGAAAAGCACTTGAAAGTAGAGGGTTGAAACTAGCAAAAAAAGGTAAAGAAAAATCTCGAATAATTCTTTTCCACCAAAATTTTGATTTTAACATTTAAAAAATCTAAAAATTTTTATAGAATTTTCTGAACAAATTTATTAATTTCCCAAATTTTAATCATAAATTAAACTTTTGCAATTTTCGATCAAGAACTTAAAAGTAAAATTTAATCAAATAGTTTTTTTTTAATTTGTTTTTAGTCGACTGATTATTATCAATTAATTGAAAATTATTTGACCGAATTTAGTCATTTGCAGAAACCGATTTTCATGTGAAATTTCACAAATCGATTAAGTAATTTTGCATAACTTTGATCAAGAACTTAAAAGGAAAATTTAATCAAATAATTTTTTCTTAATTTGTTTTTTAGTCAATTTTTAATTATTTGAAAAAAATTTAGTCGAATTTACAGTCATTTGCAGAAACCGATATTCATGTAAAATTTCATAAATCGTTTAAATAATTTTCAATTAACAAATAGTTTTTTGATAAATATTGTCAAGAGCTTGAGCAAGCTGTGCTGCGCATTTTTGAGTAAAATATAATTTTTGTTTAAGCCAACTTCCTCACTGGAAGTTTCTAACAATCATTTTTTTTTTCAATTTAATCAACAACCACATAATGCCTATGAGGAAAGTTATTTGCACCACATGAAATATTTCACTTTAGCTGCATAAATTTTTGGTCAGCAACAAAATTTTCCTAATTTATCCTCCCTATGCCGTACAATTTTAAATACTTTTAACCTACTGAAATATTTATGAAACGACTATTTAACATTCGACGCTAAATGGAGAAATGCAAACCACTGAAAGCGGCGGCATTAATACGCGTGTACAAACAAAAATTACCACAATCAACATTAACAACACAAGCGCGCAACACCAACAGCACATTAGCAACACAAAACACGTTCAACTCGACTGACACTAAGTCAATAAAATTGTTTATTTATCAATTAATAAACTCAATATCTCGGTTATCACTAAACCAATAAAATGACCGGTTGCAACGTATCCTTGGCTGATCGTTAACATTTTCAAAGTTGTTGCTGTGCTGCGCTGGCATGGGTGGTGGCAGTAACTTGACACTTTGACACTTTCACATTACGTTGGCTGTTTGCATTTGCAATATTTGCGCTTATGCTGCATTTCCGTCGCTATCCATCAGTGATAAAATCAAATTAACACTGTTATATTCAACAACAACAACAACAACAACAACAACAAATATGCCGCCACCCTAAAATGTCAGTAAATTATTTTCGAAATTGACATTTGACAGCTCTCCTGAATGAGAAATCATAATGTAAGCAGCAGCAGACAGCAAGCAGCAAAAGCCGCACAAATTAGAAACGACGATGACGCTTCAGTAACTACTGTCGCGCTGTGGTTTGTTGTGATAATTTTGATTTGATGACGTTGCGAATACGAATGCGGTACAGTGATTTAAGGAATTTTATAGTAAGCCACTTTTAGTAAAGTTGGACATTAGTTTAGGTAAAATGCTCTTGAAATGCTTAAATGATTAAGTGAAGTTTTCAAAAAGCATGAAAATGTAAGGCAGCATGAAAATGTAAGGCCAATGAACGCGATTAGGCAGGAGCGGGTGGGCGGCATTTAACAGTTCATCAAATTAGAATTCATCATCTTTGAACTTAATGTTACCTCACCAAATTAAACAAAAACCAATGGAAATCAACTTTTAGAAGAATTGTTTTTAAGTATCATAACTTCGTAACGAAGGTCACACTTCACACGCAGTTGCTATAGCTCTGTCAATGCCAAAAATTGGTTATTTATTTTCCAAAAACTCCTCACAATCCTTTTTTTATAAAAAAAAACACAAAAACTGCATTATATTGACAAAAAAAAAGTTAGAAACTTTTTAAAAAAAGTGACCAACCACACATGAGCACGTTTTGTTGCACCGCAGCACAAATTGTGCTGCAACAAAAAATATTTTTTTTTTGATTGGTTTTTGCTGCTGTTATACAGCGCTGCCACACCCACTTTTGTTTCATAATATATTAGCTAAGCAAATAAAGTTGCATGCAACAGAAAATGATTTTTATAAAAAATTTATGCAAACATTTTTATTTGCAGCAGAGACCACACGAAGCAAAGAAAAAAAAAATGACAAAAAATATATTTTGAAATGCATGAATGCACAAATTTTCATGCATCGCATTTTTCATTTCATATTTTTATATATTTTTTTTTTCTTTTCAAAAAGCTTTGCCTAAGCTGTGTCCTTTTCAGTAAATTTCAATCTTATGTGAAAAATTTTGCGCTCACTTGTGAGTTTTCTAAATCTTTTAGAATTTTTATTTTTTTCATTTCTTGAATTAAGATTTATATTTTTTTTCCGAATTTCTCTTTCATTTCTATGCATTCTAAGCGCTGCTGTGTGGAAAGCTTTAAAATATCTTTCAAAGTCGCATGCAGTTGCTGGATTTATGAGCAACTATTGCAGCGTCAGCAAACTATTTATCATGCATAAAGTTCGAAGCAGCGCGAAAGAATATTTTTGCATTTTTTACTATTGGTTTTTTAAAAGACTTTTGCCAAAGCGTTGCTTTGACGAAATATGTTGTTGGCTACAAAGCATACATCAAATAGTATTATTAAAAAAAAGGGGATGAAAATGATATCAAAGTTTTAATGCAGTCTTTATGTCCCTAAAATTCCAAAAATATTATATTTATGAGAGTAAAATATTTTTCTTTTAAACTGCCTGCATAAAAATTATTTTCTGAAAATTTAATATATTCACTTGTCATAAAATAGAACTGACATTAAATTCCAATATATGCATATAATTTAATAGTTTTCTTAACAAACTGCATCACTCAAAATATGCACACACACCACATACAGTGGGCTAAACTGTGCAGTGGCAAACTATTTAAGTGTTGAAATTTAAAAGTTTTTTTACGTGCGTCGCTTCTTTCACAGCTGCAAGTTATATGTATGTGTATATGTGTACAACAGCATGAGTTCCTATGAAATCTTTGCGACCCACTTAGTCAGCCATTGCAACCAACAGCAGCAGCTGCAGTAGTAAAAAAACAGCTGCATGTGCAGCATTTGCTACTTTTCGCGTCAACAGCCAGTCTCACAGGTATTGCTTTCTATTAGCTAAAACTTGCATACATACATACATGCATATGGAAACACAGCAGCAGTAGTTGTTGTTAAAGCAGAGTTTCCTTTAACGTACGTGATTTTTATAAATAAGCAAAAATACACTTAAAGAAAATGCGTTTTTGTGTGTTGTTTTGCTTTTGTTATTTTTTGGTGCTGTTTTTGTATTTGTTTTTTTTTGTTTTTGTTTTTTTTTTGTTTTTGTTTTTGTTTTCGTATTTGTTTTTGTTTTATTTTTATTTTTAGTTTTAGTTTTAGTTTTAGTTTTAGTTTTAGTTTTAGTTTTAGTTTTAGTTTTAGTTTTAGTTTTAGTTTTAGTTTTAGTTTTAGTTTTAGTTTTAGATTTAGTTTTAGTTTTAGTTTTAGTTTTAGTTTTAGTTTTAGTTTTAGTTTTAGTTTTAGTTTTAGTTTTAGTTTTAGTTTTAGTTTTAGTTTTAGTTTTAGTTTTAGTTTTAGTTTTAGTTTTAGTTTTAGTTTTAGTTTTAGTTTTAGTTTTAGTTTTAGTTTTAGTTTTAGTTTTAGTTTTAGTTTTAGTTTTAGTTTTAGTTTTAGTTTTAGTTTTAGTTTTAGTTTTAGTTTTAGTTTTAGTTTTAGTTTTAGTTTTAGTTTTAGTTTTAGTTTTAGTTTTAGTTTTAGTTTTAGTTTTAGTTTTAGTTTTAGTTTTAGTTTTAGTTTTAGTTTTAGTTTTAGTTTTAGTTTTAGTTTTAGTTTTAGTTTTAGTTTTAGTTTTAGTTTTAGTTTTAGTTTTAGTTTTAGTTTTAGTTTTAGTTTTAGTTTTAGTTTTAGTTTTAGTTTTAGTTTTAGTTTTAGTTTTAGTTTTAGTTTTAGTTTTAGTTTTAGTTTTAGTTTTAGTTTTAGTTTTAGTTTTAGTTTTAGTTTTAGTTTTAGTTTTAGTTTTAGTTTTAGTTTTAGTTTTAGTTTTAGTTTTAGTTTTAGTTTTAGTTTTAGTTTTAGTTTTAGTTTTAGTTTTAGTTTTAGTTTTAGTTTTAGTTTTAGTTTTAGTTTTAGTTTTAGTTTTAGTTTTAGTTTTAGTTTTAGTTTTAGTTTTAGTTTTAGTTTTAGTTTTAGTTTTAGTTTTAGTTTTAGTTTTAGTTTTAGTTTTAGTTTTAGTTTTAGTTTTAGTTTTAGTTTTAGTTTTAGTTTTAGTTTTAGTTTTAGTTTTAGTTTTAGTTTTAGTTTTAGTTTTAGTTTTAGTTTTAGTTTTAGTTTTAGTTTTAGTTTTAGTTTTAGTTTTAGTTTTAGTTTTAGTTTTAGTTTTAGTTTTAGTTTTAGTTTTAGTTTTAGTTTTAGTTTTAGTTTTAGTTTTAGTTTTAGTTTTAGTTTTAGTTTTAGTTTTAGTTTTAGTTTTAGTTTTAGTTTTAGTTTTAGTTTTAGTTTTAGTTTTAGTTTTAGTTTTATTTTTAGTTTTAGTTTTAATTTTAATTTTAGATAGTTTTAGTTTTAGTTTTAGTTTGCGTTTAGTTTTAGTTTTAGATTTTTTTGTATGCGCTTACTGTTACTTATCAAACATTTTGTCTTTGTCAATGCCATGGTGTTTCAGTGTAACTCTGTATTATATACAGTGTAATGGTGCACACTCAGGTTGCAAGGTAATAGTCAAAAATGCAGCCAATTATTTTACATTTAAAATGCAGCAACTACTGCTGCAGCAACACTACATCTTGGCTTCTTTTGGCACTTTACGCCCGCTTTACGCTGCCTAACAACTTGGCGAGACTCAACCAATTTTTTTTTCGCTTATCTTTTAACATAAGCCATTCAAGCAAAGCCATGCTGCAGTGAAACGTGCATGTTTCATGTTATGCTTATGACAGTATGGCCGCCGTATACACTAGACTATCCATATTTTAATCAAGTAGCTTGGTATGTAAAGGTCCTTGCTTAAGAAAAAGTATTATTTTTGAACAAAAAGAAAATTTTATTTAAGCCCAGCTCACTTGAAACTTATTAGTCTGTAAATTTGATTTTTACGTTTTTTTTTTTAATTTTATATACCATTTGGATACCGTAAGTAATTCAGTATGAAATTTTTGGAAATAAGGTACTCTCTAGAATACACGTGCAAGGAAGTCTCTGTGGAAATATGGCAACATCAAAGATTTCTCTCATACAGCAGCACCGGTAAGTCATGTTTCTTTAGTTTCTCATGCAACGAACATTTTCTTTGAACTGCAATTAAAAACTTTGAAAAAAAAGTAACGCAGTGATTTTTTTTCTTTTTAATTTTTATTTGAGTCTGTATTAATGTTACATACTTCACTTCTTCTGGCGTTCCTTTTTTTTAATTTTTTTTATAACTGCTGTCAGTTGCTCATTTAAGCGGATTTTCTTAGTTTAAAGCTCATTAACCCGTATCTGCTTTTATTTTTGCTTTCCATTGTGCTTTGCATCTGACTTTTTTTTTCTAAGACTTTTGTTGGTCTGAATATAATCTGCTCCTAAGACTCCTAAGAATTTTCATTGTGTGGGCATAAAGGAGTGAAAAAATTGTATACTGCGTTCAAGTGGAGAATTTAAATTTAAGAAACAGAAACATTCATCAGGGTTTTGAAGACATCTCTGTTCATATCGAAATTGTTTTGACGTCTTTTCTATATCAATTGGTGCAAAATTTTTTTTTTTTATTAAATCCATAAGTTGAGGCAAAACTTTAAAAAGAACTACAATAAGAAAAATTATTTGAAACTCAATTTTTTGAGTTGTGTAGTAAAACTGACATCGTATTTAAACCAGCAATTGAACATTGATTAAATAAAACTGATTTGTAATTCACTCGAATTAAATTCTTTTGGTTAATGTTTTCTTGATATTATTAAGATTTTCAACACTTTCAATAGCATTTTAATGTATATGTGTCATTTCTATTGTTACTGTCGAAAAAGAAGAAGAAAATAATAGCACTTCAAATGATTTGATTCACACTTATTGATAGAAACGTTGATATTTTATTTCAATATCAATTTCAAATAAACAAAATAAAATTCAAGAATATTATTACCTAAGAACGCCTTAGAGTATGCTATGATTTGCTTGCATGTCACATTTGTTTAAGCCGTATCAAAAATCAATTTCTGTCAATGCACACGCAGCATTTTTCTCCTCCCCATAAGCTGATAGTTTAATTTTATTCATTTTATCGTAAAGGATTTTTCAAACCGTAAAGAAAAGACTTATACTTACGTATGTATTTGTTTTTAAGTAAAACATCAAAACTCTGTCTTTTTTAAAGTTTCGCTTACTTTTGTGTTGTATTCAGTCACCCCTTTTTTTATTTTCGTGTTATTTCTCGTTTAGGTTTTTTTTTTCAACATTTTATCCAAAAATAAAATTTCATACTGCGTGTTGCTGTATTGTTTTTTTCATGCTGGCTGTGTGTACATGTATTCATTTAATCAGAAAAGAGTTTTTGTTATGCTTTTTGTTGTAAGCGGCGCTTATTGCCTTCTCAAAAAAATAAAAGTACATCAAAGGAAAAAAAAAATAGAAAAAAATTCGAAAAACAAAAATGTCGCAGTTCTATTACTTTTACTATTTGCACAACATGGTTGTGAATGTTACGCGAAAACGTTGTGTTTGTACTGGCAAAATTGTTATTTGGCCAGTCGTTTGCAATAAATCATGGCAGTGGTACTGAAATTTATCGAAAATAATACTTCATTTAAATGGTAAAAGGATTTGCAAAAAATATTAGTAAAAGTTTTTAGATATAAGTGAAAAAATAAGAAGATTTGAGCATAAAATGTTTTGAAGTAAAATGGAAATTTGAGACAAAATCATATAAATATTGCATCAAATCGATAAGACAAATTTGAAACGATTTGTGTATGGATTGAACGCGAAATAAAATTGAATTGAAATTGCATTTTCCTATAAGAAATCCAATAAACATTTATAAAAGGATAATTTTAAATAAAAAATCCTTCGCTTTCTCTGTATGAAAACCAAAAGTTCGGCACACGCTGCAGTCATTCATCATAACTGTCAACGCGTGTTATTTCCATTACCATTTCGCGTCTCGCAAACTAAACAATAACTGAATACCTTAGCATGCACAGACATAAATACTGCAAACACACACACACACATAAAGCAACATTTACATTTACCTGCATACATACAGATATAAAAATAACAACTCTTATTATCAAAACACGTACAAAACAAATAAAAATATCTAAAGAAAAACACAAAATAAAATGTTAAAATATAAATAAAATAAAATCTACCAAAATAGCTTACACTGGACAAAAACTAACATAAATATATATATATACAAACAACAAAACGTATATGTATATAAAAAGACATATGTGTAAGTACATTTACCAAAACGTATAAATTCGTTGTGCGATTTGGAAAAATTCCTAATGTTTATTCAGCTGATGACATAAAACGAATTTAATATTTTGTGCAATCAGCAAGGTAAGGTAACATATAGGGGTGATGATGTTGGTGGAATAGTAGCAGTAGTAAAAGTATTGCATACATATAATACCATTACTTAATGTCGTACCTAATTGCGGCTGCTCGAGCAGTTACATTTTTTTTTTTTTTTGGGGAGAAAAAACTCAAGTGCGAGCAAAAAGTAATACGGGCAATGTAATCAGCTTAGAGTTTTCAACTGTATGTTTTGGTAAAAATATAACAATGAAAAATGTGTTTGTATAACGTATATTTTAATTGTAGATTTGTTATTTATAGAAATTGGCTTAAAATGTCAGAAATCTCAATGTTATGTGAATTTGTCATAAATAAGCGGCTTAAATGAAATAAAAAATTATTGAATTTACTTTAAAAATATCTGGTATTAAGCTCTTAAAAGTAGTGTTTATATAAGAATTTTTTAAGTAATTTTTTTTACGAGAGTTTTGCCAAAAATTAAATTGGTAAAATTGTCATAGAAAAATATAAATCAGCAGCAAAAAAAAAATAATTAGAGCAATTTCTATTGTAAATATTTTTATTTTAAATATTTAATTTATTTTTGTTCATTTTGCTTTAGATTTTTGTTGAATTTTTCATATAAAACTAAAAGAAGAAGCGGGAGATCAAACTCAGCGTTCTCGCGCTAAAATATCCTAGCAAAATAAACATATACATTGCAAATATGTACATTTTATTACACAAAGTGAAAATAAAGTTTGTTTATAACAAAAACGTGTGCAGCTTATTGATATTCAAATAAATCTTACCAATACCTACAGACACATATGCGTATTAACACAAACACGTGTATGCGTAATAAGATATTTTGAGGCTTAGCTGCACACATAAGTATTGGGAGAAAACGCACAATACAGATTATGCATATGCACGCACACACTCTTTCCTTAGTTTCATATTTAAAGAGAAAATGTGAGAGGCAGACGTTTCTGTCGCTGCGTTTACGAGTAATTACATTTTTATCCAAATTGCATAATATATACAAAATAATGTACATTATTTAATTGTCAGGCAGATGAGGATTATTATAAAGGTTATGTCATAGGAAACGAGAAAAACAACCTCTGCCACTAAATAATTGTCGCATGTATAAATTCCGATAATACAAATATGTTTAAATGAATTGAGTATTAACCTTTTTATCGAGTCTGTCTCTTGGCTGCTTGGTTCGCTTACTTATAAAAACATAAAAATAGGGAAGGCAGATGATTCCAGCGTTGCTTTTTCGAAGGCAGACGCTTTTAAGCACTAAAACATCCATATTATTAAGGATATATCTGCATATAAAATACAAGCTACTTAGTTATTTCCGCTTTTAAGACTTGCAATATAAGAAATGTGTAAAAAAATAATTGAGTGTTAATTCTATTTATCGCGTCTGCCGCTTGGCTGCCTGGTTCGCATACTTATAAAACATAAAAATAGAGAAGGCAGACGATTCTAGTGCTGCTTTTTCAAAGGCAGACTCTTTTAAGCACTAAAAAATCCATATTATTAAGGATAAATCAGCTCATAAGATACAAGCCACTAAGTTATTTCCACATTTAAGACTTGCAATATTAGAAATATGTAAAAAAATAATTGAGTGCTTTGTCCATTTATCGCGTCTGCCTCTTGGCTGCCTGGTTCGATTACTTATAAAAACATAGAAAATGAGAAGGCAGACGATTCTAGTGCTGTTTTCGAAGGCAGCCGCTTTTGCGCACTAAAAAATCCATATTATTAAGGATATATCTGCATATAAAATACAAATACCGTGAAAGTTTTGCTATCTAAAACTTCTTATGCTATTTTTTCGGTCATTTATAAATTTTTTTTTTCTGGCTAAGTATATGAGGCATTTCACGCCAAAGCGGTCACTATTTTGCTTTTGCGTATCTGATTTATGTGTAATTTTTTGTTTTTCTGTTAGTACTGGCTGAAACTAGCCTCCATAATACTTTTATTGTTCTACAAAATATCGTTGGTTGAAATTTATTGAAGAGGTCTCCATACAGATCTGCATAAAGCTCTAGAGCAGCAGGATAACTGGTAAGTTTACAATAACTCGAAAAAACAAAAAAGATAGCGATATAATTCAAAGTAGTTTTTGAATGGAAAAGGTTAAGCTTCTCAATTACATTATTAAATAAATTCGATAAAATCTGGTGTCCCTAAAATAATATACGAATTTGACCAATATCGACGATTTTTTGACATATACAACCCCATATATTTTGAAAATACGGAGACGTCTGCCACTAGTGTTTCAGCTTCTAAAGGCAAAACTGAAGACAATGAAATTCTGCAAGAAAACAATAACGTTATTTATTAAAGTTTTTTTTTTTACAAAATTGTACTTCAAAATTATAATCAAAATCTTCGCAGTACTTATTGGAATATATGCTGTTTTGATTGGTATTTTACAAGAGTTTTTTCTTTTACGATTTCTTTTGTCTTTATTGTTTTTGTTGTTGCACAACAAGAGAAAGTAGAGGTGCTGATTTCATTGGTGGTGCGCATTAAGCAAACAAAATGCTGAATTTAATATCTTATTTATTGATGTGGTCAGTTAACTTACATACAATTATACAAGCAGCGAATTATATGTGCATTGTGGTGCTCTTAAAGGAAAGAAGAAAAAACAGCCGGTAAGTGTAAGCACTCGTTTCGGTATGAAGTTTCATTATTTATATTAGCAAGCAAAGTCAAAAACTACCCAGAAGTGTTGAAAATATTGAAAAATTCAGAGAACACGAGAAAGATTTCGAAAAAACCAGAAGTGTCGAATTAAGCAGACTGAGGTCAAAAAATGTAGATGAGGTAATGATCTGATGTTCTTTCTGTAAAAATCCCATGAAGATCGACTAACTTCTTTTGGAGATACGACTTTTTCAGCGTAAGAACGTTGACTACGCTCGTCACAGTCACTTTGATGGCTTTGATATCGTAGTACATTATCCCTTTATTTGCACATTTTATCTTGGAAAACAGAAAATATTCGAAGAGCGACAGATCAGGTGGCTTCGGCGGATGTAAGATCAAAGGAATTGGTGTTTTGAGCAAAAACTTACGAACTGTAACGATATTGTGAGGAATTGCATTATCGTGCAAAAGTTGCCTTATGTTCTGATCTAATTTTACAGATGAGTTTTGTTGTTTAAAAATCGGTAGAAAATCAAATTGATATCGGAAGCAAATCGGATTGAAATCGCACTGCAATCAGATTAAAACCGCATTGATTACGTATCCATCACAAAACTTTAAGAGTTTTATTTACTCACCTTTTTTTAATTCACCCACATCAACATAACTACACAAACATACATACATTAAATAAATTCAACACACATACAATGCCACACGAACACAATTACACTCAGAAGTAAAGTAAAACGTTAATGCCGCTACGTGTCATTCGTTCATTGTGTGGGTTGGATTAGATTTTAAGCACGTGACTTTTTTGCAACTGCAGCATTACGGCGAATAACTGGACGCCGTTAGTTTTCTACGCTGCTGCTGCTGCTGGTAACAGTACGGGCGTCTTATTCAACTACGCATTCGTTTATGTGTCAATTTATGTACATTTTTATTTGTGTGTGCCTGTGTGTCTGTGTATGTGTATGTGCTCATTAGAACGTTCTGCTTGTTAATGTAACTTTGCTAATTATGTGATTTTCTTTGTTCTTTGTTCTACAATTAAAAGTGAAGCAAGAAACAAAAGCTCAACACAGGAAAAGATTAACTTAAGATAGATGGGAAATAGTAAGAAAAATCAAAGAGAAAGAGCGAGATAGAAAGAAAATACTTAGGAAAACATGACAATTGCTAAAATGTACATTTAAGTGGTCTGAAAATTAAGAATGACAGAAAGTTCTGTTGAAATCAGTGTTCAATGGCAATGAATCCTTTGTGGGGATTAAAGTTTTGCGTTAAGAAATTATTATGTTTTTATGTTGAAATAAAGAACTTTTCATTCGAAAAATTTTGCCATAACAAAAAGCACATAAATTAAAAAATTTTTGCATAGTTTTGGCTGCTGCACTTTTCGTCAATTATTTCAAAAAATGCTTTTAAAACAATTTAAAATAAAATTAAATTAAACATTTTCGTATAGCAATTTAAGAGAAAAAAATGTATTACAGCATGAAATTACCGCCAGGGAATTGTACAATTTTCATTTGTTTCAAGATCAAAATTCCTGCACTAACTACGCAGGACCTTTTAACTGCTAGCCTGCCTACTGAGTTGAGTGCATACCTTTTTTCTGCCAAGCATTGCTGTTACTGTTGTAAATTCCTTAGTGAAAATTCCCCAAACGCATGCATGCAAAATAAGCCTGCCCAAAAAATATTCAAGGTAGTAAGCAAAAACAGGTATTAAGTAGAGTTGCTGCAGGATATGAGCATTGTATTGCTTTTGTTCAGTTTTATTTTGCGCGTTTTTGCAAAAGCTTAACATTCGCACTTTTTGGACGCAATGCTTTTATATATTCCCTGAGCTATCATTTGCTTTTATTACCAGCGGTCGTGGAGGAGAACAAAATTCTTCGTTTTTGTTTTTAATGCGCATTTTTGCTAAGGATCTTCACTGTTGCTGGCAGTATTTGTGTTCGCTTAAAATATTTTTTCAACCATGTGCTCGTAGTTGCCATAAAGAAAAATAAGTGTAATTTATTAAGTTGGAAAATTGTACTTGAAGAGTTGTTTGTAGCTTATTTTATTTTATTTTATTTTATTTTAAATTTTATTTGGAGCACCTTGTATATTTGACATAAATGTAGTTTGTTTAAATTTCTATCAGAATTTTTACTAATTTGCAAATAATTTAACTCTTTAGAAACTCATCTTATATATTTATTTAATTAAAGGTTGCGCATACGTCCTGTTGTATAATTTTTCGTAGGAGTAGTTTCATGTCGAGAAGGGTAATATTCGAAAAATAAAAGAAAGGAAGAAGGTTAAAATTCCCAAAAATGTTGAACTATGCGAATAATTTTGAAAGCAACGAATTAAACTAAAAATGTTAAAAAATTTAATAAGAGTTGAGCAAAAACTATTGAAAATAATTAACGTTTCAAAAATTTCTGAAATACTAAAAATGTCGAATATAATGAAAAATGTTGTCAGTTGTCAAAAATCTAGAAAATTTCAATAATTTTCAAGTTATCGAAAAAATATTGATATGTTAAAATAAATTATATTTTATAGAAAATGTTGAAAAAGTCGTAATATATCCAAATAGGTGGAAAAATGTTAAAAAGTTGAATTATATTGATGAAGTCGAGATAAATTGAAGATGCTGAAATATGTTAAAAATATTGAAAAATAATGATAAATTTAAAAGTTAAAAAAAGGAAACGTAATATTTCTTTAAAGTTTTGAGAAATATTGGCAAATGTCGTAAATACAGTAGGGTATAGGCATCAAACAATTTCTGAAAGTATTAACATTAATCAAAAATGTTTGAATACCCAGATGTCTATCTGAATCTGGATTTTTTGCTTTGAATTACTTGGCTAAAATAAGCTTAGGGTTGAAAATTCTTATAAATTTTACTACCCATATGGAAGATCAATATTTATTTGATGGCGTCACTTAAGATGTAAAAATTCTTAAACTATAGTTTTTGTGATGTTTTCTTTTTACGTTTTCTTAAAAACAAACGAATTCTAATTACTTTTCCTCAAGAAACATTATAATAATATTTTTAAACGAAAATTTTTATAAAAAAACAAATGCTCTAAAGTGGCAAACTTATGCAGAAATACTCATATCGTATATTTTTTTTGTTTCATAATAGTATATTTTTATTAAGCAACCTGAACAACTGCATTTGAGATTTTAATTTCCTACATTTAAGCTTAAATGCTTAACTTAATCCAATTTATTATCCTTAGACAAAAATAAAATATACATTTACATGACATAGAATGCAAGAAAAAATATATTTCTCTAAAGAAACTGCATTTGATATTTTAAGTTTCTAAAATAAAATTTGAATTTTTTACTTTTCAAATTAATATTCCTCAGGCAAAAATAAAATATAGAGTTACATGACATAGAACGCAAGAAAAAATGTGGGTCAACAAAAATATAAAGATTGCAAATGCAAGTGAAAGCAACCAAATTATAATCCACACAAAAGTAATCAATGCATTTGAGGTATTTTAGTATTTGAGGTATTTTATCTAAATATTTTTCATAGTTTCGTTTACGAATTGTAGATTTATTTTCTTAAATATATAGTATGGAAAAATAGTTATCAATATTTATGAATTATGAACTTGGTCATTGCATATTCATTTGTGCTGCAATAGCAAGGACTTTATTCTTTTGTTTACACTTGCATGCTTTGATTACGCACGGTGGAATACAGTATATTCAAAGCTAATGTTTTTATAAAATATTTTCATCGAACTTTTGCTGATTTGAACTTTGTATATTTATATAGACAGAAAACCCGAAAATTATCCATTTTATAAAAAAAAACTGCTTTCAATACTAACGACATGTATCGTATTAAATGGCATTTGAAAAATTTTAAGAAATTACTCTGAGGTGGTAAGTTTTGTTTGAGCGCCACCCTTTTTAATCCGTCATTTATGTGAATTTTTCTAAGGCCATATGTTTTTTTGAGTAGCTGAACTATAAATTTTTCTACAGAGTTTTATCTCCGCCCATGCATTTTGTTCAAAATATTGCAGGTATTACTTTATTATTTTGGCTTTGCTAATAATTTTCCATTGTACGTTGTTGATTTCAAATATTTTTCATATTTTTGCGTTAGCTCTGGTTGTTTTTGTTATTATTATTTTGCTGTTGTTGTTCGGACTTGCCTCTATAATGTAACCACGAAATACATTTTGTCGAAATATTCAATAGATTTATCTACATGTCGACAACGTCAACTGCATGCATTCAATGAATGCAGCAGCACACAAATACATACGCACAATATAACTACATGAATTCTGTGTAAGCACATATATGTATTTATGTTTAAATGTGTGTGTGTGTCTTCACATGTGTGCAGCAGATATTGTTTATGCATTGAATATCTTCTGCTGTGCAACTTCTACTTCGTTTGTTTTTGATGATTAATTGTTTTGTTTTGCTTTATTTATGCATGGGTGTGTGTGTGTGTTTTTGTCATTGTGTATATGCTTGTGACTGAATACGAATTGTTCTCAAGCATTTCATTGACATAAACACATAGCTATATGCACACACACGCACATACTTAAAGCAACAACAACAACAACAAGTTTCAAATTTCGTTACATTATAATTTTATGAGACATTGTTTATGTGTTTGTGTATATCCATGTGTCTTCAGTACACATAGTATGCGTCTGCACATGTGTGTGTGCGCTAGTTAGTATGTGTATTTATGATTGATGGAAGCTGCTTTCATTGTTATTGTTGCACTTTACCAGGATATTTGGGTCAGAAGTGCAAAAGGAAGTGTATGAGATAGCATTGGCAGAAATTGTTGTTGTTGTCCATGACAATGTTGTTTCTGTTGTTGCTGCTCTTTTTGGGCAATATTTTACTGAAATCTGTGACTACTGATTGATATTTTGTTGCATGCGTTTAATTTATTATCATGATTCATCACGATTCATCATTATATGAAATTTCAAATGTTTCATTATTAATTTTTTTCTCATATTTATTTATTAAAAATTAAATTTTAGATTAATATTATGATTTCAGTTTTGTATACAAATATATGCGTTTTAATTAAAAACCTTTCATGTTGTTGACAAACAAATAGTAAGACTATGTCAATAGCAAAATAGCTATAGGCAAATTTGACTTACTGTTTGCTAAACTAAATTTAATGAATAATTTGTTTTTGTTAATAAAATATATAAAAATCATTACTATGTTTTTATAAATAAGATAGAGAAAAACACCATGTATGTGCAAAAGTTCCATATTTTTGATATATCAAAATAAAAATGTGAACTACATTGCTGTCCTGCATTGAAAATAACAACTGCTGCAATGGCTGCATTTTTAGCAGATAAAATAAATTCTAGCTACGTTTAAATTTGATTTTCGAAACGAGACCAATGTCAGTAATATGCTCAGGATGTGATATTTTTTCAAATTTCAACTTATATAAGTGTCAAGACAATGTTTGCTAGCTTAGCTTGATTTTACTGATGTGTAAAATTTCTCTAAAATATGAGGTGGTAAAAATGAGCGCTGACATGAAATTTGATATTTTCTAAATTTTTTCTTTTGATTTCTTAAAGTTTTCAGCGAAAACAGAGAATTTGTGGGGAAAAAATATGTTCCAAAAATAAATTTATTAAATTTGAGTTTTTGAAATGAATGTGAATTTTAATTTTGAAGCCATTTTTCTGTTTAAAACATGCCATGCGGCATGAAACTCAAATATACGAGGCACATTCAAAAAAAAAGAGTACAGGTTGTGCTCTCGTGCTGTAAGAGTTTTTTTTTCCAAGGTAGGCAACATTGATTGGTAGTGGAGGTTCTTTTGAGCACAATGAGCAAACCTTTACATCGTTAGTATGAAAACTCGCCTTGTAGTTACCGTTTGTAAGAAATATTGGGATATGAATTTCAGCCAAGTGGATAAAGCGCACTGTCTTCAGATTCCTTCTCGCTGAAGGAAAAACACTGACCGAAATTTTGAAATCATTCGGTCGAAAGATTTTATACATTATATCTACTACATTCTTCAAAAAGTCCCGGGAAAAATTATGAAACCACAAACTTTTTGAGAAAAAATGGATTTTATTCTTCAACATAGTTCCCTTCGAGGGAGACACACTTCATCCAACAATCCTCCAACATTTCGATAACTTGTTTATAGTAGTCGACTTCGAGGGTTTCAAAATAGGCGTCAGTTTCGAACTCGACCTCCTCATTTGAGTAAAATCTCTTTCCCTGAAGCCATCTTTTCAAATTTGGAAACAGGTGATAGTTGCTGGGTGCCAAGTCTGGCAAATACGGTGTGTGGAGCAGCAATTCGTTCAATTTTTGCATTGCTTTGAGCGACGAATGAGCCGGTGCATTGTCGTGGTGATGAGTGTCGTCAGAAATCGCGGCACCCATCGCGCGCACATATTTTTCATTTCCAAATGCTCATGCAAAATATTGAAAATACTGCCGATCAGCAACTCCATTACGTCAGCTAGCTCTCTCACTTTCACTTCGAGGTCTTTCAAAACAATGAGATGGATTTTTTTATGATGTTTTCTGAAGTGGTAGCATCATTTGGCCGGCCCGAACGTGGTGCATCACTGGTGCTCGTACGACTCATTTTAAATTCCGCAAACCATCTATAAACAGTTGTTTTCGACGGAACAGACGTGTTGTGATCTTTTTGGATCCATTTCAATGGTTCTTTCTCTTTTTTTCCGATCACAAAGCAATGTTTTATCAATGTGCGAAATTCACTTTTTTCCATTGATTACGAAATACTAAAAGTAGCGTCACTCATACAGCGATATCTTCAAAACTATTAGATGAAATATCATCAAAATTCGACATTCCCCACTAAAAAAGTTGTCACTTCCGCGTAATCATATCGATTTGAGAGTTGTAGTGGCACCCAATCGAAATTCTATTAGACTTTCATCTTTTTATCTTCCTGAAGCCTCATATGGGTGACAACAATATTAATTTTTAACTCAAATATGACCTTGTAGTATCAAAAAAAGTCCATGCAAAATGTGAACTTTTTTCGAAAACCGATTTAATCCACAGATGATTCCAAGTCGTTTACAAATCGTTAATTTTATAGCCTTTAATAAGATTTAAGTTACTTACATGAATTTGTATTCTCATGCAACTTTTTTGTCACATGCAACATAATAGTTGTATATGGCTTTAAAATCTGCAACAATGTTTCTCAACTTTCTGTCTGAAAGTTTACTTCCAAAAGGGGGGTCGCATATTCTTTATTTATTACTTTGTGATATTTAATTTTCAAAATATTGGAATTATTTTTGAATGAAATATTTAATCAATCATTTTCTATAGTCTCTATGTGTACCTAATTTTCAAGTAAATTCACAATAAGCAAATATTCAAGCTTTGTTCAAGTTTGTGGGTTCCTTAAATGGTTTCTTTGACCAATAAACTTGCTGTGGATTCAAGTTTAGTTGTCAAAAAAAGGTTTGGAGTACCGAATTTCCGCAAGGTTTTTTTTATTTTGAGTTGTGCAATATATTTCGTCCAAGCATATTTAATTCAGTCTCACAAGCCTCTCCCCATTCCGACAACTTGGTGACAGAGTGGTAGCTTTGAGATGATTATGAACTAATTAAATAATAATATTACAGAAATGCACAAATTACACACGTTAAATGACGCTACCTTCACAACTATTAAGTAATTTTTCTTGTTTGAATTTTCGCTGTCTGCCAAAATATTCCCGCATTTTATGCTGATTTTTCAACACCCTCTACATAGCTTTATCACTGACAATTCACAGCAAGCGAAATCAACGCATTGCAAAACAGCGTAAGTAGCAATTGTTGCCACCCCGTAACTGCCAACGTTTCTTCGTTCAACTTCTGCTTGATGCTTTTAATGTGTCGTCATCTCTCTCTACTTCAATTGCATGTTATCTGTTACAAGACACACCGATCTCGCTCTTTTCAAATGTCACTATCAACATTTCCTGCAGCAGCATAAGAAGTCAACTTCAATTTTTAGCTTCAACACTGCGCTGTTAACCAATGCTGATCCTTTGCCGGATTAGTTTAGTTTACTTTGAGAAATCCTTGCAGCTGTAAAGACGTTTTATTTTTATTATTATTTCTTTTTTATGTTTTGCCACATTTATCTAAGCATTACTTTTAGTCAGAACGTGTATGTGTCGAGTAGTAAGCAACGCAGCTCAACGTCATTCAGCATGCGCACATTTATAGCGTATATCCTTGGAAATTGCAAAATTATGAAAAATGCATGAAGGGGGTTATATACTCAGTTTACGTATGTATGTATGAACAAAGTCAACATTGTTATAAATTTTTGAATAAAATCAAAAAACGAAAACAAATAAATTATTCTCTTTTGAAGTTTCATAAGGAAAAAGATTTATTGTTTTTTTTTTTCAATTTTAATGGAATTTTGAATGAAGCTTTTTATCTTCAGAGTTCAATCACGCGGTCAGTAGTAAGTATTATTTGATTTCTTTATATTTTAACATTAGTAATTGATAAAGGATTTCTTTGAAACATGGAGAAAAAGAAACAAAGACGTTGAGAAAATTCAAAAAACTAAAATATGCAAACTGCCATTCTCTGTTTTTGTTTTCCAGTTATTCATTTACTGGTTAAAAACAATGCTGCTGCCTTAAATTCAGTTTCCTTAGTTGGGTTTATTTCTCTTTTATGTACAACCCAGTGGCAAATATGTTATAAGCAACATCGATGAATAGTTATACTTATACAACTCCAGCCTGAAATGTAAATTCTTTTTACAAAGTGATGGCCGATTGGTAGGCAGCTTGCCTACATATCTATATACAATGTTTAACAAACGAAAGGCCGATTGCCTTAAAACATCGCTTACTAAATGCCAGTATAGCTTAGCAAGTTGACTACATCTCCACATACAAAGCAAGGAACCTACGGGCAAGACACCCTACATCTCCATATTCAAAGCTCCATATACAAAGTAGGCAGCCAGTAAGCAGACTGCCTACAGCTCCATATACAAAGTAGGTAGCCAGCAAGCAAATAAACAAAATATCACCGTAACAATTTTATTTGTGAAACATACAACATAAAGGGTAAAGCTTTTCAAACATGAAAAATCAGAGTACTTCATTGATTTGCCGCTGAAAAAAAGCTCTCGACTCTTTGACTTATAGCACTTGTCGCACGAGCTATAGACGAGAGCTATAGTTTGGCTCGCAAGAACTGTTTTGATTCTCAGATCGCAAATAAAAGGAGAGCTCTAGGCTTCCGCTTAGAGCCGAGCGCCAACGCGAGTCGGAAAATCTTCTCTTTGGCTCTTGGCTCACAAGCCGACAGTCCAATTTAGCTCCTTCCCCAAGAGCTTCATTTATTATCCGAAATCTCTTTGGAGCCAAATTCGACTCCAAGAAAAAGTAATGTAATCAACATTTAAATTTAGATTTGACATTTTATGGTAAATATTTCTGCTGAATTTTTTTTCACGTGAAGTGGCATAAAGCATACGCGTACTTATTTCCGGCACAGAATACTCACTTTAACTTTTCATTTAAATAAGCATGTAGATTTCCAATACTGCTACTATAACTAAGTATTTATATAAACTACTGCCACCATGCTGTATTTAACATCAATTGAAGCGCAATTTTAATTGAACGCATTTGATTTGGTTTCAATCGAATTAGCCTAATTTTTGCAATGAACGTATTATGGTGGATTTCTACTGCCAGTGTTATTGCTGTATGTAGAGTGTTGTTGCAATTATTGTTGCTATAGCTACACATGTAAAAGGATGCAATCGACTCTGTTGGTAATGCTTTTAGGCACACGAGTTTCGGTACTGATGCAATAATATTTAGCTATAAAAGCACAACTAAACGTTAACACTGAAATGGCACTTTAATACAACGAAATGCAAGAAAATCAATAATACTCGTAATTGCATGTTATTAAAGAGTATTGTGGCTCATTAAAAAACTCAAGACAGGTGCGCAAAAGGATGCACAGCTAAATTTGTTTTGTAGTGAAACATGTGTGGAATTTAAAACTTCAAGATACCTAAACTTAATTTTTGTGACAATTTTTCCGATGTGGACAATTTTTTTACTTCCATTTCTTAAAAATCTGAAGTTTTCCATCACAGTTTTTCTTTCATTTTTACTAAAATAAAACTTTCCAAAATACTAAACACCCATTTTTGATAGCAAAAATCTTTCAGAAAAATTTATTAACTCCCTAATATAAGCAGGCATAAACCAAATTTATGATAAACAATATAGCAATATTTTTCATCTACTTATTACGTGAAGGTATACTGCGTCTAATCTTTCTCATCAGTTCCAACAAACTACACGACTTGGTCCAACCAATGCTGTCATCTAATGATGACAAATTTTACCAACATCTTCCAACAGCTTAATCATAATTAACTCCTTCTTTCTTCCTTACTCTTTTTTGTCATTTTCCCCTTTGGAAACAATGAAATTATGAAATGAATATAATGAAACACAAATAACAACAATGCGTTACAAACAGCAAAGCGACAACAACATGAAAGGATAACAAGTATACACTAAAACAAAGACGACAACAATGTTTAGTATGACAACAAAATTTCATATTGCATGCACTGTACTGCAGTAATTAATGTGGCTGCATTAACGCTGTTTATCAGGAAGAGGCAAAGAAAAATGAGACAAAACAGACTGAAGGCATCACCGCATCAGCTTTGGTCCATAGCACAAAAAAAAATAACAAAAAAGTAAACAAGGACAACAATAACAACTGTCAGTATTATTATATAATAACTGGAGCAACAATGTTGTATGTAGTAAGAGTGCTGCTAACATTAAGATGTTAATGAGAAAAACACAAATACAAATAACAAAATCACGACATCAAGCAAATAGGGTGTCTTAAAAATTTGTTATATATAAAATATATTTTTTTGTATTTTGCTAAAAAATCTTTGATTTATTTTTTTTTTTTTTCATGAACAACAATATGAGCGTTTATTCTAAATTATTTTAGGAATGAAATCATAAACTTTTGCATTGATATTAACCAAATAATTCAAAAAAAAAAATATGAAAACAATACCAAAATACTCATATTTTCATGGCTCTACAAAATCTAATAACTTTTTTTCAAAAAAAAATCAAAACATTTCTTATTATTACCGTATTACTTTTATTAATTTTTTATTGCACGAAAAATTCGTTATAATCTCGAAAGTATATCGTTTTTAGTTTTTTTTCAGATGCATACATTCGTGTTTCATTTAATGCACTTTGAATTCTCAAAGGATATCAAAATTGAGATGAATTTTTTGAGTTCTCAATCTTATTCCAGATTATCAAAGAATCTCTAAAAACTTTTAAAATTGTTTATGTTATAAGCCATATCGATGAATATTTATACTATTGTAGACAATAATGCTCACAACTCGAGCCACAACTGTAAATTCTTTTTACACAGGAATGGCCGCTTTGTAGACAGCTTGCCTACATCCCTATATACAATGTGTAACAAACGAAATGCAGATTGCTTTAAAACATCGCTTACTAAGTGCCTGTATAGTTTAGCCTACATCTCCGCACACAAAACACGCAGCCTACAGGCAAGACCCCTTAAATTTCCATATAAAGGGTTTTTCAATAAGAGCGATACAAAAGTCTTTTTAAATAAAACAAAAACGGTTTGGGATATCAATGAAATTCTTTATTCTTGTAAAAGAACATTCGATGCCATTATGTATGAAACTCAATTTTTTTTTTGCATGACCACCACGGGCACGCCTGCAAAAGTTCAGACGCTGAACCCAATTTTCGACGGTTTTCAAGCATAAATCGGCCGATACTGCTGCAATTTCACCTTCGATATTCGTACGAAGTTCGTCAATCGTCGCTGGCTTGTTGGCATAGATCATAGACTTGACGTAGCCCCACAGAAAATAGTCTAACGGCGTCAAATCGCACGACCGAGGCGGCCAATTGACTGGGCCATTTCGTGAGATAACATGTTCACCAAACCTGGTTTTCCTGGCGCCGTTCTGTTGGAACCACATATTGTCCAAGTGCATATCATCCAAGTTGGGCCAAAAATATTCGGTTACCATTGAGCGGTAGCGATTCCCATTCACAGTAACGTGCCGGTCTTGATCATCACGGAAGAAGTACGGCCCAATGACGCCGCCGACCCATAAACCGCACAAAACCGTAATTTTTTCGGGATACAATGTTGACTCATGGAGTGCGTGTGGATTGCTGCCTGACCAATAACGCATATTTTGCTTATTGACGAAGCCATTCAGCCAGAAATGAGCTTCATCGCTGAAGATGATTTTTCGATGAAAATCCGGATCATTTTCAAGTTGTTGCTCAGCCCAATTCACGAACATACGACGATTCTGATGGTCAAGCGGCTTCAGTTCTTGCGTCAATTTGATCTTGTTAGGATGAAGGCCAAGATCTTTTCGCAAAATTCGCCACAACGACGTCACATAGATGCCCAACGCTTGAGAACGACATGTGAGAGACTGATTTGGGTCTTCCTCAATTGATGCGCTAGCGGCAGCAATATTCTCGACACTACGGGCACTTCTTTGTCTCAGTGGCACGGGAACAATTTGTACTGTGCCTGTGGATTCAAATTTTTGCTCTAGATGATCAATTGTTGATCTGACAGGACGATTATGACGACCATAAATTGGACGGAGCGCTCTTAAAGTTGAGGCCACTGACTCCGAATTTCGGTTGTAAATTTTAATAATTTCGACTCGTTATTGGATCGTATATCTTTCCATGATGAAATGGCAAACCTTCCTGAAGAGAAATGTCAAAAGAGCGGGAAAAATATGGCGTCTTTTGCTGTCCCTATTGGTCTACTTTTGTAGCGTCCCTATTGAAAAACCCTTTACATGGCAAGTAGCCAACAAGCAGACTGCCTACAGTTTCATATACAAAGTAGGCAGCCAGCAAACAAATAAGCAAAATATCACCGGTCTTTTTTCATGAAAAACCACCATAAATTAAACAAATTTTTAAAATAGTCACGAACAATGCCTGCGAACTCAACTACATTTTACATATAAATAATTTTATGTTTTTTTTTTTATCATTGATAGGTATGAAACCAGCAATAGTTTCGCATATGTTATATAAATCACAAAATATCACTGTGCTGCTTAAGGGAATCATCATATTTTGCTGTATTGCTGCATTATTGTGCATCCTTTATTTTGCCATCAATACAAATACGCATGGCGAACAACCAAGTAGCGCTAATACAACAAGTATAAAATTTGTACTGATATGGAAGCCACCTTATTTTTGGAAATCATTTGATCATGGTATGCTTGAAATGGCGATTGATTTTGCAATAAAACTGAAGAAAATATGAACAATTTAATTTAAAGTTAATCCCAAAATTAATGAAAATATTAAGGCTATGAAAAAAAAAACATATTTTTAAGTCACCCCATTAATCAAGCTGTTTTGTTTTTCTTGATTTTTATTTTTAAATCGATCATTGCTTTGAGTAAACCATCTTATATTTTCATTTAAAACATTGGACTTAGGTAAAACTGTTGGCAAACTCATCAGTGGTGGTGATGATGACCGGAAGTGCATTTTTACCTATGATATTAATTTCCTATTTACGGTTGATAAATACGATGACATACTCTTTAACTCAGGCACAGCATGGTGGAATAAGCCCAATGTGCGTGACGTCAAGCAAAAATATATTTTTGCATGTCATGAGCCACCAGTCTACATCAGTCGTAATCTAAGTAATGAAAATAATTTTTACAATATAACGATGACATATCGTCTTGATTCAGATGTGCTATGGCCCTTTGGTTTCATACGTGATGTGGAGACAAATACTTTGATTGCACCAGCGGAAAGGCCAATATGGCGAAACGCAGATCTAGAAAACTTTGTGCCAAATGCCAAATTACAACAGCTAATAACTGGAAAAACTAAATCTGTTGCATGGTTTGTTTCAAGATGTAATGCAACCTCGAGGCGTGACGAACTTGCAATGCAGTTGAAAAAACATATAAATGTTGATATCTTTGGCGAATGTGCAAATGGCCGCGTTGAGTGAGTGTTTTTGTAGCTTCTTTTCTATAATATGTATTAAAAAAATAATTTTTTATTTTAGCTCCAAAGAATGTGATAAATCTCTGGACAAAAAGTACAAGTTTTATTTGAGTTTTGAAAACTCACATTGCAACGATTATGTGACGGAGAAACTTTTTCGCGCACTAAGCAGAACAGTAGTTCCTATTATTTTTGGTGGTGCAAATTATAGCCATTTTGCACCACCACATTCATATATCGATGCACAAGATTTTAAAAATGTTGCAGAATTAGCAAAATATTTGATATATTTAGAAAAGAATACAACAGCATATGGTGAATATTTTTGGTGGAAACGATACTACAGAGTTATAACAATCCTATCTGTCAGCTATTTTCCCACGATATTGACGAACCTATGTCATTTTCTACACAAAACGTCGCATCGAATTCAATTTTATGAATATATTGAAGATTATTTTATACGTGAATGTAATACCGATTGTTATTATTGTTGGAAACAGAAGACTTGTAAAAAAGTAGCTATTAGTCTCCTTAATTAAACAGCGTAACGCTAAATAAAAGTTGAGTAAGTCATAAGAAATATCTATATTTTTTATAATTTATTTTTGGTGTACTTTTTAAAGGAAATTTTACGTAATCGCACACATTCGCATCCCAGCGGCAAATCGATGAAATACTCTTATTTTCTATGTATGAAAAGCTATACCCCTTGTATTGTATGTTTCACAAATGAAATTGTTACTGTGATATTTTATTTATTTGTTTGCTGGCTGCCTACTTTGTATATGGAGCTGTAGGCAGTCTGCTTACTTTGTATATGGAGATGTAAGGGGTCTCGCCTAGTGTTTCACCGAGGCTACGAGGCAGCCTCGTTTTTGACTACGAGAACGAGGCGAGACCGAGGCGAGAACGAGGCGAGATGGAAAAATAAATTTTCCTCGCTTGACCGAGGCGAGGCGAGATCACACGGCACCTCGCCTCGTACTCGCCTCGGCCTCGCCTCGTCCTAGCCTCGTTTTCGAAACCAAGAGCGAGGCGCGTTTTGACGAAATCTGAACTCGTAAGAATCATATGTAGATTCAAAATATGAATGTAATTTTTATAATAAAATCTATATTTAACTAATATTTTAGTATTTTATTTTGAGTAAGCTACTTTGTTTTATTTTTAACCCGCATGTGCTTCTTACGAGTTCAGATTTGGTCCAAGCGCTAATGCACAGAAGTGCTTGGATCGCATCAGCTTCTATGTGACTTCGCCTCGATTGATCAGTTAGGGAAGCATGTAAGGCTATGTAAGGCTATAAGCAAAACTCACAGGGTAATGCTAGTATATAAATAAAGATCAATATATGTATGTTCGTTGCTAATGGACTCCTAAACAGTTCAACCGACCGACGAAAGATTTGACATACATATATGTTTCTTATGATTTGGGATGCTCCGTCATATAGTTTACGATAAATGGGTGATGCCACCCCCACATAAGAGAAAAGCAGAATTCATCATATAAAGGGTTTTTCAATAGAGACGCTTCAAAAGTAGACCAATAGGGAAAGCAAACGACGCCGTATTTTTTCACGCTCTTTTGACATTTCTCTTTAGTAAAATTTGCCATTTTATCATGGAAAGATATACGATCCAACAACGAGCCAAAATTATTAAAATTTACTACCGAAATTCGGAGTCAGTGGCCTCAACTTTAAGAGCGCTACGTCCAATTTATGGTCGTCATAATCGCCCTGTCAGATCAACAATTGAGCGTCTAGTGGAAAAATTTGAATCCACAGGCACAGTACAAATTGTTCCCGTGCCAGTGAGACAAAGAAGTGCCCGTAGTGTCGAGAATATTGCTGCCGCTAGCGCATCAATAGAAGAAGACCCAAATCAGTCTCTCACACGACGTTCTCAAGCGTTGGGCATCTCTGTGACGTCGTTCTGGCGAATTTTGCGAAAAGACGTTGACCTACATCCTTACAAGATCAAATTGACGATAATTAATGATAATGGCATCGAATGTTCTTTTACAAAAATAAAGATGTTGATTGATATCCCAAACCGTTTTTGTTTTATTTAAAAAAACTTTTGTAGCGCTCTTATTGAAAAACCCTTTATTATCAACTACTTGATGCAGATTAATAAAACTTGGTATATTTATAAAAGGTAGAGGCATAACCAAGATTCAATTAATAAAATGGGTGGTACCATGCCTTCAATATAAGAAAAAAATTAACTTTATCATATCTCAATATCTATTTGACGTAGATAAATAAGATTTGGTACATATTTTGCTTATAGTTTGTAAAAGGTTCATAGCTTAGTTTGGCTTGGAAAAATAGGCAATGCGTCTCCTTCCCATATAAGAAAAGAATTAAATTCATCATATCTCATCCAATTCACCAAAAATAAAAACAGATATTTTATTTTATTTCTTGAGGCTTGATCAGCCTATCAGCCCTGATACATATGTATATAATTTTTTATTTATTTTAATAAAAACCTCGCTTTTTTACCGAGGTGCCTCGGCCGAGAACGAGGCGAAGCGAGGCGAGGCGAGGCATGTGATGGCAAGATCTCGTCCGAGGCCGAGGCGAGGCGAGACTTAAATTTATAAAACGAGGCGAGACCGAGATCAACTAGAACCTCGCCTCGCCTCGGCCTCGGTGAAACACTAGTCTCGCCTGTCGGCTTCATGCTTTGTATGTGGAGATGTAGGCAACTCGCTAAAATATACAGCCACTTAGTAAGCAATGTTTTAAGGCAATCCACATTTCGTTTATTACACATTGTATTTAGAGATGTAGGCAAGCTGTCTACAAAGCGGCCATACATTTGTAAAAAGAATTTACAGTTGTGAGCATTACTGCCTACAATGAGCATAACTACTCATCGATGTTGTTTATAACATATTTGGCGCTAGGATTAAAAAGAAAAATTATTTCGTTATTAACTGATTATATTCACTCTTTGTCAATGGAGCATATCAGTTAAGTATTTTGTAAAAACTTACATACGCAACAAACAGATTTATAATTTTTCATACGGTCTTAGGGAAAAATTTAATTCAAATGCTCCATATGGTGGCAAAGAGTTGTGCTGGCGGGCTATTGTTCATTAGAAAAATTTGTCTTTTTATGGGAAACATATTTGCTTCTGATACCAAACCTTTAAGAATTCAAATAAAAAAAGTTGTAATCTCGCTAATTATTTAAACTCTTGTGATATAAATTTGGTAGACGGTTACCAAATACGAATTTAATTTATTGAACTCCCCAAATACGTTATGAAAAACATCGATGAATAGTTAAACTCGTTGTAGGCAGTAATGCTATCAGCCTTATCTAAAATTATTTAGTGCAAAATAAAAGTAATGCTCATAACTCCAGCTACAATTATAATTCTTTTTACAAAGAGATTGCCGCTTTGTAGGCAGCTTGCCTACATCTCTATATACAATGTGTAACAAAGGAACGGCAGATTGCCTTAAAACATTGCTTACTAAGTGCCTGTATATTTTAACGCGTTGCCTACATCTCCACATACAAAACATGCAGCCATCACGCAAAAACACTTACATCTCCACATACAAAGTAAACAGACTGCCTACAGCTCCATATACAAAGTAGGCAGCCAGCAAGCTGACTGCCGACAGCTTCATATACTAAGTAGGCAACCAGCAATTAAACTGCCTACAGCTCCATATACAAAGCAGGCAGCCAGCAAACAAATAAATAAAATATCACTGTAACAATTTCATTTGTGAAACATACAACACAAAGGGTATAGCTTTTCATACATGAAAAATCAGAGTACTTCAACGATTTGCCGCTGGGTCAAAATAGGCACAATTAGAAGTTCTTCGATTTTTCACTCTCTTTCAACTTTTTTTGCAACACTACCCCAATCATTGGTCTTTTCAACTGACGGATATTCGAATAGAAGGATAATCGAATATATGGCAGAATTTTGTTTTGATCCGTATAGTGACGCTAGAATACAAAGTATTCAATATACATAATATATATATATATATATATATATATATGTACTGTTATTCAAAAAAGCAAGAAAAAAAGAAACAAAAAATGTTGATTTGTCATTTTCGTATTTTATTATGTGCATACATAAACAGAATCGAAACAAAACGAAAAAAAAAGTTTGCTCACAAAATGTGACGGTTAATCGGAGTGACGGTTGATCGGGAGACGGATAATCGAGGTTCCACTGTACATACCTCATAATTTTTTGGCTATTCCAACCTTTTCCTGCATTTACCATTTTTCTATTTGATTTTTAAAATCTTTTTCAACTTAACTGAGTTTTCCAAGATTTTTCAACATTTCAACACGACTTTTGCAACATCTTTAAGTTCTATTCCAGTTTTTAACTTCTTTTCATTTTTATTGAATCTTTCAAAGTTTTTTTCAATTTTTCTTGGGTCTTTCAACCTATTTCAATTTTGTTTCAAAATTTCAAATGTTTTGATGGTGTCCATATTTTTTCACCTTCTTCAACCTGTATTATTCATTAGTATTCATATTTTATTGACGTTTTCTGCGATATTCAAAATTTTTCAACTTTTTTGAAGGTTTTTTTGTTTCTTTTTCAGTTTTTTTTCAAATTATTTGAGTTTTTGACTTTTGGATTTTTTCAACATTTTTCAAAATTTTTCATACTATTTCAACTTTGTCAACCTCAAAGCAAAAAACTGAGCTATAGTCGGTCTCCTGGTATGAAATTATAACATTTTCAATCTAATCGATATATCTTATAAGGGGCCGTCCATTACTTACGTGAGATGTTTTTTAAAAATTCGGAGAAGAGCTTAAAATAAATATGAAAATCAGTTATTTATACAAAAATTTGTAAAAAAATCATATTAGCATTTTTTTATATGATTTTAACAAAATTCAAATGGCAATAAATTTGAAAAACTTTGCTTTTCAGCGAAATGAAAAAATACGAGTCACTTAAAATTGAAATCAAAATGGTAACTGAAAATTTCAAGTAAACCGATGACATGAAGGGTGACTTGGCTTAATCGATTAGAAAAATAATTGCCAAAAATAATGCAAAACTTATTATACATCAGCTTCAGTCGTATTTTCAATAGCTACAAAAGTTAAATCCTGATTCTAATATTACAACAATTTATATATTGCACATTGAATTTTTGTACATCTAAAAAAAATTGAACTTAAAGCTAATCGCCAATTTAAATGCAAAACTTTAACGAAAAAGCGCAAAAATCAATTGAAAATAATTTATTGTGTATGAAGGCAACTTTTCAATTTCAAACATTTTTATGTTGAGCAAGTAAAAAGTAATTTCAAGAAAAGGTCTTAAAGAATTTTTATGAGCTGGTAAGAATAAGAAATTTATTTTTTATTTCACGAATACCAATTTACGAAACAAACGCAGAAGGAAAAAACATTTTAAAATAATTTTAAGTACCACTATAGAATGCAAACAGTTAAAATACTAGAACTCACACATACGAGCCAACTGAATTTATATGTATATGTCGGGATATGTGTTTGTTGCCACTTGCTAAAACATGCATGAAAAGCATAAACCAAATTTTTATAGTGCCATTAAACAAACCAAGCGCAAATACATTTTTATTTCAGTTTTTTTTTTTCTATAGTAGTTCTAATATAAAAATCTGCTAAAAAAATCTAATACTATTTTTTTTTTTTTTGCTTCAGTGAAATTTGCCAATTGCAAAAGTATGATATCCTGTAAAAGTTGCAAAAATCATTTAAAAACTGCGCACATGTAAAATTTATATTTTAAAAGGCCTACCAACGCGTGCTGAACTAATTTTTTTTCCATTTATGGTGTGACATGAAATGACACACTTGGTAGCAAACATCTTAAGGGATATCCAGAAGTGTAAAAAAAATTTCTTAAAAGTGCTTATTTGAATTGATAAAAGAAAAGTCACAGCATATTTCGCGCAAGAAAATTTCCATTACCATATTGTAGAAAAACAGACAAAAAAAAAGTAGCGAAATAGAGAGTGAGCAATATAGCAGTGAAATTTTGAAGCTTTTAGGGTCATATATAATGTGACATTCCTTAAATGTTTCTTCTTTTTAAATATCCTTCCTACCAACAAGAATTTCAATCTTCATTTAATGTTTTATGCTTTTTTAAAAAAGACTTTCCAATCAAATTTTTATATCAGAATGAATACTTAAATTTAACTTTACAATATATATGGCAAACAATTCAAAAAGCATAAGATTGCAATAATAATTTTTTACCTATTCAGGCATATCTTATAAATTAAGATAAAATATATTTTGCCAAAGCAATTTGGTATGAAATTTTATACTCTTTCCCCACATAGCAACCGTTACAACTTACCTACCCATAACAATCAATATATCATTGGTTATCAGTAGCTGTGCTCTTTCAAGCGCCTGTCTACCATCAAAGGATATTGCAAAATTTTTATTGCTTAATTATGCCATTAATTTTGTGGTATGATACGATGCGCGAACTTAAATGCATAACTTAAGACAGGGTGACGCGCGATCTATTCGTTAAAAAAATGTATATCTTCGCTCAGAATAAACTTCGTAAGACGATGGGACAAATTGAGAAACAAAATGATAAAATAATATTTTAGTACAGCGGAAAGTTTTAGAGCATTCCGAAATGATTTAGGATATGTTTGCTCATGATTCGTGACATTTTGCTTTCAATAACCCCAGTGTGAACTTTTTTTTTGAAAATAAATACAAAATTAGTCTTCAAACTTTAAATACGGCCGATGCAAAAAAGTATATTATTCAAAAAAGTGGACCTATAGCCAGATTTTTCGGCACCAATTTATGTTCAAAACTTAAAATTGAACTTTTCTCTTACAAAAATATGTTGAGAGATGAACTTTTCCAGGAGACACAATAGTCTGTTTTCGATCTTTCCCCATTGGCTGATATATTTTTTTTTATGTCAATACTTATTCTTCGTTCTTTCCCCATTGGTTGATAAATTTTTTCTTGCATTTCTAAGTTTCTCCAGTGATTGATGAAAAAAAAAGAATGTTTCTGAAAAAAAAACCTAAGAAATGGCTATTTTTTTCTACATAAATTGAGCCAAAATAAGCTTTCAATTTGCAAATTTCATCATTATCAAAATAAATATAAATCATCAAAATAGTTTAAAAAACAATACATATAGCCCCAATTGCTAATGTCTTAAATATGCACCCAAATTTCCTTTTAGTGCAGCATTAATATTTATTCAAAACATGAGTGACTTTCATGGATTCGTCATAAGCAATTTCAGCTAAAATATCAAAAAAAAAAAAAAAATCAGCAAAATCAAAAATCTTTTCGTTTTCACAGAGAATGACCCTTTATAACGTATATGCTGGTATAGCTCGTCTAAACATAATATTATTATCACGAAACAATGTTCAAAATGGTGAAAATTAGTTAAAATAATTAATGAATTGCAAATTTCTTCAACAAAAATGGGAGATTCGTATATATTTTCACTATTTTTACTCTATCGGAATTTGAAGCTATACAAAAGTCCTCCATCTCCTTTATCCTCTATCAAACCAAATAAGCATATGCGAGTACCCACCAAAAAAATTTGATTTGTTTTGCAGTTTTTGCTTAGGGCTCAGATCAGAATCAGATATTTATGCTCTGATAACTTTTGCAACGCGTTTGCATAAAACCACTGAGAATCTTGTTTATCTATAATAAAAATTAAGAATATGGTTGATGGCCGCAGTAAACTACACAAAAAATTTCAATATTTTATTTAACAACTATAGGTTACATGGTGCACATAATGAAATGTTGCTCATACGTCATGTTATAAAATGAAAATTCATCATTATAATTTAAATATCTAAGGTAAATGAATTTCTTTTTTTAGTGCTTTAGCCATTACTGCCAGTTGTATAATTTTAAGCAAAGTCAGTCCTCGGAATGGCCCCTTAGAATTCTCGCAATCTTTCGTTTAACTTTATGAGATCTCAAAATCTTACGCTTTTACCAAGCAAAAAAATAAAAAAATATTTTCACAGATATATTAATTCAATCCCACTGTATACTCATACCACCATGCTAACAAGCCATTTACATTTTGCGCGCAATAATTTAATTTCGCGCCAACCAAGTAGGCTTCACCCAGCACACAAACAGTGTGCCTTCACTTGTTTCTAATGCTTCATCATCATGTTGTTGCTGTTGCTGCCTACTTCTGTTGTTGTCATTGCTGTTATGCTCGTTATACTTTGCCACAAAATTGGCATAAATGCTAAAATGACAAAATGGCGGCAAACATGAAGTGTCATATCGATATCCTTGATCTAAATTGTTCACAACCGCAACCAATCAATGTTGCTGCGCTGCTGCCAATGTTGCTAGAGTTTTTTTTTACTTTTTTTCTTTTGCCTTTGCGCCACACAATTTTGTTACACTTGTTGTTGTTGTTTCATGTAGCCGCCTACTAAAAAGCCTGTTTATTACGCGCGCTTATTTTTTTTCGTTTTTTCGCTTGCAGCAGCGTTTGAGGCGCGAAAATGTCTAGCTCAGCGAAAAATTGTAGAGCATGGATATTACTTGCAACAAAATTTCAAAAAGAAAAGAAAAAAAAGTACACAGTGGTTGTAGCATGTTATGCGCATTTAATTTTTGCTGAATTTTTATTTATTATAGCACCACTGTGCCACCTAAGACATATTGTTGTAAGACTTCAACTGAAGCTGTTGTTTTTGCTTTTCAGTTGCTTCAAGAGCAAGAAAAACAAAAAACAAATGGGATATATTACAATTTTTTCGCAACTTGAAAAAAAATTTGATTATCGATATCGTTATGGAAAATAATTTAATTGGAAAGTCAACACTATTGAATGTATTTATGGAGTAACTCATGGAGTAACTTTCATTTAATGTTAGCATAAAATTTTCGTAGGTGTGACAATGAACAAAATTCCAAAATATATACATAATATTTGAGTTAATAATTAAAAATGCAAGCCAACAAGATAGAGCAAAATAAATAAATAAAAACAAAAGTACAAAAACAGCAACAAAGTATGGAGGAAAGGAAAGTGAAGTCAAGATATGCAACCTAACTTTAAACTGTGCATATTCAAAAACATGTAAATACATCAAGTAAAATTTTCACGCAATATACACTCAATGCACATGAAAAAAAACTTACAAAAAAGTGTTTTATATCACAAAAAAAGAAATGGAAAGATAAACAAAACCAGCAGAAATGTCGATTTGGAATTTCAGAGATGAGCAAAATTTTATAAAAAACTGAAAGCTTATTGAAAGCTGTCTGTAACATTACATTCAAGTTTAATCTCTTTGGAAAAAATTCAAATTTTTTGCTGTGTAAATTCAAATGCAAAAACCAAAGTTCCTTGAAACTCAACGTCAGCAAAAATTGAAAAAAAAAAACATTTGGTCTGTCTCTTTTTGTTTTGGAGACAAAAACTTTAAAGAGAGAGAACATATAAAAAAAAGGATTTTTGTGTTTGCATTTAAATGGGAAAGTTAATTGCTTAAGAGCTTCCGGCTCGTTAACTCACAGAGCTGATGTAGCTGTTGTTGTTGCTGCAGCAATATTGTCACAAACAACTACAACTTCTGTGTATGGTTGCTTTTTTTTCATTGTCTGCTGCATCATCTTATTGAAGCTTTTCTTACTATCATAGCATTTGCTGTATTCCTTTGGTTACTTGCAATGGTAGCAATCTGTTAAGTCTCAAAGGACTTGAAGCAGGAGTAGAGAAAAAAATGCACGAAATGCAAATGTGAAAGTAACAACAGCATTGTGTGCATACAAGGAATGAAACAACCACAGGAAAATATCATAATAACGACAACATGTTTCTATAAATGTGTGGCAAAAATCAGAAAATATGAAAATTTTATTGTAGATGGAGCATAAAAGACATCTTGGAATACAGGTTTTGCTTACTTCCTTAGTCCATGCAAATAAAAATCTTGTACCTTCTGAAAATTGTGCGTGTATTTGTGCTCTGCCAAGCTGGTTAACAATTTATGCCAGAATTATTTGTTGCTACTCAGTTAAGCGCTGCTTTCCTAGAATGAAGTTATTATATTGTAAGCTTTTAATTACCCAAGTAAGACCTGTAATCAATTTGAGAAATTGTCATACAACTCACTTAATATTACAGCTCTCTAAGCAAATGAAAAGCACAACAACTTTGGATTCCAAACGAAATGAAATCGTTAAAATAAAACTTAATGTGAATCATACGACCTGTTGGCTACTTAAACAACGATTCGATCTAAAGATAGATCCTCCGTTTTTTTACTTAAAATAAACTGCGGAAGCTTTATTTATTACTCATTCGCCATGTTGACCAACATTATTTAATTTTAAAACTTTAATCTTGCACAAAATTCCTTTTTTTTTTTAAAAAATATATTTTTTAAACATAAGACAGGACGTTTTTGGGTAAATCACTAAAATTGAATGAGCAATATGTACAAAAATTTAATACTTTATGATAGCATTCTGCAAAACCCATACATCAATATTTACTACTAGCTCTATCTGACGTTAGTGTCCACTTCTCCCACAGCCACAACATAAATAATTTTACTTCAGGTCACGTAAATACATTCAATTTATGTCGCTGTCCCTTTTGCACAAAAGCAACAAAAAAAAAAAATATTGTAGGTTTGAGACTTATGCAGCCAAAGTCACAGCTAAATATAATTCAAACAATTTACATTGCTGCTGATTGCCACATTGTGCGTGTACTCCATGTTTTCTCATACTTTCTAACAATCAAGCGAAATATGGTCTCAGACAATGGTGGTGCACTCGCCCCAAATCAAAAACAACAACAAAAAACCAAAGTCCCTTCAACCATCACCATTCACAACTTTCTGTTGTTAGCCTACTTGGCACGCATCCTTCAATGCGAGTCTCATTATCTGCTCCTGCTGTTGCCAATTCCCACTGATGTATTATGCTACTCGCACCTACCTGACAGTCATGCTCGAAAATCAGTAGAAAAAATAAGTAAAGCGAACAAAAAAAAAACCATCGACTCTTACTCTAATCATCAATGGCTCTCAACAAATTTCAATCCAATCGAAATGAAACGATAATCACAGTGGCGTACTCATATTAACCGAAGAGCGTAAGATTAAATTTTTTTGAAATTTAAACCAAAAAAGTATTGGAAATGTGCTTTCAATGACATATATATGATAATAATAATAAAAAAAAAATAATATTTAGATTATGTGTTCTGGAAATTTTATAAATAAATATCACTCATACGACATGTTAACTTTTTTTGCAAATTTTAAAACCTAAGAAATTTCACAATTTTCTGAGAAACTTCCACTGTAAATCATAGCTCGATGCTTAGCACGAATTGCCATTGTACGAATAAGGCAAAACGGAAAAAACCAATTTTCAATATCGATGAGTTCGGTCAAGTGTAGTTGAGTTGATTCAAGTTGAGTCGAGTTGAATCGTTGATGAAGGCGAGCGATGCCTAAATTGGTTTGGATAAAATTGTAGGCGGCACGGCGGCGCATATTTAGAATGCGCTGATTAATTAGGGCATTAATTTTGCTAAATTACTTCGATACATCAAGGGAATCAAAGTCATTTGTCAAAATTAACCTGGGACTAAAATGTAAATGAATAGCATGAATTCAGCATAATGAAGTGTATTGCAATGTTATAGCAGCACATAACCTTAGCTGCTGTTATGGCTAAGCTACACAATATTGGTTGTGTTAAATTGGTTGTTGTTGTTTCTCTCGCTGTTGTTGTTGGCTGGCAACAGCATAAAATTTGTTCATTAAGGTAAAACTTCAAGCCTGTTGAAGGTTGTAAGGTTGAACTTTGGTAAATGAGCAATAATGAATAATAATGCTAAGGAGCGAGACCAAATTATTTGAAAATGCTTTAATGTTGGGCATTGCAAATATTTCAAAATATATTTTTTTTCTTATTTTAAGGAATAAAATTCCTTTTTTAGTCAAATAAATCTTTAAAATGATATTAGTTTTGTGTATAATTTGATACCCACCAAAATATATTGAATGACTTTTCAGCTTGTTTTTGAAGTGATTTTTGTGTTTATTTTTACTATGTGAGAATTGTGCTGCGAAGCATTTCCTTAAAAAATCACAACATGAATTCGTAAAAGAAATATATCCCATGCAATACGTTAACACTTAAAGATAGTGAGTTTCATACCATTTAGCTTGCAGACTGCGTGAGAAGGTTTCTTTATAATTTATGGAATGCTACGCTTTCGAAGCTATGACGTTTTAGTTGCGGTGAGTTCAAACTTGTTTCAAATAAATGTTGCTCATACGACATGTTGGTACAATAGAAATGGAAGAGAAAAGATTTAGTTTGAAAGCAATTTATATTTAAATAGGCGGTGTCAAAACGGTTATATCCCTTTTTAGCTGGCATTAAGAAGCATAAACGCTTGAAAGGTTTTGAAGAGGCACAGTGCAGAATGTTATATGTCTTTTCAATAGTAGGCGGGCCACGCCTCTAACAAGAAAATACCTTTGAACGGCTAAGCTAATTGACCGATTTCAAAGAAACTTGGTTTGAAATAAAAAATTAAACACTAATGAAGGGTAAACAAATAAAAATAAAAAGATTTATAGTTTGCGTGGCACCGCCTCTTAAAAAAAAGTGCTTTACGGCAGAGTCCCAACATTGGCTTTGATGAAGTTCATAACGAAGATATTTTAAATAAAAAAAAACGATTGTGTTTTGGGGGTGGTGCCACGCCTCTAACAGAAAAATACACTTTAACTAATCAACTAATAGGCCAATTTTGATTAAAATTTTAACAGAGACTATCAGTTCATAATCATAAGCAAAGATATTTGTTTTCAAAGGGCAATGCCACGCCCCTAACCAGATAATATATTTTCACCGCTATATAAATGAACTGATTTTGAGGATATTTAGTATTTAGATAGATAAAAATCTTACAAAATTTATTTTTTAAGTGGGCGGTGCCACGCCCCTAACAAGAAAATATGATTTTACACAAAAACCACAAAACTGATTTTAATGCAAAATGTTTGAATTTTAAAGAAAGGGCTAACTCGAGTGTTCAAATTATTTGCTTTATCAAGAAAATGATCTCGTAGTTTCTGAACTTATTTCCCCAGAAAACTAATAGAGGACACTTGCTGCTGGTAAATTTTTTCATAACAGTTGTTTTAAACTCGAGTAACATATAGATTGTAAAAAAAAAAACAGCAACAGGCACAGAGACAGCCAAAAAATCATAAATCAAAATATGGTTGAAGCCGCTTGGTACAGTATTTAATAAAATAAAAGTTCTGTTAAATTTTAATATTCAAAAGGCTTTATGGTATGAAATTTTTGTGTTTTCTCGCTTTTAAAATTATAATCATTTCACGTTGATTGATCTAAGAAATTGATTTCAAATAAGCAACTATAAATTCTCATCCCGTTATCTGACATTCCCAATAGTGGCAAGTAACCACATTAAGTTGCACTAACTTCAAGTTGAATTTTTGTATAAAAGACTAATATTGAATGAAATATGTGTATGTGGAACTAAAATTTATATAACTTTTAGCATATATAGTGAACAATAATATAGCATATGAAAAGTATTTGAAATGTTTTCAATTGACAACTTACGCGCCCATATGTTGGGTGAACATTTTTTATCCCATTTGTCATTTTACTCAAAACTATGAGTCATATTTACAGCTTTATTGAAATTCGAAAACTTTTTTAATGAAACATACAACTTTCCTACAAAAGCAAGAATTTAACTACATAGCTATTTTCTCATTAACTTTTGCGACAAAAGCTGATCTATGACAAATCTAGCACATCAGTTAAAAAAAAACTTTTATTAATGTCACTCATACGACATGTTGATGCAAAAAGTGCATGCTGAAATAAATTCATAGACTCTACAAAGATTTTATTGTTTTATTCAATTAAAGAATTGCAGTACTTTTCTTTTCTTAACAAATACTATTTTATTAAAAAAACACTGTCAAATTTTCTTCAAATTAAATTCATAGCAACATTAAATTCTCGCTGCTGACAACATCAAAAATGTAAATTGTAAAAATACAAAAAAAAAATTACTTTTAATTACAATAGTCTCTTTTTGCGCCCTACGTTTTAGCACATCCTGCAGCAGGAGCACCAGCACCAACATCATATGACATAACGTGGCAGCTTCTTGCATCTAATACACAGTCTCTCGTTCTCTCAAGAGCTTAGCGCTATGAAACACTGCCCTGTCGCAGCATGTCCTTTAGCAATTATGCAGTGTGCAGCTGCATTTCATATCTCATTAAAAATTGCTTACTTGTTTCTGCCTGCCTGCCTGCCAGTTAAGCAGCTTTTGCTGCCAATGCCGCGCTCAGCACTTTTGCATATTCTACATGAGTGTGTGTGTGTGTCTCTGTGTGTGTGAATTTTAATGCACAAATGAGTTAGTAAGTGAGTGGGTTGCTGGCCTATTACAACTATACTATAACTATTTACACTACACTTTTGCACTTTTACTACACTGCTGCTGCTGTACAATAGAATGTTGCACGGTTGTGTTGCTGCTGCTGGTGTTGCGCATTGTTGCAGAATTTATGATTTATAAATTTTGTTGTACTTTTTCCCTTCACGCGCTATTCAGAGCTTATAGAAAATGCATCTAATTTACATTTTGTGCCAAGTTTTCTCGTTTCCGTCGTTGTCCTGTGTTACTGTTAGTTACGTATACTCATTTGAGTGGACAGAAAATTACAAAATTAGGCGAAAAAATGTACAATGTTTTAATTAAGCAAAATGTATGTGCAAAATTTTGTTAGGGTATTCGCTTAATTGCATAAAATTGTTATGCATGCGGTAAATTTTTGAATTTGAATAAAAAAATTGACGATTTTTCAAGAAAAATTAAATGAATTGAATATTACGAAATTTTTTTAATGTCAAATAGAAAGAGATGTGAAAAAATTCTCAATGACGCATTACTCAGCTCCGATGTCATTTATAGGACTACGACAATAAGATTTCATAACTTTTAAGGCCCGTCCAAGACAAAAATTAAAGAAAAAAGTATTAAAACGAACCGCATGTCTTAACAATAAACAAGTTTCCTCAAAATGTTTTCATTGCATACTTTAAGGCATAGCAGAGAGAATGAAAAAATTCGCAAACTTTAAACTGGCACAGGTATAAGCCTAACGAAAACTTTTAGCTATCGTGCACATTTTCACATTTGTACACTGAACAAAAGGATTATGCTTTTGTTTCAACTCTTTTTCTCTTTTGTTGCTGCGCTATTTTGTTTTGTTTTACTTCAGTTTGTCTTTCATCTTAAGAAGTTGTTGACTGAGCTTTAATTTTTGTTCTTACTGCACTGCTATTGCACGAATCAAACTTTTACACGGCTTTGTGTATATGTGTTGTGCCAATGCAATTGCCTGCACGTTTGCTGTTACTAAAATGTGAAATCGTCTAACTATTTTTCAAAACTTTTATTTTTTCTTTCTTTTGAAAATATTGAAAAAGTTTTTCGTATCATTTTCGTGCCACGTCTCGTAAGCGATACAATTGCTTTTTAGTGTATTGGTAAGATGTTATACGTGTATGCGTGTATGTGTTAAAAGTTAAGCTGCCAAGGAATATTTTATAAATAACTTGATGGTTTTCTAGACTCAAAACAGAAATTTAGCGAAAAAACTCGTTTCCGACAAAACTGAAATTTGCTTGTGGAAGGCACAATACGTATGCATTTGATACTCTGTGTTTTTTTTTTTGTTTTTTTGAAATGTGTAATCAAAATGAATAAAAATTCTTATGCACGTCTGTGCTAGTGCTTTTTTTTTTTTGCACACACATAAACGTATCGCATACGTTTGCTTTTGTATGCGTTTCAAGTTTTTAATGTAAAAGTTTTTAAGTAGCAGCTTCAGCAGCATTGGCGTTGCAAGTGCTATGGAAACTTGAAATTATACTCAAAATGTACACACAAACACTTACGAATTTACTGCTACTTTTGCACGTATACACTTGTACGGCATATACAACATAAAAAACTCTTTAGTGTTGCGCCACGTTGAGTGAGTTTAATTAATTTTTTATGTTAAAACTTGACTTACAATTTGTGGATACATTCGAATGTGTTGCGGTTTTGTTGCACGAAACGGATGCGGATATGTTAAGTAGCATTAAGTTACCACAATGGTGGTAAATTTATTACATTTTTATATTTTAATTGGACAGTGAACTCAATCAATTTTTGGTGAAATCTATATTGATTTGCAGTAGATAATTTTATACAAATGAGTCGTTTCATATATAGTGGCTTAAAAATGACTTGAAATATCATTTAAAAATTTTGAAATTTTTCGCTCAAAAATATTTTTTCTTAACGTTTTCAATATTTTTCCATATTTTATTCAATTTTGAAAAATTACAATTTATGCAACTTTATGAAAAATATTTTATAACCCAAGTAGCACACGTTGGAAGTTTTTGGCTAATACAGCGCATTTATAGCAAAAAATATTGCTGCATTGCATTTCTTGCTACTAGCAATTGATCAGGAATGCACTGTCATGTAGCTTATAAAGCGCCTTTGGGAATCAGAATTTAACATTTCACATATCTTTACAGAAGGAAAAATGCTAAAAAATAGCCAAATTAAAGCGCTGTTTTTTGCCAGTCTAAGCAATAAAGGCGCTTTAAAAAATTGTGTTGGTATTATTATGAACATGTTTTTTAATTATAAAAATATGTATAACAAGTCTCTAAGTTTGTGATATTTATTGGCATTTATTTGAACAAATTTACTGCTCTTTTATCTTCTTGAAAAAAATGAGAATTTATTAATATAATATTAATTAAGTACATAAATTTCAATCTAAATCATTCTTCTAGAACAACAAACTGTGTGCGAAAAAAATTTCTCTTTCTGAAACTCTTAGATAAATAATGCGCCTCAAAGTTTCTTTATATTTATAAATTTTTAAGCAATTAAAATAAAAAATGTATATCAAAAAATTTATTAAAATGCATATTTTTCCTTTCGCAATAATCCAACATTTTCTTAAGTGATAAAAAAAATGGTTTCCATGGTAGTTTAAATTATGAGCTAGTTTATTTGGCAAAATTATTTCCCATGCATTGAAATATAATCAGTGTTGAGCGTTTTTGATTGTTCGAATAAATTTCCATATTCTAATAATTTTTGCACAACACTCATGTAATGGCGTCCTCAGAGTTGGATAAGTGAATTGCATGGAAGCATCAATAGCTAAAACATAACCAAAAAATATGAATTTAATAGCGAGAGCGCTGCAGCTTTTTTTTTGAGTTTAATTAGCCTAAATATTTGAAAAAATAGCTAAAAAATAGCAGAAATATAAGTTTACGTGCATTGGTATTTTTCAGCAAAGTTTTGATTTTAAAAGCTGATTTATAGCCAAAAACTAGCATAACAAGCTGGTGCTCTCAGCGTTCTTTCGAGCAGTGCACATCAGTATAGAGAAAAAAAAATGTGTGTTTACTTTTTTTTAGCAATAATTTGTAGTATGCATGCAAAAGAAAAGCTATGAAATATAGCCATTGCTTTTACTCTAAATTAACTTTAAATGTACTTTAATATGAGCCAAGAATCTATGCTATGCTCTGTGATTTATTTTAGCTATAAATGCCAAATCAAAACAATAAATATAGTTGCTTTTGTTTAGCTGTAATCTTTACGTAAAAGTATAATTCATAGCTAAAGAAAATAACAACGAAGCTGTGCTGGTTCTCAACATCTATTTTGGCTGTATAAACGCTTCTAAGGCAGGTTAAGAAAATATTTTTGAAGCAATGCTAATATTAAGCTAGACACAAGCTGTAAAAGCGTTTTTAAAGAAAAAAATTTTCTTTTTAAAAAAAGCTAATAAATGACTTGCCAATTGTATTTTTACAGCTTACTCTTAGCAATATATGTATACTACAAAACTTATGACAAGCACAATCGAATATATATTCTAAAAAGCCACAAATTCATCATACAATTATTGTGGTTAAGCCATTAAATTTTCTTAGAAGTTTCAAAGAAACCACATTAAGTGTTAGATGCACAAAGCAAAACTAATGAACTTTACACAGTTGTTCAGCCGCGCCTGGAAGTATACAATCAATTATTGTCAATAAATGCAACAATTGAACTGTGACATTAGGCAATTACATGTAATATAAAATACATGCATATGTATGCTGTATACGAGTATGCAGCTAATTACATAGAATTCCATATCAAGCTTATAACATTTCACAATAATGCAAATAAAATGAACTTAATACCAGCATTTTAAAATATTAAGCAAAATGTCTACGAAAACATAGATAAATACAATTAGTGTCTTAATTTCAAGAACAAAAAAAGCAACAAAAATTTCACTTTAACATAAATTACGCTAGTTCAACTCATATCTCTACTTTAAAACATACTACATACGGCATAGTTTTGAACGCCTCACATTATATCCTTTCATTCTTATGCTCTTTTGTTTATCACAACATACCAGAATAAATCATAGTTGCGCAGACAACAAAGAAAGCACAAAAATTTTAAGAAAATAGCGAAATAAAGGACTTCAAAACGACGAATAACAAAAACAGAAGCGTAAGTATGTGAAAACTACAAAAGGTAATGATGGCAGGATTCAGCTAATTTTCCATGCAGTTGAACAAGTTTGTGAATAATAAATGCGTGTTTTTATCAGCTCATGAGCATAATTTCTCTAATAAAACAACAAGAGAAAGTAGAAAGAACACAAAGACAAGTGGAAATAATAAAATAAAGTTTTGTGACAATAAAAGTTGAAGGACTATATAGTAAAGAAATAACAATAAAGCATTTGTATTATAATATGAGCTCGAAAAGTTATGCGCATGCAAAGAAATTAATAATTTATTATTAATCTTTTAGGCGACAGTAATGATTTGTGCACAAAGAATTTTTGCACAATAACAATTTAATTAAAATAAATGAGATTGAGTGTAGTAAAGTTTTTGTATTATGATATTTAAAAAGGAAAATAAAAGACTGTTTTGCTGAAATGATATTTCAAAATTTTCCAGTGTATTCAAACAAATATTTTAAGCGACAAAGTATATTTAAAATTTACGATCCTTTTTAACATAAATTGAGACACAAATTTGTATGAAATTATGTTGTGCAATTTAATTTTACTGCAAATGTTGTTCATACTGTACCTGCCTATCAAAAAAGATAACGATTATTGCGTCACTCAATGAAATATACTGCCAACGCTCAACTTTTTCCTTATTCAATCAATAAAAACATTTCGTGTACAGTATTTTTTCTATTATGGCAAATATAATATGAATTCGATATACCAATTTTGGATCTTTTGCAGCATTTTTTATTTTTTTGTTCTATCACAAGAAAATAAAGCCCAAATTAAAGCTCATAAATTAATAGCAAAGTCATTATCGACACGCACACAGTATTTACGCAGACATCCAATATTTACACAAACACATACCAAATATCTTTAAACAACTAACATACATACTCATTTTATTAAATACACCCACAACAGCATATTTTGGCCCGCACACATAAATGCTAACAGAGTGACCACATGCACACGTACATACATATACACATTCACACATACAACAACTAAAATTCAGTTTGCTTTATGTCCGAATGTCCTGCCTCACTAATTTCAAGAATTTGCGATTTATACAATGATTATGCGCATAGTTAGTTATCCCAGTAGGAAATATATGATTTATGTTGGTAAGTATTATTCTATGAACTTGTCAAGGAAATTAAAGGTTTATTTTATTGAATATCAATGAGTGGGGTTTAAAGAGATGTACTCCCTTGTCAGAGGTGTTTTATTTTTGATTTTCATTTAATTTTCTTATTCTTCAAAACCAAATTTTTATAGGTGTTAGAAACATTGCCAAAAATATTTTTAAAAAAAAGGATATTTTGAAAAATCTCACAAACTAAATTGAAGCTTTAATTTCTTGCTTTAAAAATAGCTCAAAAGTTTTGAGATATTTATTGAAGATTTTTGGAATAATTTAACATATGTTCTATAAAATATTTTTTGACGAAAATTTTTATTTTTTTTTAAATTTTCTCAAATCTTAAAGAACTTTGCTGAAGATTTGAAAACCTCTTCAGAAAAGATCTCTGGTGTGATTTTAATTTTCAAGTTTTGAACATGAATTCATTTAATGTTTTTGAACAATAGTTATAGTATAACAGCCAAATTTCGGGGGCCTTTATTTTTATTATTCAAAAAAAAAAAATATATAATAGACTAAGCCCACACTTTCTCAAAAAAAAAATGGCACTACATTTAATGTTATTATTCTGGCTCAAGCAAAATCAAAATTTGAGGCCGTGTGAAGATAAAAGACACAAGAAGAATGCATTATATTGCCAAAAAAAAATCTTACTGCTTGTGGTCAAAGCTCACTCAATTTTTTCATTACAATGTTTCCTACTGGGATTTTTTGTGGCTTGGAAATTAAAATCTTTGCATGTGTGTATGTTCTTATTTCACTTTGTTGCTGTGCATCTGTGTGAATAAACATTTATCAGCGCACATCATTGCTGGTTTTGGATTTATATCTGATAAGGTGGAACTTTATTGAATATAAAAAAAAAACATTTTCCTACAAAATGAGCTCACTCATGATAGTGTGGTGTGCCAGTTACATCTCTTCGAAATGAATATAAAAGTATAAAGGGGAGAGTATTGAGTACTAAGTAAAATTTGATAATTTTGCATAATGTTGAAAAAAATCAAACAGTCGGTTAAATACAAAAAAAAAGTAGCATAACCAAAAATTATTAAAAAATTTTAGCAAAACGAAATGTGGCGATTAGAGACAAAAATGGAACAAAGTAGACGTTGACTCTAAAAAGTATCAAAAATTTCCGATAAGTCGACAAAAACCGGAGTTATCGGAACTATTGTTACGAAAATTTTTTTTTCGAACTTTGATAAAGATGTTATTTGTCCACTGTTTGGGACTTGAATTGCATCAAAATTAGAAAAATATATATATGTATTTTTTAACTGTGCATTGCCCGACCCTGTATAAGTTTTCCTGATAAAGTTTTTAAAATATTTATGTCAAATTGATAAAAAAATATCTGCGCAAAATAATAAATATTACAATAATTAAAATTTAGTAAAACTGTTTGAGGAGTTAAGTTCCGTTGAGATTTTTTTTGACGCTTGTTACAATTCTTACAATTTATCGACAAAAGTGGTTCAAAAAGGGTATTTCAATATTTTCTGAAAACAGATACCTCAAATATTTATATAAAAAGTTATTGTAAGTCATAAAGGAGAAAACAAGTCATCGATTGCTGTCCTTAAGGTCATCGTACAATAAAGTGTAACGCTGCAATATTTTCAAGAATCTCCTAAATTTAGTACATTTTAAAAAAATACAGCATTATATCATACCTTAAGATCACTACAGATAAGTTCAAAAGATTTTTGTGTCAGAACTTTAAGGTGTAAATATTTAAGCAACAGAAATATTGCTAGCAGGACTTTGTGAACTAAAATGAGTTTACAGTAAGATCTATTCATTAATACGCGATACCAAATTAAAACTTCTCCATCTTGATCAAAAATGACTGTCCGAAATTTGAAGAAAGAAACTCGATGAACTATCCAAATGTCGTCAAAAAATAAAAAACAAAAAAAAAATCCCCAGACTTAAAGTTTTTTCTTGATATTTGCAATGTAAAGATTTTAGACAAAATTTTTAAATTTTTTAATTTTTACCTTTTTGAATACTTTAGGTTCTGTGGGACTTTCCTGAAATTTCTAGCGTTAAGTGAAAAACGTGACTCAGTGTCTTCCTCAGGATCTTAAGAGTGTTAGCCCAACCTTTCTCAGAAAACTCTGTAAGAGGATCACAGATAGATGTGTAATTTCAATTATAAAATTTGCTTCAAGTTCTTATTGATGTTACTTGGACTTGACGTCACAGAAGGATAATTATAGCTCATCTGAATGAAAATTTCCATAATGTACAGCCTGATAAGTTAAACCAATCAACAAATTGCTTACAGCTCTAAAAAAAAAATTATTTGATAAGCGTCTGACTCGAAACGATCAGTCAAAAAGAAAATTTATTTAAGGACTCCAGGTATGCCGACAACATTTTGTGATACATGCGAGCATCAGAAAAAATTTGAACTGACTAGAAATTGTGAACTTCAAAGGGTGGTTATAGTTGTATAGTATTAATTCAAGCAATAAATTGTTACCTTTTGAGTTTTGATTTATTTCGAATATCCCTTATTTAGAAAGACTTTCATTGCAAAAGTATTCGGCTGAGTTTTGTTTTTTAGAATTTTTAAGCAACAATTGATTTCTTTTCAGGTGCATTTTTCTTAATTTCTAACTAAGCAATAATATCTTTTGTGATTTTTAATGTTTTGACACATTTGATAATTTAAAGGATTTTGTATAGCTTTTAATAAAACTTTGTTGCAGTATAATTCGCAATGGTGAAATTTAGCAGCATTATCTAGTAAACAGCCACACAAATTCGAAACACCACAAAACAGCATTTTGACGGATGCTCTTAGTTGAATGGATGTAAATTGCCGTATAATTAATTAAATTTCCACAAATGCATCAAAATTACAGATAGTTTGCATAGTCTTTTGACTGCACGTTATTTACATCATCGCTGTATGTGATGGCATAATACGTCGTACAATGTGATGATTATATTACTAAATATGTGCAACTAATATATTAGAAAACATATTCGGAACTATACATAATTATTCAGATGTTAATTGAATAAGTCGAAAATGTTCAGAGAAATTCAGACATGGTAGTGTAGTCAAGAAAAGGTTGAAAACATTTTGAATAGGTTAATAGGTTAAAAAAAAAAGGATATAAGGTGGAAAAGTGGAAAAAAATCGACTTAAGGTTGAAAGATGTTAAACAAAATTTAAATATATTGAATAAGTCATAATAAAGTAAACAAAGGTTTGAAAAGTTGAAACTTGAAAAATATTGATAAAATTGTTGAATAAGTCGAAAAAAGTTCAAATGAGTTGAAATGTTGAACAAAAATGAAAAAGATTAAATATTCTGAACAAAAATCAAAGGTTGAAAAAATCAGAAAAAGTTGAAAGAGGTTAAAAAAAGTTAAAGGTTGAATGAGTCCAATAAATTGAAAGGGTTTTAACAAAATTGAAAAATATTGAATGAGTCGATAAAGCGCTGAAAAGTTTCATTTGGGATTATTAAGAAAAAAGTTAATCGGTCATCTAATGACATCTGTCACATTGGGCTCAAATCTATCACATAGCTTACCGTAAGCTTCGTGTAAGATTTCAACTGAATTTAAAGAAAGAAAGTGGGTTAAGTTTCGGCGAATAAATCTAATTCACACAGAATATCGAACACATTGAAAAAAGTTTCAAAACGTTGCATTTCACAAGGTAACATTTTCAACAAATCCACTCTACTGTAAACCTTCTTTCATACCCGTTATTAAAGATGTTCACATCTCAAAAGATTTAAATTGAAAACACAAATTACTCTGGAACGAGTGTCTTTTCTGATTTAATTTCCTAAAGTGTAGTAGGTAATTACTACATGCATATCATTCTGCTTGCATGTATGTGTGTGACTTAAGCAGTGCTGCATGAAACTCGATTTTGCTACTCATTTCCCGTCCTTTTTGTGTGCAATTGCATATTCCAAGATTTGTGACATCACGCTAAAAAGCAGTAATTCATTAGCTAGCTACATAGTACGTGTTTTAAATGACAAGAAAATTAGATTAAGCGCATCAAATAACTTAAAGTTAAGTTTTCAGTCTACATATCACATTAAATATTTAAATAAATTAGCAAATTTAATGAATTTTCCATGTAGTTTTCTCATTTTTGGCACTACATGAAATTTATGTGATTAAATGTTGCTTTCTATGAAAACAACAACTTTAAGTGGAACTCAACACCAAGCAGCATTTTAAAATCTATGATATGAGCGTATACATTTATATATATTCTTCGTGGTATGCGTTACAAACCCGTTTGGTAAGTAATTAATAAGTAACCTGAAATATGTATGCAATTGATTAATTGAGGGCACCTTGGGCTCTCGAAGAACTCGAAGCTTCCACCTGGTCTTTAACATAGGCTCGAGGGCTCTTTGGGCTCTCGATGAACTCATAGCTTCCACTTGGAGCCAACAGCCAATGCGAGCCAAAAGTTATTGCGAGCCGAAAGCCAAAGCAAGTCAAAGCTAATACGAGCTAAGAGCCAAGGGAGCGCTCGCTCTTATGATTTTTTTTCAACAATTCTTGACATAAATAAATAACTCAAACGCTCACTGCAAAGCGTATTGGGCAGTATTGAGATTTGCTGAAGTGCTCACATCCATTTCGTCGGAATTTGTGGCACTAAATCCCAGATTGCAAAAATTATAGCATGACACCATCATGCACTATCTTCATTTGTTACTGGGTTGCTGAAATCCAATAAAATATTTCTACCAGGTAAATATTTAAATGGCCATGTTACTGTGTGCTCCTTAATTTTGTTACATTAATTTTTTCTTTGAATTGTATACGTGGATTTTTTTAAATAAATTTTTTTCCGCTAAAAAATGTTTTTCCATTACAATTTTTGCATGTTTCATGCAAGTTTTTTCATAGATTTTTTTTAACATTTTTACTGCTAAAATGTTGCAACGTATCCTCGTGAACGTGCATAGTATATTAAATACAAACATTCACTTATATTTAGCACGCTGCAGGTATATCCTTTATTTGCATTGTACTAAATCTTGTTTTTTTTTTTTGAACATAGAGTTTTTAATTTTTATTTTTATTTATTTAAATTTGCAGTTTTGTGTATATTTTTTTGATAGTAGCTTTACAAATTTTAGTTGAAACCAACAATAAAAATGTTGCATATCCAAATGGGCGTGGTCATTGTATAAATTATGACATTTTTTGCATACAATAGTATAACGTGACGTTGTATAATAGTATGACGTGCAATAAATGTACAAATAAATAACATTTGCGCAGTAAAGTAATTGAGTTGCAGGGAAAAACTTTTTTTTTGTTGACTAAATCGAGGGAATAAGAAAAAAAATTGTTTTATTCTTATGGTGCCAACAACGAATTCAAAGTACTAAATCCTGGAAAGAAATATCTTATTCTAATGCTACGCATTATTTGCTTAAGTACACCCACTCAACTAACTACTCCACGCCAACGCTTTCATTTGCAGTTCAGTTGCAGCATTTTAGCTATTCATCACGTGCACTCATCAACATTCTTACTTCCGCTTCATAGACTCACACGCCTTTGCGCTAAGGCAATCAGTAAGGATGCGGGCGTGGCTGACTTGAGATAGTTAGAGATAGAGAGAGAGCGTAAGCAAGCAAGAAAAGAACCTAAAAGAGAACGTGCACATTACGATAGATACTACAAAAGTTGGCAACAGTTAAGCGAGCATTCCTAATTAACCCGGCTAATGAAGTTCAAAATTAAGGCGCTCAACAAGGGATAAATAAGGGAAATCTTAATTGCAGTACTTGAACAATGAAGTTGAAATGAAATATTGAAAACGTATTAAGGATATTTAACATAATTATGGTTAAAGTATAATCAATATTTATTTATTGTAATAAGTCAGGAAAATATCATAAATGAAAAAATCTACACTTTAGTTTTGCAAACATTTAAAGGAAATTCATGGAAAATATTAATCATAATTTTAAGGCCTAGGAAACATAAAAAAATGCTTGTTATATATTTGTCAAAGGTAATAAGGACCAGAAAATTTCAACTTTTTTAATATAAAATCACAATTTTTCTATTCTTATAAATGAATATTTTTGTGTTCTACTGAATATTGAAAGAAATACCAATTTCAGCAGCAGCTAACCATTTTCACGAATGGATCCTAGATGGAGTTTTGTGCTATTAACAGTTAGACACATCATACAATTAATCGAATGTCCTTTATGTAAGCATGAAGCAATATTGGAAGAAAAACCTTTGTTGAAACCACAAAATAGTTAGTTGCTAGATGAAAGAAAAACTAAACCATGTAAGAAACTTAATTTTTAGTATGAAAACAAACCGTGAAAAAGGATATGAGGACAACATGAAATGAGCGAACGTAATAAAAAAGTAAAGCATTTAACTCGCAAAGTAAAGTTCAAAGCAGAAAAAGTAATTTGCTACCGAGAAGTGCTGTGAGCAATTTAGAATGTTTCTTAATTTTTATACCCTACACCGAGGGTATATTCACTTTGTCTCTCCGTTTGTAATACATAGAAGGGGGCGTGGCAGGTGTGGGAAAGTGTATATATTCTTGATCAGCGTCACCACCTGAGTCGATTTAGCTATGTCCGTTTGAAAGCTGTCATTAATACAAGCTTAGCCACTTTACTGAAAAAACTCGTTGATGGGTGTGGCATCGCCCACAATATTTATAAACGTTATATTCAGAAAACTAACAACGTAATCGTTATGAAATTTAATGAGGTAAATATATTTCCTATAAGGTCTCATATTACTAAAATTTGGTCCAATAGTAGGTGAGGGCGTGGCACCTCCCATATAAGCAAAACACGTTTGTTGTTATAGATAGTGTCCTATGAGAGTAATCTTCATAAAATTTGGTGTATAGATGTCAGTTACTATAACTTTAAATATAAATAAATTTTGACAGGAATTTTGCATCAGTGGGTGTGGCACCTCCCATATTAACATAATCTAGCGCTGTTTTAAGTGAACTATTGCAGCAATTGCTATGAAATTTAATGTAAGTGGTTCAGTTGCTATAGAGAATATATCTCAATCAAAAGTGGCTGGAATCGCACTAGCGGGCGTGGCACCTCCCATAAAACTAAAATACGATAAGTGGCATATTTATCGAAATATGTGATCAATCATACTAAAATTTGGGGTTGGGGTTTGCTTATGGAAAACTATTTCTGGATCAAAACTGGGCTGGATTGTACCAGTGGGTGCGTCACCGCCCTAAATTTTAAATTTTACTGCGGCATACATCGCAAACTATACAAGCTATTGCGCAAAAATTTAATGTGAGGATGTCGATTACGAATATTATTTATTGAACCAAAAGTGGGCGGAATTGAAGAAGTGGGAGTGGCATATTTAAAATTTTTCATTTCTATTCTTTTTTTCAATATTCTTTCGATTTTTTCAACCCTTTAACTTTTTCCAATATATCCTGCATTAATGTATTTGTTCGACTTTTTCAACCTGTTTCAACTTTCTTCATCAGTTCCTTTATTTTTTCGACCATTTCATCAATTTTGAATTGTTTCAGCATTTTTCAACCTTTTTCAACTTTTTTAGAGTTTTTCAACCTCTCTCAACTTTTATCAATATTTTGCATGTATTTTCGACTTTTTCAACATATTTCAACCTCTGTCAACCTTTCTAACATTTCACATTTTTTCGACTTTTAAAACCTCTTCAGCGTCTTTTTAACATTTACTTAAAAGGTACTTTCAGTGCAATATAGGGTATGTGAGTTTCGGCCTGGCCGAAGATAACACCTCAACTTGTTTTGTTTCCTCTAATTTGTTTTTCTCCTACAAAGATATGCAGATTATGCATATTCTGCCTGCTAATATCTATAAAATATTATAAACCAAAAACTAGGACGAAAAATAGTTCCGGAATCTTATGAACAAAACTCTTATGTGCACAAAATCAACACTGCAGCAAATTGCATACTTGCATGACTTTGTGTGTGCAAAATGAATTTTGCTAAAACTAAATGGAAACGGAAGTATGTATTTTGGTTGAAGAAACGTTTATTTGCACAAAGGTTAAGATGGACAACAAACACACAGAATGTCATGTGCATGGTCAGTGCTTTTTTGATTTTTGCTAGATTGCTTAATGCAAGCTCACATCAAGTAAGTTATGTCCTTGAAACTCAATATAATAGTAGAGAAAATTCTACGTTGCTTGCTGAAAAATAATTGCATACTCTGGAACTGCATTGCTGTGCCAGAAATCTTGTGTTAAATAAATAAGTTAATGTATAAACAAAATAAAAGGAAGTAATTCTCTTAAGTAAATTAAAAGTTTTATGCAACTTCAATTCAAAATAACAACTATAATTTAAGCATGCAAAAGTGTGTCAACATTGCTTTTGTTTCTTTTTTATAAAATACGAGACTCATACAGTATACTGTGATCCAAAAATTTTTCTTTACACACTACAAAAAAACAAAATAATATAAATGTCTCACAAAAAGGATGCAAGAAATCCGACAGCACTGCATAAACATTAAACAACATATAAAACGTTGGATAGTCATGTTTTGCGCTTATATCCTTGGCCAAGTTGTTGATTATAGTTGTTTGCTGTCGTCTGTTAAACTGCTGTTGTTGTTGTATTTGTTTGCATCATTGTTTTTCTTATTGTTGGCAATCCTTTCGCTTTAAGTCCTATTTCTATTGCATGTTATCATTTTGGTCCTTTGCAGTTTACTTTCTTGATTATATGGTTTTTTGTGCAGTTGTTTTAGGAAAACAATATTTTTGTGTGTCTTACGTAAAACTTTGTGAAAACAAGGTCAAAAATATTACAACAACAACATCGGAAATAACAAAAACCAACAATGAACGTGTGTTCCGTTTTGTCTGTTTTCGTATATTGCATATCTACAACGTACATATTATCCTTATTTATATATATCCTTTGTTCTGTGCTCAATTTTGTGCTCTATACATTACAATATGTACTACACAGAGAGAAGTTTATTACCAATGAGAGTACCAATGTTTTGTGAAAAATATAAAGATGTTATCGATGTTATTTACATAAAATTGCGCTTGATAAAATGGTTTGTAACGCTTTGGCGCAAAATATACTGAACTGATTTTAATAATTTCTTTTCAAAACAGCATATTTGTGTTAAAGAAAATTATTGCATACTTATTTTTTTTTTTTTTTTTTCTTGGAAAAAGTTTTTGCAAAACCTCACAAAAATTATTGTTTTTTTTTTTTTCATGCTTATTATTATTATTGACACATTTGTTCTATAGCGACTTTTTTCGATACTTTTCTTTACTTCTATTTATATAAAATTTCTCATAAGAAAATGGTTTGTAACGCTTTGGCGCAAAATATACTGAACCGATTTTGAAAATTTCTTTTCAAAACAACATATTTGTGTTAAAGAAAATTACTGCATACTTAGTTTTTTTTTCTTTCAATAATTTTTTGCAAAACTTCACACAAAAATTATTGTTTTTTTTTTTTGTTGCTGATGCTTATGATTATTACTGACACTATTTGTCCGATTTCAACTTTTTTAGTACAATTCGTTATTTTTCGAGTTTTTCAATACTTTTCATTAGTATCCGACACTGTCCAATATCTCATACATATATATTCATTCCATTAACAGTTTCTACTTTCCTATCAAATTTTTTGATGCTTTCCGATATATATCGATTCCATTTGATTTTTGACTTTTTCTATTTGCTCTGAAACTTTCCGAATTTCATCAACTCTTTGACTTTTTTGCAATGATTTGGAATTTTATTTTCAAAATTTACTATTGCAGTTTTTTCCGTGTAACATTTTGTGTTTCGTTGTAATTTGCTTATTTGGCATGTGATTATTTTGAAGTTATTATGTTGTGTTCATTTTGAATGTTTGTGTTTATAGGACTACACAGTATAACATTGTAGTTTGGCTTATCGCTTATGTTGGCAACGGAAGGAGACGGTAACATTGAACAACAATTGTTGATATAAAGAAGTACCAAAATAAAAACATCATATGCATTGCAAAAGGAATAAAGCACTCCAAGTTGCCAAAAGCATAACTGGCATTTTATTTGCTTTAATGTCAAGGTAGAACAGTTGCACAGATTGATTTGTTCGACAAAAAAAAAGTGAACAAATACCGAATTTTTCATATTAGAATAACAAACCTTTTTAACAAAGTCAATTCCAATTCAATACTTGAATTTCTACATTCATTTGCAGATTTATGTTACTACCAGCAATCCAAAACTCAAATTACTACATGCCGAAATTCCACTTTCAATTTGGCTTTCAACTGCAATTCAAATTAAATTTTAAAATTTCATCAAACTCATGAAAATCAACTCATAAATTCCACAAGTATAAAAGCCTAAAAGCGCACTACATACAATAAATATCGGTAATATACACACTTACACACACACAAAAGAGTTCAAAGCAATTGCACTACCACAAAGAAGTTTACACCGAAATTGTTACAATACCACACACACACACACACACACATGAAAAACAAATTTTCAATTGAAGTATCAAATTAATTTTCGAAAAAGCAATTTTAAATATCATACGAGGATTTCAGTAGAAGTTAGGTAGGCACTGTGAAATGAAAGAGTGAGAAAAGAAGCTGTGACAGCGATAGCAAATAAGAAAATAAATATTTTATGTATGAAAATTCAAATAAAACTGCAATCAGCAACATGAGATTAAGTATGTATGTATATGAAGCGGCAATTCAAAGGACGAACTACAACGATTTGAATTTGTTACAACGATTTGAAAAAAAGAGAACTTCTTTTAGGCTGCATTTAAATACCTTATTGTAAGGATGTGTTTAGTGTGCCACCATACATCCCGACACTGCAACATTTGCTTAATTTCCCATTAGAATCTATATAGCTACTCTCATACGCTCACCATCGCTTGTGTGCTTGCAACTTGGAACTTAAATTGGTAGTATATATATAATGAAAATGGTAGTATATAGTGGCATGAAGTAAGGTATGAAAAAAAGCAGTCATGATTTTTCACTACTGCAATTGCAATTGGTGCATGCATATTTAATAGACATGTACGTTACTCCGAGGGGAGATAAGAAAAAGTTTCGACAAGTACGACGACTTGTGATAAAAATAAAGTGGCAGCGCAAAAACAAAATGCAAGAGAGAATGGGAATTTGCTTGCAAGGTTCGAGGTAAGGACTTCAATATGCAATGGCATATTGTGGCGAAAATTTTTCTGATGTAGGTCGATTAAAGGCACTTTTTTAGTGCTGATAAAATAAATTAATTTGAAATTTTAAATAGCATTTTCAATTTATATTTTGTTTTTTTTTAGCTGTCATTTCTTATATCAAATGATGTTTCTTTAGAGTTTTGCATTCTTATCAGTGATTGCACTTTTAGTTTTGAATCGATACAAGCAAAACGTGCATTAAATTGGAACTAAAGTGTATCGCGTCACATGCTTTTGTACTAAATTTTCATTATATATTTGCTCAACTCCTTTTTATATAAACTTTGGTCCCCGCTTCACTAACTTTTTTTTTTGGTTTAAATTTAATTTAAGTTTATTTAAACCTTTTTTCTTTTAGCGATGCAATCTGCTCAAACATAATTATTCAGGAAAGCAAAAAATTTTCAGTGTCAAAATTGACGATAATGAGATTTTATTGAAGAGGGTGATTTCTTAAGCGTTTGGTTTTTTAAAATTAAAAAACGATCGGAAAATTTGCAAAAGTGAATAAAATATTTATTTGTAGGGATACATCAGTTCCAGCCATTTATTTTTCAAGGATTATTTTTGTAAATGTTGCTCGCGGTTACGATTAAGATGGTGCATCCATAAGCTTCAATTTCAGCCTACTACACGGTTGAAAAAATCAGTATAAATTTTTATACGAATATCAGTTTAAGGGTCGTTTTATATGAATTTTGGTATAAATTTAATATCTTTTCAACATATAAAAACCAGCTATGCGGCCAGTTGTTTATGCTCAATTTTGTCTAGTAAAACATCAACATTCTGTAGCCGAGCTAGCTAACGAACGGGGTCACATTCAAACTATTCTAGATGAAGCAGGTTCAAATCTCTGTCCATTAAAGTTTTGTTATTCAAATCATTTTATAAATAAAAATTGTAAATAAAATTAAATCAGAAAGAAGTATCTGTTCCCGGACTCGAACCCATGAATTCTGTGTCCCAGTCAAACGTTCTAACAACCGACATAAATATACATTTTTTTTTCTGTCGTTAAAATTAAACATAAACTCTTATTATAAAATAGAATTTATACGTCAACCTATTCTATACTTTTCAATATAGAAACAAATATGAAATTCATATAAAATTTTATAACTTCGGAACTTATAAAATCTATACGATTTTTTTATGGATTTATATGAATAACTAAAAGTTATTAATTTTATACTGATATTTTCAACCGTGTACTTTTCTAGCATTTCGGCCGGTATCTCAGCAATGCAGCAGTAATGGCTACGAGAGACTTCACGTAGCTCCACAAAAAATAGTCTAGTGTAGACTGTTTCAAAATATGAGATTAATTGCTGACCAAACTCGTCTCTCAATAGATCCATAATATAGCGTACCGTGTGGCATGTGGCACCGTCTTGTTGAAACCACATGTCAACCAAGTCAATTTCTTCCATTTTGGGCAAAAAACAGTCGGTAATCACCGCACGGTACCTTTCTCCATTGACTGTAACGTTGCGATTTTCATTATTTTTGAAAAAGTACAGTCCAATGATGCCGCCGGCTCACAAACCGCACCAAACAGTGTATTTTACGGGGTGCTTTGGCAGCTTTTTAACTGCCTCTGACTACTCTTCAGACCAAATAAGGCAATTCTGTTTGTTTTCACATTTTTCACAGAGCACAAATTTTGATAATAAAATTCAATAATTTACAAGCGCTGTTCATTTGTAAGTCTATTCAAAGTAAAATGGCAAATTTTACTGAGCATTTCTGGCGCAAATATATGTTACGAATCATACGCAAAGTTTTAAAAAAATGTACACTGTAAAAAAAAATATCAAAAAAATCACCCGTTACCTCGGAGAAACGTAGTATTACTATACTCTGTTATACAAAAAAGGTCAAAAATAACAGGCAACATTTTTAAATAATTTTTTTTTTTTAATAAGCTTTTTACTTGAATTAAAGCTTCAAGCTACATAGCTGAAAAAGCTAAAAGCTGTAGTAGCTAAACTTTTTTTATTAAGTCTGAAAGAGATTGCTTAAAAATTGATTAAGTCAAAGAGTCAAAGCTAACTGAACGAATACAAAAATTTCTGCGGACTTGTAAGAAAAGATTTTTTAAAGATATTGCTGATAGATGATTTATGAAATCGGGGTTGCCAAATGCACTAAGAATCTGAGTGTACCTATTTTTTTTTTATTATTATTATTATATAGGCTGAGTTAACATTTAGCGATAGATATTCAAATTTTTTAAGAAAATTTGTGGTCAAAATTTCACACACACAGAGCTGTGATTCCTTGGAGACTTTAATTATGGGTCACTTTGCAATGTCTCTATGGGAAAACGAATTATGCAGACCTATGGAATCTAAGCTTTTCAAACTATGTAAAATTTCTGAAATTTCAGATATTTAACCCTTAAGTGCCGCAAATATTATTTAATGTTTATCATTAGTAAATTTCCAAGCCTTCGATAAACTGTCTGAAAGTTACGATTTCTCTTAGATAATTCATTGTTAAACCCATATTTTTTCGTTAAAAATTGAATTTAAGATTATCGCGAAAAAAGTATAAAATCATTTGACGAAGCTGCAGCATTTTAATTTTTTTTTTTCTGACAACAACAGTAACATTAGAGCTACAAAGTTTATAACGCTTTTGCGCCACATAATTGTTATGCAGCACACGTTTTCTGGCTTTAATTTTCTGTAGGCAACCTAATTTCTATTAGTTACTAGGCCACCACAATATCCAATGCCACAATTTTGCTCATTTTACATGCCAGTAGCTTAACGCGTTCCACTGAAAATCACTTTCGTTAACAAAAATTAATTTAAAATTCAAATGTAAAGTTTTTCGTTTGTACTCCTTCCTTCCCATCGCTGAACCAACAGAAAATGCAAATTAAAATGAGAAGAGAAAAAATCAGCACGAAAAAAATAGGTAAAACGGAAAAACTAGGAAAATCCTAATTTCACACACAATTTATTTCAACTTTGTTCTTTGGCCAGGACGCCACCGACACAGGCGAATGTGTCCTTGTAATGTCTTTTCAGTTCATTATTCTGAGTTAAGCATTTTATTTTATTTTTTTTTTTTTTTTTTTTAAGGGAATTTGTTTTTTTTTATGTTAACATTTTATGTTCGGTAGAAAAAATAAATTTCCGATTCGTGTAAAATGGAGAGATAATAAAAAAAATTGTTTTCCAAATTTAACGAAAAATTTTTCAGCGATATAAATTTTTTAGTTGCAGTACAGAGCGCTGCTAAATGAGTACAAATGAAATATTTTCGGGACTAACCCTCCAGAAATCTTTAGAATGAATTTCTTGTGGACATAACTAGAGTTTCGGAAAATCCTCAGGATAATGAAACATTCCAGACAACTGCAATCCACTTAACAAGTTCAACATATTAAGCGCTTTATCTGCTTTTGTTGCCTACTTTCAGGCGCATAAAGTGAAAATAATATATTTTTTAAATTTTTTCTCACTTATTTATAAATATAACGCGATCTAAACTAAAATAAAAATATATATTTTTTAATTTAATTACATCTTAAGCAAACAAAATGCATTCAGCTTTTTCGTGCCAGTTAAGTCCTTAAATGCTAACCTTTCATTTAAATTTGCAAGAAAACTCCAAACAATAAAAACAACGAAAATAAAAATTTATAAAAAGCTTTCTAATGAGCGTGTATATTAAAGAACGAGATAAAAAAAACTCAACATGCAGCTTGCCGCCAGCAAAAAACAAAGAACTTAACAAATATTGTATATAGTATTTTCTTTCACTATGCAAAATACGAGCACAACAAAAAAAATCAACAACACAAGAGCTAAGCGCACTCAACACCAAAGGAAAAACTATTTTTGCACGCTAATAGTTTTCCTCATTTAGGAAAAATGCAAAACTTTTGCTAAAATGCCGCCAGCAGCTACAGCGCTACAGTAGCAAGACGCGGCGCGCAGTATAACAACAGGTACAGCCAAATGCTAGGAGTTGGAGTAATTAAAAAAAAAACTTAAAAGAAATTTAATTTTTCTAAAAAACTTAAAGTAGCATTAAATAACAAAAATAAATAAGAACGTAAGAAATTATAACAAAAAGTAGTAAAGTCTACAGAGATTATGCGCTCAAAGCGCAACAAAAAATGTAAGAAAATAGCTGCACAAAGTAGCGCGCTACTTCGAAAAATTGCAAGAGTGCACGCGAGAAAAAGGAAAAATTATAGGGGCATTTTCATGCAATAAAAATATTTCAAAAAAAAACGCACTCACTCATAAGAAAAAACGGGCCAAGTTTTACGAAATGTGCTACAACTTACAGTCTGCAAAATCTTTTAAGAAGCATACTCTGTTATTTTTGATAATTAATACGTTAAAAAAATTACACTAAAGTGGATTAGCGTAAACTTAAGAATGCAACGCTGATACGAAAATAGATATAACATGTAACGCTATAACATTTAACGCCTTTTCGATATTTTCATCAATTCCAATTTTTCTCGATTTTTTAAATTTTTGTGTGAAAATCATCCTTCACTCTTCAACCTTCTTTAAATTTTTGTAAGGTTTTGTACTTTCTTTCAATTGTATCAGGAATTTTTTTTAACTTTTTCAACATGTCTCGGCTTTTCGCATATTTAACATCAAAATGAAAGTCAGCCCGTCACGACGTCTTTGAATTGTATGATATTTTACTTATTGTCTACCCTGGTTCATTTTGAATTTTTCTTTTAGATTGAAAAAAAAAACAGACAGATTAGGACTCTATACCAGTGATTTCAAAAATTCTTGACAACATGTTTTTTTATTGCTTATTCCATATTTTTAAAAATAATGAATTTGCTTTAGCGACCTTTATAAATTTATGGTTATTTGTTTAATATTTGTAATATTAATCACCCTGAGGATGAGTTGCAATGCAACTTGAAATATTGGTGAAAAAAAAAATAAAAAATAAAACATTAATTAAAAATATAAACAAAAACTTAAAATCTGTTTTTAATTAAAATTGACCAGTTAAACAAATAACCATATTTTTAAAGATTCTAAGCGAATTTCGGGCTTATTTAAAAAAAAGTTGAACAAAATATGATCTTTCCTAAGATTGCCAATTATAATGGCGATCAATTTTTAGTAATGGTTTTTATTTTTACATCAAAATAGGACTCAAATAGGCCCAAATAAAAATAAAGTTTCACAGTTCACAAAATCGTTTGCAGCTTGTAGAAATATTCTTGGTCTTGACAAGATCTATAATCACTTTAACTCGAAATTGACCTCTTAATTGAATAAACTTGCAGAGGTCTCTTTGAAGACATTGACTTTTGATCAATATTATTTTTGCCAAAAATTTTTGCTTAAAGCGTCTAAATGAAGTTTAAATTTACCTTGAAATCAAGTACTCGCCACAGCTCGAACAAAGCAAACAAACGAAGGAGGATTATAACTAGTTCAAAAGCTACATATGGTTGTAAATAAGCTTTAGAAATAAAATGTATATATGAAAAAATTTCATATAACACAACAGGCATATAGTTGAGTTTAAGACAAGCTTTTAAAATGGTAATCTGCTAATAAATGCCAGTTACATGAGATTTTTGAATTCACAAGAAATAGGTCGAGGAAATAAAGACATTTATGTTTTCTACTTTTTAACAAGACATGGCTATGACTTTACTCTATGAAGAAATCAGCGATCATTGAGGTGATCTTTGACATCTTAATTGAAGAAGGAGCCTTAGAAGTCAAGGGACACTTACAAGTTTCTTGATTTCGTTTACTCGATGAAAGACCTTACCAAGACCAACAGCATTGCTAAGATTACATGCGATTATATCTATGCAACCATTTTCGAATTGTGGAGAGGTTAATTTTTATTTTGAAAACTTTTTTTTCAATAGCTTACATTTTTTTATATACTATAAGTGACAATATTTGCCAATCGGGTGAAAAATTATGTAGCTGTAAGTTTTTGACATCTCAGAAAAAAACAGATCCTTATAAATTTTTAAAAAAATCCTCAATCTAATCTCAATACAAGTCTATGTACAAGGCTTTACGAAAATCACACTTGATGATTCGGGACGTCTATCCTTATAACGTGAAATGGAAGTTTTACAATATTGTACAGATTTTTCAAAATTTTTTGAATTTAATGAATTTTTGAAGGTTTCATATTTTTTGGCATTATATTGAGATTCTATGCTAATACAATGAAACATCATTTAGCTTTCAAATCATGCCGTTCTTATCCATTTTTTTACACATTTTTTGTGCTATCATATACAAGGAAATCATTTATGAAAGTGCCCTGTAATAAATAAGACTTTGTAATGAAATCAAATTGTTAGTGCTGTAGCTTCGGTCAAAGAAAAAACATACTGAATTTTTGACCTTAGGCATTTGATAGGTAAAGAATTGAAGCAACATAAATACCGAAATGCAACATTTAAAAAAACTTCCATGATTAAAAGTCTGAGCAAAATCAAAGATATCATTGTGTTTGAAATTTTTTAAGAGCTCCTAAATATCTATAATTCTTAAGTGGGTTTAAGTTCTGTGGAACTTAATGATGATGAAAAGAACGGCGAGGACATGCCAAGGAACGTGAATGCGAAAAATTTAAGTCATATGACTTAAGTTAATATGACTTGATTAGAAATATGATTAAAATATGATTCGAAAAAGACTCGCAAATGATTAGAAACATGACTCGAAAATGAGTCGAAACTGATCAGAAAAACGGGTCATAAAAGACTCTTCAAGAAGAGTCGCGGGTAGGGTAACATTTCTCCCGACAAAAGTATCAATTATGATCAGAAAATGTGCACATTTATGACCATTTTAATCAGACAGAGGACTCAAAAAAAACTCGAATGTAATCGGAAATTTCATAAAATACTGGCTGGGTAGCTTTTCACTTCTCTTGCAAAGTGTATGGATATTTTGTTAAAATTTTGCATTATAACAGAATTTTTATTTTCTAGAGTTCAAGAAAAAGTAAAAGATTTATGTTATAATAATATGTAGCGGATTTGTGTGTTTTTGTTTTTTTTTTCTTTATCGACTTTTACCTTTCAACTCCTTATATTTGCAAGTTAGAGCTAACTACATTTTTTCTAGGTTATAAGTACTTAAGCTTAGTTAAAAACCTTATGCTTTGAACATGACTGCATGATTAATAAAACTTCAAGAAATACCAACTTTTCAATACCACAGTGCCCTTTAAAAAGGGTAGCGACCAATTTAAGACCTTCCAGAAAACCAAATTGCTACCAGTGTCGTTAATTGTTGTCCAATTATTTATGTGGATTAATTATTTACACAACTGTAAGCAATTTTCATTATCCAACGCATTAAATTGACAACATTAAATTTATAGGTCCTTTCAAAGTCAAAGCCAAAATGCAGGCACGCACTTCGCCTACATACACCATACCAACACACACACACACGCACACAATTAGTCACATGAGCCGTGGGCAAATTAATGTAAGAAAGTTATGTTAATGCAAACAGGAGCAGCAAAAAGAGTTGGGGTTTTGGTGGTTACACATTTGGCATTGTTGCTGTAAGTGGTCGTAGTTTGGGCACAAAGTTAACTGGGGCATGTGGCGCAGTGCATGAATTTCAATTGTTACAAATTAGCTGCGTCATTGTAACGAGAACAGATGAATGAAGTAGCAGCATAATAATATAAAGAAAAAATTATAAAGCAAGAAGTAGTTGAAGCATTCGAAGGGAGAAAAAAACACAGAAAATATAACAAAAAAATAAATGTAAATTGGCGAAGGCAGCAAGTAAAAGTTACAGGCGAAAAAATCCATTGCACCAAACGAAAATTGCCAAATTTAACCAACAAGAGCCTTGTTATTGTCGTCGTTGTCGTTGTCGTCGTCGTCTTATTAACCATGCGTCAAATAAATAACAATGTCACAGTCACGCAGTAACACACACAGTCACATAGCCACACATACGCAGGCACTTTTCAACTAACGAATTCTCTTTGATTTTGTATTCAAAATGCCTGCTGGATAACAAGAAAAAAAAAATCAAGTTAAAGTTGTTTTGCAAAAGAAAGAAAAAGAAAAATTTTATATAAAATAAATTTGTTATTTCTTCAAAATTTGGGAAATTCAAGTATGGGAGTAGCTGCTTTAATTTTTGGCCAATTTTCCTTATTATTGTAAAGGGTGTTTCCGCTTAAAATTGAGATATTTTTTACAAAATTTTTCAGTTCTGAAAGTTTAACTACGGCAATATCGTCGAATATTTGTTGTCCTTCACAAGTTCCAAAAGTATAATATTTAGTAACAATTTTAAACCAAACGTGTCCTTTATTACTCTGGCAATTCCATTTCAAAATCATTTTTTAAAATATTTAAAATAAGCAATTATTTCTTATTACCACAAGGGGAACACCCTTTTTTTTTGGAAAACTTTAACATAGACAAAAAGTCAACCATGTCACAAGGACATTGACAGCAATGACGACGACAACGACGAAGTTATTCTTGCTACTGTTATTGTTGTAACACTGATTGTTGTTGCATTTGTTATTTGTGTAAACGTATGTAGCTTTATATGTTATTTTTGTTGCTATCGTTGTTGTTGTTGTTTCTATTATTGTCATTGTAGTCACTGCTATTTTTATTGTTGTTGCTGTCGTTGTCGTCGTCGTCATCATGAAATTCAAACAAAAACGAATTGAATTCAAATTATGTAAATGTTTGTTAAGCACTGTTTGGCTTTAAGTGGGCGTGGTACAATTTGAATTCAGTTGTTTTACTTTCTCAAGGTTAAAGCGAAGGCTAGGGGATGTGCTCGTCGTAGTTAAAGCGGATGTCTGCGGAATTCTAATGCGAGATCGTAGTATGTTTGTAAGTGGTTGTGTTTTTTGTCGTAAACGAATGTGAGTGTGTGTGTGTGTATGTTTACATGTATTAACACATCCCAGGGGAAAAAAATAAAGCTCCCTGATTCATGCGAAGTAGCGTTTATAGATATATATGTATATCTTTCTCCCAAAATGGAGGACGCTTTGTATATATCGGTTATTTCTGTGATATATTAAATCTTTTCAACATATAAAAGTAAAGTAATGATTAAGTGAAGGTTGAGTAATGGTAAAGTAAAGGTAAAGTAAAGGTAAAATAAAGGTAAAGTAAAGGTAAAGTAAAGGTAAAGTAAAGGTAAAGTAAAGGTAAAGTAAAGGTAAAGTAAAGGTAAAGTAAATGTAAAGTAAAGGTAAAGTAAAGGTAAAGTAAAGGTAAAGTAAAGGTAAAGTAAAGGTAAAGTAAAGGTAAAGTAAAGGTAAAGTAAATGTAAAGTAAAGGTAAAGTAAAGGTAAAGTAAAGGTAAAGTAAAGGTAAAGTAAAGGTAAAGTAAAGGTAAAGTAAAGGTAAAGTAAAGGTAAAGTAAAGGTAAAGTAAAGGTAAAGTAAAGGTAAAGTAAAGGTAAAGTAAAGGTAAAGTAAAGGTAAAGTAAAGGTAAAGTAAAGGTAAAGTAAAGGTAAAGTAAAGGTAAAGTAAAGGTAAAGTAAAGGTAAAGTAAAGGTAAAGTAAAGGTAAAGTAAAGGTAAAGTAAAGGTAAAGTAAAGGTAAAGTAAAGGTAAAGTAAAGGTAAAGTAAAGGTAAAGTAAAGGTAAAGTAAAGGTAAAGTAAAGGTAAAGTAAAGGTAAAGTAAAGGTAAAGTAAAGGTAAAGTAAAGGTAAAGTAAAGGTAAAGTAAAGGTAAAGTAAAGGTAAAGTAAAGGTAAAGTAAAGGTAAAGTAAAGGTAAAGTAAAGGTAAAGTAAAGGTAAAGTAAAGGTAAAGTAAAGGTAAAGTAAAGGTAAAGTAAAGGTAAAGTAAAGGTAAAGTAAAGGTAAAGTAAAGGTAAAGTAAAGGTAAAGTAAAGGTAAAGTAAAGGTAAAGTAAAGGTAAAGTAAAGGTAAAGTAAAGGTAAAGTAAAGGTAAAGTAAAGGTAAAGTAAAGGTAAAGTAAAGGTAAAGTAAAGGTAAAGTAAAGGTAAAGTAAAGGTAAAGTAAAGGTAAAGTAAAGGTAAAGTAAAGGTAAAGTAAAGGTAAAGTAAAGGTAAAGTAAAGGTAAAGTAAAGGTAAAGTAAAGGTAAAGTAAAGGTAAAGTAAAGGTAAAGTAAAGGTAAAGTAAAGGTAAAGTAAAGGTAAAGTAAAGGTAAAGTAAAGGTAAAGTAAAGGTAAAGTAAAGGTAAAGTAAAGCTCAGAAATCCTGCGTCTCTCAGGATAACAAATTTCAAACGTATTCAAATTATCCTTTGATGCAATACGCAGTCTTGTGGTATTGGTCACTAAAATTTTTTCCTCAATGGCCTCAAGTAAAGTGATTCTATGTGTTGGAAATGAAAATGCCTCGAGTACACTCGTCAATTGTTAAGCTTGACAATTTAAAGCTTGTTTAAGTTTTCCTCTACGAAAGTATATGTTGGTATGAAGCAGTCACTTAAAATTGAAAAACTTTATGTCAATAAAAATTAATTAGACTTACGTGCATTTGAATTTCCATGATGATGATGTTTGTTTCTTTTGGTATGAATGATTCATTTTTTCTAGTTTTGTTTATCTTTAGAGCGTTTGATGAATTCCAAATTTTATTACCTGCCAAAGACAAAAGTTGATGAACATTTTTATGATTTTTTAGATTAGATCTATCATAACTGATAACTAAAGAAAATCTTAAAATAACATAATAAATTGTAGTTACATTAAAACTTTTGAAACCGACTAGACACAATGTCTAGTGTGATGTTGTTTTAATATTTGCTAATCACTGTAAGAGAATTTGGGTCTACCTAAGGTATGAAAAATTCACAAAAGCCACACATCTCTGTCAAAAAAAATGCATTGGAAATGAATTGGACACACGTTGTCAATAAGCATTATAGTGTAACTTACACGGTTGTTTGCCTTTGAAAGCGGAAATGCCGCAATTATTAAAAAAAAATAGGAATTTATAAATTTTACTATGCACTGAACTATTTTTGGTTCTGGTCAGTTTGTACAAGGACTCCAAGAGAATTGTATCCATCGATAACTCTCCAAAAATATGGAACTAGTTAGATTTTTGAGCTCCTGTTTTATTAAGATGATAAAAGTTGACAGCTGCAGAAATAAATGATATATCGAATTAAAAAACTCATCGATCAAACTGCCCGAAAACTATCAGCTTCGAGCATGTTTAACCAAACCTGAGGCTTAAGCGTGGAAAATTATATTCAATTTGTTCAAACTGATTCACTAATAAGAAGAGCCTTGCCATAGCGAGGAGAAAAAATCTACTACTCTCTCTCTCTCTCATTGTAGTTGTTATTGTTTCCCAATTAAGTGTTGTTGTAATTTAAATATCAAAAGCAATAGCAAATTACAATGAGAGAGAGTAGTAAATTTTTTTCTCCTTGCTATGGCAAGGCTTTGGTAGTTTATCAGTTTGAACAAATTGAAGAAATAGAAAATCTTTCCACGCTTAGGCCTCAGGTTTTGCTTGACCGACTTCGAAGCTGATAATATGGGGGAACACAAGCTCGATTAATACTTTAATTTGATATATCATTAATTGATTTAGTTATTCTAGATCCCGTCAACTAAGCCTTACCTTCGAGGAAAAAGCTATACTTTATATTTTTAGTTTAGCTTAAGAGAAATATAGTGTCGCGTCTTCCGTTTCATTATGCACACCTCATTTCAAAAAATGCAAATCATTATTGCAGGCAACATGAAATCAGCAAAGGAAGCCCGGTATCTTTAATCCACGTTTATTTAATGGTATATTTACTTTTTCGGTTTTTCGAAGCCATTTGGAAAGAAGAAAGATGTCCATCCCGCACATATTCACATTCGCATATTCTTTTTCTCTTAAAAAAATGTAACTCAAATATCCTTATGTTTCTGACCTTGAAGTTTTTTTTGGAAAGTTTTCGTGATATTTTGTTTCAAGGATTGTTCAAAAATATCAAGAGTAAGCAATAAAGTTATTTAAATGATGACCGACATACATATATTTATGTATAAATTAATATTAGTAAATTATTTATAAAATATAAATAAAAATTTATTATAATAAATCGCATTTATCTCAAAAAACTTATCAGAATTATTTTTCGATAATATACATACTTTCAGTTATTATATTTTTAAATGAATTCATAAATGCCTAAATGAAATCCTTTATTTACAAGCAAATAATTTTCTTAGCATGTTCTAAGGCGAAGAAACGATTTTAATCGAGTTACATACATCACTAACTATAAATGAATATCATGGCTTTTCTCGTTCTAAGGAATAGTAGAACGGTCGTATCGCCATGTGCACATATTTGTATGAGTATTGCCATGAATGCCATGTTTTCCAAGTAATACCAGCGTTATGCCTGTCCTCGTATTGTTTATATACGCCATTTAGGAAGCTAAATATATCAAAAGAAATTCAGTGATTAAAACGTTTGTTTCTTGATTAAAGTAATTTTAACAAGTATATCAATGGAAAATTTTCTATATAAGTCAACTTTTAATGATACACACTTACATATGCAAATGTGAAATTTCCATTATAATATTATTAACGTCATAAATTTACCCATCAAAACAAAGTGTAAACCACCAGCCGCCACCCCAATCGCTTGCACAGTTTCGTTTATAATCCTCATTGTCATTATCAATGGTGCTGAACATTTTGCCATTATGTTTTTTCAACGAATCGCCTGCCTTACCGGAATATTTACCCAAGGTTAAAGTATATTTGTGCTCTGCATCACTGATTGCAAATTTATTATATTTGGCGGATTTTGTTTTATTTTCAAAATCGTCCAATTTAATCCAAAGTTCATTTCTGGTGGCATTTGTCAATGCGTATATATATTTTAATGCAAGCCAAAATTCACCATCCAAGCTACCAAAACCCACTTCATAATCATGCCAAGTGCGATTGTAATTTACGGCGCCATTCATGCGGCGCTGAATAAGTGTCCATGCTGGACCATGCGCTGGATCTTGAATACAGACTACATTAAATTTATAGCCCTTTACTTCCACATTAAAAGTTCCCTCAGTTGTGTGGTCCCATGGTGGAATCGCTTCACCGCAGTTTTTTGGTAAAAGATCTGGAAGCTTTTATGAAAAATAACGCAAACGTTTTAAGTAATCTACATAGTATGTACTGTGAGACTGTTTAACAAAAAATGTAGCTGAAGTTAGTCATACTAGTTTCATCCGTTGCTAAGCGGAATCATCAGCGACTTTTAAGCAGACTAATAGGAATTGCTAACAAAAATACACACAATGGAAAAAAGAATTAATACTTTGCTTGGGTTCTCAACAGATTTATGCAAAAGGGGAAACATATCAGGGTAAGGAATTCTTACTAGTCTGCTAAAAAGTCGCTGATGAATCCGTTTAGCAACGAATAAAACTATTATGACTAGCTTTAGCCCCTTTTTTGTTGAATTATTCAGTCGACTAAAAACAAATCAAATTTTTGTAATTTTTTTTTTTTTTGTTAAAAACACTAAGTGTCACCAATACCATGCACTTTTACTAAGGCCACGTAGCCTTTCGGAGCATTAGTGAATACGTAAAGATGTCGCATTTGGTCATTTCTTAAAAATGCATTTATTCAAATCACGTAATCTCTATCTATATATCTTTAACAACTTTCTTCCATATATCCATGTTTGCATATATGTAGTTACCTTAATATTTTCATGCAGTTCTTGCATATCTCCAGCCACCATAATTTCAGAAATAATAAGAATTAAAAATAATGAAAAAAAGTAAATCATTTTAAGCTGCTTTTATTGTACTATTGAGTTTGAATATGATTTGTGTACTAATAAACCCTAAAGCAAGTTAGTTTCATTGACGAATTAATAAGTTGTGGATAAAACAAATACTTATCGCTTCAAAGCGTTACATTTGCATTAACTTTAATTAAGCGGAGAAACTATGCATTTTGGTTGAATTACTTTGATATAAATACTTTGTGAGAGTGCGGGACCTAAGGCGATGAAAGATGATTTTTTAGAAAACATTTGTACCAAAAAAAAATCTGCGAAATCCATAAGCAAAATCGGCACATCTTTCAATATGTCACTGTTGGGGCGTGGCTTTTGGCCAGTGTAAGTAACATTAATGGTGTGTTTAAATACGATTAGATTTGGTTTCTGCTTCAAACAACTATTGGATTCGGCAAAATAATAAGATTAAAGTATATTTTTGATTGAAGCATGTTATTTTGAAAATGACTCGTTATAGACCAGTCTTTATAGCCACAGCTTTTTTTTATCGCCATAAATTTTCAATTAAACTTTTGTGTTGCAAAGGTAAGATCATATATAAAAAGGGTCACTGGTTAAAACCCAAAAACATAGATGTGGTAGCTGGATGCTTTAAAGTAAATGGATGTGACGGTTAAACATAAGTGTTTTTACAAAAAGGCGTGGCACCGCCCATAGATACAAAAGTTGAACGAAAGCATATTTCAGACAAACTCTAGAAATTATTTGAAAAATGCTAATCGAATTTAAATAAAAATTTCATTACAGTTTACAGTTTCTAGTAATCCAATACATTTCTTTGGAAGAATTGCTAATTTTCTAACTACTATTCAATTTAAGGGGGCCATCGACAGAAAAAATATCGTGAATTCTTCAACAAATTACCAAGTCTTGTTATGTCTTTAAAAATTCACTTTAATTTAGATTTCCCTTTGAAAAAACTTAGAAATTCCTGCTATTCTTTTTCTTTTTACTGCAGCTCTCCTTTGAAATCTTGATATGCCCTATGGGACACGTAGTACATAGCATATTAGACCGAGTAGTGGTAGAAGTACCGCAGCCTTGCGGAAGTACCAATACCTTTTTCTGTGACCCCATACATTTTGTTGTTGCTATCGTGCTAACCGAAATCAATGAGTTTCCTGTTATTTACCTGCACATATTTTCTCTGGCTGCTCCTTTTTACTTCCGTTGTATTTAACTTATTTTTTTGGTTTTATGTGTTTCTGTATTTTTTTCACAGCGCCAGTGACGTAGCCAGGGGTTTTGACAAAGGGGGTTAGACATTTTCTGCTTAAGACAAGATACCTCTTTCCCTTTTTCAGGGTTCAATTTAACTCTTTCCCAATTTTCTTCAAAATCGCTCGATTAGTTTAGCTGTGAACACATATTTTCTGGTTAAGGGCGTGGCATCGCCTACTTAAAACCAAATATCTTTCCTCAGGTTTTACTCTAACTCTCTATCAAATATCATCAAAATCGGTCTATTGGTTTAACAGTGTGAAACGTATTTTCCTGATAGGGGTGTAGCACACCCCATTAAAAAACACATGTCTTTACTCATGAAACAGTTTTTTTTTTCAACGAAAGTTCATCTTTCTTTGTGTACTGGCTCATCTATGATTTACGTTTTTACCTTTAGGGGCGGTACAACGCTCCCTAAAAGAACACAGATAAAGATTCCATCTACAAACACACCAAATTTCATCAAAATTTCTCCATTAGTTTTGTTGTAGAAACATATTTTCCTGTTGCAGTGCCTCTTATTAGATTTTTCACTGTCACTTTTCACAACCATTCAAAGGGGTATTTATCCCCTCATAATCCCTTCTTGACTACGCCACTGCACAGCACTTATCTTTAATATTTTACACACATACACACGCGTACATGCTCTTTATGTTAGCCATAGTTTAAACTTTTTATTTACTTTCACAATGCCATTCAACCATATCCGTTAGTGTCTTGTCGCTGTTATAACCTTTTGCACCAAACAGGTGGACGACATTTTTGATAAAAATGTTATTTTACTCGTAAAATGCGAAATACTTAATGCGTTTTTGATGACATGTCGTAGTGCAGGAGGGCAACAACGATAGCGACAACATCAAACATGCGTAAATGCTTCTAACTGACAGCAGTATGTTGTACTACGTATGTCGCCGGTAAGTTTTGGGTTCAAAGCACTGCACAACTTTTTTCAGAAAAATTCTCCTTAAGTATTGAACCGTACAAAGTGCTTTAGGTTCAACGTTATTTGATGCATGAAAAGACAACATTTTTATGCTTCGTCGAATTTGCGTAGCAATTTAAAAAATCGTTTAAGAAAGTAAAGAAAAAATGTTCGGATGCCATATGTCAAAGGCTTGCAGAAAATTAACATAATATTGCTTAAGAGAAAACTGAAGATTATTTTGTAGTTTGAGAAAATTTTAAAAAAATTAGAAATTACTACTCTATTGCTAAAAAATTGAGGGGGGGGGGGGGGGGGTAAAGTCCGCTGTACTGTATTGGACTTTAGAGCAGTTTCATCTTTGAAAATTTCGAATTTTATTTTATAATTACGCTGCATTTTTTGAGACATTGACTGACTAGATGACTCACTTGACTACTGACTAGATAAATGACGTATCAACTGACTAGATAACTACTTAAATAGCAAATTAAAGAGAAGAATTAATCAATGACCGACGCTCTTAACTTGATAACTGACCATATGTTCTAACTCACTCTGTAACTGCATAAAAGATTGACTAAAGCGATACTTTTTGAGGCTCGTTGTTTTATTCGTTGTTCGTTGAACGCACAAATGGGCATGCAAAACAACGAACATAGAGAAATAATTTACACTAACTGTTTTAAATATACTTTGGTGTTTGCTTTGGTTAAGTTCTTAAGTCTCACATTTAAAAAAAAATTAATCAATAGCGTGACACTGCAGAAATTTCAAGATTTAAATTTTTTTAACGTTTACACACAATTTGTTCGTTAAAAAATGTCAAAACAAGGAGACAAGAAATCAAGCTCACTTTAATTTCTGCTCATTGTTGGAACGTTAACAAGTTTTTCGTTTACGGCTCTGTTAAACAGCGTAAGTGCATCAACGAACATCGAACAACGTGCAAAACAACGAGCGTTTAAGTCCAGCATTAAGGATATAAGAAATTTTTTTAGATTTCGCTCAATGATTTTCATATTTTTTTTTTAATTTTTTAATTAACTTTGAGCAATTTTTTCTGGAAAATCTTAAGTAAACTTTTGATTTTTATTTATTTTTAATTTTTTTTTTATAACGGAATATTTTGTGTCAAGTTTTTCAAAAATTCTTGTTTGTAACGACTTAAACGCATTTTTCGCATGATTTTATCAATACCCATTGACTGTTTTTCAAAAATACTATTATTGACTAACTATAATAATCTATCACCATCACCATTAGGTATACCAGCTTGATCAAAAAGTTTTAGGACTCGTCACCGTGTGGCGCTCTCGTTCGTCCGATTTCAATTCTCTTTTTTTTGTTGTGTTGGTAGAAGTGTCATGGACGTTATGTCAAATTTTCAGCTTGACAGCTTGACATTTCTTGAAGTGACGCCGTATTGTGTGCATCTACTTTTGTGTGTGGTTTCGATTTTTTACAAAAAAACCTGAATTTCATGCAAAAAAGGGACCGCGTTGATGACGCAAAAGACATGCTTTCCAAGGCTGAATCCGACCCAACATTCATCAAACGAATCATTACTGGTGACGAGACGTGGATTTACGAGTACGACACGCAATCCAGACATCAAGCGAGTGAATGGCGTTCACCCAATGAGCCGCGACCGAAAAAACCACGTCGTTTTCAATCGAAAAAGAAGGCGATGCTCACGGTTTTCATGGACTACAGAGGTGTTGTGCATCATGAATTCCTCCCAGAAGGTCAGACCGTCAACAAAGAATATTATTTGGGCGTTTTGAGACGTTTGCGTGAAGCAGTTCGCCAAAAAAGACCGGATTTGTGGGCAAACAACTCGTGGATTTTGCATCACGACAACGCGCCGTCGCACAATGCGATCATTATTCGTGAGTTTTTGGCCAAAAACTCCATGAATACCGTCCAACATCCACCGAATTCGCCTGATTTGGCTCCCTGCGACTTTTTCCTGTTCGGCCACCTGAAGAAACCGCTCCGCGGATCGCGTTACAGCAGCCGAGAAGAGGTCATCGAAAAATCGAAGATGGCCCTGATGGCCATACCGACGGTCGAGTATAAAAAGGCTTTTGAGGACTGGGTCAAGCGTTGGCATAAGTGCATTGCAGTCGATGGGGAGTACTTTGAAGGAGACAATATCGATTTTGATGAATAAACTTGTATTTTTCATTTTAAAAATAAAGTCCTAAAACTTTTTGATCAAGGTAGTATGTTGTATATCAACAATTCAATAATTGCCTTTATTTTAATCATATCATCATCAACAGCTCTCCTTTATTATCATCATTATTGCATTCATTTCAAATTATGTTTGCTACGTTGAATTTAATAATTTTGATGTCCTTTTAGATTTGTTCTCAATCCAATATAATGTGTCACCTAATGTTTTGTCACCTTACCGACAGTTAGAACATTCTGAAAATGCCTTTGTGATATTTTTAAGTTCACTCACACTACCACTCACCACTGCTGCTGCTGTTCACTTAATTGTGCGTCACCATTCCCGGTTACATTTCAATGCTCATAATTGGCAGTGGTTCACCCAACGACCGCCCACTCTTATTGAATGCTGCTACTACAAAAGCCTATGCAAGCTCTTCTCCCTTCTCTGTTCTCCTTTGGGTGTGCGGCGCTTGTCGTCTGTTTGCAGCTTTTTGTGGTTTAATGCTTAAGTGAAATGTCAACTTGTTTTCTCTTTCTTCTTCATTCTCCTCTTTCTACTCCACTTGTACAAAGTCTTCGTAGTCGATGCAGTGCAGTCGTCGTCGTCGACGTTGTCGTTGTCTTGGTCGTTTTCTCTTAAGCCGCTGAAGTATTTCCTAATGAGATTACGATGGGTTTTCCTTTGCCATTTGCTCTAAGTCCTGGGTTACAGCAACTCCAATGTTCACTGCGGATTTTTATTTAGTATCGATTTCATTGTTTTGGCATGAGGCAGCTGTGTAGTTGACTTCAAGTTGAAGTATGCAGTATTTTTAACTGAAAACGGAAATTCTGAGAAAATTTTTCAGATTTTTTTTGCCAGAGATGAAGTGCATAATTTGACATTTTTTAGAACTTTATATTTTCTTATACATTGCGTATAAGTTTTAATTAGCGAGGGCCAGCCTCATATTATTAAAGATTACCATTTTCTAAACAATTTTCAGAATCTTACGAGCTTGATCACGATATGCTTAGTGAAATTTGAGTATAGTGACACGCCTACTTTTACTATATAGCTCACTTTTGAATAACCGTTGATGTTCACATTTGCTAATGCGGATTGCCCATTAAGCATATTTTCTAAGACTGTGAATTATTGTGTAAAATAAATAAAGCCATTAATCTTTAACACAAGAAATGTGTATTTTTGTAATACAATCGTAGAACTTAAATTTGTTTCGCAATATTTTTAATAAAACTTCTCAAATGTTGCTCTAGTGACACGCCCACTTTTATATATATATTTATATATATTATACATATATATAATATATTATGTATATTATTTGTTACAGGCGCTTACCTACTAAGCATATTTCTTAAGACTTGTGAATTATTGTGTATAATAAATAAAGCTATTATTATTTTGCACAAAAAAATGTGTATTTTTGTAATGTTATCGTAAAACTATTTTTTTTACCATATTTTTAATAGAACTTCTTAAATGTTGCTTTAGTGACACGCCCAATTTTCCTATATTGCTCACTTTTGAACCAGTGTTTATTATTTGTTACAGGCATTTGCCTACTAAACATATTTGCTAAGACTTGTGAATTATTGTGTATAATAAATAAAGCTATTATTATTTTGCACAAAAAAATGTGTATTTTTGTAATGCAATCGCAGAACTTAAATAAAATGTAAAATGTTTTTACTTGATTATTGTTTGATTGTTTCTGTTTTCTTATATTTGGCTTGCCCTTACAAACGAAGTTCATCAGTTATTGTGCTTTTCGCAGACTTTTATTTTTTCAATTTTGTTGTGGTTTTTATTTTTTGTGAGTACACACTTTTGATATTTAATTTTGATTAATGCTGCAGAGATTTATGCTTCACTGCTTTTTGGTTGTAACTTCACATTAAAAATCGAATTGAAGACTGCTATTCTTTAGATGCGTTCATGTGAAAAGAAAAGTAATCCAACAAAAATTGGTTGCGCTCTTGAGAATTTTTGATACTCTATTTTACCATTCAATTTAAGTTTTTTCAGAACAACAAAAAAAAAGTGTTTAAGACTTTTCGTTAACAAATAAACTCTCATAAATGATGAAAATTTAATAAGAAAAAAATCCTGTAAAATACGTCAAATATGCAAAAACAACAGTGAAATTTTATTATCTCTCCACCCTTATATTAAACCTATCAAGCATACAATATTGCACGTGAGCTGAAATTATTATAGTTTCAATTTGTGGCGTGGCACTCAAATCACCAGCTTCACAACTACAGATTCTACGCCTAGCTTGACACGCGCACACACTAAAAAGCCCCTTTCTGACCATCTAGCATACAGTAATGTAAGCACACATCCGTGTCGGCAGCAACAGCAACAGCATCACCTTTATTGCCAACTTAGCTGACTAACATATCCTCCCAAGCGGTAACTAAAGTTAACGCCATGCATAACTAAGCAGCAACACAAAAATTGCTAACAATAACAGCAGCGACAACAACATCACTTTTTATTATTATGAATATCCTTCGGGAGACATTTACTAGAGACTGGCGCTCTAAACATAAACGCAATTTTCCATTCTGGCACTACTACAACATACTGCTGGTGATGATGATGATGATGGTGTTGCTGTCACCGCTGCTATAGCCTGGTGATGTAAATTTTTGTGTTGCTGCTACTGGCAGACCCTCATTTGACGTTGGCAATAAACGAAAATGTTATAAAAATATTATACATACATATATGTTACTCAAACCCAATCGGGGGTAAATTTTTACCTCTTTACAGAAAATTGCAACTAAAAGTTGTTACACTGGCAAATGGTAGCAGCAGCAAAAACGGGCGAATTAATAACTGCAGCAAAAGTGAAACTTGCATTGATTAAAAGTTTCGTTAACCGACTGACACTTTTTGATTGCAGATTTATTCTTAGAATTAAAAAGAACATAAAAAAATATTTTATTTAATTAAAATTTCCCTCAAGTAATTGTACAAAATTGTAAGCGAACTTTCATATGAAATATAGCGACAACATTTTCTTTAACAATTTTTCTATAGTTTTTCTAAATCATCACTATGAATTTTCCATTACTAAGCAACGTTTGATTTAATTTTTGACAAATTTGTGAATTATTTACATTATTTTAAGGTTTTTATTTCATAAAAAAACAACAAACAAATGAAAAATATTTTTCATTAAATATTTTACAAACAAAAATTAGTTTCGTTTGTGTTACCTGCAGTTTTGGTCACAAAATTGTTATTGTTGCTTTTATTTTGGTACAACAAATTTTTAACATAATATTAACAACTAAGTACTTCAAACTACAGTAATAAAGCTAACAAAAAATAAAAACAACAACAGCATGTGAGAATATTTTAATATAAAATTTGAAATTCAAATTTTACCAAACATTTTATGCAATTTCTCCCTAGAGAGACTTTAAAGAGGTAAGGGGGCTGAAAGGTTGCCAACAAAATACAATTTTTTGTATGAATATGGTTGCTAGCTTTAAGCCCATTTTGTTAAAAATTTACAGAAAAATGTAATTTTTTATATTTTTAATATTATTATTTTAATTTTTTGATGTATTTTTAATATATTAGATTGAAACTAAACTAACAAAACTTAACTTTAATTAAAATATGAAACATTTTTCTTAATACAGAAATTTTTAATTTTTTCAACTTATGCTTTCAGTTATTGTATTTTTAGTAAAATTTCGCTTTTTTATCAAAATCACAATTCACTGATTTTTAGTAAAATAAAAGTAAAAAAAGTTTCCAATACATTTTGTGATAATTTATTTTTTTCGCAAAATTTATTTACAATTTAGAACACCGCTGTTTCCCGTGCTGATTCTTTGTCTCATTTTGGATAAAAATCCATATCGAAAAGGTGGTCTATCTTAAGCACATCTATCTGGTTTTATCTAATATATCTAAGACACAAATAATACCATATAAATAGTTGCATTATTTAATTCAAATTGTTGAAAATAATTTATTTTCTTTACATATTTTAAAAAAATGTAGACTCGTTCTTAAAAAGTACATTCCGACTATAAAATAAATATTTATATTCACAAAAATTCCAAATTCCAGCACTAACTGCTAATTCATATTCCACATACTCAATAGTGGTATTCACACCGGTCTCGTTAGTTTGATAAGTCTTTTGTTAGTCATTGAATAAAACATTAACTGTAAAGATCCTAAAATTGTTTTGTTTCATTAAGCTGATAGCAACAGCTGATTTTGTGTTTTAAACTGAAAAGTACATTGAATTTATAAGTAATGACACAAAAATGCTTCAAGGAAATTACGAATTCTAAAATTATTTAACAGCTGATCGGTCTGTTACCGACTAACAGAAAACTATCAGCCATACCACGTGGTTATGTTACTTTCTTACTCGTTAGTCCGATAATTTTACAAAAACAAAATGTACATCAAAAAGTAACGAATTAAAAAGGCCGGTGCGAATAAGGGGACGTCCATAAATTACGCGAGTCCAAATAGGGGAGGAGGGGGTACGGAAAAATCTCACCAAGTCTCACCAAGGGGGAGGGAAGGTCAATAAAAATCTCACGACAACTTTTTAATGCAGAGACTATACATTATTAATCCTGGAAAGTTATACTTCGCCGAATCGATGACGCGCTCTCTCACTTTGTTCATTAACTTTGTTTATATCGCATATTATGGTTTCATTTTTTAACAATGTTAATCTATGTCGAGAGCTTGTCGTAAACGGACGTTCGACACGTAAACAGCCACCAAACGTGAAATTCAGCGGTACAGCATCATCAAAACGAGACGCTGAATTTTGTAAGTCCTGCTCAAAATAAGCTTAATGATGGATTTTTTTTTTTTATATTTTTTAATATGTAATATTGAAAGACTGTAAGAGTACTAAGTCAAATTTGTTTTTATTTCCTTATTTTTCGGAAAAGTTCCCTAAAAAAAAAATAGCTAAAAAACGTTAGTAAAAATACTATTGATTTTATGCCAAAAAAAATATGTATTTTTAAGTTTTATTTTATTTTTGTTTCTGAGTAAATGAGTTAAGTGAAAATGATTTTTGTGAATTTTTAATTTGAAAAGTTCATCCATAATAATTTTTTTGAAAAAAAAGTTCGTCGAACCGACGAAGTATAACCTTAACGTTCCAGGGTTATAGCAGATTACATTTACAAATTATAAGGCAAGCCTCATGGAAGGGAGTTCCATCAGAACTCACCAAATCTCACCAAGGGGCGGAGGGGAGGTCCGAATTTTCAAAAAAACACCTCACGTAATTAATGGACGGCCCCTAACATATTATAAAATGTTGCTCATACGCTCTGTTATATTGGATTTTCATAAATTAAATATTGTTTTTGACAAATTTTTGTCGCTGCAGCTTTGATTTTGCGAGATTATTTAAAATATGTAGTGATTAAATATTAAATTTTACTTTATTTTAGCTTTTGTCAAAAATTTAGACATCGATAATGTTTTCTGATTCTAAGATTTTTTTCACTTGGATTATGTAAAAAAAACGTGCTTAAATAAACCGCATTAAAAAGAAGATGAAATGGAAATTTCAGCAAAAATGTATTAATAAAACATTCCACATCCACATTCTGAAATCTCATCTCTCTGAAATCTAATTTTCTGGAGTAAGGCATTTCTTATTAAAGTTTATAAACTATGAAAAAACTTCTTTAAAACCTCTTCGGTATTGCAATGTCTAAAAAAAAAATTCAAGCGTTTAATTAAAAATCAGTCACACACTTGCCAAGTTAAACCACAAATTTTTGGTTAGCTACCAGACATAAGAAACATAAAAAACTTTGACATTTTTGAAGTGTCGCTTTGTTGACAAATACTACAATTTTGCTTACAGCTGCAGACACATTGCAACATTTTGTCATTTACAGCAAATCACCTGGCTCTGCGCTTCCTTTACAGTCTTACCAGAAACTTACCACACTTTTGTTAGTTGGAAAGCCCACCCAATTATGCTCCTGCTTGTTAAAGAAACATTAGATGCAGGTATGGTGAACTTAATAGTTTATGCATGCATTTAGTGCAGTGTTTCTTAAACTTTTTGAAGCTGATATCCAAAATTTACAGAAAAAAAATTTTAGAAAAATCTGCTTTTTAAAAGGTTGAGCAAAAAACGGCCCATCAAAATGAAAGATATATTTTATAACTTCCATTCCTTTTCGCCCTTCTAAATTTTTACTTTCTTCAATTGTTTTCAAATGATTCTGATCTTGCAGTATAAGTTGCATTCTATTACACTGCATTAAGCATTTTCTTAAAAATCTTTTTGTGGACTTTTTTTTTTGTGTCGAAAAATCTATTGCCTTTTTCTGCTTAAGTGAAAAACTGAAGCTTATAGGGTCACGACCTATTTCACTTTGTAAAACACTGTTGTACAGCATTAATGCGTATGTGTGTGTAGTTGCACATTTGTGTGTTTGTGTCAGTGTTAATATATATATGCTGCTTTTAACGACTTAAGTGACAACGACGACTACCGCAAACCTAGGCTGCTACTGCTGCTAAGGGAAATTAACACACAAATATACTGATATAGTTACACCTACAACTATATGCACACACACACACACACACATGCACTCCCAAATGCTGACAAACACATAAAACGTATTTAAATCTGAGATTCTAATTGCAGTCGAGCATTTATCTTAATTAAGCATTTCCGCTATGCTTAGCAACGACGCGTCGTCGTTGTCATCGTACATGCATTACTGATTTTATATGTATGTGTGTGTGTGTGTGTATGTTTTAGTGCCACAGCCCAGCCAACATTTTGGTATAAATCTTGCTGTAGAGTTAAATTTAAATTAATGCATTCATTGCATGTTCTTAGACTTTCTTTGAATTTTATATATTTCCAGGTATTATGTTTTGATATAACTTATTATACAGGGTTGCTCAAAATTAAATTTTTATTTTAAATTCATAACAACTTTTTTATTTCAAAGTATATAATAATTGTTTTTCTAAATATGCTAAACAAATGAAGAACTTTAGTGAACAAAACGTCAAGGATTACGCCTTAAAAATAATGGCCGAAAACTTGCATGAGATTTTACGTGATCTGAAAAGTATTTCATTGCAAATATTTGATTTTAATTGATGGACGGCTCAAAAAAAAATATTTACTATACTGAATCAGTTCAGTTTAGAATTCGCTCATCATCGTCACAGTGATTAATATATGATCATTCCAAAAACGTTTTCTGGGAGCGCACTTTATTATATTCGCGCATGTTAGTGCAGAGGTCTTTTGTGCCTATTATTTACCATTGGCACTAATGCTACTGCTGCTGTTTCATTAAATATAAGTGACAACGTTATCTACTCAGGTATATTCATTATGTGACCATAATGAAGTTTTGTTATTGTTCTATAAGTTAAGTAATTGTTGTTTTGCTAGATTCAAAATTAAACCATTTTAATACACAAAAGACACATTTCCTACTTCGAAAAATATTCTAGAAAAAAAAAAATGAATTAGAATTCTAAATCAACTAAAACTGAAGAACTAATAAGATCCTTACATTTTTTTTCGCCAAAAATAAAAATAAGAAATCACATAAAGACGCCTTGTAACTAAATGGAATCATCAGTGACCTTTGAGTCGATGAATGAGAATTTCTAAAGTTAATACATCGTATAAAGGTTACTTTGCTGAAATGAATTAGGATTCTAAATCAACTAAAACTGAAGTACTAATGAGATCCTTATATTTTTTCTCGCATAAAATTAAAATCAAAAAATCGCATAAAGACGCGTTGTAAATAAATGAAATCATCAGTGACGTTTATGTCAATGAATGGGAATTCCTAAGCCTAATACATCGTATTAAGGTACTTTTGCTGATTCTGTATCAGAGGCTGTGCGACATTTGAAAGAACCATCACCATCATCAATGCGACAAATAATACCCACAAAAAAAAATCAGCAAACTCAATCGGACACCTCAAATTACTGCTTCTTCCACTCTCATTCCTCGCAAAAATCAAAAAACACAAAATGCATATATCCTTTGTGTAAGGTATGATAATAATATCCTTTTAAAATAAAATTTTTCCTTACAATTATATTTCAGTTTTTCTTATTAAACTTTAAATCACAAACATACACATCAAATGCATGCCATGGTATAACTTATTTTGCCCTCTGGCTGATTGTTACTACAGCATCCTACCACCGCTGCCGCCGCATGTTTTTTGAAGTCAGCAAATGTCAAAGTTTACGCTGTATCTTATTTTGTGTATGTCCTTTAGAGGGAATTTACTTTGTTGTTTCTTTTATTGTTGTTAAGTATGCAAGAGATTTTCCTTTTTCTGTTTTATTTTTTTTTTTGTTACCTACTTTTTGGCACGTAAGGTCGGTCATTTGCACATGTCTTGGTTTTTCCACACATTTAACTTAGCTGTCAAGATGCCATGCAGCGAAAAGGTTCTTCATTTTAATTTCACATTTTCATTCTTTAAGTGCGACTGTTTGTCGTTTCCCTTTGCATGTTATTCATCATATTTAAGTGTGTGTGTTGTGTATGTTGTGTATGTTGCGTGTGCAAATTTGACTGTCAGTTATGGATGGATGTATGAGGGTGTGCCTTATTTGAAATAAATGGGAAAATTTGTTATTATTTTACTGAGCTTACTGTTCAGTATAGTGTGTGGTAACACGTAAAAAATTAAAAACAAAACACTAAACAACAAAAGGCGGCTAAGGAAGGAAGTCATAGTTTCATTCATAGCTATATGGAATCATCAGTGACCCTTTTGCTGATGGATGAAAATTTTTAAGCACTTTTTGCATAGATTTGTTGAGAACCCATGTTAAAAGTGAAACAAAGCAAAACAAAAATTTTGTTTCTGTCATGCGTGTCCAAATATAAATTTGTAAATCATTTGATATTACGCTTTTCGGTTCGTAACAACCATTTTTGAAGACTTAAAGCGAAGTAGCAAGTGCTATCTTCAAAAAAATAGTTTTGGTTTTGCTTTATTTCACTTTTTGTTGGGCTTTTTAACAAATCTATTAAAAAAAAAAAGGAACATATCTGGCTTAGCAATACTCAATCATTGGCTCAAGGGTCGCTGATGATTCCATTTAGTTGTGACGAAAAGTTGATTTCTACAGCTGTACAGGATTACTAAAAGAAATATTTTTGGCGCTGAAACACCATCGAGTTTTGTAGAGCCGCTATGCTTCGGTGGTACATAATGAACGGAGCAACTATTCGACAAAGTATTTTTTGCTGCCATTAAGTTTTACAATTATGTCAACTTATCATCTTCTCATTTCACCAGTTTCTTCAATTTTCTAATTTTGGTGTTCTTATTTAGCAGGTCAACCCTAAAATGTCTCTTATACTGATGATGGGTGAGTTCGTTCAATCAAGAAAATATTTTGCCTGCTGACTGACTTGTTATCAACATGAAAAATGAGGTTCCGAAAAAAAAAATTTATTTTTTCATATGCGACTGTGATATTTTTTCTCTAACTGATGTTATTTATTTTTTTGTAAGGACTTTTCTTTTGATTTTTATGAAACTAAATTTAATGGTTTGCTATAAGTCAAATTGAGTGGCAAAATTTTTAGTTGAAAGGTGTTGCAAATATCATAATGGGATGATGTGGATATCTTTTTGGTCTTTATGTAGTCGAAAAGAGAAATTTGTTTTTTTTTTGCAATCAATTTCTTTGAAGTTTACACCAAAAACAAAGGATATATTTTGCATATTATAATTTAAAAAATTGATAAAAATTGCTTTTTCAGTCGAAAAGTTAAAAAATTGAATTTTACTAATGAAAAAACAGTTGACAGCATGATAAAATTGTGCATTGAATTAAAATCAACAGCTACGGTTAAAATATTTTGTAGCGTAAAGGGAATTACTTCATGTGGAATAAGTTTTAAAATTGTTTAAAAAAAAACTATTTTTTTTTAATATTTTAACTGTAAATTATTTGAGTTTAATTTTTTAAGTTTTGCACACTTACTGTTACAACAAAACAAACAGTATATATCATCACAGCATGAGACCCATATCACACTGTAGTTGTAATAAGCACCTAACTACCTATAAAAAAATTAAGTTAAATTAAATGTAAGCAATTTTTACCCACTTTTGTTTTAAGCCTTTTTTTTAATTTTCATGCTCACGTTATGACATCGATATGACAACAATTTCCAGGCAATAAAGTTTCAGTAGTGAAAAAAATTTGTGTGATAATATTTTCATTAACTTAAACCATACATTTTTTTTTTTACATAACAAACATTTAAAAATAATAAAAAAATTAATGGTATGTAGGTAAAGTAGGTTTACATTTAATATAAAAAAATATATTTGATGCTGCGTTCACAATATTCCTGCATAACTGCATTAATATTTTATTTAAAATGTTAAATATTATACGTTTTTACATATCAACAATTTTGCAACATAACAGCAATTTACTTTATGGTCGTTAACAAAATTTCCAAAATACTGGAAAATTACAACTTTTATGGAGTAAAAAACTCACACAAAACAATATACCTGCAATTAAGCGCAATCTATGGCCAAGCACAATGGGCACTTGAAAAAGGGCGAGATTCTTTTGTAAACTCAATAAAATTTAGGGCAAGCTCATGCTCAAAAAAGATAATATTCTGAGAACTTAAGAATATAGTTGATGATTTCATAGAAAAGAGTAAAGCAAATTTACAATTACGCCTGAAAGACAATAATACTTTCAAGTAACAAATCTAGTTATTTTCTAGTTATAAAAATCCTCAAAATCTGGAATTAATCACTATCAATCAGTAAGACTTTTCTGATAATTTTCAAGTGATCACTCAAGATACCATTCAGAATCAGTACTGGGTAAAAAATTAAATTACAATGCATTACAATGTTGTTTATTAAAATGATCGTTTTGCAATAATTTTAAAACATCTATTAATTTGTTTATGTAAAAATTAATAACAGAATTAAAAAAAAGCACTTTATTAAAAAAAAAAAATTATGGAAACGATGGATCAGCAGCTTGGTGCGAAAACCAGAGCAATCCTATAAATCTTTATCATCACTATAATGATTTCAAATCAATGCGGTATGGAATTACTAAGCAACTTTGCATAGAAAATGCGCCCGCGATTGTATTGTGGATATACTAAAACATGTGGCTGTTCGAGCGTGCCTATAATAATGTACGTAATAAGGCTATTTAAGAGCACAATTATATGAATGATTGTCGAAAGTTTTAGATTATATAACTTTGCTGTTTTTTATACTAAAACCGAACATTTTCTAAACGTAGAATGTAGTAAAATCGATTTTTATAAGCCCGTTCGATTGAAGATACGAATGGTTTTTATTGTTTGTTTTAATTGTTTTATTATAAAATCAGAGTCTCATTATTATAAAAATTTACAATCTAAAAATACGGTAGTCAACTTATTAAGACTTATTAGATGTGAAACTAAAGATGTTCCTTACTCAATCACGCCGCAACCGGTGAACGTATTTGGATGGCACTTAGTGAAAAAATATTAAACGTCCTCGATTATAACATAAGCTATTTTTTATCCAGAAAGAAAAGCGAAGTTTCTTTAAGGGGTCAGATCTAGTCAGAATTTTCAAGAAATCGATTTTTTTTTTTTTGCATTTTCTCAAATCTTTAAAATATATCATATAAAACTTGAAGTTAATCCGACAATTACTTTAAGAGTTATTCAGCAATAACGAAAGAGCTCTCGGACGCTCCGGAGCGCGAGTGTAAGACTTTAAATGCCTTTTTCTCAAAACTATGTTTTCGGAACTGCTGATCATTGTAACTCGAAAGCCGCTCGATAGATTTCAATGAAATTTACACAGTTTTTGAAAAACATGAAAAGCTAGTGCCTGATCGAAGGATATTTTTTTTTAAATATCGATTTTTTATGAACAATTAATTGTTGGTATTTTTCCGAAAATCTGTTTTTAAATTTCCTGAGGCCGCCATTTTGTTGATTTAAAAAAAAAGAAAACCTTCAATCAGGCACTAGATTATTTATATAAATAACTTATTTTAATTATCCGATTGATTTTAGATGATTTTCCAAGGGTTTGTGATGGTCACCGCAAGGCACTCTGTATGAGACAGGGTCCAACACAGCCAGCTATAACTTTTTTTAGTTTAAATTCCTTTTTTTTAAGCTTTCGTCAAGTCAAGTTGAAACACAATGTAATGACGCCATATTATCACTTTTATTAAATAAATTAAATTAATACCAAAGAAAAGTTATTGAAAATGCTCTAGTACCCACGCCTGCGACTGACCCTGCCCCCTTAAAGTTCACATTGTCAATTTACTTGAAAAATCATGAAAACATAAAATATGTATTTTTATTCAATGCATGCACGATATTTACATACAAATAATGTATAACATGTCGTATGAGTAATAATGATAAATCTACTATAATTTAACAAGCAAAAATGTACATATGTGTGCGTATAAAAAAATTCATATTTTCCAAAGTTGTGGCTGGAATTTTGATTGGAAAGCAGATACGCCTCAGGATTAATTGAAGAATCGTATACAAAAAGTAAAAAAAAAAAGCATTAGATGCAATACCAAAATTTGATATTTTGAGAACATTTTTATAATTAAAAAAAATTATTCAGTGGAACTTTTTTTTTCAATCAATCGATTTCCCATAGTTTCTGAGAAATTTCGTTTCCAAAAATATTTAGACCGAATTCGAACCTCTCTATTTTTTTTGAATGAAACAATGTATGAATCTTTAGAAAAAAATGCAGTGGTGCGCTTTTGACAATAAATATCTTAATCAAAATTTTGAAAATAGTGTGAACCTGGCTCACTGATTCTAGATGCTCAAAAAATCTAATCGAAAGATTCTACAAATTCTTGAAAATTATTTTAATTTCGTTTTTTTTTCTATTTTGTCAAAATAAGAACCCCTTTACTAAGTTGCATACAAAAGTCACTTGAATTAATTAAATGTCATTTCTTGATCTAAATTCCCATATTTGAATTACACTTAAGCCAATGCGGCACATAATACCCTAGTTAAGCTTTATTTATTTAAAGTTTTCATTAGAAACAACAATTTACTTTTCTGTGCGATATATTAAATATTAAAAGCAACTTAAACTCAAAAGCATTTAACTTTGCGACCCATATTAAAAGCTACTACAAAAGCTTTGCAGCACAACTACTTAAGTCATGCCAATATTAATTCTGCATTAAGCTTATGTTGTTGTTATTGTAGCTGTTGTTGCTGCCAACCATTAAAAGCTTTTAATTGCAATATAAAAATCGCAACAACAATAACAACAACAACTCGTTGAGTCAATAAATTTGCATTAGCAAATTGTAACAAATAATCCCTTTTTGCTAAATCTATTGCTATTTCACTTGCTGTAAAACGATCTCTTTCACTCTAAATACAATTATATAGAGAGAGATACAATTAATTTAAAAAAAAAACACAAAACTTTGCTTCAAACACAAATAAAACTTTTCAATTCAAAAGTCAAAATTTAAATATTACAACAACCAACCAACCAAAGGCAAAAGGATTTAGAACTTTAGCTCAGGATATGAAATGCAGAGGCAGTTAATTTTATACTTGGGGAACTACTTAAAATATCCATAAAATCATAATTAAAACTGGAAATATGTTGAAGAGTATCCTTTTTCGGTTAAGGCTTTGCATAAGAGGATAGTAGGGTGGGTGGGGATAGATGAATGCGTAAGCTAAAAAGGGTTATATCCTGTTTAGCCGCCTATCCCATTTGCATTCATTCATTCAACCATTTATCCATTCCGATGTTTGTAAAGCTTGATTAGTTCCTTCTTGGTTGGTTGAATGGTTACACATACATACGTACTTGGTCCTTGGAGATAGTTTAACTTCCTGTTTTTGTTGTTGTCCTTGTTGTTATTTTATTTTGTTTTATGGCTGGCTGATTCTTTGGTTAGCTAGTTTGTTGGCTTAAATTTGATTGGCAATAAGCAACAAAGCAATAGAATTGTAGCTAAAAATAACGAACACTACAATAACAATAAATTAACAATAATAGCAACTATTTGATATACAGGGTGTAATAGTGAAGTTGAAAATTTTTTAAAAAATTTAAAAATTTTTTTTTTATTTTGGAGTGTTTTTTTTAGAAAAAAAAACTACTAAAATGTATTGTTATTTTTATAGCAAATATTTTTTCCCATAAATTTTCTGCAAATTTTCCAAAATTTTTTGTGCCGCAAACACATTCTCAGCAGCACACCACTGTCTTGTACTCTAACTTATGAACTCTTTTTCTTCAAACCCTTCCCACTTTTCCCCCCAAGTTATTTACGTTAGTTGTGCGCTAGAAAATTCCATTTATGCTGCGCTCAAAGGATCAAGAAATTTAACCTCACCCCCCACATCGCATCCACTACTAAAAACCAATTAACATTAAAAGTTTTTGATTTACGTAAAAGATGCCAACTACCTTAAGGGCAAAAAACCAAAGTCACTTCATCCACCCAGTCAGTCTTGAACAATTCAAACCATGCCAGCAATAACGTAAAAAGCTGCTTCTTAGATTTTGTCAACTTTTACTAAACATAATCAGTGCTTCTCTGCTGTTTTACTACTTACGTTCTTGTCCTCCTGGTCGTTGTCCTCGACAGGCTTCAAATCGTTTTTACAGATTTTTCTAGGTTAATTGCTTTTAAGTCAATGAAGCATTACATGGCAGCTCTGCTCTGCTCTGCTATGCTATGCTATGTAATGCAATGCAAAAGGGTTAAATGTATGATAGGTAAAAAATAGACAAAACTCTGTAGATAGTAAAAGAGATGAAGCAAATTGACTTTGGACAGACTGATTAAAGTGAAGAAAGCTTTGAGAGTCTTATAGTATAGGTTGCGTAAAAGGATTCTATAGAAAGGAGTAGACATAAAAGAAACCACAAGAAAGTTACCAGCGACCGTAATAGAAGTTGCTTTGCCTTAGCTGTGAAAAGGACACTCACTGACTTTGAACAAGCCAATATACGAGTATGTATTTTAAGTTGTTGTTATTATGAACGCTTTTGTTCTTGCTCGATACAAGGCATCGCCGTCGATGCATTATACATTTGAGTGTTGATTTTACTGAAATTCGACCATTAATCATTATATTTATAAGACAAAAAACAAATACTTTTTGGTATTAAAAAACAGCTATTATTTTCATCGCTTCTAAAAATAAAAATCATGGTATGATGTTGCCCTATCCCTATCTATATCCGTTTCTTAAAGTTCAATATACATACGAGTATCTCCATACCAAATTTCATCGAAATATTACGATTCGTTTAGCAAAGAAAACATATTTTCCTGTTAGGGGTGTGGCGCCAACTAATTATAAATAAATACTTTTTCTGAAGCTTCAATCTATCTCTATACCAAATTTTATCAAAATTGGTCCATGGTTTTAGCTGTGAAAAGTAATTTTCCTATTGAGGGCGTGGCACCGTCTACTTTAAAATCAGTACTTCTTCTCAGGATTCTATCTATTTCTGCATCAAATTTGATCAAAATTTATCCATTAGTTTAGCAGCTGAATTGTTTTTCTTGTTAGGGGCGTGGCACCGCCCACTTAAACAAATTTATTTACTTAGAATTCAATCACACAAAGTTTCATCAAAATCAGTGTAGCAGCTCAGCTGATGCAGCACTTTTTCTCATTAAGGGCGGTGCCACGCCTCTTTTAAGATTAAAAAGTTTTTAACTTTTTAAGAGTTCAATCCATCTCTTATATAAATTTTAACAAAATCAGTCCATTAGCTTAGCCATTGAAACGTATTTACCTATTAGAGGCGTGGCACCGCCCACCAATAGAAACAAAGTTACATTCTGCACTGCCCCTCTTTATAACCTTTCCATAAAAAGTTCTTACTCAGAGCCTTTTATCAAATATTGTGGAAACTATTCGAACAACTTTATAGTCCTTAAAAACAAATTCTATAAATAACTTCAAGTATCGATACCTTGCAAGATGTTAGCGCACATTTTCCTGACCAGGCAACAAATTGTTATTTTTAATCTTATTTGATAGTTGCTACTATGTACTTCTGGTAGTGCATCCAACTACCGTTTCGATTGACATAACAAAATCCTTGTGAAAATGCTTGTTAATCCTTTAAGTAGTAAGACAGTGAATGAGACTGACAGCAGGATCAAACGGAGAAAGAAAAAAAAAACTAAAGCCTGAAGTGAAGAAGATAGTGTACGTGTACTTGCAACAATGCTGTTGCTTCGTACAAAGCAAAAACGTTTAAGATAACAACAACAACATATAGGTACAATAAGTAAGACCAGTGCTTAAGATGTTGGTTTTTAACCACAAACAGTGCCAGCTTTAGCAATTCATTCTACTATGCTGCCAGCCACAATTTGCTTTATTAAACTTTCATCAGAGAGAAAATTTTTTTTAAAAAAATTAGTTTTTACTAAGAACGCAGACGGAAAATGCAGTTTACTTAAATGAAGAAAAATTAACATTAAATTCTTAAAATAAAACTAAATTTACAATTTTAATACTTGGAATGGCATCGACAATAACTTTTGCAAGGGGACTGTAAAAGTTGATTCTGAATGTCAACTTTTTGGAAGAGGGTTGAACATTTTTGAAAAAAATCATCTCTCCATTGAATTGTTAAAAACATTGCTGAATATCAATTCCTTGGAATGTGGTTCAAAATTTTCAGCACCAAATTTTTAATACTGAAAAGAATCGAGAAAGGTTTTTATTTTTCTTTTTTCATTCCATTTAAAATTACAATTCCTTGGAATTGAAATATTTGAAAAATTTGACAACCAATGCTGCTCTGCTTACGCCTAACAAAAACTCATATGAAAAATAATTTGTCATTTTTTAGCAACAGAATGTACACTTACACATACATACATATACACAATGAGAAGCTGCAAAAATTTACAATACAATGATGTATTATGTAACCTACTACGCATTACTGCCCGTTTTTTACGTAACTGATGTTACCAAAATACAGCAACAGCAATAACGAAGACAACAAATTAGGTGTGAAAAATGTTTTATTTAACATTTTCTTTTGTTGTGTAAAAATGTTTTGCTCCTTTTTTTAAATTTTTTAGCCCAGCAAACATTTTTAATTGCAGAGGAATCATATATCAATCAACAAGACGATTGATATGGTCGCCTGTAAGATCATATGCTATTGCTAAGCAATAGTTTATTCAGAAAAATTTTTCAGACATACGGACTCGCTTATGAATCATAAAGCGAAATTTCAGAGTTCCGAAATATTCATGTATGAGCACTCACAATGTCGCATTCATGAATGAATTTTCTTAAAATTTTTTTCATTCGCCCATTCTCATGAATGCAATATTGAAACTCGTTCTTTATTGCACCGCAATCGTATGTGAGTATCTGTTTTTTTTAAACAACGAGTAGCATTCGTAAATGATAGAATGCAAGCCAACAATTTTTCAATTTTTTATGATATCTATCATAAATGATAGATTGAACATGTACAAATTTTCTGTCGCTCTCAGATTGTATCAAAAAAGTTTGTGATACTCGCGTGAAACATTTTGGGAAGTTTTTAAAATTATGGGGATAGGTCAAAAATTGTTTTTTGACATAATTTAGAGTAGCTACGTATCCTGGAAAGGATCGTTTTTGATCCATTTTCGGAAAATTTTTTTTTTCTGTAATTAATGGGGAAAGGTCGAAAATTAATTTTGGACATCATTTGGGGTGGCTCCGTATCCTGGAAAAGACCATTTTTGACCCATTTTCGGAAAATTTGTTTTTTCTGTAATTAATGCGGAAAGGTCGAAAATGAATTTTGGACATCATTTAGGCTGGCTCCGGACCGTGAAAGGACCGTTTTTGACGCATTTTCTGAAAAATTATGTCCAAAATGCATTTTCGACTTATCCCGAGAATTGGTCAAAAGCGGTCCTTTCCGGGTCCCGAGCCACCGTAAGTGATGTCTAAAATTCATTTTCGACCTATCTCAAGAATTGGTCAAAAACGGTCTTTTCCGGAGTCCGGAACTACCTTAAATGATGTCCAAAATTCATTTTAGACCTTTCCCCATTAATTACAGAAAAAAAGGCTAGTGAAAAGAAACGGATACATACATTCGTATACGATAGATGACAAAAAAAAATTTCCAACAGTTCATGTGTGCGATCGATTGGAAATTTTTGTATTTTAGCATACATGAATATGATAGATTCAGCAAAAGTGAAAATGTACACGTTCATATTTGCGAGCGATCATGAATGAATATTTCCGAACTCTGCAAAATTTCAAGCGATTATCTTTGAAGAAGAAAAAAAATAAATTGATAAATAACGAGAAAGTATTACCGAATCATAATGCATTGAAAGACATGAAAAAAAAGGCCAATCAATGTCAACTTGATAGGAATAAATATAAAATAATTGTAGAGATGATTAAAAATTAACTATTTTTGTATATTTTGTTTTGTATTTTCTTCTAGTATTTAAAAACTCATCTCCATAAATGTGAAAAATTTAAAAAATCTTCCAAATGTTTGCTGGGACTATTCTTGTAGAATTAAGTTATTAACACACATAAATCATCATGAGTGCAAATTTCGCTTTTTTCTTTTGTACTTTTCAGTTGTTGTTGGCAGTATATTTTTGTTTTTCTGTTTTTTACTTTTTCTGGTACTAACCTTGCAAAAGTTGGCAACCCTGCTGTGTAACCTTAAATTAAGTTTAGCGAATGCTGTAAAATTATTTTATTTTTTGTTTGTGCAACACCTATGGCGACTTATAGCTACTATACATAAAAAACAAAAACAACAATAGCGAAAAAGCGCAAAAACCAAGAAAACAACAACAATGTCTAAGTACACATTATTTATAAAATGCTAAATCGGCGAAATTTTTTATGTCGACATTTTTATTTCTCATTTTATTTTTGGTTGTTGTAGATAGCCAACACCTTGACATATATGTACAAGCATATAAGCAGATTGCTGTATACATAAATGAACCTACATTTAAACATACACAAATTTTGCATTTTATAACAATGTTCTTTTCTGAAATTGTTAAGCCAATATGACATTATTTTAATTTTGGAAAATTTTTCTTTTATTTTAATACTAGCTAATCCCCGCGACTTTGTACGCGTAGGCTGTTTTTTAATTAAGTTATAATCGTAGTTATATCGGTCACTTATGAACATAAAAGTACCGGGCAATTTTATTCAAAATTCTTATTTGTTTTAAATTGCCATAGAACGACAAAAACAAAGCACTCACACTAACTAACACATTCAATTCCCATTCAATGATTTGTTATATTTACATGCTTGTTTTTTATGTGTGAAATTATTTTTTTTTTATCAATTTTAAAACTTAAATATTTTGAAACTTAACAGGAATATCGTGACAATTTTAATTGGAGATTGAGACCAAGCGTCTAAGAAATAATCCTAAATAAATTTGATTGAAATTAGCCAAGCAGTTTTAACATGATATGCGAACATCGAAAACAGCTATCATTTTATTTATTTAGATTACAAGTTTTTCTACTTTTATTTAAGAAACCTTTGATGGACGAAAACTGTTTTTACTCTTCATTAAACAACATATTTTTCTTAAGCAAAGTATTTTCAAAAATATTTTGCATTAGAGATATATTATGTAATATATGGGGCAAAGTTGCGCTTCAAACGTGCACAATCATAATCAATTTTTATACAACTGTACACAAGTGATTTTGAAATTATTCGGGAAGTGTTTTACGTTGCGTCACGAAAACTGAATTTAACTTAGAAATATATTTTTTTTGTGGATATTCTAGCTTTTAGGATAAACTAGTTTGTCCTTGGCTAAACTAGTTCAACAGAGAGTGTTAGGATGTTCCAGTTTTATATAGGGTGTGCTCGGGTTTCCTTGATATTTTTTCTTATTTTTTAGCTTACAAATTTTAACTTTTATGTAGAATAACGTTTTTAAGGCTGAAAGAAATAAAATAAACTTCATAATTTGAAAGGAATCGACAATAACGAAAAACAACCAAATTTGTTGAAATCACACTGTACCCCCTCAAAGAAGTTATAATTTATATTTATTTTGAACATCTTAAGAATTGTTTTTTATTAGAGTTATTAATCAAATTAAAAACGACAAAATATTTTTTTTAATTCACACTTATACTCAAAATTAAGAAAAACTAAAAAAAGTGTCATTAGTGCTTAATTGTTCATTAAAAAGTCTTGTGTTTCATTTTTACCAAAAAAAAATCGAATTTTTTTTTTTTATTTTTCAGTTTTAGTTTACAAATTTGTAACACGAAAAAATGTTAAAAAATCAACAAATGAATGATAAAACACACACACACATCCATACATTATGTATGTATGTAGTCGTATAGGTTATCCAAGTGTACACATTTACAAGACCAGCAGCAAATCTACAACAAACGCTAGTGTGTTTGCGTTAGTATTTGTAATAAGCGCTTTTTACAGATTTAACGTCTTTCCTTTACTGCCATTCATAGTATGTCTCTTTCTCACTCACAGTGTAGTCACGTTGTCCTGTCTTACTGTATATGGAATTTTTTGTGCTGAAAAAGATTGATGACTTTCTTGGCACACAACTGGCACACAGTGATGCGACATCGTCACTCCGACTATGGCAACAACAAAAATAATAACAACAACAAAACTTGACATGATGGTACCATTGATGCCAACAACACAAAAATGTCCTTTTTTTCGTTTTTATTTTGGTTGTTGAAATTTTTGTGTTTTTTTTTTTCTTTTGGGTTGATTTCTTATTGTTGTATGTAGTGCTTTATTTGCACATCCATTTGAAAGCTACATTTTTTTTTTTGCTTGTTGGCACCACAACGAATCTTTAGCATTTTTTTTTTTGATTCTTTTGTTGCTGATTCAAAGTCATTTGTTGCGTGCAAAAAAAAAAAAATTTGTGGGTTTTTTTTTCTTTTATTTCCTTTACTGAGTAGGTAATACATTAGCAGCTTAAGTCCCTAGGGAGGTGTGAACTTTCTACTACTAATTTGTTTCAGAAAATTAGATTTATTGATTTTTTCATAAATAGCGCAAGCCAATTAAATTAAACCATATTACATTTTGAGGCATAAAGTATAATTTGTAATTTTTAACAAATTTCAACAAATGACCTAAATCAAATTAAATGAAAATGTTTTTCTTATAATTTTTTCCGTAATTTCAACTAATTCTGCCAGCTATTAAAAATTATTTTTTTAAATTTCAATCCATGTTTTATCAGAGACTCTTTGAATTCAACTGAAAGTCAACCGTTTCTATGTATGCCAAATTTGATTCTAGCCTCCACTCAGAGTATATGGACTTAATCATTATGTTTATAACACACAGAAATAGGGAAATGGGTGTGGCTAGTGTAAGGAGGTATATATATTACTGATCAAACTAAGCCATGAACGACTGTCTGTCTTACTGTGGATATCACGATTACGGGAAAACCATGCCAGATAATTTATTGAAATTAGCACAAGCTACACTTTTGGTCGTGATATTGAAAATGAGTGAAATCTGTTTACAGCCACGCCTACCACCTACACACACAAAGCGATTAAAATACTTTATTGAGGGAGCTACTTATGGTTCACTCACATACTCAGATTGGATGGATAGCTCTTGACGAAAACCTGACCCATTTCATCACAAGGGCGTGGCACCTACCACGAAAAACAAAAATTCTACAACGCTTTACTTAGAGAATAACTCAAAGTAGCGGAACAAATTACTGCACAAATATAAAGAAGATTTTGACCAAGCATCATACAAAAGCTGGGTGCACTTCGACAAGAGAGCGTGGCATCTGCTGTAGAAGCATTAATATCAAAACTCTCTACTCTGAGAGTAAAAAGTAAATTTAACATAAATAGAATAAATAGCAAGTGAAAAAACCAGATAAAAAAGAGGCACATTCTGGCGAAGGGGCGTGGCAGCTCCAATGCAAACATCAATTTTAAAAAAAACCATAATGAGGGATATTTTGCCTATAAATTATTCCAAATTCACAAAAGTGACAGAAATAATTCAAACAAACAATAGACAAAAAGTGGGCAAATTTTGAGAAGTAGGCGTGGCACCTCCTCTACAAGCCAAAACTTCAAAATGCTATACTATTAAAGTAATGAATTACAATATCCAACAAACAGAAAAATTCTTTAGCATAAGATAAAAAGGTGGGCAGATTTTGCAAAAGGGCGTAGTACCTCAAAGAGCAGTAAAAATTTTAAAAATGTTATGCAGAAAAAATTCTTTAAGACAATACACTTAATCCTTACGAAAATATCCTCAATGCTTCTAGCAAATAATTGACGAAAGAGGGCGTTGCAACTCACATGCAATCAATGATAATAGAGTTTAGCTACTACAACCATTAGTCTTCTTAGCTATTAAGCTTAGAGCTTTAAGTGAACCAAAAAGCTTATGAAACAATTTACTTTTTTTAAATAGAACTACAGTCAATTTTGGATTCTTCTTCACAGACCTAGAGTTCTTGTTGTTTTCTCTTCCATAAATATTCCCTTGCATTGCCATGTGAAAGACAAAAACAAAGCAAACACACACAAACTAATACATTCAATTAGCCTAGTACATATTATCACACATGTTATCCAACATCAATGTTCGATAATGTGAACTCTAGGAACGACCGCTTGACACACATGTTGGATGGATTTCAAAAATTGTTGATTTTCCTGCTGGCTTGTCCAACCATACAACCTGTGTGAACTGACTGTCAAGCCTAGTGAACATTTTTCATTTTAAATAGGATTTCATGCAGTTCACTTCGATGTGGACGCTCATAAATTGTTCTGCAATTGATGTTTGATGGCATGCACGAAAATATGAACGCAAAGCATTATTGACAGTCACACATGTTGTCAAGCCATTTAGGACAGCATGTGTGTTTTCTATGTGTGAACGTACTGTAATTTTTTTTCATTGTTCACAAATTCGGCGTTGCTGCGTTGACAAATTGAGAATGAGAGCGAGAGTAAAATTTGAATATTCTCTTTCATTGCATTGCCATATAAAAACAAAACGCACACACACTAACTTGCCAATAAACGATTTGTTATGCTTACATGCTTCTTTGTAGGCAAGAAATTAATTTTTTTAGCAATTTTAAAACTTAAATATTTTGATATTTAACAGGAATATCGTGATAATTTAAATTCTATGTTGGGACCAAGCGTCTTAGAAAGATGACTAGAAAAATTTGATCAAAATTTATTCAGTAGATTTTGCGTGAATCCCGTTCATCGAAAACGGCTATCATTTTATTATTGTGAAAATGAAAAAAATTATGTTTTAAATTAAAAACTTAAAATCGCTGTATAAACAAATGTTTATACTCAGTGAAAAAATCAATGACTTTATGTTTGTATATTTTTAATTGAAAACGAACATGTTTGATTTGAAATCAAATATAATCCACATTAATTTAAAATGATTTCATATTTGATTCAAAGTGACAACTTTTTAATGCAAAATATAAAAAAAAAGGTATTTTAAAAAATTCGTAATTGCAAAATGCAATTAAAGTTTTTTACGATTGAAATAAATTTACAAAATTTTATTTTTAATGCTTTTCAAAATCAAAAAGAATTTAAAGTTTTTTGTGTTCAAAATAAAGGGAAAAATATTTTCAAGCTCAACTTTTATGCGTATAAGTGTGCAAAAATTGTCACAACTTTTAGAGTTGTTTTCATTTTGCATTGAGAGATCAAACATGATTGTGTATTAGCAACATTTGTATTTCAGTATTAAAACCTTTTAAAACCACAAAATCCAAAATAATTTTGATCATTTCACTATCAGCTAAAAATCTGCACATTTTATGCTGAGTGCAAATATTTGTGTAGCATCATATTTGCATATTTTTAATTAAAATTTTTAATAACAAAACACTAAAATAAAATTCATATAAAATTCAAAATCAAATCACAAACCTATCATATATTTTGCAATCAGATGGCAATGCCCTCTGAAGCATTCATACGTGTTATATTAGCAAGTTCAATGCATTTTAGAGAAATGCACTTTGGCAAATGTGTGCACACAACCAAAGTGCACAATTTCCGGCGCGCAAAACGTCAATTGTGCAAAAATAAAAAAAAATTGGAAAATATACATAGATGGAGGCAAATATGGTAGTAGTTTATCAAAACTACGACTTTTATTTTGTTTATTTTTATTGACGAAATGCAGTGTTTTGCTGCAAAGCGCCCATACTGCTAGCTGTCTGTCTGTTGGGCTTCAATTTATACCACAGCGGAGAGCAGTCACTTGAGCAAAACGCACTCTACCGCTAGAACAGCGAAAAATAACACTGATAGCACGGGGTTCCGTATTAAATACCCCCCCCCCCCCTTTTGAGGGGTTAACGATATACGATAACAACTGTTGTTGCTGCTTCTGCTGTTGCTGCTTCGGCACCATTGAACCGTGTCTGAGTGCGGTATAGAAAAAGTTGCTTGCAGCGCATTCAATCGTCAATGGCTGGCTGAACTTTATTGTTGTAATGGTTTTGTTAATGTTGTTGCTATTGTTATTTTTTAGTAGTTATTTATTGCATTTGTTTTTTTTTTTTTTTGTTGCTGTTGTTACTATTTTACTTTTGTTTCCAATTCATTGAATTTTTTCTTCAGCGATTATTATAGCAAAATTGTTGCAATTTAAGATAAAGAATGTTGCATTTTATTTTTAAGAATATTTGAAGAACGAGCAATAATCGATATAGGAAGCAATTGAAGTATAGGATTTTATATAAATAATTATTTTTCTTGACATGCAGTTTAGGTCCGCTTAGATCACAATTTAAGAAACTGTGTTTAATTATTACATCGCAAAGAAAAATACATTTCTTAAATGCTATTTATATAATTTTAAACATGTTTGCCTTCATGCTATAGGTATTTTAGCAACATGATTTTATTTTCAATAAAACAACAATTATTGATTTGTGTGAAAAAAGATCCAAGCCAACAACTCAATAAAAAAGCAAAATTTTAAAGGTAAAAGCAGCAAATATCTACCAGCAAATGCAAAGAAAAACATTTTGCGTCAGCACTGAAACCAGCAGAAAATATTTACACAGGATAAAGCAACTCAAAGAGCTTGGATTTTTTACTTTTTTCTCGATTATCTGAAAGTGCCCTGGAGCTTAAGGTATCTTTGAATATTGGTTTCAATTTATTAATAAAATGGTCCTAATACAAGAGTATTATTATCAACATAATATTTATTTAAACATTTTCTGCAAAAAGGATGACTATCAACACTTTGCAAAAGTAAATCTACGATATTTTAAGTAACTTCAATGATAACACTTTTCAAGCTGCAGCAGTAACACAAAACGCGTGATAAAATTTTCATAATTCAATTTTGTTGCAGCACCAGCAGCAGTACCTCATAGAGCACTCCTGCGGTATTTGCAACCATATTCAATTTTCAGGCTACAAGGACTTTCCTTTGTTTGCTTTCAATAACTTACACTTTTAAGCATTGGGTAAACTCAGTCGAATTTAAAATGACAACAGCTCCAAATTTATTAAATACCGCATTCAGTTTCAGCTGGCATGGGACCATCGACCAAAAGACAAAAATCAACGACACAAGAAAAGAGTTAAGCATTGGAGCAGCGCATATAAGCCGATTTCAAAATACTGGCAAAACGAGAAGATGAGGCAAATACTGTAAGCATCAGCTGGCTGTGAGCATCATTAACGCACATTTATGCATAATGCAAAAGATTACAGCCTTTACTGGTAACGAAAATAAGAGCATGACAACAATACATAGTACTAAGTGCTATGTGAGAAAAAGGAGTGTAAAAAGAAATTACACCGCAACACTTAAGTACATTAAATTTTATCATCGCTTATTTATAATTAAATATTCAGTTAATTGACTAAAACTTAATGTGTTCAGTGTCCACTGCGGTTGTTTCAAAGGATACACACATTGGGGTTAATTCACAAGACTTGAAAAATTTTTTTAAAAAGGGGAAGTTACCTCAACCTTCCTTAACGTACCTTACCGCACCGTACCTTTCCGTACCGCAACTTACCGTTTTTTTACCTTACTTTACTTTACCGAACCTTACCGTTCCGTAGCATACCGTACCTTACCTTACCGTACCGTAACTTACCGTACCGTACGTTTCCGTACCTAACCTTATTCTTACCTTACCGTATCGTTACCTTACCCTACCTTGCCTTAACTTACGTTACCTTTCCTTACCTTACCTTACCTTACCTTACCTTACCTTACCTTACCTTACCTTACCTTACCTTACCTTACCTTACCGTACCTTACCGTACCTTACCGTACCTTATCGTTACATTACCTTACCTTACCTTGCCTTAACTTACGTTACCTTACCTTACCTTACCATACCGTACCGTACCGTACCGTACCGTACCGTACCGTACCGTACCTTACCTTGCCTTGCCTTGCCTTGCCTTGCCTTGCCTTACCTTACCTTACCTTACCTTACCTTACCTTACCGTACCGTACCGTACCGTACCTTACCTTACCTTACCTTACCTTACCTTACCTTACCTTACCTTACCTTACCTTACCTTACCTTACCTTACCTTACCTTACCTTACCTTACCTTACCTTACCTTACCTTACCTTACCTTACCTTACCTTACCTTACCTTACCTTACACGTACATAGTACATACCAACTTTCACTGTTTTGTAGACTGACCAGCAATTTCAAATATTGCTTGGGCGTTGTATTGTTCTTTGTTGACCATAAACGCTCGATACGCTCACTAACAAATACTCATCCATGGCCTCAACATAATAAGGACTGTCCTTCGTCATCGTTGTCGTCTCCATCCTGTAACGAGGCGTTCACATTTGTATCGCACAGCAGGCGTCCTTTATTTACTTCCCAATAATAATGACAGCACACCCGGTAGATTCAAAATGTTTCATACCACTCGCTGTGCAACCATTTTGCCAGTACGTTTGGCCAAATTCACGTCTCTTAGCTTCCTTTCCTCGGCAACATATCTACGTAATATTGCTGCTCCACTGTTGTTGTTTTCTTGTGCTACTTCCGTGAGTGGTGCGGTAAAATGCCATTAATGCGATGCCATTTTCGCTTGTAATGGTCGTCGTAATAGCAGTAGCAACAACTAACCAAAACAAAAAAAAAAAAGTGGTCCGCAACGCTATAATCGACATGGAACCACAAAACAGCACCCCTGTCCCTATTTGTTTGTCCGTTTACACCATGTACTGCACAGTACGAGCGAAGTGTTGTATATCGTTTTTGCTTACACTCTACGTGTAATACTTGCAAAGAACGTTAGTGTAAATTAAAGAAGTTCAGATATCATTCATTTTCTTAATACTCGGGTAAAATTGGCAAATATCTTGGGAGATGTGAAAATTTGTACAAATGCAGCAACAGTGCAAAATTATTATTCCAATACTGGCAATTTTTTAACCTGCATCCAGAGCAAAAAAAATTAACTACTTATAGCAGTACATTCAGACTTCTTTAGTCTACATTAAAGTTCTTTGATGCTGCTGCCTTTAATGTCGATGGTGCAGTTCAGTGAAGTTGAAGTCATTTTAAATGACATTTGCTACAGTTGCCCACAGTACAGTAGTTAAGGTCTGCTAAGGCAACAATTTCTTGGCAACAATTTGTAATTTATTCTTACGAAAATTTCGAACTGCACCTAAAAGAATTTCGTAATTGTTTTTGCTGAAAGATTAATGCAACTCAAGTATACGGTTCAAAAAATTAACACTATTTTCAAAAAAAAAAGTTGGATATTTACACTATCTTCAGTTTGAAAACGAAGTAAATGAAATAAGATACTTTACAGACATTTTCGACCTTACAAGTCAAAAATTTTTTTTAACAAATTTCAAATCATGGACAGAGTATAAAATACTGAAAAGGTAAGTACTTTCTACATAACTATTTTTTTTAAAAATAAAAATTATTTTAGTTTTTTTAAACAGATTTCTCGAGTTGTGCTATTTCTGTGTCCTAGTCATTTTCGAAGTAATCTTACGTTCACCAACAATTTCAAATCTTCTGAAATGTTATTATAATTGCAAATTGAGTTATTCTTTTTTCATGGTGCTATTTTCTTAAGAATAATGTATGTTAACTTTTTTGGTGAAATTGTGCTATTTGTATGACCGGCTGTATAAAATTGTAATTCGACCACATATCTTTCAAAAGGCTAAACCATGAGAAGAGACTTCTAGCGATAATAACCTTTAATTAGTGTAAGCCGATGCATCAGAATCTTAAACCCATATTCTATCCCTGTGTCCAGTATACTCTTTGGGAGTTATTATATTATAGCCGACTGTGTCACTACAGAGCTGTTATTTGAAATATCGACTGATTTAATAGTTTCTGAAAGATTTATTAAAAAATTCAACTTAGACTTAGACATAGCTTAGACCAAAGAATCTAATGTTTGAGTACAGCTATGGCTTTTTTCTGAAAATATCACATTATCTGATCATGGACACATGTCTGCCTTTCTTTACTTGTACTTCATAAGGAATTAAAACACAAATTTTGAAATACCTTCAAAATGAGTGGTCAAAATTCACTTCTTACTTTCCAAAGACTGGTCTTCTCAAAAAAAAAATGATGAAACATGAAGTCTCAGAATAAATTGAAGGTATTGCATACAAACTTCCCCTTCATTATGTTTTTGTAAATATATTTTACTGCAAAGAACTTTGATAGAAAAAAGCCACCATCCTGTCGCAATGACATATCCAAATCAACCATACCACTGCGATTTAATATTGTATGAAGATGTAATTCTACAAAAGATTAAATAGTCCACAGAATAAGTTTGAAACACGGTTACATATACGTAGTTTTTTGCCCTGATTCGATCCTTGCAATCGTAAAGAATACTCATTAGATGCAATAGCCTTCAAAAAAATTTTAAGAAATGGCACCTATCTTAATGAGTCTGGCTAACTAAAAAAATGTGCCAAAATGTTCGCATGTTCCCTAGGTTTCCCTATGATTTTGTATCAAATGAAATTTTGCAATAAATAATACACGACAACCACTGTGCGACTAGCACCCACATAAGCCATTCAAAAGGAATCACGTAATTCCGCTTAATTTACCTTTCAGCCGTAGCTTTACCGCAAAATCAATTCATTTTCTTGAAATCGATATAATGGAAAATCGGAAAAACGACCGCAACAGCGGCAGAAACAGCAGCGGAAATACATAGTATAACGCAATCAAAGCCAAAAGTAAAAAATCGACAAGCCACTACCGCAAAGCTACACACAGAGGAACACTTGCAGACTAAAAACCCATAACAAGGACATACATACATACATAAATACAAATATCACAAATACACAAAGTACTGAAACTAAAAGCAGAGGCAAACTACAGTTACAGCAATTTCCTAGCCATCAAAAGCAGAAACCAAAGAACGCCGAGAATCACAAGGAAAATCGAGCAAAAATAAAAATCTGACGACGAAAGCAACTAAAAGTCAAAAATGGAACAGCACAAAAGTAGGAATGTCAATGATGCTGCGAACAGTAGCAACGCAATAACCAAAGTATAACGACAACAGTCATTGAGTACACAAACCAGACCAGGCAGGGGAAACTCAAAAGGACTGCAAATGTGTCGTGAAATGACGCGAAAATTGACATTCGATTTGCAAGACGATTGCACAATCAAGTGCAAAAATATAACATTGTTGACGTTGTGGTAACAAAAAACCAACAACGACAACGGCAGAGATAGTACCCCATCTTCAATGGTGAAAATTGTAATTTAGCTTCATTCGCAGCGCGTTATCGCTTGCAATATTCATTCGTTCACTCGCTTTAATTGCGGAAACTGTCATTTGCCACCATAATGCGTAACACCCTTTTCAACCCCAAACCGCTACACCATTGATAATGGCAGTGTCCTTTTACAACCGACTTTCTTTCTACTGTTCTTCTTACTACTTAAAGTGTGACCCTGCAAAGTCCTTTAGTTTATGTCCAATCGTTAACAAGAAATTCAGCCAGTTACCTTGGATTTTACGCTTTGCACCTTTGCTGCTCTGAACAAATATTAAAATAGCAAAATTATTATGCTATGCTAAAAACTACAGCAGAAGAGCGCGCGCGTGCAAAAGAATATTGGTCCTTCGAGTCCGCTAACAAGAACTTGGCTCTTAGGACCAAAGAAAAAGCAAAATAAATTTTCGCAAAAAAAAAAATTATCAAAGCAATTTCCGTTTTTACTTAATTTAATGTAATGGCTTCTTCGACTTCCTTATGGCATGAAGTGATATTTTCTCTTTCTCTTTTTTCGGTTCATTTGCCCTGTGTGTGCGACACTGCAGTGGGGTGCGCATTGGTGTCGCCATGTCTGTACTTTTCTCGCTGTGGTGTGACTTTCATTATGGCGCTATTTTTCTGCTTCAATTTCTTTATTTCTTTTCGCTGTCCTTTCATTTGCTATTTTGTCGATTTTTAGTTTTACTGCGTTGGACATTTAGTGCCAATGCGATAATTTATTTCCACAGCAGGTGAAATTTCAATTCCTCTCAGCCATTATTTTTAGCGTAAGTCTTTAAAGGTTTTTTTCGCCTTGATTACTCTAACCAACGTCCTTTATCTTGTTACTTTGTTGAGCATATTTTTTGTCATTTCATAAATAGTTTGCCAGCTAACACATAAATCATTTCAGATCTAAGCGTTATGTCTTAATTTTTAGTTTTTTTTTTTACTCCGTGGTCTTGTAACCTTAAAAATTATAAATTTAGTTCCATTGTTATGACATTTTCCTAAAGGAAAAATCAGTAATTTATTGATAAACTGAATGCTTTATGGGAAAAGCAGATTGAAGCTTATTTCAGAATAAAACCGCTGTGATTTAAACAACGAGAGTTTATTTTAATGAAAGTTTTCGTAACAAAAAAAAGTCTACTTTAAAGTAGAGAGTGAGGCTGCTTAGATAAAATTTTATGAAATCAAGAACAGCCTTAGAATGATTTAATTCATACAGTAGGTAGCTAGGTATTGCGAAATCATAGGAAACGAAAAAGATGATCAACATGCATAACAAGCAGCTTTGTCAAAATAGAACTCATGGAACCCTCAGCACCCCACCAGCACTATAATGTATTAAGAGATATAGAGCTATGTACTCTATCTAGCAGTATTACAAGACAAATTTTGGTACCGTTTCCATGGAAGGAACACAAAATATTTGTTATCTTAAACTCGGAGTGAATGTCAAATGTAGAACTCATGGAATTCTCAGCACCCCAACCGACGTTATTATTTATTAAAATATAGAGAGCTACCCAACTAGCAGTATTACAAGACATTTTTGGTACCGTTTCCATGGAAGGAACTCAAAATATTTGTTATCCTAAGCTCAGAGTGAATGTCAAATGTAGAACTCATGGAATCCTCAGCACCCCACGCACATTATTATCGACTAAAAGATAGAAAACTTCTCTCAATAGCAGTATTACAACATATTTTTGGCACGGTTTCCATAAAAAAGACTCAAAATATTTGTTATTCCAAACTCGGAGTTAATGTCAAATATACACTTACGGTCAAAAAAAACGCCGATTTAAATTTTGCAAGAAACTTTAAAATTTGATGCATAAAATAATATTTAATCTTGTTTATCTGCTATAAGGTTGTTAGATACGTTTCCCAAGGACAAGTTTTGAGCATTTTCAGAACTCTCCACTTAAAAATAATAAATTCTAGGAACTTATTCCAATTAAATATATAAGTGGTGGTTTTATAATCAAAAATTAAATTTTATTTATATGAAAAATAGATAGTTTTTTTACAAAAATTTGATCGTAACAAGTAAGTTCTATTATTTTTGTATAATACTCCAATGATTTTTTTGAGTTTTTGCATTTTAGTGGACCGTGGAAAGCATTTTACGACAGAGTAAAGTAAAATTATTAAAAATTCCATTTTGCAAGGCAAAAATTTTAAGGAAATTTAAAATTTTATCGGATGTTCTGCGAAAATGGTTTCGAATACGATAAAATACAGAAATAAACGAAAAACACGAGGCCGAATGCCTTCAATGTACCTCCGTGACGTGAATTGTTCGATACGGCTTTCGATTCATAGTCCGTTTTTGCCTGCTGTGGAAATAAAGACAGTGCTTAATATAACAGCGAGTATAGAAAACGTTAAAAGAAAACTCAGGGAAACCAATTTGAGTGCCCAGAATCCACAACCACTTCCACTGTTTAAAAAATGCATATCACAAAGAGATCGGATTTTGCGCACGGGTACTTAAAATGGCCACGTGCAAAGTAGAGTGAAACGGTGAGGGTAAGATAATTCCAAGTATCATATTCTGTGTTTGGGCTACGTCTTACCTATTGACGAGTGCCTTTTCCACCAAAAAAACTATCTTACTCTCATCGCTCCACATAATGCTTATCTACTTTGCAAATGGCCATTTTAAGTACCCGTGCGCAAAATCCGATCTCTTTGTGATATGCATTTTTTAAACAGTGGAAGTGGTTGTGGATTCTGGGCACTCAAATTGGTTTCCCTGAGTTTTCTTTTAACGTTTTCTATACTCGCTGTTATATTAAGCACTGTCTTTATTTCCACAGCAGGCAAAAACGGACTATGTATCGAAAGCCGTATCGAACAATTCACGTCCCGGAGGTACATTGAAGGCATTCGGCCTCGTGTTTTTCGTTTATTTCTGTATTTTATCGTATTCGAAACAATTATCGTAGAACATCCGATAGAATTTTAAATTTCCTTAAAATTTTTACCTTGCAAAATGGAATTTTTAATAATTTTACTTTACTCTGTCGTAAAATGCTTTCCACGGTCCACTAAAATGCAAAAACTCAAAAAAATCATTGGAGTATTATACAAAAATAATAGAACTTACTTGTTACGATCAAATTTTTGTAAAAAAACTATCTATTTTTCATATAAATAAAATTTAATTTTTGATTATAAAACCACCACTTATGTATTTAATTGGAATAAGTTCCTAGAATTTATTATTTTTAAGTGGAGAGTTCTGAAAATGCTCAAAACTTGTCCTTGGGAAACGTATCTAACAACCTTAAAGCAGATAAACAAGATTAAATATTATTTTACGCAGCAAATTTTAAAGTTTCTTGCAAAATTCAAATCGGCGTTTTTTTTGACCGTAAGTGTAGAACTCATGGAATCCTCAGCACCCCTATAACAATATTGTCTATTAAAGGATAGTGTAGTACTATCACTAGCAGTATCACAAGACATATTTTGCCCATTTTTTACGAGATGAATTTCCAAGGAATTTGTTATCCATTATTGATCAATTATAGTTCACCTAAGTGAAATCAAAAGATTTGCAGTAAGAACAGGCACTTTCATATTGAACGAGTATTACCATGAAAAGACAAGAATTTTCTAATCAGACCGAAGAAAAGAGCTTGTAGTATCACTATAAACCACTGTTGTCTATATGAGGACCATAGTTAATCCTAATACCTATATGTTGAACAACAATTTTGTCTTTGCTAAATTCTCATTCCTAAAATAAGCAGAGTATAAGAAATGCCCAAGAATAATAATTTTTGCAGTATGTCTCAGGAGAAAACTTGGCTTGTTCTTTGTGAATTTTAATTTTAATGACTTTTCCTCAAAATATTGCTGATATGAACGCTGATTCTATTCTACTTGGGATGTTATCTTTCATTCCATCAAAATTTTTCAGCATAAAGCTTAGAGAGTCTGTCCTTCATACAAAAGGCGAAAGTGTTATTCGTGTTTCTGCTGATAGTCGTTGCAAAAAATGTGTAAAATAAACTTGAAACTTTCGAAAATATTATATTTTATTTATATTTTAGTGAAAGTGAATATCAAAAAGTATCGACACATCTTTCAAGCTTACAAAAAGCAATTTCAAAACTCGAGCGCAAGGTACTTTTTCTCAACAAGTTAAATGCATAGATTCAAACTGCAAAAAACCACTAGTACTTAATTTAATTTTGCACCAACCAAGCCCAGCTCATAATTCACTTATAATGCACTTTAGCAACAAAAATGTCCTTTGAAAGTAAAAAAAAGGGAAAAGGATCTTAATGCTGTTGGCTGCATAAGTAAAATTGTCAGTTTCAGTAGAGCAGCAAGCTGCTGTATGCTGGAGAAAACAGTAAGAAAAAAATTACAAACACATTGCTTTCAATTTGCTCAAATCACATGATAACTACATAAAAGGAAAAACGAAAAAAATGTTGTCAAAGAAGCTATAATAAGGAAAATGAAAAGACAAAATTTCCAATAAAATTAAAAAGCAAAAATTCCAATAAAAAATCAAACAAAATAAAAATTTAAGCGCATTGCATGCAGCAACTTCAATTGCAACATAAATTTAAGTTGAGTAAAATGGTTTGTAAGAGAAAAGAGTAGCCCACGTTGCCTGTCTATTCGACTTTTCTTGCAAATTTTAAGCGGATTTCTTAGTAAGAAAAAATAATTTCTGAACATTAATTCAATAACAAAAAATTTATTGTGTATCACAAAGTTCTCATTACTTAAAAATTTTTTGTAAGTTTTTAAAGAAAAGTACATACATAATTTTAAAAATCAGCATCCAGAAAATATAAAGACCAAAACGTTTGATATTGCAAAATGAAAAGCCGAAAAAAATAGAAATTTTATTAGAAATATGAAAAACAAAACTCCGGAACTATATATTTACTATATTTTACATATATGCTTTATATGGGCCAAAATTTTTTTTATTGCCTAAATTAGGTCTCTTTATATTAATTTCACTTTTCATGACAAAAAACCAGGAAATTTATTAAAAAATACTCTCATTCGCAATTATAATACAATTAATTCATCATCTAAGGCATAAAATTATAACAAAGTTCTATATTCTTTCGAAAAATACGGTAACTCAGTTGACTTCCTTAGTAACGCAGATGCTTTTCATATAAAATATTTCTGTCCTGGAGTAATCTTAAAATTTTTTTTACGCCTTAGCTGAATATGACAATAAATGTTAAAAGTCAGCTGTGTTACAGCCCCGATATATACCATTTTTCTAAAACGTGTAATTAAATACAATACATTTTACACAGTGTCTCCAATCTCCAAATATTTAGAATTGTGATACAAATTTGCTTAATTATTTCTTATTTAGTGCACGTTGATGAAATAGTTATATTTTTACAACTGCGTTACTGCTACACTGTGTTACTCTGTATAGAGTAATGCAGTGTTTTTTTTTTTTGGTAACGCAGTGCAAATTTCACAATTGTAACAAAGATACCAGTACATAGGTTGGTTTATTTAACGGAAAAATTTTTATTTGTCAGAATTCTTCAGTAATTTTTAAGATGTTGAGTTTTTTACTACCCATATTTAAAAAAATATTTATCATGTCATGTTAAATTGAAGTTATTTTCGTTATTCTATATTCCATTAAGCTCATCTTTTGCTAAAAATAATTATCTGTTAGATCTTCTTTAAAAAAGTACAAAGTACCGTGAATGAACAACAACCGTTTTGCTAACACAACCACTGCGTTACTTTTTTCCCCAGTTTTTATAAGCAATTAGAGTTATATTTAATCTTCTAACTATTAAAGCTACCTTCACTCCATATATGTCTTAAAGTTCGCCATAAGCCTAAGATTCTCTCGCAAGTTTGTTTATTAATATATGTATTAAGGGGTTTTTTTGGAAAATTTTAAGATTTTTGTGAAAGACTTTGGTAACGCAGTGATCTTATTTCATAAAATACTTTACTAAACTGATAATTTCTGAAGTTTACCTTAACGAGAGAATAATATTAGCTCTATTGCTTAAAAGTGCCAAGCAAGTTAGCTCAATTAAACATTCCTAAAAAGAAAATATCAAGTTTTAGTTAAGTAACGCAGTTGACTTTTTTTTCATCGACTTCCATTATAAATTGGCATAAATTACATAATTGTCAACAAAAGTTCGCTGCAGATATGAGTATATTATAGAATACATTATAATGATTCTGACTTAGTAATAAAAACAAAAAAAAATTTATCTTTAATTAATTTTTTTTTTTTAAAAAACTCATGTCATTTTAGGCATTAAAAAGAATGTTGGCTCTGATATTGCAAAATGAAAAGCCAAAATAAATAGAAATTTTTTTTAGAAATATGAAAAACAAAACTCCGGAACTATATACTGTACCATATACCTACAAAATATTTCATGGAAAACTATATAAGCAGCAAAAAAATAAAATAATAATCAAAAAACTTGATGAGCAGAAGGTATTTCGATCAGAAAAATAAATAAAAAAATATTAAAAAAAGTGTTCTCAAAAAATTTTTAAGAATTTTATTTTAATTAATTAAATAACCTGGCAACCCCATTCAAATTTTGATAAATTTTTCTATTTTCTGTAAGAATTATTGCAACACAAACAAAGATTCTCTCCACGAATCTTGAGATTGTAATTTTTGTCGTCATTGTTGTTGTTGTTGTTGTTGCTGCTTTGGTTTTTGTTGAATGTCACCTCCGGGTATTGTGCAGCTAATTCACAAGCAGCAGCAACAGCAGTAAAAGCAAAGAAAGCACCACAAATAAAAAGAGACAGCAAGATTACGTCGAAAATGCCAATGTCAAGCTGATGAAGACAGCATTTTCTTGCTTAAGTCGCCATCTTCGTTTTTTTTTTCCCCCTCTCTCAGTAGTGTGAAGACAAACCACAAACAGAAGACTCGTGGCAAACGCATACACTTGCATGAAAACACACACCAACACAACCACAGTGACATAGCCAATTTTCTTTCAATCGAATTGAAACAATATTTTTCTTTTCCGTTTCCGCACTGCCGCTTCGAACAGCATCGCGTCGCAACGTTGATACCTTGCTGGTGAAAGATAGCAGAGAGAGAGGGGGGTTTTTTTTGTTGCCACCAACCAATGCATTCTTCCCTTAAAAATGCAGCTTTTCAACATGGCAACTACAGCAAAAACAGAATGTAACACAACACTCAAATGCTTTGAAGCGAATGCATCCTGTTGAAATGAAATTTTCAAAAACGATTTTTCCTTATTTTTCGATGACAATTTTTAAGGACACAAATTTTTTTGTTTTTTTTTTTTCATTTCTGTTTTTATTCGATTTATTTGCTATTTTTTTTTTTTTTTTTTTTTTTGATATTTTTTAGTGTTGCTTTTCATTGATCATTCAAAGAAAAGCAGCAGCGACAACAACAAAAACTTAAAAATTGAAATTGAAAATTTAAGAAATTGCCACAGTGTTAAAGGGCAATAAGCTTAAGAAGAAGACAACAACGAAGAAAACGAAGAACAAGAAATGAAAATCAGGCAACTTGTCATCAAGTTCCTTTTGGTGAAGCAGTGTCGATTGCAGCGCGATGCCATGTTGTGGCACAGTGCTTTGATGTTTTCCAAAAATTGTACAAAATTGTATGAAAATGAAATTACTAAAAAATTCATTTTTCAAATTTCTATTCAAATGCGATTTGAAAATTTTATTGCTTTACATTAAAATTGTGTTGCCTTTCAAAGCACAGTGCAACTGCAGCGTCGATTACTCAGTGATGTGTGACTGGGAATTTTCTATTTCACTAACAGCAACAGCAAGGAGTGGGGCGTGTCAACACTGTGTGTTTGTCTGTGCTGGGTGTATAAGGCAATGTGCAAAGTGCAATTGGCTGATAAAGCATTACAGGATATGCACACACAAAGGACATACCAAAGACAACAAGTAAACAATAATTGTGAAAAAAAGAAGCTCATGCCACAGAAGGAAAGGAGTAACAGACGATATCGAGGTGTAAAAAAAAATTGCAGAATTGCTACTAAAATGTGGCGAATTTTTTCCATTTGAAAAATTTCAATCTTAAGAATGGGTGTGAATTGGAATTGAATTTGTAGATATTCAATGTTGTAATTTATTTACTGAACGCTACTTAAAAGAGACTAAAAAATTTTGATTGTGTTTAGTATTAAGAATTGAGTAGTAAATTTATTATTATTTCTGTTAAAAATCCCAGCGGCAAATCGATGAAGTACTCTGATTTTTCATGTATGAAAACCTATACCCTTTGCGTTTTATGTTTCACAAATGAAATTGTTGCTGTGATCTTTTGTTTATTTGCCTTCTGGCTGCATATTTTGTATATGGAGCTGTAGGCAGTTTGCCTGCTGGCTACTTGCTTTGTATATGGAGATGTAAGGGGTGTTGCCTATAGGCTGCATGCTTTGTATATCGAGATGTAGGCAACTCGCTAATCTATACAGGCACTTAGTAAGCGATGTTTTAAGGCAATCTGCCTTTCGCTTGTTACACATTGTATATGGAGATGTAGGCAAGCTGCCTACAAAGCGGCCATCCCTTTGTAAAAGGAACTTACAGTTGTGGCTGGAGTTGTTAGCATTACTGCCAACAATGCGTATAACTATTCATCGATGTTGTGTATAACATATTTTCCCCTTGAAATTTAAAGCGAATCGCATCATGTTTCTAATGGGTACATGAAGTGGCAGATAATAAAAAACTCTCAAACTCTTATTACATCAAATTTCTTGTAGTAACAAATTGTAAAATCATCATCGAAAAAAAAATCTTAACAATGCAACACAAAAAACCACAAAAAAATTCTTTGCTAAAAACAACATTTTCATTTTGTAATTACAAAATAATAAAATATTCTGTTAAAATACCGAACGAACACCAAATCTTTTGCGTTACACAACAGCAGCGACGCCGCAGCGCAGAGCAGCATCATTCAAAAAATTATGTTGCAAAGGATATGCACCACAACAGCAGCAGCAGCAGCATAACACAACCAACTGGCTGACTGACTGGTGGTTTGTTAAAAATGAGCAAATAATGAATGTTGCACATTGTTGTTGCAACGTCAGAGTATGCCAGGTAATGATGCATCATCCAAGGCACAATTACGCACACAATGAAAAACTCAACATAAAACGTATCGCTGCTCAGTAAAAGTGCAAAAAAACAAAGATAAAATACACAAATGAATGCATAAAAAAAACCAAAGGAAATGAAAATACAAAATGAAATTCTACAGAATTCCATCTCTACGTGCGCTCGTTGTGTATTTAATTTATTATTTTAATATTTGTTTCATTTATCTTGCGCCGTTTTAACTTTCGTTTAATGCATTTAATTAAATTTCAGGAAGAAATATCAAATCTCTTGCTGCGTTGTTATCCTGGAGGCGCATGCTGCAATGTTTTGCTGCGTCATTTGCTATAACTGGGGTATCATCGCTCTTTCAAATGGCAATGGATGTTGAAAGGATGCAACGTCATGGTTCGTTTTACTTACTGCTATTGGATTTATAAAACAAACAAAAAATTGCTGCGCTTAGTTAAAATTCATTTAAGAAATCTTTGGTAATTTAAGAATAAAGAAATTCATGATTTTTGTGAACGTCATGCACCACTCGAAGGTAAAAAATAAATGTTTTCTTTAATTCAAGCTGTGGTATAAGCGTAGAAAGTATTTCAATTGAAAGTCATTGGTTTTTACAAATACAACCTTATACTAATAAATATTTAAACGCATACGCTTACAGTCAATTTTTTCAATTTAGTTTAACTGTAAGCTAAATGCCGTGAGCGGATATTCCTGCTGCGCATTTTGTATGCAAGTCATCGATTGCATTTCCGTTTGACAGTTTAAAGACGTTTTGCAACAGTAGTAGCACAACGTGAGCAATAGCAACAACAACAACAATAAGCGCATTAAAACATTTTCAATGCAATCAACAACGTAAGTAGTGCGCCTTAGCTTTTTATGTAAACGACGCACAATGGATCGATTTCAAGATCTTAGTGCGCAAATTCCTAACAAAATTTTTAGTTTGATGAAATTTAATAGAAATTGCGGCAAAATGGGGGCTACCAATCTCAAATGGATGGCTAATTTTGAAGCAGCAGCAATTTTCATCAAATGTATATGAGAGCTCATCATATCATGTGAAGGAGCCGGAATAATTAACTTTTGTTCGGCTTGGTCATCTCTGCTCTAGAATGTTACGGATGCGCCTGGTCAATTGATATATTTTTAAATTGATAAAAGTGTAGTTGACTCAAAAATTATTGAAAACAGACAAGCCTTGGCTTACGCGAATATCCTCATTTGAATAGTTGGAGCTGATCCGGATTATTTTGTCGAATTCTGATGACCGATGAGGCGCATGAGGCAGTTAATAACGAAATATATTGTAGGATGCTGGCGTACATTGTGTTACTGGAAAACTTCCGGTTCCATCAAGATGGCACGACATGCTACACTGCACGGTCAACAATGAACTTTTTGCATCGGAAGTTAACATTGACCAGTTTGAGATGGCACACTCGTTAATTAAGTAAAAATGGGAGGTGAAGTGTTCTTTAATTTTGTGTATGCCTAATAAAATATTCACAATTTTAGCAAATACTGAGTATAAGTAAATACTAAGCATAATATGGCATAAGCCACAAGTTTTTCACTGAAATCAAGAAATGGACATTCCATAAATAATACTCTTTGCATAAAATTGACGTTATGAGAATAACATATTGAGGCTCTGAATCATCGGAAAAAGTGCAGCTACAAAGTGTGCCAGTCTTCAAATTCACGCTTAACGGCTAGTAAAGACTGATTCTGCATTTTTATATCGATGCCATTTGAATGAAATTGCTTGCATGAAAATGGTTTGTAACGTTTTGGCGCAAAATATACTGAACCGATTTTAATAATTTATTTTTTAAAACAACATATTTGTGCCAGGGAAGGTTATGACGTACTCCTTTACTTTATTTTTTAGAGTTAAATATTTTTGTTTTTTTTTTTAAGTTTGAGTTTCACCAAAACCTCATACAAAAATTATGCGAAAAATTCTTTTTTTATTTGTTCTTCTCACTTCGTACGTATTTGGCTTCGAAGTAAAATTTTTTTTTTTTTACTTTTAAAGAGAGAATGTGAGGTTAAAAGAGTAATTTCATTGTAAAAAAAACATGGAACGTGCACGTGAAAAACTGCGGGTATACTAGTTATACATAAAAATCATAAATTTTCTTAAGGCATTCCTTGAGCAGCCATTATATTACAACTGTTCTTATATAATATCAATCTTTGAACGTCAAAATCAAGAAGCCTTGGCGGTAGAATATAATGCAACTATGAAATAAGTTTTGATAAGCGCAGCCGTCAGAAGAAAACAAGTGCTTCTCTTGTGTAATTTTTCCTTTGCCGCAAAGCAATATTTTTAAGAAATGGTCGCTCGCATTTTTTCCTCTACAGTGGTAGACTTACAGGTCGGCAATAAATTTCGGCAAAAATCATAATTTTTGCCACTTACTAAAATGAGAGTAGGTGGCTGCGAAAACCGCATTCGAACCGTTGTCCTCTCAAAGGATAATACACAAGAAATAAATCAGCATCCACTAGTTTTTGTTTTATAAATCAATTAACGAATTCTCTTCGCTGTCCATTGTCAAGTAGCTTTCTGTAAGCATTTTCGTGAAAATATACTGTAGATAGCTTTTTGAAATTTCCAATTCTTGATCTCTTGCTTCGATGTTTTGTGTTGAACGAATTGTTGAAGAACGGCTATAGCGTCAAAGATAGTCTCCTGAATTTCAATATTTAAGATCGCCCCTTTTATAAAGAGTTCCCACTGTGCCACACCAGAATAGCAAGCGTCAGGTCTATGGACTTCTACGATTTTCTTTCAATCGATTAAACTCCACCGTAAAGAAAACATAGCAGCTCAATACAACTTACAAGTAAGTGCTCAATTCGAATGGCAAAACACTTTAAAATACACCGTTTAAAATATTTCGAAATTTTGATTGACTATGCATTTAATGCTCAATTTGCGTGCAATGTTGCAAGTTATTTGAAATGTTTAAATTATTTAATACTCAGTTTAGACGGCAAGCTCGCCGCTTAAATATTTAAATTAGGTTATTAATATTAAAATAGCAAAAGCGTGTGTTTCTTATTTAAAATTCATTTTAATCAAAATTAATTTTCACTTCTTTTGGTTTAAGAACTAATTACTATTGCGGTATTTGCCTCTAAAATGCATTAGTTAAATTTTCCATGATATACAAATCAATATAGCAAGGCAATTTAAGTTTTTAATGTCAACATTAAATTAAATGGAAGGTTAAAAAATTAAAAGCCATTTTGTCACATAGATATAATTGATTTTATAGTTCTTAAAGTATTAAGCAGAAATAATTAAAAATTTATGATGTGCACCTAAATCAATAAAGTTCAAAGTTTAGTTTGTCAGACAGAAAAAGAATGCTATGCAAACACTGCAAGCAAAAAAAAGATAGAAAATCACACCAAAGGATGTAAAGTCTAGACACATCAATCAATGCTACGCGGTGGCAATATTGAGAGCTTGTCAGTACGCAAGAAATAAAAGAAAATACAATATAAGATGGAATTAAAATAACTTTACTGAGAAAACCATAAAAAATATACTATATAAAGAATAAAGCAAAGGCAAAAGGTTGAGAAATTCAAATGAATGTAAGCAATAAAAGGATGTTTAGCAAAAATTGCGCTTAAGTGAAATGCAAAAACAAAAAAAAAGAGAAAACAAAAATATCTTTAAAATAAATTCTCTAGAAAAATGGAAAATGCGCTATGCTGGGTAAATATTCATTCATCATAAGAATTTTCATTTAAATATTTGTAACATTAAAAAATTCCCTTTGTTCACACGAGGACACACAAGCACCGAGAATAAACAGCAGAAGCATTACAACATTTTAACACCAAAGAGTGGAAAAAAAATTGCAAGCGATTTTTCTGTTTTGGTTTTTGGATGAGCGTGTGAATTTGGATGTATGTATGTATGTGAAAAAGCATATATATAATGGATGAATTTTTGCAACAGAAGTAAAAATCCAATTTCTAACGTCTTCCGCGACATTATCTTTGCTGATGCAGTGGAGCACATATGGTGAGAAAGTAAATAGTGATGCTAAAAAGTATCAAAAGTTTTAGTAAATGGCAATAAGAATTTTAGTTGATGTTTAAAATATTTAATATTACTGATATATACCTATGAATAGGTATGCGGCCAGTTATCAAACGTGGCATAATTGTAAAACACTTAATGTTACATGGAATTAAGTGACCTTTTGAGAAATAATATACATCGAAATTGATATACTCAAATGAGTAGAAAAATAAAAGTTCAAAATTTTAATATATTTTATAACAACTGGCTACTCATACGTCATGGTCAACCATGGTGACTACAAAAACTTTTGCATCGTTAAATTCTAACAATAAACAATGGAATCGATTTCTACTGTATGGCTGCTTAAAGCTAGACCACCCTATATTAAAAGATACCCTGAAAGCTTTTACAACTAAATAAATATTTATTAAATATTTTTCTATTTCACATCTTTTGCTTTATGCACGCTTTTAACACAAAAACCATAACAAATAATGCTTTTGTGACTACAATTAAAACTTAAAAAAAAAAAAATTATAAAAAATAAAACCGGACAAAACGTAGAGCAGAAAATCAGAGCTATTTTGAATTTTTAAAAATTTATTTGAAGTCACATATGAATTTAATGTCACTCATACGTCATGTGGACCATCATCATAATATATAAATAAAAAAGTTAAAAATATATCGATATTATATCTTTAAGTGTTGGCATCGCAAACCGAAAATAAAAACAAAAATAAATGGGATAAGAGTGAAAGTGTGCTGTTAGAAGCTAAAAGATTGAGTAGAAACCCTAACAACATAATTTTTCAAAGCTTTCAATTTGTCTGCGTCATGTCGTGGCATGTCTTTAAAAACATACATATAACCATACTTACATGCTCTGACAACAATAAAAATGAAAACAACAACAAGGCAACATAAAATTTGAGATTATCCTTTATTTCTTTGAAGAAACCCTACAGGCTGAATACAAAAAAAAAAGCCACAAAAAACTACACAAATAAAAAGAACACAAAAAAATACAAAAACTTCTTAGAAAAACCCCATACAAATTATTTATAGGCAACAATACAAAACAACGATATTACACTGTTAAAAAATACTACACACAAAAGGGTTTTTAAGTGTGATATTCTGCATAATTCTTTCTCAATACAAAAGCCATTCAATTAAAAACCGTAAAATTTTGGGCTGCTTGGGAGACGACGAACGATTGGGTTGACCAAAAATTGCAATCACTGAAGATAACATAACTCCACCAAATGGTGCCAGACAGCCATGACATTCAGGTAAGAGAGCTAGCATGATCAAGACTGAAGCCTCCGATTGCTGACTGATAGAAAACGTTTTTGAATGAACCTTTCCAGAGCGGCAGTTTCGGCACAATAAATTACATTTTTTGATGCCAATTAATTATTGTTATGAATCTAGAATGCATCATTTCACTCCAAGAACATAATCACAGTCAAAACAGTGAATTGTCAAAAGAGAAGTGACTTCAGGAACTATTTTTTCAGATGGCAAAGTAATGGCGACAGTTTTCTGGCACATATATTTTGATTAGGGACGCTGATTAAAAATCAAAAATCTTTCCTCTATCACTGTATTAAATTTCATCAAAATCGATCAAATAGTATTTTCTTGTTAGAGGCGTGGCACCGCCCACTAAATATAAATATCATTACTTCGTTATCAATCTATATTCACACCGAATTTCATCAAAACCTGTGTAGCGGCTCAACCGTAACAGCGTTTTTTCCTAAAAGGGGCGGTGTCACGCCCACTAAAAATACATAGTTTTTATCAACCCCTCTTAGGATTCATTCTAACTTCATTCCAAATTTCATTAAAATCGACCGATTAGTTTAACCGTAGAAACGAATATTAATGTTGGAGGCGTGACACCGCCTACTATTGAGAAAAAAACTACATTGAGTATTTCTTTTTTCCACAACCATTCCAATAATAAACAACAAAAATTATGAAATGAAATATTGTTTGTAAAAGTGAATCAGCTCAAAATTACGTTTCAAAATATATAAACTAAAACTGTACAAAAACTTCAAATAGGAATACTATCATGGAAAACTTTGCAATTTACAAAATTAGATTCATTTAAATTTGCGATAAAATTTTCATAAATTCAATTAAATACCGCGTTTAGTAAACTTAGCACCGTGTAAACAGTTTATGGACCTACGCCTGCTGCTGCTGTTAATATCGCCGCCAGCATACTAAAGATCTTCTTTTATCAGCCACGTTATGTGTGACACACTTGAGTGCCTTCGCACACACACACACACACATTTTCACCACCACCACTCACATATACAACTGATTTGTTGTGAACCTTTCTGATGGATGATTTGGTTTTGGTTTTAGCTTGCGCTAAAAAGGACGCTCCAAGGACGTGTGCTCGCGTTGAAGCATCATCAGCATCAACATCAACATCAGCAACATTTCATGTTGACGAAATTCCAATAATCTTGCTGAGAGCTGCGAGAAAAACAAAAAAAAAACAATGAACCAAAGCATTTTTACTTTGGCTTGCAAGAAAATCCCACATTACAGAGTTTTTCCTTTTATTTTATGCTCGAAATTAAATTGAAAAATTCCCACAAATCGTATAAATGCGGAATATCTGCTGGTTGCGGTTAAGGTTGGTAATTTTTGCCAAAACAGCAAACAGAGCAGCAGAGTTAGAGATGTTGATGAGTTTTTTTTTTGGGTTACAAGACGAATGCATGAGTGAGTGTCGGGTGTTTGCGCGTGTACGTATTTGCTCAACCAATTTGAAAGCCAACAATCGTGTGTTGTAAGCAACAAATCTCAACAGCTTCTACTACACAATCCATACAATGCAATAAGCAACAACAAAATTTTCAAGCATCAAGCATCTCTCAGTATTTTATTTTTCTACTGAACATTGAACGAATGCTTTTTGAAAAGATGGAGAATTCTTCTTGTTAATGTAATACATCTGACCGAATCGTATAAATCAACGAAGCAGAAGAAAGTAGTTGGCTTAGTTTGTTGGGCTGTGCTTTGTATTAGATATCTTGAAAGTCATTCGGTTTGGTCGTTCGGTTTGTTGGTACCGACATCAACTGCTTGTGCTGTTGAGTTTAACCTACTCTTAAGCATAATAAAAAAGTTAAAATTCTTTTTTTGTTCTGCTTGGATTTGCTTTGAAGTAGTGACATATACTGAGCATACAGTGGAAGTGTTTTGAATAGCTCTGACATTTTATACAAATAATGAGGTTTTTCTTAAATACAATCAGTATTGCTAAACAAACGTCAGATTAAATTTGGGCGTATGAGTACGGACAATGCCCAGCAAACCTTTCGCTATATATGATACAATTAACAATGAGCAGAGCACTTTTATGGGTGGCTACGTATGGACTTTTAGCAAATGTAGGGTTGCAAGGGACTTTTGTAATGTAAACGTACGTTTTAGTCATTTTTTAGTAAATTAGCTTAATAAATTTCTTTTCCACTTAATCTAAATAAAATAATATAAAAAAAATATGTGAAGATAACAAGAAATTGCCCAAAACTATGTATTTGGGAAATATTCTTAAAATTCTCTGAATGTACTGAAAATTCCATCACTCATAAGTAGGTACTTTCGAGGATAAGTTCTTTACTCTGAAGCTCTACTTCTACAACTTACAATGAACGCGCTTCCACGCATATGAGTGCCGAAAAAAGGTTAGTAAATTTTTTTACCTGAACTCTATCACTTCTTCAGTGAGCGCCCATACACATAAATATTACTACGAACAGCCAGCAAATGTGCGATTGAACGTAGAGGACTCTCAAACAACGGCGGAGGGCTGAAAATTTATTGGTCATGTCAAGAGAGCACATCACTAGTATTGAATTAGTATTTTGTTTTTGTTATCACTATCCATCAAATGATTTCTGTCAAATTTTAGGATAGCTGCCTCATTCTGTGTATTTTTAATCTAAACAATTTACATAATATTGCTTATATGGAAATGGTTTGTAACGCTTTGGCGCATAATATACTAAGCGGATTTTAATAATTTATTTTTTAAATCAACATATTGCCGCTAAAGAAGATTTTGGCGTACTTATTTTTTTTAATTTCTTAAAATTAAATATTCTTTTTTTAGGATTAAGTTTTGACAAAACCTCACAAAAAATTGTCACTTGATTTTTCATTCCTTATGCTTTTTCTTTGAATTTTGTATTGTTTTTGTGGTTTTTTTTTTATCTCATTAGTTCCGTTTGTATTTAGCTTCACACAAGAAGCAATTTTCAAAGAATATACAGGTTTAAGATAAATATTGTAATTTTTTTATTATTTCAAAGAGTATGGAATAGCATATCGCTAAAATGACCTCCTCGGCTTTGCTGGCACATTTGCGCTCTTTTTTCAAAATTTACCATGACCGTTTTGCATAAATAAGGCTGAATTTTGTTTATAAAGCGGTACATTTCCTCTTTCTAGGCATGTGTGGTCGTGAATTTGTTGGTATAAGACTTGGGTTTCAAAAAATCCTATAGAAAAAAGTCCAACAACGTTAAATCAAATGATATGGGCGGCCAGTTCCGATCGCCAAAATCGGACATTATACGACTAAGAAATATCTCGTGCTGTGATTGAATTCTTTCTTGACTGGTATGGCATGTGGCATCGTCTTGTTGAAAGCACATGTCGTCCACATCCATAAATTGTAATTTATGCAGCCTAAAGTTTGCACCAAACAGTGACGCGTTTTGAATGCATTTTCTTCCCTACTACTGGTAGAATTTTTAAGCCCCAAATGCTACAATTTTGACGATTAACGAAGCCATCAATATGAAAATGAGCCTCATCGCTGAAGATGATTTTGTTCGAAATTTTAGTATACCAAAAATCATCATCCACTTATGTTCGTTCCATAACCGATTCAACACACTCTCTTTGCTGTTCGTGGTCAATAGGATTCAGTTCTTGATTCAATTGAACTTTGTACAAATCTTTCGTGAGAATACGCTGTAAAGACTTTCTTGAAATGTCCAATTCCTGACCACGGTGCTAAATTGATGATCCTGGACTTTACGCAACACTCTCATCAAATGTTTTTTGTTGAATGACATGTTGAAGAACGGTCAGTATGCCTAAGATCACTAAATGATCCAGTCTGTCTAAATTTTGTAATCAATCTCTACACAGTGAGTGAAGTTCAATCACTATTCGGATCATATTTTGTACGAAAAATGCCATATTTTCACTCTTTTTAAAACATTGGTCAATAATGAAGGCGCGTTGTTTTTCGTGTAGCGCTCAATATTTAATATCCTTGAACTGCTGGGTGTCACGCTGTTTTTTTTTTCAACAACTCTTCCGCATAAATGGCTTGAAATTTATATCTTACATGAATTTTGGGACATTCTAAATTTACTTTGATCCAATATATTTATAGAAAAACAGATAAAATCCATATTTTTGCGCTTAACCCCACTGTGCAAATGCGACTTGCACACTTTATGGCCGCTAGCAAATTACAAGAACCCACATGAAATTTGTTCGTGAACACACACACAGACGACGTTTAAGCTTTAGTTTGTAAATTTTCCTTGTTCTTTGTTTTATTGCATTGATATCCTTTTGACTTGGCAATAACTTGCAGTACTACAGCGTATATGGCATGGGAAGTTTGTTCTGTTTAATCTGACTTTTTTAATTTTCTTATGTTATTGTTTTTCTCAAATATTGCCACAAGTAAAAGATTTCCGTATGTAATGCTGAGTTATAAACAAAATTGGCAAAAATTGCGTTTTTTTTTTGTATTTCACTTTTGAAACAACTGAATTATTGTCTATCGAAAGGGCGTGCTTTCGCGAGCCCTTAACTAAATTCAATTGTGCTAAAAAAAAGTTCAATAAGAGAAGTACTCAATTTCAAGTAAATTTGTATAAAATTTTAACATAGATTTTTCTATATTTATTTATTTTTACTGACAATTTCTGGGGAAATAAACTTACAACAAAAAATCAGGAGCATTGGAAAAAATACCATGAATTCTATAATTTTTTAAGACAATAGCCAGTTTTGAATCACATATCAAAATTTGCAAAGTAGACTTTTTTTTTGCAAATTAGTTGATATCATTTTATTTTTATTAAAATTCTTTAATTTTATTTATTTCATATTCTTTCTCTCAACTTTTTTTCGGCTTAAAATACACATGTAATGCGATCGCAATGTATTTTCATTCAAATATAAAATGGAATGCTTTCAGTCTTAGCCGCTACAACAACGGCAACAAAGAGGCAAATACTCGGCTTTATAGTCGCAATAACATGCAAAGTTACTTTGCGATTCAACAATGAAATTTTACGTAGCATAAAGTTCGGTGTTGCTACCCAGTAGAGAACTTAATTGAAGCTATTTATAATAAAAGCTTCACATGTCCAAGCTAAAAATTTTTCATGTTGTCAAAGAATTAGAGCTTTTGGTGAAAGTTTTTGATGTTCCAATGAGAACCATCGTAACCCGTCTTCTTTGATTTGGAAATGTAACGCAGCCACTGAATTGGGGTGTAGAATACCCCAAAAATTTTCAATTGTGTTTTTTAAAATAGGGCTGTTAAAGTTTTTTTTATATAGATTGACGTTTTATATTATGTACTGAGCTAATTATAACCATCAAAAAGCTCATATTAAGGCCAAGTTAAAGTAACAGTTCGGCAAAATTCAGATTACTGAATTTTTACTTCTTGCATATGAGAGACATTCAAAAATAATGCAAATATTTTCCTACTTCCCACTGGCTCACTTTCAACTCGAACGAATTTGACGCTGTCTTCGAAATGGTTTCTATATTAAGTGACAGTTTAGTTACAGTAGGTTCATTTACACAGCATAAATTAGAAGCTATGCAAAAAAGTAAGCAAATCTGGACATGCAGCCCATTATTCCCACTGGGTACATATAGTCTCTTGACAATGTATGCGTTCAGGTGAGTGCTATGATCTGAGTGTGAGTCACGTGAACTGTTACGCTGATTGGAATAAAATCTCGTTGGGATTAATGTTGTAAAAAATGGAAAGCTGCGCACAAAATCAAATCGAATCGAATTTTTTCGGCAGAAAAAAAAAATAATAAAAAAAAAGATTCATAAAAATAAAATAAAATAAAAATTGTAGCAAAGAAAAACACAGCAACAACAACAAAAAGGATATTGTAATATTGCTCGAGGTTACATATGGGCCAAAAATTCACTTGTTTTTCGCTGAGGGTTAACAAAAACAAAAACAAAAACAAAAAAACGTAAAAAAAGTTGTTTTAATTTGGAAAAAGGTTTCTTTAGCTGGTGTTTTTGCATGATGTATTTATTTATTTGAGACGACATGCAAAATGATGGATTTTTCTGCTTTATTTTGTTGTCTTTTTCATTTGTTGTGAGTTTTTTTTTCAATGTTTTGCTTCTTTTTTGGCTGTTTCTTTGGTTTGTTTTTTTTTACTTTTTATATTTCATGTTTCTTTTTTTTTGAGCTTTTGCTGAAAACACATATCGCATATTAAGCAGCCGTATCAGCATGAAAGATAAATTATGCACCACAGCGGGTGTTGTATACGCGCGCGCCTTAATGTAGGCAACGCAAAATTTTTATGCGCTTATAAACAAAGTTTCGACTCAAGGCTAAAAGGTTTACTTGTCAATTTTGACAGCTTCATTTTTTTGCAGTTTGTTGGCTCTTTTTTTTTCAATTTTTTCATTTTGCTGAATTTAATGTGTTCTCGAAATTGGCAGTTTTTGTTTCTTTATTTTTTTGTATTTTGCATTTAAATTGAAATTTTACATTGAATTAAATTTTCATATGTGTACATATGACATTTTCAGTTATGTACAACAAATATATAAAAGCCTAAGCAGCGGCTCTAGTTTTTTATGCTTCCGTTTCCTGCCATCAAGCTGCTCTCGTTTTCAGTACTTCCTGTCACACTTTATAATATCAGCGCTCTCCAGGTGCGATAAAATGGCATTTTGTTGCTTTGCTACGGTGTCGTTTTTGTTATTGTTTATTTTGTGGTTGCTATTGTTTTTCTTGATGTAATGGTTGTTTTTTTTTCCATCTGTCAACATACAAAATCCATTTGCCTGTGATGCGCAAAACAAATAAATCTAAATTTGATCAACTGCTTCCGTAGCAAAAATCTGCAGCAAAATGCTTCATTAAATGTTGGGTGCTAGTAATATCAGTCATTGGAAAATTTAAGAGGAAAGGTTTTAAGGTATCTTTTTAAGGTATATTTTCAGCCAATAAAAAAGTCGATTTCGGAAAATTTCTACTGTGTCCTAACCTCTTAATTAATAAATAATTTTAAAGTATCCAGTTTTTTTTTTACTTTTGTGACAAATGGACCTTCTTTCGTTGATAAAAAAACTATAGGCAAAGGACATTAAAAGGATTTTTTTTTGTCTTCGTTTGCTGGGCCTAACGTGCTAAATTGAAATTATTGGTTCACTGCAATTTTTGTATTGCATATAGGAATGCAAGTGTTTCGATAATCTTGTTCTTTCAATTTACTTCAGGGGCAGCGTTTTCATTTGATCAAAAAGGATAAAACGTTACATGGAAAGTTCTTTGGTTTCCATTGTGAATAACTGGGAAAATACATTTATACTTTTAATTTCTTTGAGAAAAATATTGGTGGTTTGACTTACCATACTGTTCCAATGTGCGATTGCTCTCTACAATATAATTTGTTGATTTAACCCAAAACTTCCTTTCGAAAAGTTTTATAGATGATTTTGGAGATCTACACAGTACACTTTACACATTTCATATATTTTTCGATTTATATTGGATATTGGAGATCTACACTTTACACTTTACACATTTCACAAATTTTTTGATTTAACAACTTTTTTTTCGTAACCACAGAATTGCATTTGGAATCTGGAAAATGTTAACAGAAAAGAGAAAAAATTTCATGAACAAAAACTAAGAGCAAAAGGAAATATTTTTACAAATTAATTCTAAGTATCGATATAAACAAAATGATAGCTGTTTTCGATGTTCGCATATCACGCAAAAACTGCTTAATCAATTTCAATAAAATTTATTCAGGATTATTTCTTAGACGCTTGGTCTCACTCTCCAATTAAAGTTGTCAAGATATTCTTGTTAAATATCAAAATATTTAAGTTTTAAAATTGCTAAAAAAATTAATTTCACACATAGAAACAAGCATGTAAACATATCGTTGAATGGGAATTGAATGTGTTAGTTAGTGTGTGTGTGTGTTTTTTTTTTTGTCGTTCTCATGTCAATTTAACAAAAAAAATAAATTACTTACTAAAAATTTTGAATAAAATTTTGAAATGTCTGAAAATAAAAACTGTTTATTTAAGAAGAAAATATTTGAAAAATTATTAAAGTTGTGTTCGGAAATTTGTCAAATAAATTTAGAATAATATAAATTTTTTGCATAAAACTTAACTCTTCCGCAAGCTTCTCCCACATATAGAGAACTTTAATTTCTATTTAATTCATAAATTAAAAATAATTACCCATTAAATTATTACTGAAATATTAAAATATTCAAAAAATGAAACCACAAAAAAGCTTTTATCAAATTTTTGCTAAAATAAACTTTTAAATATATTTAAAACACCATAATAAAAACTGCTGTAATCCTTTTTATCAACTCATGGCAGATAAGTGGAACCAACCGCTTGACACACATACACACATTCATACGAACAAACACACGCTGTATACAGACAGTGCAGTAGCATACACTCATGTTGGCCGCGTACCAAAATTTTACCGGACTTTTCACGCCGCTCTAAAGTGATGTAATTTAACTTTTCTTTTTTCTTTTTTTTTTTGTCCTGTCGTAGTTTAGCTTTTGTGCAGAACTTTTAAGCTGCTGTTAAAAAGTTTTACTGGTCCTCATGTTGCGCGCACCAGCCGTGCATGATTAAGGATTTTCCATATTCTTTTTCGTATTTTTTTTTTCTTTGTTTTCTCTTCTTCGGTCGCTGGCTGCTCTCATTTTACTTTTACTGACTTTTGTGGTGCAAAATGAGCGTCATTAGAGCGTATGTCCTTTTTATGCGCGCTTTGCAGTGCAAGGACACAAAACAGCAGTGTAATAACTTTGACAGTGCAATAATGATGACAGTTGGACGAGCGAAGACACTAGTGAAGAAAGAGCAAAAGTTTTTTTCGAAAAATTTTCATGATTTTGTACGTCTGGTACGTCATTGTCGTGTTATCCAAAAACCGTTGATAAAATTTGCGCTATTAGGATATGCGTTAAATTTGTGCATGGATATTATGACGATAATTAGGATAAGCTGCGGGGGAGCATCTTTGTTGCAGTTTTATGTTATGGAATATTATTTTTTATGGATGTTTCAATATTTTGAAAATCTGACGTTAGAGAGGAGTTCTGTTGCCGGTTTTAGATTCAACAGGAATTCCAAATTTTAACTCATTCAAAAATTCACGAGCACTGGCATACAAGGGTTGAGGTAATAAGAAGTGAATACGAATCTGTAATCGGAAGTTTACCATCATGCATAGTTTTGAAGAAAAGGGGGGTTGGAACCCCCAAAAAATTCGTTTTTGACAATTTTTGAAATACTAAGTCATTTGAATCGGCAAATATCATAAAAAGGCGATATCGATGAGATGTGTCAATGACTGCAGATGATTGGAGAGTCGGTCGATCTAAGGATCAATTGGAAAAAGACAAAAAAATACTGCCTCTAGGCCCCAAAAAAGTATGTTTTCTTCAATTTTTGTATTACCGTAAGCATTAAGCTTGGATTCCTAGAAACTTCTAAAATAACTTAAATTGAAGCTTGTTTCTTCCCCTACCTTGAAGCCTTGGGGAACACATAATCATCAGTTCTGCGGCTGAATGATCTCTCAGTTTGGAATTTCGTGTGTCAAAATTTAGTGATTGAACGGCCATTGACACCACTATGCTCAAAGGCGCACAGGGTATCAAATTTAGAATAGGATACAATTTTAATTTATTGTGATCTAAAGGGGATCTGACAAGCTTCAATTTGCGATATTTTTCTAAATTTGAAAAATTTTTTTGAATTTAATGTCCGCGGTTATCATATAATGTATTTGCTGGGGAATTCAACTCCCATTTTCCAACTTTTCAACCCAGATTTGCATTCAACGTGCAAAAATCTGTCGAAAATACTAAGTCACTTTCCATTAGCAGACCGAAAGTTGATATTTGTAGACCAGTGTAATTTGCACTCAGTTTGTCGACTTCGGATCATGAACAAAAATGGTATCTTCGGTATTTAAAGATGAAATATATCAGAGTCCTGACATGGTGAAATGTTTTCTGTACAGATTTTTGCTAAGCAGCTTAGAGTCTATTAGACTACTTCCCAGAAAATCTGATTTAAATAGAGAAAAGTCATAAAAGATTAAATTTTGACCAACTTTTTTATCACTAATACAAAAACTAAAAATGTGCATACTTCATATCTTCTATCTGGCAACTGATAACTTGTTTCTTGCACTTTAAATGCGCTTACTTTGTATATTATTTCTGGTCTCTTAAATCTCTTAATTTAACATTTAGCTTCTGGCAAATTTAGCTTTGAAAATATTTTATGCCTTCAAAAAACCGACATAATTTTCTTTATTTTAGTTCATCAAAACCCCTTTCTTACGCTTTGTTACACCATTTTTAAATAAAACATTTTTTAGTCCCTTCATAACTTTTAGTTAACATTTTACATTTCACCCTACTTTGCTTTCATCACGCATGAAACAATAACCTTACCGCAATATTTCTCTACAGCAACAACTCAAAGCTCAAAATCACAGCAAAAAAAAAATAATAAATTTCTAGACAAATGAAAAATTTTTGCATTTATCCTTCTACCGCAGCATCATCCATTTATAAACATTTTGTGCCATAAACAAATTCTGAGCAAACAAAAGCCAAAAGCCCCTGTGACTTCAGGGAGGATAGCTAGCGAGACATGGGTCAACAATGCGAAGGCATTGTTTTTGCTATGTTCATTGCTGCCGGCTGGGGTGCCTGGGTCCAGTGTAATTTTGACACCATAATTTCATAGAGGAATCTATGAGGTTGCAACAAAATGCATACAACAAAAAAAAAATGCGTCCTAAGCCCAGTGCTAGTTGCGTCGTTAAGTTTTGATGCAGTAAAGCAGCCTGCAGCCGTTTTGCCGAAAACCAATTTTCTCTTCAAATTCATGTTGCCAACAAAGAGTTAAATGCAATGGAAACAATTTTACAACGGTTGCTGCCAGTGACTTAGAGTTGCCAGCTTTTAAGAATTAGTTTTTTTTTAAAAAAAATTTTTTTTTTTTAATTTTTTATTTGTATTGGATTGAGCTTTGTTTCTTTAATTTTCAAGGCTAAGGGTAAAAAACCTTTGAGCTTGAAGTTCTATCAAGCTAAACAGTGTTACCACCGTTTTGAGATTTCAAATTGCCCCAATATTGCAGAGCAGCTCATTATTATGAAATAAAACTTGAGAAAATGTGGCAACTTTGATATACTGCACAACGAGTGATGGATAAACTCTACTGGGAATAGACAAATATACGACTACTATGAGCTCATGCTTCTACTCGAGCTGTTGCAAGTGGACAACGCTTGAGATATTGTTAAATGAAGTTTATTTTAATATTCCAGCATCAAGCAACTAACATCCGTATACAGTAAAGTTTCACAGTTAATATTAACTTAGGCACACACTCATCTTTTGTGTGCAAGTGTAATTGTAAGCTACACTGAGAGAAATATAAGTTTAAATAGGGATGCATTATCACAACATCCAAAAGCTTTTGACACGTTTATGCTACAATTTTTGGTTTAATATAATCAGCGGTCATCTGTATCAGAGACTATCAAAGGCTGCGATTAACAAAAGCCTATGATTTGCCTATAGACAAAAAAAGTTAAGTGCAAGAGGCAGACGTTTTTTTTTTTTTTTTTTTTGGCATATATGCAAACTTAAGTCAGGCAGATTGCGATGATTAAAAATACTATGTCATAAGATAGTAGAGAATCGACGTCTGCCACTAATTTATTGCTGAATCTAAAAATTGTAAAATAACATATATGTATGTTAATAAAAATTTGTGGAACAAGTAGTTTTATCGTGTCTGCCTATTGGCTGACTAATTCATTTAATTAAAAACAATATTGCACTAGAAAGGCAGACGCTTTCAGCGCTGATTTTTTGAAGGCAGACGGTTTCTGTGCACACTATTAAAGATATATTTATATAAAACTAGTAGTTACGTAAAATTTAAGTTTTTTTTTTCGTTCATCTATATTATTTTCTTTTAATTTTCTGGCTGTGTATATGGAGCATTCCATGCAAAATTAGACAACATTTTTATTTTGCATCTGGGATTTTTTTTTAATACTAGTTGAGACTATTTAGTCTCAATAATTTGTTTCTTTTTTTAAGGTTTTTTCTCCGAAATACCGTATATTGAACTTATTATACATAGATCTATAAAATCTCCAATGCGTCAGTACATGATGTCGCCATTTCAGTCCTTCTTATATCCACTTCATATTCTAAAATAATTTCCCTACGATATTTCTCTCAATGTAAATGTTCATTCACGCTATTGATGAAACAATTTGCCCCTAGGAACAACATTCTATAGGAGTCTACGCAAGCATGGAAAGTACATGGCGTTATGGTTGGTGCTGTTAATGTTAATTTTGCTGTTGTTGCTATTACTCGTCGTTACTCGCTTAGGTTGATTCATCGAGTTAACTTAAACGAAAGCAGCAACTTTGGATTTTAGATAGATGAACTTGGTTAGGGATTTTGAATCTACTCATACAATGAGTTACATTTTGTATTGGGGTTTGAGTTTCTTCGCATTTGATCCAGAGAAATTGCTGTTTCCATGGGCAGTTTAAAGCTTCCATAACTTGTTAATCATCATCTGCTTTTATGGTACCACTAACATTAATCAAAAATGCATGAAATTGCTGCAAGTGGTGAGGTTTGAATGCTGTGTTGATGCTGTTGTTGATATTTTTCAATGGAAATAATCAACGTTAGCAGGCTTATGTAGGTAATGACATTTAAGCAAGCACTTAAAAAGGTTTTTGGAAAAATAATTGCATACTTTTTGGGATTAAAAGAAAATTATACGCTTTGTATAGAAAATGTAGTAAATTTCATTTATTGGTTCATTAGTGTTATTTGTCGGTTTCACAATTGCAGAACTAATCAAAAACCGTAATCAATTTCTTATCAAAATGCTTTTATAGTAACACATTATACTCAAAGTGCAAGTAACATTCATGATTTTTCATCAAACTAATGACTGCACTATGCGATGTCTTGTTATTTGACTGGAAAAAATAAATATTTAATGATTTGGTTTCAATTCTTATAAAATTAAGCGCAAGCATTACATTACATATCATTTCCAACCAGGACATTTTGAGTTACACTGCGGCAACATAACAAATACATCACAGCGCACATTTCATTCAATAAGAAATGTGGACGCATTGCGTCAATTGCAGCGCATAGCAAAAGGGCTCCACTGAAATGAAAATATGAAAAACCATCAAAGTCACACAATCGCGCGCTGCCATGCGTCATGTTGCATGTGTCATGAGGTCATATTGAATTATGAGTGCAGAGCACAAGAGTAAACAATGACACAGGCGCAGCAACAAAAGCACGGGGACTACATTTTTATGGTGCAGCTCAACGCAAGGCTTTTGTGAATGCACGATATACAGCCATCGTTATCCTTGACTTTTTGATTAAATAAATAACAGGATAAAATAATTGAGGAAAACAATGAAGGAAATTAAGTTATTAAGCCATTGGCAATGTTTTCAACAACAAATAGGGTCATTATGAACAGTAGGTTATATTTTATATTTATCTTATTGACGCTTTAAAGGCTCAGTTAAATGAAGGAGTACTATAACATGTAAATTTTTTAATTATAAATCATTAACTGCATTAAGGCGCTAGTAGCAAACGAGGAAGTTATCGAGACAAAAATCCAGCTTACAAAGCAGTGCTGTCCTCAAAATAGCTAGGTTTGGTAATTCAAAAAGATATTTTGCTTTTGTAGCAAAATTTTGGATTTATAATGTCTTGCTAGAGCAGATATAAACCGTAAATATGTGGAGATATTAAATTCATTAAATTTTAATATATGTTTTTGATGCTGTTAATACACTTATTGTAAATACATTAGGTGGCTTATCTTACGTGAGTCTTTATACTGTATATAATAAAAATTTTATAAAGACATGAAGCAGAATGCTTTGTGTGTGTCTTTATACTGTGAACATAAAAGTCACTTATGTGTGTAATGTCCTTAAAAGTATGTTATTATATAAAGTATAAAGACACACCAAAGACTTGCCACCTCATGGCACGTATATGTCTTTAAACGAGGGCACATTATTGTTATATCTGTCTTTTTAATGCACCTTACAAAGAAAAATGTGAGAAAAATATGATTCGTCTCTACGTATATTATAATATATCATAGATAGTATAGTTGGTAGTGTGCATAATCGATCGATCGTTGGAACAAAGGTTCGAGACGAAATCTAATAATTAAATATAATAAAGGCCTATAATTCATATATGAAATCTCCAATAAAGGTTTTGTAAGGTGTCTTTCAAAGACCTCAGAAACATACTTTAATGAGTCTCTTTAAATATAACAAATAGGATATCATGCAAATGCATACTTTATTGGCCAAATGGCTCTTATAACCGCCAATAAAGAATTTGAAAATAGAATATGCTGTTTTACCACATTTCTTTAAAGCAGCCATTTAAAATAAGTTATAAAATCTTTTTTTGCTAATGGGGGATTTCACTATGTTCAGGCAAATTGTTGTTCATAAAAACTGCAATTATTGTAAAATACCTCTCAACTTTTTTATGACTTTCTGCAAAAAAAAAATGAGCAAAACCAGAACTAAGTAACTTACCATTCTAAATTACTATAAGCTACAAATTTTAGTTTTGAACTTAAAACCAAATATTTTCTTCAATTTCATAAAATGTTTACTGTGCCATATAACATTGAGATAATGATACACCCGTCTATGGCACCAAAATTTTACCGCAGCATAGCCGCAGACATATCCTGCGTGCTGGTTTGTAGTTTCATAAATTACTTTTTCTCAAATTGTTTTCTGGTGGTTTGTTGTTTTTGCTTTTACCTCTTCCTTTTTGTTTTTGCTTCATCCTTACTGCTATTGCATTTAAAGCTTAATAAAAACTATCATCTAATTCTATACATTTTGGCAATCCTTATTGACTGCAACCGAAAAAATAGAGTGAAACTGCTTACGAATTTTCTAACACAAAATAACAAGTAAGAAATTCTTTTAGAAAAATGTTTCACTGTAATAAAAAATTATTTTTAACAGTCAAGATATCAAAGAGTAAATTATTTAAGAGAAAGGGAATTGCTTTTAAAGTTATTACATTAAGTAAAAGTAGTACATGTGAAAGGGTAGATGGTTTTTTGTGCATGGCAACGCCTTAAAATAAAAAGTTTAAAAATAAATTTTAGAAGTTTGTAAATTTCACAAATTGTGAATAAGTCAAGTATATAATATACGATTTTGAAACAGTGTTTTCTGAAAAACAATTATTATTTGTTAAATAAATACATAAATTACTCACTAACTTAATTACAACTCTGGCAAATTTATTTGTTATAAATATTTTTCCATAAGGCTTCTTCTTATAATATATAACCAAAGTCTTAGTCTTGTGCAATATCTTATTATCTAACTATATAGGTCTTCTCTAAACCGTGCTGTCTATTTAAGGATATTTATAAATTTTGCTATCCTTAAATGAAAATAAATGTGCAGAGCTTTTTTTGTGGCAACCTTGTTACTACACAATTCGTTGTTGCTCTTTTATTTCCAGTCATTTACAAATGCTTTGATTTTTCTGTTAAATTACATTTGGAAAAGTTAAAAATGACAGCTCAGCACAATGAGTAATGCCGCAAAAAAATGGATGGATAGATGATTACCGAAAAAAAAAAAAAAAGTTTCCCTTAAAAAGTTTCTTTAATGACTTACGAGACTTAACTTTTAAGTCTTGATTTATTTTAGAGTTAACAGCAGTGCTTTTTCATTTTGCTACAGCAAAGCTAAAGGTAAGAGCCTTTTATTACGGCACTGAATTTTTTTTTTCTAATATTTCTTTAAGTAATAAATTGGCTTTCTCTGGTCTTCTGGAACATTTTTTTGATGTTAAGATTTTTTATTAAGATGCGTGTGACTTTTAAAGCGGTAGTTGTTTTTTAAGAAAGTACATGGGCAGTCAAACTGCAGTTTTTTCTTTTTTATTTTTCATCAAAAATTTCTGCCAACAGTCAGATCCATTAGTTACTGAAAAGCTTTTGTACATATATTTTTTTTCATCTACAAATCCATTGTTACTTAAAATACTGTAAATACTTACGAAATCGGTACACTTTACCTTACATTAATTTAATTTCATACTTTTATTTGTATTTGTGAATGAAAAAAGCGTAAAGACGAACATTTAACAAAATGAAAATCTCTTGGTTTTTGCTTTTCTGTATAGCACATTACGCATCCTTCGGAACCAATTTAAGAAGTTTATAATTGGAAAAGTTTACGAGCTTCACTAAGTCGAAAATGACAAAATGTTTTATTTTTTTTTTTTTTTTCAACTTCAACACACTATTTAGCGTTAGTATTGATATTACTGCTGCTGCTTGTATTAGTATACACACATACAGTTGTACATATTGTTAAAAAGGATTAATGTTTTAGTGTGCATCCTACTTTTCAGCTCATTATAAATTGTGCGGTCAGAGTCAGGCGGTAGCAACAATGTGGCTGTGGCTAAAAAACTTTACTGAAGGTTAATGAAAAATTTTGCTATGACGTTAAAGAAGAGGATTCGATTCATTTAGGTTTACTTTAAGTCTTGCAAAATGTTGTTCATTGGGATTTTCTTTTCCATATGATTTTCGTTAAGAAATGACTGCGTAAAAGTATAAGGAAATTTTAAAATGTTTTTCATTCTGATTTAGTTAAAATTTTGCATGTGTATACTTTTCGACAAGACTTAGAAAACTTATTGTAGTTGTGTGTAATGCACCTTTTTTGAAAGTCTTAGTTTTCTTAAAAAATGTTTGAAATATATCAGCAGACTTTTAAGTTGGATATACACATTTATAATAAAAAAATCGATTGCTATATAACTAAAAAAATGTTCACTATTTAAAATCACTAATTAGAGCTCTTACGAGTTTATTTATTCCAAGTTAATTAATACAATACTCAACTTTTCTACAGCGGGTTCTTTACCTATTACCCGTTTTGTAACTATGGACGAAACTTGAATCTATCGCAACACACCAGAGACCAAGTAATGGGCATCTGCTGTAGAATCAAAGCCAAAGAAGGCCTAAGTTGATATGACAGCTAATAAGATGATGGAAACTGTATTTTTGGAAGCATATTTACAACAATTACTTGGAAGGCAGAGTAATAACCGACAAAGAAGGAGGATATGATAGTTGAAATACAGGCGTTACGTTACGTTACGTTACGTTACGTTATGTTACGTTACGTTACGTTACGTTACGTTTCGTTACGTTACTTTACGTTACGTTACGTTACGTTAGACGTAAGAAGACAAAGGTGAAAAATAAAATTAATTTGCTCAAAAAAAGTTGTGTCTTCTTACCAAGGTCGATTACTTTTCCATCTGCACTCATGTCTGTTTTGCATATTTGGCTTGCTTATCCAAGAAGTCTCACTTCGAATGTCTTAACATCAATCAAAATTGCTTCTCTCAAGAACAAATCTCCCTCAAGGCCAGCTAGGACACCCAACATGACGACCAAAAACAATTTTCTATATTTTCCTTTAAGTAAATGTTCCACAAGCCTTTAGTACAATTTATAAAAATAAAATTTATAAATAAAAATAATGGTTATGAAATAAACCTTTCAAAAATTTCCTACTGGGGACCCTGCATTGCAATAAAGTTGAAAGCGTCTTAAAATCAACTCATATGTACAAGAACATCCTTACACAAAATTAAGTTTACAAATTAACTTTGTATGTCTTTGTGCCAACGTGTGTGTGTGTGTGCTTGTAAATTGATGACATTCAACCAGAAATCAATGAAATGTCAAGTTGTAACGAACTCCTGTCTTCCTTTGGCAGCAACATTGGCGCTGCTCTTATTTTATTGTTGATATTTAAAGATGATGTTGCTGCTGTCAATTGCTTTTTGTTGTTATTGTCTTTAAACATTATTTGATTAAAAATTTAATTCATTGTCGTTTGATTAAAGAAACTGTCGAGCAATAAAATTTCAAAATTGCAAAGGTGTTTGCACATGGAATGTTTTTTTTAGGTTTTAAGCATTGATTGGTATCGGAAACTTTAAAGTAAGCCACAAGTTTATTTATTTTATTTAGGGCGACGTAATTGAAATTTTCAATTTCTAAAGTGCAACATTTTTGTACAGTTAAAAATAAATAGCAGACATTTTTAGTTATGGAGCGATATTCAACAAAAGAACTTATTTTAATTATTAAAAAATATTCCCCAGAAGAGAGAAAGTTTAACTACACGACACAATTTGGGGATGGCGAAATAATTTCAGTAACCATAAGTGCACTATGGTTAAAATATTACACAACCCACTCGGCATGTAACGTTTCATAAATCTTTCAGAAATCTTTCACATGAAATCTTACAAAGTTTCAGTAACGTTTCAGAAATCTTTCATTTTCATTTCAGAAAGCAATGTACCTATGTCCATCTTTTTAATTCATTTGAAACGCGCACTATGTTTTAGATATTACTCAATTCACTCGGCATGTAACGTTTTGTAAACCTTTCAGAAACTCTTCATGTGAAATCTTTCAGTTACGTTACAGAAATCTTTCATTTTCATTTCAGAAAGCTATTTGTCAATATCCAGCTTTTCAATTAATATGAAACGTTTCTGAAACATTACAGATTATTCGTAAATTCAAGAGTCAGTTTAGACGGTCAACCCTTTTTACACAACTTACTTTAATTCCCTGCTATGAAGCAAACAATTTCTCCATCTACTTGCTTAATACTACGTATTATCTTTTGTACATGCAATTACCATAAATAATAAAATTTATTTTGCATAAGGATTTCACTTGTCATTCGTCAATTTTAATATTATCATCTAATGAAACTATCAAAATTTATTATGCCCAAAATTTATTAAAATTAAAGCAAATAAAGATGTTGTCTATCTGTCTGTCTGTCTGTGTACGTTAATATTATTATCACCAACAAATTTTCTGTATCTTTTTGCAGTTGCTGTGATGATGATGATGATGATGATGACGATGTTGTATTTCTTGCCATTAACATTACAAATTTCATTGTTGCTGTAGTTTATGTTGTTGTTGCAATCTTAATCATGGCAAAATTAATTAAATCTTGGCAATCACTAACATCATCGTCAGCATCATTTTCATTCATGTCTCAACATCGTTTTTATATCTTTGCCACAATTAAATTGTCATACACTCGAACACAATTTTCGTGTAGAATCTTACAGTTTGTGCACAATTTTGTGCAATTATTTTGCTTAATTATTTTGATATTATAAAATTTTATTAGAAATGTTTTCGGTTTTTTTGCTCTTTTACTTTTGCAATGTTTGTTTAATTAAATTTTGTTGGAATTTTGCTACCATCGAATTAAATTTAAAGTTTAATTAAAGCAGGTTATTTCTATTTGCGTGCATTGCTTATAGGTATTTACTGGAGAAAAACAGCAATTATCATAAAATTATATTACTCAAAAAAAAGTCGGTTGGAATGAAAATATTTTCACATATTTTTATATGTGTTTATTCGTTTTATAACCAATCTGTTTTGAGCTGCAATAAATGATTTTGACTTGCACGATATTTAGCTTTAATGAGGCAGTACCACTTGCCATGCAACATAACCAAATTTGGCTTTATTGTGTGAAAAGTTCTAAGGACCAGTAATTTTAGGGTTTGGTGATCAAAATATTTTCCGCAATAATTATGCGACTTGACGCCGTACGACTTTTTCTTGAGAAAATACGCAAAAGATTTTGTTCGTACCTAAAACCATCTAACAATGGATCAATTCAAAACTAGCATTCGTCTAGCTATGACCGAGTAACAGCCAAAATTGAACAAAAAAGTTCAAGAAATTCACCTCAAAACTCCTGCAAAATGTGCTCAATAGGTCGATAAGAAAATTTCATAAATAATAACTTAATTTTTATTGAATTTTGACTAAATTGAATCATATAATGACCTATTTTGAAATCACACTTATTACAGCGAAATCTTGCAACTATTGAAAATTGCCTATGTCAAATAATAATAGCCTTCACTTAAAGCAAAGTTTCCCTACTTACAAAGACAAATTAATTTAAAAGTTTTAATGTCAAACTAAATAAACAATGCAAAAAAAAAAATAAAAATAAATGGCAGCAGCTTGCTAAAATTCCCAAAATGAGAAGAAAAAAAACGACATCGAAAAAAGTCAACCTCCATGACAAAAAAAAACTTAAAATTAAGCAACATTTATATTCAAAGTTAGTCCGATCAAACAAATTACTCAATCAATTTTATAGCAACGATTTTTAAGAGGTTCCCTTATTTACAAAAAAAAAAAAGAGAGAAAACTTTTGGTTCCATTTGGCAACATCTTTTTTTGAACTTTTTTTTCTTTTCTTTTCTTTCTTTTGCTTAAACAAACCATTTTAACGAAGCTATCTTTAAAGCAACTTGTTAATTTTGACCAACTGTCACCCAAAATGGTCACATACATACACATAATGGCATATACAATCACACACTTGAATGAACACACACATACACACATCCGCATACACACAAAGTTATGAACATCTACGAGTACATGGCGATAAAGAAAGAGAAATGTCAATTTTGCATAAGCGTTTTTAGTAAAAATTCAAGCTTTTAGTTTAGAAAAAAAAATTAAAGAACCCCAGTTTAAAAAACTGGCGAAAATTTTTCATTGCACTGTGATTTGAAAATGGACAGAATTCTGAACTAAAAAATATCTTTTTATTTCAGCAAGATATTAGTCATCAACAATATTCAATAAAGCAAGGACACTATTTGGAAAAAGGATATAAGTATAATGTACCAAGATAATAAGCTTAAAGAGTTCAGAAATAGGCTTGGGCAAAACATAACGATTATCGATATTTCCGATATTTGTTTCGATAATTATCGGAGTTACGTTTTGTTTTGATATATCGAAATTCAATTTTATTTTTCGACTATCGAATTTCGATATTTTTAGCTCTGTATCCAATTGATTGCGTCGCATATATTGGATTATCTTTTGTGTTTGTGTAATGACGTTAGCTAACGCGCGTTGAAAAGATAGAATTTTTTTTATACTCAAATAAATGCAACCGTGAAAAGTTACGTCATCGCTGATAAGAATAGATTCAGCAAAAATATCGGTTATCGATTATCGATATATCCGACGTTTTTTTCTCGATATATTTCGATAATGTTTCGAAGAATCGATCATCGATATTTCGATAATATTTTTTATTTACCCAACCCTATTAAGAATTTCATTCCTACTTTTCTTGAACTTAGCAAAGTAAGAAGGAATCTTTACGGGCAGACCAAGTCAACTTCATATTTGACATCTTTTGTTATGACCAAAAATGTCAAATGCAATATACCAATATGTGCATTTCTCCTTATTAACTTTTGTTTCTGAACACTCTAACAGAATACAATTTTTCTACCAAGACTTGAGGCAAAACTTAACAATCGTTCAATATTATGCCTCTACTCAGAGAGACGATTTATTTGTATCTATTAAGATTTGGTAATAATTAAGAAATAATATATTTGAATAAAATAATAATATTGTTCTATCGATCATATAAATAGTAATAATTAACAAATAACTAACAAGTCAATATCTTCGGCTTCATTTTTCTAATAATTTTTGCACAGGTTTTTTCCCGTTTTTGAACAAAACCAAATCACTGTACAACGTGCTATACAAAACTTGTACCATAGCCAAAAATAATAAAACAAAATAACAAGAAAAGAAGTTACTGTGAAACAACTCCTGTCGATGAATTCAACCATAGCATACAGTTGTGAAACCAAACCAATCAATAGTTGATTCTTTTGCTGCTGAGTTCAAAGTTTTCAACTTGGCATTTAGCAAAGCCTCTTTCCTTCATTCCCATGGAGTATTGCCTCAGCACATGGAAAGTTTTTCACTTCTGTTTCAAAATCCACTTAAATTTTAAATATTCAAAGCAATGTGTATGGCATACAAAAACAATGAATGGTTTTTTTTTTCTTAAACTTCTCTAGAATATGTGTCCTTTTTTTTCTGTATTGAAAAGAAAAAGAAAATTGGAACACCAACGCCAACTGTTTGTGTGTAGATTAGGGTGTAACACGAGGAAAAAGCTTAAAGTGTGTATTATTTTCTAAAATTTCTGGAATGGCATTAAAAGAACATAGGCCCTATGAGTCCTTAAAAAAAATTAAAACCACATTTTCAGCCACAATAGGGTGTGGCAACTTCCATGGAACTAAAATGCTTAAAACGCTTTATCACCTAAGACAGATTTTTTCTACGTTTTGTTAAGTCCTTTTTTGCAAAATTTGAATGAAATGGTGCACAAACTCTGTGGGCGCCACTTACGATTTTGAGCTAAGAAGCTAAATTTCTGTGAGTATCATTTTTAATTCCAAAGCTAAAATATGGGCAAAATAAAAATTCAAAAAATCTACAAACCTTTCAAAATAAACACCCTAATGTATAAATGTATGTATGTGCGATATCTAGAGAGACCAAACAGAGATACCAGCTACTAAAAAACTTCGATTCGTTAGTAGAGTGTCAAAATAACGAAGTCAAGCTATAAAAACTTGACAGTATTTGTCTGTCTGTATGTTCGTTCGTCCGTCTATCTCTTTACTGTGAGGACATTTTTTGCATTTCAAATTGCTTCGATTCTTTGGCCCAATGTTTGGCTAACAGCATAGAATGTTGCCATAAGACGGCAGCAGCAGCAGAATGATGTTGAGTTGTTGGAGCAGCCGCCACCATATTTGTACTTGTATTCTCGTAGATATAACATGAAAGTTGCCACAAAGTAAAAATGACAATAAAACCAAAAATGCACAAAGACCAGACACGTTTTTTTGTTAACCAGAGCAACAAAAAAAAAAGCACAAAAAAATTAAAGGCCATAAAATGAAACCAAAAAATAAAATTTTCATTTTTATGGGCTAAGGGTTACACTTAGAAATATTTTGGGTTTTTTTTTTTAATTCATCATTGATTAATTTATGGAAACAATACGTTTTTATATTACTCGACTTATGTTTAATTAATTTTTGTTGTAAGTCTCTTTTAGGGGCACTAAATTGAGAGCACAATACTGAGATATGAAAAGTTATGATCGATGAAAAGTTATACTCATTGTAGGCAATAATGCTCACAACTACAGCCACAACTGTAAATTCTTTTTACAAATGGATGGCCGCTTTGTAGGCAGCTTGCCGTCATCTTTATATACAATGTGTAACAAACGAAAGGCAGCTTGCATTAAAACATCACTTACTATGTGCCTGTATAGGCACGAGTTGCCTGCATCTTCACGTACAAAAAAAAATGCAGCAAACAAGCAAGGCCCCTTACATCTCCATATACAATGAAGGCACCCAGCCAGCAGACTGCCTACAGCTCCATATACAATGCAGGCAGCCAGCAAGTAGACTGCCTACAGATCCATATACAAAGCAGGCAGCCAGCTAGCAAATAAACAAAATATCACAGTAACAATTTTATTTGTGAAACATACATCATAAAGGGTAAAGCTTTTCAAATATGAAAAATCAGAGTACTTCATCGATTTGCCGCTGGGAACTTTATTCATAAGTGATCTTTCTCAAGTTTACATTTTTCAATTTTATAGAATTTTCCGATACGTTTCGTTGCTATATATCAATTTCCGACTTTTTCACTATACAATATAAAAGAAAGCTTAGCTTAGAATCCTGCTGACTTTAGGTTTTTAAAAATTCAACTAATTTTTATGAAATTGCATTTGTTAAGATTTTCAAACGCTGCTATTCTTACAAAAATTTTAAGTTAAATTATCCATTTAAATTTTTCCCAGTTTACTAGTCGTTTCGTTAATGGCAAATACTCTGGTGCACAAAATTAAAAAAGGACATTGCTGTTTTCATTATATTGGCCATGGTAATGTTGATATTGAGTGTTAAGTACTTACAAAGAATTGTACACTTGTCTATTTTATATACAGCTTTTAGGATAGAAAATTTGTTTTTCTTTGCTTTTAAGCTTTAGGTGACTTGGAAAGTCTTGTTAGGAAGCTCAAATAATCAGCTTGGGTTTTAGTTGCGAAATAGAAAGGTTAATTCAGTAAGGAAATTGGCATTGTCAAAAAAAGCATTTTATGGAGTAAAGCAACTAAATTTTCTTTAATCTTAAAAAACTTTAATAAGATTTTAATTTAATTATTTTATTGAAAAGTAAATGTGAAATGAAACTAGATATATTTCTAGTAAGGAACAAATATTTTCCTACTGAAATATTTTACATAGGTCTAATAGATTAATTGTAATTTGACAAATATCAATTTAAAAAAAAGGTTTAAATGTTTAGTTAAGCATTGATTTAGAAAATATATCATAAATTTCCAAAAATGGACATAGGCACTTTTGATGTTTATCGGCACAATATTCTAGATTTATGAATCTATATATCGGTGATTCTTTTAACAACTTCCCACTTTGTTTTTTTTTTTTGACGTTTTGAACATTTTTGAAACGAAATATCTCAAAAACTATAGTAGATAAGATAAGAAATCATCTAATTATATTTGTTAAGAAAGACTATAACTTTATAAAAAAGTCAAAAAAGTTTAGATAACTTTGACTAAGACTGGGTACATACATATATAAAAAAGAAAGAAAAAAGTAAGTTTCAATGAAAAAAGTGGGCGTTGCCACGCCTATCATATTAGAAAAAACCGAAATTTTTTAAGTCTTTTTAATTTACTTTCGAATCGCATCTGTCTTTCGAATCGCATTGCCTTTCGAATCGCAATACAGAGTAAGGCTCCAGGATTTTATTTTCAAAATTCAATGTACAGTCTTTAAGTTTGAATTGTATTTCTTATACCGAGACAAAGCAGAAAAAGGTCTGCCTCACTAGCTACCTTATATACTATAAATATATAATTTCTGCTCGTTTAGGAAGAGCAAATATTAACCTGCAAAAATTCATTGTTATCGTGCAATTCAGAAGTTCAGAGTGCAAGTAACACATGTAACTTGAAAAATTTTTTTTTCTTTTGAAATTTCAAAATCTACAACAAGTGACATGTTGTCATTTTAATTGACATTCAATTTGTAATCAAAATTCATGTCAGGATAATAAAATTTCAGGACAAAATGTACACAAAAGAGTAAATAAAAAACATGCACTCAACAACAACAGCAAAAAAAATATAAAGCGAAAACATTAAAAAGGACTTCAATTGCATTTCTTGCAGCATGTCATGCAAAGCAAAGTCTGCAACACGGCCAGCATAACTTCATTGCAAATGCACATACACATACACATACGCATGCATATACTAAACTGACAGCTGTCAAAGCTGTCACAAATTGTGACTCATAATACAGTGCAATTTTGTTCTTGTTGTTGTTGCTGTAAGTTCAACTTTTTCGACTTTTTTTTTTCGAAAAACAAAAATAGCAAACAATAAAAGTTGCAGAAATTTTCTACATTGCTAAAAATAAAAACAAAAAAACAAAGAATTCAACAACACAACAGAACAAATTGCTGGCAATTATTTTCAGCAATTATTGCAACAACAATAGAAATGGTAAACAACGACGACAATTTTTGTTGTATTGCAAAAAAACAAAAGTAAATTTGTCAACCTGCTGCTGAGCTTTTGACTGAATTGTTTGACAGCAACTTTGACAACAATGCGATAAAACAAAAAAAAAACTTCCTCGCTTTTGTTCTAGCAAAGTGTACGTACGATACGTACTGCTGGCTGGTGGTTGCAGTATCCTTTTTTACTGCAGTTTGTCTTTGTTTAACTAATGTTAATTACTGCTTTGTTGTTTTTATATTGTTGCTTTGTTTTAACTCAATTGTAATATATATACAACGACAAAGCAGCTTTCATTATATAGAAAAAAATGTGTGCGTATGGTGTATGACATAATTAAGCTGGTATGAGACTTTTTTTACTGCTTTGTGATAATTTCATAGAAATTGAATTGGAGCAACAAACAAAGCGTGCAATATTTTGAGGAAAGTAAAGTTTTTTTCTTATATTTTCAAGTAGCAAAAAATTATGAAAGACTGGTAGATAAAAAGAAAAACACCACCCAAAGTATAGCAACAGCTTAACATAAAGTTTCTTGTTGCTGCCACGCATTTGAAAGTGTTGCTTACTTGCTGCAACATCGTAATGTCAGCAAACGTCACTTCAAGTTGTGGTCAAGCCACAACGACGACATGTTGTGAGCTTTAGTTGGCATGCTATCGATGTTGCTGTGGCACACACATCACATAGTGTGTGTGGCATTTCCTGTTAGCTGGTCATCGTCATCGTAGACATCGTTCTTGGTCACGCTGTCAACGTCACAATCATCATCACCATCTACTACGCTGTGTATGTATTTCAATGCGTGTCCGCTTCCGTTTCCGATTTCCTTACACTTGAGTTGTTCTTTTGTTTCAATTGTTCAGCAGTAAATTGTTTTTTTTTTCTCTCTTTTCTTTCTTTTTTGAATTGTAATCAGCATTTTGTTTTTTGCTCATTTGATATGCGTTGCAGGAAAGGGTGTTAGGAATGTAGATAGCTAACTTTTTCAGAAGCTATTTCCTTTGTAGCAGAAGGATAAAAAAAGATATGGACAGATATCAAGAAAATGTCAATAATTTTATATTGGAATTATTTTTACTTTACATGAAAATTTCATGAACAATTTTTTTTTTTAACTTTGGTGGGCGAACAGAAAGGCACATGTCCAGTTTCTAAAAATTTTCAGAAATCGGAAAATAACGGTCTATGTCTCTGAACAGATCACATTAACTTACTATGATTATGTTATTATGATTATTAATACTTTAAGAGAAAACAGGAAAAATAAATGGGCATGTGCCCTTTTGCATGGACCAAGGGATATGTGCCTTTCTGTTTAACCTTTTAACGAACAATGGCAACTATACTCGAAATGAACTTGGATTGTATATATATATTGATATGTACACTTCAAAAAACATGAAAAGCAACATCGACGTAACCTTTCATTGTTACTCTGTGGCCTGTGTAAGGGTTGCCAGGCCGGGAACTTTATCTCAAAGCTGTGGGCCTAGCAGAAATTCAAAAATTTCAGCGAGCATAAAAAAAGATCATCAATTTTTTCCCACATAAAATACATTTTTTTTAAAAATTTTTTTTTGAAGGTCGCAAATTTTATCTACACAACTTGTTAACCCTGCTTATGTATAACATACAGCTGTTGACAACTAATTGGAAACGAAATCGTTCGTTGTGCTATTGATAGTTTTACTAATTTATTTTTCTATGTGTACCAAAAAATTTATATATAATATAAATGTAGGACATATAAGCTTAAAAAAAAGGGCACAATTGAATTGAAATTCATAGTATCTATAAAAAAATTTTATGAGAGATTTTCTGCTCAAACCTCAAATTTGACTGAGTCAACTAATTGGAAACAAAAAAATAATTTGCAAAAAATAAAAGAAAAATTTGATAAAATATTCCAGGAACGATATTGTAATATTGTCATTGCTTGTAAGAACACTTTTTGACCGAATTTGCCAAAAGTTGTACACCGGCCATGCGTAAGTCAATTGTTAAGCTTAGAAAGACGGCCAAGAGATATCAGGCGATGGCAACACAGCTAAATTGCTCCAAAAAGATGGTATTCAGTGCACTTGATCATTTCGATAAGTACGACACAACAAAAACTGTTCCTCGCAAAAAGGGACCCCGTAAGACTTCTGGGTACAAGGATAGCCAGATTGTTTGCAAAATTGGATCCTCGAAAGATTGCTGCAGATATCCAACGCAAAATAATTGATCAATACGATACACAAATATCCAAACAAACTGTCGCTTACCAATTGTTTGAGGCTGGACTCCATGGACGAATTCCACGCAAGAACCCATTGGTGACAATTAAGCAGAGGAAAATCCGTATAAAATTCGCTAAGACGCATGCCAGTTTTCCGCTTATTAAATAGAAGTAAGTGGTATGGAGCGACAAAACGAAGATCAACCGCCGTGGTTTGGATGGTGGAAGATATGTAAAATGCTCATACTTACATTTAATAAGCGGAAAAGCGAATTGTATGCGGATTTTCTTCTGCTTAAAAAAACTAGAAAAACTACCAATGACACAACGAATGATTTTGTTTCCAATTAGTTGTCTACAGCTGTTGTCGCCGATTTTACCTCACGCTTGTACGCTGAAAATCTACTCACAAGCACAGAGTAGGAATCGCACAAATTTCGTTCGACTTAAAATTTTAATTTTAGGGGTAAGGATCATTAGCCCCTAAAAGTGATGTCATTTAATTTTGCGTAACAGTTTTTTATATCAATCTTAATCAATTTATCTGGTGGACTTGTTTAATTATGCAGACAAAAAAGAAGACAATTCTATTTCAAATTTGTCACCTTCAGAAATTTGATACTATAATCTCGAGCTTACTCCAACTATTGCCTAAGTCCTGCCTATATCCTTCACTAAATACACAATGAATGCGAAAAACAATTTATATATAGCTTATAAGTAAATTGATTTATGCATATTAAATTGCAATCTCAACCTCATACGAATATAAATACAATGCAATAGCCACACTTAGCTTTGGCTTATACACAATTGCTATAAGTAAATTTCCATTGGAAACAATTCAATACGTGCAAATATTTTTTCCCTATTCAATCAATTTTTCCTCATTTTTCCTTTTTTTTTTTGTTCACACACAGCGCCAGAATGTACGAATATCTCTAGGGATGCCGATATAATAATAAGACCGACAGACAGACGGTAAGTTCATCCGTCAGACGAAAAAATATAAAAAGCTGTCTGTCAGACTCAATGCCGCACATGAGGTTGATTTGTAAGTCAATTGCGTGCGCCTGCAGAAAAGAAGCTGTAAAAAAAGCAACAACAACAACGAAAGAATTGTAAGGGCATGATGTACTCGCAAGAAAAATGCCGCATCAAGCCGCAAGCAGCGCAGCGTATAAGAGATTTTTGCTATTCTTCTTTTATTTTCTTCAAGATACCAAGACCAAGACAATTGAGTTTTTATAGGCTGCTTCAGAGCATATAAAAAACGCCTGACTTGAGTTAAATTTATTATGGATATATAGTGAGTAGAAAAAGGCTGACACTAAAACTGGTTCTTTTCTTTATGTTTTTTGAGTAAATTCTTATGACCAACTTGATGATAGTGGTAGTTGGCACTCTTCTTCTTTATGCGCCTGCAGTACGAAATGGATGCTTTGCTCAAAGCTGAAATGGGAAGTTGATATTGCAGCGCATTTGAAGAACAAACCACAACAGGTGAATTGTGTGTTGTGCTATTAATATGCGCTAGAAATTTAATTCCATGTAGAACACTCAAAGTATAAACCCAAGTGATAGATACCAACTAATAGGGCTGCGGCACGTCTGCTCGCAGATGATCAATCATTGTTATGCGCATTAACTTAAATTGATAAAACAATCAGAGAATTTATTACAGTTACAATTTGTAGGCTTGACCGAACAATTTCACCGTTTGAGAGTTAAGCATTCGTAGGCTTGACCGTAAAAGCAATAACACTTTGAATTGGTAGCTACAGTTTCGTGAGGGCATGATTAAAAAGTAATTAAAAGTTTGTAAAAGCTATTAAATATTTCGAACGGTTAAACCCAAAAAAAAAACTCTATTTTATCAAGTAGCAATGGAGCTGGAAAAAAAAAACAGTGGCATAAAATACTTATGATTTGTAATGCTACTGACCAAATAAAATATTTGAAAGGCAATCGCAGATAATTACAAGTTTTGAAAGCAAACCGCAAGAAGTTAAGATGTGAAACAACTTTGTGGTGTATTGTATTTTGCAGCAGATTGGCTTCTTTGCGGAATTGTGTAGTAAACAATGTAAATGAATTGCACTAATTACTTCTACTCAAAGCGAATTCGCCAGATATTGTGAACATACTTTCGCGCATTTGAAAAGTAATGTAATATCATTCAATTTATATGTATTTCTGCGAAAATATATACTGGGATACTTAACCCTTAGCGGCACCATGAGGTCGTGAACAACCGCACGGAAATTTTGAAATCATTTTTCAAACTAATAAGTACTTAAGTTTGGCCTCATGTAGCACAAGCATTTTTTGAAAATTAACCCAAATAATCATTAAATTTCATTAAGTAGAGTCATCTCAACACTCATTCGCAGTTATGAAGCCTGGAATCAAAAAATGCGCTTTTTTAATAATTTTTTTTGCAACGTGGGGTCGTGTAAGACCCCAATGTGCCGGATTGCTATAAAAATTAAGTGGTGCCGCTAAGGGTTAAACTTTTCAAATTTGATTTGGCATTATAATTATAAAGATAGTTCCAAGGTCTTTAATGATTCGATTGTAATAAGACCTTGTATAATGCTAACTGTTATACAATTCGAAAGCATTTTATCTGAAAAACTTTAACTTTTTAAATTCAGAAGTTGCTTTATTTAATATAAATTTTTTAAAATATCTCGGATAACATAAATTCCAACTTTACGACCCTTCAAAATTTTTCGATTTTTACAAAATTTCTCTTATGTTATATCCAATATCTTTTCCCTCATTATCACAATTTAATCAATACGAGTAATTCTCGATTTCTTCAGCAACTTTAGATTATTTCAACTTTTTTCGACTTTAACAAGATTTCTTGATTCTTAGCATTTTTCGACTCTTTTAACATTGCTCCAACTTTTCAATCTCTTTCGACATTTTTCGACTTTAGCAACATTTTCCAACTTATCAAAGTTTCTCAATTTTTTAACATTTTTTAACTTCTAAAAATTTTTCGACTCTGTCAACATTTCTTATTAACATCAATCAACTTATTCAACACTTTTCGGCTGCTTCAACTTTTTTCAACTTATAAACAATTTTGGAATTTTTCATTATTTTTCGAATTTATCAACATTCTTCGACATTTTCACATACTGCGATTTCTTCAAAATCTCTTGACTTATTCAACTTTTTCCCCACATTTTTAACATTTTTCAACTCATCAACATAACTCTATTTTTTATATTTTTCGAATTTATCAACATTTTTCGACCTCATCAACATTATTCGACTTTTTCAACGTTTTCTGATTTAGTCGTGCTCAAAATTTTTCAACGTTATCAACATTTTTCAACTTCTTCAGCATTTTTCGACTTATTAAATATTTTACGACTTCTTTAACATTTTCCTATTTATTCAAATTTCTCGATTTTTTCAACATTTCCCGAATTCTTCAGCACTTTTCAACTTCTTCAACAATTTTCTAGTTCATCAAAACTTTCTTCAACATTTCGACTTATTCAACATTTCTCGGCTTTTTCAACATTTCAAGACTTTTCAACATTTTTTGACTTCTGCAACATAAACTTTAACAAAATTTTTTAACTTATAAACATTATTAAAATTTTTTCTTTTCTACTTATTCAAATTTGTTAGGATTTTTCTACTTCTTCATCATTTTGCGAATTCTTCAAAATTTCTCAACTTTTTTTCGACTTCTACTTTTGCAACATTTTTGACTTTTTCAACATTTTTTACTGTTTCAAAATCTTTGGACTTAATCAACATTTTTTAACCTATATAAGATAAAAATTCTGAAACTCGTATTTTTCAACTCATCAACATTTTAGGAATTCATTAGAATTTTTCAATTTCAACAACGTTATTTGACTTTTCAAGACTTTTTTGATCTAGTCAACATTTTTTGACTTTGCAACATTTTCTTGACTTTCGAGTTCTTAAGCATTTTTCGACTTTCAGCATTTCTTATTTTTATCAATACTTTCCGACTTATTCAACGTTTATCTGCTTTTTCAATATTTTTCGACTTTTACAAAGTTTTTCGACTCATGGAAATTTTTTCGATTTCTTCAATATTTTGCGATTTCTTCAACGATTTTCAGTGTGTTCAACATTTCTCGACTTTTTCAACACATCTCGACTCAATCAACATATTTCGACTTTTTCTGAATTTACCGACATTATGGACATTTTTTGCAATTTTTTTCGTATTTTTCAACATTTTTCTACTATTGCAACATTTTTTGACTTTTTCAACATTTTTCAAACTATATAAGATAAAAATTCTGAAACTCGTATGTAATTTCTTTACTTACTTTTGGCACAACTGAAACGTGCAGATAATTTCCAGCTATAAAATTTAAAAAAAAAAGCTGAAAATCTTTAAAAAAAACTCTTAAAAAATTGCACTTTAATTTAAGTTAATTTTGCCATTTCACAGCATACGTGGCGACCTTTTCTTGTTGATTCTGCATTAATTCCGCAAATTGAACTGGAAATCAAAATGAACGACAGATTTTACTTGTGCAAAGGACGATGAGCAACAGAACATGGTGACAGTGACAATAAATTTTTTCTTTCCGCTGATTAATGCAACAATAATAAATTCTGCAATTTACGAGCGAAATCGCAGTAAATTCGGCGCAAATACGGGTATTTTACTCAGCATTTTTTTATTTTTTGCAAATAATAAATTACAAAGGCTAAAAGATTGATTTTCCGATCAAAATAGAAAAAAAGATGGAAGAAAAAAAAAGGAAGAAAATTAATTAACAACAAGTGAAGTTTTGCAAAAAAAGGCGCAAGAAAAGTAGTGTTGGTAAATTAAAAAAATAAAATAGTTAATTGATAACATCACGATAAAGTAAAGTAAAGTTGTTAGAAAAGTAGTAAATGTCAAAAAAAGAGCAATAAACTACGTAATTTTTATACCTAAACCATACCGATAAATGTATGCTATCGATTTATTTCATGGAATACAATAGCCAAAATTGCTAAAATTGTAGTAAATATAAATAACAATGGTTAAATAAAAAACTTTATAGAGAGATAGCTTCGGTCTTAATTTTAGCACCATTTAAAAGTTGTAGTAAATTTACTCCGTTCGTTGTAGCCTGCAACCCATAGCAGTAAAGTGATTATTTTAATGCATTCATTAAGTAATTGAAAAACGAGCGCGAAATAAAGGAAAAGCTTAAAAATAAACTAAAGAATTTACCATAAACAAGAAGATAGAAAAAAACAAAAGCAAAATGGGAGTAAAAAAGCTAAGAAAAAGTAGCGTAAAAAGAAGAAAAATTAATGCTGGAGCACAGTAAAAAATTGAAATAAATAAATAAAAGTAAAACACTACATCCATTTCATTAATTTTCTCATACAAATAAAAAGCAAAACAACAATGACGCATAGTACGAACGAGTATCTACAAGATTGGCAGCTTAACATCCAACAGATATGCTTTGTTCGTTTTCAATGAGAGGAGTTTTTGTTGCTTACAATGCAAGTATTGAAAGCACAAATTAGCACCGGATTAAGTGTTGCAGTGTTAGAATAAATACAAAAAAAATTTAATTAAATAGCAAAATCAATAGAAAAATAGAAATGAAATACATTTAAAACTCAAGCAAACTACCATAGTTAGATGCAATTGAATCGAAAGTACAGCATTACAAGTGCTTGGAGAAAATGGAACAGTTCTTCTTTGTAGATCAAAGGTCAATGGTTTTTTTTTCAATATTATATTTGAGTAAAGTTTTTAAATTTTGTTAAAAAATTTGTACGAGATAGTAGATATAGCTCACGTGGTATTAAATATTTAAAAAATGGAAGAAATAATGATATCGCATAATGAATGAAGAAAAAGATTTATCTTAAACGATTCCTTGGGCATTTTTATACCATACACCGAGAGTATATTCACTTTGTCATTCCGTTTGTAACACATAGAAGGGGGTGTAGCAGGTCTGAAAAAGTATATATATTCTTGAACAGCGTCTCCAACTGAGTTGATTTAGCGATTTCCATCTGTATGTATGTCAGTCTGTCCTCCTGTTGAAATCAGATTTACGGGAAAATCAAGAAAGCTAATTCAATGAATTCTTGCAGTCATCTTGCTATTGAAAATGGGCAAAATCGGTTCACGGACACGCCTACCGCCCATACTCAATGTATATTTTCCCAAGCCCATTTTGAAAAAAGTTGCATCGATTTTGATGATATTGCGATGAAATTTGTGAAAAAAGAGGGCGGAATCGAAAAAGTGGGCGTAGCACTTTTCAACTGTTAAAATTGGCACAAACGATTTTCATAAAAATTTAGAAGATGATGCAGCTGAAATCAGTCATCAATACAAGCTCAGCGACTTTACTGAAAAAGCTCATTGAAGGGCGTGGCTCGGCCCACGATATTTATAAACATTATATTAAGAGAACTAAAGACATAATCGTTTTGAAATTTAATGAGGTCGATAAACTTGCTATAAGGTCTCTTATTAAAAAACCTTGGTCCAATAGTAGCTGTGGGCGTGGCACCTCCCATATTAGCAAAAAACTTTTATTGTTATAGATAGTGTGCTATGAAAGTGATCTTCATAAATTTTGGTGTATAGATGTCAGTTACTATAAGCTTTAAAATTAAATTAATTTTGATGGGATTGCATCAGTGGGCGTGGCATCTCCCATATTAACATAAGTTTGTAAGCGCTGTTTTAAGTGAATTATTGAAGCAATTGGTATGAAATTTAATGTAAGTGCTTCAGTTGCTATAGAGTATATCTAAATCGAAAATGGCTGGAATAGCACCAGTGGGCGTGGCAGCTCCCATACAAAGAAAATACGGTAAGTGGCATATTTATCGAAATATGTGAGCAATCATACTAAAATTTGGTGCTAGAGGTTTGTTTATGAAAAGCTATTTCTGTATGAAAACCGGACTGAATTGTACCAGTGGGTGTGTCTCCGCCCTAAACTTTAACGCTAACTACGGCATATATCTCAAACTATACAAGCTATTTTGCTAAAATTTGGTATGCGGATGTCAATCACGAATATAATTTATTGAACCAAAAGTAGTCGAAGTTACGAAAGTGGGCGTGGTATGTTTCAACTTTTTCATTTCTATTCGATTTCCTTCAACATTTTCCATATTATTTAGACTTTTTCAACCTCATTCAACTTTCTTCATTAGTTATTTTATTTTTTCGACTTGTTAAATTTGTTGCTAAGAGCTAAGATTGGCTCATTTTTCTTACTTTGCCCACCTATGGTCCAATAGACTGAAAGACGAATATGCTTAGATTAACTCAGCAGCTAGGTGGGCTCGTTATAATATAATACTTGTAAGGCTTATATCCATTACACTAGTTTACAAATTTTGGCCACATCTCGATAGCTGATTTTTCAAAGACTTTTTTCAATGTATTCTGGGGCGTAGATTAAAAAAAAAACCAAGCATTTTCTTCTCTTTTTTTCTTAAGGATCTTTTTATAGATATCACCAAAAACTCTTAAAAAAAACTGATTTTTCGGTGTTTTTTAAGCTTTCAAAATTCCAATTGCTCCGCTTAATTTCAAAAAAAAAATTATTTTTAGGACTTGTAATGAAAAATAATTTTTTGCAAAAAATTTAAGTATAAATTTGCAAATCAGACTAACAATTTAGAAGTTATTTAAGAATTAATTAAGAGGCGTAATTTCAATATTTTGAGATCTATGCCCTAAAGCACATTAAATAAATTCTATGAAAAATCAGTCATTTGTTGGTGCATCTTAGTGTTATTGGAGACGATTTTTGCCCACTAATTACTATTTGCAATTTAAGGAAGTATCACGTTGTCTGGAAATTTCTATTTACAAACTAAATTCTTAATCGAATTTTAAAAATTTTTATTAAAAAAAGAAACGTGGTGGCTATTAGAACGAAATATGCAATTATTCTGCACATTATAATTTATGTGTACACCCTTAGAAACTCCAGCACAACAAGAACAAATTAAAAAACCAGCAAAACAATTACATCGTTCAACATTTTGTTGCGGTTCGCTGCATTTGGTGACGGCCGCGGCGGCGGCGTGCATTCAAATGTATGTCCAAATGAAAATTGCAATACAATGCAAAAAGATAGAACGCGCTAACACAAACAGACAGCTAAACAGTCAGTCAGTCATTCGAATCGACTGCATGACTGACTGGCTGTCAAATCAACCGAACGCGATAGTCAAATGACAACCGCGCTACATAGCAGAGGGAAAACAGTGCATAACGCTAACAGAGGCGGTCAGCATAATCCCATAACATTGATGATGATACCCCATGCTGTATCATCAGTGACAGCGGCGTGTTGGTGGTGTATCAGCACAATGACAACGACCGCGGCAAATTAAAAATTCAAAAGCGTGGGAATTTCCTTTGAAATGCTTTACTTTTTGTTGCTGCTCTTTTTAACATACATAAATTTATACGATAAAAATGCAAATTGTTTCATTTAAATTTCTTTTTAATGGGTCACTACAGATTTTTTTACGCTTTTTTATGCACGCCTTCAGGTAAAAATCATTGCAACATGGCATTATTTTCGAAACAAACAAAAAATCTGTATCATTAAAAATGTGGCAACATTGTAATTTTAACAACATGCGCTATTCTGTACTTTTAATGTTGGCGAAATTATCGTCCATTCGAAATTCAGAGTCACGTAGTGTAGTCATACGGTGTAATTGGCAGGCATTTCTTTTTTAAAAAACATTACTTTAATTGTGCAGATATTTTTTTGAAGTTTTACACAAATTACATTTTAATGCGTAGTAAAGAAATATTTATTTGAGTCAAATAAGTTGTGTGTTTGGATCAAATAGTGGTAGATTTTGGTTGAAGTATTTTATGTTTGACTCAATCAAATGTTTAATTGCTCTTAATCAAATATAATTTGTTATATTCAAACAAATCGTTTTCACAGTATAGGTAAGTAGAAGTGATTGGGACACCCACAGCTCACCTATTTTTATTTCAAGAGCAACAGCTTGTTAACTTTTACAATTGAAATAAATCGTGGGCTTGTTTTTAGTAAAACTCTAATTCAGCGATGGGCAAAATACGAAAAATGAGCCATTTGTGGCTCATTACAACAAACACGTCGTTTTCTTAAGAAAAATAATCAAAACAACAAACAACTAAAGCACTTACCACTTACGCACTATGTACGGGACTTGTATTATTCTTAATATTGCAATATTCAGAAAAAAACAAGGAAACAAAAATGCACAGCTTATCTGATTTGTTTGGTCAGTATACCTATATTTCTTACACTAATATTGTACATGTTTGATACTTGGGTTGCTTTTGTTGTAAGTGGCTCCTGCTTCCAAAATTTTGCCCATCTATGCTCTAATTCATAAGATACATATGTTTTTGGACGATTTTGGATATTTTTTATACGATAGTTTTTCTATCAAATTCGCCTTCACTCAAATATTTTCCACAGATAATTAAAAAAAATTGCAACTCTCCGAAAACAATGCTTGAAGTAACTTAAAATCGAGCCAACTTTATATAAATTTTGCTTCAAACTGCAGAAAGTTTCATATTCCCCACGTGACTTTCCATCACTAAATAAGAAAGTCATTCACTGTCACCTGGTAAACAACAGAAACAGCTACAAAAACAACAATAAAAACAAAGTAAATCTTAAAAGCTTGGCCAAAACAAGAAGTTTACAAGCCAAGTTTGTTATTATTGCTGTTGTTGTTCTTGTTGTAATAACTGCTAGGTTGAATGAACCACTAGAAAACTCTCGTAAGAAAAGAACGCACACAGGAAGACACACACAACTTTCTAAGTCCGTATGAAAAACAATAACAACAACAACAAAAACACCAACAAACAACTTCTTGATTTGGTCACAAAAGCAACTAAATTTAAGAGCAACAACATCACAGAAACAAAAATAAGGAACTAACAAGAAAACTTGCAACAGTAAAGACAGTTAACAGGAGCAACAGCAATTTCTACTCCTGCTGCTGTTGCTGTTGTTTTTACTTAAACTGGTTGTTGTTGTTGTTGTTGCTATTGTTGACTGCTATCTAAGTGTGATTATATAATTTTTTTTCACGTGACGTTATTTCGCTTCTTCAACATTCTGACTTTTCTACAGAAAGTTTTCTTCTGCTTACAAAATTTTAGTTTCACTTTTTTTGTTTTTGGTTTTCTTTCGCGTTACTTCATGTGTGATTGCAGTTTACCAGATTGCAGCAGTAACCGTAACAACAACAACAACCCTATTATCATCTGTTGACAACCAGTATACAGAGGGGGCGTCTTCACAGTACTTCTATCTACCAAACAATCATCCATCCATCTATGCATTCAGTTAAAAGCGACTAACCAACCAACCAATCAACTTCATCTTTATGTAGCTGCAAGTCAAACGGTTGTGGTAAAAATTTTGAGCGTAGATAAGAAATCTGCTATATGGCGGGAAGAACAATTTCCGCCATATGAAAAGCACAGTGGTTTAGAGATAAATTCAAATGGAAGAAAGTCACTAATACCAGCCAGGTATAAAGGAGACGCAATACTCGAATGGGACGAAGCAAACAAAATATTTCATACAAACAATATCCGAAAGAAAAATATCGTTGTTTCCTTACACTTAATTTTGGCCACTTTTAATAAAATTTCAATACATTTTAGGTAAATTCTTTTTACAAATGGATGCCAACTTTGTAGGCAACGTGCTTACATCTCTATATAAAATGTGAAACAATTGAAAGGTAGATTGCCTTAAAACATCGCTTACTAAGTGCCTGTATAATTTAGCAAGTTGTCTACATCTCCACATACAAAGCATACAGCCAACATGCAATGTCCCTTACGCCTCCATATACAAAGCAAGCAGACTGTCTACAGCTCCATATACAAAGCAGGCAGCCAGCATGCAAGCTGCCTACATCTCCATATACAATGCAGTAACAATTTCATTTGTGAAACATACAATACAAAGGGTATAGCTTTTCATACATGAAAAATCAGAGTGCTCCATCGATTTGCCGCTGGGACCTTTATAAATAATTTTCTTATACTCTTTTCCATTCACTGTTGATCTGAGTTAAATTATATTTCCAACTCCCATCGTGATGTAAGCCATCTGGACCGAATAAATTGAGCTCAGACTCATACGAAAATATGACTCGATTTTAATCATTTCCATCCCAGTCTTCATGCTTACGGCACCGAAATAATCAGCTCAGTTTCGGTTGAACTGATATTACCAGAGCTTTGTGAGTATTCGATCTCGCATTGTTTATGGAAACTATATTAATGGAGTTGGATGATAGAAGTTCAACAATAAGAACCAAGGAGAGATTCAGAGATAAGAGAGTGCTCTGGGAAGCATTAGCATTGAAATTATAACACGGATAGAGATGCTACTGTTTGAGATCATAATACTGTGACCGAAAAAATTACCAGCGATGCAAGTAATTAGATTTGATAACAAAGCACTCGATCAAACGACTTTGCAATATCTAGAGCAGTGGTGGGCAAATAATGTCCCTATCCGCCCTCATTGCCCGAATCGTTATTCGACGCACAAGCAGGCGAAAAAAAATTCGCAGAGTTTCAACGCTATCGAGGCACAGCGTAGACTTGAGTTCAAATGAAAACAAACACAACACACAAAGGCATAAGCGACGGCGCCGCATTGTTTCTTGACGAATGTAGCAATTGTTTTTGTTTGTAGTGCAATTTGGTTTTTATTTTTGTGATCTTGGCGAATTTGAAAATGACAGCAAAAATTTTAAAATTTCGTTTGTTGTTGCTTGATGTTGCCGTTTCGTCCTTTTGTAAGATTTCCATGCCCATCACTGGTCCAGAGTAACATCCATACTTTCACTGAAAAGTGTGAGAAACATTGAGAAACTCATAAGATCTGCAGAAGAGCGTATGGCGGAAACTGTATTGGTGAAGACTATGTTATGTGTTGTGCTCCAGATAATTCACCAGTGTGCGTATTGGTCGAGCCAGTTTAGAGGTACATTTTCAGGCATTGAAATCCTATTTTCAAGAATTTTTTTCACAATGTTATCATTTTCGAAGATTTGCTCTCGATGTAGGATATTGTTAGTAGTGTTGCATTTTCTACGAGGATGCCGATCAAAAAATTAGTTCCGTTAGCAGAGTTGGTGAATATTTGTTCCTTCATTATAAGAATTGGAATTGTCGAAAAGATTTTATTACTTTATTACTCAACAAATAATGACAAACAGACCTGAGACACATAAATTGTGGATTTTTTAGACCCTCACAGAATTCATATCAAGATTTTATTTTCTAATGCTCCACTTTTTTTTCCTCATTTTCACAAGTCTTGAATTGTGCTGAGCTATGTGGCAATACTTCTTGATGTTATTGTGGCGTAGACAAAACATTTCTATGTAATTTCTACATATTTAACCCCACTATGCAAACTTAAGATGAGCGCAAACTAAATCAAAAAGTTGAAGTGGTATAGCATAAGATGAGAAAAAAGTTAAGAAAGATTAGAACCAAACTAAAAACAGTGATGTTGTTTGTTACATCAGTGAGATCAAATGTAAGAAGAACGCGCGCCACATCGCTGCGGCTGGGAAGCTTAATGAAGAATTAAATATGAAGTTACTATGCAACCAGTTTTCTAAGCTGCATTTAGTCACAAAGTCTACAACAACATCATCATCATCATCATCATCATTTGCAGCAGCTGCGCGTGCTACCAAAAACCAAAAAGATGATGAAGATGAAATGCAAGGAATTGGTTTGGTCTTAGAAAAGATAAAAAGTGGATGAAAAACCTGCGTTACTACATAATTTGCGCTGCAAAGTTTGTAATTTAAGTAATGATTATTTTATGAGAATCAAAATGTAAATTCTGAAATAGAAGATGAAAATGAGAAGAATCACTTTGTGGTCTTGCATTTGGTTTGCGATGAATTTGCATGGCTGCTTTGTTTGCCATGCATAATGTGAAAAAATTATGTTGATGGGAAATGTTTTACATATAGTATGGATATATAATTTGCTAAGTGCGTCATGGATATTTATTGAGTTAAATCAAAAGAAAAAAATAGAAAAGTTGATTCTTTTCATAAAGTTAGTTTCGAAAAGCTCAGCTGCTGCAAGAAAAATTTATATTTTCAGTCAAAACTTTAACGCTTTTCTGAAATCTGTTATATAAATTATTGCCTAATTACACATGCTGTCCTTAGCTTAAAATTAAATAAAACTTTCCAGTAAAATCTTAAATATTTAACAACTAAAATGGATGTTTTTTTTTTCTTTTCCTTTGCAAACATAGCACTTAAGCTAAAGCTTTTAAAGGTAGTAAATTTTTAATAAACTGTCACAGCAAACTTTTTCCAGTAAAACTTCATACTTTTCATCTTTCAGCGCTGTACAGCGTATCTTCATCTCGGATGCACACTTAACCCACCCATGGACTTGGGTCATTTTCATTTAATTATTCTGGTCACATCTGTTATGCAAAGAAAACGCGCGCGCCTTTTCACGAACACTCACCGATTCATTTTCTAGCTGTTTTGCACTTTCTCTTGGTGTGAGTTTTCATAACGGAAACGGTTGTCCGGCTATTTGAACAACAAAAGCGTGCATACACGCACACACGGACAAACAAATAAACAATCAGTAACACTAGCACACCCACACAGGCACAGAGATATAAATCTATAAAGAATTCGTGCAGATTTTAATAATTTTGTTGTTTGTTCTTTCATCTTTTGTCAAAAAAAAAAAATTTTGTACTGGAAAAGGCCAAGTTAAGACGAAAACAAAAGGCTTTCAAAAATAAAAAAAGTTTTTTTAATTTGAAAAACTTAATTGTTCGTAATGAAGCTGAAAAAAAAACCGGTTACAAACAGAAGCAATTGAATTGATTTTCAGTTGTAAAATTCGAAAAGTAATGATTAAGTCTCAAAAGTCGTTGAAAATAGAAAAGGTTTTCACATGTCAAAATGTATCATTTTACTTCCAGAGTGACGGGAAAGGTAGAAAATGATATGTCAAAAATATTTAATAAATTAAATTAATAATTTAAAAAATCAAAGAAACATATCGATTTAAAAACCTCAATAACTCGGAAACGGCTCGTCTGATGAAAATTTTTAATCAAACCTTTTTTGTAGGGAATTCAATTTTACAAAAGAATGTGTAGAAGTAAAATTTTTTTTACTCCAATCTCCCAGCAGTTTTGACGTAAATCATCAAATCTTGAATAAAAATCCAAAATAGCGATGATAGACCTCTTAATACTAATATTAAGGGCTGAAATTTTCACCAGATTTTTTTTTTTTGTCACTATGAATGATATTTTCGATATATCGTTCCAAAAAAAAATATTCATTTTTTTTGGCCAAGTCTAATATTTCCTTATGGAGCATTAGAATATTAGAAGCAGTAGTTTCAAATGAATCGAGACACTATGAAAAGTTTATTAAATTTGAAAAGTATCGAAACTTCGGGAAAGTCAAAAGGTATCGAACACATCGAAGAAGAGGCTTTCAAAGTCAGAATGTATCGAAATCTATGGAATATATGAGTATCTACGACATAAATACAATAGTATTTAAAAACATCGAAAAAGTCGCAAAATATTAAAAATTATCGATAAACTGCGACTTGATATCTTGATCGGTAGAGATTTAAGCTCGGCGCACATCGTTCTTCAAGGAAGGACGCAGCATACTACTGAACCACATGTTGACTGCGTCTACTTGTGGTGATGGCACAGAAAACGTGTTACACAGAACATAGTTGAGTCCTCTTTTTTGGTATAAAAACTATAACATTTCCAGCTCGAATCTTACTCGGAATTGACATTGATTTTTTGCGCAAGACGTACATCAAACTTCTGTTTTTTTTTGTTGACTTCCTGAACGTAACTACTTTTCAATATGCGGCTACAAACAGTGCTTTTTCCTGTGCTATGATGCCTTCGTGACACAGTTCAATGTGCGCCTTAGCTAAGGCTGTGCAACGAGCCGAACTCGTTCGAACAAACTCGAGACTCACGAGCTTTTCACAAAATTTCAGCGTCGAACCAAGTTCGTTGAACTCGACTCAATTCAGTTCGATGTGTTCACTCAAATCTCGATATTTTGCTTCTGGTTGTGCCCGCATACGAGTCAATAGAAGAAGAGAAATGAACATTGGGGCATGTCGCCATACAGTGAAAAAAAATTCGAAGCTCGAACAAACGAGTAGCTCGAAAGACATGAGGAACGAACTTAACATGAAGTGAGCATAATCAATCAAATTGTTCGAGTTTGACTCGTTGCATTTGGCAAAAGTTCGATCAGCACAGCTTTAGTAGAGATATTTTTGATGATTATTTATTTTTAAAAACTAAAAATCAAATATTACGGTAGAGCTGTGTTTAAACAGAGGTGTTGTATATCGTTTGAAATGTATTTTTAGCACTTTAAGAAATTAACACTCCAAAGTTTTCCAATATTTTTTACCCACAGTTATTGGTCATATTTTGAGCCACAAGTCCTATTACTGATTCATTATTAGTTCAAATTACAGTGCTGGAAGAGTTATTTCAAATGATATACAAACAAAATTGAATTTGGCAACAGTAAAAAGTTTTAAGAAGGGGATATGTTTAACTTTTGCAGCCAGTAATTTACTATTCATAGATTCAGGCACTAAGTAAAAGTTATGTTACTTAAAAATACATTTCATCAGAGATTAGTTTGATTGAGTCTATTGCACTGTGCTCATTCTAAAAACAGCGACTACTCGGTTTTTAAATAATCCGGCTACTTAAAAAAACAAATCCTTCATTTACCTTTTTTTTATTATTATTTTTTATTGTTGTGCGCGCTCTTTGCAAGAACAAAAGAAAAAAGAAAGAAACGTGCGCGGTCACTTCAAAGATGTTTTCCAGCTCAACTGTTATTTGGTTGTGATTTTATAACTGAGAGGGCACAGGGTTGCTATTTCAATTTTTTCATAAGTATATCAAAAAAAGTTATAAATTTTTTGTTACAAAACTTCGGTCAAGTGCTAAGTAGTAGTAGTGGTTGACGGTAGGAAGCTTAAAGTGCACCGGGGGTTGAATTTTTAATTAATTTTTCTTTGAATATTTGCAAAACGTTTGTGCAGATTCTTTTCTTTAATTTTTTTGTTGATTTCATATTTTTTTCGTTGAACATTTGTTTATTTTTCTCAAACCTTTTTTATCATATTTTCTTTTAGATCTCTTGTTTTTTCTTGTCTCTTTTAATGCTACTTTGTTTTAATTGTAATTTTTAATAATATTTTTTTCTAAATATTTTTACAAGACTTTGGTGTAAGAAAAAAGCCGTTAAGGCTTTCGACTTCTGTTACATTGAGTGAACCCAAATTTTGCTTTTTTTTCAACCTTTGCATTTTGCTTATCACCGGCTTCAATTAAAAGCAACCTTTATTTCTTTTTTTTTTTTTGTTTCTGGAAAAGGTAAGGACTCACAACAACATATTGTCACCTTGAAGTTATTACGCAAAAGTGTTTTAATAAAGTCCCCAAAAGTAACATGGCGCTTGTGCTTCACTTTTTTTTCGCATTTATTTTTATCTTAATGAAAAAGTTACCTGCTGGCTTTGTGTCGTTGGGTGCTTTTGCTAGTTGTGGGTAATCAAGAGCTTTTTTAATAATTCATATTTATATACTTTAATTAAACATTTCTATTCAACCTGATGCAATGATAAGCACCTAATTCCTTTTAAAAATTCAGCTAGGTAGACGGATGTTATTTTAAATAACTTCAGATTTTTAGGCAGTATATCACACGGCACAAAGTGTTCCCAAACCTCGAAAAACTGGAATTCTGAAAATTGTAATTAAGCGCATTTTTTGGTTGCTGATTACAAATTTAAAGTCCAATTTAAGTCACTCGTTAATGACCGTTAATGGAAAAGAAGTGATGTGGGATATAGATAGGTAGATCAATGATATTTTCTATATTTTCATTGCCAACATAATAACAAATTTCAGCTTCATTAATTTATGACAAACTTTTGTTGTGAAATTCTGCATTTATTTTGTGGTAGAAAGAAAGATGAGAAATGCTGAGCGAAACCATAACAAAAAGCAGAAAGAAAGAAACAAATGATGAGGAACAAATATCAAATAACCGAAATTCAATTCTGAAATGTGTGTCAAACCGACAAACACATACACAAGTATAAGAAGTTATTAACCCAGAGGGCGAAAACAGAAATAAGAAGTAAGAAAGAAGTTCTTCCTTGAGAAGGAGCAGGTCTCCTCAACTTTTGAATTCTCTTTTTTTTCCATGAAATGGTAGAAAAAATTGGTCTCCCAAGGAAGAAGGAAGAAAATTAGCTCTTCGGATTCGCTTCCAAATAGAATGGAGAATATAAGACCAGTTTTGATGATTTTCAAAGGAAAACAGAAAAAATCACATTTTCATGATTTTTATTAAAAATCAATAGCGCATATTCATAGTCGTTTTTCTAAGTTGAAACCAACTAAACTCTGACCAAATTTGGTTACGACTAAAAATTATTTTCTATTCATAGTCGATTTTTTAGTATTGAGTAACTGGCATAAGCTAATAAATTCCCCAAACCAAAGCTTTCGGGGTAAACTTGTCAAATTTTGACTTTTTATTAATTTAATATAATATAATAACGAAAAGAGTAATAAAAAGTTAAAATATACATTGCAGCGTGGCGAAGTGGTTAGGACTGTGAACTCATAGCTCACAGTGCGTGGGTTCGAATCTCGTCAGTAAAAATTTTTTTTTTTTTAAAAATCATATATATATGTATATATGTATATATCGCTCACTTACATCAAGACAGGCATAACTCAAAAAACATGATTTTTGAGTTAATGATTCAGAAATATCCGCCATTTTATGATTTATTTTGTGTGAAAAAATCAGAGAAATATCTCATAAACTTGCTTTGTGAGAAGAGTTTATGTAGACATACTTTTCATTATTTTCATATAAAAAGCAACTTATTGAAAATTTTAACTGCATTTTTCTCTCACTTTATGTTTTTTGAGTTATGCCAGTCTTGAAGTAAGTGAGCGATATGTATATTTTTTTAATACGCTAAATAAAAACAGCTTATAATCTTCAAAATTATCAAAATCGCGTTGAATTTTCTCCATATTTTCTTTTTATTTCTTTTTTGATATCGACTTAATAACAACTTCAGCTCAAATTATATTTTTAGTTATAACTAAGCAGAAAAATCGGTGCCAAATCGATTATAAATGACTTAGTTGTTGCTAAAATAAAGTTCTGACTTAAGCTGATACCAAATATTACAATGAATATGCGCCAATGTTTCCACTTATTAATGGCCTATGTTTTTCATTATGTATCAGATAAAAGTTATCATAAGCACCCAAAAAAATTTAGATTGCTTAGCAATTCCGTTTTTGTCAGAAAATTTTCATAAACTTATTGAGAATTATAAAAAAAATGAATATGAAACTGAAATTGAGAGCAGATTCTTTAACTTCTAATTTATGGTAGGTCTCTTGGAAGCACGCTTTCTGTTGAAAGGTGCAGTATCATATGTTCAATATTCTAAATAAGACTTGTGTACAGGGTTGCGCAAAATTATAGTTGAAAATTCAATATTTTCTTAGTAACTCATTCTAAGCTATAAGTGTCATTTTATGTAAGCACTTACGCTTGCAGCAATTTTGGCTACTGGGCATTCCCTCTGAGAGACTTTGCTCAGTTTTCTACTGGGAATACGCACATCTATAAAAGCGTTTTTGTTTGTATGTGCAAAGAATTACATATGCACTTACACTCACACATACGTGAATAGACCACATATAAATGCATTTGTACGTATATACGTATGTCAATCTTACCAAATCAATAGTAACAGAGTTTTAGTTGAATTTCTTTTCGCTGCATTGAGTTGAATTGAATTGATTTTTGCCTGAAAGCGCTCTAATTTGTAATGAAATATCTCTTCTAACCAATTTCTTTCATTTCATACCGTATTGTATTTTGCCATACACATTTGCAAAAACTACGATATTTCTATCTTCATTATTTCTATTTTCCGATGGCTAAAAATAATTCCATTTTATTTATGTTTTTGCTATGCTTCGAATATATTCGTTGGAAATTGCCAATATTTTGCTTGGATATTACGCTTAATGCTATGCTACATTTTTCGATTTGTTGAAGTACTTTTTGGAATTAAATATTTTTTTTGTGTTTCGAAGCTTAGGGCATACTCGTTATATTAAGCGCATCAGCTTAAGCAAGGCATTTAACATTTGCTTTTTGTTTTAAAAATGACATAATAATAGAAGTTCACAATAATTTGTATAGCTACGATGTTGTAAATAGAAATTTTATATGTTGAGTGTAAAAGTATTGGGCAAGTTGCTTCAGTCATAAACTTTATTTCGAAGGTATTGATGAGAATAATGTCTGACATCGCTATAAATGAAAACACATTGGTATTAGTTAGGGAGCCGGTGGAAGATATTTTTATATGATTTAATTATCCGGAAAGGGTTCCAAATCATGAAGTTTTTAGTAACATAAATATTACGAACAGTTTCTGCCATTGCGTTGCCTCTGCGTTATTAATTCAGACCTCTTTAAAACTGTACTAAAAAAGCATCATAAAAAATTGCACCACGTCTGCCTTTAATTTTAAAAAATGTGCACAGACACGAAAACAGATAAATGCAAGAGGCAGACGTTTTTGTTGTTACGCTTAAGAGTAATTTCACTAATATTTTGAAATATAAAAACTTAAGTAATTTTAACGTCAGGCAGATTGCAATAATTACAAAGATTATGTCATAAGGAATGAGAGAAACAACGTCTGCACTTAGTTATTGCTGCATTTAAAAATTGCAATATTACAAACGTGTACATGAATAAAAAATTGAGTAATAAATAATTTTATCGCGTCTGCCTCTTAGCTGACTAGTTCTTTTACTTATAAAAAACATAAAAATCAAGAAGGAAGACGATTCCAGCGTTGATTTATCGAAGATAGATGTTTTTTGAACACGGACTATATCTTATGAGTAAGTATTATACAGCTTACTTTAGAAGCTTGCTGTTGTTAGTTGCCTGATCATGGCCACAATACCGGAGCTGATTGACCTGATAATATCAATCAAATTGCAAAAAATCATTTCTGGATTAAATCATAGGTTTTTCCATATAACCTACGTCGGACAAACAACATGGTTAGGGAGCCTTTAACCGCTGAAAATTTTAGGTATATGATTTCGTCGTCGTTGGTATTGATATGTAGTTAATATTGTTCACATTTATGCTAATTAAAAGTATATATATTACCGGCCAAACTAGTTTTAGGCCAAACTAGCTTTAGGCCAAACTAGTATTAGGCCAAACTAGTTACCGTTAAGCGAAGAGATATGCAATCAAATCTTAATGGAAAAGCAGTGTGGCTAGTGAGATAGTAGCAAAATAAAACATTAAAATTAAACCTTCGGCCGCGATTCAGGATTTACATCCTCCAATATGTTCAATACCGACTTCGCGGCGGCCTTCGGCAGCGGTTTAGTCCATAACATGTTCAACATCGGCTTCGCTATCCACAGTGCTTTAGCATTAAAAATAAATTGCATACTTTCAGGCATGCAAATCAACTAGTTCGACCTAGGAAAAACTAGTTTATCCTAAAAACTAGTTTGACCGATACATACATACTTTTCTATACCAGACATGCCCCATTCCTATATGTTACAAATGGAATGACAGAATGAATACATATTTTATGTTGGGTAAAAAAAAATTTAAGATGATAATTATGAAGTGATTTTAGTTTTAAGAACCCTAAGCGATTTGGTCATTGCAGCGTGCTAGAAACATTTGCAAAATCATTATTCACATCAATACTGTTTGCAACATCAAGATATTTCCCTTTGAACATATGTTCTATGTTCTGAAAATTTTTTGATTATTTCCATAATATACTTGCAATATTTTTTTTATTGATATTCACATTTTTACTACTTTATTTCAGTATCCATTAAACGCTATTTCAACATTTTTTTGTGTGCATTTTTATGTGAACATGCGAATAACAAGAATTTCTCCCATAATAAATCGCAGTAGCAAAAGACGAACGGCCTATCATAATAAACCATTAAGAAATGTATAATTCATAAATTCTGCCTGTCGTTTTTTGTTCAGTTTTTTTTTTTTTCTTCATTTTCATGTATAAAACTTTTTCGTTATTTTCATTTTTTTGTTGTTTTTTTTTCCTTTCTGCACCAATTCCCCCTACTGCCGGCGTATTAAGCACATTATAAATGATGCCAAAAAATCAATACAGAAAATAACAACAACCGAAAAAAAAATTAGATTTTTAATGCGTTTTCTTCTTTATTTTTTTTTTCTCGACTTGGACCTTTTTTCTGCTCCTGTTATCCTGACGTGCCAAACCGGAAGGAACACGATTCAGCACAAAATAATAGGAAACATGCACATAAGCACACACACACACATGCAATACTAAAGAATTTAAGGCTAAACTTTGTGGTATTTCGTGTGTTGGTGGCCTTAGCATGCATGTGAAAATTTTGTTGTTTTTTCCCGTGAATAAAATGTTGGGTGGTGACTCGCCAATTTACAATCGCAGCTGATTTTCAATGTTTGTTACAGTCTACCCAGCCAGTCAGTACAAAAGTTATGATAATTCTCCTTTGGAAAACCAATAAAAGCCATTCATTACATTTTTTTTTAATGGCCATAAAAGCCACCACAAATAATTTCACTTTTTAAATTATAATAAATGGTGTTTTTACTTGGTTTTTAAAATGTTTTTAATATTTTTGTGTTTTTATTTTTTGCTTACACTTCACTTTACTCGGATTCACATGAGTGTGCATGAGAAATAAGTATTAAGATGGACCGAAAATACTGGGTGTTTTTTTTAGAGGTTTGTTTTTCGAATAGAGATAAAACTGGCATTTTATGGTCAAATCTGGCAATTCTAATGTCATTTATGTTCAGTTTGGTTTGCCATTTCATCATGAACAGGTTGACAAAAGACCAACGCTTGCAAATCGTGCAAATTTATTTCGAAAATAATGGTTCAGTTCGCGAAGTTTACCGCAAGCTCCGTCCATTTTATGGTCGACATAATCGTCCATCAGAGCAATTAATTCGGTTAACCATGGGTCGTTTTCGCACTACGTTTACTCTATGTGATAATACGCATCCGCAGAGACGTCGAACAGTGCGCACCGAAGAAACAATTGCCGCTGTAGAGCAAAATGTTGAAGAGGACCCGAATGAATCGATTCGCCACCGTGCACAGCAATTGGAGCTTTGTCCATCAACTTTATGGAAGAATTTGTGCAAAGATCTTGGCTTGCGACCTTACAAGATCCAGCTTGTGCAAGAATTAAAGCCGCGAGACCATGCAATGCGTCGTGATTTTGGTGTATGGGCCGAAAATGAGATTGATCTCGATGCTGATTTTCATCGCAAAATTTTGTTCAGTGATGAGGCTCATTTTTGGTTGAATGGCTACGTCAACAAGCAAAATTGCCGCATTTGGAGTGAAGAGAATCCACATGAGACCCTTGAGACGCCATAACATCCACAAAAACTGAATGTTTGGTGTGCTCTATGGGCTGGTGGAGTCATTGGGCCATACTTCTTCCGAAATAATGCTGGAGAGTCAGTTACCGTAAATGGAGACCGGTATAGAGCCATGATAACCGACTATTTTGTTCCCGAATTGGATGGCATGAATGTGGATGAGTTGTGGTTCCAACAAGACGGCGCTACATGCCACACAGCGCACGTCACAATCAATTTATTGAAGGAAACATTCGATGAGCGCATAATTTCGCGGAATGGACCTGTCAATTGGCCACCAAGATCGTGTGATTTGACACCATTGGATTATTTTCTTTGGGGATATGTGAAGTCGCTCGTCTACGCCAACAAACCAGAAACGTTAGGGGACTTGGAAGCCAATATTCGTGGCGTTATTGCCGACATACGGCCCCATATGCTCGAAAAAGTGGTTCAAAATTGGACCTGTAGAATTGGCTTTATTCGAGCCAGCCGCGGCGGCCACATGCCCGAAATCATATTTAAACATTAATGGCATAAAATTATCCTTCCAATAAAGCCAAATTGATGGACATTAAAACGATTTTCTTGTGTTTTATTTCAATTCGAAGCTCTATACCTCTATAAAAAACACCCTGTACTTATTTTGAAGTTTAAAGTTTGTAATAATGATAGAAAAAAGGTTTTTTTATTGATCATAAAGATGTGGTGGACAAAAGATTTTTTTTTTCTAATAAGCATGGCTTACATATCGGTCATTGTTAACTATAGTTTTTCGAAAATGTTACTTTATAGTGAACCTTTCCAAGTGAAGACTTTCCAAAATTTTTTGTAAGACGTCAATGATATGTACCTCATTTTAAAAGTATTTTTATGTTATATAATTAATACGCAGTACTTAAGGTTAAAAATATTTTAGTAGAAACTACATTGATCGATATAAGTGTGATTGAGAAGTTGACGAACAGAACGGCACATGTCCATGGTCGGCCGTTTTGAGTTTTTTGATGAAATCGTGTCCACTATACTAAACTTCAAGTAATTTCAATCTCTGGCACTTCAAAAAAGCAATAGATGTCAATTATTTTTGATAGCGAAGTTATGGTTTTCCTGCAAAAGGGCACATGTCTTACGAATATTATAAGAATATAAAAAAAAGTTGTCTTAAGAAAAAACAATCAATGAGAACAAGAAGAAAGATGTTGAAAATTTACTACAAAAACAGTACGAAAATAATTGGCAATAGATTAACGAGCTATCGTGGTATGTTTAATTATTGACAGGAGAAATTAGTGAGCAAAATGTTGAGGAAGATCACTCTGATAATAAGTGCAATTGCGCCGAAGAAGAGCCGGAAATTTCAAAAATGTAACCATTTTAATACATACGAGTAGCAAAAATAAATATATGCAATTTATTGAACACTAATAATTAATAATAATAACATATTAATCTGCGTTATTATTGGCACATTACAAGCACATGTTCATTATAGGGTTCTACATAAAGGCACATGTCCATTCAAGCGTTGAACAAAAAGGCACATATCCATTCAAGCGTTGAACAAAAAGGCACATATCCATTCAAGAGTTTAGCAAAAAGGCACATGTCCATTCAAGGGTTTAGCAAAAAGACACATGTCCATTAAAGGGTTGAACAAAAAGACACATGTCCAGTTTGTCCCACCAAAAGAGTACATCTCCACTTATTTCCCCCCGTTTTCTGTATTGAACATTTTTAAAATATTTTTTTTTTTGGGTCTGAATGAGTAAAAATAGTAGCGCGAATTGACATAATCATATTAAGTTAATATGATCAGTTCCAGAGACATAAACCGTTTTTTGCGATTTCTGAACATTTTTAGCAATTGGAAATGTGCCGTTTTGTTCGTCCGCTCCTCAATTTTTGCCTGTGAACCATAGTGGTTGTCATACATAGAATGAGTTTTTCGATATTTGGTGGCCTCTTTCCAACAATCTTAGTCATTAAAGAAAATTTGTTTTACATAAAGATATATTTCAAATAAGGTAAATATCACGAGTTCAAATACACGTTGTTATTGAAAAACAGTTTACCTCCCAGCGGCAAATCGATTAAGTACTCTGAATTTTCATATATGAAAAGCTATAACATTTGTGTTGTATGTTTCACAAATGAAATTGTTACTGTGATATTTTGTTTATTTGTTTGCTGGTTGCCTGCTTTGTATATTGAGCTGTAGGCAGTCCGCTTGCTGGCTGCCTCCTTTGTATATAGAGTTGTAGGCAGTCTGTTTGTTGGCTGCCTGCATTGTATATGGAGTTGTAGGCAGTCTGTCTGTTGGCTGCATACTTTGTATGTGGAGATGTATTCAACTCGATAAACTATACAGGTACTTGGTAAGCGATGTTTTAAGACAATCTGCCTTTCCCTTGCTTCACATTGTATATAGAGATGTAGGTAAGCTGCCTACAAAGCGGCCATCCCTTTGTAAAAAGCATTTACAGTTGTGGCTGGGGTTGTGAGCATTACTGCCTACAATGAGTATAGCTATTCATCGATGTTGTGTATAACATATTTGCCGCTGGGCTAAAGAGTGATGAGAATTTTTCAAACAACAAGGCTAAAATTTTAAGGTTTTTTTTTAATAAAATGATAGTTTAAAAAACTGAGAGAAAAGATGGCAATCTATTGAGGACAAAACTATTAAATAATTAATGCTACCATGCCAGGCAATACGACGATGACGTCAATGCAACTACGTCGGCAGGACTAGCGCTCATCATCGGATCGCCTTGTGCGACAACATTATTTGTTTACTTATTGTTTTCCCTAATTGAGTGTCATTTCCTCCCGACGGCCTTATTCTCGCAAATGTTTTTGTTACACAAGACTTATTTTAGTTTTCGTATATGACGTGATGAATATTGGTTTTTATTAACATTTTATAAGAAAAATAATTCAAAAAGCCTATGTGCATATAAAGACATAGGTTATAAATTTTCGAACTAAAATTTATTTTTCAATACGAATAAAGCGCTTATTTGATCTTAAAATCGTTTACTTAGAGCTCCAGAAAAAAAAGTTTTTTAATTAAAATGCCTAAACAGCTCTTAAAAAAAATATTTCCCAATAATTTTGAAAACTAACTTTTATCATATGAAGGACATACATAACAGTAGTCTTTTTTGATTTGTTTTGAGACTAATAATAAAATGTTTGGATAGTTCATCTCTATTACTTGTACTAAAAAAGCAGGTGACTCTCGCAGCATGAAATGTGATGAAATGCCAAAAAGTATCGAATGGTATTTAGGAGAATCAACGCAGTCGATGAGTATCAAAGAATTTCGAGTTGTATCCAAAAAGATGTTTTGAAAGTCGAAAAACAACTACCAGTATCGAAATATATAGAAAACGTTCGAATAATATAGACAGGTTACGAACATTTTGATAAAAATATATTTTTTAAGAATCGAATAGTATCGAAAATATATCAATTAGTATCGAAAAATGTCGAATAGCACTGGAAAAGTTAATTAAAATGAAAAAATGCGGTTTAGAGCAGAAAAATTTTGAAAAGTATAAACACAGTTAGAATTTTAGAAAATTTCAAAAATTATCTATCGAAAAATATTGAAAATTCGACAAATGTTGAATTGTATCGAATATGCTGAAAAATGTTGCAAAACCAAATTGGTGGTCATTAAACAAATGATGGCATATCGTTAAAGAAACTATCAAGTGCTGTGTCGTTGACCACACCGAAAATCCATTGCATATATGGGTTATCACGCTGGCATTTATTCAGATACAATTCTCGGTTACTTGGTGAAGCTTCTAGACATTTTCTATAATTTCGTCCTTGAATGAGCCATCTATTTTTCCGATCATAATACCAAAATTGGTTTCCACCTTGACCATGACACTTCCACAGCCATACGGTTGCGTTGCCATGTAATTGCTGTACATCAAGACACTCCATTTTATGACGTAACCGTAAATCCCGATGCCCGCTCAAAGCAAAATTTTGATTTCCATGTGGTATTTCAATGTCACCTGCACAAGGATAGAGTCCAATTAGTGAATGAAGTGGCTTACCTAGTGTATCAACACAAAGGCCAGGAGATATAACGCTTTGAATAGCACCATAAGCAAAATCTGGTGGCTCAACTGGTGGATAGACTTTAATTAAATCGAAGGCGACTTTCTCCATATACCACTTAAATGATTTACAATGCAACTTTTTACGTATGGCTTTTGGTGCAGTTAAATCTCCAGCATCAACTGATTTGTAGACACCTCCGCCATGTTCGTACAGATAATTTTTATATTCATCCATCCAAACCTCAGCAACACGCTTGTAGTTCTTATGCAGATAATCTGCTTCCCGTGGACTCGGATTTGCGTTTGTGGGACCTCTAAAGATATGTGCTACTCTCGAACATGGTGCATCCAGTAATTCGCCTCCACACATCCAAATTTTGAAACTCAATTCATACTGTTCACCACCCCAAATATCAAGTCCTTCATCGTAGCCACCCAATTCCCAAAAGAATTCAGTAGATATGGCAAACAAACCGCCAGCCATAACAGGATTCTTAAATGGTTTTGTTTCATCTACTAAGTCCTCTGGTAAAAGCTGCAGACGTTTATAATTAAATTCCCAATCAAATGCACCGCGTGCTCCCGCATCTTGTGCTTGATACTCGAACGTATTGTGTTCTATGACATCAATAAAAGGACAAACAACAGTACGCTTATTTAACGCTATTGGCTCCAAAAGCGGTGGCAGCCAATTATAATTAGCTTCAACATGTGAATCCAAAAAGATAAGCACTTCCCCGTTAGCTTTGCGTGCACCAGCCAAACGTGCGCCAATTAACCCGGTACGTTTGGCTAAACGTAAAACTTGTACTTTGGGAAAATTGTCTTCTATATATAAATCGAGCTGCTTAAAAAGATATTTACGATCACTAAAATCGTCGACTAAAATTATTTCCTTGAGTAACTCTGGTGGTGAACGATTCACTAGACTGTGTACAGAGCGTACCAGTACGCTGAAGTGTTCATTGTAATAGGGTATCACAATACTGACAGTAGGCAATTTAGCGAGATATTGCTTGGTGCGGCAGCCTTTATAACGTATATCTGGTACTGAACGATTCGCTAATATTGAATCGGATAGCAGTGCATTAAAACCATTCTCCAATGACATTCTAATTTCCAGCGCACGTTGTGCTTTATCAACCAATTTGGCGCGTTTACCTTGTTCTCCAATACCCACACGCTTAACATCACGCAACATCGCTGTAAAATCATGCCAATCTTTCTTTTCCTTACCCAGTTCAGATACTGCAATGGATGAAGATTTTCGCTGCTGCAGTTTTTGAGCTTTCTCTGGGCTTTTCATCGTAAATGTAGGATCGTTTGATATCCAGCTTGTGATGAGTAAAAACAGTAGCCCAGTAAGAATAAACAAATGAATCACTTTGATCAACAATTTTGCATTGGAACGTCGCATTGTGAATTTTGCATAAGCTTTTAATTTAATTAATATAATTTTGTAATTAGTATATTTTGTGTTCCTTGTTGTGACATACGGTTCTTAGCTTGAACAAAATTTTGCTGTCAACATTTTATATGAAAAATTATCTGTTTTTTTCTTTCAAAAACAATAACAAATATCATATTTTCTGTAGCTTTTTTAGTTTTATTTTATTTTGAAATGCATTGCGGAATAAACTTGACTAATGCTAACTCCGCAGGAATTCAGGTAACTGAAATATGTTGAATTGCGTCGAATGTCGAAAAAATTCGTTACCTCGGGCGGTAGATCTTCACGCTATAACCAATTCAAATGCGAAAAATTTGTGATTTTCGACCCAGCCCAAATGGCATTGCTGCCGTTTGTGTGTTTCATGAAAAATTGTCCAACGATGAAATGCAAAATAAGCGAAAATGTGGCCAAAAATATATTTTTATTTTCATGGTAATTCAATTCGATGAAATACGAGTATTTAGGTCGGTTCGATTTTTGGATTTTTTTATCATCTTTGCTTTATTGTGGTTATTTTTAATGCTTTTTTGCAATTTTGCATTTTTTTTTTTCAATGTGTGTGGGAAAATCATTGGCTGTTTTAAAATGTGGAAAAAAACTTAAATTATTAATTTAATTCTTAGTTGTTAGTTTTCGCCAGATTGAAGGCTTCGAAAATTACAATTAAAAAAACCTAACTAAAGAGTTTTTTAGTAAAGAATATTAAAAGACATATTTCAAAAAGGACGCTTAAAGTTTTTAAGAATAAAAGTCGTAGAAGCCTAAGTGTGAGCATTTTTACAAAATCAAAGAACTCGGCAGAAAAATTCAAGAATAATCAGTCATGTTCTGGAAATCGTTTTCAATCGAAATTGAAATCGAGTTATGGTGTTGCACATTTCAATCGATCGATTCCAAATCGATTCAATTTCGACAGACAGTTCATATCGAAATAGTGGTGTTCTGCAATTCGTTTTAGTCGTTTTGAGATCGTTTTTATTTTGATCAATTGTAACAAAGTGAAATGAATCAAAAATTTTTAATTTAACGAAATCAGTAGAAGGCGATCAATTAACTATGTACATAATACATATGCCAATTTTGGAACTTTAAAATTTTAAAATGATCTTTTTGCATGCGTTTTTTCATTTCATCTCTCTTCGTCATCGCATCAACTAAAAAATGTTCATTCAAAAAATTTTACTTATTATTTATTTTACAATAGCGTCAATCAGCAACAACAGCATATGTTTAAACATACTCGTCAAATCGATTTGATTTTGACTCGAAATTGACAAATCGGTTGTTTTCCAGAACACCTAAAACCAAATCGGTCGATTTGCAGAACACCTAAAACCAATTCGATCGACTTCTGAATTCGATTTCGAACCAAATTCGTTCGATTTCTAAAGTAATGTTCAAATTGATAAGAATTTTCAATAAATCATTGTCTTATGGCTTTTAAAATAAAACTATACAAATAGCGTAAAACATTCCAAGTAGTCCATATAAAGTAAAAAGCCGTTGGAGATTTTTTTGAGTCGATTGGTCAGCACAAGACTTAAGATGTTGCTGGTGCATAAATGCAGAACGTGGTATTAAACCACTTCTTAACTTTATTCTCTTCATATGTAGTATCTGCCAACGTCGTAAGCAATAAGAATATTAAACTTCAAATAAGTACCCCCTCAAGTAAGAGAATTCAAGTATAAGAGATTTAAGAGGCTTTAAGACTTTGAAAGTCAAAGTAAAAGAGCTTACATTTTCAAAGAGGTGTTCATTAAAGAAAGAGAGTGGAGTAACCGCTCTTGACCAACTTAAAATTTTTTGGAAAACTTGTTTTGGGCCAACACATAAAACAAAGTAATTTAATAACAAACCAGCAGCATAACAAGCAAAACGAACATAACAAAATAAAACAGAACAATTGGGTACAGAAGACCTTAAGCAAATTCCTTTAATATTTTTTGTAAAGGGGAAAAAACAGTGCAGATAAAAAAAAGTCTGAAGTAATAATAGAAAAAACTATCTATTAAGGGTATTATCGTTAGCGTCGCCAAAAATTTAGTGAGTCTTAAATTTCAATTAAAAAAGTATTTCTACCACCACACTGCATGTTGGCTTTTTTGACCTAACCACATTTAATTTGGCAACTGTTATTTAAACAGCTTTCTGTGTAGCATTTACAGCTTACACTTGCATGGGAGGTGCCACGCCTTCATTTCGAAATTTGCAAATTTGTTTGTCTTTTGCTAGATTGACCTATTTCTTGTATATCACAATAAAGCATTTTTATGCTCTCGTTTCTGTAGAGGGTGCCACGCCTACCCATAGAAATTACCTTTAGATCTCAATAAAGTCAAATTTAAAACATTTTTTTCGATATCATCACCTTCAATCATTAAACTCCGGCACTTGCAAAGTAAATTTACTTGATTTTCATTAAGGGTATGAGAATGTCAATTGTATTGTATCGAATCGAATGGTAGTGTTTGAGTTGAATTGAAATCGAGAGAAGTATTCGATTTGAACTCGAAACGAGCTTACGAATCATGCGAATAGCACGTATAGTTCAAATAATTTCAATGGTTCTAATAATTCAAAAAGTTTGAGTTATTAGAATTTGAATTATACGAATTGTTAGAACCATTCGAATTGATCGAACCATTCGAACTGTTCGAACGATCCAAATTACGTTCTCGAACTTCCAACTGTTTGACTTATTAGAAATGTTTGTATTATGCGAACGATTTAAACTACTCGCACTATATAAACTATTCGAAATATTCAACTTATTCGAATTATTCGGGTCATTCCAATTCTTTGAAAAATTACGATTCTTTTGAATTCTTCAATGTATTTGATATTCAAATGATTGAATAACTCTAAGAGTCAGAATATACTCGAATATTTTGTACACCCCTAATTTTCAGCTTTTCGTATGTTTTATTTACTTATTGGTTTTTTTTTAATTTAATTTTTTGTATTCGTTTGCGGCCCAATTCTTTGTGGTTTATATTTAAAGCAAAAAAAAGGCCAAAAACCTGTTACAAAGAGAAAGGAATGCATTCTTTCACAGCGTCGAGTTTCATATTGCCTGCTTCTTTCGTTCTCCTATATCTACCCTTGTCCCTAACTAAAATAAAAAAAATTTTAGTAAGATGGGAAAAATGCAAATCTTTATAAACAACAAACATTAAAATGAGGGAAATAAAACCGCAACCACGTTTTTCTTGTTGTTGCTGTTGTCGTTACTGTTTTAGTTGTTGGTTAAGAAAACAAGGTAGTAAAGACAAAAACAAAAAAAAAACAAAAAGAGACATGGACAGCAGAAAGACATTGGACACAAAAATAAAATCCAACTGACTAAAATAACAACCACAAAGAAACAAACGCAAAAACAATAAAGTCAGGGGCAAAAAGCAAAACAAAAAATCAAATTTAATGGAATTTAAAATACAACATACATGAAAAAAATAAGCTTTGAAGCTGTAAACAAAAATAACAACAATACGGCAAAATCGTAGACGAAAAATTAAATAGGGTAAAAGGATGCAAATCAGAAAAACGATTACCACAAAAAGAAAAAACTCTCAAGTTGGCAAAATAACCATTATTACTACAAGGCGTTAACCTTGGACGGTATATTTTAAAAATTTTTAAGTTTTTTTTTTCGGTATCACTTTATGGAATGAATTTTGAAACACAAATTTGGAGAGCTAGCCTTTTTTGAGAGAAATGGATTTCTACCTAATTTCAATAAAATTACTATACGTATAAATGGACTTTTTTCTATTTAACTGAGCTTACTCCTTACTTCTAATATCTACATACATATGTATATGTATGTAAGTTTCATTCATCGCTAAATAGAATCATCAGTGACCTTGGGTCGGTGAGTGAAAATTTGTAAGCCTGACATGCTTTCCTCTTTGCATGGATTTGTTAAGTTTTTTTATTTTAATTTTATTTATTAATTGTCAGTAAGAATTGCAATTAGTAAAAATTTCCTAAAATTTTTCCTAAATTCTTACTGTAACATTTTTATTTTCTATGACGTCATAATTTTTTTCCGTTTAACAGCAGTTTCATACAAAATTACTTGGAATAAAAAGTTCTTAAAATGAGCCAAAAATCACAATAAATAATTTTTAAATTTTACTGTGGAATTTTTTTTTAGGCGGATAAAATGTATGACCTCATACACTGAGAAAACAATTTGTTTGAATAAAAGAAATTATATTTCATATAGAGCACTTAACTATTTGATTGAGTTAAACATAAAATAATTCAACCAACACTCACCGCTATTTCATTCAATTACAATATGTTTGAATCAAATAAATATTTGATTGCTCTATGTCAAATATGCATTTTTTATATTCAAACATCGTTTTCACAGTGTGGAAAAAAAATTCAAGACCAACTCCATTGTAAATTTAAGAAACGTATTCGGAACAAAACTCACAAATTTACGCCCGACGTTCTGTTTTAAAAAAAAAAATCTTCAATTTTTACATCCACTAGTCAATTTGTACTGCCTAAGTCAGCTCATTGTTTTTGGGTGTACAATAGGAAGGTCTTATCTCACAAATAACACGAAAATAAAACCCTTTACGCTTATAAGAAAATAATCAAATTGTTGTCCTTTGTCAGTTATAAAGCACAACGATTTTATACAGGAGGGAAATTGAAAATCAAAATATATGTAAAATTTTTTCATGGTGCAAAAAATTTAAAGTGAATGAAATTGGATTTAAATTGGTTAAGCAGACATAACTAGTACATGCAAAAAAGTTGAAACCTTAAGCGCTTAAAAGTCTCCCAACATCGCTCTTTGATATTTTTATTTTTTTTTTTTTTTTTTTAGAAAACGAACAATAAAAAACACAATTATCATGACTTGTATTTTAAATTGGCTATTACTTTCATTATTTAACATTTGAAATTTTTCCTTAACAAGACAAGACTTAAATGCTTAAAACTTATAAGTGATAACTTAAGTGAATAGAAATGTTAAGAAACAAAAAAAAAGATTAAGACAATAAAATCCCAGCGGCAAATATGTTATAAACAACATCGATGAATAGTTATATTCATTGTAGGCAGTAATGCTCACAACTCTAGCCACAGTTGTAAATTCCTTTTACAAAGCGATGGCCGCTTTGTAGGCAGATTGCCTACATCTCTAAATACAATGTGTAACAAACGAAAGGTAGATTGTCTTAAAACATCGCTTACTAAGTGCCTGTATAGTTTAACATACAAAATATGCAGCCAACAGGCAAGACCCCTTACATCTCCATATAGAAAGCAAGCAGACTGCCTACAACTTCATATACAAAGCAGGCAGCCAGCAATCAAATAAACAAAATATCTCAGTAACAATTTCATTTGTGAAACAAACAACACAAAGGGTATAGCTTGTAATACATGAAAAATCAGAGTACTTCATCGATTTGCCGCTGGGAATGATATTTTTTATAAAATGATTCTCTCACCGCAATAAATTTTCCTTTCAAATCTAATTTTATTTATTTTGGTTTTAAAAATATTTGAAACAGAATTGTGGAGATTTGCATTTTCAGCGAAATTTTTTTTTTTTTTTTTTTTTTTTCTTTTAAAGAATCATTTTATTTGCAATCTATTCTATGGATAATAAGCAAATATAATAACAATATTCATCTTAACTTAAATTATTGATCTCCAACGAAATCAATACAAATTATATACATTGAATTGACTTATACGTATTTTTTTTTAAATATCAAAATATTTCTTAATACTGCCTGTAATTATTGCCTAAGAGGGAGATCAAGAACATGCAATCTTTTCAGTCTTCTAATTTCGTCTGTTTCATCGAGAAGAGTTATTGCTAAAGGGTTCACATGGTTGCGTAGTCTATCGAGATATTTAGCACTAAATTTTTTAACTTCTTCTTTTATAAATGGAATGTCAAGATCATTATGTATTGAGTTGTTAGTTACAAACCATGGTGCATTAGTTATTGATCTTAAAGTTTTTGACTGAAACCGCTGTAAAATCTCTAAGTTTGAATTACAGGTTGTACCCCAAAGCTGAATCCCATATGTCCAAACTGGTTTTAACAAAACTTTATACAATAAAAGTTTGTTTTCAAGGCTTAGTTCAGATTTTGGTCCCATTAACCAATTAAGTTTTTTCAATTTTATATTCAAATGTTGTCGTTTGGCATTTATATGTTCTTTCCACGTTAATCTTCTATCGAGATGCATACCAAGATATTTTACACATCTAAATTTTGGAATTTCATTACCGTCAAGCATCACTGGTGGACATTCTCCCCTTTTTAAAGTGAAAGTGACATGAGCAGACTTTTCTGTATTAACTTTAATTAATTTAATTTTCAGCCACATGAGAAATACTCGTATGAACGTGGTTTGACAACAAGGAGTGGCAACTCCCATACAATACCTAAAACGTTATAGCTTCACACCTATAGCAGATTTTTTCTACGTTTTAGTAAGTCGGTTTTTTCGTAAAATTTCAACGAAACCGGACACAAATTCTGTTCACGGCTCTTACAGGTTTCAGCTAGGAAGCTCAAATTTTGTGCCAATTATTTTTAACCTTCATGCTAAAACATAGGCAAAAAAAATATACAATCAACAAAATAAACACCCTAATAAACATATACATACATATGTATACCATACATACATATGTGTTAAAGAATTTGCAATGATTTCTTTTCAAATAATACTGCAAACAGTTAAAAAAGGAAACAAATACAACGAATATAGAGAGAACCTATAACTGCAAAGTACAGAGAAAAATGTGGAAAAATCCTTTCCTGTTTATCTGAAAAACATCAAAAAAAAATATTGTATTAAAAACAAAAGCACTGAAGGAAACGAAAGAATAGAGAACAGGTTTCAATAAATTGCATTGCTATACGGCAGTAATGGCTAGCCCGCAGATAGTGTCGAGCAGTGACCACAAGCTTGGTGGTGTGGACATGAAATCGTTGTTTGCGCAAAGCGAAGCTAAAGTGTCTGAAGGAACATGCAGGAATGCAGATATGTTAAGAGCATGTACATATGAAGAGCAGTTAAGCTTTATTTTTTTATTTATCTAGGCTTCCAAACTAACATAGGAGCATCATAGAAAAAGCAATTCAAAAACAAAATTGACTGATAAGTTATGTGCACAAAATTATGTAATGTTCTGTGGCAAGCAAAAACAACATCTAGTTGTGTCAAATTTTTTTGATAGCTTCTTTTTTTTCGCTTAAAATAACCCAAAAAAATATGGAACAAATTAAGTAACACTTCATAAATTGACATCAGTTAATTTAGTTGGCCTCATTATTTTTGTTCTGATGTCAGCACCGCCAGGAGAAGGAGACTGAGTAGTGATATTTTCTTGAAGGCTTAGAGCAATTCGTATTGGTTTCAAGGAGCCCGTGAATTGTTTGTGGGAGAAACTTTTTTGTCATATTTCAGGTACCACTAAGAGAGCTGGGTGGGAAACATTCCTTTGGGAATTGAATTCCTCGAAAATTCTTATTCCTAGGAATAAGAATTTGGAATTGAGCTTTTTGATTCATTTGTCAATTCAATTCCTGAAAACAAAATTTTGATATACTAAAATTTTCTTTCCATATCAAAGAATTGGAATTCGGTATTGACTGTTTCAGTTTCATGGTAGGAATGATTCCTATGTCGATTCTCTTACTGGAATCGAAACTCGGCATTGAAAAATTGAAAATTTTAACTGAGCATTTTTCTACGTTTAGTGGAAGTCAATCAATTTTAACACCAAGCGCTTAGTTGCAATGAATTTCAAACTCCTCTAGCACCAAACGTTAAGTGGTAATGGAAATAAAATCCCTCTTGTAATAAACGTGGAATTCAAATTCCTCTGTCAATTAAGAAAAAATTTAGTGAAAATTTTTTCCCAACAATAAAATTTAAGTGCAGATGTTTGAATTTCCTTAAAATCCAAAGCATTTTATTAAATTATATCATTAATGAATATTTATAACTTGAATTTATTTTGAAAAGAATATAGTTTTATTTGAATTGAATGCAAAACTTTAATTGAACTTATTTCCATTTGGGAAATAGTTTTAGGAAACGACTATGGTTCTTAGTACATATGTGATGACCATAGTATTCGAATTGTAGCAAAAACCCTTCAACGTTTCGATAAATATACCTTTGTCGTCTACGACAACGCAGATCAAAATATTTGAGTCAAACGTGAAGCCAGGAGTGGTATCCGCTAAGGTGAAACTTGATAGTTAACTATTGCACTTTTGCTCTCCATAAGATTGTTTATCGCTTGCTTTGATTTGATAGCTATTTAGGCGTCGTTTTTAAAAAAGACAATCAAAAAGTCGACAGTCGACTATCACTTTAGTGGATATCACCCTAGGTCTTCTGTACAGCTGTGAAACTTGGTTAACCAACAGCACCCTGTCAAACAATTTGAAAGTACATATATACAAACAATTGTTGTTTAATGACCTAGGATCATGAATTGCTCACCCGATGCCGCCAAGGTTCGATTACCATTCAAATAAAATGGCGAAAATTAATTTGGCCACATATTGCGAAAATTTCCAGCTGAAGTCTGATGACAAGCATTGAAGCGAAATCCTCAGGCTAGCAGAAAACGTATATGTCCTAAATAATTGTGGAAACAAAAGCTGGAACAGGAAATATGTGAATCGGGGAAATGTTGGAAAGAATTTAAGGCAATCACTGCTGAAAGTGCACGTTGGAATAGTTTTGTGGAGGAGATAAAGGGTACAAGAGAGTGACATAAAATAAATACCTCATCAAAAAATGTGTCTTATTAAAATGAACCCCTCAAACTTCCAATAAAAATTCAATTTAATTGCAAATGCAAACCATTATCTTTTTAAAAAAAAAGAGGGTACCCAGGGCAATAGTTTAAGAAAAACATGAGCCACCCTACTATGTATGTAAATGGGCCAAATCTTATCGTACGGAATTTCAAAGGGCTGGAAATCAATCAAATTTTTATCTTCTCCACAATTTCTTAATAGTATATTTGTTTAAAAACTTACATTTCGTTTTGTCCGTATATATGAGGAACTCTCACTATTTTAAATTCCAATTTGTATGCAAAAATTGTGCACGTTAAAAATTATTAGAACTTTGTCTCGCGTGACATTTTTTCTTACTTTTTATTGTTTATTTTATGTTTTATTTAATTTTCTTTCCGCGCCGATATTTTATTCCACATTTTTTAAATGAATTTTTATCAAAACTAACACAAAAACGAAATTTGAAACTCACTTTGAAATTCTAAACTCAATAATTGCACAATAACTACTCTGCGGCGGCCATTTTAACTGCAAAAACAAAGGCTCAAAGCTCTGCTAAAAACTAAAAAGCTACGAAAAATTGTCATCTATCCTACCAACTTACCCAAAAAGCTTCCACAAGCTTTTAGCGCATACTGCACAAAACCAAACAATACAACTTGATTTCTTTGCGACAACATTAGTGTTTACATCAAATTTTTAATACAACTATTTTATTTGGAATTTAAAATTTACATTTTACTTAAAAATTTTTCCTTGAAAATTTCGATTTTCTCATGTTGAATGCATTCCAAAAAAACAACATTGTACGCATAGATAAAAAAGAAAAAAAAGGCCTGTTTCTAGGCCATCTCCTGCACAAATCGTCGTGTTGATAGTCTACTTCAACTTCTTCTTTGGGCGCAAGTTGTTGGTGTGTCCACACTTCTTCTTGCGACAGTTGGTAGCTCTTGGATGCAGACGTGCATAGCATTTGCGGCAAATCATTTTGTCGCAATTGTATTTTTGTGCCAAAATACGCAAGGATGGTTCAATGATACCACCACGCAGACGAAGCACCAAGTGCAAAGTTGATTCCTTTTGAATATTGTAGTCGGAAAGTGTGCGCCCATCTTCCAATTGTTTACCAGCGAAAATCAAACGTTGTTGATCTGGTGGGATACCTTCTTTGTCTTGGATTTTTGCCTTGACATTTTCAATTGTGTCAGACGGCTCCACCTCCAAGGTGATGGTCTTGCCGGTTAGGGTTTTAACAAAAATCTGCATTTTGTGTTTGTTTCTGCAAAAAATAAATAGAAAACTGCACTTGAATTTCACATTAAATATGTAAGTTGAGAGAAGCACACAGGGCGCTGACGACGTGTGTCAAAATTTATAGGTTATGTTCGAGAGCGAACTAAATTCATTAAATTAAGACGTATTTCTACAAATAGTTCGACAAATTTACCAAACTTTTGTGAGACACTACTTTAATTTTAAGTTTAACGTTATTAAATCGCAGCAAATGCGTTTATTTTCTGCAAAATAATATAATTTATAACTTACCTTCAGAAACGTGCAGCTCAACGCTAATCACAAAACGAAAAAGGAAATTTAAAAGATGATGGGAAATTATTTGACGTATACACTCGTTGCTTTCGTTGAAGTAACAACGCGTTGCCAACTATGTTATTTATTTACTCGTTACTGCAATTTTGCTTGTTGCCGTAAAAGATTCTCACATATACCTTATTTACAAGCAGCGTCGACTTGTAGCACCGCCGCACAATTTCGCTTCTATTCAGCCACTATACACGCACATACTCCGGCGCTGAAATGATGTTGTGGTCAAAACAAGTAAAATTTAACAAAAATAGTTTGCTACGACGTAGTCTAAAATTAAATTGAAACTATAAATTTTTTCTCATATTTTACATATTTTCAAATTCATTTATGTTAAATTTTAAGATTTATTGTAGCTTAGTGCTATTTTAAGCAATTATTTACTTAGAAATTAATTTAAGCATTTATGACACTTAAACGCCGACACTCAAATCTACATTCACAGGACAACGAACTTATGCATCGAATTATAACACCGATGTAGAAATACCGAACTACAACTCCCACGTATCTAGCATTCACACATTTAAAAACTACTCCACAGTCTTACGCTGACGCTCATATTCGATGTAAGTGAATAGCGTACTATATGCTTGAGAATTGTGCGGCATAAGTACCATACCATCTGTCAACTATATATTAGAATTAAAAATGTCCAGTCTTAAGAGAATCCACAATCATTATGTTTATGATACGATTCTAACCGTTTTTATTTTTTATGGGAATTGAAGGAACTCGCCATTGATCGTGGACGTCAGAAAAATTTTGTGGAAATATTTTTCATTGTGACGAGATAAAGAAAACATGAGATAATTTTTCTATACTTTGATTTTAGAACTTTAATTGGTTACAATGACCCAAATATATCTGCCATGCAAAACTCAGTATTCTTATTTTAACTTTCTTGCAGCCCTGAAAACTCTATCGCCACCAACTTCATATGGGAATTTAAAACATGTGACACGAATTCACCTTAAGAGAGTGAATTAGATTTTCCTCAATTTTCTTATTTCTATTCTGTTCTAGTTTATCAAAATTTTAACCTGGTGAATTAAGATTTTCCTTAATGTTCTTTTTTTTTCTCCACTAGTATTAATCAAAATTTTATCTTTTTGATATCAAAAGAATTTGATAAGCAACCAGATATTGGATTAAATTTGTGTGGCGTGTCGTTTTTGTGTAGTGTGAATGACTTTCAGAAATTCGAGCGGGCGAGCGGGTGCGTGGCGAAAATTCATTGACATTTTGTAATAAAAAATTCTCATTGTCAAAAAATTCTCACGTCGAGTAGCTAACAAACGAAAAAAACTGCAGAAATTAAAATAAATAATTTGCATTTTGTGGAAAATGAATTCGCTGTAAACTAAATAATCAGAGTTTATTCAAAGTATTACGATTGTGATTAGTTAATAATATAGATAAAACTAGAGAAAATATGCCAAATGACACACAGGAAACCGGGGGTGGTGAGGTGAGTTACAAATAATTAAAAATTAAACTAAAATAAACTAAAACCGGGCCACATCAGAAAACTTAATTAATTACACGCTTGCTATTGGTGGATTACCTGTTCGCGTGTATGATTTTTGAGCACAACTCCCTACGCTGTATTGACATCAAGCTTTCGCATATTACTTCGATTCTCATTATGTAGTGTACTTCCACGCCAGACCAATTGAAGACCAATTGCTGATTAGGGCAGGTACTAAAGAATACAAAATCATTAATCCAAAAAATGATAAGAAATTGTAAGAAAAGGATTCGAACATATAATTGACCAGTATTTTCCCGAAACTGATCTCGCAGAGATAAGTTCGACAAGACAAAATTATGATGATGTCAGCGACGATAAATTTTCGAGACTTTGCATTCGAAAAAATTAATTCCATGGAAACAGCAGACCCCATTCCCCTTAGTCAAATCACATACATTTTTTAATTATAATTTGAGTGGGGTCTGATGTTTCCAGAGAATGAACATTGTTCTTGAGATTGCAAAATCTCCTAAATTTATCACTTCTAATGATGGTCAGCAAAATTGCCCAATGTAATCAATCAAAAATGGAACATAATGTTATTCACCACATGGACGACATAAGTAGAATTGGCACTGGTGGATCGTGGTCGATGAACCTAAAATACTTGTTAGTCATATTCGACAGTGTATTCATCCTCAGCACACGTCTCTATAGTTTGCAACAAATTACGAAATAGAACAAGTTACTCAAGTTACTGACAGTAAACCGTATGGTCACAGTAAAAATCCTCTGGAATTTTGTCCTCAATATTGCAACAATCTGTCTGCTTTTGTCTTCAGAGGACATCTACATAAAGAGGCTTAATTCCTTCAGTACGAGAATATAACTGTCTCGAAACTGTTTAAGTTAGGAAGCCATAGAAAGAATGATCCCAACCGCAGTTTAATGGAATGGAAACTTTTATTTAAATACATCAGTGTATTTACGACAATACTTGAACAAAATTTAAGACTTGATCTCATTTTTTTCTTCTACGCAAGGTTTTTTTTAAAACGAGTTTTATCACCTATGGAACATAATCGCTCTCGTTCACAAAAATTTCCCTTCGGTATTCCCTGCAGTTTTGAGGAACATAACCCCCCCCCCCCCCCCCATAATACCGAGTGCGTATTGTGTAACAATTTCAACTGTTTTTCTTCGCACATTTTTAAACAAAAAAAAATTTATTTTATTCTTTCAGGTAGCGCCTGCAGCCGATGCCGATGCCAACGGTGTTGATCCCGCTCAGGCACGGCAACCAACCAAACTCGAATCGTTTTTTGCATTGACTAAGTCACTGATGCTGCGCGCTCTCATTATCTACTTTGTCAGTTCATTTTTCCGACGACCCGCCACTACACCCAACGATACCCAAAGCAAAACACCGGCTGAAGTTGGTCCAAAACTGAATGCCTGGAATTATTTTGAAAATGGTACCCTATTTGATCTGCATGTTTGGCTCTCAGAAAATGCAAATAATGTAAATTTTCAACAAAAATCAAATCTCATTTGGCTACAAGAAGATTTAACCTATGGTGATTGGGTTACAGGGCCAAGTAGTGATGGCACTTACCGGCATAGTATTAAATTGAAAGCGTCACAACAATTAATGCAAAATGGCTCCATTTATCTGCATACGTATGTGACACGTGCTGGAGAGAGTCCTGATGCCAATAGTCCGCACTATGCAAAGAATGGCCACATGGGTTATCAACGAAAAATGCTGAATAAATACAAACGTATACGTGTAAATCGCAATTACAATCTGCTTGCTGGTGAACGCGAACGTTTAGAACAAGAGCTTGAGCAGGCGGTGCTGAAGGATACTATCGTATCCCATTGGCATCCAAATCTTACCATCAACTTGGTTGTCGATCAAACGAACTGGGCTCAGGGCAGTGTTCCAGCGCCATTAGATGAGTTTGTGAAGTTTGTTGATGCTGGCAAGACGTATTTACCTATTCTGTTCGTCAATGACTACTGGAATCTGCAGCGTGAATATTTTCCCATCAATGAAACAACGCCAGAATTGGAGTTGCACATTACCTTTCAACCTTTGAGTATGTTTAAGTGGCAGTTATATGCAGCACAGCAGATGAAAAACAAATGGGCTGGTAATATGCTGGGCGAGTTGATGAATTCCGGAGCACCAGAGGTAAGAGAAATCAATAGTGACACAGTTTGTTTTTACCTTTCTTAACTTGTTTTCATTTGTGATATTTTTTTTATAAAAACGGCCTATAAAACTTAACAAAACATTCTAACCAAATTTATTTTATCATTAAACATTTACAGGAATCTGATGAAGATCAAGACTCGCTAAAAGAAACCATGCTGGACACAAATATATATCTGCTAGGCATCACCATAGCCATTTCTATACTTCACTCCGTTTTCGAGTTACTGGCCTTTAAAAATGACATACAGTTCTGGAATAATCGTCAATCATTGGAAGGACTTTCAGTACGCTCAGTATTTTTCGGCGTTTTTCAATCGCTTATTGTACTTCTATATGTATTAGATAATGAAACCAACTTCATGATACGTATGTCGTGTTTCGTAGGCCTTGGCATTGAAGTTTGGAAAATAAACAAAGTTGTCGATATCGATTACAATACGGATCAAAAGGTTCTGGGTATTCTACCACGTATCAGCTTCAAAGACAAAGGCTCATATTCGGAGAGTTCTACCAAAGATTATGACAAACTCGCCTTCAAATATCTTGGTTGGGCATGTTTCCCGCTGCTCGTTGGGTATTTTGTATACTCGCTGTTATATAATGAGCATAAAGGTTGGTATTCATTTGTGCTCAATATGCTTTACGGTTACCTGCTGACATTTGGCTTCATTATGATGACGCCACAACTGTTTATCAACTATAAAATGAAATCGGTCGCCCATATGCCATGGCGTATGATGACCTATAAATTCTTGAACACATTTATCGATGACATTTTTGCATTTGTCATCAAAATGCCGACAATGTATCGTCTGGGCTGCTTCCGTGATGATATTGTTTTCTTTATTTTCCTCTATCAACGTTGGCAATATCGTGTCGACTTAAAACGTGTTAATGAATTTGGCTTCTCTGGTGAAATGGAACAACAAAAATCCACCGGCAAAATACAGGCAGATCCAAATGCACCTAAGGAGGCGATTGAAGCTGCTGCACCTAAACCAGCAGAAGAGAAGAAAAAGGATTAGAGCAGTAGCACCAATATATTATTGGTCGGCAGCTATAGTTGTTGTGTTTTTTCTTCTGATTTTCTTTTTGTAGTGATTCTAGCATAATAAAACTTTATTTTAAGTTGCCAATTTAATTAATTTCTAATGACATTATTATTTTTTATTATTGAAAAAAAAAGACAATGATTTCAATTTGAATATGGTTAAATAACAAAATATAAGAATTTATTAATTTTCTTCCAATATGTTTGTAAATTAAAATATGTATGCACAAAAAGATCGCGTATATTATGAGTATTTGGATTTTGTTATTCATTTGCATTTGTATATTTTTTGTAGCCTGAGGCCTGCTACAAGTGGAAATGCATTTCTAAATAAATTATATAAGTAAAGCCCTGTATATCCAATAATAATAAAAAATTAATTAATTTATAATATCATAGGAATATTAGCTGAATTATTTTTGGTGTATTTAATCTACAGAAACAAAGAGGAAAAATAATAAAATTAAAATTATACATGAAATCTAGTTTTTTCGATTTATAAATTTTATCGCAATGATGTTATCACTAAAGTCGTTCACTTATCTGAATGAACTTAAGTTGATGTAAACATAATAAAGATAATCGCGTTAGTTAGTTAGATAATCAACAAATCGTCACGTGAGTCCATATATGTCCTAAAAGTCGACAACTTAGCCGTCCACTTACCCTAACATACTAAAATTTCAAGAAAATTGGGAATGACACCGTTAAAGTAAATAATTCATCCCATGCTAAATTGGTTCATCCTAACACGCTACGGATGAACAAGTTTGGCCTAGCAAAATCTAGTTTATCCTAAAAACTAGTTTGGCCGGTAACATTTATATACACATTTATTTATCTAAACAAATCGAAATACCAAGCAGGAGACTTGTAAGTAAATCGCAAATAACATATTCAACAAGTTCAAGCTCTCGAAGCTTATTGCATTCGGAAGTTTATATGATGATCATTTCGAATGCACTCATGCATACCTCTAATATGTATGTCTATGCAAGAATACAGTATAAATGTTTTTAGCAAAATTTATCGGTAAGAAATTGTCTACTTTAATCAGTTATACAAGATGAATCAACTTTCGTTACATAGATTTTTTTTTCTACCAAATGAAAAACTGCAGTCAAAAGTTTTCTGAACATCTATGGTTAATATATATTGCAGGATTTGGTATACTTATTTGTACGCTCGTCGTGGTTAAAAAAATAATTAATATTACCGAAAGAAAAGTATGCCATCAGTGGGACACCTTGGCATTTTGATAGATTCCATCTCTGCCAGATATGTGGATTGTTGACAGTCAACGAACGATCACAATTGGAACTTGATGCGATAGCGAGAGAAAAACAAAACGAGACAACATGATTTTTCCTAAACGTAAGAGAATTTAAAATGGGCTGGAAATGGGTATTGCGAGTTTGTGAACGTTCAATTTTTAGTACTTAATATTCTGAAAGCTAATAAGTCAAGCTATCATATAAGCCTAATTAAAAAAATTTGTTTTTAAAAAAATGTTAAAAAAATGTTAAAAAAAATGTTTAAGAATCGAAATATTTTTTTTGATAAAGACCGTGAAAATATCTATTGGAATCATTCATTACAATTCCAAATTTACAAATGAAATCCAACTACTGAATTTTCAAAAAAAATGTTCGAAAAAATGTCAAAAATTAAAAATCTTACACCTCTGAATTTTGGAAACTAAAAACGATGGAACAAAGTCCTCCAGGAATTTAATCAATCTCTACTAGAACGACAAATAACCCAAAATTTAAACAATATCGGTGAAGTAAAAAAATTTAACCTGGTACGCCTTGCAAATTTTGTTCCATATACGACGTATACCGTTGAGTGATTACACGTCACAACTTTTTGAATCTATTTTTTTGTCGAAAACCGTTAGTCTATCGAAAAAAATTAATTTAATATTATTTGTGGGAAATTTTCTAATGATTTGAATTATTTTTCGATATCAATGACCGTTAACGAAATTTTCACGAAAAACTGTTTTTGGCGACTTTTGAGCCCGTGTAAAACTTTAAGCGGCACACATTGCGATGGGGACTTTTGGGACTTTGCTTGGAGACAAAAAAGGAAGCTTAATACGAAAATCCAACTTTCCCCTAATTTTTCCGAAGTTTGGCTATTTTTTTGTTTTTACTACAGATAGTTTTGACATTTGATGGATAAAAATATTTATGTGAAAGAAGAAGCATTTTGTATCGCATCAAACTTTGACAATTGAACCATATATCGAAATACGTGAATTGAAACAGTTTTTATTTCCTATAAAAAAGTGCTATTAATTTAAGAAAATATAAAAAATATAGAACCTAGTTTCCAAAATATAAGAATTTCGTAAAATCTTAACATATTTGTTCGATTCTAAAGAGGAAAAGTGAAAAGAAAAGTTGTAATTTGAGACGGTGGCTCGCCCAAAACAAGAACAAGAAAAAGTAAAATGTTGACGTATGACCATTATTGAATTGTTTATATGCTCGGACCACCACCAACAACGGAGCACCATTTCAATAACAAACATCTGGCTACAGAAAATGCAAAAAATTACATTAAAATAAAAAAGAAAATTTTTTTCAATTCAATATTAACAAAATAAAAATGTATTCCGAGTGGGTTTCACTATCGGCGCAAATTTCCGCCAACAGCTGCGGTGCACAATCTTGCAGCGTTCTCAATAAATTTCCTGCTTCCGCTGGACGTGAAGTTGCCGTCTCTGTGGTTCGTCAATTGGCCACTAATTTGGGTATAACACAAAACGCTGAACCAAGTCATTTGGTCAAGGATGAAGAGGTTGGTTAAGTTTGTGTTGTGCAGTTTCAAGGATATGAAATTTGCTTCTTTTATTGTTATTTCCGTAGGTCACTTGGTGCATGGATGTAATTTGTTTTGGTCTTTCTCTACCGCTGCTAGAACATGAAACTATTAAGGATTGCGTTAATGTTTACTGCGAATGGATGACTGCGTTACATCCGCAGCCACGTATTAGCGTACCGAAACCAATTTGTGAGAATGCCAATATGTATTGTCGCAAAATCATTAGTCACTTTCATAATTTATTTGTTCCGCGCCAAGGTGAAAGTAAGTTTTTGCTAGAAAATAAGATAATATTGGTTATTTTCATTCCGAGCAGCGAAATTTTAAAATAATCTTGATTATAACACTGGAATATAATTATTATTTTTTTGTTGCTCAGACTAAACTATGCACTCCTTTTGTTTCCCGGGGATATTAAAGAAACTAACATGATAGATAGTAGCCTCGAATGTTTAATTTTCAAATTTATATATAAGATATACTACCCGTATCGTATTAGTTCTGCTATGAGCCCTGTTGTCCAATCGAGCCCATATTTTGCTAGGTTACATACATAAGTATATTCATGCATCAAATTTAAGTCTTAAGTGTTTTTATTGTATGGGAGCTGTCACGCCTGTTTTCCAATCTCAATATATAACATTTTAAGTGTTTCAGCTGCTGATATTTAACTGTTAAAGAGTAGTTTTATTTTGTATATTTATTTATTGTTACATCGCTTTTTTGCTGCTCACTCGCTAAACCAAAAACTGCTAATAGGTATATCCAATTTTCACTTCTTTGTGAAACAACTGGGCAAAGCAAAAGAGAAAAATCAGCAAAAATGCCATGTCAATGTGAAAGCTATTTTTAAAAACGCGATAAATAAAAACCCTTTTCAGAACAACTGGTTATTTTTTTCATAGAATGAGAATAAAAAAATAGACTTAAAGCAAAAATTCTATTGTGCACATTTCAGTTAGAATCAAATTCTCAATTTTTCCCCCATTCTGGATTTTGAACGAACTAGGTTTTAAGGTCTATTTTAAAGTTCTGTTGATTATAGTTTAGGTAATGGAGAAATCGTCTAAGTATTATCAAAAAAATAAAAATTAAAGTTACATTAAAAAAATTAAATTAAAAATAGACTTCATAAAAATCAAAAGAAAATTTCGTAAGATTTAGTTAAAATTTGATGCGAAAATTCCCCCAAAAAATCTTTTCAAATAGACATTTAACGTCATTATGAACGATTTGGATTCAGCACCTAAAAATCATAAATACATAGCAATCCATAGTCTGATCTGAGTGAACAAATAAAGAAAAAACTTTTTTATATAATCCGGTGTAATGAAAAGAATTATAACCTTGGGAATCGATAAGGTCGTGGCTATGCAGGCGATTACGGTCACAAAGTGTTGTTGCTTTTAATGTAAAATAAAAAATTGAGAGAGAAAATTTTCTATATAACATTAAAGGCAACAAAAATTTGTGATCGTGCCGTCATTAAAATCGTGTGCAACGTAACAACGGCCTTAATTGGAATAAAATTGACCGATATACATATGAATTTATTAAATATTTTAATTTTAAAGTAAATGCTTATAAAAAATAAATTTAAAATTTTAATAAGTTTTAATATAAATTTTCAAGTCTTACCATTCATATATCAAAGCTCAATGGGTAGGTGCTTTTGCTAGTTATATTATTAATAATTCTCCTCAAATATCCGTTATTAATAAAACCTATCCTTGTTTTATATAGGTGCCGACACAATCAATCGTCAAGCTGTACTCTGTCACCGTGTCCTACGTACACTACAGCAAACCGCACAAATTTGTCAAACTTTGGATCGAAATACTTGGGAATCATTGCTACTCTTTTTGTTGGCAATAAATGAAATATTACTAGCGCCACCAACTGTGAAAGATGATGTAGGGGATCAATTATGTGAACGCGTGCTCTCTGTACTCTTCGAAGTTTGGCTTTTGGCATGTGTGCGTTGTTTTCCCTCGCCATCGCTGTGGAAAACATTACAAGAATCATGTGCTATGTGGCGACATCGTGTTGCTTTAGTTGATCAATGGAATCGTGTTAACATGGCGCTGACAGCACGTTTGCTTGAATTTACCTATGGCCCGGCATTCCCAGAATTAAAAATATGTAATTATATATATTATAAAAGTTGTCTAATTGTATTTTTAAACATTTCTACTTACACAGCTGATGAAGATGCACAACTTATACCTGCAACTATGACAAATGATTGTGTTGCTCAAACTTGGTATCGATTCTTGCGTACAATTGGCAATCCCACAATGCTCTGTTCACCGCATATAATAAGTAAATCTTCACATTTTGTGCAATGGGCTTTAACACATGATAAAGGTGCTGAAACATATCAACATCCTTGTTTACAAGTATTACCGTTAATATTCCTGAAAGCTATTAAAGGAATTTCCAGTCAAGTAGATGCTTTTTTGGGTGAGTTACTTTTAGGTGCAAAAGAAACAAATGTATTGCATATATTTCAGCCATGATATTAGGGTTAAAAATTGCTGTAGATTATTTATATAAATATATGGTATTCGTATATATGTATGTATGTCTGCATTTATATAAGTCTTGAACTAAACAACAACTTTTAAAAAGGGTATCTCTTTCGATAAGTGCATATCATTAAAAATAAATCAAATTGCAATTAGAATTAAATGGATGATTTCAAAAAAAAAAGTAACGATTTTGATTTTAAATATAAAAATCAATTACTCAGTTGTTGATAATAATAATTATTATTGATAGAATGATAAATATCCAAAATTGCAATGATATTTGCAATAATTTGATCGAATTTTCAAATTTACCTCTCTATTACGTAAATTTATTTGGTATTTAATTGAAATATCAATATTATCGATTACAAGTTTCGGAAAATTATTGGTAACAACTTTCAATAAAAAATTATTTCAAATCCCTAATAAATACAGAAATTATGAGTTTTTTTGTAAAGTGCCAAAATGTTTTCAGTTTTTAAAGTTGAAGCAAAGACGGTAAGTTTACGAGACTAAGCAAGCTCAAAAATTCATTCACGAAAACAGACCCTGTTCCGCTCCATCAAATCACATAATTTTTTTGAGTGAAAATTTCGAATGGAATCTCCTATTTTTATTGTCTCCGGCTGCAGCAACTCGTTTTTTTCATTTATTTTAGTTTCTCATGCAAGAAAACGTCTTTAATGCATAAAAAAAAGAAAGTGCATTCAAGTTGACTAAATACAAACATAATTATATAATAGATATATTTTTTCAATAATTATATAACTTATAATGTGCACTTGCCAAAAGAATGCCTGTAAAAATGATTTGCTCATAACTTATCTCATATTGTATTTTCAACTTTTCTATTCTTTTCTACTTAACCTATCATATTTATCGTCCCCGCTGCCCTAATCGAAAAAAACAGGAATTTATATACCGCCCCCACATCAAAGTGACGAACAGATTATTACAAATCTACTTGATATACGCCTTTCATTAAATGAAGCTACTAGCGCCAACTATTCATCAACGCATAATTTTTTTCATCATAGCAGCAGTAGCGTACTAAACGCCAGTAGCGGTACCGCTGGCAATGGTGCGGTTTCTGCTACTGGTAGCACAAATCAACATCAACATCATATTCATCATTTTCCACATCCTCATTTGCATTTACATGGTGCTGGTCATTTTCTTAGAGAAAATTTCATAAGTCATGGTCATAGTAGCTCAGCTGGTTCAACTTTAAACACCCATATGATACATGGGAGCGCATCTTCACCAGGCGGTGCAAGTAATAGTTCAACTAGTAGTGCTAGTGGTATTGTTGGTTTTAATACCAGTGGTAGTCAATCAGCCGGTGTTGTTGGCTCAATTCCGTTTGGTACACCTTTAGCATCATCATCACAGGCATCGGTTTCAGCATCAGCTGTTGATGCAGCTGCTGCTGCTGCTCAGCATACACCACAATTATTGCCATATTCACCAACTCCACCATTGCAGCGTCGGTTGGCAAAAAGTTTTAGTGTTACTCCCACGATAACACAACAAAAGGGTGCGCAAAAGTTCAAGAGAACATTTATATTTCTTCTCTAGAGTGATGTGTGCTTTGTTTTTGCATTCAATTTTTTATTTTGTTAATAAAAGCACGATTTTCTTTTTGATTTTTTTCTGTTTTTCAGGGCACATTTAAGTTCCTTTGCGACGTTGTATCCATTTCTTTCAATTGAAATATTAAAAAAAAACAAATTATTTTTAACTTAATTCTAGATGTTTTATTTAAGCGCTGTAGTGTTGTACTGAACCCGCATTTAGTTTTAATTTTAATTCATTTATTTGTGAACTAGATGTCATGTTTGTCAACTTATCAGTTGCAATTAACAACGCCCTCTATTTAATTTTTTGCTTTATCACGTTAAGCTTCAATGCTTAACTAACCCAACATGCAATTACAGTATTTTGTTTAATAATAAATAATTGCTTTATTTTGTTTTTATCGCAGGTTTGAGCAAATCTTCACTTGTAGGTGGACGACCATCAAATACGCAAGCACCGTTGACACCAACTTCTGGTCCACCTTCTGCAAGCAGCTTAACATGTAAGCAACAAAATAAACTAGTAATATAAACTTCCATTTCTTATATTATAAAATTCTTTCTTGATAGCCTTACCTTCTATCGGCTTAGATCAACGTCCCCCACTTGCAGTAGCACGTCCTAAATGTAATAGTATTTTACATCTGTTTGGCGAATGGTTGTTTGAAGCAGCACATATTGGTGGTGATGCATGGCTAATCAACACAAAAAGTAAATAATTGCATAATTTTAGATAAATGCTTCAAATTCACTGATTACGAAAATTATAAATTGGAGTAATAACAAAAGTTATTTTTTTAGGGGGGACTATTATAAGTCTAAAACCCTTTGTTGATAAGCTCAGAATAGACACAATTTTGGGGACTGTTTTTAAAGGAAGTGAAAAGAAATAATGCAGAGAAAATATAAAATCATTTCAATTGTGTGTAAAATCTGAAATCGTTAGAGCTTTCTATGAAAAATCAAAAAATTCTATAAAAATTCATTTGTAATTTTTATTAACTTTATTTTATTATTAATTTTTAGAGCAAGCAACTGAAGCGAGCAAACGTCCATCCTCAATGATAATGGAAAATCGCAAAGGCAGCATTTCGCTATCACAGCCCAACTCATTAACTGATCCCACTAGTTTACCACCAACGCTAACCATCGATAAATATGAATCAGGACGTGCCGAAGCCATTGGTACACTTTGTAAAATATTTTGCGCTAAAAAAACTGGCGAAGAAATACTACCCGTGTATTTAGCACGTTTCTATATGGCATTACAACAATGCTTAAAAATTACTGAAGTCAAAGAATGCGACGAAACGCTAGCCAGTATATTATTGAATTCATCTGATCTATTTCGTTTGGATTTAGATGGCATACAGGTGTTGTTGCCGGGTTTTATTGCTGCTCTAGAAATAGTCTTACCTGATAAGGACTTAAAAATAAAATCACACGCACTGGCATACAATAAAACAGAATTGAGACGCGCATCAATAAATATTTTGCTGTCAATACTAGCGTTACCATTACATTTTCAAACATTGCCGATACGTGATTTGACAAATGGGTCCTCTGAGCGGTAATTTATTACAATTAAATATTTGTGTACTTGCTGAATTGTATTTATTTTTTAATTAAGAAGTATCATAACGTTTATACAATTGAAACCGCGCCTAATAAACATACTGATGAATGCCTTGCAAGTGGAAACCGATGCACAAAATACGCACATGCTGCTTGGTGGTCTACTGCTTACAGTGCAGGACTCTGTAACATTTGAGGAAACTGAACTGGCAGGCAGTGATCATTTACACGCTGGCTCACCAGCTCCACCACATGATAGCAATTTATTAAGTTCGGGTATGAAACAAAATGGGGCATCCTACAATGCAAAGACAATCAGCAAATATTTTATTTTTAGCAAATATTTTTGTAGATTTTTTTCTTTTGATGTATATTTTTTCTTTGCTTTTTTTTAATTTGTTTTTTTTTTATACTCTTTCTCTATTTTTAATTTTTGTTTTTCGATCATGCATAATCATGCAAAATTTTCCATTAACTGTCTGTCGGTCTGTCCACTTACAAAACTCTTTCATTGTCTGTCCTTCAACTTCCTCCTACATCCGCATGTAACATTTAATTATTCATTACATTCAATCAAAATTTTTATTCAGCTTGTTCAGAACGTTCCGCATCTGTTACCAGCGTAGGTAACACAAGTTTAGGTGGTCACAGCAATGCAACAATTGGCGCTGCTGCCGGCGCTGGTTCTTTAAGTGGCACCGGTGCTGCTGCTGGTGTGGGACGTGATAATTCGTCACAACATGATTTTCCCAGTTTAACGATATCCGATGATTTTCCCATGGAGTTGCTACATGAATTTGAAAGTGCTTCAGTTTATGGTAATTTATTTTTGTTGTGTTTTTTGATTTAATTTTCTTATTTTTGAGTTCATTTGCTATAGTTATTTTTGTTACGTTTATTTCTTTTAAGTGTTGAGTAGCTTAGTATTACTTATGTTGTTGTACTATAATACTCGTATGTTTTGTGTTTGAATTTTGTTTAAGACTTAAGGTTTATTTTAAATATATGCCTATTTCAGTAAATTTTTTTTGAGTATAGCAACTAGTAAAGTGACTGTAAGGTTTGCTTTTGCCTAATTTTGTTAAGTTGGGTATTTTCGCAAGTAATCGTTCGTTCGTCGTACCTTGCATAAATAGAGCATGTCAAAGTCTTACTATCCTTTTTAATTTGAACAGAGAATTCTAATGCTTTTTTTTTATTTACTTCGTCGACAGATAATGCACATGCTTTGTTTGTGCGTGCAACCTATTTAGTTTGTCATCGTTTGATTTCTTCATGGAAAACGGACTTGAATGTTTCGCTAGCCGCTCTAGAATTACTTTCAGGCTTGGCACGTCTACATATACGTGACTCAGGTACGTTAAGTAGGATATAAGGCGAGTTTTTATTTTCTTAAAAAAATACTAGCATATTTGGCATCGTCTTGCGTTTGTAAATATTACTATAAATATTGTATACTATGAATTACTAACTAAAAGATCCATTTTATATATGATACTTAAAAAATTTTTGTTAAAAAAATCTCAAGGTGAAAATCACTTATCTTTTAGTTACATTACTTTTTACCGAAATAGGTTTTGAACTTTATTGTATTGAAAAAATTATACTTTCGAGCAAAAAACAAAGTTTTAACGGTACAAAGCTAAAAAATATTGATAATATGGATGAAAAATTACAACCAAAAACATAAAGAGTCTTCCATAAAAATACGTGCTTGATTCCGCATGCTTAAGCAATTTCCAAACTGTTGCATCGCCAAAACTCAGTGAAATTTCCAGAATTCAGCAATACTTTACTTTCTTCAACACAATGTTTTTAAAACTAAAAAAATAAATCCCAATGTGAACTTAATTTCTCTTAACTACTTCCGTTCAGGACAGAGATTCCCACATAAAAATTCAATCATACGGACTCTAAATGAAACTTGATCTCATGTATGAAATTTAGATTTGTACTGGAAATTTTGCTAAAAGTGGTTAATTGAAATTTTGACTTATGAAATTCATCGGAAACGCACTAAAAATTTTGGAGTATGTATGGAACTTGGGCTCTTAAAACTTGATTTCTGGACTAATGTACATTTATGTATTTATATGAAACTTAGAAAACTATGCTCTTATAATTTAGACTTATGCCGTTGCGTGCGCTTGCTTTAGGCTTGCTTCTGCCACATTTTGAGCATAAACAAAAATTCACTTTAAAAAGTTAGAAAAATCTCTAGATATGCTAGAATTTTTGGCTCAATGGGATGTGCCACGCCCACCTGTCCAATTCTATTCACCACTTTTGTTACTTTGTAATTTTGTACCAAGTTTGATCACGCTATCGTTTCCACATTCATTTTTGAGACATTGGAGAGGAATGTTTTCACATCCGTTTTTAAGACAGTGGTGAGGAATGTTTCCACATTCCTTTTCAAGACTGTTGTGTGGAATGTTTCTACATTAATTTTTAAGACAGCGGAGAGGTATGTTTCCACATTCATTTTTAAGACAGCGGAGAGGAAAGTTTCCCTCTAATGACATCGTGTGTAAAAAAGAAATGGAGTGTCTAACGGAAGGGAATGCTTCCTACATTCCATGGAATGTTTCCTGTTTATATCTGGGAATGTTTTCATTTCCTAGAGAGCTGTTTATATTTTGTGTTTGTTTAAGTTTGATAATGTTTGTTTGTGTTTATTTACGCCAGGTTAAGCCTTAATCAAAATAGACGTGACGAGATGGTAGCAATTGAACGAACGTTTGCACTCGTTTCGTCTGTTTTGATATTTAACCCAAAATGTTACGCTAGCCAACGAACCGAAAAAGCTGTTATGACGAGTAGCAACGTTTTGAAGTTCGGTTCTTACGGAACTCTTACGTCTCGTCAAAATGTTTCGTTCACTTTCGATCAATTACGTAGGTTCATTTTGGCTATCAACATTGGTTTACATACACTCGAACTTACTCGTTATGTCTCGTCTCGTCTATTTTGGTTTAGGCTTTATTCGTACAGATGTATAATTACTCCATCTGGCGAAAAATGTGTTAGTCATGCACAGACGAAATCAACGGTAACATGATTTTTACACTTGTGGCAGTAGTTTTAAAGAAAATAATTTAAGAAATTATAACGTATAAAAAATGAATCGGGAATAAATACCCTAAAGTTAGTAATAACCAATAATAAAATGAATGGCTTTGTTTCGAAACTCCCAGGATTGAAGTTTTCGTCGTCATACAAAATAATCATATAAAATAATCCGCTTCAAAAACCTCCAAAAAAATTAGTTTCACTGACCAAAATCAAGCATTCTCTTTTTTTCAACGAGAATATTATGTTACTTAAAAAACATGAACAAAGTTTATATTACAATGTACCTACAATATATAAAATGGATCGATCTTTATTAGATTTATAAGTGTTTGAAATTATTTTAATAGAAATATGTTTTCTTTTCTTGCTTTCTTCTTCTTTTCTCCATTCTGATTATCCTCATAACCACTGCTCATTTTTTCATATTCCCATTAAAAAAAACACTTTGAAACTATTTTGTTTTTATGTACTATACCTTCGCTATGCAAACATCTCAAAAACAATTAACACTTAATTAAAATTTCACACTTTTAAATAAATAAATGCTTATATTTGTATTATTTTGCTATGCCATTACTCGTACATTTTACTTTGGTTCTCTTCTCATATTTTGTACTTATGTTCATATTCTAAATTTACACCTTTTTGTTGTGATTTTGTTTGTACTATTAACCCTTGCGTGTCTTCATTCTTTTTCTTCTTTATTCCTTGTGTGGTTTTAATGCTGCGCAGCCAGGAAATTTACAACCGGTAAATAAATATTGATCTATAATTACTAACATATTTTGTGTTCTTTCTTCTTTTTTTCTCCTATTTTCATTTCTACACACTTACACTAAATAAAAAACACGCAAATTTTGTAACTTTTATTTTTGTATGATTAATTTACTATACTCTCTGTGGTGGTCTTTTATTTTTATTTATATTTTTTATTAATTGGTGAAACAAATATGTATTAACAAAATTGTATGAATATTGAATATTTTGGGAAAAATGGGTTTTATTAAAAAAACATTTTATGTTTTTTGTTTCTTTGTACATTTTATATCACTTTCCCAACCCAAAATGTTTAAAAATACACAACAAAACACATTACTAAAACAAATAATGAAAATAAAATCAAAATGAAATATCAAAATAAAAATTTAATCAAACTAAAAATATTGAATCAATTAAAAATTATAATTAAAAAATCAATTGAATTAATCTCTTAATCAATTAAATCCTCTAATGAAACAATAAAATATGAACACAAATTAATGTAATTTAAATATATTGCATAATCATTGAAAACAACATCGTCATCTAATCATGTAACATAAATCGAAAATCAAATCCAAAAACAAAAAAAATATAAATAGATTCATTAGTCAAAATTGAAGAGCCAAGTCAAAATCTTACGATAATTTCCACAGACGCTTTGGAATGTAAACGTGCTGTCAAATGGATATGCGATTATATTTGTTATCAATGTTCGCGTCCACCACCGGCGCACAGTAAGGACTTGCATAGCACCATCGTGGCAGCATTTCAATGTACCTCAGCGTGGCTCATGCAGCATCCATACTTGCTACAGGATAAGGATTGTCTTCAAACTGTTCTGGAGGTGGTTGAATTGGGCATATCAGGTACAAAAAGTGTTGGCAAATCGGGTGATATACCAAAATTCAAAGATGAAAAAGAGCTGAAACCAGCATCGATGCGTGTACGTGATGCAGCTGAAAATTTGCTCACTATCATCCTAGAGCAAGTTGGTTACTTTCCTAGTGAATGTGGCCCCGAATCGATTTCATCACTATTGGATGAAGTAGCTCTAATGAAACATTGCAATACATTTCCACCTACAAGTGATGGTCCCAACGGTACGATTTCCACTGAGCAAGCAATATCTAAATTTAAATATTTCGTCACGGAAAATTCGACAATTTTGGCGTTACTGGAGGAGCCACTCGGCAATGATCAGGATCCACAACCAACGGTTACATGTAAGTGCATAAGAAAACAGATTATGAATTTACAGAAACCAGTTTAGTTTTGAAATCAATTTAGTAATATGTGAATCAAACTCAGTATTCCAAGTGGTATTCCATATTTGGCTACTTTTCTTAAATTTTGATATAATTTGTGCTACAAAATATCACTCGTTTGTGTATTCGCAGTGCTCATACGTGGGCCCTTTGGACGCCATGCTTGGACTATGCAATTGCGTCATTTGCCACGCAGCAAATCTGGCACAAAATATCATGCTGCGAATCCGGGACGTCCCATTCCGATGAATGATACACCACAACGCATAGAATTCGATCAGAAATATTTTCCAGATGGTGTCGATAAAGTGACACCCTGCCTAGCAGACTTTTCTATACCTACACTAGAACAGATACGCGAACAATTCGGTGCAGAAACTATACGGCAGCTAGAGGCTATGATTGAAAATCAAAGTATACAAGAGAAAATGGCTTGGGCTGAGACCGATAATAGCGCAGACAGCTTAAGTCACGCCCAAGAGAGTGTGCCACCACCAGTTTGTCATGAGTTTCAAGCTGCAAGACTATTTCTCTCACATTTTGGTTTCTTCTCATTCGAAGAACGCAATCCAAATAGTCCTGCTGAAACATTGGGTACACCACCACAACGTCCGCTCATTGTGCTGGACACAAAACGCACGAATTTTGCCACAGAACTAAACGTGTTGGACAAGTTAAGCGCACGCACATACGATACAGTGCATGTTTTTTATGTAAAAGCTGGGCAGAACTCAGCGCAGGATATTATTGGAAATATGATGGAAGAGAATGTGCGCTCGTTGGATGCACATTTCGGCAATATGTTGCTAACACTTGGTGAATATACGCAACTTTTAAATTAAATTTATAAACTTAATTTTTTTTCTTCAATCATAAGGTTGGCCTGTCGACGTTGACGAACATTCTGGTTGGACCGGTTTCGTCAGTACATCATGGTCTTTAAAGAACTCTACAAACTCGGATAAAAATGCGCGTACCGCTTCTCAGGCTTCATCTCATGAGCTTAAATTTAATGGTGAATCACGTGTGCTTTACTGGGCTGATGTTTCTTCAGAAATTGCTTTTGTGGTGCCAACCGAATGGAATCGGCGTTCTGAAACCGATGGCAGTTGTGCGTCACTTTGTTCTTCTAATTCTTCTGGCGATAGTTTGTCTGCAGGCTCTAATGTTTGGCTACGTGCTTCTGAAACATCAACTGAATCTTCTAAAAATGCTGCAGCTGCTGGTCAAAAACCACGTAATCTTTCACTAGAATTGGATACCAGAATAAAGGATCCAGTTCCGCCGACACGCCGCAAGGCAAATGCTATGAAACCAACTTTATTGGCGCAGCCACCAGCTAAAATATTTCTTGTCTGGCTGGAATCTTTTGAGGATCATTTAAATTTTGCAATAGGTTTGAAATGTTTTTAACATCAGATATATGAGAGTATTGCATTTCATTATCATTGAGAAGTTGAATGAGAACGAATTTAATTGCTACTTAAAGGTGGATATTTAATTATCGAATAATAATGCTTATTTTCCTATAATTAAATCCTAAATGAGTGCAAAATTTGAAGTATTTGTTGATAAAATGTTTTCCATCAAAGCTATCAGTGTTAATGAAAAATTAAAATGTGACGCTAATGAGATTCGTTGTTCGCGCAATCAATGCTGCTTTATTTAAATGTATTCTTATTCTTGTAGATGATTTAATTCCCTATACACGCACTGGTGAGGAAGCCTTTACCTTACAAATGCCACCGCGTGCCGCCGACTGTCATGTAATTTTTCTGCACGCATTACAATCGGGACTATTGCGGGTTAAATTACTTGGTCCACAGGGTCGTATGAGTTTTGCAACACCGCTGGTAGATGGTATGGTGCTAAGTCGACGTGTTGTTGGCAATTTGGTCAGGCAGACTGCGCACAATATGGCAAAGCGCAGGCGTTTAGATAATGATAAGTATGTTGAATTTATATGGCATTTTGGGTTTCCAACCCTAAAAAAAAATAAGATTTCTTTTAACATTTTACTTTTGCTTAAAATATTTCCAACAAGCAATGATGTTTAAGTAAATAAAATAACTATTTTCTTTCCAACAGTTTCCAACCACCACATGTGCGACGTCGTCTCAAAGTACAAGATATTGTACAAAAATATAAAATGGACTTGACAGAACCGGAGCTTTTGGCGCATTTATTTAAAAGCTCTCAATAAATCTTTAGACGCTATGTCTTAACAGTATTAAATGTTGGCAACGAAAATTAAAAATTTTATTTTTGTTTTGTAATACTATAAAGTATTTGATTTGTATCGAATTATTAATTTATTTATTTATTAAATATTTCATTAACATATTATTTATATAATCGAAATGGTGTTTTGGGTTCAATTAACTAAAATATTTGTTAGTTTTGTAAGCTTAAATTGTGAAAAAGTCTTATGAAATATTCTGTTTTTTACATAATTTTAATAACCACATTTTATAATAGCATTAATAAAGAATAAAACATCTGAATTAATTTTGTTGACCGATATTTTGCTCAACAGGATGGGTTAAATGTCAAGAGGGGATATTTTATTACTTTTTTAAAAAGGTGAAATATTGTCGCTTTAGGTTGAAACTTTAAACCTCAACTTTCATCCCAAATATTTAAAAATCTTAAGGTTTTCGCCCGTTTTTTGGTCAAAAACTATAACCTAATATTCATTTGAATTTTTCGACTCTCTTAAGATGAAATACATATGTATATGTATGTAACCCGATAAATATGTATGTATGCACCATATGCTTTTTTTGATTATGAAATTTTGAATTTGAATATCAAACAACAAAACTAAAGCCTATTTTACTTAAATATTTTCATCAACAAACAAAATTTTGATTTCTAGGTTGCCCCAAATTATTCATAAGCGGTTTGGTGTGGTATTTTGGCTGAAAAGGTCATATGTCTCTATTCCTTTGAAGTCGCAAAAGGGAATTCAGCAGCGGTAATTGGAGCGAAAGTAGAGCAATTCCCCAATATTTTTTACATGCCGTATCCGTATGTGGTTTCAACTAGATGGCGCTACTGCCAATGAAACCAGTGACACGATATCAATGCTCAATAAATTCAACAATTGGAGACTTTTAGTGGTCGGCTCATTCTCCAAACTTAACAGCTTCAAGCTTTTTTCAATGGACTTGTCTGAAGGAAAAGGTTTACGACAATAGTTCCCAGTCCTTGGAACTATTGAAGATCTTAAAAGGTACATTAATAAGTTCCATATATTAGCTTTGAAACCATGAACTTTAAAGAAAAGTGATATAAAAATTTTGTTTTTAGCCATCAAATTTCTAAAACGATTGAAAATTCAAAACTTAATTGAGACGTTAATTTCTGAAAGTTTTTCAGAGGAATTGCAAAATTCCATTCATAATATTTTACTAAAAAATGTTCAAAAAAATTACATATTTAAATTGCTTCAGTGTTTTTGGAGGAAGTTTTACGAACGATTGCAATGCAATCAATCCGAAAACATATAAAGAACTCGGAATGTCAACTTCGAATAAAAGTTCTTTGAGTATTATCTCTCCAAATCAAATTTTCAATTTTACACCGTGCAATTTGAAAATAAATCAATACAAATAAATTAACTAGTTTCAGCCTTTAAATCTGAAGTAGGATGAATATATGTATATCCGCAGCAAATATACGGGAAGCCGTGGAGAAGTATTGGGTTGGGGATAAATCTGTTAGTTTAAGAAAAATGAATAATAATAATATCCATGTTCATGAGCACATATCGAGCCTCAACCCAGCGGCAAATATGTTATAAACAACATCGATGAATAGTTATACTCGTTGTAGGCAGTAATGCTCACAACTCTAGCCACAACTGTAAATTCTTTTTACAAAGGGATGGTCGCTTTGTAGGCAACTTGCCTACATCTCTATATACAATATGTAACAAACGAAAGGAAGATTGCCTCAAAACATCGTTTACTAAGTGCCTGTATAGCTTAGCGAGTTGCCTACATCTACAAATACAAAACATGCAGTCAACGGACAAGAGCCCTTACATCTCCATATACAAAGCAATCAGACTGCCTACAGCTTCATATACAAAGCAGGCAGCCGGCAAGCAAATAAACAAAATATCACAGTAACAATTTCATTTGTGAAACATACAACACAAAGGGTATGGCTTTTCATACATGAAAAATCAGAGTACTTCATCGATTTGCCACTGGGAATATAGCTTTTCTCAGCGCCACTTTTTGTGCTCATAAATACAAGAATGGTGGGACCTACATTTAAATGCCGGATTTGAACGGCAATGGTTGAGGGAGTTTTTCGCGGTAAAATATAATCCCGAAGTATTTGCCAGTGACTTGAATTATGGTCCATAACTTATGGACTCAGACTGACATGCTTACACTAGGCTACTAGCCTTTTCCACTTGTTTGCGGTGTATCCAAAATAAAACAAAAATATAGTCAGTAAATTCTTAAGACATCAAAAAACAATACATAAAAAACGCAAGCTTAAGTAAAATTTTTCCTATCTCTAGTAAATCAAATGAAAATAAGATAAAAAATAAATTAAATGTAATGGAACTTCACATGCAGTAATTTAAATTTGCTTTAATTAAACAATTTTGTATGCATTACTTGTTATGCTAAATTTTTATCTTTACGTGCTTGTTGAAGCTCTGCTTTATTTAATTTCCGTTGGGCTACATTGCTGTTCCTGCTGTTGCTGCCGCGCGTATCATCCACTTTTTTGTGCGACTTACAACCTCCACTCAATATTTCACTTTGATAAATTTCCCAATAGCTGTGCCATAAATAAATTCAAGCGCAAATGCAACATGAATCGCTTGCATTACTCCAATACTCCTTTACATGTTAAAACGTTTAAAGGAGCAACATTCGCATTTGTTGTTGTTGCCGTTCCTGTTGTAATCCTTGTGCGCCTTTAAGAAAATTTGCATTTGTCTTGACTTTCACACGAAATTCAAATCAGAACATGAGCTCAGATTATAAACAACAAATATTTTTTTTTGCTGTTAATGCAGTGAGAAAAAAATTCATAATGGAATTTTTTAAGCCAAAAAAAAATTTTATCAAATTTTGTTAATGAATTTTTGGTATAAAATTCAAGAATTGTTTAGAAACAAAAAATTTATTTCAACCAAAAGAAGTATGGTCTATGAAAAAGAAATTAAAAATGGCACAAAAAATCTTTTGCAGAAAGGATACAAGAAGATTTGTGCATTAGTTTCTTCAGAAAAATCAGCACAGGAATTTTTTCAACTTTCAAGAGATTTTACTTCGATAAAATTCCCCAAAAAAATCGTGAAAAAAGTTTTTCTTATATTTAGGGATTTATTTTGAGTGATTATCCTTAGAACTCATATGTCGATACTTAAAAATGTTAATGATACTTTGACATTTCTTTTGAGTTTTCTCAGTGTATTTACGATCTTTATATGTCATGCTTTTCATTTTTGTTGCTGTTGTTGTTGCTATTATTGTTGTTGTACAAACTGATATTACTTATTTTTTGTGTAATCTAATGCAATCTTTGGGAACTAACCAACCAACAGACTGATGACGCTTGTTGTTGTTGGCATTGGGAAACGGAATTGCACTCGTACAGCGCGCTCACGCGCATGCGCAACATAACACTTGTGTAAATCAAGCGTCGCTCTTTAATAAATTAATTCCTGTTGCGAGTTGTTGTGTGACACATATCAGAACACCTTAATGGTAACATATGATAGAGAGACAAAGTACAGCAGTTTGGAACTCAAATACTTAGTTGGACAAAAAAAAAGACCAAGAATTGTGGCTTTTTTCTAATACGCCTTGTCAGCAGCAATTCAAGAATAACTTCAAAGTATTTGGTATAAAAAATGAACAAATTTGCTTAATATTGTTAATAAAAATATCAACAGTGAGTAGTGAACTGAACGAAATTACAGGCTTTCAACGCCCACACAGACTTAATCAATGTAAAATATGAGATAATCATATATAAGGATTAGCTTAAGCTGTTGCATTAATATTGTTGCAGGTGTGGTAATGCCAAAAAAATTAATGTCTGTAGAATTATTGATGAGCTGCTGTAGTACCCAATGAAGAAATTATTTTAGTTTCGTAAGAAAAAAAAAATGTAAAATTTGTGTAGGTAGACGCACCCTGTAAAAAGTATTAATATCGATATTTAAATAGCAATTACTTTTTCATACAAAAATTTATGATCTAAATTTTCTTTCACGGCTTTAAGAGCTACTGTGCACGATAAAAATTATGTGCACGAAAAAATTTGGACGTGTTAAAAATGTTTTTTCTACAAATATTGCATACATTTTATCCTCTCATTATTCACGATTATTTCGTCCCCTTTAAAAATAATAATCTTTCAGGCAGAAAACATATGATTCCATAAATAACGTTTATGAATTTGAAACGTTGAATCTGAAACCTTTCAGAAACGCTTCAGAATGATTGCAAACGAAACATTGCATTTGAAATACATCAGAAAGATTTCTGTAACGTTTCATTTGCAACATTTCAAATGAAGCATTTCTGCAACGTTACGAAACTTTGCGAAATATTTCTGAAATTCTCTGAAACGTTACATGCCGAGTGGGCAGTAGATGTCAAAAGTCTTCAAAAGACAAGTGAAATCAAAAGAAATCATCGATTTGTGTAAACAATTTAATGTTCTCATGACAATGATTTTGAATCGCACAATAAACTCAACTATATTTCTAACATATTTGGAAAATGTAAGAACAACAGTAACCGTTAAAGAATGTGTTAAACTTCCGCATGGTAACAACAGCTGCTGTGAAATGTTTTGCAAAGTATTGTAAGGAAAAACTCTTGGAAGTATTGCAAACAACTGCACTAAACACCTACGACATTTTTTATGTGGGCGCCAAAAAAATTTTAAGTTTACGATATTAATCCACACACGCATATACAGGAAACATATTTAACAAGAACAACAGCAACACATGCTTGCACACATATACACACAGAGAAATTCATTAGTATATATTAAAAAGTTGAAAATTTAATTTGAACCAAGGACTTAAAAAAAAACAATTTTTTTTCAAATTAAGCTATATGTTCCAAAAGTATTTTTGGTCGCTAGTATGGAGTCGGTTGAAACCCATAAAGCCGGTGTTTTTTTTTATATGAGAAAATCCTGCAATTTTATATTTTATGCTTGAAATTTTCTTGAATTGAAGTTAGTTCTGACATGATATATCAAAACATAGAATTGGTAAAAACAAAAAAAAAAAAATTTTATTATTTTGCCAAAATATCAAGAGTTGGGATGAAAATTTTGGGCGAATATTAAGACTTGCTTCGACAAAAGTTGGCTTTCGACCCACCATAGTGATAACCCACTTTGATTCTGTAATGAAAACTTCTTAGCAACATCTTTTCCGAATTTTGATAAAAGTTGAAAAAAGATCTTCTTATGAGTTTTGTTTTTCGAATGTACATACTTATATCTCGTAATCCGTGGATTATCGGAAATGAATTCTAATGTCAAATGAAACTTTATAAAATTTTCTATAAATTATGTCTGAAGTGTTTATTCCATAAAACCTATAGTTATGCCACTACAGCATCGCGAACTGCCAATCTTAAAGCACATTTTTTATTCGATTTCAAGTATACTTTTCAAAATACATATGTCTAAGAGCTTTGATTTTGGTCTTTTTTGATAGAGGGAAAGATTATTCAAGGATTAATAAATCAGAATATTATACTCAGATAGATTGAAAGCATTTCGTTGGCAGACCTTCTGAGAAAATAACTAGCAGTCTTAGTGAATGATAAGCGAAGCAAGGCCAAGCAGAGGCAGCGATTGGGACAATTGGGCCTCTGATATAGGTAATCTCCTATAAAAATCATAAGCTCACTAAGGAATAAAATTTACTATGGAACTGACAAACTTTTTGACATGGGTGCAAGAGTGTCATTCCTTTTGATTTTTATTGAGCCAGGAAAGTAACATTATTTTATTTTACTACTATTTTTTTGCTCATTTTTTATTTTGCTATATGTCTGTTTGGCTCTAATCCTGTATGTTTCTCTAATCCTAATATTCTGTCCACCCAAACTTAATGTACACAAACAAAAAAAAATTTACAGCATATGAGTGAAAAGTGCAACGCTGCAGCAGTTTGGCTGCATTTTAGAATAAATGTCTTCGCACACACCCGGCATCACACCAACAGAGCCAAAGAAAAGTCATAAAATTTATTTTACTACACACACACACATACATATGTATGCATATGTGCATTTCTACTTAAAGCTATTTAAGTAAGGAACAAATTTGTGGTGTCGTTCTTACATTTTGTCTGTCTGTTTAATTTTTGTGGTTGGTCTCATGTTTTTTGACTCCTCACAGCAGTCACAGAAGGCGCGATTTTTGCTGTCCAACAAAATGTCATGATGTGGACCAAAAATTTTCTAAACAAGAAGTAAAGTTGTCTCGTGGTTGCTGTTGTTTTTGTTGTTGTTGCAATGTCAAAACATGATATGTGACAACAACAAAGATGGTGCGAATTGTCGCATCGTGCATGCATATTACAAGCGAAATAGGAGCTTTTATATGGTACATATGAGAAAGCACAACTCAGGTGGGATAAGAAGCAACTGCAATTGCTAAGTTTATATGTTTGTGTGTGGGCATTTGGCCGATGTTTTAGAATTTCTTTTAAAAATTTGCATAATTTAAAGAACAAAGTAGTTTGAGAAAAATCAAAAAAAAAAAAAAAATTGAAGGCAGCACAGTTTACGTTGGTAAGAGTAAGTGTCCCACGAGTACTTAGGGTTTTGATATGATAATAATTATTTACGTACTTATTGCACTAATAAAATTCATATATTTATATAATCATATTAAAATATGTAAGCATCATAGTAGCTTTACCTTCAAAATTTTCCCAACGAGTTCGCTGCTTGAGTCTTTCGTTTTGCTTTCAGCAATACTGTGCATTACTTGCTGCACTTAACAAAAAACAATAGCAGCACACAACAACTTAAACTTGACATTCACCGAAAACATATGCGAACGTACGGCACATTTGACCTCATTACAACAACAACAACAACAACAAGAACAACAAAAATAGCAAAAAATAACATTAATAAAAAGCCGCAAAAAAAATGAACATGCGGGAACAGGAAAAATAAAAACAGCTACACCCGCACGTACAAAACTGATGTCTGCGCACGCGCATCATTCGATTGTTTTATTGTTGCTGTTGTTATTATAAGCTTTAAGCTGTTGTTTTTATTATTGTTATTGTTGTTTTATTTTCTTGTTGCCATTTCATTGGCATCATCATATCTCCCCAAATGTGCTGGCTGTGACTGTTGTTGCATTTTCCAAAATGCGCACGTATGCAAAATAATTTCGTTGCATAAATTTTGCGACGTGCGAATAAACGTATGTTGTTGTATTTGCAATTCTTATGGTTGATTTTTTTGTTGTTTTTGTGGATGTTGATGTTGTTTTTGTTAATGTGCTGTTTTGTTGGGGTGTTTTTTTTTTTGTTCAACTGTTACTTTTGGGTATCATGAGATTCTATTTTAGAGAATGTCAATTTATATTTGAAAATAATACTATATATATTTGTTAGGTAGAGGGGTCGATCAATGTAAACTTACAATTTTCATCCAAATTCGAACATTTTTTGTATAAAAACTGACTCAAATGTTTTCTTCTCCATATTTTCTTTAATAAAATCACCAAAAATTAATAAGAAAAGAATTAATTATCCAAAGAATGTGACGCCCAAAATCAAACAATTTTCACCAAACACATTTTCATACAATTTTGGGTTAAATTTTATGTGTGTTAAAATCTATAAAAAGGAGATGGGAGAAGCAGAAGAGAATTTCAAAAAATTTTAATTTTTGTGGAAAAAACGAGCATTTAAAAAAGAGGTATATTTCTTAGGTACTCAACCTCAAATATTTCAGAATTGTGATATGATGGATCGATTTTGAGGCCAAATTTGGATTAAGCGCAAAAAACTACTACGGATAACGATCTTTAAAAAATGTATTACCCGAATTTATTTCATTTAAGCTTGAATTTTGGCCTTTTTGCGAGGGTTTTTCATTTTTCTATTACTCTGATCTACCGATAAAAAATACTGGAACATCGGGACCAAAGAGAATTTCTTCGTCTGCTTTTGGACTACAATGCTGAAGAATATTAGACTGAGAAAAAAAATTTATTTCTCGAGTTTACCTCACTTAAACTCAAATTTGCGCTGTTTTTTCGCTGATTTCTGGAAGTTTTTCGATGTCACCAAGTTACCCGGCCACTGTTTAGCAAAACAACCATCACCATCGTGTTCAGCAGATCCGAAAATCAATGCCAACAGCCCGCATTTCATGCGAAATTGTCTTTTGGGAAGCGTTATAATTACTCGCAAATAAAAATAATGAATTTAATTCATAAATCGTATACTAGCGACCTCTTAATATCAATATTTTTTAATTAAATTTTCAGGGCTTAATTTTTTTACATAACACTAACTACTTTTCATAGAAGCAACATAAAAATCGAAAACTATCACTCTAATGGACATACATAAAAATGTCAAAATTTCAATTACATTTTTTTTCCAGAAAAAATTGTTTGTTCCTGATTCTAATTCAAAATGTCACTTAAGTTGGAATTTCTATTTTATGTTAAGTCCTATCCTTCGTATGTGCTTATTAATTTTAAGAACGAACATCAAATCAATATGATCATTTGAAAAATCGAGTAAGTCCTTAATTGAATTCGCAATAAATTGGAATAATACTATTGTAATTAAATTAAGTTCAATTTAATATCCTGCATAAATAAAGTCATTTATTTTTGCCCAAGAACTAAAATTAACTATACAAATAAGATTTTCTAGACTTTACTTAATTTATCAATTCATATTAAGCTCATACTTAAGCAGTAAAATCAAAATGCATAAATAAAACAGAAAAATCTAAATTGGATACCTAAATTAAAAATAGACGCAAAAGCATGCTAAATATTTGACTTAGCTCCTTTTTCTGCAACGAAAGAGAAGAATCTCCTTTTTTTCTTCTGATTATTTAAGTCAGCATTGCTTCTTCGATTCTTATTATCCACATTAATAATTGAAATTTTTACCTAAAAATATTGTATGCACAAAAATGTCTTTCAGCTGCTTGCTCCGGCTAGCAAAGGGATACAAAAGAAAAAAAAAATATGCAGCAAAAACAACAACAACAACAACAACAACGTTGAAAGAATAAAATAAAAGACAATCAATAGCAGCACCTTCACCAAGCTGACTGCTGCACCACCTCCACCTACCAAAGGCATCACCATCAGCAATAACATCAGCGCAGCGGCATCAGCAGAAAGCGCGCGGTACCAACGGGCACCATGACCACGACCACCTTCAACTTTGGCGAACTGCAACTGCAATGGAAGGAATATAAGAAAAAAAAACGTTGCAGAATTTTTGAGCTTCAAGTAGACGCGCAAACCGATGAGGACAATTATGATCATGATCATAATAATAATGATGATGATGTTGGTGGCGATCATGATCATCATGATGATGATGATGACGACGATAGAGGAAGCAACAATAATAACAACAATAGGTACAACTTTACAACATCAGCAGCAGCAGCAGAATCAGCACTAGCAGCAACAACAATATGATCATCTATGAAAACTACAGCAATAACAAGCAAAGAACAGCCTATAAAAATTTTGCTTTAACTTTAAGTGAAGCGCATAATAAAAGTATATTTTCATCTCATTTTTTTTTTCGTTTTGGGACAAGTCCATGAAATATGTGCATATATTTTATAAGCTCCACATCATAAAAATTTGATTGTTTGAATATTTTTTGATTTGACCTAAACGTTTCGACGATTTGTTTGTTTGGTGTAAGGCCTTGATACTTTAATGATTTCATAAGGTGTTAATAAGAAGATTTGATGATCAATGAATTTCATAATTTATAGATTTGATAGTTTATTAAATAAAATGATTTGATTACACTAGTCAACAGTGGTTTTGTTGCCCTGGATGTCTCTGCGGATTTCTATAGTTTCAAGCTCACAGTTTACGAATATATTCATGAAAGTGCTGAGTTGGCTCTAGTTTTTATGATATTGAGGTATTTATCTCTTATATATAAAAATCTCGTGTCACAGTGTTTGTTACCGAACTCCTCCGAAACGGTTTCACTGATTTTTACGAAATTTTGTGTGTATATTTGGTCTTTGGGAAAATGCTATTTTAAAAATAATTTCGTGTGAGGGCCACCCTTAATATGCACCCTAAATAAAATTTTTATACCCTGCAAGCTATTCCCAAACCTACCAAATATACACACAAAATTTCATAAAAATCAGTCAAGCCGTTTCGGAGGAGTTCGGTAACAAACACTGTGACACGAGATTTTTATATATGAGAGATAAATACCACAATATCATAAAAACTAGAGCCAATCAAGCACTTTCATGAATATATTCGTAAACTGTGAGCTTGAACCTATAGAAATCCGCAGAGACATACAGGGCAACAAAAAAAAAAGTTAATTTTGTTGAGTAGTGTTATCAATGTAGTTATTGTTTCGATGGATTCAAAATACAATCTAAGGGTATTAATGGAAAGACTCTTTTAACGCTCTTGTGTTGTTTTTCTTTTGAACTAAAGCTTTTTCCAAACTTAAAAAGGTCCTGTTTCATGTCTTTTGTTGTTTTATTAGTTTGATGCCTTTTACAAAACCCTTCAAGGCGCTCTGCAACAAATACAACAGCAACAATAAGAAATAACTCGCATTCCTTTACTCATAGTTCTGCTGTGCTGTTATTGTTTGCTGCTTATTTTTTTTTTCTATATATTTCGCTGGTTGCACAGACATTGCGTGTTTTCTTAATATTCTTCAAAAGATAAAAATGTGACCAAACAAGTAAGGCATTCAGCAGCTAACATACGAACAGACAGACAGACACACAAACAAACCTTCATTAAAGGTACGGGCGAGTATAGTTGGTAGTAGTAAGCGACAAGGATAAAAAAAACACCATAAACTAAACGACAGTTTTTGAGCAGCCAGAACAAGCAGCAGCCGCATGGCAAGAGATTCACTACGAAAACGCATAAGAAAAACCGTCTGTCTGCTCTAGTGTTTCAATAGCGCAGCGCCAATAAAATCTTTTGCTAAGGTTGATCTTTTTTTTTTTTCTGTACGCTTGCACTGCCTGCAAACTAGCAGGCCAGGCTGTAAGTTGAGGATTTTGTTTTTGACAGTGGCATAGGTGTTGAAGGGGACCTATATTCTGTAGGTCTTAAGATTTACTTTAAAATATTTTAACATAAAATCATTTATAGTAAAATAAAAAAAAAAAAATCTTCTGAGAAAAGGGCCTAGGCATCAACATAAAATCCTTCTCAAACAAAGTTTCTCCCATAATGAAAAAAAAAAAAACGCACAAATAATAAAAAAGCCACATTTTTTGCAAAAAGTGAAAATGGTACAAAAATATTCGGACATTATTCATGCTTTCCTTTGAACCTTAATGCAGTAATTTTTACTGAGCTTTTTATTTTAATTTTTATATTGTTATTTCCACGTTCATTCATAGCAAAATTTCTGCTTCGTTTATAAATATTTTATAATTTTTTATTAGAGCTAAATATTTAGGTAATCTGTTACTATTTTTAAATATAAATTTTGCCCATAAGATTTAATGCTGACTTCATATAAAAAAATTTTGTGTTTCATATCCTTAACTTCGTTATGTACGATTTTCCGTTTATTAAGCTATCATTAATTTAAGAGATATATTCCTTAAGATTTTCGTTTGAATATTTTTTGATTTGATTTTACTTTCATATGATGACATTTTGGTTTTGAGAATGTTCTGAATCGAGGCTTGGAATGTACTTTTTAGGGGTCGAATTTTTTTTTGTCATGAACACCAGAATTTACACAAATGATTTCCCAATTTGGAATACAAGAAATCTGCTAAAGTTTCTAAAATGTACCTACTAAAAAAATTTCATCCAACAAAAGTTTATTTATTAGATAAAGTCCAAATATTATAAAAGTGTACTGAAACTGCACCAAATGTATTGAAAATTCGTCAATTGTATCGAATGTACTAAAAATTTATCAAATGTACCAACGCATATTTTATTCACAACTCAATTTAACTGAAAAAATAGTAATGTATCGAAAATGCCATCATTGTTTTCTATTCTAACATTGATCCTTCTAACAAAACAAAAGACTTAAGCTACAAGCTTGATGTAGGTTAAAAGTTCAAATAAAAAGTTAGTTGGCAATTTGAACCGTGAACTTAAGATAAGTGAGCATGCAATATGAGGGACCGGAAATGATGAAGGATGCGTATTTTGTATTTGGGTCAGTTCTCACTGTTGGCCGCTTAAAGTAGTCGAAAAATGATTTTTACTAATTTGCTCGAAATGTATGACTCAAATCATCGAGAAATATTGAAGTTCAAGGCTTTAGAGGAGAAGACAACATGTTTACCATGTTTACAAACTTTACAGCACAATAACTCAGTAAAGTCTTGATGAAAATACATTTTTTGGGCAGAAATCAATGTGTTTTGTATTTTGTTTCCCAATATTTTTCGATTTGATTCATACTTAATAAAAGAAATGCAATATTAATCTCCTTTAAACAGCCTCCAGTGTTAAGTGGCACCAGATTCTTTAACTTTATCGTATTATTATAACTTAAATAACTTTTTTCAGAATGTAATGCAAAAGTGATCGATAAAAGACATCAAATTCGCCTACTTTGGTTATATATAACAATTTGATACAGAGCAATCATAAATTTGATTGAGTCAAACATAAAATGCTTCAACCAACATTTACCACTATTTAATCCAAATTCAATATATTTGATTAAAATAAATATTTAATCGCTTTATATCAAATATACACTTGTTATGTTCAAAAAAATCGTTTTCTCAGTGTAGAGAAATTAATTTGGGCCATAATTCACTTCACATAATTCAATAATTTCTTTAACTTACAACACTGAATATTGTACATAATAGTTTTAGGTTTAAGATATAAATCATTACCATTTACAAATTCCGTTTTTTTTTGACAGATAGTAATTAAAAAATAAAAAAACGTTTACCAGCACTGTCTAAACACAACAGCCAACGTGCTCTCAAATATTATTGACATTTTTGTACACTCTTTGACATTGTTTTTGTTCGACGCGATCGACTAAAGATAATACCGCTCATATTTTCACACACACAGACACAAAACACAAAAGAAAAAAATAAAAAATGCAGAGCTAAAAACAAAAATATTGCTGCTACGTCATCATCATCAATATTAACAACGCGCAAGCAACAACTTCGTTGTCGCTTAACATCGCCATACGAATGAGAGAGCGCGGAATTCCTCAGCAAACTGAAGCGATGACGAGGCAAATGACGACGATTGCCGTCGACGGGGTTTTAAAAAACAACAACAATCAAATAGCAAAGAATAACAAAAATATAAAATAAACACAGAAAAAAGAAAAAAATAAAACAAATAAAAGCAGAACGCAAAAAAAATATATTCATTAAATGGTACACTGGCGAGTGTCCTCGGTGACGATGTACGTCTGTCCGTTTGACCAATTGTCTTACTGGTGGATTGCCAATCAGTCAGAGTGAGTTGGTAGTTTACGTTAGTCTTTCACAAGTTTTTGGGAATTTTTGTACGTAGGTTTTATACCCTACAGTCGATTTATTTCATTAAATGATGGGAGAAGGTCGAAAAGTAATTGTTTCTTTTGTGTATTAGAGTAGTGATGATCTCATCTTTCCACAATCATTTTTAGATGCAAAGGCGTGGCGTACAAAGTACATTCCAAGACCGAGGAGTAAGTTTTTAGATTTTGAATGTAATTACTTGTAGGGTAGAAATAGTTTGCATATGACCAACTAGTCTTTCTGAAACACAATAAAAACTTTTCGGTACTAGAATGGCAGCAAGTGCTCAAGTTGGGTAAAAAGCAAAGAAAACGGAAAGCAAGATAGAGAATATACCGCTCAGAGAGTGTTTGAAACATTTTGAAGGCGAAATAAGAAAATCCATGTCATATAAGACACAATAAAAATCCATTAAAATTAATAAAATTTTTATTTTTATTTCATACAGCTGTGTCGTTTTAGCTCTTGTTGGTTTTATTGCTGTTTTTTTTTTAACGTAGTCTCTTGTTATGGTCACTGCTTTTGTTTTTGTTGCTTTGGTTTTAGATACTGTTTTATTAAACCTTAGGCAGCTGTCATGTTGGGTGTAAAAAAAGCATAAGTTCAATTGATTGAACTTTTTTTGTCTTTGCAAAATTTGAAAAATAGATGTCGCATATTGCAGGTAAATAATCAAATTTATATGGCAAACTTTGCTTGAATTTGCAGAACCGATTTTAGGTCACGCGAAGTCCTATGCATTCAGTAGGTGCTAGGCTCAAATACTTAAATAGAGACACATAATAAAAACAAAAACATTGATGAAACAATAGACATTGTTCGCTGCTTTGGCTCTGTTTTCGTTTTTCCTTTTCATACAACGTCAAATAGTTTTGTTCACCGCCTTCTATCGTCGACTTTTTTCGGAAAACGAAAAAAAAATTTGGTGTAAGGGTTTCCGCTATAAAAAACAGTTTAAAAGCGTATGATAGCAACATTTCGAGAAAAAAAATTATGTACTGATGCGTGAGGTGCATTACCGGACTAGGCCTCGTTGAAGCACACAAGTTTGCCGGCCATTAAACCGGCTCTGATCTTATAACTGAAGTTCTGTGAAACACAGTCATGCTTTCTAGTGGTCGACGGCAGAATTATATGAATAGCATATAGTATGGCGCGCTGCCTCCGGAAAAGCAGCTAAGTCAATTGCTCCTAGATTCAACAAATTTTAATTTACATTAATTGCAATTTTAAAATAAAACGTAAGGCAAATCTATATAAATAAAATGATAGCTGTTTTCGATGTTCGCATATCACACAAAAACTGCTTGATCAATTTCAATCAAATTTATTTGGGGTTATTCCTTAGACGCTTGGTCTCAATCTCCAATTAAAATTGTCACGATATTCCTGTTAAATATCAAAATATTTAAGTTTTAAAATTGCTAAAAAAAATTACTTTCACACATAGAAACAAGCATGTAAACATAACAATTGTTGTTGGATGCATTCCACTAAGGTTGAATTAGTGAGTGGCCAGCAGCTCCTCGACAGAAGATTTTACGGAGCTGAATTCGAAGTTTACGCAGGTTGGTGGTTCGTCCAAGATTTATTTGTAATAATTTACGCTGAAATATATGTTACCAATTTTATTTTTAAAAAATGACGAAAAAATATTTTTGTTTTTCCATAGGACTGGTAGAATGACAATTCTCACTTGATCTAAAAAGACCAGACGAATCCTGGAATCCGTGTAGTATAACATTTGTTAATATGTAAAGATTGGATGAAATTGTTATAAAAATTCTTGGTTCAATCATGATGTACAACGTAGTTTCTCCGCAATTAAGGTAAATACAATTTTGTCGTGCTTACAAATTTTTGAACTTTTCAAAAAAAAAACCTATTTGCTTATGAAATCGTTATAAGGAAACGTATTGAAGGAAATGTGTTTCACCATAGAGATTTAAAAAAAATTTGCATGCAGATTTATTAAGTTACATATATCCTACTAAAATATCGAGTTTTTAAAAATTCATCCTAAGCCTACATATTCACTTAGGCAATTATGTATATTATGTTTTACTTCAGCCGATTTAAAGTTAATGTTTTATTGTGCTGATTTCTCTGTAATCTAAAAGTATTTATTTCTTCAAATTCCTAACAAAAATTCATTTGTTTAATGTGATGTAATTATTTTCAAAAAAAAAAAAAAAAAACTTTATTCCTAGAATTTGTTAACACCTAATCTACAAAGAACCCAAAACAAACAACCCACTGTTTTAACAATAACAAAAAACACAACATCAGCAATAAAATTGAGAAACATTAATTTTCTGGCGATCTCTTTTGCACAACTCAAAAACTTTGCATACAAAACTCACACTACAAAACACAATCCATGACGACCAAGGCAGAGCAAATCAATTTATTACTCCCAAGTGTATGTTTTGGTCGTTGTTGTTGTTGCTTTTACGAAAATAAAATCAAATAGAAAGCAATGCTATCATAAAGCGAACCTAACACACGCATAATTATTCAAAGAAAAAGAAAAAAAGAAAAAAATGTTAAAAATCAGAAAACACTATTTTTTTGAAAGAGACGAGAGAGCGAGCTACACAAAAAAGTGTAGTACAAAAAAAAAAAAATGAGGCTAAAATGCCGCCGGCAACATTAAAAATGTTGCTGCTACAACACAAAGTGTTGATGTGTTGCTGCCAATGTTGCTATCGATTATGCTGTTGCTGTTGCGTTAAGTCTGCAACGCAGTTACTATCTATGGTGTACAAGAAAATACCCCAATAAAAAGAAGGTTCCATCTTGTCGTTAAAGAATGGCAACACCAAAACAGTAGGCAGAAAAAAAATCTCTAAACAGAATTTTTGAGCTTTGTAAGCATGTAAAAGTCAAAAACAGGTTTTAAATTAAAATTATTGCTGCTCAATTTTGTTGTTGTTGTTATTGTGCTTGCGCTCGCACCACTACACGTGGGATTGTCAAGCAACTTACCAACAACATTCAACAAAAACACGATTAGAGAAAAGCAATAAGACCAAGTTATAGAAAGAAATGCATACAGTGGAAGTAATAACATAAGGCAAAGCAACAAAAAACAAAAAAAAAAAGTGGTACCTGTTCCTCAAAAAAAAAAAAAAAGAAAAAAAATCTGAAGGAATTTTTTATTATTAATGTTGGAAAGTTATCGGAGTTTTCTTTTTATGATTTTTCTTTGTTATGTTGATATTGGTCCAGAAAAATTATATATGGTTTGATGTTGTGCATGGCTTAGGCAGCATACACTTTATGATAAATTGTAGTATTTTTTAAGAAAAGATTTTGCTTTGGGAGATTTTTTTTAATTAAAATTTTATTATTTTCTAGAAAAATATGCTTAGAAAATGGGTTTGTATTAACTTTGTTGATTTTTGTCCACCTTAAAAGTTTGAGGTAGGAATTTTATTAGTTTCAAAAGAATCCGCAGCTAAAGCCAAATAAAAGCTATTAAAAATGCACTTGGCTTGATTATAATAAGAAAATGCAAAATATAAAACTTTAAATTTCAGAATTAAATTTTCAGGATTCTTTATTAAGTCTTTTGAATTGTAGTTTTTCTAGGGTTTGGCTTGAAGGGAATGATCAAAGAAAACCGAAAATAATCACAAAAATTTGATCAATTTATCATTGAGTACGAACGAAGTTTTGAAATAAAGATACTCCAGAAATGTTTTTGATACCAACGATAAACATTACAAGTTTGTTAAGTGAAATACCATATCAATTTTTGATACTTATAAATCTGATTTAAAATTTATTTCTTTACTCCAATTTTGAGAATGAGATGATCTAGTTTGTGTGTGAAAGGTATTTCAGATCAAAATATATATACTGCACATTTATTCGAAATGTCTAGTCTAATAGATATTTTAATGTTCTTAAATTTGCTTTATAAAATAAAACTAAAAAGCTGAAAACAAATCTCCTTCGTTAAAATATACATCGAATATTTTTAGCTCATTCCAGACTATTGAGAATTAAAATACCCACAAGAAGAGTGAATTTTAAAAAATCATACCAAGCCACAGGAAGGATTGGTCTGAAATGAATATTTTTATTTTTCCGAACTTCTTTGATTAACCTGTATTTTTGTGAGGTAGAATTTAGGTAACATAAAACTTCCAAAAATTTAGTGGAAAATCGATCAAGGCAAATTTGAAGACTTAAAGAAAATAGCTCGAAACAAACTCAAAGATCATATGTGGGATGCTATAATAAAACTGATTTGATTGAATGAAAAGTTGGACGGTAAATTTTTGTTTTTGTTTTTTTTTTGTCTCATAGAGGGCTATTGGGTAAAAATTTGTCCATGCCATATCTCCGGTGTGCCGATAGGGAAAAATTTATTTTTTTTCATCAGCAACTTCTATTGCTTCCCTGACCTCCCACACCAAATTTTATCAAAATTGCACTGGCCTTTCTGGTACCAGTCTGGAATGGGTTAAAGACAATTTTCTGATATGAAACACAATTTAAGTATAACTGAAGTGTGAAGCAGTACCGGAGTTAGAGTAATGCAGAAAAAGCCGGGTTTCAGCAAATGGTCTTAACTACAAGTTTTGGTGAAGACTTGAAGATGTTTCCATACAACAAACAGAGCAAAAGCCATTATCAGACAAGCCTTGCTATAAAATTTTTTTTTATTGGAAATCATTAGCGAAAGACTCATTGTAACTTTTTTAGAGCAGCGGATATTCTGCGTTCTGCAAACATTTTCCAACCATGTAATCTCTTGTTTTGATGATTTACACTGATATTTTTGACCTTGAACAACTTGCAAATAAGGCATATCGGGAAAAAATCATCCGAAAATTATTTGTAGAGCTTATCTAAGTCTATCTAAACATACAATAAATCACATTTTCGTAACTTTTGACTTCTTAAGCGTACACGTTAACTATAAATCCAAGCTGGATTCAAAGCAGCACTTAAGTAGGTCATTGCTGAAAAGGCCCGTGCCTGCAACTGCAGATTTTAGAGGGCTTACACATTTCTTAAACGACCCTTATACTTGTAATTAATATATAAGCACTTAGTTTTTAAGTATCTTTCGATTTTTTGCTCATTAAGTTGAAAATTGCATCCTGAGGAGGCTGCAGATATTTTGGCGGTTGGTGGACAGTTTTATCAACTCAGCGGTACATACTTTCTAGAATAAAGGCGTTAAGTCTTTCAGGGTAAATATCTATTTTCGCATATAGCTATAAAGTGATTGTAGCTTACAGAAACCTGAGTTTAGTTAAATCGCAACTTAGTAACTTGCAAGCATCAATCGTTCCACACTTATTGGACTAGACTTTAATTGAATATTAAAATAGAGGTTATAACAAATTTTTAACTCCAACTTCTCTAAATGAATTAAAAAATTAAGACATTCTTCTAATGACAGCTAATAAAAATCTTACATTAAATTAAATATTTATCGATCACAACTAGGCGATATGAAACACTTCAAACAATGTTAATTCATGTAATTACCAATGGAAGTAACATGTGGCTAACACCCACACAATAACATAATTACATAAGAATATCTTGCTGCGATCTGTTGAAATTTCTACTACGAAAAAAAAATAAATAAAAATCTTGGACAATCAAGAAATAGAAAAAAAAAAAAATCCGAAACAAGAATTAATTTAAAAAGAGCTACGTAAAAAATGTTTTAATATGGCAATACTATGAAGCACATTTTTATGCTAGCGGCCATACTGTGGTATAGCAGCAACAGTTAAAGAAAGAAGAAAACAAAACAAAAATATGAGAGAATGCAAGAAACATGACAACAAGTGAAAATAAGAAAAACACAACAAAAGGGAAGTTGAGAAACAAGTGAAAAATATTTCAAACAGGTAAAATAAATATGCATGAGAAAAAATGAGCGAAAAGAGAGTACGACCAAATGAGAGCACTAAAAATCCGTGCTCTCTCATTTGAATTTATGCTGCCAGCAACAAGTGTCGCAACATAAAGTTGCCACAATATTTAAGTTAAAGAATTTTTCAAAATGCTGTTTTTATTTTTTGTTTTTTCATCAACTTCTTTTGGCCAACTCTATAAAAACAACAACAATAACATAGAGGGCAAACGCATACAACAACAACAACAATAAAAAATATTGCTACATTTGTTAGCCATATTTGCTTTTGTATTTATATTTTAGAGAAGAAAAAGAAAAAAAACCTGGTCAAACTGCTTTTCCAACATCACTCGTACTGGTACTGCTGTAGCTGCTTCTTCTTCAGCTCCAGCGCGACAACTTCTTTAAGCTACAGCCCAGCAAGCAGCAACTTCTTGTAATGTGTTGAATCTTTTTTCAGCTTCGTGGCCAGCAAGCAAACAGCAGCAGCAGAAAATCTCGTCTCTCCAGTTTTGTGTTGACCGCGTTTGTGTGCAGAGCAACGACGACGAAGTTGCGCACCATTGAGTCTACGTCGTGCGGATACGGTGTTCTCTATGAGTTTTTTTTTTAACCAAAAAAAGAATTAAAGTGATTTTTATTGATTTAAAACAAAAAAAAGTAAAAAAATCTTAAAATAATTTTATTGTGAAAGAAAAGCAACACCAATATTTTCAACTTGGAATTTTCTGTTGCATGTTTTCCAAACGAGTTATTTAAGTGTTGACAAGAGAATTATCAAAAATATTGAAATATGAAGAAACAATTTTTCGTATACCAACATAAAAAAATAGCATAATAACAGAAATTTAAAAAAGATTTTGATTAAAAATTTAAAAAAAGAAAATATTCAAACAAAAAGTGAAAAAAAAAGAAATAACAAAAAGTAAAATTCTTTAGTTAAAATTCGAACAACAAGTTTTGTTGCCACTGCGCTGTGGACTTTTTTTTTCTTAAATTATTTTACGTTTGCATGTTGCGTCGTACTGCCATCATCGTCGTCATCAAAAAATTTTCTTGTTATTTTCTTTTTAAGCCGTCGATTTTCTTTTGCGTTGTCACATTTTTTTTTCTTTTATGTGCTTCACGTTCTTTTGTTGTTGGATTTTCTTTTTAAAGAAATTGAAAATAAACGAAAATCCATAGAAAATCAATTTAAGTGAAAAATCTGCGTTTCCTGTGTTTATCTTGTGGCCGTTTGTGTGTTGCGCATGCGCAGTAAAGTATAAGAATCTTCTTATTAACGCAACAAGTGTTTTGATCAAAAGCGTCGGAGCAAACAAATTTTTTGGGAATTTATGGATTATTTTGTTTTCACAATGGATTTTTAATTGGTGAGAACATGACTTATTTTAACATAATTAAATAAAATTATAAGCTTAAATTATATTACATTAATTAACAGTGCGTCAAATAAGTTTATTAATTAAGAGAATATACTATGCTTTGTGAAAACTATCCGAAATTATTGAATTAAATGATAAATAATTATTTATTCATAAAAATTAATTTTGTTGCTTTCAAAGTGGGCCCCACAAAATGCAAAACAACTCCGCCTGCGATTTATTTAGTTGCCCATTTTTTTTCATGGGCTGATTGTGGAAAAATCATCAGCTTTTTCAGCGAATTTGCATTTGAAGCCTAAACGAAATCAAAACGCCTTCCACGAAGTGCTAAGTATAGCTTTGTGAACAGGAAAAAATCAAATGGTGCTTGGTCGATGACATTCGTTGAATTTTTTCCTAAAAACATTTGCAAAATGGTGGCTTTATGTGATGGTGCAAGATTATTGAGTTGTCCTTTAAAAAATATCCAACGACATTCTTACGCATGCGCTTCCTGGCGATATATTATATTCTTCATTTGTCCTTTGAAGGAAACAAAATAAATTTATATGAATAATTAATTTTGTTTCATTTTATTTAACAACTAGCTAGTCCCGCTCTTTTGTATGCGTAGCCTATTTTTAATTAAGTTATAATCGAAGTTATTTCGGTCACTTATGAACATAAAAGTACCGGACAAAAAAATTTAATGTGCTATTATCTTATTTGCATCCAAAAGGACGTTAACGCACCGGGTTATAATAATATGGTGCATATTCTTACGAAACATATAAACCACTAGCCCTAAGTTCTAAGTTTCTTAAGAAAACTTAAATATTTTGATATTTAACATGAATATCGTGACAATTTTAATTGGAGATTGAGACCAAGCGTCTAAGGAATAACCCCAAATAAATTTGATTGAAATTGATCAAGCAGTTTTTGCGTGATATGCGAACATCGAAAGCAGTTATCATTTTATTTATATAGATTTCGGATATATTTTCCATAGAATGTTAAATTTTTTTAATCAAACTCTTGTGGACATTTTTTTGGATTATTTAAGATAATATTGTTTGTATAACAAACTATTCCAAAAACTCTACCAAGCTTAATGTAGTAATATTTAGTGATACAAAAATGCACTGAAATAATTTTGACTTAAATTCGCAAGAAGGCATGACAACTCTCAATCAAGCACAAAAGCTTTGAAAACATATTATACAAGAAAAAGTAATGTGAATATACCTGATTTTGACCATAATTTTTGAAGTCAAATGGTAGTGAATGTTTTATGAAACAATACTTATACATATTTTCAAATGTCGCTTTAAGGGAGAAATTATTTTTTTAATTGCTTAAATCAATACTCAAGGCATTCTAGTATATGTACACAAAGTTACAGAGACCAATTCAAAGTATTTTGCCTGGAATCGAGCCAGTTTCCTCTTGCCGAAAACAGCCGCCATAACGCATATCTATCGACGGGACACTTCTAATATTAAAATGACAGCTCTCGTTGTGTATTTACAATCGAGGGGTTGTGCCAAATGAAAATTGCGACTTCGAAAATTTGTTTTGGCATCGTTCAGTGCACTATTCTACTAGTGATCGAACTATGAAATGTTGAAAATAATTGTTGAAGAATATTGCTTCAAGCCAAATAAATGAATTTGTAAAATCAACTTAGTTTTTTGAGCCACACTGTATTTTTTAGCTTAACTTCATAGTTCGATTATTTGTTTCTTAAAAGCTGGAAATTAAAAAAAAAATACATCGGGCGCGCCAATTCAATTAGTCAATAGAAAACTCCGACGCAAAAAGTCCATTGTTGAGTACGCAGTGTGGCATGTTGCGCCGCTTTATTAAAATCAGAAGTCTACGAGCAATTTTTCAAGCATTTGCCCTAACACAAAGTGTGCTAATACCAATCGATCCAATCAATTGCGATTTACTATCTCACTAGCTCTAAAGAAAAATGGCGTAATGATGTTTTGGAGAAAATACCGGTCCAAACAGCGCTTTAAAGAAAAACTTTTTCAAATACAATAAATATAATTGTAGGAAATTTTAATTTCGATTTAATTAGTTTAAGAACTAAATTTAATTCTAATGTATTTTAAGCTCACAATTAAAAACGATTTTTTCAAGAATTCAATAAAATGTCATAATTGTAAATTGCAAAAAATACAAAAAGCTAAAAATAAATTTAATAAAATGTTAACAAGTTTGTTGCTTAAGTTTATTGTTTTGTCGGTGACTCAATTCAACTTTGGAAATAGACAAAAAAAATTGTGATTTAAAAAAAAACCAAGCTTAAGAAAATAGTGTCACCCACACCTTAAAATACAGTGACAAAAAATAAATAAAATTCAATAAAAATGAAGTAAGGAATTACCTGAAAAACGACAAAAAACATAATTTTTTATGAGTAGATTTCAGCTGTTGTTCAAAAAACTCGTATATTTATTTATTTCTTGTGCTTTTATTGTTGTTCTAGTTATTATTTGCTGTTGTTACTGTCGTGGGTTCATGGTCAGTTAAAATGTAATACGAGTATTCAAAGTTATTGCACAATAATAGCAGTTGTTGTTGTTCTTGTTGTTGACAACATTAGTGTCAGCTGAAAAATTGTTGCAAATCTGTAGCAACATGTGCTGCTTTATTTATTTATATTCATAAAAATATCAAATATAACTGTTGTTGTTGTATTTTCAATAATTAATTAATTGCAATCTAATGAATAAATTAAATTATGGCGCTTAATTTTTTATACTAGCAATATTTCATAAAAATGAATAAGCGCGCTCATATGTGTTTCCTTTGTTAGTTTGCTTGCTGTTTATGTTTCTTTTTTAACTTTAATAATTTAATAATAACAATAAAATGGTAATTTTTAGCGGCCAGTCTTATCAATTATTAAAATTATTAAATTATTGAAATGTTGTTTTATTGACGTATATAAATAAAACTAATTGAGTAGCGTAGCGAATGTTTCAATACAAATAAGCTTAAAACAAGTTTGTTGCTTAAGTCTTTTGTATTATTACTGACTGTAATAATCAATGGCAATCGAAAATTGTTGACTTATGTGTTTGGGTTTTATTTATAAATATACACTTATAAAAATTCTTATACTTCTTTTTGCTGAGCAGAAGAATATTTTTAAAAAATTTAGTTCTCAAATTACAGTTTTTTAGAATTTAACCTCAGCATTGTGAGGCAATTAAAAACACACCATATTTAAACGAATACACGAAAACTTGATTATTTCGAACTCAAAAGTTATTTTGAAATCTTGACTTTATCTTTACTTTTATTTTACACAGATTATTGTACTTGTTGTTTGGTTTATGTGCTGTCAGGCTTTTACTCAAGAACTGCAACGCTTCTCAAATTTAGTACAAAATGTTGTCACCCTCTTATCATTTTATCATTTTGACATCTGAAATCACTTTTCTGTGCTTTTACTTGTTGTACTTTTGGCATTATGATATATATTATGATATTATGATGATATATGATATTTTCTTTCAGTTATATTGTAGTTTTTATTGTAAAAACATTTCGAGAAGTTTCCAACTGTTGAAATCCGTCGTGCCAATTTTGCACGCGCAACTTCAAGAATATCGTAATATGTCCTGACAGTTCCTCTTAAAAATACTTAAATTGTTGAGTTGTTGTGAAATCTTTCATTCTAATTACAATTCGATATCGTTCTCAAATAAGTATGTACTGAAAACTGATTTAGGTAATGTAATCATAGCATTTATAGCCGAACGTTAGGCCACTATTAACATTGGCAGTTGATTATTCCAATCTTTTTGTTTTTTGTCGATAACCTTCTTCAGTTTTTTCTCACCACTTTGGAGTGAATTCAAATATTTAAACCGTGCCATCTGACATGAATTTATACAATTTTGCTTTAATGAAACAACTTCCCTAGGTTTCAGTGCAATTTTAGAGGAAGCGTATTGCCTCTATTTGGATGCACAAATACATCTGTCAGTTGCTTAACTATTCAATTGCCAACTGGATATATTTATTTACTGCATTGCTGATTGAAAATCGACAGCTTTATCCATAGCTATTCTTTCGAAGTAGTTTTGATTTTTTCCTCAAGTACGACGTCTTGGCTCTTTACCGATAAGGCATTAATCACATCGGTGGCTCCAGTATGCAACTAATTCTTATCATCCAACTTTATTCATTTACTTAATTTTTTAATCTTTTCTATGGATTTGCTTATGCCCAGGAGACTGCGGCCTGACCCAATGTAATAGTTTTTGATGGATTAATTTATTTTCACTTTTAAAACGAACAAGAACTTAGAGCGAAGTTTACCGTACTCGCACTGTCAAATTTAGTACAAGCAACTTTCATGTTGCTCACTGCTCTATCTGGATACTGTCGTATCCCTTACATTTATTTATTTTAATTCAGTATTTGAATGTAAATTCTTACAAACTAGAATATTATTTAAAAAATAATGATAAATATTTATTCATAAATTAAAATAGTATTAAGAAATGCTATTAAACAAATACTTGAAATTAATTTTAAGAGATAGAATCCTGAGTAGAATTAATTTCATTAAACATTTTCACAGCTCTTTTAATTGATGCATTAGCCGCATAGTTAGTGCGAACTGTTTCCAAATAAAAAAGTTAATTATTCCTAAGAGCTCTTGGAGGAACACTAAACTTTATTAGCCCAAAAAGCGCATAGTAATCAACGTCCCTAGAAACAGTATCGAATAGGAAAAGTAGTGTTAAACTAATTCTTTTATTTTCTAAAGTTAACAAAAAAATTGGCGATTTAGTTAATAAGTCTTAAGTCAGTTCAAAAAATTAGAGTGGCAACTTAACACTTAAATTTTTTTTGATTAAAAGATCATGAAGTTACAGATTTGGCTTTCAGCTGATATTTCTATATCGCTGTATTTCTTTGCTTATACATTTTATTTAGGCATAAGACACAAAAAGTGTACACCGATTCATGCTCCAGCAATCAACTTTAGTTGAACGACAAAGCAGTTCATCTGCATTCCCGTGCTGAGCAGCATCGCTATGTTCTCTGATAAAATCGTTGGTTTGCAAGCGTTCATTTCTTCGTGTAATTTGTCATTTAGTTTTCTTGAACCAGAGCAACCACTTTAGTGCGGCATTCGTCAAGTAGTTTTGGAAGTGCTTCAACATTTTGTTACTGCGAGTAACTCCGTCTGGATAACGCAGTAGTTTCTTCGATAAAATTTTTCTGAAGCAAATAAATTTGGTAGATTTGGAATAAAATTTCAACCATTCCGTCGCCATATGCATCGGCATCAAAGCTAATTATTTTGCTACCACAATAATAATTTTAGCTTCTGAAATACACTTTCCTCTGCGCTACTTAAAATAATTTTTTTATAAAGTTCTCGACAATACTGGCTGGAAATATTATATGAATAGCTAATTGGTGTGTGTGCATTATTTCTGTTTATGTTTTTTTTCTTTCTTGTTTATTTCTTGGACTCTTACTGCTGATAAGACTCTTAATCCAAACAAGTCATATTAATGCATTAAAAGATTAAAATAAAATAAATAATTGAAACTTGAACCGTCAACTGTGATAAGAAAAACATAGCATGGCATGAGCACTAGCATGACACAAGTACCTACCGTACAATTGTGAGACCAAACGGTCACATAAAAAAGCTGATAAGGGTGCAAGCAATAAACAAGAAATAAAAAAAACACAAATAGATATAATGCACACACAAATAAATTATTCATATAATATTCCCAGCCAGTATTGTCGAGAACTTTGTAATAAAATGTTTTTAAATAGATAAAGGGAATTATTGTGCATAGCGATATGCACAATTTCTGGTCAAACAAAAAAAAAATATTCTCTTCTTTTGTTTTTTCGTTATTCCCTTATTGATTTCAGGACGCTCAATCCAAATCTGTTGCATACGTATAATATAACTTCATTTCGGAATAGCAGATATATCAAATTTTTTTAGATTTAACACAACACCAAATACATTTTCATAGCATAGTAAAAAAAACAATCATAAGCTCACATGAAAATTTTGAGTTTTTTTTTTCATTTCCCTTGAAGCGTCAAATTCTCATGCACTTTGTTAAAATTAATTAGAACCAAAATCCATTAGATGCTGTAGATTTCTGCCTTCTGGTGAAATCTAGCGCTTTTTCTTAATTTTTCTTATTGATTAATTAATGTATGTACCAGTTCAACTCGGAAAATTGAATTTCTTCTTAATGGCATCCAACACTAGAAATAATAATGCTATGGGTACAGTAGCATGCTATGTCGCTTCGACTGAATCAAAAATTTAGTTACACTTAGAGCGTGAGACAAAAAATTCAAAAAATCAGAAAACTTAAAATTATCGCCCATAATAAAAAAGATTGAGAGCACTATTTAATTAAAAAATATATTCTAACTCAAGAATTAATGCTTCATTAAATTTTAAGTCAGATTTCGGTCAAAGCTATGATAGAAAGATGTAATTAAAAATCAATAAATGTCAACATAATTTTCACTTGATTGATTAAATTTAACTTGATGAACGTTTTATTAAATTTTATGTGTATTATATAGCAAGTTTGTGGCTTAAATCTTTAGTTTTTAGTGCACAGTTTCACAACCTAAAACTGATAGCTGAGAAAGTTATTTAAACATTTTTTTTTTAATTGAATACGAAATTAGAATCGTATTATTTTTTTGTAATTTTTTTGAGCTTTTAAAGCCTAAACACGTAGACAAAAATTTACAAAAAAACACTTAAAATTTTATTTATATCGTTTTCCCTACAAATTGACACATTTGATTTGTATTGCTATACTGAGATTTAGCAATTTATTTTTAGCCATAATTGCTATGTGTTCGCAATAAAAAAAAGAGTTTGCTATAAAAATAACAGCAGCTGCTATTTTATTAATTTTCTCACAAAAAAAGAGTTGCACACAAATATGCGCAATTATGTCGCTCTGGCATGCGCATTGGAATTTTCGCTGCGATTTGTTTTTTCTACTTTACCCTGTACTGACTTTCTTGCCACAGCCTTATGCCAAAAAAGGAAACAACTGAAAATTTTGTGGCGTCTTTAATGTACGTAATGGTTTATGAACTAAAACAAAAAAAAAAAAAAATAAATAGTTGTGCTCAAAAAAATATAAAAATGAAAAAACGAGAATTAAAAATAGTTAACAAAGGCCGCAAAACTTAAACCGATTAAAGTAGCAACATCTTTTCAGTTGCAATTTTACTCTTGTGGTGACATTAAAATCGTTGCTGACTCTTGGCTGTCCACTTTGGTGCCCAGTGCTGCCGGCTGCACAAAGTACGTGTGCTGATAAGCATTTAAATTGTCAATTAATCATTTTCAATATAAAATGATGTGAGAAAAAAACAAAAGCATAGACTGTTGTATTTTCTTTTAGTAGCAACATAAAAAATGGTGGACTTTTTAGGATGTGCAGTAACTATATTTTGTACGACGAGAATTTTATTTCTTAGTGCAAACAAAATCGCCCAGAAATTTTCTATGAAATAAAAAAAAAAAAATATATTCCAAGAATATTAATTACATTTTTACATTTTATAAAAAAATCATTTAATTTTTGTCAAAATTAGTTAATTTTTCTATTTTGGTTTTTGAGTTTTTCTTAGAATAGCTGAAAATTAATAAATAACCAATTCTCATTGCTCTTTCTAAAAAAATATAGTCCAGTAACTGTTACTTCTTTTGTAGAAGATTTCCTCAACGATAATATCTTTTATAATTGAATCAATTTTTTTCATTTACATTTTTCGCCTTACATTTTTAAAACAAACTCATACCAAATATCCTCGAACTGGAACTAAAAATAATCAGTTAAATAAAAATTCTCAAATATATAAAATCACATACTTTCTGCTTTATGTGATGTGACTTGTATTAAGGGGGGAAAAGGGTCGGAAAATAAATTTTTTTTTAATTTCTTTTCTGATACTACGAGTTATAAGGAATATTGGCAGAAAATTTGAAATCATTAGGAGCAAAATTTTTCGAGTTCCGGACAATAGAGTCCGAGCGGTCATATGAAGAAGTAACCAAATATAAACTTCAATCGCGTTTTTCTCAAAATTTTTTTTTTTAAGTCGGTAGTCAAAATTTCTTGAAAACTTGTGAACCGATTTTGTCAAAATTTTGCACACTTCTTTTCGTTACTAAATACTCTGATCTGAACGAAGGATTTCTTTCTCCATTACTACTAATTTTTTAATTGAACAAAAGGAGCAATTTTTTGATAAAAATCAGAGTTTTTTTTTATTAAACCTGTATAAAAATTTCAAAAATGAATATTTTCTTTGTTCTTTCATTTAAATTCAAGATGAACTTATATACTTAAGAAATATTTTTGATATTTTGATTTCGAATGATGTAGTCATGAGTAATCCTGCCTACCGCATGTTGACTTTTTTTTTTAGGTAACTTAGTTCTCCCCACTACCACTGGATTATCTTTTACTATTTTTTAATGAAAATTTAGCAGAATATTTTTGAAATAACGTTCAATAATGTAACAAATTTAAAGAATTTTAATAAGGAATGTACTCTGGAAAAAAAAAAATCATAAGTATACGCTTTTTTTTTGTCTCTCTGACCCTTTTCCCTCTTTAAGGGACATTATCTTTCAAATTTAAAATTTTTAGGAGAGCGAAAATTTTCGTCCAGTGTCAAAGTTGTATTCTAGGGGATGGAGCCCCTTAGCTTATTATATACTCGAGAATTTTCATTAAACTTAGGAGTCATTGTCAAAATGTACAGCGTCCTTTTTTCCATCAATTTTCTAAATAAACATTTGATAAAATTATTAGATCAAGCAAATATCTTACATTTTTATTTTTGGCAATACTTGGCCATATTTATAGTTCAAGTAATTTTTTATTTTAGTTTTTGTTTCACACATTTAGAAAAAGGGTCATTAATTCAATTTTCTCAGTTCAAAATAATTCTAAAATGTGTGTAGCATACGTAATCTTTTATCTATCAATCGGTCAAGTAATAGGGTTTCTTCAACATATTGATGTTATGTACCCAATCGAATGCATTTCATTATACTTTCAGCATGTAAACAACTTTATAGTCACATATGTCTATAACATAAGTTCTTTGTGAATTTTTAGTCTTATGGGTTTTTTAAAAACTACACGAATTTTTTGACCATACGCAACTTTTTAGTCTGATGCAACATTTCAGTCTCTTGTAACTTCTGAGTTTTATGTGGCTCTTAGTCATATGCGCATTTTTATTCATTGAGTGACTTCTTCAATTTAATCAACTTTTAAATGTCATGCGATTTTAGCTCTCTCTATACGGTTTCTATCTTTAAGTCTCATGAGACTTTTCAAAAGTCTTATCGCAAATTAAGTTTTTGATCAATTTTATAGTCTCATGCACTTTTTTGACATTAAGGTTCCATTTTGGTTTATTTTTATTATTGCCACTCATAACTCTTAAGTCATATAAATATTTAAGTATTCGACTAAAAAGCCGCATAAGGCTGAAAAGAAGCGACTCAAGAAACTTTTTAAAAATATTTAAAACTCTTAGCAGTCATTACCTGACCAACGACATGTTTGTTGAATAAAAACCATTGACCAATTTGTAAAAATTTGCAACAAAAGAATATTTAATTGTAATTACATTTTTATATTAATTGAAGTAAATCACAGAAGATTTAAAAATCGAATGAAGCAAAATGATGATATACTAGGCGGGGCACCCAAAAAAATTAAAAAAAAAGATTAAAATGAAAATAAAGTCCTGTTTTTCCTTGGAATGAATGGTAGTAAAAAATTCGATTGACAAAAATTTATTAAAAGCGCAATTTGTTTTTTGATCTCACTATGAAATCATTTAATCCATACGATATTTAACCTTGAGTTTTTTATTGATATATGGCAAATATCAGATACACATGCACACTGCCAATTTCCATATAAATCACATGCTACCTGCTAGTGATTCACTGCTATTTTTTAGAATTTCGCAAATGTGAAACAGCAATTTAAATCCCGACACTTTCGGCGGCAGCCAAAAAAAAAGAAATCTTTAGACAATTTTTTTGCTTTAAGATATTTTTTCATGCCATTCATGCATCCGACTACGAATTAAGCTGCTTATATTCAACTTAATTCAATGCTGCTAAAACTGTTTTTTTTTTGTTCTACCGTGATATACCTAGCTTTCTACCTGCTGAACAAGCTGATTTCTTTTATAGCTATGCTATAATTTAGTTGTTAAATGTTTAAATTTATATGTCTAATATATGACCTTTTGTTTCTCAATACCAATATTTTTGAGACTTTGTATGCAATTTCGTTTAGGGAAACATTTAATTAGTCTACCTGTTCGATTTTTCAAAGCTGTAATTATATTAAAAACTGTTAGGCTGAAGAGTTTTGAATTTTTCTTTTAAAGGATTTGCTTTGTAGAATAAAATGCTTGAGAAGTTGGTTTGGTTGAGAGACCAAAAATGCAACTCTTAATTTTCAAAAAGTCAAAGTTGTGATCTTAGTCTTAGAAAAGATAATAGAAAATTATTTAAAGTGTTTTCTTTTATTAACATAAAACATAAACCTCTTTTATAAGTAATAAAAAAATTGACAAATTTTTGCCCAATTTTTCTACATACTACACTTAGCTTGCTGCAATAAACCCAGTTTAAATAGAGAAAAAAAAAATAGTTAACACGCTTTACTTAAAATGCCACGCGCTTAACAGCAAATAAGCAACAATTCAAAAGCGTTCGAAGCAATTAACCTCAACACTTTAAAACCATTAATTTAACAACAATAACAATGAAAAATATTTGCGTTAAATTTATATACAACAACAACAACAACAGCAACAACAAAACTAACAAATTATAATTAACAAGCGTTAAAAAAACATTTGCTGCTGGTTGTTACTGTAATAAAACACGCAGTAGAGCCACAAAACCCACAAAAAAGAAAAACAACGTAACTCAGCGCATGTGTGTTTTATGGAAAATGTGAAAATTGGCAGCATTTTCATAGTCAACTGAGCGTGACATATGCAACGTGTGGCTGTTGAAAGCCCATTTAGTGCCACACCGTCGGTTGTTTTATTGTCTGCATGATTGTAAGCAACCAATTTGCGTGTGCAGTCCGCGAAGAAATTTAGACTTTTTTTATTTTATTTTATACAGTTTTATGAAACATTGTCACTTTACTCAGACAATTACATTGAAAGACATGTGAGAATGTCTATCGAAAACGGTCAGATTTGTGGGAGGGTAACTAATGGTTTTTGCACCATGACAATGCACTGTAGCATTAAGTCGTCTGTATGCAAAAGCTTTAACCAAAAATTCAGCAATTGTCATCGAAAAAGCACTATATTCACCTGATGTGGCCACGCCTTCTCGAAGTTAAAATTTTCACTAGGTGGTAGTGGCTTTGAGTCGGTCAGTCATAGAAGAAATTTTGCTGAAGGAACTGTAGGCTTTTTCTCAATCAGCCTAAGAAAGATTTATGGAAGACTGAATCAAGCGCTGTATTGAAGACGGAGGAAGGGCTTATTTTGAAGGCAACAAAGAGAATATTGAAGCATAAATAATTTCTTTTCAGTTTATTTAACGATTCCGTTTAGTTTTTACACAGAATGTCATCAGAAGAAAATCACAAAATCTAAAATTATTTCTGTAAGAACGTGCGCATCAACGCTTCATCTGAGGACGTTTACATGAAAATAGTATATGCATATGTAATTAAACTTAGGTATGCACTATATATTACCCAATGGAATAATGAAATCGTGAAATTATTAGAAATGAATTTTAAACAAAACCTTGAAGTTCCATATTTTGCGAAAATTTATTTCAAAGCTTACTTTCAATAAAAGTAATATTATGTTTTTATATCTTTTTAAGATTAAAATTTCAAAACTATTATGGAATATTTTTGTGAAGTGTAGATTTATCTAGAATAGTTTGTTAAAAGTTGAAAATCAACATTTTTACCATTATTTTTAAAGCCTCAAATATCTTGGAAAATGCGGACAACCAATGCATGTGATTTGAGTAATATCATTAATGTGAGGTCTACACTAACAGACACCTTTTATCGGCAGACTTCTCAATTGATTAGACAATTTTTTAGGAACAGAAAACAAGTATACGAAATGGTGTGTTAAATATTCTGTAATGAGTGGATCCACTCTTGAACGGACACCAACAGCCTTTTGTTGTATAAATACCACCTCTTCAATTTGCTAAAAAACTTTTAATATTGATAGTCAGTCATTGCTGTCTGCTGCATAAAGTTCAAAAGCCAAAGCAACAGTTCACGAAGAGCCGTCGCAGTCGAGTGTCAGCTATTGCTGTCTGCTGCGTAAGCATTAATATTCGCAGCAATATAAGCTATTCCTAAAGCAGTCCTAACAGTTGCTGTCACAGTTGAATGTCAGTTATTGCTATAGGAGCGGTTGATCATTCAAAAAAAATTCAATTCATTTGCAAAGTGAAAAATATACCATAAGAAGCAATAGCCAACAGTTGACTGCGACAGCAACTGTAACGACTGCTTTAGGAATTAGCCGACAGTCGACTTCGACAACTCTTCGTGAATTGTTGCTTCGACTATTGTATTTTACGCAGCAGTCAACAATAGCCGACTATCGACTGCGACAGCTCTTCGTAAACTGTTGCTTTGACTTTTAAGTTTTATGCAGCATACAACAATAGCTGACTGTTCGTTTGCGACAGCTGAGTATATGCTGCTGCACAAGCTGTTTATCGCTTCTACTGTTACTGCGCAGTCACTGCAGAATTTTTGTTGATTTCACTAATTCTAGCGCAGCAATTTGAACAATGATAAATACCTCTCTAACACGAACATCAACATGAACAGCTGTCAAATTTTTTCATGAAATTGCGGATTCCCTCGTTGATCTATTAATATAATAAATAAAGCAAAAGCGTAGAATTATTTGCTCGTTTTTTTTTGGTTTTGTGTGCTTAAAACTAAAAATTATAATCTTAAAGCTTATTATGCTTAAGAAAAAGGAATACGAGCTTTAGCGATTGGAAAAAAACGCGTATGTTATACTCAGTACAAGTGAGGATCCATGCTGCATCTCTCCAAAAATAGTTCGTGGTACAATAGTCTGTAGTTCGAAGCACCATGTTCTAGAGAATAATAAGTATCTGTGGCCATAATGTTTAGTAAGCCAGCCTTTTGAAACATGTGTGTAGAATTGTATGAATTGAAAAATATTACAACCTGACCTTATCCATCAATTTGTAATATGTAAATAATTTCCAAAGGTTGAGCGATAAATCCATTGACCTTGTTTTAAATAAGATTTATATATTTTATTAATAATTTGTTGTGGTGCTATTCAAAATAAAATGCAGCAAAAATAAACACAACAACAACAAAAGACGACACCAATAATGCAGGTTTCACAAAAGAATATGATGAATTTGTATGAAACATGCAAAGGCTCTTGCAGTTTAAAACTTGTTGTTGGGTTCTTCTTCTGCTTCTTATTATGCAGTGTGTGTGTGTGCGTTTGTGGAGAACCCTTACGTCGTACAAAAACCTCCCAAAAAACGCATTAATGGATTTTTGCTCTGGTGATGTTGTTGTTGTTGTTGTTTTTGTTGTTATAGTGCTTGAACACTTTTTATTATTTTTGGTCGTGCAAAAATTTCACCTTCCATTAGAGTTGGTACCCAACGTTTCATCTTATGTAAGGAATACATATGTCTGACTGGCTGGATGGTTGTCTGTCTGTTCGTCTGTCTGTCTGTCTGTTTGTCCGTGGCAAACAGAAGCATTTTAAGATATTTTCAAAGCATGCGCATTTCAATGCGATAAATAGAGGCTTTTAATGAGTTGTGTGTGCTGTGGCTTTTGGCTGCTGTTGTTGCTGTCTGCATTTTTAATTTTTGCAGGATTTTTTTTGTACTGCTTTTGTTTGTTTTTGTTGCAGTTATTGTTATTGCTTTTGTTGCATTGAATGGTGCAGATTTTTTGGGTACACTTAAGTACGTGTTGCCTTTTTGTTGCTTTTGTTTTTATTGTTATTATTGCCAAATTCCAAACATCCGTTTTGTACTTTGAGAGTTTTTTGAAATTTTTTATTTACTTCATCTTTGCTTTGATGAGCATTCACAATTTTTATGATGGATGCTGCCAATGTCAGCACTGCGAGAAAAATTTGAATTTTTTTTTTCACAAGAGTGGAATATTTTTTATGAAAACTGCGCTTAAGAACAAAAGTCCTTAAATAAAATACTACATGCAATTAGGCTAATAATTCGCAGAGTTATGAGCATTTAAAAAACGGGCAAAAAAAAAAAAATTTCAAAATAATCAGAGATGCAAAAGCAAAATGGTGTCCGATTTTATGTGGAACTCAATATATATACTGCACAAAACTGGTCAACAATAGAATGTAGCATCTCCTATACATGCTCAACTTAAATACCGTAAATCATTCAATAAAATTTTGAATTATTTAAAAATTAAATTTTCTACTAAAATGTTTTTTCTTAGTGTTGCAAGACGAATCATAAGAACACATTTCATGCAATCGCTTCCGCAGCATTCAATAAAAGTCACAAAAATCTTGCAAAGACATCAAATAAACTTAAGAACGAAAAAGAGTCGTTGCTTTTTTTTTGCGTGGAATTTTCGCTTGTTTGTTTTAAAAACTTGCGCGATAACAAACAAAAAGAACATCATAAAAAATTCATTATTTTTTTGGTTATGCTTTTATATGCCCATAAACCCTAAAACCGAAAACGACCGATAAAAAAAAAGAAAGAAATAATTTGGAATTTAGCTTTTAAAAAACCAGCTGGAAAAGAATGCTTAAACTTTATAGCTGTACCATTTTGCTTAATTCTCACTTTTTGCTGCTGTATTGCCGAAAACGAAAGATTTAAGTAACGAACTTGCTTTAGTTGCAACACTCAGCGACGATTTTAATTAGCGTTTTTTTGTTTTTTATTGAAGTTTTTTGTGCAATTTTGCGATAAAATTTTAATGTTTGCATAATCATTTGTCTTTAACAAGAAATGGTTTTTTTTATGATGCTTTTAAGTTACTTTTTGTGCTCGTTTTTGCACTCTTTGAGAAGATTTTTATGTCAAAATCAATGAGTACATTTTGCAGCTTATAAATTTTAAAGCAAATGTTAATATCATCAAATTTGCCTTAAAAAAGTGAACATTTTTTTTACATTAAACTTGGGCATAGACTCGCAAGCGCGATATAAAAATATAAAGCTATGAAATGATGATTACAAATTTCCATCACGCTCAAATCTTATGAGTGCTAACATATTTAACTGCAAATAAGCGTGAGCTAACGGTTTTTTTTTCTTTCATACGCATATTCAAATACATACCTAGTCGTATGTGATTACAAACTTCCCATTTTTGACCCAAAAGAATGAACATAAAACAAAAATTCAGAAACTCTGCAAAAATTTAAGTATTGCGCTGCTAAAGTATAATATCATCAATCAATTTCAGCAATAAAAAAAAATAAATAAAATAGCAAAAAATTACAAAAAAAAAAATATGGCAAAAAATAAGAAAATAAAATTTAAAACGTGTTCATCACAAAGGCATCAACTTGATTTATTTAAACTTCACTTTGCTATTAATAGTTGGCACACACACTGCCATGAAATCACACACTTAAGAAATTATGTACAGTAAAATTGAAAAAATTATGAAAATATGTTGACTCATGTAGTCTTCTTCCCAAAAATTTAACAAAGTATCATGTTACCAAGCTTAGAGGTTGCTTTGTTTTATAATTCTGACATTAAAAAAATTAATAAAAATAAATTTTGATTTGCATATGTATTGTTATATGGTAGCAACATATCTCACACTATAAATCAGACAAAATATTGTAAAACTAAAAATCTTTATAGCGAAAAAATGTTATTATTGATAAATTTGCTGGGCAAGACATCAATTCTGAATAATTAACAACGGAGAATCATATCTCGAAACTAAAAACCACTTGGTCAAATCAAAAACTGTTCGGACAAATGTAAAAAATAAACAAGATGAATTAAGATACATTCGAATATGTGAAAAATTATCATGTTAAACAAAATATCTCTGTAAGCAAAAATAACTACTGAAATTATAAATATTATTGAATCGAATATAAAATTAAAAAAACGAATTCAGCAGCAAAACTAAAAATTATTCATTCATTCCTTCAGTCAGTCATTCAGTCAGTCATTCAGTCAGTCATTCAGTCAGTCATTCAGTCAGTCATTCAGTCAGTCATTCAGTCAGTCATTCAGTCAGTCATTCAGTCAGTCATTCAGTCAGTCATTCAGTCAGTCATTCAGTCAGTCATTCAGTCGTTCAGTCATTTAGTCAATCATTCAGTCGGTCATTCAGTCAGTCATTCAGTCAGTCATTCAGCCAGTCATTCAGTCAGTTATTCAGTCAGTTATTCTGTCAGTCATTCAGTCAGTCATTCAGTCAGTAATTCAGTCAGTCATTCAGTCAGTCATTCAGTCAGTCGTTCAGTCAGTCATTCAGTCAGTCATTCAGTCATTTATTTCATATCAATATGCAACTTTGTTATGTATGTACGTTACAGCTGGTAGCAAAATATTGTCAGCTGCTTTAAATCACACATACAACATCGCAAATGCATGAATTCTTAACCGTTACCACCCAGCGAACAATTGGAAGATTATTGACACTTTTTTAACTGTCTTGATATTTTGCATACTTTTATGAATTTTTTCTATTCGATATATTTTAATGCATTACGATTTGATATAACTATTTAGTTACTTAGTTTTTACAAATACAACACCACTGTAAATACAAAAAAAAAAAATAAATTATCGGAAAACAAATCAAAAACTTAACATGAAGTAGCCAAAATGGAACGCTTCAGTGTATTTTACTTGCGAGTTTCGAGCTATTTTGGTGGCATTTTCTGTTTAAAAAATGTTTCAGTAACCTTTGAATGCCCCACAGCAGCTCTTAATGCTCTTTTACACGTGCTACCTCCCAATTCCTTTAATAAAGCAACTGCTCCGTGTAGTGCAATAGTGCTCAGGGAAATTGGCAGTTAATTTTCGAAGCAACATTACTCTTATTCGACACACCTTACTACTCGAACTTTAAAACTCCTCAACGGACTACATCTAATACTCAACTTTTAGAAAAATTTTCAGTTGAAGTTTTCAGAGCGACTTCAATAGGGAGATAGCACGCTTAACTTAAATTTTAATTTTAAAATTGCTATATATGCCGAAGGATCTAAGAGGGACTGTGGAGTACACACAAGAGCTTATATAAAATACGCAGCAATTTCTCATTCTTTCCGTTTACTTGTTTCAGTCAATGTTTTCCTGGCAGAGTTTTTGGTCATTCGTGAAGCCTGTAGTGCAAAGTATTAACGTGCGTAGTATTAAAACATAGAATATCATTATTTTCTGCGATTGCCAAGCCGTCATCAAAGTCTTGAGCTCGACAACAAATAAAATCGAACAATACAGGAAGGAACTAGTTTTCGATGACTTAGAAGTTACTGATGAATCCTCTTAGCAGAGGATGAAACTAGTATAACTAGCATTAGCCCATTTTTCCTTTTTATTTATCTTTTTAAGTTGTAATTTCTTTGGTGTTGACACACAAACATATGGAACAGTAAAGCTCAATAAAATGACATAAGTTTTCGATGACTTTCTTATTTTATTGACTTATTCGATGTTTACTATACTATTCAAGTTTTCCGATACTTATCGATTATTTTTGATATTTTTCAACTTTTTCGTTAGAATTCCATACTTTCCGTTTGCTATTTACTTTCTCGATGTCTTACGATAATTGAGCTTACATAAATGAAGCCATGGTCTTAGAAAAAGGAGGAGTGAGAAAGAGTTGAGCCCCCGAATTTGTGTAAAGTTTAGAATTTATGTCACTTCCATCGTCATGCTCAACAAGCACAAAAAAGTCGCCAAAGAACAACCTGTCCCAAGAAAAGTACATCCTATTTCCCATTCGAATCGTTGCTCATAGGCAGCAAGAAAACATAGCACAATTTTAAAGTGATACCCTTGAGCGGGTAATCCAAGAGGATCTGCATTCAGACGGAGTGGATGTAGATGGTCAATGAAAGAGGGAGGGGGGGGGGGGAATAATGCCAGTTATTGATTATGACACCTATGTGCTTCGAAAAAACTTGGAAGGTAATTGTAAATAATCCCTATTCAATATAGATTCTACTATTTTAGTTACTGAATCATCTTTTTATACTTTCTTTAAAGCTACAAACTTAATAGCTAATATGGTCAATAGTTATATTAGCTAAACTCTATTATTATTGATTTGTGGATAAAGTCATTGAATTAAGTATACTCTGAGTAAAACGTTGATGATTAAAATTGAATAAAATAAACAAAAATTATTGTCGTGAGACGGGGAGGCTGGCTCCGAAAAAACTGTGACATCTTTTTTAAAAGCTTCTTAATACCCGATTCATTTGAAGCTTATTCGATTTTTTAAACATTTTTCGAATGTACGAGTATTTGATTGTGAGCGACATTTTTCATACTCGTATTTGATGCATTTAGACTTTTTCGTTTTTATAAGTATGACGCTTTAAGTGTTGTATTGACTTTTGTAATATTTTTCGATACAATTTGATATATATTGTTTTTCAATGATCTTCTATATTATTCGACAATTTTCTAAATTTTATCGAATCATTCGCTCTACTGTTTTGTTTCATATATTCTTCCTGGTGTATGTTCCAATTACACACTTTTTTTTGTTGAATCAAAAGTTTTTTTTGTATGAAACTGCTCAACACGAAAATATTAATTCAGCCATACAAAAAACTTGTATTTTACATATGAATACATGTAAGCATAGACTTTCTTGAATATTAACTTTTTTTTTTATTTTATATTCATTTAAAATTTTTGTTTCCCTTTGTCCATAAAAATCCATAAAATCTTAATCTTATATTAGCAGTTTTAAGTCAATTGTTACTGTTGCCTTTATTTGCTGTTATTATGTTTATTTACGATTCGTTGCGGTCATTGGCCAAAAATTAACATCGAAACATTAAGTTAAAACATTTCTTTCACGTTATTTTTGTTGTGGTTTTGTCTTTTTTTTTTTTTTTGCTTAAAATACTATTATTTTCTTCATTTCCATTTTAAGTTTTAACATATTTCATATTGGTTTTAGTTAGAGACTTAAGCTGCTGCCTACAATACATCATTAATTTATGCCATAAATTTTTTAGCTACATTTTTATTGTTTTTAGCCAAGTTTTTTTAGTCGTGTCTATATAAAAGGTACATGTATGTGCTGTTGTTCATTTGAGCCATCACTTCTACTTAAACCTAATTAAGTTGATTGATGTTACCATGTTAATTTTTATGCAGGTAATCATTAAAAAAAATATATTAGAGGAGGGAATTATGGGTTATTGATGATCAGTTTCGATAGGAAAAAAAAAGTCTATGTTTCAAAAAAAAAAAAAGTGAAGAAATTTTTTGGTTTTTTTTTTGAAGGGTCAACATCAGAGAAATAGTTTTACACTTACATTTCTAATAATTAATTTTTAAAGTATATGCATAGCTATGATTAACGATGCATTGGGGTACAGTTAATAGTCTAACATTCCAAATTTTTATTTTAATTGGAAATTAATTTAAATTAATTAAATAAAATTTCATTGCACTGGCATCGACAATTTATCACAATCAATAGGAATTTCTATAAAAATTTTTATTTCCTTTTAATTATGCTAAGCATATGTACTAAAAATATATGGCTAAAGTTATTTATTCTTTAAATAAAACCTGACAACCAGCCGTGAGCAACAATTTAACACCAGAAAATATAACACAAATTTGTCAAAAAGAGCAACTTCAATCCAACGCAACGAAAGTAACCAAGTATGGTAACAAAAAACCATATTAGACTGTGAAAAGGTATATAAATACATAAACAAACACACAGTATCTTATATTAAAAGGATAACAAAAAAAATTTAATATAAATTCCTTGAATTTAAAAAGCAAAAAAAAAGGTATGCACCTAAAAGCAAAATTTTGTTAACCTGTTTTTTTGTTTGCATTCGAATTTCTTAGAATTTGTATAGAACAGTCAGAGCAAACGGTAGAGTAAAAAACACGAACAGCACACATGACTGAGCTGCATAGCTAAAATACCAAATATTAGATAGAGGTAGACGTAGCAAATTAAGTAAACGAAAAGAAAATTAATTATATCAAATATTTTGTTGTGAAATCAGGGCATGTTATATACTTATTTATGTATATTGTCTAAAAATTTTTCATGTAGGTTTGTATCTTAAGTCTTTTGTTTTACATCAACAAACTTTGTTTTACTTTAAAAAATGAGTTTCTTCTCCGAGTCTTTTGACTTTTTTTTACAAATATATTGTTTTGTTATCAAGCAAACGAAAGGTTTGCCAAATAAGTTTTGTCATTAATCTCAAAACAAAGAAGTGAAAGTCTTCTCTTCTTCAAAAAAGCCATATCATTAACATTCGCTTAATTGAAAGCGCTATTTTTCAAAAAACTATTGAAATAGGTGTTTGCATCTCCTTTGGCTTTTTTAAAAATTGTTACCTATACGAAAAATCAGAAAGTCTTTTTTTTGCAGTACAAACTAAATAATGCAATATATTTTTGGTTTAGTTTAATACTCGAAACCCTTTCAGTTTTAGTGTGAGTGTTTCCCGAAAAATTAACTTTTCGGCAGGGATGGAAAATAAATAAATAAATTAAGGCACACTTTCGGTCCGTGATTCGTGAAAAGGCCGCCTGGGAAGTTATGATTTTATATTTTATTTGGTACTCAAAAAAGGATGGAGAGATACAGCTGTTGACAACTAATTGGAAACGAAATCATTCGTTGTGTTATTGTTTGTTTTTCTCATTTATTTTTCTAAGTGTACCAGAAAATTTATGCATAATATAAATGTGAAAGACGTAAGCTTAAAAAAAGAAACTTAACTGAAATCAAATTCATAGCATAAAAAAGTTTTATGAGTGATTTTCTGCTCAAACCTCAGATTTGACTGAGTCAACTAATTGGAAACAAAAAAATAGTTTACAAAAAATAAAAGAAAAACTTGATAAAAGATTTCAGAAACGATATTGTGATAAAACTTTCAAACTTTGTAGACTTCTTCGACAACTTCAAAGTTTTTTGATTAACATAAGGAAATACCATTAAATGCCCACACCGTGAGTGCTTGTACTCACTATTACCATGTTATTTATTTTAGCTCTCAAGAGATTGTAAACGTTTATTACTTTTTACAATACTTTTATACAGTTTTAAGAAAAAATTAAAATTTATTTCCACATTTAACTCTTCTCTGTTTTATGTTTTTTCGTTACAGGTTCAATAATATTTTCGTAGTAAAAACACATTAAAATAGGACCCCAGGCAAGAAAAATGTATTTAAGTGTGTTTACAGCAAAAAGTGTGCGGTCAAATTGTTAAAGTATCTTAAAGAAATTGGAAATAACAGAAGAAACATCAAAGGAAATTATTTTTTTTTTTTTTTGTATTATTTATTTCTTCTCAAAGAATTCATTAACAAAATAATTAAAAATGTCGCGCTTACGAAGGACGGTTTTAAAATGAAACGAATTTCTGTGCCTCAACTAATTAAGAACACTAATGGCTTTAGGCTACAAATTTACACAGCAACATCAAATATTACAACAAAAACGAAAGCTAAACAACAACAACAACGACAACAACACCGAGAAAAATAAGCAATCGCAATTTTCAAAACAACGACTTAAGCAACGAGTCGCAACCAACAGAGTCAGCAACGCCGCCGCAACATTATGACGATGTTTTGCAGGCGCAAAGAAAAAGAAGAAGAAGGACAACAACGCAACAACGTAAACAGCAATAACAAAAACCAATATAACGACTGCAGCATGACAAATCGATATAGCGACATAAGCAATACAAACAATAAAAACAACAGCAGAAACAACAACAACAATAATAGCAATGTCATTATTACAAAAACGACAACAACAACAACAACCATTCAAGACTGTCGCCGCCGCCGCCATTTTACGCTGTCAAAAGCAAAAACGAGATATTTCCACAAAAATGCGGCGATACTGCGGCGACGGCGGCTTCCTCTCGTCCCAGCTGTTGCTGCTGCCATTACGCTGTTGTTAGCATTGATCCAATTGGCAACATGTCAAGTAGGCCAAAGTGCCAGCTCCAGTTTACACATACCCGGTCCAGGACCTGGTAGTCGCGGCATACAAATTTCAAATTCAGCACAGTACACAGCCTTTCCACGGCGACGTTCCTCAGCAGCCGATGGTACCGCATCGGGACAAATGCAATCACGTGCTGTAGACACCAGTGTACAATTTGAAGTATTGGAAGGTCAACCACGTGGTACCGTTGTGGGTTTTATACCAACGCGCGCTGATTTTACATACCGTTTCAATGAGCCGCCGCGAGAATTTACGCTCGATCAGCAGACCGGTGAAATTAAGACAAATCTTGTGCTGGATCGTGAAGGCATCCGAGATCGTTATGATTTGGTTGTACTCTCGTCACAGCCCACTTACCCCATAGAGGTGCGCATCACTGTGCTGGATGTAAATGATAATGCACCAGAATTTCCCGAACCAAGTATTGCAGTTTCTTTTTCTGAAAGTGCTGCGTCGGGTACGCGTCTGCTGCTCGATGCGGCAACTGATCGTGATATTGGAATCAATAGCGTGACCGACGATTATCGCATTATCGATGGCAATCATGAGGATAAATTTCGTCTCGCAGTCACCACAAATCCCAGTGGTGATGTTTCTTATTTACATTTGGAGACAACGGGGAATTTGGATCGTGAAACACGTGGTTTTTATCAGCTGAATATTTCAGCACGTGATGGTGGCTCACCATCACACTATGGTTATTTGCAGGTCAACGTGACAATAGTTGATGTCAATGATAATCCACCGATTTTCGACCACAGCGATTATATTGTGTCTTTGAATGAATCGGTGCCACCGGGCACACCCGTCCTGCAGGTGATGGCTTCTGATAACGATTTGGGCGATAACAGCAAGATCACATATTATCTTGCAGACACAGAACGGCAATTTACTGTTGATCCAGAAACGGGCGTCATTTCGACCACTGAACGCTTAAGCTGTCCGCAACAAAATTGTCAGACCTATACGCGTCCTGTTGGCAGCTGTCCGAAAAGTTGTGTTTTTACGGTATTCGCACGTGATCACGGCTCGCCGCGTCAAGATGGACGCACTTATGTTACTGTCAACCTCGTTGATACCAATGATCATGATCCGGTTATACGTTTTCAGTATTTTCCACCTACCGGTAGTTTTGCCACTGTTGATGAAAATGCAATAAACGGTAGCGTTGTTGCTGCAGTATCTGTCGTTGACATGGATGAGGGCCTCAATGGTGATACAGCGATCAGAATTATTTCAGGCAATGAAATGGCACATTTTCGTTTGGAAAAGACGCCCTCTTTTGATATCGTGCGTGTTCATGGCGTTTTGGACCGAGAGGAAATCGGAAAATATAACCTCACTGTAGTCGCCATTGACAAGGGTAGTCCCCCACGTACTGCTACAGCCTACTTGATCATACATGTCAATGATGTCAACGATCATGAGCCAGTTTTTGAGAAATCCGAGTATTCAGCAGTGCTGAGTGAGCTGGCACCGCCTGGTTCTTATGTCGCATCCATAACTGCCACAGATGAAGATACCGGCGTTAATGCGCAAATCTTTTATGAATTTGTTTCGGGCAATGTGCAACAATGGTTCGCTATTGACTCAACTACTGGACTCATTACCACGCAGACGGCGCTGGATCGTGAGGTGTTAGGAAGCGTTGAGCTTAGTATTTCAGCGCGTGATGGTGGCCCTAACCCAAAGTGGGCATATACGCAATTAAAAGTGACCATACTTGATGAAAACGATGAAGCACCACAATTCTCCCAACAACATATTAATGTCACGCTGAATGAGGGCACACCACCATTGACACTGATAGCCATGCTGACAGCTGCTGATCACGATCAAGGCACTAATGGTTCAGTTACCTATACACTACCTGCACTAGTGCAACAAAAATATCCTAATCAATTTGCACTCGATGCGCTCACCGGCCAACTGACAACGCGCACTTCACTCGATCGTGAACGTATAGAAAATTATGAGATTTTCGTTGTCGCCCGTGATCAGGGTGCACCACCACAATCAGCAACAGCCACGGTTTACCTGCATGTTGAAGATGTCAACGATAATAGTCCAGAATTCTATCCAAAGCACTACTTCTATGCACTGAACGATGAGGAATCATCAGATGGTGGCAGCAATGCTGCTGCTACTGCTGTTACTGCTGCAGAAAAACAAGGAGGCGGAAAAGCGATTGCTGCCGCAACTGTGCTTCTCAAAGTTTCAGCTAATGATCGTGATGCAGGCGATAATGCCTTAATTACCTACAATCTAGAATCAGGTGGCGATGGTCTCTTTGTCGTGGATGCCTGGTCCGGTGCGATAACTCTACGCGCCTCCGCTATTGTTGACATACGCCAAATGCCAAAAGCGCTTTATAAACTGCGGATCTCTGCGCGCGATCGTGGTGATCGTCGTTCCGAAAATGATGCGATCGTTGAGATAATAAAACAAAGCAAAATGGAAACGCTCGAATTTGACTCTTACAGCGGTTATGAATTTCAAATTGTGGAAGATCATGAGCAGCAAGAGCCGGCAATCGGACGCGAAGTAGGACGAGTACAAGTGAAGCAACAGCAGTCCTCGTCGTCTACAACTGGTATGGCAGGCAAGCCACCCACCACCAGCAGCAGCAGCAGCAGCAACAACATTGAGTACGCCATTGTATACGGTGATGTGGCAGAGAATTTTTTCATCGATAGTAGCACTGGTCGCATTACTACAAAACAGCGTATCGATCGTGAGCTGCAACTGCAGTATCAACTGCAGATTGTGGCGCGCAAGGGACTCGTTGCATATGGCAAGACTATTGTGAACATATCGATTTTAGATGTTAATGATAATGCACCAATTTTTTCACATGATCGTGATGGCGCTGAGCTGCTGCAACTCGCAGAGAATGCCGCTGTCGGTCAAGAGGTTTACTTGTCACGCGCACGTGATCGCGATGCAGGCATCAATAGTCGTGTCACCTACACGCTCAGCTTTAATCCATTAGAGCTTTTTCGTATTAACGAAGCGACTGGCGTGCTCTACTTGCAGCGTCCCTTACAGGGGGTGGTTGAGCCGGGCACATTGTTGCATGTTGAATTGACCGCAACAGATGGTGGGACGCCTCCGTTGTCCTCCAAACACAACATCGATGTAATGATCGCTGATGTCAATGATCATACACCTGTCTTCGATCATACTTCATACGAGACTTCGTTGCCGGAGTCAACGCGCGTTAATGCACGCTTCTTTCCGCTGGCTGCATCGGATGCAGATTTGGGCGCAAATGGACGCATCTCATACGAAATCACCGAAGGTAATGTCGCGCGCAAATTTGGTGTTTTTCCGGATGGTTATTTGTTTGTGCGCTCACCACTGGATCGTGAGGAACGGGACTACTATGCGTTGACCGTGGCATGTCGTGACGCCGGTATGCCGTCGCGTTCGTCGCTGGTACCAGTGATCATACATGTGCTCGATGAGAATGACAATGCACCACAGTTTACCAATTCAAGCTTCACTTTCAGTATAGCAGAAAACGAGCCGGCTGATTCGTTTGTGGGCAAGTTGACCGCAACGGATCGTGATGTGGGTCGCAATGCCGAATTGATCTACATGCTGGCTACGCAGACGCAGTACTTTAGCATTGACATGCGTAATGGTTTCATCAAGACTTTGCAACCGTTTGATCGTGAGGTATTGGTGCAGCGTCGACGTGGTTCTATGGTGGCTGGGAGTGGCACTGGAAGTGGTAACACTGAGTTGCAGCACGGTGAAAACTTTATTGAACTAGAGGCTGTGGTATCAGATAATGGTGCACCTCGTTTGCGTGATCGCGTCAAGGTTAAAATCATCATTACGGATGTAAATGACAATGCGCCACAATTTGTACGTGCACCCTATCGTGTGCAGATATCGGAGGGTGCCAGTGTAGGTACGCAAGTAATACGCGTCTATACTGTGGATGCCGATGAGGGACTTAATGGGGATGTATACTATGCGCTGACGGATGGTAACCGAGATGGTTGCTTTGCTATGGATGATGCAACTGGTCAGCTTACGTTGGTGCATAAATTGGATCGCGAGACATTGGCTTCCTACCGCTTGACAGTGGTGGCACGTGATGCTGCGCTCAAAGGACAATTAAGCAACAGCACAACAATAACAATAGATGTGCTCGATGAAAATGATGTTGCACCAGAATTTGCGCAAACGGACAACGAAATCTCAGTGTTGGAAACCAGCCCAATTGGTACTGAGCTGATGAAATTCCGTGCAACAGATTCCGATTTGGGCGTCAACAGTTTGGTGTCGTTTAGCATCACAGCGGGAAATCGAAAAGACACATTTCACATTGACTCTATCAGCGGTAGCTTATATCTGCACAAGTCATTGGATTATGAAGAGACGAATGTTTATAATTTGAATATAACCGCTTCCGATGGTGGCACACCACGCCTTTACACTACGATAATGTTTACGGTGCATGTTGTCGATGAGAATGATAATCCTCCGACCTTCCCCAATACAGCAATAGTGCGTCAAATAAAAGAAGGCATTGCTGTGAAGACACCAATAGTTACCATTATTGCTGAGGATCCAGATTCCGGACTTAATGGCAAGGTAACCTATGCTATTTCACGACAGGAACCTGAGCTGCCTGGTGGACGTCACTTTGGTATTAATACACAAACTGGTGTCATACATACACTGCGCGAAATCGACCGTGAGTCTATTGATACGTTTCGTTTAACCGTTGTGGCCACCGATCAGGCGCAGCTACCAGAGCGTCAATTGTCTGCTGAGAAATTGGTAACTGTCATCGTCGAAGATATCAATGATAATGCACCGATTTTTGTCTCAATGAATGCTGCAATTTTGCCAAGCGCTCAGTCTGCGCAGCTTGCCAGCTCTGCGGCCGCACAACGTGGTGGTTTTCTGGTCATGCATGTACAAGCACGTGATGCTGATTCTAGCAGTAATGGTCTGGTGACCTATGAAATGGTCAGTGGAAATATGGAGTTGTTTAAGCTGCAACGTAATACGGGTGCTATAACGCTACGAAATACGATAACTAATCCAGAGGTGCGTTATCAGCTGGCATTAAAGGCTACTGATGAGGCAGTACAGAGTGAACGTAAAAGTACTGACGCTTATATCACCATTATTGTTACCGGTAGCAAGACAACACATGCCGCGGGTCCCGTGTTCGATCAACGGGAACAAAGTGGTTCGGTTTATGAGAACGAAGCGACCGGTACAAGTATTTTGACTGTAAGTGCGCGTCTCAATTCCGCCGAAATTGAGTATTATGTTACAAATGTAACGACGGTCGGTTCGGGTCGTGCATCGTCGGTTAGCTGGGCACCAAAACAAGTTGATCGTTTGTTCGATATTGACACGAAGTTGGGTATTTTGTCTACTGCCAAGGAATTGGATCGCGAAGCTGGACCTGATATGTACGAGATTGAGGTGTATGCTATTGCACTGGGAGGTGTGCCGAGAACTACAAGTACTAAGGTGAGTTGAAGAGATATGTGGCTTAAGAAGATTACTGATGTGATATTGAAAAACTAGAGAATTTGTTTATTTATTTATTTAATATAATTACCAAAAGTAATAAATTACAAAAAATAAAAGGAAGAGTACTAGATGCCAGGGCTTTCGACTCAGAGAATTTGTTATTTATTTGTTGTTTTCGGAAGATCTGCGATGCTATTCGCTGTTTCCGGCTCATATGGTTTTTGATGTTTTTCGATTCCATTTGAATTTTGTCGACTTTTTCGATAATTTTTAAAGATTTTAAAGCTTTCGGCTTTTATCGACTTAAATGTTTTTTAATACTTAAAAATCGACACTTTTTGAGTATTTCGATACTATTCGATAACAGGTGTAATCGATTTTTTCGATATTTTTAAATACAATTCGATGTTTTTCGACCACAAATGACTTAGAGATGTTTTTCGATACTTCAATTGCTTATTTTTGACATTTTGTCTAATTTTTGAAACGATTCGATATTTTTTGACTAATATCGATTTCCACGGTTTTCTTTTTTATATTGCGACTTCAATTGACTTTATCGATGCCAATCGATACTTTCGAATTTTAACTCTTTTCCCGATACATAAAAATACTTTTCGCTATTTTTGTTACTAATAATTGCTCGTTGACTTTTCTCGGACTTTCAATGCTATTTTGAACTTCTCAACTATTTCAACATTTTTCGATGCTCTTGGACTTATATCGATATTTCGAATGCTGTTCGATATTTTTCGACTCTTATTGCATTTTTCCGATGATTTTCGCTACAATTTGATACTTTTTATCGACTTTCTTGCTACTCTACGATGCATACAGTGCTCTCCGACTGCTTCAAAATTGCTTGATACCGTACGATATTTTCGCTTTTTCGATGTTTTCGAATAAAATCCCTACACATGTTAGAAGTTTGACTGTTTTTGGTAAGCACTGAGAAGCCCAATTTCTTTTTCACCACTGTCAACCTTTAAATATGTACATAAGATGCTCCAGCGACTCTTATTTTTTAAAGGTTCTCATACATCTGAATGCCTGAATACACAACATTGCATGATCAACATGGCTTATACTTTTTGTTTGTTTGCCTTTCATTTTGTTATTGTTAGTTTCTGTTGCATTTAAATTGTTTAGAATTTTTTGAATTTTTGTGTGCTCTCTTTTAGATTTGTGGTAATATGCCTCATAAAAATCAATGCAAGCAAGATACGCCGCATGACTGCATGTGTGCGCTTATGTTGAAAAGCATTTGGAAAAGAATACAGCTTAATTTTAAACAAAAGAGTTAAGACACGAACTTGTTAATTTACATGCACACACGCATTAAATTTGAAATGTAGTTAAGTTGTTAAATAGAATTTGTGAAAAATACATTTCTTCCTACGTTGTTTGTATTAACGAGTTAGATTTCTTTTGTGTGACTTCACAACTAAATATTCAAATTTCAAGCCTAATTTCCTAGACAAAATTTTGTGTTGAATAGCGGAGAAAATAAATAAAATGTTATATGCACAAGAAGAAGGTTATTTCTTTTCTTTTTTTAGAATTATGTTTTAAATTTTTTTGAAAATATTTTGTGCAACTTTGTATTAGGTCTTAAATTATTTTTGAATGAAAAACTTCACAAATTTCGTATATTTTTTCTTTATGTGCATTTTTTTATGATTATTAAAATATTTTTTATCACTTTTTCTAAGTTTGTTTTTATATCTTGCACAGTTTTTTTATCGCTTTTCATGCATTCATTTGCTATTTCACTTCAAAATTTCTTTTCCATAACTTCTTTCAATTTATGCCTTATTTTTTTATTATACTTAAATTATTTCTTAATTAGTTTCATCTTATTAGAATATAATTTTACTTTAATATCCAAGATACTAAAAGTTTTGCAATAGCAAATAAATTATAACTAATTGAATGCTTTAACATTTCATATCCTTTACGCAGTAGAATATAATCGTTTGCAATAAAATTTAGCCACGAGTGCATAAAGCTGCCAACTTACGCACACTAGCACACACGCTTATGTGCTGGCACATGCACACAGTTAGACACATAAATTTTCCAACTTGCCATACAAAACTGCTGCGCAAGCGCATTGATTATGTTGCAGGCAGCCATCAGACAGCAAATAACGCGCTTCATCAGTAGTTTCTTCACTCTCTGCGCTCTATTACGACTGCTACTATTTAACTTTTGCTTTATTTATGCACTTAAGAGAGTAAAGATAAAAAAATAAAGAAAAAAAACGTAGAAAAGAAATTAGAAAATCTAAACATTCTTGAGCTGTGGCGCACGCGTAACTCGTAACGTGTAACTGGCAAGTTCTTATTATAATAAGAAGAAGCAGCAATGGCAGCATAAAGAAATATAACTTGTTTAAAGCATGGCGCACATGCGCAGCAGGTTTCTTTGGCCAAGTTGTCGTTTTGCGTCTATCTATCGCTGCTGCTGCTGCCATTGACAGACAACGAAAATAGAAAAATATTGAAAAAACACTTAGAATTTTTTTTTGTTTCGTTTCGAAATCACAGGATTTAGCATGGCAGTAGATTTTTGTTGCTGCTTTGCTTTCGCAGTGATTAAGTAAATTGGAAATGATTATTGAAATGTGGCCATAAAGCAAGGAAGTCTTTTGCTTCGCCTGCAGCTTTGAAACTTTAATTGCATTGGCATTTGGCCAATTGGGTTTAGTTCTGCAATAGAAAAATATTGAGAAAATAAAGATATCTGTCTCTAAGCACAAGGAGTAAATTCTTTTAATAGTTTTTTTTGCTTAAATTTGTTGAGAAATCTAACTGCAAGGGTCTGATGAATCCTTCGAAATTTTTGAAAGTTTTCGGTTTTTTTTTTGGTTTTACTTAAGTTGTCATGTTACTATTTATGTTGACTAAATTATGTATATGTCATTTACTCTAACTAGCATCAACCTAATTTTCACAATCTACAACCTTGAAATGGCGCTTGATTGCTTTTCTGCCTGCAATAAAATTTTGTTCGGCATGCAATAAGTCATGTTCGAAAAATTATACATTTTAAAGCTTTTAAAATTTTCAAATTAAATATATAAAAACTTAAAATATTTAAGTCAAAAAATACCAATTAGTTGTATTTAATGTTGTACAATATGTAAAAAACTTGTTAAAAACTTATGCATATAATATTTAAAAGCGTCTTATTAATTGCAAGCAATAGGTAAATTTTTGTATTGAGTTCAACCAGCGTGACAACAGCAAGTACAAATATGGCAACAACTGGTCACAACATTTTTAGACTTGTCGTGGTTAAGCTCCACTTATGTTAATTTAATGCTTGATTTTAGTTAAGCAGCATTTTTTCCTAAGTCAACTTGTTAAAAATCAATCAAATTTAGATTTTTTTCTTTATGTTAAATGCTTGGTTTTTAAGGTATTTCTGCCCCACCTCTTTGAGAAAATTTTAGTTGCAATTTGTGCATATATTAATGGTATATAAAAAGACTCATAATGCAAATTAAAAGCAATGAAGGAAAAACATATTTCGAGGCTGAAAATATTTTGTTTAATATTTAAGAAAAAAAAATTACAACTTTTCATTAAAGCATAAGTGTTTTTTAGCGGCCATTGATTAAATTATTAAAAACTGTAGTCCTATTAAAAGTCTATTAAACTCAATCAGTAGTTATTATCTTTAATTGCATCGAAATAAGGAGAATTTTTAATTTAATGAAATGTTGCTCATACGCCTTGGCTACCGAAACAACAATTTTGTTTTTTTTTTCCTTAAAGGAGTGTACCAACATGTATAGAGCATTTGTTCTTTTCTTCAAAATTACCTTCAAAATACGAAAATCAAATCTCTTCGAAAGGGTCTAGAAACATTGATCAAAACCCTTAACGAGAAATCAATTTTTATGGCAAACGAAAAATGGAGATAAATTTGTTATAAAACAGATAGTTCACAAAAATATTTTAATAGAGCCATTTTTTTCATAATATTAAGGTAAAACCCAAAACACTTTTCCATAAAATCTCCATAACAATCGGTTGATAATAACTCATGTAAGATGATGAACCAGTTTCACATAAATATGTTCGAGAATGTCTTAAACGAGATAAGATCCATTTTAATAATATTCAAGCTCAAGACAATAAAAATTAGTGTTTAGAAAGCACTAAGTTCCACATTGGCCAGGAACTCTTTTTGTTGGGCGGAAATTCCAGAATAATTTTGTCCGAAAAAGCAGCTGAATATTTGTCAACAACGACCGCCCCTCTCAATGATTTTTAGTGTCAAATATGAAAAAATATTTATTTTTTTTGATTAATCTCATTAATTATATTTCCGACGCTATATAATGCAAGATATTGTTCAAAATACAAAATTTGGGCTTGTCGCTTTGATTCCATTTATAAGGACAAAAAGTTGACCTCGAAGTAACCAAAATTTCTTTTATATACTACATATATATACGAATACATGCAAGGAAACGTTAAAAAAGAACATAGACCAGTCTTTATATAGTCTGCAGTTATTTCTTAACACATAAAATATGAAGAAAACGTATTTCAACAAATGAACCGTTTATTTTGAAGGTAAGACACGTCCCTCTTCGTTGAGAAAAAACAATTAAATAGATTGTATACTGTTCATTCCAAGTTACTTAATTCTTTTCAAAGAAGAGGGACTTGCGCAACTTTCACAATAAACGGCTCAAATATATGTTTTTTTAAGTATTTTAAAAAATATTTTGTTTTTACCGCTACCTCCATTAATTTTCTAAGGCCAGTAATAAGGCACCCAAGTTAGTGTAGATCAATTAGTAACCCACAAAATTACATAAACCTAAGAATTCTAACTTGTATCGGAAATGAGACATCGGTTCATCAGCTACCATAACTTTAACATATTTCTCTAACTTTTTAATGCAAATTACTTGTTGATCATACGTCATGTACATGAAAATGAAAAAATATCTTTCAAACAGCTATAGCTTTTGCAATCCAAATTGTAAAATATAAAAAACAACACATAATGCAAGTGAAATAAATTACTATTAGTCAAATCAATAAAATTTTAAGTTCTTTAATAAATTGCTGCTGCTGCAGTGCAGTAAGTAATGGCAAATGCTTTAAAAAAACACAACAACAAACTAATTCTTTGTCATATGATATACAAATTTCTAGTAAAACCATTACAATAAATTTGCCACTTACAGAAAATAACAGAAGAAATGAATAAAAATCACTAGCTATTGCAATGGCAATGGCAATACGTTGTTGGCCATAATCTTAGCAACATAACGCATAATGGCTTTAATTTATACACACACACATACACAAATACACATGCAGTCTTTAGAGAGCTCACCATTTGTACGCGTACAAGTGAAATATCAACGGCAATAATTTTTAATGTCTGTTGTCCGAGAAGCTAAGAAAATTTTAATGCCGCGCACTCTCGGCTAAGTTGACACCTTCATCGAAAAGGGTTCAAAACACTAGAGAACATCAGCACTTCACTTTAACACCAACCAGCACTTGGCGCGCTGATTGCAACGTCGTCGTTATTGTTGGTGCAATAATAATAAATTCTTTGCGATGCTTTTGAAGTGCTGCTTTCGGTATTACGAAAAAATTCACTGTAGGTGTTACAATGTAAGTGATAAGTTAGTCAAGTTTAGCTAAGAATTCTGGAATGCGATTTTAGTGCTGTGGTAATCATGACAAATGCGACAAACTATATCAATTGCTAGTTTGAGCAATAGATTGAGATTAAATTTTTTTTTCCAATATTAAACAAAAGACTTGAGCAACGAACTTGTTAGTTTTTTTTTGGGTTTTAGTAAAATTTACATTAAATCAGTTTGTTTAAAATTTTGTATAAAATTTAACGTAACGTAATCAGATTTTTTTTTATATTAATTGCATCGCATACATCAGCAGCTTAATTGTTGCTGTTCCTTTGTTTTACGTATTATTTCGTAATTTCAACTGCTATGGTTTGTTTTGGTCACTCAAGTGTTAAATTAATAAATGAGCGCAATTTAAACTTTGTATAAATTATGTCCAAAAATATTATGCCTACAGTAAGCTGAGAAAATTTGAGTTCTTTTATCTTGCGTTTGTGGCCTTTTTTTTCCGTAAGCTTTGATTAATGCGTTCATTAATTTTCAGTGAAGTTGATAAACTTCATGTTTGAAACTAAAGTCGTGCGAACATTACAAACGATTTTTCATTTAATCAATTTAAAGACAAAAGTGCAGAAGACATTGATATGCTAACTTGTTTTCTTGTTAATTATTGGACTTCAAGCTTTAATTAGTGCAGCACTAAAAAAAAAAGAACCTTACGAGATAGAAGTTGCTGTTAAGCAACATTACTTATTTTTGTGGCTTTTCGATTTTATATTATTATAGCTTTGCTTGTGAAATGTTGCTGCTAACTTATATGATGCGTTTCTTTTCCGTCAAAGCAAATATATGTGATGCCTTAAGAAAAATTACTATTAAAATGAGTTTGAGGCCAAACACTTCGAATTTACATGTCTCCACTTAATTATGTGGCTTTGAACTTTTTAATTGGATGTTGTTCGTACAGTTTAATATAGTTCCTTCCATATGCCACTGACATATCTCATAATTTGCTATAAAATCAAACATTGCTATATTCGAGATGCAGAGATCAAATATATTTTTTCGAGCTATAGACGGAAAATATGTACTGAATTTACTTGTAGGGGCTCACTAATTATTTCGACTTAAAGAGAAGTCAGATTTCGAGCAATGGAGGTTTTGGGGCTTGAAGGGAAGGGAACACAACACTTTTTCGAGTTTGGAAGGTTTTCGACTTATCGAGGTTCGACTTAATGAGGTTCCACTGTAGTTGCTTCGAGCAAAAATTTCTTAAAACTGACCAAATATACAAAAACAAATATCTGTTTTCATTTTATTGACATTTTTTTAGACGAAAAAATGTACGGTGCAATAGAAAAAAAAAATTATTGCAATAAAATTAAAAAAAAAAAAATATTTTTCGGAATATCTTGAATAATTTTAAGAACTTTTTATTCAGTACGATTTTCACTGAAAATTGATAGTTTACTTATGAAATGTGAAACTTTGACCGACGAACGAAAAAAACCAAAAATTTTTTCTTAGTCATTCAAACCATAAAAAATTTTTCTTTTGATTTTTTTTTTTAAGTTTTTTTTTAATATTTTACGTGAACTTTTCCTTTGTTGATGCCATCTTGAGCTGCCAAAAACTCTATACAGCATTGCAAAGTAGTTATTTCAAAGAAATTCTTAATCTTGGCTAGGCCTTTTTATCTGAAAATCTGTTGTAGAAGGTGCAGTGGTCCACTTTACAAAAAATGACCCATAAATAAAAATCGAGTTCTTTAATTTTTCTGCGCATCAGCCATATCAAGCTACTAAGGGCAATATAGAAGTCTCCACTCTGAAAATTTTATAACTACCAAAGGACATTCTGACGAGCATTTTGCGACCGGATGAGAGAAAAAATTTCAGGGCTCACAATGTGAAAACTAAAAAAACAAATCTAATTGAACAAAAAATCATACTGCGCATGTGCAAAATTTTTTTTTTACCCACAAGGAAAATATTTTTCAAGAAACAACAAACAAGTTTCTCTTATTCATCATGTCATGAAAATGCACCCATTTCAAGTTATTCACGCCTGAAAATCATGAAAAAACGAGAAAATCGGTCTAAACAATAAACTGTTCAGGGGACATCTCGGGTTTACGCAAGTGATTGGCGTGAAAATTTAGGTGGGTCATCGCAAGCTGTTGAAGAACAAATTTCCGGGGTGAAAATCGATTTTTATTTTTCGTCCAAAAATTTCATATGGAATGCGCCATATATAAAAATTATGCATACATTACTTGTTACGAGACTCCCAAAAATTTATTATTGACACTTTTACTGCTTGCTGATATTGTATTTATTCTTAATTTGCTATCGCTATTGCTCCAACATTGCTAAAGGTATAGCCAAAGCCCAAATTTTCTATCAGTGATAGCATTTTTAATATATAAACTTACTTGCTTTATATTAACGAATACTTTCAAAGAGTCTTAAACGCCGTAAAGTTAATGCCATCGTTTTCTGTGCAGTACTTAAATGCATATGCAACACACAGCATGTAACATATTGCTGCATGATACCTTAGGGATACAAAAATAAGTTAAGAAAATATATTCAATACAAAAACAAAAAAAGAAGAAAAAATGACAGTGCATGAAGAAAAAAAGGCTGCCAAAGATAAATGATATTTAATGGTTCTGATGGGTGCTCATTGATTAAAATGAAATGATTTGCTCAAGACAAATGATGTGTTTAATTTTGAATGCTGCGCGTGGTGCGTTGATGCACAATGATGCTGCTGATGGTGTTCCGAACTTGTTTTTAGGTTCATTATGGAATGCCGCAGTATTTTTTGTTGAAACTTTCAGGGAAATTGGATTACAATACATTTTGATTATTAATATTAAAAATTTGTATAAATTAATTAAACTTTTGTTTTCAAAAATTAAACATTTTTCTATACTTTTGTTTTTTTTATACAAATTTTTTTTTTTGTGTAAGCTGGTCACTCTTATTTTAATATAAATGTAAATGTGTCTTGCTTCGCTCATAGTTCGCCTTTGTTAGTAGCTCAAGTATACAAGTAATTGGAAGTAATGACAAATGATGTTACGTCAAATGACTTGGCAGCCATGGTAATGACTCTTTTTCCAGCTTAAGTCAACATGGCATAAAACTGGTTTAGAGTAGCAAAAGTGAAGAAAAAAAAAAACCACATCAATTTTCAATAAAATACTATTTACATAAAACAAAATATTTGCGTTAAGCTGACAGCTAAATAATATTTTATTTTATTGTAATCTGTTCATCATCTCCTTAGTGAAGTTTCGAAATTAATCATGATAAAATTCTTAAAAATAAAAATTATATTTTCGCGCTATTATACTTTTGGGATATTTAGAAGTTGAGCATTTTTTATTTCGAAATCAAATTTTATTTAAAAAATATAATCACTGATCTTAACAATGCCTCTTTAAAACAAGATTCGGCACATGTTCTATCAAAAAATAAATAACTCGCTTAGTCATGAAAACTCCATTGATCGATAGAATACGCTGGGCCATCAACTTTGCGAAACCCAGCAAGGCTTTGATTTCGGCACTGCATTCAACCCATCCATCATAAACTGCTTACTGGTGTTGCACAGTGTAACATGTTTTCCAAAAAAATTCTATAAATTATTCTTAAATATCAAAAAACTAAGTAGCCCAACACATGTTACATATATAACGATAATTCTCAATAAAAGATTATCCTACCGTAATTTCGAATTTAACATGAAAGTTTCACTCACGACAAACGGCAAATTGATATGGCAATAAAATTACATTTGAATGTTTAACCCTTTATTGTTTGCTGTCACATTATTGGATATTTTCTTACAAATGACTTACAAATTGCTAATGACAATACGACAGTAAAAAAAAAAATACAAAGAACAGCAGCAGCAGCAGCAACAGTAAAACAATCGGTGTATTGAGATTGGATTTCTTTTATTCTTTTCAGTTATGCCAACATTTTATTTATTTTCATTGCCCAAATTTGCCAAATTTAGTTAAATTCCAGCGCATCATCTGTTGCTGCTGCTGAGATGTTGCCGCTGCTTTGCATTAATTTCGATAATCCGTAAAATCGTATACAATAAAAATGAACAAAATGAGAGAATAAATAAAAGTATTTCGCTTTTTTTGGTCATAATTCGTGCGGCGCAGTTATTTACTGCAAAAGCAACAGCAGCAGCCAGCAGTTGTATCAGCAACAATAAAAGTTGCATGCTGCACTTTGCATGGCACTTGAGTTGGAGGGAATTTTCATACAACTGTTATTTTGTGCTGCTTTTCGTTGTTCCTTCCCCATTTTTTTTGTTCGATCTTTGAGAGTGTTCTTTTTTGACGTTGTTGTACGATGTCAATAAAATTTCGCATTATCTGCTTGACAGCACGTAACTGCATCCTTTTGCTGTGTTATGTTTGTCACAGCAAAGCTCGTATGTGTTACAGTGTTTTTTTTTCTCGGTTTTTTGCATCAGATTTCTTTGCATTTCCTTATTACTCGTACTCTACTCGCAAATGTATGGAGAGAGATAAGAAAATGGATTGCGGCTGATTTGTCGCTTTCCTCATGCAACGGTCCTTAACATTTCGTGGGACTTATCATGCATTATAAATTCGTAAATTATCTTAAACAATATATTTTTCGTTCGTTTTCAGCAGATATTTTGTGCTTTTTTAAATAAAATATATTTAAGATGCTATTGAGTTCTTAAAAAAGAAATGAGCACATTTTGAAAAGGTTTATTTTACTTAAAATTTATTATAGTGCACTACAAAGTTTATGAAGATTAAAAAGAAAAATTGTTGGGTATGAAGTTTTGAAAATATTTTGAGTATAAATAGACCTATGGAAAAATAATTTAATGAAAAACTTCAAAAAATAGCATCTGAAATTTTTCCCACAGTGTAAGTGTATAATTATACTATCTAATATCAGCTGTGTGTAAATGTGAAAAACACCCACAGCCAAAATATACGAAAAATTCTTTATGCGAATGATGATTTAAAAAAAAATTTGCTTTAGAATCATAATAAAATTGCGTGAAAGCTTATACAGTGGAACCTCTGTAAGTAAAACTTCGAGTTATAGAGTTTTCGACTTATGGAGGACTTCGAATTAAGCAAATTTTCTGAGGAAATGTTTTTATTCCAACTTACTTTGAGTTAGGGAGGTCAAATTTATTTTTTCGAGTTATAGAGAAAAAATATTTACTGAATTTACTTGTAGGGAATCACTAATTATATCGACTTATAGAGGGGTCAGATTTCGAGCAGTGGAGGTTTTGGGGCTTGCAGGGAAGGGAACACAAAATTTTTTCTAGTTTGGGAGATTTTCGAATTATCGAGGTTCGACTTAAAGAGGTTCCACTGTACTATGTACTAAAATTCTTCTTAAGCTACTGTTTTTAACATTTTCAGGCCTATTACAAGCTATATTTTAAAATTTAAACGAAAAAAAAAATTCCCGAAATTGTTAGAATTCTGCTTTGAAAAGTTTATTTCCGGTTTTTCTACAAGAAAAAAAAGTTTAAATTTTAAATCTGTTTTTATAACTGAAAAGAGCAGTAAATTTCCTATTAAAGCCACTATGTTTAATATTTTATTGTAAATTTGTTTGATTCGAAAGATTGCTTTCGAAAAATTCACATCTCATTTACTTCAATTCTTTCGAACATACATAGGTGAGCAAAATTTTGCTTGCAACAAAAGCAACAACTACAACAACAGAAAGAAACCCCACCATATATGCAACATCGATAGCGAAAAAAAATCTGCAATAGACCAAGAATCATATGAGTGTAGAAATAAAAGTACACTGATCAAACGAAACGAGAGAAGCTCAATATTCGCATTGTTGTTTCCTTGTTCGCTCGTTTCGGTTTTTTTGTTTTTTTTTTTTTGAACGATGCAACAATAACAATAATATAATATAATGTGTTTGTGGTTTTGATTATTTTTCTTTAAAAAACGACTTGTTTATTGTAAAGAGCTGAAATTGGCTCATTTCTCATATTTTGCCCACCTATGGCTTAGAAGGACATGATTCGACAACTAAGCCTCATACAAAATAAAAGTTATGTGCTTACATCAGTGGTCGGCACCGCACTCGATTCGATTTTTTTTGCAAATCATTTCTAGAAATTGGTCAAAATTCATTGCACGGAGCCCAGTTGTCTTAAGCATTTTAAATTTAAATTATTTTTCATGTTTTTTGTATGATCCTTAAATAAACTTTAAATTTCAATTCCGTTTCCGACGCAACTCCGAAACGGCATCAGAACGGGCCTGACTTTCTGTTTACATTTGCATAGAGGAACAGAACTTAATATTTAGTTTTCGTCACCCAGTTTTCTTCACTTTCAAAATATGCTGAAGCCTGATGTGCTGCAATTGAGTTAAAGAAAAAAAGTTTTTAAAATTTTTTGCGCTGCTTAACAAGCAAATACCAATGAAAAAATATAGCAAAAAAAAAAAATAAAGCTTATCAACATCTGAGAGCGCACTAATGCGCTTTTAATGTTTGCTGCTGATATGAATGCTGATTATAAAATTCAAGAGTGCGCTGTTGTAAAAGAAAAGGGAGTAGGGCCACAAAAAGAAGAAACAAAAATCAAAAAAAAAAAAAAAAACTGAAAAATGAAAACCCTTTTAAAAAGGCGCAAAAAAAATGAAAAAAAAAAAAATCGAAAACAGCACAGCATCGCATGCAAAGCATTAAAAAACAACAACACTAAAATTTAAGAGCAGTCGCCAGACATCAGCAACAACAAAAACAACAGGCAACATTTCACTTTGAAGATGTTTTAATGGGCCGCAGGGATAAAATTATAATAAATTTGCTTTATTGGCAGATCTGCTGTGTGCTGAGATGTTGTTGGTGTTTTTCTTCTTCTTCGTCTCATTTTCATCCTTTTTATTTTGTGCTTTTTCACTTTTATTTTTTTGCTCTACTGTGAATATGCAACATTGCAGCAGCAACAGCAACAGCAACAGCAGCATGATGCACGTTGTACAAACTGAAGCATGAAGCAAAGAAAAATGTTGCTTCTCACTGTGACTGAGCGACTCACTCAGTGATGTCTTTATGCATGTGTTTGTGTATAGCATGTGTGTGTGTGTGTACAAGCCCTGCTGTTGTTATTGTTGTTGCTGCTGCTGCTTGTCTGCGTAGGCATGTCAACTATGCGCAACACGCATGCGCGCACGCATGCAAATGCGGAATGTTGCGCTACACTGCACTGCGTGGAAGTTGCGTGCGAAAAGACAAAATTTTTAAAGCGCTGTCATTTCATTACAGCCATTTTTATTTAGCAGAAAATGCTAATTTGAACATTTAAGATTTATTTTTATTTTAAAATTAGTTGAACTCGTAAATTAGAATGTTAAAAGTTAAATTCATAGCTGAAGTAATGACAGCCAATGAGTTTGCAAGTGTGACAGAGCTGCAGCTTTAATATTTTTTTTTTTTGCACCGGGAGTAAGAATTTAGGAAAATTTCGTTAAAAATTGTCAAACTGTGGAATAATTTTAAAGTTTTTCCCACACAAAAATTTAATTTCAACGATTAGTTTAATTATAATATTCCAGACCGAAAAAAAAGATCATAAATTTTGTGGCCCTCCGAAGATTAACTAACTTCTGTTCAATTATTTTAGCTTTCTTTCCATCTCCTTATCTATTTCTATTCACTTCCTCTGTCGGGCCTTAGCGCAATGGTCTTTGGTCTGAATGCTATGGAAAGAGCTCTTTCCAGCCAACCGACAACTTTAATTTCTTAGGCCTTTTAGCTCGACAACAGCAAGTTCAAAGCGAAATTTAATAGTTAAAACAAACCCGCTCGTTTGCGGATTACTTCCCGTTTTTTGATCACATGATGTTCTCCAAAAAATTCTTCTGCAACATTTTTAGTACCTACAAAGTAATTACTTGTAATTAATCAGACCTATTTTGATTTTGATTTAGTTCGCAAATGGAATTGATGTTCGAAGTTGAATGTCAATAGTTTTTCTAAATCTAATGGTCAGTATTTGTGATAAAATTGTAATTAATTTTCGAACTTCAGCACGATCATTCCGATAATTTGACTGATTTCCCTTTATTGTATGATCCTAAAATAAACTTCAAATTTCCATTTTGTTTCCGAAACAAATCCGAAACGGAACCAGAACAACTCTGAGTTACATTTATTATTTTGAAACAAGAGAAATGTCATAAAATAATTTTTTAAATAAATAAAAAAGAAAAAGGACTTAAGTTTCATTTATATTTCTAAAGAAATTACCTTCTAGAACATCTTCTATCAGCGTACTCATAGAGAGTTTACGGGAACTGTGCTATTGGAACTATGTCTATTGAATGTTAGCTTTCTTTCAAGGATTTTTCATCAAGTACTCTGCACTACAAACAATAACGACAATCTTCTCTGTAGCTTGGCAGTATTCCCGGCGGAAAAATGGGTTAAATGAAATTTTTCGTTTTGATGGACCTTTTTTTTCGGTAATGTTCCGTTTTGGTTCTATGGCAATGTTTCGTTTCAATGCATTCTCGTATGAGTTCGATTATTTTTTTGGCAATTTTTGAATGAAAATGTCAAATCTGGTGTCAGTGAGTGACAATAAAAAAATTTTGAAATGGAAATGTAACATTTTGATTGCATACTCCTCAGATGAACAATCAAGTGCCATTGAACATGTAACATAATCTAACGAAAGACAAAAACTCAATATAATATCAAAATAGCATTTTAAAATTCGACCTTAAAACTAACTTTGTATAAATCTTAATATAACGAACGAACGACATAAATAAGTCTAGGCTAAAAATACATATAGTATATCTATATTCAGACGTATGATACACACGTACTCAACAAAAAAGATATGCGCAAGTGCGCACAGAAAATTAACGCAAAACCCTTGAATAATTTTGGAATAACAAAACAACAATAATAACAACAACAACAGCAACAACAACAACTAAAACTTGACTTACAATTTTTTGCGCTTCATGCCTGTTGGCCAGTTTGAAGAATGCAGCAGCAGCAGCAAAAGAGTAATGCGTATTTGCCGGTTGCATTGTGCGCTGCACTTGCATGTTGCCACATTTTGCAATGTTGCTTCTACTTTTACTGCGCAACAACAGGTCACTCATACGCTATACCACTCGTTTGCGCAAGCGGCCGTTCTACCCATTTGTCCCCTTCATTGTCATATTTTTTAACAGCGTTGTTGTTGAAATTATGCAAATTCTTGAACGTTACTGCATGCCGTGAATAAACATTCAATGACGCTGCATATTTTTATATTACAACAACAACAACAAAATATGTGCAAAAATATATAAATTTTGCTTTTGTTGCTGTAGTTTCAAGCAGCGATTTTATATAATTCGCCGAGGGCGCCAAAAATTGACTGACTAACTTAACTTGCACGATTGCACTGCTTGTGCAGCAGTTGCACGGTCGTCGATTTGATTGTAACCGATCGGTGCTGCTAGATAGTGTGTTTTCTAGTACGCTGGGGAAAAAATATCTTAGCGATTTCATTATTTTTAGTTTTTTGAAAGTTATTTGCTATTTAAATTCGTTTCAGTTCTTCTTGAATTTTAATTTTAATTTTAATTTCAACTTCAAATTCAATTTGAAATGATATGATATGATATGATATAATATGATATGATATGATATGATATAATATGATATGATATGATATGATATGATATGATATGATATGATATGATATGATATGATATGATATGATATGATATGATATGATATGATATGATATGATATGATATGATATGATATGATATGATATGATATGATATGATATGATATGATATGATATGATATGATATGATATGATATGATATGATATGATATGATATGATATGATATGATATGATATGATATGATATGATATGATATGATATGATATGATATGATATGATATGATATGATATGATATGATATGATATGATATGATATGATATGATATGATATGATATGATATGATATGATATGATATGATATGATATGATATGATATGATATGATATGATATGATATGATATGATATGATATGATATGATATGATATGATATGATATGATATGATATGATATGATATGATATGATATGATATGATATGATATGATATGATATGATATGATATGATATGATATGATATGATATGATATGATATGATATGATATGATATGATATGATATGATATGATATGATATGATATGATATGATATGATATGATATGATATGATATGATATGATATGATATGATATGATATGATATGATATGATATGATATGATATGATATGATATGATATGATATGATATGATATGATATGATATGATATGATATGATATGATATGATATGATATGATATGATATGATATGATATGATATGATATGATATGATATGATATGATATGATATGATATGATATGATATGATATGATATGATATGATATGATATGATATGATATGATATGATATGATATGATATGATATGATATGATATGATATGATATGATATGATATGATATGATATGATATGATATGATATGATATGATATGATATGATATGATATGATATGATATGATATGATATGATATGATATGATATGATATGATATGATATGATATGATATGATATGATATGATATGATATGATATGATATGATATGATATGATATGATATGATATGATATGATATGATATGATATGATATGATATGATATGATATGATATGATATGATATGATATGATATGATATGATATGATATGATATGATATGATATGATATGATATGATATGATATGATATGATATGATATGATATGATATGATATGATATGATATGATATGATATGATATGATATGATATGATATGATATGATATGATATGATATGATATGATATGATATGATATGATATGATATGATATGATATGATATGATATGATATGATATGATATGATATGATATGATATGATATGATATGATATGATATGATATGATATGATATGATATGATATGATATGATATGATATGATATGATATGATATGATATGGTATGATATGATATTAATAAAAAAATATCTATTTCAATTTCAGTTACAATTTTAATTTATTTTAAATTATGTAAATTTCGATTTCTCTTTCTCTTTCCCTTTCAATTTCAATTCTGATTTTTCTTTCAATTTAGAGTATTTTTTTCCATCTTAACCAAAACACTATAGAACTGTTTTTGTTGCTAACAACATTTCCTGACCACGTTTTTTTCTATACCACATGTAGAATCTAGCCCTAGCTTACGTGCCAACCTGTCAGGTTTGCTCTCATCTCTTTTCTGCTTCAGACTATAAACAATATCTCAATAAATAATGACCGATCATAAATAATAATCGACCAAGAAATGTAAAATGATTCAGTTCGTCCACCAGTCAGTCAGTCAAATCACTGCTGCTGCTGCTATCCGCCGCTATTTTATGTGATAGTTCCCATCATCGTCGTCGTCTTCGTCATCATCATCATCCTGGCCACAAGCAAAACTTGAACAGCAAAAAAAAATTTGTAAAAAAATTTGAACCATGAAAATCATATGTGGAAAAAATGAAAATAATAAAATCGCATAAAAAAGTGAAGCTGAAACAGCAACGAAATAACGCTTAAACAAATTGATTGGCAGTTAAGGTTTCTTACAGCCAAACACACACACACACACACACAGATGCGCACACACGTGCTTACATACACCAATATAAGATTTATAGTATGCTCAAAAGTCATGCATGCATAGCGTAGCATACATTTGTACTCTGATACAGCTGGACTCATTTGTTTGCCGGCAGCACATGTGTTGTTCCTCTGTTGGTCACTTGAATTGCTGCTGCTGCTGCTGCTGATTTTGCCTATTCGTCATACCTCAACTTATTTAGTTGAGCGCAGGGTTAGTCATCGTGTTAATCTGAACAGTATATTTTTGACTGTGATATTTTGCATTATTCTGAGAGATAAAGCGGACTTGCTATATTTCAAGTTTGTTTGTTTGGGAAAGGATTTATTTTGAGGCATTCGAGTTTTTGGTTTTTTCAATACTTATTCTTTAATCTTTTCATTCAGTAGATAATCTTTAAAGGCAGATAAAATTTCCACTTCGATGATTTGGGCATAGGTGTTGAAAAATTGTCTTTTGCTGCGCAGAGTTCGAACTAAGTAATATTCCTTTTTGCTGAGTAAAACTTGTTCAGAATCTCCAGAAATAAATGCGAAAACCTTTCTTTCCTTAAACTTCTTGAGTCTTTTCGTGAGAAAGAACTTTAAGCAAAGGTTAATACAGGCTCATTCAGTGCTACTTTATTGCTTAGGTCCGAGCCTAAGTCATTTTGCTGAGAGAAGTGTATGAATGCGAATGAAAAACATTAGAACTTAGAAATATCTATTACGTAATGTAGACTCCAGTTTTCCTATTATACATACGTGTGATAAAAACTCATATCAAGGAATATGCAACACCGCGTTCATTATTAATAAGACCAACGAAAGACCTACATACCACCAGTCCATTTATAATTCCTTTTTAAGCCTCTTTTCCGAAAAAGAAAAAAATATTGGACCAATCGTTTGGGAAAAGTCGGAAATAAACTTTGTATATGAACAATAGCGGCTATTTTTGGACCAATTTTTCGAAAAAAATAATGACGAATGAATGATAATTGAAAGGACTCGGTTTCCCTCCAAGCCTTCTTAAACCCTTTATGAAAACCGTTAAAAAAAATGATTGAACCAATCAGTAAGGAAGGGATGGGAAATATGCCATTCAACGTCGTTTTAAGGCAAGGGCCTAAGGTGCTCTGGCCTCGGGCCCCAACCTTCCAAGCTGCGAACGGCCCTTGTAGCGAAAATAGATTTTATATCTCTTTTAAATACCTTTTAAAGACAAGTAGAAAGACAATATATTTATAAATACTTTATATGAGCTTATAAAAGCCATTAGTCATATGAAATATAAAGACATGTTCTCTGTGTTATCTTATAAGAGAGTGATTCTGAGGTCTTTAAAGGACTGCTTTTAAAGGCTTTCAAAATATTTTGCGTTGTCAGACAAGTGCATTTTAAAGAGACTTGAAGCTGTCTTTTAAAGATATTTAAAAGAATAAGGAGTACTTAATGTTATTTTGTTAAGAATATCATTTATACTAACTTACGCGAGTCTCGAGCTTATGACCTAACAAGAAATTGTCCTGCACGCTTTCCATATATGTTAATCTATGATAAATTATATAATTATTATATGTTAAAGATAAACCATCGTTTTCTGAAAATTGTATTGATAAAGCACCTTAAAAAGACAAAAAACTAACAATTTAATGACATGTGGTGGCGTTTCTTTCAAGTAACACACACGGGACATGCCACCTTCTGCCTTTATTATCAGCTTATTATGAGCCTTAAAAATGTATGTTAAAAACACTTTTACGTCACTCTTTATTATAGTTTTATATCTTGCTCTAGCATTAAGTAAATGTGTTATGATAGGATTAGACTACCCCTACAGAGCTTGAGGACCCGAACATGGCAACAGTATCATTTTTTTTTTGGTTTTTCTCAGCAATCAATCATTCGCTTGACATTTTTAATACAACGCACTTTTTTATTTTAATCAAAAATTTTGTTTTAGTATTCGGTTTGTTTTTTGGCCTCGGACCAAAGACGGCGCTGATTCGATTTTAGAAAAATTTTGCAAAATTGATCTCTCTTTTTGACGACGGTGGCGCTCTTAATATGTCCTAAATTTATTTTTCCACAAACTATTTGCTTATCACATTGCCTTATCAGTTGGTGCATTTAAAATGATTTTTTTTCTTCGAAAATAGGCCCTATGCAGCCGCTTTGATCCCGGTTATTCCTAATCAATTGTTGCATACTTTTTTTTTTTTTTGCAAAAATGTGCCCAAAAAAAGTTCCCAGGGCAAGGCCAAATTTTAAATCTTATTATTTCTTAAAAATTTGCGCAAAATAACACCTGAGAGACACGGAGGCAAATCGTGGACTGATGCAAATATTTTTATTACAAAAAAGATACCAAAATTCATTCTTAGAGTCCCTGTGATCATTATAACATTTTTGAAGTGCATTTTTGTCTCTCAGCTTCTGCTTGGGGCGTTTGAAATAACATCCTTCGAGCATTTTCGCAATATCAAGTTTACCATTACTTGGACAACTTTTTTTTTTTTATTTTGACTCATTAATTTTTGCATTAGCCATGAAATTTTCGTAATAATTAATGCACTTATTTTGCATTTTTTATAATTTTAGTATTTGCACAAGTTTGTATGAAACCAATAAAAATATTATGTTCCTCACAGCCTTTGCTTTGATTTCAATCAAATAGTAACTAAAAATTTTAGGCGTTTTATGCCTTTACAGCTTTTTTTTATATTTTTTATGTGATATCCTTAACGCATACAAAAATTAAAAAAAAAAAATCGATCACTAAAGCCTAAACCAAAATAGACGTGACGAGACGTAACGAGTAAGTTCGAGTGTATGTAAACCAATGTTGATAGCCAAAATGAACCTACGTAATTGATCGAAAGTGAACGAAACATTTTGACGAGACGTGTTGTTCCGTAAGAACCGAACTTCAATATGTTGCTACTCGTCATAACAGCTTTTTCGACTCGTTGGCTAGCGTAACATTTTGGGTTAAATGTCAAAACAGACGAAACGAGTGGAAACGTTCGTTCAATTGCTATCGTCTCGTCACGTCTATTTTGGTTAAGGTTTAAGCAATAAAAACTCACCTCACTGTACTACAGTTGTCATAGAAAATCTTCAAACATTTGCTGCCAGTACATAAATTTGTCACTTTATCTGCCATGCTGAGTGCCATGAAAGTCATTTTGTCTGTCTGCTTGACTGTGGATTAAGTATAAATCATAACACGCACAATAATCATAAAAAAATGTGCAATTTTATGTATGTGTATAACTCTACATACATATGTATGTATGTATGTTCTTGCAAAAACCCGACACTTGAAAATGAAAAACACTTCCTGCATGCGTAGGTTGCGGCAGTTGCTGCAAATGCTGTTGGTATTGCTGTGCGTTTGTGTGACATGGGATGGGCAGGCTTACAAAAATTTATGTTAGGATGTTAAATGTGATTTTGACTAAGCATGAGTGCGCGAGCGCGCACCCAAACGCCAAACAAATGCCATTAGAAATACGACAATGACAACAGCAACTACAACAACAGTAATAATAATAATAATAGCAGCAGCAACAACACTTGTTTTATGCCTTAGAAAAATGTTGTTCAAAATCGCGCAATTTTTATGTCTCTTTTTTTTATAGGTAACAATTTTTGTTCTTATTGTAATTGTTGTTAAGTATAGCGCGCACAAAATGCCAATTGGCATTTTGGCATTTGAACATGACAAGTTTGGCGACTAGTTTTAATAGCAACAGCAGCATCATCCAGGTTGTGCTGCACAGTGCTATGATATTGAATAAAAATCGGTAGTGTTGAAAGCAGATGTTTTTTAAATGTTCATGCTTTCTCAAGCACTGTGCGCAGCTCAGCATTTAAAGGCTTAGCTAGTTATGCAGCATTTTTAGCACGCAGCAAAAACAGTGTATTAGCTGCGCTTTCTTGCCTTTGCTGCTGTTGATGATGTTGTTGCTGTTGCTCATGAACATGAAATATCTTAAAAGCAGTGAAAATGGAATTAATACTGGTAATAAAAATGAGCCTGAGAAATGCCGGAAATTTACACCTACTCCCACAGAGATGGCTATCAGTGTTGCGCTTGCCAATGACAATGAATGAGAAGAAAGAAACGACAAAATTTTTTTCAGAAAAATACATAAAATTCTATTTTTATCATCAGTTACATTGGAAAATTATTGATTTTGAAATTTGATAGCGCATTGGTTGTGGCATCAAGTTGAATTCAGCTAGCTCCATTAGTGGTGGGTGTATAGAGTTGATGCTGTTAATTGCGTTGGTGGTCAGTTCACACCAAGCAGCATAAAAAGGTCTGAATGGTTAAGAACTGGCGAGTTTTTAGTCATACTTGAAAAACAATATTAAATTTTCTGCATTTTTAAAATGATTTTTAAAAGGGTTTACAGGGCGTATGAGTGATCACTAATAAAATTTAAGTTTTAATTACAGTGTCATAAAATTCAGTATTGCTCAGCTCTCTGTTGTCAGAATTTGTTAATTTTTTTAATAAAACTTTTGCAAAAAACTGATTGAATATTAACACAAATTTCAATAAAATGTGTTCTATGGCTTTTGAACTATAGTATGACAAATAAAAAAAAAAATTTTACATATCAAAAATGTCTGAAAATTACTTTGAAAAAATTTTTTTTCCTTTAACATAAATGACAGTTTTAAAATAAGTTCAGTACTTACTCTTCGGCAAAAAACTTCAGTATATAAATATCCACCTATAATTTCCGCTCAAGAGCTAAAAATTTTAAAATATTTCCACTATAAATTTCATACAGTTGAAATGAACAGTAAAAAACCTATTTCATCTTCTGTCATATCGCGCTAAAAATCGATGTCAAAGTTCAGTTAATTTTAATAATTGTTTCTACCTTCAAATATATAATTTACTTGCTAATGCCTTAGTTCGTTGTTTATGTCATTTGCTTTGCTTTGATCATTAAAACTCAACAAGTTTTCGTTAACATTTTTAAATACTGATCTTTTTGGGTTTTGTTATCTAATCGTTCACTTTGTTGCGTATTGGCATTTTAATTTGGCATCAATCGTCATTTGCATCATTAGCAAATTAATATTTTATGACAGTTAAATTATTGAATTTTTAGGATTTGCTAATTTATGCAAAATTATTTGATATAATTGATTTAACAGCAAAAATTTGATTGTTAATGAGATTTATGCAAAACATTTTTTATAATGCATTAAATATATATATTTTTTTAATTGATTTTTTATTTAAAGCTTTAAAATATATTAATAACATTTTTTTTATGATTTTTATTGCAGGTGAGTTTGTGCTACCAATAATACGAAATATATTTTGCATAAGCTGGTGAGTAAGAGAATAAAAAAAAATTATTTGTTGTCTATTATACTAAGAGCGGTTTCGAGTCCTTTGGGTTAACTGCAGCTCGTGAGGATATTAATTCCACCACCACTTTCTGCAAGTAACGCCCCCACGTTTAAACATTCAAGGCAATAAATTTACAACGACACTCCATAACTTTTATTGCTATGCTCTTTTCCTTGAGATTATCAGTTAATCAAAAAAAAAAAGTTGTCCTATAAATTAAAACAACAGCTTGATTGAAGTATAATTAATATATTACCAATGTTGTCAATGCCCAAACCAATTTGAATTCCACATCTATCGACCCATATTAATTAGCTTATCAAAGCAAATTGAATAAATTCGAAAAATACAGTGGAATGATAATAAAATAAAATTATTATCGTTTGCTTAATTGAGAGTCAATAAAGCATAATTTTTTTAATTACCACAAGCTAATGAGCCATTGAGTAAGTGCGTTTTTAATTTTTTTTTATCCATAAAATCCAACGATCTCTTAACGCCGTCTTCATTCAACACTCTATAAAAGCAATAGATAAAAGCAACGACAAAAACAAAAAACCAGAATCTCTAAACATAAAAAGTAGGCATTTATAAATTGTTTAACATTTATATTTAGTTAATTATTTTTTATGTTTACTTTAATTTATGCTGCTGCTGCTACTTTTGTTTCTGTTTCTGTTTTTTTTTTGCTGCTGTTGCAACATCACTGCTTCAGTGCTGCAGGAATGCACATTTTGTATCTAACTGTTTTAAAGTGTATTTTATAAGTCATATATCGCCTCCTTTTGACTTTTATTGACTACTGATCAAAGCGGATACTTCAACAAATCGGATAAAGAAAGATCATCAGTTCTTGTGTCCGAGAAAAAAAGGTCATAAAAGTTTGTTAGCTCGTCGTGTTGTTGCGTCTTAATAACTGTTAATTGTATTTTATGAGTTTGCAGCGCCGCTGTTAATGTTTTCCTTTATTTACTAAAGCGTTTTTGCTCTGCATTCCACTCAATCAGAGTTGATAAATGTTAATAGCTCAGATATTTTGTTAATAGCATTGATTTTGAAATTTATTAGTTTTTATATATAGAATGACTTAAAGCGACCGTTTAAAGTCATCGTTTATTGTAAGAAGAGAAAGATAGCACATAAGGTAGAATAATTTTTCTTTAATCTGTCGTCAATGAAGCTCAGAAATGTAACACGCTCAATGATGTGGGGTGTGAAATACCCCAAAAATTTTTTAACTATGTTATGCCAAATATGTTTTTAAGTATTTATTATGAAGCTATGTACTGAATAATTTAAAATAAATAACCATCAAAAAAATTAGATTATTTTAATTCAAAAAGCTCTTATTAAAGCCACGTTTACAGTTCGAAAAAATTCAAATTAATAAATACAATTCAACATTTTTAATAAAATTTTATTTCTTATAAATAAAAAACATACAAAAAAATAATTTTATAAAGATATTAATAAGTGAGGATATTATCAAATTTAATTAAAGTTCTCAGAATAATTTTTTGTTTGAAATAGCACATCTTATGCCATATTATATTTTCCTTCAAAAGTAGAAGAAACAAAAAAAAAAAAAAAAAAAAAAACAAATGCAAGAGATTTTGTTCTTTAAACTTTTCGAAGCCAAATACAAACGGCACAAATGAGAAAAAAATTCAGCAATAACTACGCAGAACTCAAAAAGCAGCATAAACATTAGCATCAAAAAAACAAAATGTAAAAACTTAATCCTAAAAAAAAAAATGTTCAACTTAAAAAAAAATAAAAATTAAATATGCAATATCCTTCTTTAGCAAAAATATATTGTTTTAGAAAAGATATTACTAAAATGGGTTCAGTATATTTTGTGCCAAAGCGTTACAAACACTTTTTGTAAAAGCAATTGTATGTATTTAAATAAACTATTTAGTGCTTGAAAAAATTTTCCCACTTAAAATTTCAGTGAAAATAGTGCTCGAATTCTGGTGTTTAGTGATAATAGATCTTAAATATTAGTGCCATCTAACATTTAGCGGTAGCTTTTCCCCCAATGCCACTACAAAAACTGAGAGTGCAAATAAGTGCATTATTAATCCCACTCTACTCGAGATTAAACATAATAAATTAAAATGATAAAAATTGCTTTTGTAGAAAAATAAAAATTTTTTGTCAACACACAAAAAATAAAGAAAATTGTTCTTGTTGCTGCGGTTGCTGCTTAAAAAGCACTTTCAAGCGTTGCCAGCAAAGCTTATCAGTAATTGTACAACAATATGCAGCAACACAGCGTGTTAAATGTATGTTAAGCTATTAAAGAGCAAACAACAACAACTACAGTGTATTGTCAAGGAACTGGAAACCATTTGAGAATATATTCTACTTACATTTTTGAAATTTGAAAACTTTTTATAATAAACGATTGTTAAAAAAATACCATTAACGTCGAAAAAATTATCTCAAATTGATAACTTTTCCATTTAAACAAAAATATATGATTTACAAAATAAATTACAAGAATAACAACTAAATGCGAAATTTATTGCTAAAACAATTAAATTAAAAATTAATTAATGGTTAAAGTTTTAATTTTATCCCACACGAAAACATTAACTGTAAATCTAAGTACTATAATTAAAAAAGATAATCTCCAAATTAGTTGCATAAAAATGTGCATAAAATCACTCAATAAAAATTTTATTGGATTTCAGAGATGTTTAAGAAAATAAGTTCAAACTTATTACATGAGAAAGAAAAATTTATTGCTGATATGACTACATGAACAAGACTATAAACTTTTTATGCTTAAAAAAAATTATTGATATATTAAAAAAGTCTACAAATTTATAGCTAACGACATGGTTTTACATAAATAATTTTTAACTCGAAGTCTTTAAATATATCGTATGAAAAAATTACTTAGCATAAGAAATAGTAATTGCATAGGTAATTAAAAAATCGAACTAGTAGATAGATAGCCATCGAGTTTTTCAGACTTTATATCTTGTATATTTTTTGATCCCCCTTTTTTGCGACTTTTTATTTTATTATAGCTGAATGTCTTAAGTCTGATGGATGAAAAAAAAAGGTTTGATAGAAAAAATATACAATTTTTCGCATGTATAAGATAAAATTTCGAAATTTATCGCATGAGATAAAATTTATTGTACATACTCGTAGGTATAAAATAATTAAGTTGCCATTACACCGTTAGTGCAATTATATGGCAATTGCTTGCATATTTTAGGTAATTAAAAAAAAGACTCTAAAATCTAACGTATGTGGAGAAAATTTGTAGGAGAAAAGAATATTTGGAGTTATAAAAATTTACGAAATTTATGGCATGCTAAAAAATTCTCGCATAAAAATAATAATTTAAAATAATTAGCAATTTATAGTAAATCACTTTAAGCAATATTATCTTAAACTGCTCAAACTCATGAAAATGGATTTAATTCAAGTTTCTTGAATTTAAAGAGAAAATACAAGAAAAATATTTACCAAAATTTTTTCAAAATTTTCTCTTCAAAAATTTTACGCCCTATTTTTAAATGTCCTTTGTTGTTTTCACTATCGGCCGTTTCGTTTTTTGAAGACTTCAACCAATTTTCACCTAAGTGATGGGGTCAAGATTTTGTTTGATTTAAATTATATTTTTACTCCTTGACATAGGCTCAGTCAAATTATAGTAAAGTTGAATTACTGCAATATATTAAAATATTTCACAATTCTGGAAATAAAAGCTTACTCTGCAGTATGTATTGTAGTGAAAATCTGAAAAGCGGCTACTCTGGGGCTGAGCTTAAAACTTATCTATGGCGTGATTAGAGAATTGCTGTAAAAAGGATTAGGATATAGTTTTCATACGCCACTCATCACTTTTCCATTACTTAAAGCTTCAAGCTTAATAGCTAAGAAGGCTAATAGCTGTAGTAGCTAAACTCAATTATTAAGATCTTACACGTGATCGAAGCGCATATGTGACCCGTGCCTAAGAAAGACGGTTAGTGTCTGAAAATCGTTTTTTTTTCATCTTATAGGAAATTTTGTGCTCTTTCGCGTGAGAGTGGTCTCCAGTTGATCTCAAGCTTCCTTTTTGAGTTATAGGCGTTTTAAGCCTAGAAAAAAACATACAACGAAAACTTTAAACGCATTTTTCTCAAAAACCAGTTTTAGACACTAACCGTCTTTCTTGGGCACAGGTCACATATTCTCAAAACGAATTAAAGGACTCATTAATAAACTACTCACCTACTTCTCTAGATAAGAATTCTTAGACAAAAATCTTTTATAAGAAAATCTAATAGAAATTGAATAGTAGAGGAATAAAATTTTTCCAAAACAAATGTCTGAATAAGTGTTTCTAACTCCCCAGCGTAGCAATAGCCCAGTGAATAACTAACATAAGCTTAAATCTAACCATGTAAATTATTTCAACTGATTTAGCAACATACTGTAAATAACTTAAGAACGAAACTAGCACTAGTTGCGAGTTGTTGTTGTACAGCATTTGTTGTTTTGTCTTGTTTTGTTTTTTTCTTTAAGCAAAATGTCACTTAAAATGGAAAGTCATTCATCTTCTGCGCTGATATCCTTTTAAAACATACAAACACCCAGACAAAAGCGCAGGCGCAACAGTCAGTGAGTGAGCAACATGCAGCACGGCGGCGAAGAGTTAAGGAGAGACCACATAGCAGATAGCAGTTTGCTTGGGTTATAAATTAAAATGAGTTAAGAAAAGTAAAATGAAAAAGAAAACAAAACTAAAAAAAAGAACGACTGTTAAACCAATAAAAGAAAGAGGCAACAAGAACAAGTTGAAAAAAAAATAGATAAAGAAAAGAAAAAGGAGAAGAATAAAATTTGGCAGCAGCACAAAAATTAAGAGGCAGCTCAAGTAAAACCTAGACCAGACACTCAACTGGTAACTGGTGGCTACTGCTGTTGTTGTTGTTCGTAGCTTTTAATTCCAGATGATCTTGAATTGCAGGCGTTAGGTTGTCGTCCGCAACGTTTTGCTTCTGCACCACCACCAGCACCATTGCTCAATAAAAAATTAAGCATTCGCAAAAGGTGTGCTGTGTGCTTTGGCGCGCTTTGTACGAATCGGAATGAGGCTGAAACTAACGTAGCTAGCCAACAATTTGTGTCCAGTTTCAATGGCAGTGGCAGTTGTTGAAGTAGTGGTAGTAGTAGTTGGAAAAGCTATAGCAAATGATGAAGCAACAGCAGCAGCAGCGCACAGTTAAAAGCAATTAACAAGTGTTGCAGCAGCAGCAGAAACAAAGACAAATTTTTCGCTTTAATGTGGAAACGCTGAGGGTTGAAGAATAAGATATTATGGCAAAGTTGTAACATAAAAATTGTTAATCTATTTATTAATTATGAAGTGGGAAAATTTTTTAAAAAAATTACACGGAAAATTTTGGGTAAACTTCTTATTTTGAAATATTTTAATTTTAAAATCTTTTAAACTAAAACTTTAAACCCGCAAATATTTGACGAAAAATTCATTTTGTTCAAAGCCACAATAATTTTTCTTTTATTTTTTGTTTTCAAAAGACTCCAGCAACAAACTTGCGCTGCATAAACAGCAATTAAATGCAGCAACCGCAACAGAAACAGCAACTTTTAACAACCATAGCAAATAAATATTCCAAGTTACAAGTTCAAGTTTTTTTTTTGCAAGATTTACGTTTTGCGAAATTTTTTTTACTGTCATATCCCAAGCAAAATGCTGCATGTATTCCTTTTATTGTTGCAATGGCTGTTTTAAATTGATTTATTATATCAATAAATGGTAATTGAAAAACTCTGTTTAATTAATCACTAAAAGCCTTAATTTGCAGTAAGTTGCTAAACACAACAGCAACAACAACAACAGCAGTTGCAAAAACAACTACAACTACAGCATTCCAAGAAAAGGAGTCTCCTTTTAAGCGGCCTTTTAATGCCTCACCTTCGCCTTGTTGTGTGATCTTTTTATAGTTTTTTTTATTGTTGCGTGGCAACAAATTTTGCAAAAGTGAAAAAATTCTTACAAATAAATAAAAAAAAAAAAAACACTTAAACAGCAAATGACGCCTTAATTAAGACGCTCCAGAGCTAAACAAAAGGCAAAAAACTAAAATTGTATAAAAAAGGAATTAAAATAGAAGAAACACAGAACTTAATGTGCGTTAACACTTCGTTTGACTACCACTCGAGAGAAAGATAAATAGATAGAACAAAAATGTCTTTATTTAAATGACAAAATATGCAAAGTTTTTGTTTTGAAAATATAAATTTGACTCTTGTGTTGAGTGCTGTGCCAAATTTAACTAAAATATTTCGTCGAAATGCGTATGAGTTTCAGTTTTTCTTATAAGTGTGGGTTACTTCAAGTGTAAGTTGTTGGTTAGATTGGATGAGGGAGTTTTTTTAAGGGCACTGAATTGTATACATAATACCTTAAACTATTTCTCATATGACTTTTAAGAATGAACATAATCTTCTGGCATTTTTTTTCCCCAGATTATTAAAAAACTTTTTATTTTTATTAAATGTATATGTTTATAGTTATGCACATAGTCTTTAAATACCAAAATATATATATATATGGGTAGTTCTTTGTCAAAAAGGCCACCCCCTCTGCCCATTTCAGTTTTGACAAAAAAAAATGTTCAAGCATATGAAAAAATCAGAAATTTTCTCAATTTCTTGATGCCGTCTGGTCTTTTTCGAAAAAATAGCTTTCTAACCTCAAAAAAAGTGTTTGAAAAGAAAGTGCTACTAAAAAATATACATAAATAGGGAATCTCTAAACGGTTGCACCACTTTTTCTCAGCCATAGCACAACGTAATCGCTCATTTTTTTTTTTTGTTGGAAAGGTTGTAAGGAGAAGGGGGGACATGTATACTTTGTTTTTCAATAGTAGGCGGTGCCACTCCCCTAAAAAGGAAAAACGTTTCCTTGGCTAAACTAATGGACCGATTTTGATGAAATTTTGTTTGAAGATAGATTGAATCCTAAGAAAGATTATCTGAAACTCTGATTTCTAAAAAGGGGCGTGGCATCGCCTCAAATGTGAAAAAACGCTATCACGGGTGCCACTGCACCGATTTTGATGAAATGAAATCTGCAAGAGGCGTGGCACCGCCCACTAAAAAAAATATTTTAACTTAAGATCCAATCTATCTACATACCAAATTTCATCAAAATCGGTGAAGTGGCACCCGTGATAGCGTTTTTTCACATTTGAGGCGATGCCACGCCCCTTTTTAGAAATCAGAGTTTCAGATAATCTTTCTTAGGATTCAATCTATCTTCAAACAAAATTTCATCAAAATCGGTCTATTAGTTTAGCCAAGGAAACGTTTTTCCTTTTTAGGGGAGTGGCACCGCCTACTATTGAAAAACAAAGTATACATGTCCCCCCTTCTCCTTACAACCTTTCCAACAAAAAAAAAATTGAGCGATTACGTTGTGCTATGGCTGAGAAAAAGTGGTGCAACCGTTTAGAGATTCCCTATTTATGTATATTTTTTAGTAGCACTTTCTTTTCAAACACTTTTTTTGAGGTAAGAAAGCTATTTCTTCGAAAAAGACCAGACGGCATCAAGAAATTGAGAAAATTTCTGATTTTTTCATATGCTTGAACATTTTTTTTTGTCAAAACTGAAATGGGCAGAGGGGGTGGCCTTTTTGACAAAGAACTACCCATATATATTCTTCAAAAAAAAAAAAAAGACATCAAAGGGCGCATTAAACAAAGGCACATTTCGTTTTTTTTTTCGTGTGGTTATAACAACATAAACTATGTCCATTGACTTCAGTAGATCATAAAATGTTGCCTGACGACTTTGCTAGCTTAAGTAATAGATATTAGCTATATGCAAATATAGTCATTTTTATACACAATAGCTTGACCAATATATCATTCAATTAAAAGAAAATGCAGGCTATTGGATACACAACTGTGTGGGGCCATAATAACAATTTTGTTTCGGATAAAGTTGCAAGAACATAGCTTGAGGTTACAATTAGAATCAAAAATAATGTCAGTAAAAAAACAAAAAAGCCGCAATCGCCGGCTTCTCCATAAAATGCGCATTTTCTAGCATTAACTGCAATAAAAAACACCTTTAGCATATCTACTTTCGTTATGGCTGCAACAAACGTAGCAATAGAAATGTTGCGCGCAACAAAGTTGCAAAGAAAAATGCATATACCATACGAGTATACGTGCGCGTATAAGTTATGGCGTTGAAACCTTTGACTTAAATGTTGTATTTGTTGCATTGCAGGTTTATGTTGTTGATGCAGCAATTGCTGATCTTTTCGGCAGCAGCAAATGCTGTCAGTGTTTTTGTGTTTTTTTTTTTTATTTTTATTACTGCTACTTCGAATTTTGTTTGTTTTATTGAATGCAGCAGCACACGTTTGTTGCTGCTGCTGCTGCCCACCATATGGACCATTAACAGCAGCATTCAGCAGAATGTTGTTTGCTGCTAAGCCATTCAATTTAAGTTGCATCTTTTTTGGTTCGGCAACGATGACGACTTACTGCATTCCTACAATGTCACTCTGCTTTAATGGTTTTATTACACATTTTCTGTATGCAACGCAACTCAACAATAAATATGTTGTTGGCTATTCTTTGTTTTGATTTAATTTTTACTTCACTTCAGTTATAAAATAATTCGCACAATTTTATAGATGCCCTGTAGTATTGACATGCAAAGCGAAAATGCATACTTTGTTGCTGCAGCTTTTAAAATGTTGTTAATTTACTAAAGTTGCTATCGTACATTTCTAGTTTGCAGACATATGTATAAGCAAGCTGGTCACATTATAATATAAATTTTTTCATCAATAAAATTTAAATAATTTCATAATTTCGAGGTAAAATTTATGTATATAACTTAGCATGGCGAAGCATTTTTAATCACCGCCGGTAAATGTTGTGTTATTAATATGCTGCACAGTGCAGTATTACATACAAAACTGCTTAAAATTGTTCTTAAAAAAGTAGTGATAAAGAACAATAATAACAAAATGTTGCAAATAGCTGTGAATTATTTATAGAGAAAAAATATCTTGCTCATTTATTTTGCAAAATTTAAAATGCACCACTGCTGCCTGCCATGAGACTCATGCAGTCTACGCATTTAAATGTACGCAACGCAAACAATGTTGTAAATAAAGTCTAGCGTTGTGACAGCTAAGCCGGACGTGGCGCATTTGCCACGCTTAAACGTCACTTAAGCATGCAAAGCTGTAAAGTAAAAATTACGATCTCAGCTAAAAGTTTTGTGGTATAAGCGAAGGCACTGACGTTGACACTGAATTGTGAAAATGTTTTATAAATGCAAGATGTTTGTGTAGAGTGTCCTTGAAAAGTAAATAAAATATTGTTGATGGCTTATGCAAAGAAAAATTTTAAAAAATTTACGGATTATTTCAGTTCGTAGCATTTTAGCATTCTTAGAAATTTTTTGTCACTGAAAAATGAAAAATTTTTGTAGTTTCTGGAAACTTTTTAAAAATTTTGAGGTCTGTGATAATTTTTAAGACTTAGAATTCATTAATGAAACTTGAGATTTCTGGAAGCTCTGATATCTTCGTGTGTATATAATCCTTGAATTTTATAAAACAGTAAATAATTTTTAAAAATCTATGAAGATTTTGTTAGGTTCTTGATTTCTTATGCTTAAAACTGCTAAGGCTTTAGAAATTTTTGAAATATTTAAAATGCTTACCACAATATAATCCTTAAGTTTTCTTTGAAATACGTAACATTTTTAATATGAAAGCTTGCAATGTTTTGAGTGATTGTATTTTTGAATTATTTTATTTCTGAGTTATTTTACTTTTGAGTTATTTTGAAACTATTTAATATCCCATGCCAATATTTTAGGTACTCGCACATAAAAAATATTTTTTGGTGCAACAACTTTTGCCATCAACTTAGCGTTTTTTCGATTTTTTCAACTTCCAAAAGGGATTTTTTTTAATTTTTATGTTTTTTATTTTTAGAAAATTAAAATTAATTTCCAATTTCATCATCAACATTTCGTTAGGACCATAGATTGAATTTTGAGCACCACCATTGTGGTCACACCAGTGGTTCATTTCACTTTTGGCTGAGTGCAGTAACGAATAGATCAAAGTTATATAATTTTTTTTTGCAGTAAAAACTTAAACATCACTTAATAACAAATAAATGATAAATAAATAGCAACTTGACATGATATCAAATACTTCAGAAAAATAAAAAAGTACCAAGTAATGTTGCTGCAAAAAAATAAATTGCTATAAATTTGCTGCTAGTGAAAAGGGCACGACTGCAAAAAATATATAAAAGGTCTCTTAAGTTAAATGAATTTTTCATGATGTGAAAAACATTGTTTTTATATAAGAAAATAAGCAAAATGGACAAGATCGGCAAAATATAATAAATTATAGATAAATATTTATTTTGCCTTAGGAAATAACACCAAATTTTTAGGTATTGACTATGCAGTAAAAAATGATTGGTTACAGCAATTTTCTGTTCAAAAAATAAACTGTTGCTGCCTAAATTGTAGCAAGGCAAAATTTGGTATTTTGTTAATTTTAAAATTGATTTTAAAAGTGACCTTAATACAAAATACTGTAAAAAAAAGGTTATTTCAGTTAAGTTCGAAATTGATTTAAATTTGTTGAATTATTATTATAAATAATAGAAAATCAAAATAGCAAGCATTTTTATAGAGTTTTGTTAATTTGTCAATTTCAAAAGCGTATTTAAAGTTTGAGATTAAAATCAGTCATACTACTTTTTCAAGTTAGAATTTTTTTTTTCAATTCCTGTATTATTTGAAAAAATTTTATTTCTATATTTTATGCAATATCTATAGAAAATATCCTATATTGGTGGAAGTACTTTTTTTTCACAATATTTTCAAATTTATGTCTTGACCTAACAAGAAAATAAAACCCCTTCATTGCTGCCAGCTATGTGCATATTAAACATTTTCATTGTTACCATGACTAACGGCAACCATAAAATTTGAATTTCATATTGAAAGCAAATAAAATATCGTAGTAGTAAATACAAGCAAACCGCTTAAGTTTTAGATTTCACTCAAATCCTTTCTCATGCAATTTTTTTTGCAGTAACAGCAGAATATTTTCCGCCATTCACTTGCTGTTGCTTGCTGCAGCAATAAAAGTATGCTAGCGCGTTATCTGCAACACGGTCTATAAAAAAAAAAAAAAAAACTCTGGAAAATTTTAATTCAATACAAAAACAGCAATAATCACGTTTATGCAAAATAGTAGTAGAAATGCAGAAAAAAAAGGAGCAAAAGAAATTTTCTTTTCTAATCGCTTAAAAGTGCAGTCATGCACAGTGAATAAGAAGGAAGCAGCAGCTTAACAGCAGCATTTAACACCCTCTGGCGATAAATTACAATGCTGTTATTTGATATGCTGTTGTAGGGAGAAAACCATAGAAAAGTGGGAGTTGAAGTTTAAAACAAAAATAAATTTAAACTATGCAGAAAAAAACTTAAATTTTCACTGAATTTTTATTTAAAATGATTTGTTGACAGAGATGATTTTTTATGATTTAAGTTTTGGGAAATCTCAAGAGGTTACACATTTAAAATAATAAAATATTTTAGTTTTTTTCCTTAATTTTAAAGGCTTGAAAATTTTTTAAAATTCTTAAAATCTTAAAAGTTTAGTCTTATAAATCTTTAAAACCAATAAAATCTTTCTGAAAGCACGCACTCAGTAATAACTTCGAGTTTTATGTAATATATTTCTTAAGTATTGTAAAAAATAATTAGTTTTTTGTTTGGTAAAAATTAGCTTAAGCCACCTTTTCCTACAGCAGTAACTTCGTTTTTTTTTTGGGTTATTGTCTTCACCGCTTAAACTCAACATTTTTCTCTATTTAACACTTGCAGGCAAAGGCGTTAAATTTCTTTAAGATCATTTTTTCCTTTTTTTTGCTGTTACTTTTGTTGTTTTTGTAGCTTTTGGCGCAAGTGCGCATTCTCTATAATTTATTTTGTTACAAAAACAAGACTATGGTGTTCTTCAAAAAAGATGCATATCTGTACGTTATGCTTTAGCTCATAATTCTGCTTAAGCTAAAGAAGCTTTACCGTGTACAGCAGCAGCTGAGCATTAATATAGAAAACCTTAAAAAAAAAATAAAATAGAAAAATTCACATAAAAAAAAAAGTTTTCAATTTTCAGGTTTAAGCAAAGTTGAAGAATTTCAATGGCTTTTTTTTGAAACGGGGTGGATTTTCTTGCTAGTTGCTGCAGGGGATGCTAATGAATGAGTTTTGGTTATGGTACGGCATACTGTTGTTGTTGTTGTTGTTGTTATGCTTATTATGCACTGAAATTGTGTTTATTGGCTGCTTTTGTTGCTGTGAAAAAATGCCGATGAAAAGAGCGATTGCTGAAATAGCTGCTCAAAAACGAAAGACTTAAGACACGAACTTGTTGCGCTTCTGTGTTTTTTCTTTTTCACCACTTTTTTTGAATTTTTAAATAAATTTTTTATCATGGCTGTTGTTTATTTCAAGTAAAAAATACAACTTCCGGTAAAAAAATTTTGAATTAACAATATTTTTTTAACAAAGCGCTTAATTGCAAATTTTATTTGACTGCCTTTTTAAAGTTTTGATTTGAGCAGCATATTTTTTCTATTTTTTGCTTTGAACAACATTTATGTTCAGGTGGTTTCTTATTCTCTAAGTTTTCGTGAAACAAATTTGGAGCTGAAGGCAATGCCTCAATCAGCCAACGAAAAATATATGGGATCAGACTAGCACGGCCAAAAATAGCAAAAACCAAATTTTTATTTGAATTTATTTATTTTTTTGAGATAACGTTAAATTGACTCTTTTACGACTTTTTTTATTTCAAATCTGCGAGGTTTGTGGACTATTCCTCATAAAGAGACAAAAATTGTTTCTATTTACACAACTCAATCCCCCGATGGAGCATTTTAGTAAAATTTTATAAAAAAATTTAAATGCGAGTCAAACGGCTGATAGCTTTTTCATACAGAAAATTTGATTAAAATGCTTAGAGTTGCCAAGTTCAAAAGAAGCAATTCCTAACCTTCATAAATGGTAAAAAGTCAATTTTTTTTTGAAAAAGTTGATGCCCACTTTTTTTTGTCAGTCAAATTGACAAAAGTAATTCACTAAATGGTAAAAACTTAAATTTTGGTGTGCAAAAAATGTGATCTTTTTTGTTATTGTTTTTCTTCGTGCAAACAAATTCCATGATATGAAAATCGTTCAATTCCCGGCGATTTCAAAAAGTTTTGAATTCCTTACAGGCCTCCGGCTTTGAAATGAAATTCCAAGCTTGGCCGGGTCAATCGCTGTGACCATTATTATCAATGCTGAGCTGACTCATTTTGGGTTGATCGATAGATTCTCTCTTTTGGGGCTACTAATGAGTTTTTGTTTAAGAAAATAGTCCTTTAACTCTAGAGCAACAAAAATATTACCATTTGTCCAAGCTGTGGCTGACTTAAAGCGATCAAAAATTACTTTAAAAGGATTGAGAGTTCTACTAGAAGTCTTGGGGTGAATATTGAAATTATTTTGATATACATCATGGCAAAGACAGATCAATAGAATAAGTTTAAAAAAACGTAGTATAATATATAAATATTTTAAAAATGAATTAGGTTTTTCATTAATGAAAAAGTTAATTTATTAATTTTAACGTCACTTAAGTTTACTAGTGGCTAAAGACAATACTTTAACTATGGTAAAATTTTAAAAACCTAAAAAATTTTAAACTTCACACAACGAAGGCTACAAAACATACACAAACAATTACCAATATTTTTGAAAACATAAAATGCATCCTTTTTATATCTCTTTTTTGAAGAAAATTGAACTTCATTCGCTTTTAAAAAAGGCTACTCATATTTACTTTTCCATATTCTTTGCTTTTGTACAAGGAAGCACATTCGAAATAATACACCCTATATGTGGGGTACAAAATTTAATCTTTTTATATGCAAAATGTCCAGGTCACTCATGCGCCTTAATTGGTGCATGAATTAAAATACATTTACAAAGCATTTCATCATTTTTAAGTTCAACACTTAAAACGTGTTTTCAAGTAAAGATTGAAAACACCAAAAAAATTTTAACAAATTTATGTCAAATTGAAAGCATGATAAAACGTTTTTATAGCACAAAGCTGACAGAGACAAAAATGGGCTTGACAACTGCTGCAGCGGAGGAGACTAAACGACAACAACATAAAAACAAAAATCTATAAAACAACAACCAATTTCTTTCTATAATAACGGCAATAATAATAAAAATATGCATTTATCTTTAAAGTTATAATAAAAAAAACAAAAAAAAAAAAAAAAAACGAAAAAAACTTCAATAAAATCTATTGCTGGGTAAACTCCACCTTCAAAAAAATAAAAACGAAAAAAAAAAAAAATTATCTAAAAATAAAAAAAAAAAAAAATTTGCAAACATGCAAAGTCTTTTTTGCTGAACATTGCAATTGAAAGGTTGGTAGGAAAAAGTATTTGGGATTTTTTTAAAAATACTTATAATTTTTATAATGTTTAATATCTGATGGCTTTTTTCCGAGAATTTTGCACTATTTTTGATTCAGTTCTTGGGATTTTTGTTCTTAGGCCAAATATTTTCTGCCAAGTTTTTATAATTTCTATTTGGAGAATAATTTGTTTTTTTAATTTTATTGACTTAGAAACTCTCATCTTTCAACTCTTGAAAAAATTTCCTCAATTGCTTCGCAAACCAATTTTTCCGCACACACCTCAGCCGTAAGTATGGAACTTTGATTCCTTTTTTTATATTTTGAATATTTTTATTTTTTTTTTTATACATAGCCTCTTTTCCAAAATAAGCATGAAAAACTAACGGCAATTTTTCTAGCTTAAGCTTAAGTGCAGCTTTGTTTTACTACCTTTATAGCTTTGTGCGAATGATTAACAGTCGCTGCTTGCACTGTAAGAGAATGAAGATGGTGATTGTGTATTGGTGCCGATGTCGATGTTTTAAGAGCTGCAGCAAGCAGCAACTCAAGTAACATCCATAACCTAATGACAACTGTTTTCGAAACAACAACAAAAACAACAACAATAACACAATAAAATGCATTTTACCTTAGCTGCAAGAAGGTAACGAAATAAAGAAAAAAAAAAAAAAGGTTGGGTGCATCCTCCTCCTCTGTAATTTCCACACCTTGCCTTAGGCAAAGCAATAGAAGCGAAGCAGCAGTCAAAGATGATGAAGAATGTTGACTGTAATTTGGAGAATTTTCTTTTTCTGGGACAACATTTGTTTGTTTTTCGCATGTTTGTGAATTGTTTTTTTATTTTTTATTTTTATATTTTTACTGAACAATTTTGTGTAGATTCGATGTTGCTTCCCACAAGAAATTGGGGGATGTAGGGACGTTGTTGAATTATAGCTTTAGGTTGTGCTATTTTGCATTAGAGAAAAAAAAAATTGTTTGCAATTGTTTTTGGTATATTTAGAAATTATTGGCAGCATACTTTTTTTTCAGTTTGATTTAGTGGATCTTTTCTGGATTCTATAGAATTAAAATTGCATATTCATAGAATATAAGCATTTTTCTTTATTCTTAAACACTGCATTTAGAAAAAAATAAAATTTGACCTACATTTGCTCTGTCTCCATAATAGGAAGTTGGAGGTTAAAATTAATTTATTGATATTTTTTGATTTTTCGAGCTATTCCTGACGTTATTCTTCCGATACTATATGACTTTTATTAACTTTTCAATATAATTTTTAACTAGAGTGTTACAGAAGTTTCCGATTTTTCCAAACTTCATACAATTTTTTGTTTCAAAAATTTGATTGACATTTTTGACTCCACTCGATACTTATGATTTTTAACTCCATTCGATACTTATGATTTTTGACTTAATTGTTATTTTTTGGTAGTATTCGATGTTATAATATTTTTCGGGCTTTTTATATTTGATTTTCAATTTTTCTATTTCAATTCAATCAATGTGTAATCAAATTTTTATATATTTCTTCATCAAATTGTGAAATTCTTTCAGTCATTAAGTGACTTTTTGATACTTTCAACGACTTTTTCGCTACTTTGTGATACATTTAAATTTTTCGAAAACATACGAAACTATTCCATAGATATAACTTTTATTGACTTATTTCATACTTCTCGACACAATTCAGCATCTTATGAGCTTTTTCAATGCTCTTCGATATGTACACTTAACTTCTCGTACATGGGATAAAATTTGCCAAGCGTACCACGTTAAAATTTTGTAGTCTCCTATCTGGTTCGAATTTCGGGTTTTTGTAATTCCAATCGATTAAGTTCTGGAATGATTTTGCTCCAACGTTATTTGTTTCCAAAATACAGGATGTGTAAAGTTGGTAATTTTCGTAAATTTTTTATCGAACGTATTTTTTTTAAAAACCCAATATTTGGATTTCATTTGTAAATTAGGAATTATAATGAGTGGCTCCAATAGACTCTTTCATGATCTTTAGCAAAAAAATACTTTGTTGTTTGACATTTTTTTTTTTGAGAAAAATTTTGCAATTTAAAAATAATTTTGAATTTTTTGAAAAATATATATTTTAATATTTATTTTTTGAAAATGCATTTATAAGCCTTTTCAAAAAATAAATATTAATAAATAAAAGTGACTTTTTATTACATATATTTTAATGTTTTTTTTTTAAGCTTAAATGAAAGCTTGATTTATAAGCGTTCAGAATATTTAGAACTTAAGGAGCTATGCTAGTGTGATTCTTTCAAAAAATCAATTTTTTTGGCTTATTCGATAGTTTATACTTTCAAAAATAACCTGCGAAAGCGGCAAGGTCGTATCTTGAATAGTTATTGAATGGCAGTGACTAAAAAGCGACCGCTCGCAGGTATAAACCGCTCCGTTGAAACTTTAAACGCGTTTTTCTCTTAACGACATTTTTCAAAATTGCTGACATCATAACTCAAAGAGAAATTGACCGATCGACTTCAAATTAAAACTGAGTATTTTTGAATATATTAACTATTCAATGACTTACGATCGTTTTGATTGGTTGAAAATTGTCAATTTGGCTTTGAAAATACGACCATTTTCTTACCTCAAAAAACGACACTTTTTTCAGAACTACACCGCTTTGTTAATTTTAGATATTTTTTAAAAATCGTAAGTCATTATATAGGAAATATCTTCAACTTTTTTTGTTTCAGCTACTCATTCGTCCAGAATCATGCCAGCAGTAAGGGAACTTTTTTTTTTGGCACCTATGAAGACAGCACATAACTCCGTTGTTTTTCAATAGTTTTGTAAGAAAAAAAAATCTTAAAATATAGCTGAAAATATACCTTATTATGTCCAAAAAACTTCAAAACATGCTATCGAGTACTTTCTTTTAAGAAAATCGCCTAGTTTTTGATGTGTTAGACTGGTATAGCCCCTTAAAATGGGTTAAATGGGCTCTTTTATTAAATACTCTCTTCAAAGTATTTATTTTTTTCTTTAAGTGTAATAGTTGAAAAAAAAAATCTTTAGTTTCTCAGTGCATAAATCCTTGGTTTTATAATTGTAAGCATCAATTGAGATGATACTCATTGTTATTAGTTATTTTTTTTCTATTGCAATCAAAGGAGTGTTCTTCCTTATTTTCCAGCTCACATTGTATTTAATAGAGATGTTAGCTGCGTTTGCGTGGCATTTTATTATGCAATCATAATAAAGTACCTACCTTTTGTAGACACGTGGGTGCCATACTTTTTATTTGTGGTTTTTCATTGTTAATTTTTGTTGCCGCCAACTATTATGCAAATTATTTTGTCTTGAACTGTTAAATAATTACAATGAAAGTAAAAGTCAACTTTGTTCTTTGAAAAAATTTTCAATGCTCTTGTGCATTATATTTTTTTGAAAGTTTTTATGATTTACATAATTGAAATGAACATAAACAGCACAAAATAAGAGAATATCATTTTTGAAATTTTATGCACTTTTTAAAAATGATAATCATTACTTTCAAATGCTCATTTGAAAAACTTTTATGACTTGCTAAAAACCAATAAAAATATATTTTCATGTTAAAGCTTTTTTTTCATATAAAATTTTTTACATCTATATAAACTCCTCATATGCACGTATCAAATATTTCATAATTATAAAAAAAATATTAACACTTTTAATTTCCTGAAATCTAAAAAATTGCATTTAAAATTTCACATTACAAATCAAGACTATCAGTTATTCCCAATCTTCAACTTAATTAAAGATTGCTGCATGTTTGATTTATTTTATTTATTAATTTCATCACACTAACTAACTGTCACGACAATAATGATGCTGTCGGGGAAAAATAAAAATAAAAACTTCAAACAAACTGCCCACATAAATTCAGTTATAAAACACTAAAAATTTCTCCAGCCAAACTTGAACCAATAGCTATTTTATTTGCAAGCAACTTAATATTGTGGCTAAAGAAAAAACAAGAAAAAACTTATCGAAATCTTTATTATAAACGATAGAAAATTGCGATTGCGAAAATTCAAATTAATAAAAATAAATGCTTGCCCTGCCTCCACTGTAGCAGTCAAGTAAAATGGAAAGTTGCTGCAACAGCAGCAGCAATAGTTAAGGCATTGCAAATGCAATTTTGGTTAAGAGTTGCATATTTGTGGCAGCAACAATTAAGCTTTCACGTTGTGGTTAAAGCTTAAAAATATTTAAAAAAAAAAATATTGCCTGTCACAATATTACACAGCGACACTGCTTGAATGTATGCATATAAAGGTGGATCTATGAAATTAAAATTAGAGCTATACTACTAAAATGGTAAAATGGTAATAAAAAATTATTCAAAAAGTTTTGTTCAAAATTACTATAATGGCAATTATTTTATTTTTTTTTAAATTAATGTTTTGTAAAAATGTTAGTGCTCGGCTTAAATTAACAAACATATGATCCCAATAGAGCAGCCATAGTCATAATTAATATCAAACTGCTAGAAATTAAAAATATCAACAACGCCTTTGTCATGTTATTTATAATATACATCAGAGCTTTGCTTTTGAAATTGGAATACTGGCATTAATACCTATAATTTTGTTTACCGCGACGTATGAGTAACATAAACTTAAAATATTTGCGTGTGATATAATGTTCATATTCTGTAGATTCATTGTATATTTTTAATAATTTAACAGCTATCAAAAATGCAAATTTTAACACAAAATGTGTTTGATAAATAAGAATCACTTTAAGAATTTTATGCACTTAATCTTTGCAGCTTAAGCATATCGTTTTAGTAAAAATAATTTCTACTAAGCTGTTTCCTTCACACACTTTTCTTAGTGTCCTTGAATCACGTGACTTAATTTTTGATCTTTCGATCCCTCACTCGTTGCCTTACGCAGCTAAATCCTTTAACACTCTGCAATATAAGCCACATAAATAAATCTACAAAAAAATCGAAACGTGAGAAGTACATCCCCTTATTTGGGAATATTTCGCTAACTGGAGAGTGATATAACTGCCCTTAAAGTCATTCGGAAGTGCTAAAATGTCTTTTAGTTTTAGTACTAAAAATTGCTCAATAGTTTTTGTTTGTACCAAGCAATTTTAATGTTATCTCTAATGTAATCTCTTCAATTTATAAAAAAATATGATTAATGAATCGATTTTAAGAAGAGATCATATAGTTCCGATGTAACAAAGTAACATTCTTTCTAATAAATTTGTTAGTGTTGCAGTGATTCTTAGAAACTTTCATTTTTGTTATTGGCCGCTAAAAAAAGAGTCAGTTATAGTGCTGATAACAATATTTTCGACAAATTTTTATAAAAAGTATTTTGAAATATTTTGCAAAAAACTTTATATCTACTTGCAACAAATAAGCTTTAAGTAATGATTGAAAAGTTTCTCTGGAACTGAAACCTTCTTTGACTTTTTAAAGCAGCTTGTATTCTAAGTATTTATACAGAAAAACTTCTTTTTCAATTTGGGATTTTACCAACGAAAAGAATCGCCTACAAAATTTCCTCAAAATAAATTTTTCCATAAGTTTATTCCTTTCGGCTAATGATTATTTGACTTGTTCAATAAAAATGTGACTTAAGCATAAGTTTTCAAGAGCTTTTTATATTTTTCTGATGCAACTAAAGACCATTTTGATACTTTATTTTTGATATATTTGAATTGATATTTAAAAACATTCATTTTGTATATTGGCTGCGAACAAATATAGCTGTTACGGTAGGATGCAATCAAAAGACTTTTACTAAAAAAGTAAATTTTTTATTATAGTATGAAAAATTTGATTCACCCTTAAGTGCCATTCATACCATACGTAAGCTTTATATGACAGCCTGCTGATGTTCGGGGCATGAAATTTAAAAATTTGAAAATTCAATTTAATTGGGTTCAATGTGGCAGACAGCACAGCCGCCCACTCAAATCAAAAAAAAAAAACAAAATGCAGCAGCAGCAATTTTTGGACATGTCGATATGTTTTGTTTTATATGACAGCGGTAAAGGGCTGAAGTTGTTGTGTTCGTTTTTATTTTGTTGTGTTTTTTCTTTTGTAATTGCCTGGCATGTGTTGAGCGTAAAATCAATTTTCCATAATTTCTATTGCCGTTGTTGTATTGCTATTGTTGCTGTCATTTTAATCCAACTGCAAAATGTCAATTTCGTGACGAAAGAAAGAAAACAAAAAAAAACAAAATTATTGTAAATAACACAGAGTTTTTTTTGTTTCCTTTTTTTTTTGATTAGTTTAATTTTATAGGAAATGCCGTTTGTGGGATAACAAAGAAACGTAACAACTTTAACTACTTCATTAGGAAATAAAATTTGACTTAGAGTGTGAAATGTTAATTTCCTAAGCTTTAATAATTTAGCAATTGAAAAGTTACTTATCGCTTAGCTTAAAATATAATAACCAGGCTTAAGCTTAATTTAACGACTTTCTTTCGAACAAGTTTGTCTCTTAAGTCTTTCGTCACATTATGTTTTTAGTTATTATACTAAACATTATAGAAAATATAAAATATATTAAGATAAAAAATCATAAAAAATTACACACTTTTAAGGCAGAGAATTTCCATTTTAAATACAAAACAATAAAAATCTACATATGGCAGTTTTTTATTGTAAAAATGACTTTATTTTAACGCTGTTCAATTAAACCAGTCCCAATAACTTAGCATTAATTATTTTAATTTTTTTAGGCATTCGCGCGCATATGTGGTTATTGTTGTCATTTTTGTTGTTGTTGCTGTCGTTGTTTTCTCAAGTTTCATAAATCCATAAAAAAAATATAAATTTATATATATGGTAAAGCTGCCACTCCCAGGCTAAATGAAATCTATGCAAGTGGTTACAATATTGCTCTGAAAGTAAACAAAAGCCTTAAAAAAATAGGAAAAAATTTTAAATCACTAGAAATCTCAATGAGACACTTTATTGAAAAATAAATAAAAATCATTTCAAAAAAAAAAAAAAAAAAAAAAAGTAACAAATGAACAAAAAAATAAAACCACGACGCTGTCTTATGACTGAGTGAAAAATGTGACGCAGTCACTGACATAAGCATAGGAATTTCAACTAATGTCTATAGATAAATAGATTTTGTAGGGAGATATATATAGTCAGAGATAGCTGCGGCACGCAGCGTTAGCCCTTAAGATAAAGATTAAAGCCGCAGTTCAGTCATTCAGTGAACGTGGTCGTAAAGAATAAAGCAAGGCAAATAAGAATAAAAACATACAAAAAAAAAAAAACGAAAAAACATTAAGAAAAATGGTAACATTATTCAATGGCATCGGTAACATCAACAGCAACAACAACAAAAGCAATAACAAAAAAAGGTGTCAGAAAAGTCAATGATCGCATTATTAGTTAGTTCTTACAAAGTCAGCCAGCCATACATGCATACATAGCTACAATATTTACGCACACATGCACGCCCAAAATGTATGCATACTCGTACACAAATAAAGTTATAGATACAGACAGGTAGGTATTTTTATAATTGTGGTGAAACTTGAAAATTTAAAAATAAAAATAACAAAAAAATGTTTACAAAAATACAGCAATAAAATAAGGGCAATCCACAAACCAAAATGTTGTAGAGGCGTAGAAAAGAATTTTAATATGAAAGAAAAAAAAAGATTTTTTTTTTTTGAATAAACTTAACTTGAGAGGAAATCAAAGTCATAGATTTAGGTTGATACTTTGTTGGATACGTTGCTACTTTTTCGTTGATATTTAAAACTTTCTCACTCTGTTCGACCCTCTCTTTGCCAATAAATGTAGAATATTGAAGTTATGAAAATTATTTTTGTAAAAGAAATTGTATTAATATTTTCAATTGCAAAACATTTAGTTCTTATAATGGAATTGAACTAAGGCACATGTAGCAAAATCATAGAATTTCATCAACCCCATCCTTAAAATTAAATTTAAAAAAAGCTGTTTTGCATAATTTTTTTATGCCCCAATTTGCAAGAATAACAAAATATTTTATATGTCTTATGCCTGCCTTATGTAAAGAACGTAACAGTAAACTAATTTCCTTTATGTTGCACCATTTTATAACATTTATCACATGACCGTTTGCGCGCATGCGCGTTTATCGTAAGCAGTTATGTTGTTAAGAAGGCCTTTTAATAACAAAATGCATTCTGTTTGATTTGATAAACAAAATTATAAAAACGAACGTGTTTACAACGACAACGTTCAATCCAATGCATGTTTGAATTTGAACCAAAAATGGCAAAAAGAACATGTGGTAAATGCGCGGTACCTTTGAACGTAGCAGGTCAATTTTTTTTGTTGAAATTTGTGAAACTTGCAGTTCTTGAAAATTAGTAATGAAAATTAGTACTTAAAAATGTTTAACATTTTTAATGCATAAAACTTTACTACATTAAATATGGTCCTAAAAATATATAGCTTTATCTAGAGAGTAACAAAACAAAAGACTTGAGCAGCGAACTTTTAGTGCTTAATTTTGTGAATTAAATATTTTCGCATACTTTTTTTACTTGTGCAAAATATTGATGAATGAAATTCAAAAAAAATATCGTTCTATTTCTAAGTAAACAAAAGACTTAAGCAACAAACTTTTTAAATATTTTTTTTTTTTAACAATTTTAATTTACATGCTAGAAACCATGAAATTTAGAGCTGAAAAATCTCAAAATATTTTAAAGCTAAGGATAGTGCATACTACAAGACTTAGACTCCAATGTTTTTTTAACCTCTCTCTTAAGAATTGAGGTTTAAAAAGACATTTTTTGCACTCGTATAATAAATCAAAAATTTAAAAATATTTATCTTTTTTTGACAAAAATTATTTATGCTCATACCTTTGTACTTCCTTTATTAGGTATAAAAATGTTCATAACAGATCTGCTTTATTTTTGCTCCTAATTACAATGTAGTAACAGCCGCTTTAAAAGGCAGCAAGCAAGGCAGCCCACGGAAAAATGCGCGCTTAAGTTTATCATATCAATAAGAATTGATCTACATAATGCAACAGCCAAACAACGCTTAAACAATAACAACAAGCATACACATATAAAATATCCCTTTTTAAACTCTGTTGCTGCTTCATCATCTCGAACATCGCCGTCATGATCTTTGCATATTTCTTTAGCACCCTTAAGCGAAAAATTATGCAAAATGCAGCTGAAAACTGTAGCGATTTTGTGAATTTGCGCGCCATCTTCCATGCGCTGCTCTATCGTTTCATTATAACCAATCAGTAGGAGTGGCAAAAGTTATAAATTATAAAATATATATTTTCTTCTTCTGAAAACCACAGCAGCAGCAACGATAAACATCGTACATAACAAAAAAGAAATTATTATTATTAAAATTGCTATAAAAATTGTGTTATTTTTTTGCTTTACAAAAAGCAACAGAGCAAACTGCTGCTGCTCAACTTTTAATGCAAATTGGCTCTAATGACCGCTCGCAGCCTAATTGGATTACATTTGGCTTATAAAAATCAAGCGTATGAGTAGTGCGAGCGCTTGTGCTGTCAACTTTTTGATTGCCGCACATAAAAACGCTTGACAAAATGCGTTTGACGACTCGATCCATTCGTTTATTGTGTGCTTGTGTTTGTGCTTTTGACATTCACAACAGCAGCTGCAATGTGTCGTTGTTGAAGTGGGTTTTGGAGAATGAGCCTAATGTCGATAAAGCAGTGCTGTTTATGTTAATTTTTAATGCTATTGCTTACTTACAAGTAGTTGAATTTATTTTAATTAAAATCTGATTTCATTGAATTTTCTTTGATTTGTCGTTGACTTTGAAAGACGAAATTTCAAAAAGATTTTGCTTTGACTTCCTGAACAAGTCAGCATCCAACGGTCGGAGTGTTGAGAAAAATAATTTAAAAAAATTTTTGTTTCACAAATTGTCATAAGCAAAAAAAATATTGGTTAAAAAATTGGGGGAAAATCTCAAAAATTTTGAAAAATGTTCAAAAGTCAAAAATTTAAAAAAAAAATAAAAATAAAATAAAAAAAATCTTCATAAATATGGAAAAATGTTGATAACGTCAAAAAATTTTTAGAGTCGGAAAATGTTCTTAAAAAATCTTCAAAAATGTTGAAGAAGTCTAAAACGCCCTAAACGGCTTAATCCATCATAGATTTTCTTGTATACCCGATAATTCGTTAAATCCAAAAATCTTAAAAATTTGATAGAATTAGCTTAGGAAAATTGAAACCCTTTAAAGAATCAAGGTGTAAGTTTCTTTCAAAAAATTAAAATTCAATTATGTTTGCATTGTGAATATCTAATTTGTTTGTTTTAAAATACACCAATAATGCAACATATGTGCATTTATTAAAATTCCCACTTCAGCCGTGTGAACCCGTTGAGGGAAAAAGTAATAAAGAGAGATAAAGAAAAAAATTACCTATGGCCCCCAATATTCAATTAAAATTCAACTCATAATTTTTCATTTCCGAAATTAATGCGTGAACTTTTTTCTTGATTACTCAAACACAACACAACACAGTAGACGCACATAGTAACAACAGCGGCAAGGTAGCTTATTGCTGCTGCTGCAGCTGCAGTGTGGTATTAAGCAAATAATGAAATTTTAGACCTCCATCAGTTAATCGCTTTAAGCGCTGCGCATGAAAATAAACACAACATCAAAATCAGTTTTCCCCAAAAAATGCACAAACAGAAAACCACAGCAGTTGATTGGTAGGAGTATCACAATATTTGGCAACAACAAACAGGCAACATTTACACAAAGTACCGCAATACAACGACAGCGACAGCGACAACAACGACGCATCCTTTTGAGCTGTGTAATAAATTATTTTGGTTGCTCCACATAAGAAAACGGCAGCAAAAGTACAAAAAAAAGAAAAAAAAGGGATCTAAAAAAAAAGCAAAAAGAATGTGAATGCAATCAGTTGCGCATGCGCTGCAGCTTAATATGCTGCGCTTGTCATTGTTGGTGGACAGCAGCGGTATAGCGCTAACAGACGTAAGTATTTGTGTTGCCAAGGATTATGCCATTGAATTCCTTTGAATTTTGTTGCTTTTTTCGTTCATAATCATTCTGTCGGCTGTTGCTCTTCAAGGGCGTCACTAAGCATTCAGTTCTGCTTCGATTCGATTCGATTTTTTTTTCTCAAGCATATCGGAACGAATTGTCGAATTTTTAAGGATACGCAGCAGCGGTGCATTTTTTAGTTTTTTTTCGTAAAGTTCGAGGCATACATCGGTATGAAGTGGTATTTTGAGAACACTATCGTTAGCAATGAGCTGCGTAAAAATTAATGAATGCTAAGCGTATTAAATTAAAACATACACTGTGCGAAAATAATTTAAGAAAAGCTGAGAAGGTTGAAGTTTTGAAAATATTTTAAATTGACTTCAAATTCTTTTCGATAAATCTCTGATGTATACGAAATCTTTGAAATTTTCGAGGTCTTTGTAATTTCTAATATCTGTAGAATATTGAAAATTTTTTAATCCTTTGGAAACTTTAAATTTTTGAGTTCTTTGAAGTACTTAAACTCAAGCATATTTTTTTAAAACTAATATTAAATGATTCGCAGCTTTCTGGACGTTAAGCTCTTAAAATTATTTATATAATATTTGAAACATTTGAAGCTTTCAAAAAATGTTGAATTATTGCAATACTAAAAATTATTGTGTACTAAAAGCATGTAGTTGTTATGAAAAATGCTTGTCCTATCACAGGTTTCACATAAAGTTTTTAATGTTGTGAATTTTTTTAAGTGTACTTTACTGTTTTGCTGATTTTATTACCTTGATGTCAAAACTGTCGTAGCTGTTATTAAATTATGTTAAAATGCGCAAATATTTTGACATATTTTGCAATTAAATGAAATGGGGTTACATTTGGCATAAATTGCAATTTGCAAAATTAATACGAAATCATATAGATGAGTGATTTTTTTTCTTCTCTAATTTTAATACTCATACATTACACACCTCATAATATTATCACTAGTTTTTATCACACATAGCCGCAAACACGTGATATATGTTGCGATTAAGTCAAGCCAATAAATATAATTTCAACTATCTCTTTTCACATTTGCTGCGCTAAAATTAGGCTGAAGTAAAAAATCGGCAAAAATGCTTTTATATCAGTTAACATAATTTAGATTATTTTTGTTTTTCACGTCCCTGGCATGGTCATAAATTTAATAAAAATTATGAAATTGACATTTCAACTCAAATCGCAAATTGTCGAAACACACAAGCAGCCGCACAAAAAGACAGCTAGAAAGTGCAAAAAAAAAAAAAAAAAACTGTTAAATTTTTGAAGGCATGCCGAGACCAATTATGATATAGCAATAAATTGCCACAAGCAGTACCTATAACAACAATTTGTTAGGTTTTCCTAAAAATAAAAATCAAAAAATATGAAAAAAAAAATAACAAACTCAATTTATAGTGATTCATGATGTAATGAAATATACACATGAACAACAACAATTTTCAATGCAAAAATCATAACTGGGCGGTCAAAATCACATTAACAACAGCAAAAACCAGTTGCAGTTTATTATTCGTTTGTCTAATGTTTACACTTTGAAAAATTTGAGCATAAAAGACGTGCAATTGCAAAATTTGAAAAATTTTAGCATAAAATACGTGCATTTGCAAAAGTTATACCAAATTTCGTTCAATATTTGGGCATTTTCTTAGCGGCCATCAACTAAATTTAAAAATTATGTTAATCAAATGTAAAATAAGAAAATTTCCAAAGAACATGGTTTCTAAGTTACATCGGAAGTAGTATATGCAGTATTAAACAAAAACTTAAATGCCAATTAAATGTTACTCATACGCCACAATATGTAATTTTTTTATTTTTAATTTTAAATGTTTTACATTTTTCATCTTGCTATTTTGTTTTTCACAGTCTCTGTTATTTTTATGCTACGCTTATCTCGCATAGACGCCATCTATGCAGATAATTGCAATAACAACATCGACAACAACAATTTCAGTTTGAAATATCGTTGACAGGCCAACTGGTTGTATAGTAAAAACAATTTTAAATGATAAATATTTAATTTAATCATTTTTGCATTTATGAATTAATATAAATGAAGAAAACTTCAAATGAAAAAAAGAGGAAGTATGTAGTGTTTACCAATTGCATGTAGGCAATTTCAACATATGTCTGAATTTGTGATGATGTCTGTCTTTTGGATTTATAATATGTGCTCTATACGTATGTGTTTTGAAAAAAAAGCTTTGTGTGTAAGCATTATGTTTATATGTCTTTGTTTTGCGAAAAACGCGCCAAAATTGCCAGCAATTTTGTAAACGACTTTCAATTAAAGTTTTTGATTAATATTTTGACAAATGTTGTTTTGCATTTTCTGCAGCAGCACGTCGTGATTTTGTTGACTTTAAATGCTGTTTATTTGCGAACAAATTGTTGTTTTGAAAACAAATTATAAATATTTGTTTAATTTAAGCGATTGAAATTGTATGCTTAAGTGAGTGTTTAACAACGCATAATGGATAATTGTGTAATTTTATGAATAAAAAATTGTTTTCTTTTATATTAAATCGTTTTTATTAGTACTACCAGTGAGCTGACGGGGAAATAACGCTTGCGCTTGTGTTAAATTTTAGATTTTTTTAACATTTTTTGACTTTTGCATTATTTTTAGAATTATTCAAAGTTTTTTGACACTTGTAACATTTTTCAAATTTTTGACTTTTTCAATACTTTTCGAATTTTTAAACATTTAAACTTGCCCAAAAATTTTCATTCATTGAACGATATCGAACATATCGAATATAACTGACATTCTTCAACATATTTTAACTTTATTAAGTCATAAAAAATAACTTGCAGTTTAGCAATGATTGATCACCATTTCACACTGGCTATATTGAGTATAACATATGTATGTGATGTCATTTTTCGACATCAAATCCCTGTTTGAAAGGACGATACTCCAAAAGAAAAAAATCACTCTTTGCATTTATAATTATTCTTGATCAAGTTCGAATAAAAGAATTGATCTTAATTTCAATTTACGCTAAAAATAAGTAATTGCAGTCAATATAAACTTTATTCGATACAATTGATTATCAATTTGGTTAAAATTTACTTTTCTTTAATTCATACTTAAAACCTTCAATGGTTTTAAAACAATTTAACGTAAGTAAACGTTCATATTAAGAATTTGTTTCTAAAAAAAAAATTCAATTACTTGATTTTTGTATTCGACTATTTACAGTGCAACCCACTTAAACCAACCCAAATTACACACATGTTACATCAATTATTACAGCTGCTGTAATTAAATGTGCAGTCTTATTCGTTTAGAATTTAATCGTATAATGAAAATGGTTATGCAAATTCATTATTTGCCCCCAAACAACCATAAACATTACAATGACACATATTTTTCATTAGTACACTCAAAAAAAAATATATATAAAAGATGATGTAGCTATTAATCATTAAAAATCAACAAACATGGAGTTTTATTAGACTGATTGAATTTCTGTGATTATTTTTTGTAAAGAGTTGTTTTATAAAAAATAAGAAAGCTATTTTTTGAAAATGCAATTTTTTTTGATAATTCATTTAGTTGGGTTCAATTTAACGTTTAACATTAAATATGTGCCTTTTCCAAAAAATCATAAGTCGACAAATTAAGTTTTAATGAATATATAATTTGGTTTCGTTTTCTCTAACAATTCCGAATACTTTTTACCGTCTTAAAAGCACTTGCCTTTTTTTGAAAAATTTCAATATTTGTATTTAGAATTGTTTTATATAATCGAAAAAGCATAAATAAATAATTTAAAAAAAAAAATTCAAAAAAAACTTGTGCTTAGGAATCATAGTTTTTGAAAAGAAAACTTTTTGGAATAAAATTTTCTAATTAGAAATTTTTTACTGATTTTATTTTAAGTGTATTATTCTTTCTATTGCTGTTTATAGTTTTGTTTTTCTTATTACATTTGATTTAAAATAATTCTTATGCGCATAATTTTTTGTTGAAATTAATTGCAGTTGCAAATGCCCTGCCATGTTTGCTTGAAGTTTTTGCACTGTCAAGTTTTATTAACAATTCAAGAGTTAGATTTAGCCAAGTTAAGTCAAGCCAAGTTAATTTAAAAGCCAGCTAAGTTATTTCACTGAAAAGCCCACGCATCATTTTGTCTAGCAGTCAGTCTGACGCCAGCCATAAAATTTTTAATATTAATTTTTCAACACATTCACATGAGCGCCGAGCACACAGCTACGAGTGCAATTACTCAGTAGATGTAATTAATATTGTGTTTCTTTACTTGAGACTTTTTGCAATTAAAGAAATAAAAATTTGTTGTTAGTCTTAGTCAATTTGTTTTCATAGTTGTAGCAATATTTTTCAATAAGTCATTAAATAATAAGCACATTTGTATTTATAAATAAATATGTATTCATATCTTATCCCATAAAATGTAACATGATTATGGCGTCGCGTCAGTTATTTAATTAAATATTATTATTTAGTATATTTCAATGCAAGTTTTTTTTTGCATATCTAAACAATTATTTTATTATTATTTTATTTATGTAGCGTATTTCAATGTGATTATTAAAATGTAACTAATAAATTTTTATATTTACTTTTACTCTCAGGTGAGTCTTATCGTTTCAATATGCTGCACGGCCTTGGCATTTACTCAAGGTTCGTTTTAAGAACATAAATGTATTGTTATTGTGTCTTCAAATAAGAACTATAATTAAGACGTGCGTAATGCTGGTGTAAGATATATATAAAAAAAAATAAATTTGCATTCAATTGCCCAACGGGTGTCTGTTTTTGTATACTTTTATTTTCTTTTTCTTTTCTACATCTAATCAAAAATTCATATCTCAAAAACCATTGCATAAAAAAATTTTGAAATGTGATTTTCAAGTTCGGTGGCCCATTTTACATCAGAAAAAAATAGTGACAACTGCAAGACATTTTTTTTTTAATTTTTGTAAGCTAGTGTTATCTAGTCTAAAGAATTATCTTATTTTGTGGAGTTTTGTTATTTGAAAAAAAAAGTCCAGGAAGTAAAATCCTACTCCTTTTCTTAAAATTTATTAATATGGGCAATTCCATGGGTCCCGTTCGACCGTCAAATACATTTAAAGTAAAAAAAAGTCAAAATAAAACGGATTTTTATTTTGACAATAGGTTTAACTTATAGCTCCTAATTAGTTTTATGATTGATGCCAATGTTGAATTTGGGCAATTTTTCGTTTTCAAGATAATTGCAAAAAACCAAGGTGTCGCACGGGACAAAAACTTCCGTTTTCATGAAAATGCCCATATGGTGTTTCCTAACATAAAGTAAAGGACACCGAAGTTTTGAGGATTTTTTTATAACAACTTTTACAATAAAAATAAATTCGTACTTTATTTTTTTTCCAAATGTAAAATCACAGCAACATACAACATAACTTGGGTTATTAAAAAAATACAGCTGTTACAATTGCAAGAAAAAAATGCTTTAAAAGATAATATATCTAAAAGATATTGGTACATTGCGATAGACACACTAGATACAGTCGCACAAAAGCACGTTGCATTATACAGTTGCAAGCAGTTTCAATGTTTATTGTTGTTGTTGCAACAGCATTTAGCACTACAGCCAATGATTGCTGTAGCAAATGTGGTAGACAAACATTGCTGCCATTAGCTAGCAGTCAGTGGATTTTTTTTTTAAATAAAACGTGACGCATTTTAATTAATTTTTTTAAAACTGTTTACTTCACTAATTGCAACAAAAAATAAAATAAAAAAAAAAACATTTAGTAGACCTACATATCTATGCATATATACATAAATAAATGCTTTAGTTCATAATTATTAATTTTTATATTTCCAAGCCGCTATTTTGTTATCAAAAAAAAAAATTAATTTATTACTCCCAAACATTATCGTAGGTCTGTCCTTCTTTCAAAGTGCAACGCAGCCATAAAACTCACTTCAACCTTCATTTAGAGTGCAGTTAAAATATCACCATAATGCATTTCGTTGCAATCGCGCACCACCTTTAGTTAATTGACAGGCAACAGCATAAATCACGTCAACAAAACCTCCTTACAAAACAAATACAAAACTCTCTGAAATACGACTTTCATTAAGCGCGTAAGAGACCCACGCAAACTCTTAATTTAAATACAAACCTCAAAAATGAAACAATTTGCAGTTATGGCACGTACAACATATTTGATATTCATAAGCATAGCGTTGCGCATGCAGCAAATGCTGCGCGCAGTGCAATTGGGTGTACTACAACACTGTGTTGAGTGTAGTTTATTTAATTTTATTTTATTTTCACACGATGCAGGAGGTAAAAAATATAGAAATTTATGAGAGTAAATAAAGCAAACAAAGGTGAAAATATTATGGTGAGGAAACGGGAAGCAAACGCAGCGCACTTTTACTGTTGATATTTAATAAGAAGAATCATTTTTTGTTTTTGATGTAATCTATAATTTTTTTTTAAGCTTGAAATGAGTTTATGCTGGGAAAAACATCGAAATATTATAGAAATATATAAATTAACGCAAAAATAAACTAACACTTGCGAAATAAGAGACAAATTTGTACAACTTTTTGATTTAAAATAAATAGTGGTACGTGGTAGTTTCTTAATTTAACTTAAACACTAATGTTAATGAAAACTACAGTGCATTGAAATCTTAATGCATTAATCCCCACTCTGTTAAAAAAATATTTTAGTTTTTTTTTTTAAATGAAGAAATACAAAATTAAAAGAAAATAAAAAACTACATATGCTAGAAAGTTTAAAAGAAAAAGGAGTGTTACTGCTCAAAGCAAATGCTGGTAAAATTACCTTTGTATCTTAAGGAAGCAATAAAAATTAAATGCATTGGAAAATTTATTATTTTGATAATGTTTTGTTAAAAGAAGAAAAGATGCCAGTATTAGTGATTTCGAAAAATTAATGCATGCAAGATAATGGACTTATGAAAAATACTACCATCGATGGGTGTGCACAGTATGGTGCAATGCCTAAAGGAATAATATGCTATTAATCTTGAATTATGTCATATTAATATGGTAGATGCATAAAATTGATAAGAAAAATTTTATAAATAAATAACAATTAAATGACTCCAATTAAAACTAAATTATTATTATATTAAAAAAAAAAATATTTCCTTAAATTTCTTTGATTGTTGTTTATGTATAAAAATTATGTCTGAGAAATTTATTCGAAACACTTAATTTCTTGCTACCGAAAGATATAAAAATTTACTAAAAATATTTGGTTTTAATAATTATTACAAAAAACTGCAAGCTAACGAAAAGTAAACCTCACTTTAGGTGATTCAAAAAGGTCACTAGAGTGAAATCATATGCGCTCGTAATATTAGCAGCTTGTAAGGTTGAATTAATAAAGCCCTAAAATGTTAATTATGAATTGATTGTTTATTGTGAGTGAAATCATTTCAATCATTTGACATTTGTCATGTTAAGTCTTTAACAATTTTACCAATGAATAGATACAGTGAAACAACGCATACAAGTTTTTGAAGCCTCTTATTTTAATGGGCTTTCAAGCAAAATAATGCTTTCCGCCCTCTTCATTACACAGTGGCTTTGTTAATCAACACATTTAAGCAGATAAAAGTCCCAGAGAAATTCATTTGATTTATTCTCAATAAATTACTGGTGGGGACTTAGAGCAGGTGGAATCATTGCACCATTTTTCTTGAGAATGAATCAGTTATGTCGAAGGATAAATTTTATCTTGCTGTATTAAAAACTGCATATAGAACAAATGGGAAGTTTTGTTTGTGGACGCTATGTAGTTTTATTAAAGGTGTCAAATACTACCCATCAGCTGGTATTAATGTCTCAATTCTAGACAAAGTTACGTCGTTGACCTGCAAGTCGTGCTGATTTTTGTTTGTTGTCACTAAAGCAGCCGTTGAAAACGCTGCTTGAATGTATCTACTGTTTCACCCACCCAATCACCGAACAGAAAGTGAACGGGGTTAATCAAATTTACGTGGCAGCGCACATATAAAGAAAATCTTTGACCCATATAGTACTAAAATATTCAGCATACTTTTTTTTTTAAAAAAAGTTGTAATGAGGTGGTCAATGAGCGCTTGGCCAACTCAAAAAATTTGACATCTTCAAAAATAAAATTTGCCAAATAGTTACCCTGGAAAGTGGCCATCGATTCGTATACGCATCACCATTGAGTGCTATATATAGCTCTCGGGAGAAAAATATAATGAAAATATAATTTCGAATTTTGATCAATTTAACATAATCATGTGCGAAATTCGTATTTCGAATTATTATCTTTCTCGAGCAACCTGCCTCTTTTTTGTTCTATTTTTATGGCTGGATTTTCCTGTTACTTCTTTTTCTGATGATCCGTACATTTAATTGTATGTAATATATATTTTAAATTCTTGTTTTTTTTTTGCAAAAAAATAAATTACTCATTGATTTCACATAGCGATATACCATATATATGCGCGTAAACGATTATTTTTTTTTTGCACTCAAACCAATAAATAATTACTGCCACTGAAAACAAAAAACAAAAAAATCTATTTATAACTGAAAAAATTGTCACCTTTGCGTATTCGTTTTTGCTATGATGCACGCATGCGCCGTAATCAGTCGTGTGAAATCAGTCATTGTTGCTTGTGACTTGTGCGCGGGCACAATCAATTTTTTAATGGGTGCCAATTATTATAAACTCACAGAATAATAGTTTTTTGTTTTTAATTTTCACACAAGCGCTAAAAATAAAATGAAGAAAAAAGTTGACGTTTTATTGCTGCTAAAAATACTGGGGGCAATGCTTATGAAAACAAAAGACTTAAGCTGCAAACTTTCTGACTGTTATAGAATTGCATTGTATCATTGCACCAGTAGTTTGGTGTTTCCTTTTAAAAGGAAATCTGTTGAGCATAATGATATTTTTACAATGTTTCTCTTTGTTCCAAGTCACAGAATTTAGAATTTTGTAAAATATTTCTTTTGCGTTCCTGTACTTGTAACATTTTCTCTCTTTCATAGAGAGCAATTTTCATATTTTCTTGTATTTGACAGTTTTACTGGCTTTAGTTCAAAAAATTAAAGGACGGATCTGTTATAAGAACTTTTTCGACATTTTCTGTGCTAATATAGCAACACGTCATTATGTTTATAAATACATTAAAAAAAAAAAATTAAATAGGTATTTTTTTTTTCAACTCACCAAAATTAAATCAATCAACTTATAAATTTGATAAAATCTGCATATTTGAAATTGGCAATCTCAAAATCAATCTCCAAAAACAAATATTGCGTAAGCTTTTCAACTATTTATCTCGCATAAAAATGAAGCCTTTCAAACGAACTTCACTAAATGTGTCAATCACAACAATCTCTACCAAACTTTAACTTCATTCCAAAAGTTGCATTGCGACAATTGCCAGTGTCGAATCAATCACAAAAAAAAAACTTAGTATTTTTTTACTGTTTTTCGAATAATTTACAACTGCATTTTGACTAAATTTGCATTTTAAACGAAAAAAAAAAAAAAAAAACAACGACTAAAAATCTTTTTTTTTTTTTCTTATTACTAATTCGCATAAAATGCACAATCATTGCGAAATCTATGCTTCGACAGACAGACACACTCGAACTTTATTATATAACAATAAATTTTAACATTTTTTTTTACGTTGGTGCCTTTGTTGTGTCGTTATGTTTTAGTGTTGCTCTTGCTGCACATTTTGCTGTATAAAATGAAAAAAAAAAATTAAATTCACCTACGCAAACGAATTTGTTAGCTATAAATTTTCTCAGTCAAAGTAGCAGTCGTCATTTAGTTGTGACTTTGTTTTAATCAAAATGTTGATGTAATGTTTACAAGGACAACCACCGTTAGGGTGGTCCTTAGCTACTTGAATGTTGTAAGCAACTTCTGAATACTTTATACAAAATCTATGTTTCTTAAGTATTTTTGTATGTTAGCATTTTGTATTTCTGTCATGTCATGCCATAATTTACATAATTCATTTTTTTACTACAAGTAAGCATGCTTTTAAGGTTTTTGTTTGAAACAATTGAATTAATACTTTTATTTGACCGTTTTTTTGAAAGCAAAATATGCTGTAAAAACCAGCGGCAAGAATTTGGTGTTAAAGGCCGCTATCCCTTCTGTCATAAAAAAAAATTGGTCAAAAAACTGACCTTAAAATTGTCTGCCTTTTCAGAAATAGTTCTGGTACTTCATACTAAAAACTCTACATTTCTTAGCGACGAGTACAAGTCAAAAAAATCGCAACTGCTACTCGCAGCAAAGTATTTTGTGCAAAATTTAATTGAGCGCTTATCTTAATAATTAAAAACAACAGAATATAAAATTATTTGCTTTGGCCTGTTGAGTAAACTTTAAAATTGCTGCATTTTACAGTAGTCCGTACTTAGGCCGCACAAATAAATCAGTCTCTTTAAAGTAATTTCGTTAAGAACCCTAAAAACTATCATTCATCAAAAAATAGCTTAGTTCAAGTAAAACCAGCAAGCAAATTAAACGCCATGAAGTAAAAACGTGACGAGACCAACCTTTGCGAAAATGTTGAACGAATTTCGGTATTTTTGTAGCAACTTGCGCAAACTATTGCAAATTTTAATTGAAATCAATGTGCACAATTTTTAGTGCTTTTATGTTAAAACTGTGGAAAAATTAATTATTTTGCGCAAAACCAATATTTAATTAAAAAAAAAAAAAAAAATCATCAACAATAGCGCAACATAGTTAAGCGGTAAAAAAGCGCTAGATAACAATAGTTTTTGTTCGAATTTTTATTGTTAACAATACATTTTTTTATTTTTTTTTCACCAGTTTGTAACGCTGCTGTCATTTTATACATGACTTTTTTATAGTTTATCGGAAATTTTTAAGAAAAAATTGTAAAACAGCACATACTTTATTTTTGTTGTTTGGAATTTTTTCTTTTTTTTTTTTTAATTTGTTAAGTTGTTATGTTGCTTGTCGCAAGTCGTGTCATTTTTTTTGTGCCTGCTGGCAACTTTATTGATTTCATCAAAGTTCATTTGAGATTTTTTTTTAAGACTTATTTTATTTTATTTATTTTTATTATAATTTTTCTCTTTGTATTTTTATGATAAACTAATTTTAGCTTAATTGAAAATGGCGCATTTACTTTGCGCACAGAAAATATGGCATTCGTAACATTTTGCTGATGCTACCAACTATTGTCGCTGTTGCTGCTGCTGCGGTTTTTTTTTTAATTTCAATTAATGGTTTATTGCACAGCTTTTGCTGTTTAGATTTTGCGCAATGTTTTTATTTTTATTTTATGCTGTTCAATTTTCGCTTACCGCAGCCTCACCTATTTTTTGCATTTTTTTCTTTCACAATTTACAGCGACATCAGCTACATTGGTTTAGTTGCAGCATTAAAAATTATGTTGGTTGATTGTTTATTTATTTTGCTCCTCTCATCGTTTAGGCAGGGCAAAGAGATTGCTGCAATTTGATTGTAGCAACTTAAATCATTGCTGGTTTTGCTTGCTCAATTTATAATGAGTTGATTGGCTGTTTTGTTGCTGTTTGCAGCTTTTGCAAATTAACGCTGCGTTTTTTAAAAAATGTTGCAAAATAAATGGTCTAACAAAATCATACTTTTGTAATGGCAAATATTAAAAAAAAATATTTCTTACTGAAATCTTAAGCATTTTACACGTAAAGTCGCATTTGATTTTCTTTTATCAACATAAGAGTGTTCTTAGAAACATCAAACCAATTCCGAATTTCATTCAACTTAGTGGATAATTTTTTGCTCATATCGCTATAAGATTGATTTAAAACTTGCATGCCACCAAACGTTGCAATACTATCAGACGCGTTCACCGCCAATTTTATTGAATAAACTACCGTTTTTTTTTGTCATACCACTTAAGTTATGTAAAGATTTCAGACTAATGATTCATCAGGTTTTTTTTAGAGGTATAGAGCTTCGAATTGAAATAAAACACATGAAAATCGTTTTAATGTCCATCAATTTGGCTTTATTGGAAGGATAATTTTATGCCATTAATGTTTAAATATGATTTCGGGCATGTGGCCGCCGCGGCTGACTCGAATAAAGCCAATTCTACAGGTCCAATTTTGAACCACTTTTTCGAGCATATGGGGCCGTATGTCGGCAATAACGCCACGAATGTTGGCTTCCAAGTCCCCTAACGTTTCTGGTTTGTTGGCGTAGACGAGCGACTTCACATATCCCCAAAGAAAATAATCCAATGGTGTCAAATCACACGATCTTGGTGGCCAATTGACAGGTCCATTCCGCGAAATTATGCGCTCATCGAATGTTTCCTTCAATAAATTGATTGTGACGTGCGCTGTGTGGCATGTAGCGCCGTCTTGTTGGAACCACAACTCATCCACATTCATGCCATCCAATTCGGGAACAAAATAGTCGGCTCTATACCGGTCTCCATTAACGGTAACTGACTCTCCAGCATTATTTCGGAAGAAGTATGGCCCAATGACTCCACCAGCCCATAGAGCACACCAAACAGTCAGTTTTTGTGGATGTAATGGCATCTCAAGGGTCTCATGTGGATTCTCTTCACTCCAAATGCGGCAATTTTGCTTGTTGACGTAGCCATTCAACCAAAAATGAGCCTCATCACTGAACAAAATTTTGCGATGAAAATCAGCATCGAGATCAATCTCATTTTCGGCCCATACACCAAAATCACGACGCATTGCATGGTCTCGCGGCTTTAATTCTTGCACAAGCTGGATCTTGTAAGGTCGCAAGCCAAGATCTTTGCGCAAAATCTTCCATAAAGTTGATGGACAAAGCTCCAATTGCTGTGCACGGTGGCGAATCGATTCATTGGGGTCCTCTTCAACATTTTGCTCTACAGCGGTAATTGTTTCTTCGGTGCGCACTGTTCGACGTCTCTGCGGATGCGTATTATCACATAGAGTAAACGTAGTGCGAAAACGACCCATGGTTAACCGAATTAATTGCTCTGATGGACGATTATGTCGACCATAAAATGGACGGAGCTTGCGGTAAACTTCGCGAACTGAACCATTATTTTCGCAATAAATTTGCACGATTTGCAAGCGTTGTTCTTTTGTCAACCTGTTCATGATGAAATGGCAAACCAAACTGAACATAAATGACATTATGAGTTGCCAGATTTGACCATAAAATGCCAGTTTTATCTCTATTCGTAAAACAAACCTCTAAAAAAAAACACCCAGTATAAATGATGTTCCCCAAGTCAGTAAATAGTACTCGTCTTTTCTCAGTTTATTTACTTAAGAGCCTCAGAGTTGATATTTCTAAGAATTCTCCTCAAAGCTTTGAAACGATAAGTTATGTCATTTCGCAGGTACGCGAGCTCATCTAATGTTCATCAAAGCAAAATTTTTTAAAAAAAATGTCTTTATTAAATAAACAGATAAAAAAACATTCTCATTGCCTTCAATCGTTGTACAAACGCAAAAAAAAAAAAAAAAAAAAACAACCATAAATGCCTCCTACTAAACAAAAGACTTAAGCAACAAACTTCCTGTACAAAAAAGGTTATGCGTGTCAAACCTAAATCAATTTTGTAAAATTTTGCAATAAATAATTATTTTTTGTCCATTTTTCACATGCAAACAAATACAGCTGGTTTCAATTTCCCTTTTTTTAAGCAAATTTTCACATTTTTCCATTATGCGCAATGCACACGTCGTATTCCCCCCTTCTTATGGAAAATTCGCTACAATTTCACTGCAAATATTTGGCCCAGTTTTTTTATTTTATAATTTTTTTTTTCTGAGCATATGGTAAAACATGACAACAATAATAACAGCAGCGACAACAACATAGTATGATAAGAGCAAAGCAAAAAAAAAAAAAAAGAAGAAACAAGAAGTTTACATTTACATGTGTGAACAACATATAAAAATTGTTTGGCACATGCAAATTGCTGCAATTGCAACAACAGCAGCTAACTCCTTTCGTTTGTTTTCACATTGTTGTCACTGCAAGTAAACAAAAGTACACGCAACCAAATAGTTTCGTAGATGTTTGTCAAAAGAGAACTAAAGTTTGAAATATTGTAGGAAAAATAATTTTGATTTATAAAAGATTTTGCTTTTTTGTATAAAAATTAGTGTGAATATATCCAATAGCTTAATGCTATTTTTGAAATAATAACTCATTTTAGTAAAGTTGAAAAATTAGGTTTAATCAGACAGTTTAAATTAAAGTTCCACATACGACATGTTGCCTTGAATGAAAAAATTTGATTGCGCCATCAACTATGTTATTAGACAGCATGTTAAGTGGTTTGTGCTAAAACATAAAATAAATATATTAAGCTTAATATTTTTACATAAATATATCTAACTTTTTCTTTTTGGTGTAATTTTCTTATTATATTTTCAATTGCACTTTTCTCACCACTTGGCCATAAATTGTCGCTGTCGTCAATATGGACGATGGCGCGGCGGCAACAGACACACAAATGTTACAATTGTGCGACGTTTTTTTTTTCCAGCAATTTAACAACAAATTTTCAATAGCAATTGTGAAAATATGTGCAATGGCAGGAAAATGTAAAATACACATTTTTTTATTGAGGTTTTTTTTTCAAGTTTTTCTAATCAAATAAATTAGCTGCTTATATGCAAACAACATCGTCAGCTTATTAAATATTGAAGTTAACGCTGCCGTTGGCAATGGCGGTAGCGATAGACGTAAACTTTTCTCAATGCATAACAGTTTAAATTGGCTAAAAACCAAGTGGCAGCCGTCGCCATGCCGCGTGTAGGCGTCATAGTTGCAGTTGCCGCAAATGCGTTTTTGTTTTTTTCCGAAGGCTTCAAGGCTTTTTTTTTCTTAAACAAAAAACACAGCTGCGTGGTGGTGGCCAAAATGGATAAGAAAAAATAACATTTTGACTTACTTATATTTTGTTGGCATTTTGTGATTAACAATTATATTGGAAATTTTTTTTCTACATTTTAAATTGTATCTTGTTGTCTCATTGTTAATTTAAATGAAGACATTGTTGACAACAATGTTGTAGGTTGACAGCAATTTTTGTGGTTTTTTTTTCATTTAAAACTTGACGAATTAAATAAATATTACGATTTTGTAAAACAAAAATATAGAAAAACTTTAAACTAACACTTCCGCATTAAACTTTAGGTTAAGTTGAAAAAAATCTAACAAAAATTATAAAAAATATTATCAAGGTCTAGTGAACTAATTTTTATATTTTTAAACTAAAAATTGATAGTTTTTTGACGGTTGAATATTTTTGTATAATATTAAATAAAATTGAAAAATTTTTTCTAAACTTATACCTCAAAAATGGTTAAGAACTCATTCAATGTACTTTTATTTGTCTCAAAATTATTGTCTTATAGCATTATAAGTTAAACAGCTTTACGTTCTAAGCAATAGTTAGTTGCTTAAATTATTTTGTATTGGAAATTGTGACTTACCGGCTGTAATTTATTTATCTACGCTGCCAGCCAAAAGTTTATTCGCAAAAAAAAAAAAATCTATTTACTTGTAGCTTTTAAATTAAAAAATTGCAGTTGTCTTGAATATTTGAAATAAATGGGAACAAATGTCAGTTAATGTGAATTTTTGTTTTTGGTTGACCGAGTTTTTCTTAACAGCACTCAAATAAATTTGTATATTTTGCGTTAACTGTTACGGATTTTTGTTTCTCTAGGCCTTCTGTGCTTGTTGTACTGTTGTTTCTGACTGTTTGACATTTATTTAAATTAGTTGTGTCAACTTTGTCATACCTTGATTGGAGTTGCATATCTTAAAAATACAACTGTTAAGGCAACTGCGCTAAATTTGGTTTACTTCTATTTTTAGATAAAGAAACCATTAAGTAATTTTTGTTGACAAAAGAGATGCAATCAATTTCATAAAATAGTTTTAAAAATTTTAGTTTAAATTAATGTGTTCCTATGAGTAACTTTTAATTATAAACTAAAAAAAAATTAAAGCCACCGATGGGGCTCACAATCTTTTGACTTAAGAAATGTTCGTTAATTATTATTCTAGTATTATAATATGTTGTTTTGGCGAATGGCCGCGAAAAAAATATTACACCGGGTAATGAGAAGAAGAAGCATTATACAATTTTCACTATTCTATTTTCATTATTTATCTCTATAACATAGTGTTAAAAAATAAATTTGCGTCATGTATTAACAGTATGATCGAAAAATGAGATTCTTATGCAACATACAAGAATTGAAATCCTTACATCTTAGCTTCGATGCATCTCAGAACCATTTATTTTAGTTGGTTGTGTCCATACATTTGTGAGCTGCAATTATTTGCAAATTAAAAAATGGCCGCTTAGAAATAAAACGCTACTTGGACTTTGTTTTTGTTTTCTACGTAACCCAAAAAAAACCATTCAGCCCATAGAGAACATTTAAGAACATTAAGAGATTTATTTATAGTTTTAATTTTTTGTCTTCAAATTTTCAACGAAAACTTCCGGCCCTCCTTATTTTTATAAAAATAGAGCTAGATTGTTCGTCATGTCGTATGAGTAACATTTAATTTCAGAGCGACATTAAACTTTTTCACGCAAATTGAATTTGATACCAATAAATGTTTTCCACATTTTTATGCATATTGAAAAGTTCGAAAAAGTGTCTTAATTGCTGTCAATTCTATATAAATCAGCGTCTTATATATATATTGCTTGCAATCATATAAAACAGTTGAATTTTTTCCATTTTCTTTTTTAATAAAATTTCGCGAAAAAATTTAAAAATAATATATATAAAAATTTTTAAGTTAACAGAAAAAATACTCCACTCATTTGTATTACTAATAAATTCAGCAGTTTAGTTTGCGCACAAAATTTTATTTCCTTGATCAAGGTTTGTGATAACAAAATTAAGTTGACATGCAAAATTGATTGATTGCCGCAAAGCCAGTCTGCCAGCCAGCTAACCAACTAACTAACCTAACCAAGTAAAATCAAGTCGTTACAAGCGTCATGGCATTTGTAGTAAACTTAAAATCAAAAGCAGATAAAATGCACAAATCTACAAGTATTGCCAGCCAAAAAAAAAAAGCAATAGTAGCAGCAATACAAATAAAAAAAAAGCAACAAAAAAAAATCGAACAAGTTCTGTGCGTTGTTGTGCAATGCAATGACTGGCAACGATATCTTCATTAAGGCGACATTCTGACGCAAAATGCTTTAAACAAATAAGCAAAAATTGTTTAAGCGCAGAAAAAAAAGAACTGTAGCAAATTTTCATGCTTAACTTCAACTAGCGGCAAAACTTTTACAAGCATCAAATTCTGACAATTGGCACGTGAAACAAAAAGCATTAGAGAAAAAAAAGTTGATTCGGCATACTTGTTTGTCACACTTTGTGACTAGCAATTAGTTTTAATTACTTGAAATAGAGCTGTTGCGGTAATGTCACTTGTTTGTCAATCAATATAACAAAAAAAAAAGCAGGCATTGAGGAAGTGCTGTCAGCTCGAGGAACTTTTGTTTTTCTTTGGTATTTCTTTTCTCATAATCAATTGCTTGATTGCAAATCGAATACCAATATCAAAGATCTTATTTCTGGAAAACTTGAAAGAAAAAGAATATTTATCTCAAAATATGTCCCAATATAGAAAGCAGCCATCATTTAAAATTACAATAATTTTAGAATTACTCAAAATTGACAAAACGTTTAAGTAATAACGTTTCAAAATTGTATCCGAAAACAATAGCGAATAGTTGCAATAAATTATAAAAAAAATAAACATTTTTTGTATGTATTTTTTTTTTGCATTTAAGTTTGATGTTACTCATACGTCATAGTTTTAGCTTCTTTGAATTTGGAAGATATTTTACTGAGCGGCCACTAAGCAAACTCACATCTCTTTCAAAGTACACTAAAACAAGCTGCCTGACTTTAATATGAGTATATAATTCTATATCGAGTCTCTGCATGTTCGGTATTTATATATTTAAATGTACATAATCTGTTCAAGCAATCTTGCGTTGAACTATACAATTCTGCGAATTGCTATTGTTATTTTCTATTTAAACAAAATTTCATGCATGTTGAGCGCTGTCAAATCCCATATGTCTGTCCAAAAAATGTTGCTATATGTTGTTTAATAATTTTTTCCTTTAAAATCACACTTCAAAAATCAAGTTCAATGACTGCAAATGCCAAAACAATAGTCAAAGGGGTTTTGTATTTTTTGAAGTTGGCTTTTTTTCTTCTTCTTCTTCACAGCAGCAGCTGTAATTTGAAAGCTTTCATTTGTTTTGTGTTTAGTCATAAATTATTAATTAAAAAATTGCGATTGTTGCTATTTGCTTCATTTATCTCTTAAATCAGCTAAGAAATTGGTGGAAATAATTATTATCATTTAAGTTGGTGTTTCGTGGTATATCAGAGCTTGTCAGGGAGTGGTTTATTTGTAATTTCCCACAATAAACTGTGCGTATGTTCATTCGTATGTGTGTTGCTTTAACAATACATAATGACACATCATTAATAAATTACTTGTACATTTTGGCAGGAAACAGAAACTTTATGTTATTGTAAGTTAATTATATAGATTTGTAATCATTATGAGGGTATATTAAATGTTGCCACAAATTTTTAATCAATTGGAAAAAGACTATTGCAAAATTGTAAGAATACAATAAAAATTTAATAAAATTTCGTAGATCTTTATAATATTGCCTTAGGCTTAATGTTTGAGTATTAGGAAATTTTAAAAAGTTGTATTCATTAGTTAGTTTTATACTCTAATAACTTATATCCGATGTAAGATATATCAATTGTGGTATAGAAATTTTATTAAACTGGAGTTGTATCTTAATAATTTACAGTTTGACTAATGGCAGCATAAAAATGTGAAGCGAAATTGGGTGGCAATATTTTATTCTGATATTATGAGATAAATAAAAGCTTTGAGTTATTGTTAGTTAAATATAAAGAATTGACTACAGTCCTAAGGAAGAAGCAGCCTGTAAAAAATTCCAGACATGTATTGTGATTCATTTAAGTATTTTTTTTTCCTTAGACGTATGAGTAGCTTCTAATTAAAAATATCATAATTTTTTCAGAGAATATTGAATAAATATTTACATAACTCAGTTCCGATGCAACTTAGACACTTTGTAGTTTCAACATTTTGTTGAACATAATGTCCTCTGTAAAAGTATTAAAGCTTATCAACGGCCCCTAAGGATAAAAAAGTATAAAGTCAAACATTTTATACTCATATACACCGAAATATTTCTATAAATAACTTGTAGCTATTTTATGAGTTCTCTTCTATGTTTACGTCTAAAATTGTAGTTCATTTTCTATGCCAGCTATTCCTTAAGTTTCTAATGAATTATTTTACTTTTTAAAATGCATTCAATTCGAATAAAATTCAATTACTCTAAATAAAAAAACAAAAAACAGTTCTTTACGCTTAATAAACTGAATACAAATCAATATAAGTGCGCAAAAAATTACATAACTCCACCTACTGCGTTATCGACAACAACTAGCCCACGATGACGATTTTACTACGTTCAATATGAAATTGATCAGTGCCTATTGCAGCATACATTTGATATGCTTTTGCCTTTGCGGTGGCTGGCTGGAAATGCAGCCACAATTGCGACTACAATTGCAATTTTTGCCATTTCACAATTTTGTAATTTTCTTTCTATTGCGAAAATTCCATAGCAATGGCAGCAATAGAAATTTTTTTTTTGCCTTTAATTTCAATGACTATGCTGTAAGCAATGATGTTATAGAAAGCCAAGAAAAAAAACTAAAAAAAAACCATTTTTTTTTTCTTAAAACCGCAAGTTTTTCAATGCGAGAAGCAACAAACGTTTTGTTGCTGTCGTTCAAATACTTTAAAAGAGTTCGTCGATGCAGGCAACCAGCATGTTGCGCATGCGCACATGTGCCTTAGAAAACCGCTTAGAAGTTAGTTGATGCACACATAATATTGTTGTTGTTGTTATTGTTTCTTTTTTCTTCATTTTGCAAATGAATAGTTGGTGCACAATCACATAAATGCAATGGGAGTGAAAATATTGAAATTTCTTCTCTTTTTTTTGCGTAGAAATGCTGCTGGTAGCGCTTGTGGTTGCTTTATGGAAACAAAAGAAAAGGTTGCAAAAACGATTTTCTCCTGCAAAAATCTAAGGTTATGTGGCATTAGCGGTTTGCAAATAAAAGATTTTAATATTATTATTTTTTGTACGTGTTGAACCAGATGACATCATATGGTTTCACAGTTTTTGAAGTTTTTCTTAAAGCAATCAAGTTTAAATTGAAGCCTTACTGTAATAATTTTAAAATATACTTATTTGATCTTAAATTATTAATATTTATTACAAGATAGTTTTTAAATATATTATTCGGCGGTTTCTTTTAACGATGTACAATTAGAATCTGACAGGTCAGTTGGTAAAATTTTGATTTTCTGTTTATTTGTGAATTAACAAACAAGAAAATGCTTTATAGATTCTATTATATCTGTCATAATTTAATAAATGTGCTGTTAGAGACAAAGAGTCTCAATAATGTCTTTATTTCCAAAATATAAAACATGACGTATACGCAACTTTTAATTGCATTATAACATCAAAGTTTTACAAAGAAAAAATCAATTCTAACTCTCATTTTGGCGCTCCGATGCAACTACCAGCCTTTTGGCTTCAATTATTTTGTTAACTTGCACGTACTTAATAAAAATTTGTAATTTCATAAATGGCCACAAGGAATATGAGTTAATATCCTTGAAAATATTTTTGTGACATTTTTTGAGGAAATTTTGATCATGTTGTAAGAGCATCACTTGACTATTAAATCAAATCCGGATATTTCTACCTGAAAATTTCTTAACAGTTTTTGCTGATGCGATAATTCGGTACAAATTTTAACAATTAGAACATTTTACCATAACATTTAGTAACTTTAATCTTGGGATGACACAACAATTTCGAAAGTACTTAATAAAAACTTCTTACTTTCTTATCTCAAATGGAAAATAGTTTAGACAACAAAACTCTCTTATATTTATATATAGATTAAGTAATATAATAGCACTTTCTGTGCTTCTAACTCATTAATTTTCATGATTTCATCCAAAAAATTTGCTAAGGCCAAGAAATTTCATCAGGTTTTGTCCAAATTTTTCTCACTGTAACTTTCCCATATTGTCAGTAAGTGCATCAATGCATAACGGTAATAACAAATCACAAACAACATTCGCACACACAAATAAACGTACAATTTAAGCAAAAAAAAAATACCCCCTGTCAAAATACCCCAGGGAGCAAAAAACTAAAAAAAAAAAATGCTTGCTGTGCAAAGAGTATAACAATTCGTTGACCATTAAAGTAACATACGAGCATAAGAGTTACTCCATTGTCCTCATACCCATAGTACCGTGTTGTGAGCAACGATGACGTCGACAACAAACGGACTGTGTCTACAAAGCTGTCAAGGCTAACTGTGCGAAATTGTCATTCATATGCTTGCCGCCACGCATGCGCAGCAATAGAGTAACAACGGGTTAAAAATGTTTAGCGGCTTTAAGTTGCCTTAAAGCAGCATTGTTTTTGTTGTTGTTGTTGTTGTCATCGACTTCAATGACTTTGACTCTAAAAAGTTGTGCGGTGTTGTTCGTATGTCATACATGTTGAATGACAACATTATGGACAACATTAGAAAGATGGACAAGTAGTGCGACAGACAGGCTGCTTGCCAGCGTTGGCTATGCTAGACATGATGGACATGCAAGTTTGTGTTGTGCTTTTGTTGTTGCAGCAGCATGGACATAAACAGAACATGCCGCATAGCGATATGGTGAAAGATAGCTATTGATAATAGTAGTAGAAAATGAAACAATTGTTAAAAGCAGGCCATAGATGGATAAAAAGTGTGTAGAAAAACTATGAGAAAAATCCAAAGAAAATGCGGACATTAAGAAATTTTAACGTTTTTTTTTTTTGATACATCGCAACTTTTGTGTGAAAAGAAAATTAAGTTTGACAGCGTTTAACTCAATTGTTACGTATCTGAATTTATTGAAACTTTTAACTTTTTATACGCTGCAGCTAAGACTATATTCTGCCTAAGTTACTTAAAATTTACAAAAATAAAATAATACATAAATTATTAATTATAGAATTAAATGTTATTCATACAACATGTTAACGATTGCTTTTAATAATGTCAGAATTCCTGTTGTTCGATGTAATTTTAAACTAAGCTTTGTACATAATTATATAAACCTTAAAATAACTTATAAATAACTTAAATTTAAGCACTGGCTGCTTAAGGAAGCAGTCAGAAAATTTTATTTATTGCCTTATACTAACAAAAGTTCTGAGATTTTAGTACTTTGTATATATAAGGTATATTAAATCCATTGCTCCACTTGATTTGCTGCAATAAAAAATAATTTATTTATGCATTTAAAAAACTTTAAATTATGCATGTCTTAGAGTTGCTACAATCAGCAAAAGAACTCAACAATTTTAACACTTAACTTGAACATTTAAAGTACAAGTGCAGCGCACACGCTGTAACTTGTTTAGTGTGGCGCAGCAACAACAGCGTTGCAAACTTGAGTCAACATAAGCCTATAATTAATGTCACATAATGTAGCACCTCAAGCTCATCGTCAAAACGTTGCTGTAGTCATCGCATAACAGCGGGTGTAGGATAATAAGCAGACAAATAAAAGTAATCAAACTGACAACTTAAATGGCAGGTTACAAGCATTAAAAGAAAATTTTATTAAAAAACTACTCGTAGATAATAATTTTTAATATTCTATTTCTTCTATTCAATAACAAGTCCAATCACTCAACAAAGATTTCATCAACTTGACTGTTAATTTTCACCTTGGCCTTTAATACTACTAACACATTTTGCATATCCTGTTGAAGGCAACGTATCCATATGCTTAACTTAATAGCTACTCGTTATCGCTTGGATAGAAATTATCTCCAGTGAATTTTTCTTTAAGGAATTCAAATGTTTTTCTAAACTTTCATATAGTGTGTTGTATGTGTTAACAACAATTACCAATGTAGTATCAAATTATAGTCGCGCTTGACTTGTTATATCAAAAAATTGGGTCAAATATTATTGCCACCATCATTGATTTTGTGCACAGATCTGTTATTTTATAAATATCTTGTATTTAAAGTTAAGCTCGTTAGTACGGTACATTTTAACTGGATTGGTTAGGAGGGAGCAATTAAAGAGTTATTTGAATACTGTTGCTTGCTAACTATTGACTATCTTAGTTTCGTTTTGTTTATAATGACGTATGAGTAATATATTTTCATAATTTAAGCTGCAATAGCTAAGTTTCGATGTGATGTAGGCACTTTATTTTAATGTCATATTTTCAGCTTTAAAGTGCATAGTAATAATATTTTTTTTGAGCTGTGGCCGCTAAGAAGCGTCACTGAAATTTTTGGTTCACTAGAATAGAATACTTTTTTTTTTATTAAATTCTAATTAAATATGTTTTTTTTTCTTAAATTTTTTTTCATTCTAATACTTTAAACGCACAATTGTTCAATATTCTACAATGACTATCCCAAAGAGAAAAATGAGAAAATTAGCGCAAAATTTATTGAAGTAAATGTACAGATTTTTTTACGTCTTTCAACAAATCACACACTCTACAAGTAATCGGTCGATGGAAAAAACAAAACCCAAGTGACTTTGATAAAAATGACACTGATTGTTTGCGTAACACATCATCAGCGCACATGTGAAGCGCTGATGTTGTTGATACTGCGCTATAAGCAGCGCCGTTAAGTATGCAATGAAAATAAAAGAAAAAATGCAGCTTTAAAAAACAAAAAACCAATGCAAAATTCAAGAGAGAAAAAAACTGACCAGACAACAAATCCGTTGTGCGTTAGTTGTCTATGCAGTAAAGAATCTTTTCAACTGCGCGTACATTTAAATGATAAACAAATCGAAGAAACACTGGCGATCAGCAGCAGCACCAGAAATTGCAACAAATGCAGGAAAATAGTTTAATAGAAGATGAAAAAAAAAAAACATTAAATTGAAAAAAATAAAAGAATGCAAATCGAACGCATTGAATTTAAAAAGGACAAGTAAAAAACAACTCTTTGACATAAAACAGTAAATGGCAGCAGCAGCAGCAGCATCATGCAGCACTGGTAGCAACAGTACGAAGTAACTGTGTCGTTGGTACGCTGCTGGAATAATGTGATGCTGCTACTGCTGCTGTTGCTGTTGTTGTTACTGCTGTCCATGGCTCTTCCTCTACGAATTTGTTCTGGCGCATATTAATTGCCTTCGTGGTTTGCGTTTGTGTCAAATCAGCAGAAGCAGCAAAGCATTTGCAGGCGCACCCGTGATTTTTCTTTTAAATTTATTAAGTGTGTTTTTAGCCACAAGTTTTACAGTAATCTGACGTGTGACAGTTTGCGAGAAGTTGTAAAGAATGCACCATTATATGTGGCTTAGGCAGGCTTAGATAATTTGTTACCTTGTTGATGCAAAAAAATTGATTTCGGCGCAGTGATCAGCAAAAATGGTTACGGTTACATTTTTAAAAGAATTGCCGAATATCTCGAGAAATCGACAATCGAAATCTTTGAATAATTCAACAATTGACAAGGCGTTGAATTTTTGAAAAATTATTAAATGCAGTGATGAAAACAAAAATAAAATGTTCCGTCAGGAAATATATAAAAAAAAAAAAATCGATTATTCCTAAAAAAATTCAATGAAAAATACTATCAAGAAAACTTTTTTGGACAAAGTTCTACTGCACCCATCATCGTTGGCAATAAGTCAAAAATGGATTTTAAAAATCACTTGTGGTGTTTGTGATTCCTTCCAATTTTTGTGGGATAAAAATTTTACCAATCTATGGGGAAAGGTTGAAAATGAGTTTTGGAAGTCAATAAATGGTTCTCTCACTTAAGTGTTTATTTTTGTCCTATGGTCCAAAAACATTTTATTGCACCAATCGATAAGAAAAAAATAGAAATTAATTTTCAAAGACATGGGAAATGTATTAGTTGTTGTTTTTATGTTGTTTTATGAAAATTCAAAACTTAAAAAAAAAATATTGAACTGCTTTGTTATATTATTGCAAATTTTATTTCATTTTGAAGGTATTGAATTGGTTCCTTAAAATGTTAATAAGATTATAGATCAATCTCGCATTTTTTGGGAAAAACAAGAGTTTGATAGAATATATTTGTAAATTCTGATAGCTATACCTTCGAAACGAGATCATTGAGAAAAAATTTAGTTTAATAAAATTGCCGCGTAAATGTTTCTGTGTAAAGAAAATAGCGGACTCAGAATTTTCTGAGAAAATATGGTTTTCTCGGATATGCTGATTTATGTATTCGAAACTAAGTAAAATTAATCGTATAAAAGTGTTATTACTCTAAATGATGACATTTTCATGCTAACGAATTTCTTTAAATCAGTTTTTTTTTAGAGTAAAAGGTCCATTCTTGAGTAGAAAGTTTGATTTAAAGAATTTTTTCATTCTAATTGCATACGCCCCTGTCAACAAAATATAATATAAAGTGAAGGTAATCGGTTTTTTTGATCGAAAAAAAAGAAATCTAAAATAACAATTATTTTTGATCGAAAAAAATAGAAATCCAATATAACGACTATTTTTGATCGAAAAAAATAGAAATCCAATATAACGATTATTTTTGATCGAAAAAAAAAAATAGAAATCCAATATAACGATTATAATTGATAGAAAAAAATATAAATCCAATGTAACGATTGTTTTTGATTGAAAAAAAAAAAAATATAAATCCAATACAACGATTACTTTTGATAGAAAAAAAAAGTAATCCAAAATAACGGTTATCATTGATAGAAAAAAATATAAATCCAATATAACGATTATTTTTGATCGTAAAAATATATATCCAATATAACGACTACTTTTGATCGAAAAAAATAAAAATTCAAAATAATGATTACTTTTGATCGAAAAAAATAGAAATTTCAAACAACGATTACTTTTGATCGGAAAGTATAGAAATCTAAAATTACGATTATTTTTGATTTTTAAAATAAAAATTACAAAATAAAAAATCATGTCATATTTCTACGCTTCTCGTCAAAAGAAACTCATCTGTATACTCAAATTCGCATTTCGTGTTTTCGTCCATTGTGTTTTTTTTTTACTTTAAATATAGTAGGGTTAGGTTAGGGTGGCGGCTTTTTCAGAGCCTCACATAGACCACAAGGATCAATAGTGTTACCACAAAATCGCTGCTACAGTCTTATTAGTAAATTCTGGTCCTTTCATTGTGGTGCTCGTCCAACATGAAGGTGCCTGTTGTTACAGCGAATCTTTTGATTTCACTCAAATGGATTTTCGTTAGTTCCTGCAGGGATATAAAGAATCGCTGCCCAAAGTATTTTAACCTATTTCTAAATATAGTAAATAACGATTATTTACGGTCCCTGAAATATATTCATTTCTGAGAAACATACATTTTTTATCAATACGAGTATCAATTGGAAAGCACCTAAAAGCTTGTGAAGGGATGTATGCAAAAATTGTATAATCGTAAATCTTGTAAAACGTTTAAGTCAATGGTCACTTTACCAAATGCTGTTTATATCAATTTTTTTTATAAGATGTTACGTGGCTTATTATATACTAATTCTCGTTAGACATCACGTGATCAGTCTTCCCACAAATTTAATTTTAGCCAATCAAAAAAGCTCTGAAAAGCCATAGATTAAAGGCAAATTTTTTAAAAGAAAATTATGAAAAATAACTATTTATTTTTTAAGTAATCATAATAAATTAGAATTAATACCAATTAATTATAAAACATAAATTTAACTTTTACTTTTTATCTTTTTTTTTTCAGGTAAGCAACTTAAAAATTTTTTAACAAGGTCTTTATTTATGTGAGTATTTATTTTGTTAACTAATTTATAGTTTTCATTTTGCTAATAAGAAAAACCTCTCAAAATTAACGAAAAAAAAAAAATTAATTGAAATATTTTTTTTTCTCCCAATATAATAACAAACAAAAGCCTACCATTTGTTTTTTCTGTGTGTGTGATTTTATGCTGCGGGTAAATGTGGGCAACTTATTAAATAAACAAATAAACCCAAATGCTGCCTACAGCATTTGAAACTTTTAATTTTACAGTTTCACTTTTAATACGGAAATTGAAGCAAGACAAGCGCCTTGAAAGGTCTTATAACAACATGTGTGTGTGTGAAATCTACGATTTGCATTTAAAATTAAAACTCTGAAAAAAACTAACCAAACAATCAATCAAATCAAAAGTCAGCTTGTTTGATTTTAATGTCATTCATGGTAATAAATAATGATTTTAAGACCGTTGTTGACTAAAGACTTTGTGCTGGCAACAGTCAGGAGTCAACCACCCGCCTGCAATTGCAGACACTAAGTGCTGCACGTTGTGTTCAGGGAATTCATATGTGAGTGCAAAGCTTTTTTTATTGTTTCATACATAAAGTGCGCATTTCATGCAACATTTGTCATTGACAAATGTCAAAATATTTTAGTTTTTAATGACATTATGCTATTTTAGAGTACAATAGAAACTTTCACTTTGATTGCTGTTGTAAAAAAAAAAGAAAATTGTAATAAAAATTTTCAAGAAAGTTGATTTTTGCGACTGATTATTTTTATTATAATTAAACATTATGAACTTACAGTCATTTTAGCAAAGACCAATATTGTAAATTTTACTGTAAGTTCATAATGTTTAATTATAATAAAAATTTTCTTTAAAACTTTTCTTACGAATAGGAGAAAAACTTTCCTAACTTCCGTTCCTTAGGGTCTTATTATTTCTATAAATATTATGCCCCTATTAGTCTAGAAATTATTTTATTGAAGCTTAAAACGCACTTCAAATACCCTTAAAAACTATACATATGCGAGTACACGCACACAATTAAACTTTTTATGTCAACACCTTCGAAATGCAATCGTAATTACGCGCGACAAAGTTGTCACTTGCAATTAGCAATTTGCTGTTGTCGCTATAGCTTGGTATTTCGTTATTTTGTTGCTGACGCCATTGCTGCTTAATACACAGCTGTTATTGTTGCTGATTTTGTTGTTGTTGTGATTGTTGTTGTTTTTGCCGGCTTAACCTGACCCAATCTGACTTGGTTGTGAGCATTCACCTACCGCAATAGCACGTCTGATAAATCACCGTGCCAAATGTTTGTTATTTCTGTTGCGCTGCGCAGTAACGACAGCATTGTTGGTATTTCTGTTAAATTGGTAGTTTCATTGAATTTAACATTTGTGCTAAACTTACAATTTGCAATGTTTATTTATTGAAAAAAAAAAAAATAAAATGGAATTCATTTCTGTGGAAAAGAGGAAAAAAATTATGAAGAAATAACAAAGTGCAGTTAAAAGTTTGTAGTTTAAAGTTAATAGTTTAGGAAATTTTGCCTTAAACTAAAAGGCAAATGTCAGAAGATTTTTCTGGCAATTCAAAAAATTGAATAATTGCCCAGTATTTTAGTGTTTTTTGAGTAGTAAAAAAAACACCCAAAAATTTGAGAAAAATAAAACAAAAATAATAAGGGCAGGACCGCCAAAAAAGAAAAAGACTTAAGCTACTTAAGTGCAACTTAAAAGTTTCATTTCAAAAACCGACGCGCAATCTGGTAGAGGGTAAGAGACTTTGCAACTTTTTACATAGACAAAGTGCAATGTTAAAAAATATGTTCTTACGACGTCTTAAAACTCTATTGTGACTGGGCAATCGCTATCGTAATGTGATCCAAAAACTCTTTCCCTTTTAGACCGATTTAGTCAATCTCGAAATCACTGTGAAAAGCGTGCGTTAAGCAAAATGGCACAAAAAAAACTTTCTGCACCTAATTTCTACTCAACTTCTCACAAGTCTCAAAATGAAAACTTTTATACATGGGTTTCCCCAACGAACCTTAAGTTATATTTAAGTGACCGTAAACTATGGTCATGCATCAAGCCTGAAGCTTTTTTTTTTTAAATGCGGGGAAGTCGAAAAATTATACAAAATCGAAGTTGCAACCATTGGCAGCTTAAAGCCATACATCACACCTCAGGCAGCATTTTATGAAATTTCCGATCACTTTCGAGTCTTTTTCGAGTCCTCTGTCTGATTAAAATGGTCATAAATGCGCTCATTTTCTGATCATAAATGATACTTTTGTGCGGGAGAAAATGGTATCCTACCCGCGACTCTTCTTGAAGAGTCGTATATGACCCGTTTTTCTGATCAATTTCGACTCATTTTCGAGTCATATTTCTAATCATTTGCGAGTCTTTTTTGAGTCATATTTTAGATATATATCTTATCAGTTGCGAGTCTTTTTCGTGACATATGCGAGTCTTTTTCGAGTCGTATTTCTAAGCATTTGCGAGTCATATGACTTAAATTATTTCGCATTCACGTTATTTCGCATGTCCTCGCCGTTCTTTTCATTATCATTACTATGTGCATGATTTTACTTATTGTAAAAGTATTTATATATTATCTACTTCTAGTAAAGTTATTATGAACTACAAAACAGAACACAATTCAAAACAAGTTTTCAAGAATAAGTTCTAAAGTCGCATTCGAATCATTACGTAGATCAAAAAGTGATAATATTGTTAGTGTTTTCTTGTGAAATCAGTTTTAGATCATTGGGTATATCGAAATTTGATTTTTGGAATTTTTTTTTATTTTTTACACAGTTATTTCTTATAATCACTTTTTAGTCATAAATAGTAGTCAAAAATGACTCGTATAGGTGATTTAAAAAAAAAATATCATCTAAAGTCCTTCTAATTGGTGTGATAAATTACATCTTCCTTTTATATAATAAAGATTTCGGAGTCAGAAAATTTGCATATAATGAAAGAATACAAATAAAAGAACAAAGCAGCACCAAAATTACCTTGCATACTTTAAGTTGTTGAAGATAGGTGAAAGTTGTCCAAGTAAGTGCAACCGTGAAAGTGGTTCATGTCTAGAATAAAAAAAAAAAAACAAATATATTAGATGAGGAAAAAAATTATAATTTTTAGTTGCTAATGAAAGGTAAAATTCCAGTGCATACTTTTATTTGTTAGAGGAATTCTACCTTCCTAAGTTGTCAAATATATAAAAAAAAAAAAACAAAACTTTCTGAAAAGCGCTAGAAAGTGGACGACAAACGAAATAATTTTTTGTTCAAAGTTTGTGCTCCGACGATTTGTTTGCATTTCGGCTAGCTATAACTAAAAAAAATTAGTTTTCAACAAAATATGCGCTCTGCACTAATTTTTGAAAACACGATCCGGGCCCCAGTTTGAGTGGGGAGGGGTGGTTGGTGAGCAATCCCTTTAAATCAAAAGTCGGTAGAGCACAATATTTTCTTACTCTCAAAAGAGAAGGATATGACAAAAGCACCAATCACTGGGAAAAATGTTTGCACGTTTTGCTGTTTACGCTCCATATCATTTCTTATTTCAGAGATTGAATTTTAGTTATAAAGTGACTTTCTATATGAAATTTATGAACTATCACTAAAACTCGCTTGTAGATTAAGTATTGCGCATTGCTAAAAAAATTTTCAACGAAAAAATATTTATTTTGCCATTTCATTTTAAACGTTTTTGCAGTGCACTAACGAAATAAACAGCTCATTCGTTTGCTCCCGAGCATATAGGGTGCACTGCCCTAAATTGACTAAAAATCATGAAAGTTAAGAATTCAATTGAAATAATAAATGTTTTTTCTGATTCACTGTGACAAAAAATTAGCTTTATTGTTTAACTTATGAGTAAAAGTATTAAGTAAGTGATGATATCCTTGGAACGGTCTATCACATCAAAGAACATATAGACATATGTGGATGTTGTATTGTACAATAAAATTCTACTAAACCGAATTTTTCTAAAATAAATGAAAAATAGAGTTTGCACCAAGCAATTTCAGCGTTTGTGTTAAAAATTATTTGTCATGAAAATAATAGATACCTTAAGAATATTTTATTTTTTTAATTCATACCAACACCGTGCGTAACTCAGAAACAGAACCACGTTTAATATCTACATAAAAGTGCTGATAAGTTGATAGAATTTCAGCTGAAGCTATCCAAATGAAGACATATAGCATGTACTATCTGGTACAGTAAAGTTTTAAAACCCGTTGTACTTTTTATGTAATACAAAAAAAAAACTTTGATTTACAATATTTGAATGGACATTAAATAAAATTTTTTGGTTTTAAATACAATAAAAAGCCAAACGTTCACTACCTCGGGCCAAAAAAATAAACAAAAAAATGTTTTCAAGCCACACTATCACATTACAAAAATTTTAAAATCACTGTACTTTATAATAAAACTCAGCGAGGCCGCAGGAAATATTAACATAAAAATAAAAAAAAAAACAAATAAAAATACATTGTGACTCAATTGAAAGACATTTGCACAAATTGCAATTTTAAATGCGTTGTGGCATAAGAAGCGAAGCACAATTCGTTGGTTGGCTTGACTTTAGACAAAATTTTCATGCAGCATGATATTTTTTTGCGTATATTTTTTTTTCCAATAATAAATATTTATAAGAAAAATCAATATCGATTTGTTTCAATGTTTTTGTTGTTGCTTTTTGTTGACTTTATTATATTTACCGCCAGTACTTAGTTGCCGATGACGACGACGACAACGACGACGACATGTCATCATAATAAATTGTCTGATTGTGTTGCAATAAAACGGCAATTTGTTGTCGTAACTTTAGAAAAAGGCATACAATTCGTGTACTCGCATGTATGTAATATGTAAAAATTTTTATAAAAAAAAGAATTTATACAAAGGAAAGTTTTATTTTTTATTTATACATAAAATCTTACAAAATTTTAAAAATTTCATCATGCCATAATTTACATTTATTACGGATTTTGATGCAGTCAATTTCTTACAGTCATCTTAATTAAATTAACATGATTTACCTTTGATGATGCACCCAATGTGACGGAGTTCATTTTTCATTTCATGATTTCCTGTATTGCATTGATTTTTTACTTCCAATTTTTTTTTCGTATTGTCTGCATTTTATTTAATTTAAATTTATTTTGCTGCATTTTAAATCGTGTTGCTGCTACTGCTGCATGTTGCAATGATGCCGCGCTGTTCAAACAACAGCAGTAGTTAACCACTTTTGTTGTTGCTGTTGTTGTTGTCGGCTTAGACAAATCAATTGATGTTGCTGCTGCCTGTTACTGTTGTTCAGCACAAATTGATGAATTCATGGCAAATGTGAAAAATGCAACGCGCCGCAAATGCTGCAAATTAATGTTTGTGTTGCTGTTGCTACTGATTTTTTTGCAGTTTTTTTCTTTTCTTTGCTTGATACAACAACTGTTGTTTATTTTGCTGTTAGAAATTGGGTCAAACGTGTAACATTGTTTTTTGTTTTTTTTGCAGTCAAAATAGTGAATGAATTTAGTTTTAGTTGAGATGAGTTGAGAGTCACTTTCCTTTTGCTGACGAAAAAAAATTAAAAGATTTCAAAATTAAATTTTCTTATACAACATTTTTCGTAAGATTTCTTTTTAATATTTTTTCTCTATTTTTTTTCAATATTTTTACCGGTTTTCTCAAAAATTTTTTTATATCCGAAATGTTATTTAATTCAAGCATTCATTTCCGTGCGGTTACAGACTTGACGAAGTCATTGACTGTTGAGTGACTGACTGTCTGTTTGAGTGACAGTCAAGAAAATAACTGCATCAGCAATATATTTTTATTTTTTACAATCATAGTTGATACCTCCTGCTGCTGCTGAAAATTCACGTATACAAGTAACTGCAAGCGCATAAAATTCACATACAAAAATGACAACAAAAAAAAAAAATAAGTCCCAAATTGAAATTGAAATTTTCATTTTTGTGACTGCAACGAATTCCATGACAATTTTCAAAACAAAAAAAAAAAAATCATTGAGAAATCAACAGCAGCATTCAATGTAGTGCATAATAGTCACAGTTTTGTTGCCTTTGTAAATGCTGTTGCAGTAGTTGCTGCAAAAACAGCAGCTGCCAATGTTTGTCTACATTGCATACTCAACATGATGCTGTTTTAGTGTTTTTTTCTCTGTATTGTTGTTGCTTTTGTTGCTGCTGTCAACTGTGTACAGCGAAAGCGAAAATTATTTTGCGCAATTGAAATGAAAAGTTTTGTTGATTTGGTTGTTTGCTTTTGTTACTTTAAATTGAAGCACATTTGTCATTGAGTTGACCTTTCATTTGGCAGAACTTAGCTGGCTCTATTTGCAGAAATTAAATAATCAATGTAGTGCTTGTGAGGGAAGTTATGCAATTAAGATTGGATATATATTTACGAAAGACTTACGAAACAAACTTGAATAGTTGCGAGCTAAAATATGACAGTAAGCTATAAGCTATCAAGCATGAAAATGTACAAAAATATGTGTTAACCCTATTTACTTATTTATAAAACTTTCAAAACAAAACAATTCAATGAAATGATTTTCCATGGAAACAAATTTGCCTTATTTTATACGAAAAAAGTTTGGAAAATTTCAATGCTGATACAGACTATCGTTGGTGGCATTCTCTGCACATTTTTTCTTTAATGCGAATTTTATTTGATATTTTGTGAGAATTTTTTTTGCAAGATTTAGGCTCAATTTTAAATAATTTTCAATTTTTATCTTACAATTTCGGATAAATTTCAAATTTGATTTTCGTTGATAATACAAAATATGAAAAAATGTGACTGTTAGCAAATTTGCTTCAATATCAACAAAAAAAAAAACTCCCACTAAATTTCATGCAAATGCAAAAATTGAATTCAACTAAAACTTGACTTTTAAAAAGTTCGTTGCCTAAGTCTTTTGTTTCAAGTATCGCTAAAGCAATTAAAATAACTTGATTGCTAAAAGTTTTAGCATTTTTACAGTGAGATAGAGCAAAAAAAAATCAATGTCATATGGGCACTTCCACGAAAACGGAAGTTTTCGACACCTTGGTTTTTTGCAATTATCTTGAAAACGAAAAATTGCCAAAATTCAACCTTAGCACCATTTATAAAGCTAATTAGGAGCTATAAGTTAAACTTATTGTAAAAACTAAAATCTGTTTTATTTTGACTTTTTTTTTACTTAAAATGTGTTCGACGGTCGAACGGGACCCATGAAAATGCCCATATGCTTTATCTCCTTCTTTTACTTCAAACATACTCGTACATTCTTGAGCTTTTTATATTTTTTATTTTTTAATTTAAAATTTTTAGCTGTAAAACTTCATTTGCAAACAATTCAATTTTTAATTTATCATAGAGATTACTTTGGCTAAGGGCGTTTTTCTTACCCATCTACATAGTTAATATCGGTTACTTTTGTAAACTCTCGAGCGTAGCGTGCATATGGAAGATGTCGTTGTTCTTGTTGTTTACGGTCTTGTTGGTTCTTCTTGTTGAGGATTGTGACCACTTTGTCACAATTTTTCAATGTTCAACATTTCAACACCGCAAGGCGCAGCTGTATGAGGTTTTTTTTCTTCAGCTTGTTGTTGTTTTTGTATTGCAATTTTTTTAATTTAACGTATGTAACTCAATTTATTTTTAACGTCTATGATGACGCCGACTTTGCGGCGACGCTGTAGTTGATTAATATTTGACATTTATTTTTTTCTGTGATTTTTTTTTTTCAAGTCAAAGATTTAATAGCGCTAAATTGGTTTATTTGTAATTTAAATTTTTAGTTAAAAAAAAAGTGTATAACAAAATGCTTGGCTTACTTTTAATTAGTGTTACTGTAGGCGTTGTAGGTTTCGAAGGTCAAATGCGGTAGATTTGCAATTTATTTTTCTTAAGTGGGTTGCATGCTTAAATGATAGTTGCAGTGTTTTTTTGGTTAGAGTGACATATTTTTTTGAGGTAGAATTTTAATGAATGCTGTAGATTATTGAAAGTTGTGGAATTTAGAAAAAAAAATATTTTAATATTTGTATAATTTAATGTTATTTTAAATAGTAATTTTGAGCACAAACAATACAAAATATTTTAGCTATTTACTGATTGCTTTATTAACAGTTGTAAAAAGAATTTTGAAGACTTATTTGTCGTCTTAAGTCGATTTACTTTAATGCAAAAAATCATCGAAAGTTATTAATATTTCAATAAGCATAGCTAACACATATACTCATACACTCATATAAAATTAGTCGTTACTCATACGTCGTAATAATAAAAGTAACTAACAATAAAAAGTAATTAAAAATAAAAATAAAACACAAGATTATCTTGGCAATTTTTTTTAAATGTCTTCATAAAATTTCAATTTTATTATGCGCTAAAATCAATAAGTTTTTATGTGCAATGCTGCTTAGCTGAAAATTTGCTTTGATAACTCGTAAGCTACTGTCATCTTGCTGAACATATTAAATCCATTAAAAAGTCATATTAAAATGTCTTTAATTGCTAATAGTTTATCATTTGATTTGAATATTTCGTTGCATTTCACGTAATTTAAAATTGCTTATGACAGCTTTTTGCTGCTAAGCAGCATTGCTGCACCTAAAAGTTATGAGTTAAATGATGGCGCGCGCTAATTGATTTCAGTAAATTTTAATTGACTGACACGTTAAATGAAACTAGCTTACGGAAATGAATTAGCTGTAGATTGATAATTTTGATGTTCACTTACAGAAATTTGCTACTGGATAGCGAATATAAAATGATATTTTTATAACTATTTTGTAAGCTACATTAAAAAAAGTAGCATGTTATTGAGAAATTATTGCAAAATTTAGCCAAAGTGTATTTTGTAATTTAAAATCTTGCAATTTTTGTTAATGTATTTTTTAAGTTAATGTGGCTTAGTTTTATAAAATTGAAAAATCATTTTTAATTTTTGTACTGATTTTTTGATTTCCCGAACTATTTTTATTTTGAATTTTTCTATATCAATGACTAAATTTAATATGTCTTTGGGGTTTATCATTTCGCTTAGGTGTAATTGTTTCCCTTTTTATTTATGTGAGACACTCCAAAGTTTCTTTTTTCACAACATCCGGGTCAAAACTTTCTACAATTTAATTCAAGTCTTACATAAGATTACATTTGATTCATGATGGCTCAAAAACCGAAATTTTAACGCATGGTTTATTTGCCAAAACTCCATAAAATTCACACAAGTTCTTTAAAAAGAAATTTCGACCATTATTGAAACCAAAAGTTTCATATTTCAATAAAAACAAGCCTGAAAATTAAAAGAGCTTTCAAGAACCTTAAAAAGATTTTATATACTTTGTATTTTTCCTTTCGGTTTCTTTAATTTTTTGATGTATTTATTATTGATAAATTACCTACCTACTGTAAAAGTTCAGCCCGAAATCACAATGCCTTATATTTTAAAATATTTTTCCATTCATTTTTTTTTTATAAAAAAGGGCGTTGTATTCTAAATACACACCACACAAACTTTTCTGACTAAACCCAAACAATTAAATACTTTTCAAAACTCTTCATTTACTATTCAAAGTATTCCCCATCCGCATTTTCAACTCTGTTGACATCACCTCAAAAATGATTCAAGCGAGTGCCATATGTCCTAAACCGGTACTACCTACAGTCTTCAAAGAAACAACCTTTAAGGTGCAAAAGTAGGCGCATATGGCAGGTGGTTAAGCACGCAGTGACGATTTTTCGCTGAAAATTGGCGTATCAAAATTACATTGTCCTGGAAAACGCACAAACTTTCCGCATCTTTGTATTCTATTCGCACACGCCGAGTTCTCGTAATCAAACTACGTAGAAATTTAAGGTTAAATACTGCCATTACTGCTTGTTTACTTGACAAAAATTCATGGTGCACCAAACTCTTGTTATCGTAAGAAGCGCTCAGCATTGCTATGATTTTTGATGGTATTTGACGTGATTTTTGAGGTTTTGATTCTCCGGATGACTTCCGGGCAGCACTCTCATGAATACGTTTATATCAGTCAAAGAGGCACTTATTGTCGTAAATGTTTTGCAATGAATCATACGTTTTTGTGATATTAAGGCATGATTTGATTTTTATGATATACGTTGCTCTATTTCGATTTGGCGGCACAACCTTTATTTTGGGTTGCCACACAAAATGTCATAACTTAGTCATTTATCAAGTTAACGAAGCTAACTAAGGCGCGTTGAAAATATGAAAATGAAATACTTACAACCATATATAATGTAGGCATATGGTGTAATGCGATAAATGCATGTACTCAAATTAAAGTCTTGTGCCAATATTGGTGAACAACAAATAATCTATTAAAAAATAAAAACTTAAAATACTTTTTTAATTAAATTTGACCTTAAGTCAGCCAAACAACAACTACTTAAGATGTTAATTCTAAGTCAATGCAATATAGTTTTAAAATTTAATATGAGTTAAGTTTTAAAGTAGGGTCTTAAAACGGTGCTTAAATTATATATATTTATCATAATTTTTACGGAATTTATAGCCACTTAGATATTTGTTCTCTTGAAATTGGGTACACATTAATGAACATTAATGAATGTTGACTACTTTGTACAGAACTAATTGCAAAATTGTTTACAAATATCTATAGCTGGGAAGAATGACAAGTAAATTATTATTAATAGTAACATCTTAAAGAGAAAACTTTAAAGTTCTAGTTAATCAAGTAAATTATATTTTATAATTTACTTATAAGCAAAAAGTTTCTCAATTTAACAGCATTTTCTTAAGAAACATTTGACCTAAAAAGATTTGCGGAATGTTTTTCAATTTGTTTGTTTAAGTGTCAAAAAAAAAAAAATATAACACAAAAGCGATCAACTGTATACCTACTCTGCGGATAAGAAAAATGCAAATAGCTCTGCCCTTGACCTTCACATTCAAGCCCAAATGGTAATTAAAGCACAATGAAATTAATTTTGCCTACAGAACAATACTTCAGGCTGCAAATTATACATGCAGTCTAAGCAATTCTAATGTGCACTCTATCAGGACAAAAATAGTAAAAATTAGCTACATTGGATTTTATTGTACTTGTTTTTCAAGCATGTACAATTATTACATTTAATTTACATTTGTCATTTTTTTGAGTAAAATGTGCATTTGTTTTTCAATAATACATTTGTCAATACATCAAGTTGAAATGTAAATTCCTTAACATAATTCCATGGTAGTTTTATATGTTGTATGAGAATGTGTCATTGCTGTCTAAGATTTCATTCAAACATTTTATTTACATTGAATTTTAAAATAAAAGTGTACTCCTTTCACAAAATGCATAACAAAAGACTTAAGCAACGAACTTGTTTCCATTTATTGGGTAATGGATTTTACTATTTACGATCAAAACTTTGACATGGACCAAATTTTCGAAAATTTTTTTTTTCACAGAGTTTTTGCTGCTGTTATAGTTGTTGTACTGCTTCTAGTTGTAGTTTTACGCGACACTTCAACTGACATTTAACCCCACTTTTAAGTGTAAATTGACGCGTTATTTGCAGCTACCTTATTTTTTTCTCTCATGCCATGTTACTACTTTTTTGGTAAATATTTTTTAGTTTTTTTTTTAACACGTAATAGGAGTGTCTTTTGTTTTAAGCATAAAAAAATGTTTGCTATTTTTTGGTTGTACATCAGTTTCGTTTTTTTTTTGTGATTGCATAAAACATGTTAAGTTCAGAGAAAAAAAAATTGCATAGAAATATCAAATAAAAAATTAAGCCTTATCATGCAACGTTAACGTTAACGTTAACTTCTGCTTTTAACTACACATTTAACTAATTCGCACTTTTAACCTTTCACTTTCGTTTTTGATTTTCGTTTTTTGTAGTGAATTTTGCGAAACGCAGCTGTTTTTATCTAAACTGTTGATCATGCAACTTTTTTGGCGGTGCTGTATTTTTTTTTCTTGGAAATTTTACCCAAAAATAGCTGCAATATTTGATTAATATCAGTTAACGTCTAGTTAACCATGTTTTTATGTAGGATTTTTTTTCTCTAGTTTTTTATATGATTTTCTACACAAAAAAAAACCTTCGAAGGTGTTCATATCTTTGGTGGCAAATCAATCGTTGTAAAAATTGGCGTTAAAATGACGCGCGTAACTAATTAGTTGCAACATAAGGAAGCTAGGCAATATTAACGTTGTTGTTGTTGTTGCTGTTGTTTAGGTCATTAAATCTGCCTAATAGCATTTGTGATGTAATATAAAAATTTATTTGTGAGATAAATGAAATTTGTACTTTTTATCTGCAGCAGGTTTGTTGCTTTAGTCTTTTGTTTTATGTTTAAGTGCAACTAATTGCAACTGAACTTTTAAGTTAACTTAAACAATTTTAAGTTTTATTGTTGCTCATATAACAAGTAAACTTTAAGCTTATTATTTAGTTTATTTACTAAGCAAAACCCTTCACAGAAATAGTTGGCTTTAACTTTTATTTAATATAATTAGTTTTCTAAAAATGCCCAAGTTGTAGGAAAAATCAATTATTTTGTTCATCATATTTAGTGCGTAAGGTTTTCTGCTTTAAATTGCCGACGATGCTTTTGACTTGAATGAAAATTTTTCTCTGCATAATTTAAAACAACACCTATGACAGCAATAGTATTGTGCGTCAGTGCAGGACACACACTCAAAGCAACTCAGCAGCAATAATATGGCAACAAACTTGCCGTAATGTTGATAGAACTAATTACCTATGCTGGCACATCGACTAAAATAACAAAAATTCTTTCACACAATGCAATAAATGCTTTGATGTTTCTGCTTTTGCTTGTAAATATGAGTTGTTTACAAAAACAAAATAGAAAATAGAAAGAAAAAAGTTGAAAAGACAAACTGCAGTCTGTCTCTCCAACTGAACATATGCTTTTTTATTAACTTGCGATACATTGCAATATTTGCCTTCAGCAACATCGGCTATTTACTTTCTTATGGTTGTGTGTAAAAAGGTGTTTTAAAAAATGTTCTCTTCCAATTTTAGTCAAAAACCGAAAAAAACTATTTTCTATGAGGGCTTAATTAAGCAGCTCTTTCTTTGCAGCCACTAAATGATTTTAATATTATTGAAAGGCAATATTTTGTTAAAAAAATTTCAGCTAAAACAACTTGTCAAGTAATATCGAACTTGAATTATCAAGGTCAAGCTCAAGAAATAAAAAAATTACAAAACTTTTTTTTCTATCCTACATAGATGGTATTTGTCACTATCTTCTTTTGTGTCTCTCACAATTTCTTTATTATTAAGTGGCCACAGCTTAAAATTTTAATTTGATGAAATTGAATTATATTAAAAATAATACAATTAATATTTAGGTCCCAATTCATATCGAATCGCATGACTTGTGCAGTTTTTAGTACATGAAAATATCCCCCAACAGCAATGCTTCTTGAAATAAAAACATTTCTTAAATAAAACTCTTTTAAAACAAGTCACCCTAATGCGAATTCATATTTCAGCTGTAAATATGAAATTTGCAAATTTTTCAACAAACAACACAGCAACAATAAAATGACGACAACATTGTTGGATATGCTTGCATTTTTGCTATGATGTACCGATGCCGCTGTCTTTTGCCGCAAAATGTTGTTACTTTTTGCAGTTATAGCAAGTTGCATACACCATTTATGTGTCGGTGTTGAAAGTAAAGTTGTTATTCTTTTGCCGCAATGCTATGTATATCAAACAAAACATTTGTTTATTGCCGCCTATTAGTGGAACATACATAGCAACAACAATATTAGCAGAAATAGGCAAAAACTTGATAAATATAAGTTATTTTTTGCAATCATTTTTTGTTTTGCCTTGGAGGTGTTAATGAAAAAATAAAGATTGACAGTATTTTTTCCGACCAGACTTGTTACTTAAATTGATACTTAGTTCTTAAACTACGATATCTGAGGTTTTTAAAGAACTGACAAAGCTTTTGTGCTTAAATTGATTCCTCTTCTATGTTTTTATGCTGACAGATAACGCTTGGACATTATATATTTTTTTTAATTTTTTTTTTTAAGTCTTCAGCATTTGTTATAAAATTAAGGTACATTTTTAGCGGCCACAAATAAATCAAACTGATTTTTGTAGTGCCTTTAATAATATTGCGAATTTGTTCCAACATATTCGTTCTAAGTAACATCGATTTTGAGATGGTGTTGTTTGAAGTTCGATAAATTGCAGAATATTTCATATAACAAAATAATTAAAAGTTTCACATACGTCATGATAATCTTCTTTATTGAAAAAATTCCGTATGCATGTGATTTTCTTAAGTAATTATTTCCTGTTAACAAATGCATTTTATTATTTTTATTTTTATTTATATTTTGCCTGTCCACTAGCAAAAATTGTTTTTCAACGCTTTTTAAGTGTGCAAACCGCAAACTTAAGGCCTGCACAAAAAAGTGATGGCATACTTCTTATGCTGTTGCGACGTCAGATCATTGATGTTGCTGCGAGTCGTTTAAGAATTACTTAGCTATTTATTAGACAAGTATGTTATTGTCTTGAACTTTTTTATTTGATGACTCTTTTTTAATAATTTTGCTGAAATTGTTATGCTGTTGCTCATAAAGTTAATTGAACATGTTTAAGTTTTTTTTCTACACTTGAAAAAAAAAAAATATTGAATTGAGGCAATTTTAGCTTTGTCTTTTTGGTGAACTTAAGTTATTACTGATTTCTGAAACCTTAAATGCTCATAAAAGTGTTGAGGTCAAATTTACATAATAACATCAAGTTTCAAGAATTATCTCAATTTCCTTTAAGACTCATCTTTTAAAAAGACTTAAGCTTAGTTAGTTGGCATTTCGAATTTTACTTTTACAAGTTTGTCATTGTAAATGTTTCTCTTATTTTGTTTTTGGTATGAGGCAAGTATTTTATAGAAAGGCCCAAGTAGTGCTGCAGTCTTGCTCTGTATGTAGTCCAAGCTTAAAAATCTGCATTGACATAAAAATTTTTTGAGTACCTTTAGCAAAAATTTTTAGCAGTTTGAAATAAATGTCACTCATACGCTCCGTATGACATGTTGTCTCATATTCAAAAATTTTAAAATATGCTTATAATGAAATTATAAATTTTAATCAAATTTTATATAACCTTAACCAATAGATATGCGGTCACACTACTAAAGAATCCAAAGAAATAGGTTCAGTTAGTTAATAGATATAGCATCCAAAAAAATATAGAGTTTGGCAAAGTTGCCGAAAAAAAATCGCATAAGATTTAAAAAATCCACAAAAATTAAAAATTCTTTTAAAAAATTTCATACCTATTTGGGACTTCTCTAACGTGAAAAATAGCTTGAATCTGAAAGTTTTTTTAAAAAATTTTCTATTTGGTTAATATTTATTACCTAACGAAAAATGTTTCAAAAACGAATATTTTAAGGAATTACACCTTTCCATACATTCATTTCTTTTATATATTTTTTCAGTGTATTTCACAATTTGTTTTTTGTTATAATTGTGATTGCTGCGCTGCTAGCTATTGACGGCTTTCCAACGGTTTCTGCGTTATTTTTTTGCTGCTTTTTTTGCAGCAAGCACAAGTCACAAAGCAGCAACAATAACTTTAAACACATTAAGCTCACAAGTTGTACGTACATCATTGTTAAGATGCTTTTCCCAGATTAAGTTAATTAATAAACTAATGACATGGGAAAATTTTTGCGCATTGCTGTCAAACAGATTATTTTTTCCAGATTTAATAAAAACTTCATTCTTTTTCAAAGCATAACAGTAAAGTTCACATTTAATTATTATTAGTAAAAATTTGCATCTATATAAGTTATTAAAAAAAAAGAAAATTTCGCTAAGTCAACATGCTTTCCGCTTAGTCAACGAGTTTGTCGCCTAAGTCTTTAGTTTATGGTGACACTTTTTTTCCCTCTCCTTCGTTTACGCTCAATTTTTTATTTAATTGAACTTAATTAATTTTATTGCTTATACCTCGTATATTTATTGAGTTGTAAAGTTGGCAGCTGCGCTATTGCACACGTTTACATTTTCTCATCATTTTGTGGTTTATTTAGGCTTCCTACCTTCCTTCAATTGAGCAGCAACAGAAACAGTAGCTAACATATCAGCTGCATTCAATCTTGGTACATGATCGACGACTACGATGATGACGATGATGATGACGACAACTGACTGTGTGCAAAGTGACTGCCGGACAATGTTGTTATGGGTTGCGCTGGTATGGTAGTGATTTCTTTTTTCAATCGTATGCAGTCGAGCGCAGCAAACATTTCTCTTTGCAGCAAGAAATGCGTCGTCGTCGTCGTCGTCATTATTGTGATCATCGTTATCATCGTCCCCCAATGTGTAAAACCAGTAGTATGTATTACTTATTTGTTCTTGCGACCATAATGAAGCAGCAGTACAGATAAAGCGCAGCTAAATGACTTTGGCACACAGTGGAAATTTTATGGGATGTTCAAAGTTAAAAAAGGAAACACTTTAGAAAAACTTAGAACGTCAAGGTTCTTTCAAGTTTTCGATGGTTTGAAAATTATTTCATAACGTTTTATATAGAAACATATTTTCAATAAAGCGTTCAAAGTAAAACAAAAATAGTTAGTTTTTATTAACTAAAAAAAAATAGCTTAAACCTCGCTAAACCTCGCTGTTTGTTCTGTTTCCATCACTTTTTGAAAATTTTAAGCCCGTTAAAAGGGTTTAAAATTTTCCTGGCAATGCAATATTAAGTTTTTCTAATCAAAGAAATTTTCTTAATTTTCAATTCTAAGCTCTATATGTGAATTTTCTGCTGGTAAGGTTTTGTATGACTTAATTTTTTTTTATAAAATTGATTTTGTACACCTTATAAAACTTTGCACTTTTCCAGCAGTTACTCTTTTATAGAAATAGTAAAAAAAACATAAATATATGAAGCATCGAACTATATAGAATTATATATATTACGTTTTATGTCCGAATTCAATTTTTAAGGAATATTTCATTTTTTTTTTTTTTCAAAAAAAAGTCACAGTAAAATAAATAGAGCTAATGGCTTGTTTTTGACCAATTTTAAAAACTTCTTATGCTTAGAATTTTTTTTCCAAAAATAACAATCTTGGATGAAAAAAATTGATGACGACATAGAGTAAAAAATTGTTACAATAAAAATAAAATATTTTTCTGTATGTTTTGATCAATTTTAATATCTTTTTACTTAGTGCGAAAATTGATAGCTTATGAGAAAAAAATGATAAGAGGTGAGATTCTAAAAAAAACCTTTTTCTTCCCCCTAAGAAAACAGCTAAAAATTTTTCGAAAATTTTTAAAATTTAAAATTATTCTAAATTGTCCAAACTATGCATTCAAGTCAAAAAAAAAATATATTTTTTTATATTTTTCGTCAATATTTATGTACTTAACATAAATTCTATATGACCTTTTCTGTTGTAGACACCTTATCTTAATCCGAAATTCACAAAAATGCTACACGACTTGTAAGGTAATTGTTTTTTAATAAAAATTTAAAGTCCGACTAGGTCTTTTTATCTGAGAAACTGCGATGAACGCGTTAGGTGGTGTTCTTGACAGAGCATTCTCCATACCTTCATCTGGTGTTTTTACAAGAGCGTTGTGGAGATATTAACACCGCGACTGGCCTGTTTACAGCACCGTCTAATGGTGCGATTTTCTAACTCTTTTTTCAGCATCATAGGCCATGTCTCGGCAAAAATATGTCGAACGTTGGTTTCTAAATGATCTAAGGACGGTAATTCATCCGCAAGGCCTTAAAATTGTATATGGTCCCAGAAAAAGTGTTAAGTTTTACGATCTTTCAATAGATAATCAAAAGTATTTTTTGGCGTAATTTTTTCGAAAATTGCCAATTTTTCGGGCCAAAATCGTACCAAAAATCAAAAACTATAATACCGATCTTTCTGTCCGTAGTTCATTCTCTGCATTTATATGTGCACAGAAGCATATCAAATTTCAGAAAGATCGACCCATTAGTATTTTTTTTTCATGCTCACCAACTCGAAAAACGTGGTTTCGAAAAAAAGTCATTTAAGGTTTTTTAACTATAGCTTTTCAAGTACTATAACTTTGACACGATGTTACTAAAATGCTCGCTATATATTTTATAAGCCGAGTTTGAGGTTCATTTTATTAAAAACGTATTTTTCAATATTTTTTAGACAAAAAAAAAACAGTTAAAAACAAATTTTTGAATTCTTGAAAATTTGAAGGTGTCATGTCCCCTTAAAACATATTTTTACTAATTGCTTCCATTGAAACTTTATAAGAATAGTTTTAATTTTACCTAAATTAAACTGGAAATTTACCACTGTTGTTGGTTTGTTGGGGAGTTCATATGCACAGGCTTATCTTAGTGTGTGTGTATATATTTTTTTTCTTCTTAACTTTATCATCCGCCCATATCCATCATATATTATTATATTTTATTATTATGATGATGATTATGATGTGAATGTCGATGTTGAACACGTACACCGCTGACTACTGCTGTTGCTATTACTCGATCGCTTGCAATTTTAAGCCAATGAGACAGGAAGTGTTCAGTGTAGCAGCACGTTTTATATGCTTGCAAGCTTAAGCTTGAAGTACGGAAGCAGTATTTATTAAAAAACAAAAAAAAAAAAAAAACAAAATTATCTGCATAAGGAATTATTATAGTGAATTTTAAAAAAATTAACTGCGGATTTTTGCTAAAACAAAAAAAGTTCTTGACAAAAAGTTTCAGATATAATCATAAGAAATGTTTGCCTAAGGCTTGATGGCCAAACAATGTAGGAACAAGTTTTTGAAACTTTTGTACAAAGAATATCATATTTTTAAACATATTTTCGTACAAAATTTAATCTTTTATAAAAATTTTTGTTTGTATAAGTCGAACATTTTTCATAATAAAATAAATTTATTTTATTAATATTTTAAATTTTGTTTACAACCAAGAAACAGATTTTCGCTAGAAAAAAAGCAAAGTTGCCGCAAAAATATGGCTGATTTTCCACCCTTATGTTCACAGCATTAAATCCAAAAAAAAAAAAATGGCTACTACACTCGCCAATCAGCAATGAGCAATTATTCTTACATATGTACGAGTACATCAAAGTGTATAAGAATTTTTTTTAATTTCAAGATAAATTTGTTTTTTTTTTTTTGCTACATTAACAAGCGCACACCTTTGACTGTCTTGTTGGCTTTTTGTTGGTTTGTTGCATTTTTCTTTTTCATCATTTATTTTTCATTAATGCTCATACACTAATGACCAAATGACACGATATGCTTGATATTGTGTTGTCTTGCACTTGTTTTGCTGCGACCGATCGGCATGTAACACAACAACCAGATGTCGAGTTGAAGCCATCTTTTTACAAAAAACACACGCACATACACATATGACTTCTCTGTGCAAAAAGACCCGCATGTCCTCAACTTTATTATAAGATCGACCACAAAATGTCCACACTAAGCCAAGTTAAGCTAAATCATCATTTAAGTATCGTGTTGTTGTTGTTGTTGCTTTCATATTTCAGCAACTCAGTTTGGATTTGCTTGTTCTGCGCATGCGTAATTGCTGCATGCTTGAGTGAGCATTACAGCAACAAAAAAAGTGTAAGGGGAAAGAGTGAGTGATAAACTGTGATGAATAAAATGGATTTATTAATTTTCATAATGAAAACGCCATGAATACGACGAGTACACATGCACGCATGCGCACTAAGACATACACTTGACCTTAGTCTGTCATCCAAGTGCTTAACAAATGACATCGATGTATCTATCGGTTTTTATTTTTTTTTTTGCAATGGCGGCGATGTTGTTAAAGTACATGAGTGCTACACTTACATTGCTGAAAGATATTACAGAAAGTAATATTTAAAAAATTTTATTTAAAAATGAACACGAAATAAACTATATTTCGGAACTCCAATTGCAATCAATTGAACTCCTCTTTGCGGAAAAAAAAAATACTTGGATGCTTCAGCTTTTTTGAAAATTTTACGAAGCAATCATTTATAAATTAATTTTTATTTTTCTCAAATTTAGTTTTAAAACTTAAATAAATATCTTGCATTACAAAAAAAATATTTTTGACTTTCTGAAAAAAAAAAAATATGAATAATAATAAGCGATTTACACTGTCATAGAAATCAGCCCTATTTTTATTTGTCTGAATTTGGAGTCAAAACAATTTCAGCTCTTTCCATACAAGTTACTTTTTACTTGGTATAAAGCTTCAATTCTAAATAGCTAAGAAGGCTATAATAGCTGTAGTAGCTAAACTCTATTACTATTATTATTAAACGTCAAACCATTCACTCGCTTGTGGATTTCATTTAAATTTTTGCTCGAAATCACGTACTATTGTAAATAAATTATCAGAACTTGTCAGAAACTGTTATTTCAAAGAAAAAAAAAAAAAAAAATCAGAAAAATATGCAAATATAAAATGAAATCTTCAAGCAATGTATACATTTTTGTGTTAATCAAACAAAAAGCTAACATCAGCAATATAAAAAGTATCGTTTAACTTAAAACACAAAGCAAATGTCAGTAAAATAGTGATAATGCCAGTGTGAAAGCAATTTTTTAAAACGCGATACAAAAACAAGTTAAACAAAATTCATGCTGATTTCAATGCCAATGTAAAAATCACTTACTAAATGCTTTTAAATTCCATCAATAATTTTCTCTTCGTATAATATCACAGAAAAAAATCTGTTTTTTTTAATTCCAATAAATTTTTAAATATATCCAACCTACGCTTACAACTTTATTTGCCACTAATTTGCTTGCTGTTGCAAATAAATTTATAAAATTATGCGCAAAGGATTAAAGACTTGATTTGCATTTAAGTTGCGCAATAATTTGCAGAATTTATGTGACATTGCCTTAAAGGTATACAGTTTTTGTTGGTGAACACACCAGCGAAGTAGTGGTTAAACTGCAATTTATATTCACACCTTAAAAATGTTAATGGCTTTTAAATTTACTTATATTTTATACTATAAAATGGTAATTTTATTGAGGAATATTTCTTTTGATTGAAGTTTTGATTTCTTTCAATGCATGCAGCTTTTGTAGAAAATCATTACAGATTTTTGCTTCAAGTGAGTTTTTTTTATTGTATTTTATCTTAATAGTTTTACTTAAGCCTTTAAGGGATTTTTTTTATATGCTCTATATTTTGTCATTCCGTTTGTAATGCAAAAAACGAGATTTGGCACGTATATACAAGTACAAATATTCTTGATCAGCCATGTCAATGTTGCCATATCTATTTATTTGTCTGTTTATCGGTCTTTTTGTCTGTGGAAATCAGAATTACGGGAAAACAAAGGGAGATAATTGAATGAAATTTGTTGCATGAACTACACCTTCAAACATATATTATTTGTGGGATTAAAAATAGAAAAAATCAGTAAACGAACACGCCTACTGCACTTACAAGTCAAGTATATTAACTGCAAATTGCTCATAAATACTAGGAACAACTTGGAAAATCTCTAAGAAAAAAATTTTCAAAATTGCATATAGGGGCGTGGCACCTTCCTTGCTAGAAAACATTTTAAAACGCTATACTGAGCGTTGTTTAAGGTAATAGAATCAAATTTCACCTAAATTAATTTTTTGAAATCGGAGAAAAAATTTAAGCCAATCGTGAATAACTTGAAAAAAATTAATTTAGGTAAAAATGTTATGGGAGCTTTTTTGTAGAGCATTAAATTTCCTTTAAGTATATGTCATGGTTTTTTTTTAGATATCATTCATTTATTAACTATAAAATTCCAAAGTAAAAAAGTAAAATCAAAGAAACATATCGATTTAAAAACCTCAATAACTCGGAAACGGCTCGTCTGATGAAAATTTTTAATCAAACCTTTTTTGTAGGGAATTCAATTCTACATAATCCCAGCAGTTTTGACGTAAGTCATCAAATCTTGAATAAAAATCCAAAATAGCGGTGATAGACCTCTTAATATTAATATTAAGGGCTGAAATTTTCACCAGATTTTTTTTGTCACTTTGAATGATATTTTCGATATATCGTTACAAAAAAAAAATATTAATTTTTTTTGGCCCAGTCTACTCCCCATACAAGCAAAAACTTCCAAACATTACACTGAGAGAACCAAATTTCGCAGAAAAAGTTGAAATGATTTGAAAAGGCACTGCAAATGAATTTGAAAAAATTCTACAAGTGGGCGTGACAGTTCCATTAAAACTAAAAACCCATAAACGCTATACTAAGTGAATCATTTGAGATAATTGGAACAATTTTCACACAAACACCAAGATTGCACTGAATAAGTTCCGTATAAAAGTGTGTAAATTTCTATGAGAGGGCGTGCCACTTCCTAAACAATGAAAATCTTTGAAAATAAATATAGTTTGCTACTTACAAAAAAAATTAAATGTGGGCGTGGCACTTCCATTAAAACTAAAATCCTATAAACGCTATACTGAGTCTATTATTAGAGGAAAATTTTCACACAAACACCAAGGTTAAACTGGATAAGCTCCATGCAAAAGTGTGCAAATTTCTATGAGAGAGCGTGGCAACTCCCAAACAATGAAAAACTTTAAAAATATATGTAGCTTACTACTTATAAAAATAATTAAATAAATTAACAACCCAGTCTTATGAACTTAATGGGTACTTTTAATGCACTGCAGGGTATATAAATTTCGGCTTGGCCGAAAATAATACTTTTACTAGCTCAAATCAAATTTTGCTTATTTGCTAAGCTTAAACGTAGATAAATGGTATAGATCTCATTTCATAAAATCGCACTTGCAGCTAAAATTTTTAACTTCGATTCGTTTTTATATTCTCATGAAATATCATGATAGCTTAGTACTGCCGGCAATAACAACAACAACAAAAATTATAAAAACAATAAAAACAATAAAAATTTACAAATACCAGTAAATTGGTGTTTACTGCTACAATTCGTATACCCACCCACGATCACGACATTATTTTCGCCAAATCAACTTGCATATGGTTGAGGTGCTAAAAAAGTTGTGCTGTTGCTGTAGTTGTTGTCGGCACAATGAATGCTGCAGTTCTTAAAAATTATCTGCATCATGATTTTTATAACTTTTTTTTTTGCATTATTTGTTTTAGTGTTTATTTGTATTGCACGATAGTGCCTGAGAAAATCTCAAATTAATTCTCAATCAATCTCAATTAATTGGAAAATGTTTTTAGATTTTTTGCTGTACTTTTTCAGTATTTTTAGAAACTTTCTTAATTTAAAATGTGCGATATAATTTTTGTTTCGCAAAAAACGTTTTTGTAACAAATTTTAATTTTTTTTGTTTTTTATATTATGACTATGTGATCATCACAAAATCGCACTGAGAAAGGTCATTAGGTGCATTATTAAAGGTTTCATTTTTATCCAGTAAAAGCATCAATAAACAATAAAAGCAAATTGTTATAATTTTATTGGCAGCAACATTGCTATCCAGCCCTCGTCATCAACAAAAATAAAACTAAAAGAAAACAACATAAATTATCATAACATCACGAACAATTATTCATATAATCGAAGACAACAAAAATAATGTTGCTGGAGCAATATCAATAATAAAAAAAAGAGAAAAATTGGCAACTCGAAAATTAAAAAAAAAGACAAATGCAATTAAAAATGTACAAACAAACAAACAGCAACAATAAACTTGCAACAAATGCTGCTGCTGCAGCGCAGTGGCGTGTTGCACAAAAATATTTATAAACATTTGTACATTGGTATAGTTTAACTTAAAGAGTACATTCCAGCAATGGAGATAAAGAAAAGCAACCGCATTGTATTTTTTTTTTGTTACAACAATAACTTAACCAGCAGCAATAAAAACAACAACTGCGCATAATCGTGCGCTTTTATACAAAAAAAAAAAATAAATGAAAATTCTTTGACTTTGGGCCAAAAACGAAAAAAAATAATCATAAAACAATAAAAGAAAAATTGTTGCCAACTGCAACAAAACCAACGACGACGACAACAATGGCAAAGACAGTTGTTACAAGCGAAAAATTCAGTTTCCGCTTGCTGTTGCTGCTATTGCATGCCAACAACGTATTGTAAGCAAAATTTAATAATTCATTTCATTAAATAAAAATAAAATAAAAACAATGAGTTGGGCTAAAAAAAAAAGCAAAGTAATCGAAGGAAAAACATTTCCCGTTTAAGGTCAGAATCAAAGAAAATCTGAAATTTTTGTTGAAATAAATGAACGGAAACTTTGTCAAGTTCTTAAGTTAAAAATTAAAAAGGGTGCCTTCAGACAAAAAAAAATATATATTGCCAAAAGAGATATTAAAGTTTTTTCGAAAAATAATAAAAAATGACTACATTTATTGCGGATTGAATTAAAATGTTCTTATTTTTATTAAAAAATGATCTATCAAATTACGACCAGACAAAATTGCTCGGTGCGAAAAAGTTCATAATTTTTAAATAAGCAAGACTAAATCGTGAAAGTTAGACTTAATAAATCCCTACTTATGTGAAAAATATTATTTTTAAAGAAACTAAATAGAAAATTTGTTTGAGTTTGCAAAAGGAGAATATTGCTTAGAAGTACTAAGCAAAGCTCATGTATTAGGAATATTTTAAGTTTTTTTGCTGTGTATAATTTTTTTAAAAATTCTCTATTCCATTTTTGGTTCATTTCTACTTTTTACAGTACATTTGCTTCATGTAAAATCGTCCCAGTACATTCGACAAGTTTATAGTACATACTTTTCGTGCATTTTCAGTACGTTCTCGGAATATTTTGAGCACATTAGTTGACTGTTTCTAAACAATTTTTTTATTAAATTTAGCTAAAATATTCATAGAAAAAAATTCAATTTTTTTTTTGGAAAAAATATATATATTCTTAAGTTTGGTATTGACTTAAGTTTTTAAATTTAAATAACTTCCCAAAAAATATCAGTTTTAGGAGGTTTTCTAAGTGAACTGCAATTTTAACGCAACGTACCTAATATCTCAAAAATTAATCTTTTAAAAAAATTCAACAAATGTAAATTGAATTGAAATTGAGTTTGACAATAGAGCTAATTGGTTATCCTTGATGTCCTTGGAAATCTTTTTTAATGTTTTGCTTTTTATCTACATAAATTTGAAAGTTTTAACTTTTAATGACATTAAAATGGTTGTCCTGAGATGTCTGTGTGAAATTTGATGAACTATCGTATATGAAAATTCAATAAAAATTCTTGTTCAATGTGAGAAAACTGCTACGGTTGCTTTCGAAAACTATTTAAAAAAAAAAGGCGTTATGGTCCTAGGCTCAAATTTTAACATAAGGTAGCTAATTTATCAATAATTAATAAATCAAAAAATTAAGAAGATAATAAAATTAATTTGGCTATCCTTAATATCCTCGCAAATATTTTATTATTGTTTTATTTCAAATCTATGTATATGTCACCGGCCAAACTAGTTTTTAGGACAAACTAGTTTATCCTAGGCCAAACTAGTTGATTTGAAGGCCTAAAAGTCTGCAATTTAATTTTAATGCAAAAGCACTGTGAATAGCGAAGTCAGTGTTGCACATATTATATAATGAACCGCTGCCACGAAGCCTAAATTGGATATATTGGAGGATGTAAATCCTCAGCCGCGGACAAAAGCCGCCTAATTACACCCCGTTCATAACTTGCCAAGTATATAATGAAATTGACAAATGTTGTTTTCTTACTTTGCTACTGTCATAGTCTTCACTAACTACAGTGCTTTTGCACTATATTTTATTGCACATCTTTAGGCTCAAGCTAACTATTTCATCCTAAAAACTAGCTTGGCCGGTAACATACATAAGTCTAAAGTTTTATGCTTTTAATGTCATTAAGATTGTCGGCTTGCGACATTTGTGTGAATTTAAATGAATTTTTGGAAAAATAACCCATATGGAAAAAATTTAAAATTTTGAGCCTCGTGATATCTTGTGAAATAAGGATCATCGCATCAAACTCTTATACTATTTTCTAAGCCTCATATTAAAGTATATTCAAGCAATATTTGAACTAAATCGGAGAAAGTTGTGACTCGAAAATTTTCGATTTATTTAGTTCAAAAAATTTTTAAATGTTTCACTTGATATTACCTTAAATGCATAAGTTTTTATATGATTCAGACCTTATTGCAATTTTTTTTTCTTAAAGTTTTTCATTGTTTTTCTATATTTATTTGCTTTAACTTTAGTTGTTCCTCATGGCAAATTTAATTTTTGCAGAGCTTTTTCTTGCTGCATAAAATTTTCCAGTTTAATATTCAATGGCAGAAAAATGTTGTTGGCAATATTGTTTTTCGGAATTGTAGTTACAGTGTTTTTTTTTTTTTTTGCATTTGCAATTGCTTTCGCTGCTCTTGTTCAGCGCAAACTTCGTTTTTCTACAAGTTGTCTTGGCCATGCCGCGTTCACTTTTCGGGTTTTCTATAATTTTTTTGTTTTTCTTTTAAGTGACTTCAATGTTGAACTTTTTTGGAAAAATCGTGATTTATTGTAAAAATGCATTTAATATGATTTTTTTCTTTATCCAATAATTTTAAAAATTTTTTTTTTATTTGATTTTGATTTTATTTTAACTGATTCGACTGTAATCTTAGTTGTGGAATGGGTTTAGGGAGTTAAAAATTCTTTGTGTAAAATTTTAATGTTGACTTTTTTTGCGTGACTTGAAGCTTCAAGCTAAATAGCTACAAAGGCAAATAGCTGTTGTAGCTAAACTCTAATAATGTTATCATGACAAATTGTTCAAAGCTCTAATTTTAACAAAATAATAACACGCTGTCTTTAGAGATATTAATTGATAATTTTTTCTTCTCTTTGCAGGTAAAAATCACTATCACTAATGCACTTACATGCACCTATCTGCAATGGCAGTAAGTAATAAATAATATAATTGAAGCATAGATAAATATGCCATGATATGCCCCCATAAAGTTGTCTCATATCTAAATTGAAAAGAAAAAGCAGCAACAGCAACAATTTATAGAAACTTATTTGTTGAGATCTCACCATAATTCACTTACAATCAGTCAGCATCCACGCAAAGTGTTTTCTATCTCATAATCAGTAATAAAAATTATGACTCACTAAAAATAGACTGAAATTAAGAGATGCGAGCACAACAAGGATACGAGTACCTATGTATGCGATGAAGCAAACAAACAGCATACAGCCTGTTTCCAACAGCATGCATGAAAATTTTATAGAGTTGTCAAGGCACAAGTGACAACTCTGAACTGCAAGTAAAGTTCAGTTCATTTAATTTGAAGTTTTATTTTTCAAGAGTTTCAAGCTGTCTGAGTTTTTTCCTTTTTTTTTTGTTTTTTGTCTTTTGCATTTTTCATTTTTAAGTGGTAACAAAGTATTTCATTGTCATTGCATGGCATGGCGTGGCTTGGCATGACATAGGGACAGGAACTATACGAGTGTATAATAAAATTTAAATATTTATAACTTTAGTTTTACAAATTAAAATACGCGAGAGTACACTGTGATAAAATTTTGAAAGTTTCATGTTAAAATTTCACAGAGAAATATCAGTGTTTTCGAGGTGAATGACTTAAAGGATGTCGCTAACGATTTCATGGAGTAAGGTTTTTTTGACTATCTCCTTGATATTCTTATTGCTATAGTGCAGCTTAGAAACAGAATAGTTTTGCTTCTCCCAGTTTAAGGTTTCTGTGAGGTCAGGTTCAAAAGAAGTTTGTTTCGGGAAACATTTTTCGAAGGCAAAATATCAACTGAGCCCAAACTTTTCAATTCAAAGTAAAAGATCTGGTGGTGGCACACACGCTCGATTGCGGCTGAAGAACTTTGAATTGGCCTCGGTAACTTTGCCTATATATTCTTGAATTTCTTAGGTATTGATATAAGCCATTAAAAAAAAGTTCGATTTTTCAAATATCATAATTCGGGATCCCCCCTTAAAAGCATTTTCAGTGACCCCCTAACAAAAATATGTAAAGTTCGTTTGAATTAAAAATAACAAAAAATTTTTTCAGTGTAATTTTACATTTCGCAGACCGCACTTTTCTCTACTTCGCACAAAATCGCAGTCATGTGAGAAAAATTATGACGACAACAATTTGTTTTGTTCAAGGACACTTCAAGCATTCAACGACGCTTAGTGCAAAGCAGTGCAGTTTCAAGCGAATTTCAAGTTCGCTTTTTTGTACATGCCATGCGAGCGCATAGCTGCTGCCATCGTCACCGCCATGTTTGCATTTTGCAGACACTTTAAGAATACTCAGGTTGTTGTTGTTGTCGCAGTGGTTGTTGCTATTGATGCAGCATTGCTTAAGATTTTAAGGTTGCTATGTTTTTTTTATTTTTTTTGTTATTTTTGTGAATCCCTTTTTTAGGTGTGAATGGTGGCAATGAATGCGCATGCTGTTTGTGCAAAAATGAAGATGTTTAGCAGCAGCAGCAGCAAACAACAACAACAAAATTCTTTATTTTCCATAGCGAGCAACGCCATCTTACATATTTATAAGAGTGGCGGCAAATGACAACAACAACCAGATTTTTCATAGATACAAAAGTGAGTGGAATAAAAAAGAAAAAAAAAAAAAAAACAACAGAAATAAAAAACAAACAAAGTGTCTGGCTATATGACAAGTAAAGTGCTAAAACTTTCTGTCCTTAGTTGAATTCATTTAAATTTGTTATGCGCAGACGCGCGCGCAGCAACAACACGCCATGCTGTTATTTGTTGTTTGCTGCTGCTGCCAGCACAAGTGCAGTCAACACGAAAAAGGACATAATAATTTTATTATTATTACTTTCGTTTTGTATTTAAGTATGCTGAAATGAGTATTTGTCTCTTGAGGTTTTCATTATCTGCAAAAGATTTCTTAGATTTGCCTTTGAGAGGAGAATAAGAAAATGTAATCGCTTCTTTAGTAGATAAAGGAGTTGGGACAATAAAAAAGTTTCTATAATTATTTGCAAAGATGTTGTAACTTTTGTAAGAAATGTGCAATTTTAGTACTTTTTTTTTTAAGGAAATTAAGCCAAAATGAAAATTATAATTACTAAGGAATGTGCAAGATATGTTGAGCAAAAAGATTTTTTTATTAAATAAAATTTGCTGTTATTGGTGTGTACAATAATTTTGAATTGACTAAACAACTTTGGTATACTGGAACAATAATAAAAAAAAAATAATTTTCATTTATTCAGAAAATTTAAAAAATTTGAGCAACTTTTTAACAATTATTTAAGTATATGGGCATTTTCGCCAAAAGGCCAACCTTGACATAAAAATTTAAAGTTATTATAAAAGCGTTACTATCTGATATTATCTAAGGAAAATATTCAAATTTTGTTAATTTAAACAATTTATACCAGAATTCATTTATCACATTGCATAAATGCAGTTTCTCTACTTTTGTAATGTTGAATAGTATTTTGCCTTAAATATTTAACCCTTAGCGGCACCACTTCAATTTTGTAACGATCCGGCACATTGGGGTCTTTCACGACCCCACGTTGCAAAAAAATGTATAAAAAAGTGAATTTTCAAATCCAGGCTTCAGAGCTGTGAACGAGTGTTAAGATGACTCTACATTATGAAATTCAATAATTATTAGGGACATTTTTCAAAAAATGTTTGTGCTACAAGAAGCTAAACTTGAGTAATTATTAGTTCGAAAAATGATTTCAACATTTTCTTGGGGTCGTTCACGAGCCCATGGTGCCACTAAGGGTTAAGTGTGTAAGAGAGGTACATACCTGATTATAGTCTTTCCGAAAACTCTCTTCTAACGTCAATTAGCTAAAAACAATGCAAAAACATCAAACCAATCTCTACTAACTGTAAAATTTTAATTTGCTTAAGTTCATGTTGTACAGTCACAAATAACATAGAAAAACATCGTATGTTCTGATTTCGAAATTGATAACAGCAGCAAGTGTTTCAAAATTTTTTCACAAACAGAGTTTCATGTACATAATAAAAATAAAAAAAAGCGAGTGCAAAAAAATTAAATTTTAAATTTTTGGAGCTGTTTGAAGTTGGTCATGTTCGCAAACATAAGTGTAATAAATAGGCAGTTCGAAACGGTTAAACCAATTATTAACTTTCATAACACAACATAATCACATAAATTTTTTTTTTGTTGGAAGAGAAGGAGGGACAAGTATACTTTTTCTTTTCAATAGTAGGCGGTGCCACGCCTCTAACGGGAAAAACCGTTTCCACGGCTAAACTAATGGACTGATGTTGATGAAATTTTGCTTAGAGATAGATTAAATCCTAAGAAAAATTATTAGAAACTTTAAAGGGGGCGTGGCATCGCTGCAAATGGGAAAAAACGGTATCACGGCTTTAACTTTACCACTCAATATAGTGCTACCAAAAGGCTATTCCTTAAAAAAATAAAAGAAATAAATAAAAGTGTTTTACTTTGACTTTTATTTCACTTTAAAAGTGTACTTCCGTCCCGTTCAACATGAGAGAATTGGCCATATACGCCGTACTAAGTGATTGCATACGAAAATATATTAAAAAGTATAGGGGAATGATTAAATTTATCGAAATTTGGAAACTTTTTACGTCTTTCTATTGAAATCTTATTATCTTAATCTCTGAGAAGAAGTTAAAAATGAATGCTATAGATGACCATGAGGCCAACCATCATCTAAGCATATTAGAAATTAAAAACTTGAATATAAAACTTTTTGTAGTTGACACCCAAACTATTTCTTATATTGCATAAAGTAATAATAAGTAAATTTTTTACTCCAACAAATCATAAAATACCATTCATATAATATACAAAAGAAATTCTAAGTAAGAAGCCAAAAAGACATTACAATTAGGTATTTCCCATGTGATAAATGATGCAAGTTAATGATAAATACAACGCGCAGCAGCATACTGTATGCAATTTACTGCAAAATCAGCCGCATCATAATCATCATTCATTTTGTTTGCAGTTGCGCTGTTAAGTTCTACCATAGAAACGTAAAGAAGCAGAAGTGTCAATGTATGTTTGCCTATGAAGAAAAACAAAAAATGCGCTGCCAACAAAATTACAAATGACCAAAACAAATGTTAAAGCTAAGAAGAAATTATACACACAATGTGCAATGTGTTAGTAAAGGGATTTTTTTCTTTTTATTTTGCAAATCAACTTTAACTAGAAAATTTTATTTGTTTTTGTAATTAATGATGGTAAATTTGAAATGGTAAAAAGAATACAACATAAATCAATACTTTTTTTTTGCGGCGTGGCAAGAAAAAGTTGAAGAAACGCTTACTAATTTAATGGTGAATTAAATTTGAATTTTTAAACTGCTGAAAAACATTTGAATTTGTGTTGAAGACAAAGAATTACGCTGTGAAAAATTCTTTGAAATTTTTTTTCTTTGGGAAAGTGTGTTGTAATAGAAAGAGCTAGTACTATGTTGCAAGCTTTTGTTGCATACTTTTAGGTGCAGCTTATAGTAGTTTGATTTTTTTTTTTGGTAATTCAAGGAATTTCATTTTTTTAAGTGTAACAACAAAAACTCTACAAAAAAAAGCTAACAGTTAAAAGCAATTTTCCGCGGTTGTCACAATTTATTGCTGCCAACTAACTTTCAAAAAAAAAAAAAGAATTTAAGCAGACTACAAAAAAAAAAAAACGCACACAAAATAAATTGCAAGTTACAGACTTATCACAAAATCTGCGCACAATTTTTCGCAGTCACTTAAAAATTATTGATTTATGGCCTCGAAAACAACATGACCAACCAAACAGACCAACAGCATTAAATGCGAATAATAAAAACGAGAAGGGGGGGGGGGACACCAAATAATAAGGCCAAAACAATGCAACAAAATTTCAGCTATTGTTGTTGTTGTTGTTGTTGCATTGTGTGTTACCAAAAATGTAAACAACACAAGCCACAATTTAAAAATCAGTTACTTATCAATCGCATTTGATTTGTGTTGCCAGCCACTTACACTTAAGGTAACCTTAGCATTGTAATAAATTTTAGTGTCAAATTTGTAGTTTAAAATTTTGTTAAAGACTTATAAAAATATATTTGATAGCATTACAATATGACAGTTTCAAGTTTTTAACACAAACTATGATATGCAAAGGAGTTTTCCCAAAATTGTAAACAGAGCTGTTGATAATCAAGTTGCGCGCATAGATATAAATCTTCTTTCAATGCCTTAATATATGTACTTTTTTTCAAAATTCAGCTTTTTTGTATTTTGGCTGAGAGCAATTACACTCATTGCTATGGCTTAGTATACTTCTATATAACATTTAATTACTTATAATATCTCATTGTGCTATTACTCTGCCATGCTTTCAAAAAATTTGTCAAGAAAACTCTTGACTCGTGAACAATTTAGTGAGCCTTTTTGCAGAGTATACGCACAGTTTAACGTCGGGCAGTAGTTGATTTCAAGATTTATATTAATTCGTTTGTCTAAGCGAGGTTTTTGGAAAAATACTGCTTTAAAATTCAGTCTTCAATAGCAAAATTGCTGAGAGTAAGCACTTATGAAATGTTGTGTGCATTTCATGATTTTTTCTTATCTTAATACAAGGGGGCTTAATCCCCTGCTCTCTTTGTTCATCAACCCCCTTTGCCTTTGCACACTTTTCTTTGCTCTTAGGCTCTGACACGCTTTTTAAAACTATGATTTTTTTTGCATTTGTAAAGTTGTTTCTACCCTTCCTTATAACTAAAAGTATGCAATAGAATCCCACTCGGCATGAAACGTTTCTGAAACCTTTCTGAAATCTTTCATATGAAACCTTACATCTTTCAGAAACGTTTCTAAAAGGTTACAGTTTCACTTCGAAAAGCTTTTGGCAAGGTTTCAATGTCCGCTTTTTGTTTTCATTTGAAACGTTTCTGAAACGTTGCAGAAACCTTTCAACATGGGGAAATTAAAACAATTACTACGTTGTCGGGAAACCCACATAAATTTCCAGCAAAAAAAAAAAATTAACAAACATTACAAAAACACCCAAATCTGGGAACTCTGTTAAAATGACAATTAAAAATGACACGGTTAAAAAAATTATTATTATTTACTTTTAATGAGTCAATAAAAAACAATGAGTTTGACTGATTACGTTAAGCTGCGCATTTAGCGACACAGAATGACCAGGTTCAACTCTAGGTCAGGAAAAGTTATTCGAAAAATTTTTTTTTTAATTTGAGTTCGCATAGTAATGTTAAAATACCAAATTTATAAATATATCACTGTTAGTATTCATTAAAAAATTTAGTGAAATGATGCAAATCTAATTTGAAAAAGTTCAGGAAACGTTGAATCTAAAGCCTTTCAGAAACACTTCAGAATGATTGCAAACGAAACATTATATTTGAAATACATCAGAAAGATTTCTGTAACGTTTCATTTGCAACGTTTCAAATGAAGCAGTTCTGCAACATTTCGAAATGTCACGAAATATTTCTGAAACGTTACATGCCGAGTGGAATATTATCTTTCTTTAATAACTTAAAGTATGAAATAGAATTTTTGTTTTCTTATAAATGTTTTGGTTTGTTTATTCTTGACTTGAAACACGCAAATTTTCAAACCCCAAAAAGTTTTTTTATTTTTTTTATCATTATACTCCAAAGAATTCTTTCGGTCTGCACAAATAAAACTTTGTTTCAGAAATTAGAAAAGCGTTTCGATTATTCAAATTTAATTACATATCAGAAACTTATGAATAAAAATTTACGAAAAAAATTTCATATAAATTCAACCCTTAGTGCTTCATTTTTGAGCAATTTTCACTTAAATTTTTTTTTTAAACTGAAGCGTAATTTTTTGTTTTTATTTATTTATTTTTTTCTTCTACCAATCAAAATTGTATTGAGTGTGTGTGAACACAAACATTTCATTACATTAATAACAATACAAAAATTGAGCTGCGCATTGGTTTAGCCTCTTAGCTGCTTTTATTTACTGAACTGCTGTTGCTTTTTTTTCTGCTTCATACAAAAAGCACTTGGCTTGACCTCCAATGGGTTCAAGTTAAGTTGCCTTTACCTTTCGTTGCTTTTTATAGCCGCCATCAACTTTTTTATACCAACGATTTTTTTTTCTTTCTTTCATAACTTCACTATGAAATCAATAAACATTCTATTGCAGCACTCAGCAAAAGTTCTGCTGTAATGTACAAGTAACTGAACTCCCCGGCACTCTTTTAGCCTCTACCTAATACTTTGAGAATTTTGTTGCTTTTGTTGTTGCGCTGCACTTTTATGATCGTGATTGCCCTTATATCGTGATTTTTACTAAATGCACTTTTTTTTTGATCTTGGTAACTTGACTTCATTTGTGGAATAGCAACACAGTGGTTGCCGTGTTGGACTGCATTGCATTGCACCCACCATAGAAGTTTTATGTTTTAGCTTAAATTTTTTTTCGAGGAAGGAAGATGCTTTCATTTTTTCTCAAAGTAACATTTTTTTTTTCATCATACCTTTTTTTTATCTACTCAGTTGTTGTAAATTTTGGTAAACGTCGCCGTAGTGGAATGCAATGAACAACGACGCAGCCTTTTTGTAAAGTGGTGCACACAGGTATTAAAAAAGCGCACACTGCATTATGTTGGACCAAAAAAGTTTCTTATGTACATTTGCTATGTAACTTGGTCCAATATGTTAAGCATGTCTATCTGTAAGCGGTAATAAATTTATGTTGTTCTTGTAGTTGTTGTTGTTTGGGATAATGCATAATTTGGTTGTTTTGCAATTGGAATTGGTAATGTTGTGTGTGCTGTATAGACGATTTCGGGGGGTGAGAAGTGGCAAATCAATAATGATTCAAAGGATTATAAATTTTGCAAACTCAAAATCTAAGAGATTTATTGCAGCAAATGAAAAATAATGTATATTACAAAATATTACAAAATTTCAAAACAAAAGACTTAAGGCACAAACTCAAAAAAACTTTTTTTCCTTAAGGCACAAGCTTAAAAAAAGTTTTTTTCCTGATAGCATTAGTTAGCCCCCACGAAACCATCAGAAAAACAATTAACAAAAAGCAAACCCCAGAAAAATGTTTTCAAATTTGACTTCTTTATAATCATAGGGTCTGTGTTGCATTATTTGCGTTCCAACAAATATTTTGCGAGAAGCTCAAAAAAAAAGTTTCATTCGAAATAAAAAAAAAAAGAGCAAATCAATTAGGGTGCCTGCTGATACTGACAAAATTAAGGGTTTAAGTTAACTTGCTGCATGGTTTTGCGAAACAAGATGAAAAATCACTTTGGGGCGTTAACCAAGTTGTCACTCACAAGCCGACGTATGAAAAAAAAAGTATAAAATACTGACAAATGTTGCTGCAATAAAGTAAAAAGAATTTTAAAGAAACAACACACAGCTGAGCGTAAATGCTGATGTAGGTTGCATGTGAAATAACGCTTATTCAATTAGCTAAAAATTACCCACAGCTAATATAATGAAGAAAAAAAAAAACCCATAAAAAGTATGACAAAAAAATAACACATGTATGTAACATATATGAGAAGAAAAAGTTTTACACATTAAAACTTACAGGGTGTGCAAAAAATAGTTTCGCGAATAAAATGTAGCATTGGCTTAGATGTGACAAATAATTGAAATATTACGCGGAATGTCGATTTTATATGTCCCTTAAAGCCGGAAATTTTTTCGAAATAAATGTTGCTATTTCATCCGTTTAACTCGGAAAGCATTGCTTAAATTCAAAACTCATACCTTAAGTTTGAAATTGAAAACTCCACATTTCTGTTCACCCTACACAATTTGCAATTTCTCGACGTATCGCAGGTTGACAGAAGTTTGAAATTACTTTGAAATGATAAAAAACTTTTGCCACACCTTCCGATTTTTTACCCAAATTAATTTTTTTTATATGCTGGGGAGCCAAAATTTCTGGAGGGGTTAGAAGCCCCCATTTAGCCGCCATTTCAAAGAAAAGAGTGTAAACAGTGATATCTTGATAACCGTAAGGCTCCCACATTTTTTTCTTAGATTTTTTTTTATAGATAATTAAATTTTCTACAATCTTGTTTAAATTACTTCTCACCGTAAAATCGAAAACGAAAAAATTACAATTAAAAATAGACTAAAAAAACTATTCTGTAAGTGTAACCTAATATTATTCAGCCAGTTCTTCTTCAAACTATCATACGATGAAAAAATAATTGCCCAAAAGTGCTAAAACTTTAAATGCCAAGCTTTTATATTTCTTTAGTGCTCAGTAGCTCAGAGTTTTTTTTATTTCAAATTAACAACCTCTTCAATTAATTTTCAAACACCCTGTACTATAACTAATCTCTTAAAAATCGTTAAAATTCCGTAATGCTGCGCGCAGCTTAAAGAGCAGAAGTGCGTTGCTTAATGAATTTCTTTGCAGCTTTTTTAACTGCTTTGCAACACGCTGCAAGCTGTTAGCTATAAGCTGTTATTGTTGGCATATCAAGTGTTGCTGTTTGTTGCATTCACTCACTCATTCATTCATGCATGCATATATGTATGCATTTATTATTAATAACAACAATAATAATCTGCATGTTAACTGCAATTCAAGTCAAATGCTGCTGCTGCTCACAACTCCTTAAATTGGCCTGCAGTCAAGTTTTAATATTTTGTGATTTTGTGAAAGAAACAAATTTTATTTTTTGCTACTCACAAACAACAACAAAATACGCATGTACCATGAAAAAAAAATAAAATGCACACCAATGAAATATTTTGCAACGGTTTGGGGCAAAAAAATTATAAAAAACTTCTAATGGCTGCTCGTGGTTATTATTCACAAAAGCAGTGGCAAGCAGTAGGAGCATCCTTTTCTTTTAGCTGTTTTTTGTTATTTTCTTGGTAGGCAAATGTATTTTTAATGATAAATGCTATAGTGCTTTAGAAAATAAAAGTTGAAAACCTTGCGGTTTTAGTGCATAAATGCGTACAGGTATGTAGCTTAAGTCTTTTGTTTCTCCACAAAATAAATAATTAAATTATTATTTATTTAGGCTCAGAATTTTTTTTTCTTTTTAAATAAAACGCACACACGTGACCCAAATTTTTTAGTATTTTAACAAATAAAAGCAGCAATCCATTGTTCATTGCCAACGCATTGATCAATGATTTCTGTTGCAATCAGAAAAAAAAAAATTAAATGAAATTCAACGAAATCAAGAACTTTCATTAAATGGCTGTCTGCGTGGCGCACATAAAACATGTAGCAAAATCAAAATGAAAATGAAAAAAATAAAAAAACGAAATGCATCTTCACGCAAAGACAATCTCAAATTTCGTGCTGTGCAATTTTTGTTTTTTTTTTTCTACACACAACAACAGCAACAACAAATCAAGCGTGTTATTTAATCCCTATGTTGCGATCGCGGCGATCGGCAATAAAAATGCAAAAATTTTTGTTGCTTTAACGCCGAAATGTTGTTGCTGTAGAGGTTTTTTTTTTTTGCTTTCATTGTTGCTCTCTTATTGCCAAAGACAACTAGCACTTTGTGAAAAACGATATCCCTTTGGATCAGCAACGGTAACAACAACAACAACGCCAACGACAGTGGAGAATCACTAACATAAAAAAGTGATCAAGTGTAACACGCTTTGAAAACATTCAATTCATTCTCGCAAAGTGTCACATTTTGTTGTTGTTGCTGTTGCTGTTCTGCTAAGCATTAGCCGCTTAAGTATTGTTGGTATTACTTGCATTTTAAATACTGCATTTGAATTAAGTGCTACACTCATGACTGTTTGACACATTGCTAAATGATTGTGGCCCCTCTTTTGTTGTTTTATTTTTTTTCGTTTTCTTAGTTTATTGCTATTGAGGTTTGTAACACAGATTTTTCAACGGCAGGTGAAACTTTTATGTGTGATAAGTTATAGGTTATTGCCATGCAGTTAAAATTAAATAGCTACAGAATTTATAGAGAACTGTGTATTAAAGTAAAGTGAAAAAAACAACTGCCATATTGAAGCCTTGAAGTTTTCAAATTAGATGTACAACTCTAAGGTAGTTTTCCATCGATGATAACTCTCAAATATTTTACTTTATCAGAAACCTGAGCTGACCAGTCTTATAGCTGTAAACAGACAGCCCTTTGCCAGCAAAACATATCATGAGCGGTTTATTTTTCACAACAAATGTTTTGCTGAGAAACTATGGTATTCCTTATGTTTTTTTCATTGTACAGCTTCGATTGATGTCTGCACCTTTTGAAAAAGTAATTTGAAAACTTAATTGAGCTATGGTTTTTGAATTTTCGAAGAATAGCAGCTTTTATTTGTAGACATTTTTTTCAAAATTTTTAGTAAACAATTTTTTTTTTTTAAATTGACATGTGAAGGACGAAAAACAAAGTACACTAACTAATACATTCAGTTCCCATTCAACTATTTGTTATGCTTACATGCTTGTATCTATGTGTGAAATTAATTTTTTTAACAATTTTAAGAATTAAATATTTTGATATTTAACAGGAATATCCTGATAATTTTAATTGGAGATTGAGACCAAGCGTCTAAGAAATAACCCTAAATAAATTTGATTGAAATTGGTCAAGCAGTTTTTGCGTGATATGCGAACATCGAAAACAGCTATAATTTTATTTATATAGATAAAAAATAGATATGTAAAAAAAATATCGCTATTCATTTTTTAAGCTTCAGTAGCGGAATATAATTTCCGCACTGTGTACGTAATCAAGATGCTGAGTCTCCAGTTTGTTTCATTTGCTGCTACCACTTATAATATTCTTCGCATAGGCATTACAACATGAAATACTTAATCCTCATACTCTGCTGCTTAACATTTTCTTTAAGATTAGTAACCTTATTCAGTGATTGTAGTAGCTACGTGGCATCGTAGAGAAAATAGAGTTTACTGAAAAGTCTTTACAAATTTGTTGGGTTCTTGGCACAAAAATTTCGGTATGAAAAATTAACCAAAAAAATTTATTGAACATTTTTTATTTTATTTTTTATTCAAGAAATATAGACTGAAATTGATATTTTTCTACTTACAATTAGATTATTTATATATTTTTTATATTTTTTTTTTATATTTACTTTTCATTATGCTATAAGTTTTAAATTCTGAAATATCATTATCGGAAGCTCTTTGTAAAGTGTTATTTAATTTTTCTTCGTCAATTTTCCATACACCCGTATCCTTTTTCAGTCTTTAGTTATCTTTGTTTTAACTTTTTTTAAAACACATTTATTTTAATAAGTCTCTCCCAAATATTTTTAGGTCAGAAATATCAAAATGCAAGCAAAACGTTTCTTCGAATTTGTTGGTTTGTTGCATTTCTGTCACTTAACCCATATCGTACCTTTGATTCGTCAACGAATCACGAAAATTGCTCATGTTTGGAAATTTTTTTCATTATAATATAAAGACAAATTCGAAGGTTTATATTTTTTATATTAAAGTTTAATGCATTGGCTTTTCTTTAAAAATTTCTCTTCTCGTGCTACGCTCATTTTTTAGGATTAAGTGGGAGTTTAAAATAAGCAATTGTCTTGGATACTTTTTTAAAAATTAATCAAAAATATTAAAATTGATCAAATGTGGATAAAGCCTACACAGAATAGATTCAAAAGGACTTATGTTATTCTCCACACTAAAAATTATATATCCAGATTGTTTGGGTGAGCTATATATAGCACTAAATTATGGTGATGCGTATACGAATCAATTACCTCTTTCCAGGATCAAATTTTTTTAGTAGGCCAAGCGCTAAAAAATTCAAAATCTTGAAGAAATAACATTTTTCGATTAGGTCAAGCGCTGAATAAATTAAAAAAAAATTTTGGCTAAGTGAACCTTCCGATCGACCTCAAACCTTATTTTCCGCCAAATTTTTTTTAATAAAAAGTATGCTGAATATATTGGTACTATATGGGTTAAGGAAGTAAAATAGCTACACTTAGGGCAAAATTAAAATGCAAATTTGAAAATTTTATTTTTGACTTAAACGACCGAATTTTGAAGTTCAAAGTAGTAAAAATAAAATTTTTCACGCTTATTTTTAACAGAAGCAACTTTCATTAAACATTTAACAATTTTTAGCTTTGGCGCTAAATTATAAGCGTTTGTGGTTGAATGAAACATTAAATCATTGATTTATTCCACGCACTTTGCATTTCTTTTAAATATTTATTTTTATCAGTTTCAACAAACATTAACTGCTATCCATTTTGATTTAATAAGTTATGCGATCACTGAAAGTGTTTATTGATCAAGCAAAGACGTCATAAAAGTCAGTCCGTAAACACAAAAGTAGTCAACATTTCCAGCTGGCACAAAAGACGGAACTGCATTCGCACGTATCATAGAAACGTTTGCCAACATACTACTGGTCAGCTTTTAATGTAATCAATAAAAGTTGATCGTCATTACAGTAGCTGGAGTTTGAGTCATATGTGCGAGGCTACTAATGCTGCATGTGGAAATGTAGACACTTTTCTTTTTCACTATGGACAACTACTTTTTTTTCTTTTTTTTTTCTAAATTTAATCTCTTGGAGACTTAAGTTTTCTCGTATTAGTCTACTTTTTTTAAAGCACTTATCTCTTAACCAACTTTTTTATAGATTTAAGTTATGGTAGAAAGTTTTTGTCGCTCATTGTTTTATGCGACTTACTGTCTGGAGATTTTGTTGCATGATATGCTTCTATGGGTTGTTCACTGAAAGCAAAAGCTAAAAAAGGTTAAGCTACGTGATAACCATATATTACGGCTTGTGATGAAAAACTAAATATATAATTTTTGATGTGTAAACATCCTTAATGGTGGTTGTGCATGGAAATCTTAACTAAAGTGCATTGGCTGAAAGATTATACACAAAATCTTCATAAAGCCCTATATTAAGAAATAATTTTGCACTCTACATTTTTCTTGGGAATCTGAAATCTTTTTTGGAAATAATTTTATATATAATGACCTTTTTATCGTGAACCCAAGTTGTGTTGATGAGCTTGAGGTCTGTAGGTTGTTTAATAAATTAAAGATTTTTTGAAAAATGAATTTTTTCAAATAAAATGTTACCGGCAAAAAACTGTTTTGGTGAGTATGGTAGAGCATGGATAACGCTACTATTAGACTTTGAAAAAAATTGCAAAAAAAAGCTAATCATACTAGTTTCATCAATTGCCAAATGGAATCATCAGTGACCTATCAGCCGATACACACACCAGCTTTCATATCAAAATTTCCACTCTTATCCAAAATTTTTTTTAAAAAAAAGTTGTCAGTTGATTTTAAGTAATATAAGTCGGTGCTTTTATATTACAACTTTTGGTTTGCTGCAAAGTTTCATCCATTGCCAAAATGGAATCATCAGTGACCTATAAGCCGATACACACACCAGCTTTTACATTTAAATTTCCACTCTAATTTAAATTTTTTTTAAAAAGTTATAAGTCGACTTTAAGTAATATAAATCGGTGCTTTTATATTACAACTTTTGCTTTACTGCAAAGCAAAATTTTTTATTTTTTCATATCTCAAAAAGCGTAACTCGTTAACTTCCAATTTCAATTTCTTGCAATTCCAATTATGAGTTAAAAATCATTTTCCTGATTTTTGCGTTTTTTTTTTTATTTTTCTGACGTTTTTTTTTTTTGTAATTTTGAAATGATAAAATATTTGTTGCCAAGTTCAGCTCATTGGTTACTGATTATGCCCTTTGGTCATCATATTTTGTTGTTATACAGCAAAGGCAGCATAAACATGTTTACTTAAGCGCTGCTGCTGCTGTTGCTGCTTAACTTTTATTGTTGGTTGGTAACTGCATGGCCCTGCGTATCACCGACAGACAGACATACAGACAGACAGACAACATACAGCAAAAGGGAGTAAATTGCAAATCGATACAGCAAAATCACCGTTTTACAGTGATCAGTTAGTGCTTGTCCTTACAGTTGTTGTTTTTCTTGTTGTTGTGGTTGTTCTTATTGATCATTAATGAAGTTCAGTTGCTTACTTAACTCGATCGTTTAATATACTGAGAAAAATATTTTTGTAAGATTGAAAATGTTAAAATTTTGTTCGATGTATAAGAAAACGTCTCAGAAATATTGTATGTAAGAGATTTTTTTTTTTTCTACTTTATATAAAACAAGGATATTGTAATAATTTAAATTGGATATTAAGACAAAGCATCTCAGGAATAAAACTAAACAAATTTAATCAAAATTGGTTCAGTAATTTTTGCGTAATGTGCGAACATCGAAATGGCTATAATTTTATTTATATATACTTTTTTTTTACAGTGTATAATCTTTGCTTCTTTTCAATTGAAAATTCTGTGTGTAACCTTATTTTGAGCATTTCCAGCGAAAAGGCATTTTTTTGCAGGAAGTTAAATTAATACCCGTCGTGATTGCAGCTGTAATAAACAAATGAGCCAGTGATATTTTCAACTTAATTGAACATTTTAAGGGTGGGATTAGCATGCGAAATTGTGATTGCTTAGCTCTGGTTTTTAAGTTTTAATAATATTGGCTAATACTTGGTTTTGTAAATTTATGGCTACGGTTGAGAATTATGTAGAAGCAAATTACTGTAATTAAAGCAAAAATGCGATTAAAATGCTGATAAATGAAATAAATTTGTGAATTGAAACTGAATTTTTATGAATTTGTGACCTACGGCAAAAACTTTTGGTCATTTCACATTTCTTTTGCAGAAAAAAAATAAATGAAAAAAATGTAATGGAGTTGTTGCACAAAACCGGTGAATTCGGTTAAGTACAAACAAAAGACTTAAGAAACAAACTTATCCCAGCTTAATTTTTTGTAAGCAATGTATATCTCACTTTAGAAATAATCCAAGCTATAGGCAAATTTATATAGAATTATAAATCCCTGATTTTTTTCTTAATAATTTCATAATTTATCTCATCAGGAATATTATGCGCATGGAAACCATATTTTTAGGCGCACATATTTTTATTTATGACATCTTGATTAAAATATTTCCTTTATAATTCTTATTTAAATAGAAATAAAATGACCTAAATAATTAAATAAAATTTGAAGAGCAAGGATCTATAAATTAGAATAGAATGTAAGGAAAAGAATAGGAAGAGATGCAAAAGAATAAAAACATTATTCTAAAAAACGTTAGAAACGCTCATTTTTTTAAAGCAATTTCAAACTAAAAGTGTACATTTTCAAATCCTTATCTACATATATAAATAAAATAAAAGCTATTTTTGATGTTCGCATATCACGCAAAAACGGCTTGATCAATTTCAATCAAATTTATTTAGGGTTATTCCTTAGACGCTTGGTCTCAATCTCCAATTCAAATTTTCACAATATTCCTGTTAAATATCAAAACATGCAAGTTTAAAAATTGCTAAAACAAATAAATTTCACACATAGAAACAAGCATCCTTAAAAGGGAATTGAATGTGTAAGTTAGTGTGTGTGCATTGTTCTTTTTCGTTCCCATGGCAATTTAAAAAAAATAAATTGCTTACTAAAAATTTTGAATAAAATTTTGAAATGTCTGAAAATAAAAGCTGTTTGTTTAAGAAGAAAATACTTGAAAAATTATTAAAGTTGTGTTCGAAGATTTGTTAAATTAATTTAGATGAAACTTAGAGCTAATGGTTTAAATATTGCGTACTAATATGTACCATATCATTATAACCTGGTACGTTAACGTCCTTTTGGATGTAAAAAGGTAATGGCACATAACATTTTATTGCACGTTACTTTTACGTTCATAAATGACCGCAATAACTTCGATTATAATTTAAATAAAAACAGGCTATGCGTATAGAATTGCAAGGATTAGCTAGTCATTCATAAATTCTTTCTATAGCATGAACATTTTTTTGATATTACAGTTCAAAATATATCTAATCCAGCCCTCATCAGCAAAATATATATTTGAAAAAAAACGAAAATATAAAGATATAGACATGCATTTTATATTGTCACAAACATAAGCTGTTGTGAGTAGTTGCAACTGACAGTGCTGCCACATAATTGCAATTATGTCTAAAAAAAGTAGATATTTCCTTTTAAAGCTTTTTAACACAAGCTATGATTATATTATTACCTCAATAACAATTTTCAGCATAAGGTGTTTTTTTGTGCCTTTTTCTATATGTCACATTGTGCTGAGTACTGCAATAAAAAAAGTTGTTGCGTTTTCACCACGCTTTGTTGCAGTATTTGTGTGGCATGTTGAAGAAAAGCTTAAGAAAATCATCATTTTCTGTCTTGTTTTTACGCTAAAACTTTGTGCCGATTTAACAAAAGATAGTGATAAAAAAAAAATCTTGAAAATTTCTTTTTTTGGTTTAATTGAATTAAAACTGGTTGGTTTTTCTACTGTTGTCGTTGGTCGCTGGTGTTAATGCTGTATTTTTATGCTATTGTGTCTAAAGTGTAATTTTTTTTTCTTACGCATGATTTTCACTAGAGATACTATGTGCTTGAAATTGGTAAAACATGCAATACATGGCTATGATTATAATTAATTATTTTATGATATTGTTATTACTTGTCGCAATCAAATGGTGATAGCAAATCTTAAGTTTTTTACATTTGCATTTTTTCTTGTGAATTATAATTTTTTGTTTTTTCAATTATTTCTTCTATAAGCTATAAAATTTGCAACATGTGCCCATAATAAAATTTATATACTTCATAAATAATCAGTACATTCACTTAAAAAGTTACAGTTTTGACAGCGTCAATCGCATAACTCTCACATTTTGCAGTAAATTAAAGTTGACAACATGACAGTCCATAAAATATTAACTTAAACTAATCACATAAATAAGGCAAAGACACACCCTTTTAGTATTTTACTCTGCATGCTGTAAAAACGTTGTCAATAAAAATACTGCAGACACTATAAATTCAATTATAATTTTCTTTTAATGGCATTCTCATAAAAGTTTCAAATTGTTGTCAACTCTAAAGTCATTTTGTGAATAGAGCTACTCCTTCGTTTTGTAATAAAAAATAAAACACATTTAATCAAAACGACTTAAATTTCATCTGCATAAACTAAGTTTACCAAAACAAATTAAAATAAATTAAAATGTTTTCTCTTGTCATTTTAATGTTGATTGGATTTGTTTAATGTTTCTCATCAGACACCATGGGTGGTTTCAATAACCTTTTTTGTTATGACTTTTTTCTGTGAGCTTATTTCTCATACATTTATGCATTCGAAAATAAAAAATAAAAATATAATAAATTGAATTCGAAAATAACTTGGGTGTAAATTAAATGTTGATAGCAGTGATAATAAATTATATCATTAAATTGAATTTTTTCAAAATTTCTTGCTTTTGGTGCAGTTTTGTAGATTAACAGTGATCTATCATATTGTTAATGCGATTTATGCTAATGATATGGCATTATAAGAACTTGTTGAATATTTTGCCAAAAATAAAAGTTTTATTTAACTATATAGCAAAACATTAAAGCATAGGCATTTTCCAATTGAATTTGTGATAAGCCATCAACTGAATGACCAAATTAAGCAGCAATTGCACAGCTGCACGATCACATTTTTTACTTTGGAGAATGATTTTACATAGAAAACAATAAATAATATAAACTACTACTTGTATTAAGGAAGTTAGATCATTGTTCGAGGCATTTTTTTGTGATCGTAGAAAATTATCACTAAAGCGAAATACATATCTATATAAATCTATATAAATAAAATGATAGCTGTTTTCGATGTTCGCATATCACGTAAAAACTGCTCGATCAATTTCAATCAAATTTATTTAGGTTTATTTCTTAGACGCTTGGTCTCAATCTCCAATTTAAATCGTCACGATATTCCTGTTAAATATCAAATTATTCAAGTCTTAAAATTGCAAAAAAAATAAATTTCACACATAGAAACAAGCATGTAAACATAACAAATCGGTGCTTTGTTTTTGTCGTTTTCATGGTAATTTTAAAAAATAATAAATTGCTTACTAAAAATTTTGAATAAAATTTTGAAATGTCTGAAAATAAAAGCTGCTTTTTTGCGAAGAAAATATTTGAAAAACTATTAAAGTTGTGATCGAAAATTTATCAAATAAATTTAGAAGGAACTTAGAGCTAATGGCTTATATATTTCGTACTAATATGCGCCATATCATTATAACATTATAAAAAAAATTGTATGACGTCATAGAAAAATAACTGTTGAAACATAATAAAAAATATTGTTCCGAATATTTTGATCAATTTTAAGAACTTTTTACAAAGTACGATTTTTACTGAAAATTTATAGCTTAGGAGAAAAAACTAAAAAATTGTTATAAAATCCGAACCAAAAATATTTTTTGATTTTTTATTAAATTTTTTCCCCGTATTTATATTAATAAATTAAATACAAAAATCTTACGTAAAATTTTCCATTGTGGACGCCATCTAGATTTTTGCAAAGGCGCTTATATGACTTTCTGAAATTCTAACCCTTCTAACTTTCTGGAGTTCTAACTCCAAATTGAGCTCTCATACATATTTTGCCATTGCCTCAAATTTGCGACAACTATGATTCGATTGATCTAGAATATACCATATACACTTCCGGACAGTCCTGGGACTGGGACTGTCCGGAACTAAAAATTATCAATATAAATTTACCTATACGTCGAAAAAAATGGAAATAATTTGACTATTTATAAGGTGGCAATATTATTTATTTGAAACAATAAATAGAAGATCTAAAAACTTCTTCTTTACAGTAAAAAAAAATATTAAATTAACATTTCAAAATATAAATTTATAAGTTAAAGTAATCAAGTATTTTCTTTATAAGGAAATATTTTTTTAAAATTAAATTGCATATAAAAACTTCCTTTTCTTATTTGAAATATGACCTTAAAAAAATTAAAGCATTTAGTGTATCATCATCCAAACGTGAGAGTCACCTTTCTGCTTCAACACTTGTCAGCTGAATTGTTGCCAAGAAATTAAAATCTTTTTGTAAATAGAAGCCCCTGTCCCCAACATTACAAAATATATCTATTGCTTTATTTAGAGCATCAACTAAGGAATAACTTGTCTTATTCAAGGAATTTTCCACAGTGTTACTTAAAACAAAATGTAATTTTTCTTTCAAACTTGCGGGTGGATTTAAGTTTCTTATTTCAGTGTTATCTTTATGATCGGTATTGGAGTTAGTCCCGTTTTCGAATTTGAACAAAATATCATATAACTGCTTTCCTAGAGTTGTTAGTTATAGGGCTTTGGAAAAGTTAAACTTAAGCTTATATATATTGTCAGAAATCATTAAAAATAATAAAAAGTCAGATAAAATTTATAAACGAAGTCAGTTTTAAATCTATGGTGGCTATTTTATACATATTTAATTAAATCCCGGAAATCAGTCGAACTAATTCCAGGATTTTCGGTATTGGAAAAAGGCCGTCTCGAAACTAATACAACCATATCTGGTTCAAGGACTCTATGTAATCATAGAAATAAATAGACCTTAATTTTCTTCAAAAATTCAAAAATTCTTATGCCTAACATTACGTAGATATTTAAAATTCTCAAAATGTAGTGTTACTTTAATCTAAAAATGCATTTTTATTAATAAATTTCTTAATTTTTTTTCTTCGTCCTTAGGTACGCGTTACTGTGCTTGACAAAAACGACAGTCCACCAGTTTTTCGTGACACTCCATTGAGCTATCAAGTGAGTGAAGATCTTGGCGCTGGTCATAATATTGCGACCATACGCGCAACTGATCCTGATACATTGGGAACGCTCAGCTTCACACTTGTCAATGGTGATGATGGAAAATTTCAACTTGAACCTGACACAGGAAAACTACGACTCAAAGAGGCGCTGGATCGTGAGTCCAAAGACAGCTATCAACTGGTGATACGTGTTAGTGATGGTGTGCAGCATACGGAGACAATAGCGATAGTAGAGGTGAGTTTTTTTTTTAAAAGCAAATAAAAAAAGGAAAAAAAAAATTCTTATTCAAATAAGCATAAAATAAAAGCAAAATTTGAAGTGATTTATTTAACACCGCCGCGTGTTTTTTTTTTTTTTTGGGGACTACATCAACTGCAAACTTCCTTTGCAGCGTCATCGTGTGTAGTGAACAACAACGTCCTGTGAGCTGACGGAATTTAATTTTTTAGTTTTTTTTTTTGGTAATTTGATGCTTTACAACGTGTTAAATAAAAACGCCTCAATGATTACTTGAATTCCCTTCCATTCTATTTAATTTAACCCTCTTGCAACCGGCGTCACCTCTTTTTGCTTTTTACGTTAGTGTGTATCTGCTGCCAGGCATAAACGTCGCTTTTGATTTTGTGCTTAAGTTGGAAAAAAAGGTTTTTAAATTTTTTTTTCGTTTTTTTTTTTCTCAAGATAAGATCAGAATATGGATTACAAAAGCACATACACACACACATATACTTAAGCATATGTACACCTTCATTCTTAGAAATTGCGTATTTTTCTTTGCTTTTGGCATTTACCGATACTGTGCTGTGAACGAACGCCCTGCTTAATTTTGATTTTTATTTATTTATTTTTTGCTTTATTTTAATTTTTATTTTTTTTTTGTAATTTAAATTTTTTTTTTTTTGCTATATTTTGCACACATAAACACCAACAACTTGGTGAAGTGTTTATAACTCGGGATGCCTTTGGTAAAAATCTGCTCCTTTTTGTTTTCACTTGACTACTGGCGAACAAAATTTTTCATAGCAAAGTATCTGCGTTGCTTTTTTTTTGAGAATTTAGTTGTATTTTAAAGTTGCTGCTGTCTTTTAAATTTTTACTACTAACTACTTATAGCTTAAAACTACATTTAGAGCAAAGGTACTACACTCAGAAAAAAATGACATTGAAAATTTAAAACCCCAGCGGCAAATTGATGAAGTACTCTGATTTTTCATGTATGAAAAGCTATACCCTTTGTGTTGTATGTATGTTTCACAAATGAAATTGTTACTGTGTTATTTTTTTTATATGCTTGCTGGCTACCTACATTGTATATGGAGCTGTAGGCAGTCTGTCTGTTTGCTGTCTGATTTGTATATGGAGATGTAAGGGGTCTTGCCTGTTGGCTGCATACTTTGTATGTGGAGATGTAGGCAACTCGGTAAACTATACAGTCACTTAGTGAGCGATATTTTAAGGTAATCTGCCTTTCCTTTGCTACACATTGTATATAGAGATGTAGGCAAGCTGCCTACAAAGCGGCCATTCCTTTGTTAAAAGTATTTACAGTTATGGCTGGAGTTGTGAGCATTACTGCCTACAACGATTATAACTATTCATCGATGTTTATATCACATATTTGCCGCTGGGAACTTAATTTTTGACTCTCAGTTTTTGAAGTTGAAAATAGTAAAAATAACATTTTTTCTCTACATTTTTAAGACAAAAAACTTTAAATGCAATTTGGATTTAAAAAGTATTGAAAATAACATTTTTTTACTTCAATTTGCAATTTTGTGTTTGAAAATATTATTAATTTTTTTTTTTACATTAAACACTGTCACTTTTAATCATACTTGAATTCCCTTTGAATCAATGTGAATTCCTTTTGAATCAAAAGTAAAAATGTGTTCGGCTTTGGCGCCAAATCATAAACGTTTATGGTTGAATCAAGCATTCCTTACTGTTGATTTTTAAAACGTTTTTCACTTTACTTCAAGCCTTAAGCTTAATAGCTAAGCAGGCCAATAGCTATGGTAGCTAATTCAAATTTTTTAAAAAAATTATTTTTTTCCCTGAGTGTATAACTAATTTGAGCATTATGTCGTTGTTAAATTCAATACAATTTTTGACAGTGTAATTTTCTACCATAATATAGATTTTTCTTAAATGCAGTTGCAATTCAATCCTTGTGACATACCCGAAGTCAACGCCGATTCATTAAAAAACCAATAAAAATAAAAATTCAATAACCACAACGATTTTTGTTAACGTTAACTGAATCAACAGTAACGCCATTACTACCACGTTGGTCGTATTTAATTTAATTTCATTTCATTTCAATTATTTTCGGCTATAATTTTGAATGGCAACACTAAAGCAATGAAAATTTATTACCGGCTGCATTCATTTAGTGTTGAAGTTGAAGTGTCGGAGTTGGTTGCGCACATTGGCCACATTGCTGCATTTTACACTGTGTACGTTTGCTGCATTTTTTATTGTTCTTGTAATTTTTTTTTTTTTAAATTTTTCTACATATAATTTTCTTGCATATATTGTTTATTTTTATAATTTCGCTTTTAATTTCAATTTGTTGGCGTTTATTATGCGGCAAAATGCAGTCTGTATACCACGCTTTTTAGTCTGTGTATTTCTGGAATGTAGGCTATGACCAATTTAGATTTTTTATTTATAGACACAACAACGCGCACTGTTGATTTAACGTTGATAAACCTTAAATATGCAGACTAATTTTATTGCACAAATGGTAATCCTTTTTTGGGTGACTGACAATTCTACAAATAACCAGCTTAATGATAGCCCTACAATTTTAACAAATTTCTTACTTTATGAGAAACTTTTGGCTATGCTAAAAATCATTAAAATTTGAAAATAATAAAATCTCGTAACATTTCTACAGGTCACCGATACCAACGATAATCCACCGATTTTTGATGAACAAGTTTATTCCTTTGATATACCAGAAAATGCACCACGTGGCTATCAAGTTGGTGTCATCTCTGCAACAGATCCAGATGTAGGCAGCAATGCACAAGTATCATATGCTGTCATATCTGACTGGGCCAATGATGTATTCAGTTTGAATCCACAAACGGGCGTTTTTACACTGACAGCACGTCTGGATTACGAGGAGGTGAGTCAAGGCATTAAAATGCAATAATTCTGTCTTTTTTTGTTTATAAGAGCTTAGCTTTTTTTATTTATTTAATTCATGTTTCTTTTTAATTTCATAACAGGTACAACATTACATACTCGTCGTACAGGCGCAAGATAATGGACAACCAAGTTTATCAACCACACTGACGGTGTATTGCAATGTTCTGGATTTGAATGATAATGCGCCAATCTTTGATCCCATGAGTTACTCAAATGAGATTTTTGAAAATGTCTCAGTGGGAACGCCCGTTGTGACTGTGACAGCTACGGATATTGATTCAGGTAAGCGAAGTTGCAAAGTGTTTTTGTTTTTTTTTTTAAATTTTTAATATATTGCCACATTTATGTTTTTAAATTTTTCATTGTTATGCTAAGTTCTTATTATAAAATTCTAAAAGTTTTCATTATTAAAGTGATGCTACCAACTGAATTAATTTTAATCAAAGAACTGATTTCGTTAGTAATGTAGACTATTATAGCTTATAGCTTGACTAACTTATGGATTGGAATGTGGTGCGCAGAAATGTAATACATTGGAAAAGCGTACATTTATAAAACTCATAAAAATTTAAATTCATTTAAAAATGCAAGTGACTACTTGAATCGATGACAATTGGCCACATTCTAATGCAACTTAATTTTGAAAAATTATTTTCTCGATACTTTTTTTAAAAGCTACATTAATCATTCAATGATTTCTTAAAAAATAAGCCTTGTGATATAATGTGCCCGACTTGTCCTATCCAAAGGAAGCTGTTCCAATTATTTGATTTTTATAAGCGAAATAAATTGTTAATGTAAAGTTGGCCGAGCATTTTTCATATTTCTAAAAAAACAACATTGTGCTGGAATGTGCTCAGGATGTGCTGCCATGTGGAGTGAAAAATATTCAATTAATACTGGAATTTCGACCTTTATGAGCCAAAAATTTTTATGCCTGACATGTGGCCCAAAAAGATATTAAAATATTCGACTTTTATGAGCCAAAACATTTTTTGTCTTCGAAGTTAGTCCAGCATTTTTTATTTTTCAAACAATAGATGTTGTGGTCAACTTGTGCTGTGATGTGCCGTATCACAAAAAAAAAAAAAAAATTTTTTCAACTTTTTCAAAAATGTTAAGGTCCAACATTTTTTGATTTTTCAAAATAAAAAACTTTTTGTGCTACGTTGTGCCCGACTTGTGCTTTGATGTGTCGTATTGCAAAAAAGAAAAAATATTTAAATTTTTTCAACTTTTCAAAAATGTAAAGGCCCAACATTTTCCGATTTGCCAAAAAAAAACTTCTTGTGCTACGTTGTGCCCGACTTGTGCTATGATGTGTTGTATTGCAAAAAAAAAAAATATTTCAATTTTTTCAACTTTTTCAAAAATGTAAAGGCCTAACATTTTTCGATTTTCCAAAGTAAAAAACTTCCTGTGCTACGTTGTGCCCGACTTGTGCTATGATGTGTCGTATTGCAAAAAAAAAAATATTTAAATTTTTTCAACTTTTTGAAAAATGTAAAGGCCCAATACTTTTTGATTTTCCAAAAAAAAAACGTCTCGTGCTACGTTGTGCCTGACTTGTGCTATGATGTGTCGTATTGCAAAAAAAAAAATTTTAAATTTTTTCAACTTTTTCAAAAATGTAAGGGACCAACATTTTTTGATTTTCCAAAAAAAAAACTTCTTGTGCTATGTTGTGCCCGACTTGTGCTATGATGTGTGAACTTTGTTAACATACTGTTTTTAATCCATTTGTGGGTTTCCTTGCTTAATTTTGAATCGTGCCAACGTCTAAAGACTTTCTTATACTATACAGGGACCTTAACAAAATCAAAACCATCTGGCTGGTAGGCCAGAAAGGAAAGAACAACGTTTGTCGGGTCAGTTAGTAAAATATGTTATATATTGGTAGAGTTTACTTTTTTGTGTCTCAGAATAGAATGATTTTTCAGTTATCGATTAATTTGATTAAAAAGTGCTTTTTGATTGATTTCTGTCTTTATATGCCATAAAAAATAAATGCGCTAAGTCTTTTGCTCTGACCCTTTTCTGAACAAGATTAAGGTTCTATTTTAGAAATTTATTTACAATTTAATGCTCACATTACTTTCGTTGGCATACTTTCTAGTAGTGAATTTTCACAAATCTATATATTACTTATGTACCTTGAAGCCAAACAATATTAAGTATTTTTTAATTTGAAAGCAATGAAAGGATTTTTCTATTGAAACTTTCACCCCAATAGTACTACTACTACTTTGCTATGACTAACGTTAATGTAAGTCGCGCCGCACATCATTAATTAAATTTAACTAATGATTTTTCTGACATGTCCGGAGGAGGACGGTCTCTATCATAATTTGAGTGAAATAGTAATTATCTAATTATAGGCTTGTTGTGTGCACTAACAATTGTTGGTTGGTTACTTTGTTGCCAACAATAGGGCCACAAAGATGACGAGCTTAACAAAAACTGACTTGCATGCTTCACAATTTTGCTGGAAACATTTTCCAACGTTGATTTTTATTGTATTTTATTTTTTTCAATTTTTTTTTTTGTTTTATGCACCAAGACTTTATATTCAACCTAATGCGCGTGCTTCACCTATTGACCGAGTGAGACTAGGTATACAATGCAACAACAACAACAACAACAACAACAACAATAAAAAATGCACAACAAAAAGTTTGTAAAAAAAAGTAGTAAATAGTAGTAATGGTAAAAATTACTAACAGCAACAATGAAAATGAGGGAGAAAATAAAAAACTCACGATTTATTTCTGACACCTATTTAGATGGATTTTTCTCTTTTTTGTATTTTTTTGATGTTGCTCCAGCTTGATTGCTATTGTTAATATTATAGTTGTTATTGTTGTTGATGTTGTTGCTGCTGTTGCAGTTTTTGTTGTTGTAAATTAACCTAAGCCATTCATAAAAACACAAGCACGTTAAAAAAGGAGTGGAGCAATAACAACAACTTAAGCATCACTATAATAATGGCAAGCGCGGCATTAACATCAACAGCAACATCAACTAGTTGTTGGTTGAATCAACAGCAATTTATCATAATCAACATATCGCAAAATGCAACCGCAGTCGCATAGGTAGCAGCAGCATGCCTGCCTATCTGACTGAGTGGGTGCATTTCAATGTGGCAACAGCAACAGCATCAGCAATTCAGTAAAAGCAGCAATGATTGCTAACATAATTTAAAATACAAATGCTGTTAAGAAAGAAGCAGCAGCATTATCTCATTCTTGTTAAAGCTGTTGTTGTTGTTGTTGTAAGGTAAACTTCAATTTAAAAGGCGTCATAATTTTCACCCAAAAAATCATCAAAGTCTTTCAAAAGTTTTACTGTTGTTTTATGACGTTGCTGCTGCTCCTGCTGCTGAGTTTTATTGTTGCCAATATTTTTTTTTTGTTTTATATTCAATGCTTACCGCAAATTTCAATTCCGATAGAGAAGCAAAATGCTAAAACAAAAACAAAATAAATAATTGTGGCATAGAAAGTTACCTAGTGTTAAATTCTTGGTTATCAAGTCAAATGTACACTGAAAAAAAATATGATGAAAATTCAATGATTTTATGTTTCATTCAATCATCATGATTTAGCGCCAAAGATTAATTTCAAATACTTTACAACTTTAATTTTTTACGTTTAGTTTTTTACGTTTGAATTAAAGTTCAAAAATGTTATTTTCTACTTTAAACCTGAAAATGAATTTAAAAATTTTTCTGTTAAGAATAATTAGAAAAAATATTATTTGAACTGTTTTCACTGTTGAGACTTTAAATTAAAAATAAAATTTTCAAATTTACAATGCCATTTTTCTTTGAGTGTAATTTACTTAACCCTTAAATGCATGGGGTCAGCCCCCAATATGGAGACCAAGCTCCTTTTATGTAAAATCAGACGCTGACCATGAAATGGTCATTTACATATTTTCCTGGGAAATTACCCGTTTCCCGTTAAAGCTCAAAAAGTGTGATTTGTCCAGTGTACCAAATATGGTGCATGATGCATGAAGCCTATATATTTTAAATGAAAAACTCTTCTTTAGAAACTTTTTTTATTAGAAATTAATGAAAAATGAATAATAATGAAATATGGAAATGAATAATGGAAATTCTCAATATTTAATTCATTGATGAGGGTCACTTTTAAAATAATTTGTAAACACAACGTTCGACGACTTTAACAGCTTACTGGGAACTGAAATTGGACATCGAAGAGCTGAAGAGACATTTATGTAAAGGGTGGTAATGCCAACTGTAAGTTGGAGCAAAATTTGACGCGATGCAGTTTGTTTGCGTAGACTTGACTATGATTTTAGGCACGTACCATATATGGTACGCTATGCATGTAAGGGTTAAGTAATTTTAAATTTTTCAATTTTATCAATTTTTTTTATCATAAAATGGCTTAAATACGAAGCACATAAAAAATTATACTGCAAGTGAGTTAGAATTACCTGCTAAAGTTTAATAAGAGATTCTTTCATATCAGAGCTTTTTTTTAAGTGTATAGGCAGTCAGCAACTGCTGCTGTAAATTTATAACCATAAAATATGTTTTTTTTTATTTATCTTCTTTTTCTTTTTGATTTTTTGTTTTCATATTGTGGCAACATATATTTTTTTGATTTTGTTTTTCATTTTATTTTCAACACCCAACTAAAGTGATTGTTTTCTATTCCTTTTTATATTTTTCTTTTTCTCGCCCATTTTCATTTTTGTTCATACCCAATATTCTTTCACAACTATTACCATTTAACCTAGGCGATAACGGTCGTATCGAGTACTCCATTACGTCGGGTGATGAAAATAACGATTTTGAAATTGCTGCCAACGGTACAATACGAACACGTCGTGAACTTGATCGTGAAACCAGAAGTTCATATAATTTAATTGTAACCGCAAGAGATTGCGCCCAAGAATTTCCAACACTCTATGGTGGTAGCACCAACAATGATGTAGACTCACTGTATGCAATGCAACAGCAACAGCAACAAATCGGTCAGCATCAACAGCAGCAACATCATGTACAACGTCGTCAACATCAACAGCAACATCATCATCGACAGCATCGTCAGCAACAATATATGGAGCAACAACAGCAACAGCGTCTATCATCTACTGTGCAGGTATGTTATTCTTTTATTGTTTTCTTTATTTTTCTTGCATCTATTTGCATTTGCATTTTGGGGTAATTGTACTATGGAAAATATTTGACACGCCCATTTTTATGAGTATTTTTTCTATTCAACAACTAGCAATTAATGTAAGAGAAATAAAATTTCAAAAAGTATGCATTATTGTTGCATTGCAACATAATTTCTTGTGTAAAAAGAAGAAAAAGTTGCACAAGGCGACAGTGGCTTCTAAGTTGAGTTCCTTTCAAATATATTGAGCTTTGATGGACTGTTGCTAGCCCTTAATGTGTGACCTAAGGCTTTATGAAAAAAATTGTATTTTCTCAGTCATAAAATTAAAATTTATTGGTCTTAAAGTAGACAAAATGCAATTTACTTTCTAATGCAAAAACTTAATTAAAAAAGAAATATTTCTGCACATTTCTTTACTTTAAAAAGTTTTTAGTAAATGAACCTTAATAGTTTAGCTAATATACAGCTAAAAAAAATGTAGTACTATTTTGTTGTATACCAGGCAAATGAGGCTTAATGATTTTTAATTTAAAGCCTTTGCATGCAGTATATCAAGTAACTTAACACAACATCGAGATGCTTGATGATGCCCAGTTAAAAAGAAAGCAATGTAAATACTTAATACAGATGGCGCAATAAAAAAGATTAACACGCAAAAGAATTGTAAATTTAAAATGCAGACGAATGACTTTAATTAAGCGATAACGGTGCAGTTTTTTACCATATAGCAACAAGCGACGACCCATAAGCAATGATATTGCTATATGACGTCAAAGAGAAAGGATGCCAACAGAACTGCATTCACACAGCCTACTTAGCGAGAGAGATGGTTTGAGAAAATGTGCAGCATGCAGCATGGGTATCTACAGCTTACAAGATATGCGCTAAGGAAAATTCTTAACTTAATGTAGTTGTTTATCAGTGGGCATTAATTTTGCATTCTAATAAGATAAGAAGTTGAAAGCGAATAAGAACAAAAATCAATGAGGCAGTAAAAAAAAGCTTGAGAACCCTTACTTATGAAACTTTTTTCGCGCTAAGCATGAAGCAGAGTTGATCATTTATATTTTTGAAAAATGTTAAAATTTTATATAATCTGACTTTGATTTAAGATTTCGATACACATTTGATTTAGTTCAGAGATTTAATTTAGAAAGCTGAAATTTCGGGAGAGTTTTGTTCAGGTTCAGTTTTACTCGATTTGAATTTTTCCAGAGGCAAATATGTTATACACAACATCGACGAATAGCTATACTCATTGTAGGCAGTAATGCTCACAACCCTAGCCACAACCGTAAATGCTTTTAGCAAAGGGATGGCCGCTTTGTAGGCAGCTTGCCTTCATCTCTATATACAATGTGTAGCAAGAGAAAGGCAGATTGCCTTAAAACATTACTAAGTGCCTGTATAGTCTACCGAGTTGCCTACATCTCCACATACAAAGTATGCAGCCAGCAGGCAAGAACCCATATACTGCCAGAAATTTGGATTTTCATGACCCGCGGAAGTTCTCATGAGGTAAAAGAAAATACTCCGATTGATAAAATTTAGCAACAGCAGCTATTTAACTGCGACAACAATTTGCTGCATGTACTGCATGCCTTATGTCTGTTCGTTGTTGCATGCAGTTTTTTATGCCAAGTTGCAGAAAAATTATTTTCCAACATTTAGATTTAATGCAAAATCATTAAGAATCACCAGCTTGATCGCGCATTGCGAATCTCAAAATTTTTGCAAGTAGGCGGCGCCGCTGTTGCTTCTGTCTGTCTGGCTGTGTGTCTCTCTCACTGTGCCTATCTTTATCTCATGAATTTGGCAGCACGTTTAGATATGGTTTTCAAGTTGTTGTTGCTTCTGCTGCTGCTGCTGTTGGCATTCACCATAACAACTTCATTAATAATCTGAATTTACAAAAAAAAAAAAACAAATAAAAAAAAAAGCATTTCGAATTTATTTTCACTCGGTACCTTTTTCTATCCCAACAACAACAACATGCTCGTTGTGTGTCTTTGTATTTGCATTTTGTATCAAGATGCGTCTGTGCACAAGTTTTGTTGCACTCAACGTTGTCATCATTGTCAGCAATAAATTTTGCCTAATGTCCATAACCAATAGATTTGCATAGCTACAATTTGGTCCACCATTTCAAGTTGCTGCATGCAAGGCGCGCACAGTGCATGTGTCGTATGAACAAAAATCACAAATTTTTGGCTCGCTGCATATTGCTAGCAAGTTTTGTCTCATTGTCTACTTTTTCGTTGTCGCCGTAGCACTGTGTCATTTTAAGTTTTGCACAGTTGTCAGTATCTCGCTAGCTGCACATTAATAAATCGCCTGCAATTAGATTTCGCATTAAGGTTCTAAATGAGCAGCGCACTTGCACACTGCACTCGCAAAAGTAGCTAGCTGCAGTTCATAGCTTTCTTCATGCAAATCTGCATTTTATTGCCAACTATTTAAAATTTCGGTTAAAAATCTTGGCAGCATTTTATTTTTTTATTTCTTACTTTTACTGCTGCTGTCGTTGTTTGCTACTTGGAATTAAATAAATGCGTTAAATTTCTCATTTAATGTATTTGACTTTGATGGCATTAGTTGGCCATCTTACCGTTATATGACCCGATAAGTTGCTGTAATTAAATTAAATGAATTCGTCGAGATAAATTTAAAGTGTACTTGGCTGAGTTTGTTTCGGTCTCTCTTATCTGTAGTAGTAATCGTTAAAAATATAAGAAAGATATATGATGATAATAATATGATATATGACATTTCAGTTGAAAATGCAACATTTTTGAAATAAAATGGATAACAATTTAATGAAAATTAAAATTTCACATTAGCTACAATGAATTATTTAGAACTGAATATCATTTTCTAAAGCTGTGCTTTCCGAAAACAATATTTCAATCTGCTCTGAATCAAAATTTTTGCTCCCAAGCTATCAATTTTCAGTAGAAATTCTACTGAGTAAAAAGTTCTTAAAATGTGTCAAAATATTCAGAAAAATACTTTATTTCTAAATAAAAATTTATGAAAAAAAATTGTTCCAATAAAAAAATCCTAGGAAAAAACTACACAAATAAAATATGGGCCTTCTTCGCCATAAGGCCAAACGTGACAGAAAAATTAAAAGTTATTATAAAAACGTTACAAACTGATATTATCTAAGGAAAATATTCAAATTTTGTTACACGGTGAGCAAACCACCTGCAAACTTGCATAAATGCAATTTCTCTTTTTTTTGTAATATTGAATAGTATTTTGCCTTAAATATTTAAGTGTGTAAGAGAGGTGATACATGATGATAGTCATTCCGCAAAATCTCTTTTCCAACATCAATTAGCTGAAAAAAAAGCAAAAACATCAAAGCAATCTCTATCAACTGTAAATTTTTAATTTGCTTAAGTTCATGTTCTAATGTCACAAATAACATAGAAAAACATCATTTGTTCTCATTTTGAAATTGATAACAGCAGCAAGTGTGTCAAAATTTTTTCACGAACAGAGTTTCATGTTCATAATTAAAAACAAAAAAGCGAATGCAAAAAAAATTAAATTTTAAATTTTTAGAGCTGTTTAAAGTTGGTCATGTTCGCAAACATACAGTTCAAAACGGTTTAACCACTTATTAACTGCCATAAAACAACATAATCGCATAGTTTTTTTGTTGGAAAAGTTGTAAAGAGAATGTATGCATACTTTTTTTCAATGGTAGGTGGTACCACGCCCCTAACGGGAAAAAACTTTTTCATGGCCAAACTAATGAACCGATTTTGATGAAACTTTTCTTAAAAATAGATTAAGTCTTAAGAAAGATTATTAGAAACTCTGATTCTTTGAAGGGGGCGTGGTATTGGTCCAAATGGGAAAAAACGGTATCACGGCTGTGCCACTACACCGATTTTGACGAAATTCGGTATGTAGATAGATTGAAACTTGTGTGAAAATATTTTTTTTAGTGGGCGGTGCCACGCCTCTTACAGAGAAAACGTTTTAATTGCAAAATGACAAGTTTTATATTCTTTTAAGAAAAATATCTACTACTGCCTCTTTTCTTTGTTAAAATTGATGTCATTAATTAATTTGATAAATATAAACATTAAATTTGTTTTTTGAATTACTCTATATATCTTAAATATTATTATTTATATAAATATTAAAGTCGTTTTGCAAAATTGCCCAAGTGAACCAAAATGGAAAAATATGTTCCGTTCGAATGAATTATTATGCCTTGTAAGAAAAAAAGGAAATAAGATTTTTCAATCAAACGAAATCTATTAAAAAGTTACATTATTCCATAGCATTTTAAAACTAGTTGCATTAAAAAATGCTGCCAGGTTTCGCTGACTTCTGCTTTTCTTTAGATGACCATGAAGAACACTTCCGTTTTTAGTCCCGTTCGAATGGCTTTTTTATTGCCTCTATTTTGGAACCAGTACTACGTCTTGCATTATCTTTACCACTAAATATAGTGCTACCAAAGGGCTATTCCTTAAAGTAACAGAAAAAAATAAAAGTGTTTTGCTTTGACTTTTATTTCACTTTAAAAGTGTACTTCCGTCCCGTTCAACATGAGAGAAATGCCCATATGGCAAAGGAATAAAAAAATACATAAAAATTTTAAGTGAATCGTTCAAAACAGCACCCAATTTCACTGAAAAGGCTGAAAAGAGAAATCGTATGATAGAATATGATCATAAATTTTCTTGAAATTCCCATACGCACTGATGAAACTTATATCCAAAGAGTTATTGGAAAAGAAACAAAACAACAACACATGCTGGCAAAAAAAAATATTGCCTGCGGTGCTGCATTGCCAAGAATTTTCCTTAACTAGCCAAGTTTAAAGCAGAAGTTTTTTTTTCCAACTTGAAGCTGTAAACAGCATACGCTGGCTGCAATGCAACAGTTTGTTTGTTAACAAAATTAATTGGCGCAATTTATACGCTCAAAATGTTGCTACCACAGCACGAGTGCTGTTGGATAAACAAACACACATACACCAACACCAACAACACAAACTATTGTATGCATGGCTACACTAACGGATGGGCGTGTCAGGGCGTTATTATACTTTTAATTAAATTATGAAAATTTTTAAATAGGCTGGCAACACCTTATGCTGCAGCAGCAGCAGCAACACAATTCAAATTAAAATATCTATTAATTTAATTTTAACACAACGCTCTCTGCTCTCTTTAATTCATGCTCTTTATGCTCTTCTTTCGCTCCGCGCTAGGTAACCATTGTACTCAAAGACGTCAACGATGAAGCGCCGCGTTTTACCACCGGTAATGATACCGCCGTCATGGAAAATATCGCTGCCAATACTGTGATCATGGCTATCAAGGCCATTGATCGTGATGAGGGCCGCAATGGTTACATTGAATATCTGATCGCTGGCGACCCACCAGCGGTACCATTTACACTTGGCACATTGGATGGACTGCTGCGCGTCGCAGGACGTCTTGATCGTGAGCTGCGCTCCGGGTATGTGCTCAATGTGACAGCACATGATCGTGGTGAACCACCGTTAGCAACGCACACGCAAATTCATGTGAAAATTCTGGATGAAAATGATAATAGTCCCGTTTTTGATCCACGTCAATACTCAGCGGCGGTGGCGGAGAATGCCAGCATTGGTGCCATGGTACTGCAGGTATCGGCAACAGATATTGATGAGGGCGCTAATGGGCGTGTGCGCTTTTCAATTGCCGCCGGTGATACAAATCGTGATTTTAGCATTAGCGAAGATTCGGGTGTGGTGCGTGTTGCGAAAAATTTGAATTATGAGCGAAAATCACGTTATGTGCTAACTGTGCGTGCGGAAGATTGTGCAGCGGATGTTGGCGGGGGTAGTGGTGGTGGTAGTGTGAGTGATGGTCGTGTTAAGCTATTGGCGACGGCAGCAGCTGCGCGCGATGAAGCACGTTATGATATGGCGGAGTTGACAATTGTCATCACGGACATTAATGATAATCCACCAACTTTCCTGGACTCACCTTATGTGGCTTATGTTATGGAGAATGTTATACCGCCAAATGGTGGATATGTCATTACGGTTGAGGCCTATGATGCTGATACTCCACCGTTTAATTCACAAGTGCGTTACTTTTTGAAAGAAGGCGATGCTGATCTTTTTCGCATAAATGCGTCAACTGGCGAGATATCGTTGCTGCGTGCACTCGATCGTGAGGCACAAGCCGAGTATACGCTGACTTTGGTCGCAATGGATACGGGTGAGTGAAAATTACATTTTTTGGTTATTTTTTAAAGTAACTTTAAGTGGAGTGGTACAAATGGAGCGTTTTTCGCCAAAACGAAAGAAGTTTGACATTCAGATTTCTCGTCCCTCGCACTTGCTGGAATGCCACGCGCAACACGAAATACAGGCTTTGTACTCAGTTTTCTTTCTTTAAATTTTGTAAGCCATAGTTTTTTTGAAGTCAGTCTTTGTTTCTACGATAATCATTGAGAGCTGAACGTCTGCTTAGCTAACGCTTAATATTAAAGTAACTCCGTAGCATTGGGTCTATAGCCATTGGAAAAATAATGAAGTTGAACGGTGTTCTATTTGGATTTCAAATGCTATTAAATTAAAATTTCATAAGATATCATACATTATATTGAGATCAAGTTCGATGCCTAAGTCTTTCGTTTTATCGCCTCATTAACATTTCGTCTCCTTCTACGCCATTCATTTATGGGAAAATTTCACATTATTGAAGCTTCATTCAGCTTTTCAGAGATATAATAAATATTACAACAACAACTACGCATATAAATAGCAACAACAACAACAACATGCAAGCAAGCAACCGAAATCATCAAAAATAGCTTCTGGGCAATATTGTGCAAAAATTTTTCTTCGTTTTTGAATGCTGCGCTGCGCTCTTCCTCTTCATCCTGATTACATCAATTTGTTGAACGTAAAAAGGACTTCTACTGATACTACAGAGTCTTAAATTGATTGCATGGTTGTGATTCAGTTGTTGTTATTCTTAAGCTCCTATGAAAAACAAAAAAAAATTATATCTACTATGGATATGTAGGAAATAAGGTGTGACCAACCACAGCGTTCAATGTTTATATGTATGTCTGTCCAACTGCTCGCCTGCCTGCCTGTCTTAATGTCTTTCAGCTGTCTTTTGCATACACAAATACATATGCAAAAAAAAAAATTGAAACAACAACAGCAGGTTGTTTTGCATTGCGGTGTCATAGGAATTTCTACGTCATTTCTTGGACGTTTCATTCATTGGCGTAGTTGTTGTTGGTGTTGTTTTTAGCTTTTGTTGCCCTTAAAGAAAATACATGCTGGTAATTACAGTAATTTGTAAATGTTGCGCTCATGATTTTTGCATGTGAAACAGACAATCATACGTACTCGTATGTTTGTACATATTTTTGTATTGGTGATATGTTTGAATTTTGTTCTTGGTGTGATAGCTAAGAAGATTTGTGTTTGTAGTCGGGAATCCAATTTTTGAACTTTTATTGTGGCCGAGTTTTTCGGGATCTTAAAATGTATTTCCGGAACTATATAAAACCCCAAAAGTGTTGAATTTCACATCGTTTAACACCGGGATTTTTGTTACTTTAAACAGGCCTCATTTGTATGTTTTTTATATAAGAAATATTTTTTTTAATAAACATTTAGTCACAATATTCAACAGCTCAAATCAAAACAAAAGACTTAAGCAGCGAACTGAACTTTTACTAAAAATATTGCCAATATAAAAACAGTCAAAAGAAAAAAATAACTCCACACAAACTGCAAATAATTTATGCTATACCATCTACTCTATTTTTGGGCATTTGTAATTGACCCTTTTTTCCCAACTGGTGACTGGCGAGTGGATCGCAACTAACAACTCTAAAACAAGATTTTTACATATTATTGGCTGCCACAGCACATATGTGAGACAATTCTTTGTTATGAAACTTAAGTTTAGTCTTTTTATGCAAAAATTCTCAAAAACAAAAACAATACAAGACAATACTTCTTCCATTGGCCTGTTAAGCTCAACAAGAGAAGATAATCTTTACAGAAATACACACACACACACACGTAAGCATTTAATGCGATTTCAAATAGGCACGCAGTTTATAGTTTGCGCATGTGTGTATTTGCACTTGAATTGTACTATAGCATTGAAATTGCGCGCAGTTCTTTTTCGCAATTTGGTAAAAAATGTAGTCTAAAAATATGCAAAAAGATTTCTACGTTGCGATAGTAGGTCAAAACCACAAATCTCTTAACGAGAATTGTGGATAGTAACGAAAAAAAAAAAATGGGAAATTGAACACAAATACGTGTAGACAAAAGAAAAGAATTTTTCAAAATAAAATTTCACAAAAATGTAAAAATAAAATGCGATTCTCTATATTGACAGCTTGAATCGTCGGTACTTATTATATTTTTTAGAAGTTTTTCTTTTCCGAAATGTACGTAGTTTTGAGTATATATGATATAATGAGAGATATTTAGTTCTAGGGAAATTTCCAAAATCGTGTATTTAGAGGTCGCCCTCTAGGAGCATTGACATTTTTGCTTAACATTTGAAAAACAGTAGCAAAATTTTTAAAAACAAGACAATTCTTCACACAAGTTTTTCAATACTTTATTGGTTTTTGAAAGTGTGAAAAATTGCGTTATTTCAAATATTATAAAAATTACAGGCGCTTTAACTCATTAAGGTCTATTGGGTATTTAAATACCCAAAAGAAGAGTGCTAAAAAAACCTATAAAGCGACAGGTAAGAGGTTTTGTGGTTTTTAAAGCTTTTTTTTTGGGATGAGGGAGGATTGGTGGTTCTAAACTTCTTTGATTGTATTTTTGTGAGGTAGAATTTAGGATACATAAAATTTCCGAAATTTTGGTGGAAAATCGATCCAAACAAATGTGAAGACTTAAAGAATAAAGCTCGAAACAAATTCAAGGATCCTAAGTGGGATACTATAAAAAAACAGATTTGATTGAATGAAAAGTTGGATGGTAATTTTTTTTTTTTTCTTGTCTCATAGAGGGCTATTGGGTAAAAATTTACCGGTGTTCCCATTGGGAAAAATTCCATTTTTTCATCAGCAACTTCTATTCAATCCCTGACCTCCCACACCAAATTTTATCAAAATTGTACGGGCCTTTCTGGTACCAGTCTGGAATGGGTTTGGTCACTTTTTTATCACAAATCAGCGCTGACCGAAAAATGCCAGATCCAAGGCGAAAAATGCAGGTTTAAAAATAAAAAAAAATAAATTGTTGCTTAAAATTAAACATTAGTAATAACAATTCAAACCTAAAGTCTGTATATTGGATTTTGGATTTTGGAAATAAAATCTTGAAATTAAATATTATAAAACAATAGAAAAAATTGAATTTGTTTTAATATGGGAGGTATGATACCGCCCATTTTTTTCACTGAAAATCACTATTTGCGTCAGATAGTTACTAATACATAAAAATGCCGGCTTTTTCTTATATGGGAGGTGTGGAAACGCCTTTTTTTTCATCAAAAAATCAAATTTAAAGTTAAAGCACTGTATAAATTTCCAGTCCATTCTGAAAAAGATATGATTTTCACTTACTAGTATCATTATCATACAATTTAGACCGGGTTGATTTGTATGAAGATAAATAAAGTCAGCTAGACACCGACTTAGAAGTTAGAAAGACCCTTGAAATCGAAATCTGAGTCATTTTTTTTTTCTTTCTGAGATAAACCAATGGAGATTTTGATTCTCTTGAAGGTCCTTTTTGGCTAAAAAAAAGTGTTTTTTGCTCTTAACTTTTTTTCTTCACAGAATGGATAGCTGAATTTGCTTGACAAATAAAGATTACGTTCCTGCAAAAAATTTGACATTAAAAAATTTAAGATTTAATTTCTGTTAAAAATAATATTTAGTCCCAAAATTCGATTTTTCCGTATAAGAAATGTGAAATAATCGAATTTGGGACCGAATATTATCAAAAATAGAAAAAAAAAATTTTAAGTTTTTTAAAATCAAATTGTTTGCAAGAGCGCAATCTTTATTTTTTAAGTAAATTCAGGTATCCATTCTTGAAGAAATAAAAATTACGGGCAAAAAACGACGTTTTTTTAGCCAAAAAGGACCATCAGGAGAATGAAAAGCGATCCATTGGTTTTTCTCGGAACAAAAAAAAATGACGCAGAGATCGTTTTTAAAGGTCTTTCTAACTTTTGAGTCGGTGTCTGGCTGAATCTATTTATTGACCCGGTCTAATACACTTGTTACTCTTTTCCTCAAAAATTTGATACAGATTAGCTACTAATATGTGCACTTAACCCGCTTTGACCCAAAGCATCACCTACTTGGCATTTGGTAAAACAAGACGTAATGCATAATCGCTCGGGACCGATTCTTTAGCTAATTGAATCTTGAACGAATAAATTTTTAAGTCCTCAAACAATTATTTATTTTGACATTGAGGCATCATTCGCTAGATTCTAACAGACTCAATATTTATATGAAAATTTTAATATATTGGATTCTCTCAGATCCACACTGTTGAAGTTTTGAATCTTTATTGAAGGATATATATTTTCAACATTTAATTTTGTTTTATCTAATACTTTAATCTTAAAAAAATAGAATATTTTTAAAATATTTGTAGCATAAAAATAAAAAACTGTTTTTGGTAGTAAAAAAAAAAAATATAAAAATAATTTCATATAATTGAAATAATAGTCATTTGTAAGCTTAAAAATTTAAGAATATCCTTAGGGTCGTAGTATAGTTTGAAATTATGCAAAAGTTTAATTTTCTGGAAAAACCAAAATGAATTTTACAACGTTTAGTTCAGCACTCAAAGTTAAAGTAATAAAAATAATTCGATCAATTTTATGGCTTACAAAAAACTGCCACAGTAAAGTAAAAAGTGTGGGTAAAAATAAATAAGTGAAGAATAAATTGCAAAAAAAAAGAATATGAATATGCATAAAGTGAGAAAAGTCTGGAAAAGAAAAATAAAGCGGGCTCGTAAAAATGCTCAACAACTAAATACATAAAGATAATTTTAATGTGAAAGAAGAAAATACACTGTGAAAATTTTCTAAATAAAGAACTAAATTATTGAAGCTAACTCCCAAACAAAAGACAATTTCAACTTAAAAACATTTGGTTGGTAAGCGAAAATATTTTTTTTTCGATACAAACTCTTTAAGAGACAACTTTAAAATTATGCAAAAACATCTTCAAAATAAATGATTTAATATTATGGTGAAATTTTTTATTCACTGAAAAATACTGCAAATTCACTGGATTATTTGAAATCACCGCTAAATATGTGCCAATAATATGAAAATTAACAAATAAATTCTCACTGCGTATGTTATGGCGCACAGCTGTGCGCTCAACGCATCAACAGCTAAAGCTTACAGTCAGAGCAACAGCAGCATCATCATCATCATAGTCGTGGTCGTGGTCGTCTATGATGAAGGCACTAAAATTGTTTAACAAAATGTGAACCGAATGCCAAACATATGACTGCATACAAGCACATGTGCATATGCAAAAAAGGAAAGAAACCTTCTTAAAGTCGCTTAGGTTGTGGACACATACGAAAGAAAAAAAAAACAAAAAAAACTTTATGCTTTACACTTGAAGCCTTGAAGTCAAGAGTTGAAGTTTAAGTTGAAACTGAAGTACAGATGGCGTTATAATTTATTTGCACTGCATGAATTGGACATTTATTGCTCAAACGTTGTCTGAGTGCTGAGATGATGTTGTTGCCATTTTTATGTTGCGCAAACTTTTTGTTTATTCTCACTTGACTTTTTTAGACCAACTTGCTTGTGGAATACTTTTTGAGTTAGCGATGTATCATATTCTTTGTTAAATTTTAGTGTTTTTGTTTCTAGCATCCTTCAGTCGATGTTATAGTTTAAGTGCGTTTTTTTTTTTGTCCTCAAGCACAGTGTTTTGCAGTTGAACATTTAATTTATTTTTTTGTCGCACTTAAACTTTTAGAATTATTAGACTGAAAATATTTAGATCGAAAATTGTGGTAATGTTTAAAAAAAATCAAAAGTCAAGAGAAGTTAGAATTCAAAAAATTAGAGCACAAAATGTCAAATATTAAACCGAAAATAGATTAGCTGGAAAAAGCCTTAGCCCTAGTGTTGCATCCCCCCAAATAATCGTATCCAAGGTACCTCAGAAACTATTTTTCTGCACAAAAAATAGGAGATTTAAGCAAATTTTTTTTTAAAAATATTTTACTTTGAACTTATGAAAACGTTATATTGAATGATGAAAGCATTAAATTACATGCTATGAGCTGGACTATGAAATATTACTTGAAAGCACACTACTGTCCTATAGAGATAGTTTCTACTGCCCCATGTGTTGCTTGAGTTAAAATCAAATGTTGTTTTTGTTGCTCTTGCCATGAGTAGGTGGACAAATAGACAAGCGTTTTAAGTGTTGCATATACATCCTTTTGCACTTTTTTCTAGGAACATGATTTGTTTATTGCTGGCAAAAATTTTTTTTTCTTGTGTTACAAAAACAAAACTGCAGGGAGTATCCTGGGAATAAATGTAGGCATTCTTTTTTTTTGTGAAAACTTGAAAGTGAAATAAATAAATCAATGCAAGAGACAAGAAAAGAATACTTGATGAAGCTGCTTCATAGCTTAAGTTAGGTATTCACACCTAAAAGTAAATGAATTTAACAACGTAGAATTTGGTCATGTCTGCATTTTTTTTATTGGCGAAATCATTAAAAAATTCTTAAAAATTCCTTTTAAACTTATTTCAGTGAAAACAAAAGACTTAAGCAAGAAGCTTGAAGCCACAATTAATTTATGTATTTCACTTGTAGCAGCAATAAAACTTTAAATTATTCTATTTCCTGTAATCTCACATATATTTTGTTAAATCACAACAGCTTAACATGCTTAATCCCAATGTTTATTAAGAAAATCCCACACTTTTATGAAAATCCTTAACGCTACATTAAAAACAAGAAAATACTTAAAATAATTAAAGCTTTTTTTTCCAAAAAGCAACAATATAAATTACAGCAAATTAACGCAAATAGTTGCAACCAAAATTGTTGCTTTCTAAGCAACTTTTGCACAAATTAGCAAAATGTCACATAAAAATGCAGCCATCTAGCCAGCCAGCCATGTGTGAACAGCATAATATGCGATGTGCCGCAAGTAGATGCCATCATGTGTGCAGACGTGTTGTTAAGAATTCATTAACACTTGCGAATTTTTTTAAAGCAACAAACAGCACAACACATGACTAAGCCATGTGGTGATGAAGACGATGACGACGACAACAACGAGACATTGCGAACGTTTACTGCAACAATTACATTAAAATTGCGCCATTAAAATGTTAATTAAATTGGTGTCAAAGGTTTTCCTCCAAAGTGTTGATGACGATGATGAATGCTTTTTTTTTGGAATAGCTGTATAATTGTACAATTTGCAATAAAATTTTAGCTTTGGAAAAATTAAGCATTGATTCTGTATAAAAAATAAAAAAAAAAAAAAAATATTTGAAAAGAAATTTTACTACAAATGTTGTCTGGTTTAACTCGTGTTTGCTTATCCCACAGCGCCCTCTGAAGGGATATTTTTTAAATCAAAAAATTTTTTTTTATAACTTGCATCTATTTAAAATTCAATTTTTAAAAATTCAAATTTTTAAAACAAAAATTAAATCTAATGATTTTTGCTAAGTTTGTGTCTTAAGTCTTTTGTTTTTATAATTTGCATCCATTTAAAATTCAATTTTCAAAAATTCAAATTTTTTTGAACAAAAACTAAATTTAAAGATTTTTGCTAAGTTTGTGTCTTAAGTCTTTTGTTTTTTCACACAGCACGCAATGAATGTGTGCGCATTTAATAGTGAAAAATTGACTTTTCTTCGCAACAGTTTTTCAACCTACATAGAGTTTGTGCAAAAAAAGTCTTCAAATAACGGTTTATATAAAAAGTAACCATAATAAGCATAAGCAGCGACGTGTAGCAAAAATATTTTTTGGCTTGAGGCATTTGTTTTCTTCTTGTTTTTTTTTTCCAAATATCTATAGAAAATATTGGAAAAAATTTTTAAATTAATAAGTAGAAAAAGCAGCCAAACGCACAAGGTAACAATGTACGCTAAAATGATAACCGATCGCACACGATTCTTGTTGATGGAAAAAATAAAATAAAATAAAAGTTAAGAGGCAACAAAACGACCTCTAAAATACGTGTAACTACAAGAAAGTTTAGTGATTTCTTCTAAGCTTTTTGTTTATTTTTTTTTTTCACATTCTACTTTATCAAGAAGTGCAAGAAATTTCCAAACAACATCAATCGCACTGCGAGACACAATGTTTTGGGGCGACACGCACACAAAGTCAAGCAATGCGGACAATGGGTGAAAAAAATTGAAATCTGTGAAATAAAATTTGTTGTTTTGAATGTAGTGCTCAGAAATATAACACAAAAATAATTCTTTACGCATTTGAAGCCTTAGGCAAAATAAATAAATATAAAGCTGTTTGAACGAATATTTTTCGTAGACAATGTCAATAGAAAACATAGAAACAATCCAGCTAGTTTTTAAACTAAATTCAAAATATTTTCGTTTTCAAGTCTTTTTATTTTTGTATACTTTGTTCCACTGTGCAACGCACGCACACATACCACTCGCATGTACGAAAGCGCGCTTGTTAGCTGCAAAAGGCTAGGCAGCGCGCTGACTAGACGACGAGCTGCGGCGCGCATGCGTGATAAATCTCGTTCGAATTGTTTTTGCTTGGGAATTTTGCAGTTAAATGCGGCAAACAGCCGCAGGATAGAAAACAAAATATTGTAAAAAGGATAAGAAAAAAAAAAATTGAGAAAAAACGCTTGTTAGACGCAAACTTAAATGCTAGAAATTGCAACGCATTGGAATGATGTTTGCAATGCAAGCGACAACAATAACAATAAGAACAACTACATGCAGTAACAGCAGCAATAAGAACAAAACAACGATGATATCGATAGCAGCAATAACCAACTGCCAACCAGCTAACCAACCAACCAACCAACACAAGAAGCAGAGCAACCAGCAGCAATAACAACAGCAATCAGCAGACGAATGTGAAATTGAAGATGAGGAAGGAAGTGAAATCAGTGAAATCTTTGTTACCAACTAAGCAGCAGCAATTTACAAGCAATAATACATGTTGTTGTTGTTGCGCTACTACTTTTTAGCTGTAAGCAACAAGAATCATTGCAAGCGATCATCGATGCCGCCAACAATAGGCATTTGTTGCTGCTGCATTGCCACCAACAGGCAACAGTAATAGTTACAATAGCAAAACAGCTATAGCAACAACAACAACAACAACAACAACAGTAATAACAGCAAAAACAACAACAATAACAACAGCAATATAAATTCAAAGCAAAACGCGACACTCTGCACGATATTCCACACTTTCATGCAGTTGTTGCTTCCTCTATTTTGCTGCATTCGTTTTCTGGCATCAATTGTTGTTTGGCAATTGTTGTTATTGCAATAAAGCATTTGCTGGCTGATTGGTTTTTGTCAACAGCAGCAACAGCAACAGCAACAGCAACAGCAACAGCAACGTAATTGTTCTTCGATGAGCTTTTAATGGCTGCGTGCTTAAGTTTATTGGTTGCTCTTCAATTGCAATTTAATGGAAAATGCTTTTTTTTTTTGAAAAAATTTTGTAATTTTCTTTAAGGTTACAAGTGAAAGTTATGGTGTATGATGCGCAACTTCTCGAAAAACCGTTTCATTTTTTCAAAAAAGAGAAGCGGCGTTGTAAAGGAACATCATTCACGCAATGCACCAACTGACGTTACTTTAACCCTGGAAGGATAAGCATTAAGTACGTTACGGCTAATCTTCGTCGAATCGACAAAGTCCTTCCACAAACCTTATTTATGCAATATTCAAGTCAACTCTGAATAAATTGTATACTCAATCCAATACTTTGATTTTACTTGAACCAAATTAAAATGCCAATTTAGGTGTAGTTTCGATTTATCTATTTTAAATTAAATAAATGCAGCCTCATGTTTTTTGTGATGCAAATGTAGCATCATATAACAAAAAGATCAGAAATAACAAATTAACTTAAAAAATATATTAAAAAATTGACAAAACATAAAAGCCCATATTCCGAGCAGCTTAAATAACGAAAAAAATGCTTTTATTTAACTTATTTTGAACAAGAGGCACACAGCTCTATTTGGTGCTCATATATGCTCTGATTACATATAGCTATGTACTTATAAACGCCATACATAAAAAGGCCGTGAAATATGCCATCGATTTGTTTTGCGAGTGCATTACATTACGCTGCACATCTGGCCAAATGTATTGACCACAGCTTTTGTGCCATTATAAAATTCTACCATGCAATGTTCTTTAGTGCTGTTATTTATGACACTTTCTTCATTACAAGAAAATCGAAGATAAGCCATTTTATTTGGTTTCGGCTGGTTGGAAAGTAATGTGAATTTGTTGTCATAACAAAACATTGAGGTATCACATTTTCGTCCTTTGATATTACCCAATTCCTCAGGGACTTATTTTTTGTTAGAGCGCAAGGTACTTACAATTGTGAGTTTGTAAGGCTCGCGGAAAAGCGATTTAGCAAGAAAAACTTCAAATTATACATCAAAATTAAAACTGAAAAAAAAAACACTCTAAATAAAATATGATTTATAATCTCAACTGATTTCGAAAGTCACACAAAAGATAAGCTTCGTTGCTTCGACGAGCACGACTATAAAGAAAGTACATTAACATGTTTCACTCAGCCCAACTGAGTCGATCGACTAATTCTATGTGAGCTTAAAGAGCTTAAAAAGTGCAACATGTGAGAAAAAAGAATTGAAGAAAGCGACATGTATTCGTCGATTTAACGAAGGTTGTCCATCCAGGGTTAAGAAAATTTGTTCCGACGTTTTGAAATTTCACTACAACAGTAAAAAATCAAAGTACATGTCGCATGCAATCTGCGTTCTGTTAGTTGTCATCAAATGATCGTAGAAGTAAGTGCTTCATTTCGTCAAAACCCATCTCTATTGATTCGCAAGCAAACTTAAGATCTACCATCAAAAAATCATCTCTGCAGTTAATTTTGAAGAGAAACTTTCATCTCAAAGCCTATAAAAAGTTTAGTTAGTTCAAGAACTGCCTACGCTAACTGATTAAATTTTAAAAATATTAGAGTGTTTCAGCGAATTTGAATACTTTTTCTCTAGCGGCGAAGTCAACTTCCATCGCTGCTACTGCACAGAAGTGAATACTAAACAACTACAGTTTCTTATCTAAATCTAAAACTTTAATAATGAAACTTCATACGTGCCTAGTTTCCAATTACAGCATCTCCATTAAATTTCACCTCTTAATATTTTATGATTATTGCATTCTTCACAGTCACTAAACGAAAGACTTAAGCAACAAACTTGCAATTGCTAGTATCAACTAAGGTATTGACTTTTAACAGAAATTTTTTTAATTTCTTCATTAATTTATCTCAAATTTTATAAAAATCTCAGTAATAATTTCAAGTTGACAAATGAGCAAAAGGCAATAATAACACAGGCCGACAAAAATTATACGCAGAATTGCTCCATCACGTCAGGTTTTTGAGATATCCTAACCTAAAAGTGCCAAAAACATCGTTTTTGCCCATTTTTGAGGTTATGTAGCACCGTGAATTTTCTTTTTTTCAAAAAACTATATGTGTGATCTTAAAGAACTGTTCTTCTTCTTTCCAATGTCGTTGAGTTTTCTGAAATATCTTTCTTTTTTGCCGATCTATCGCATTTTGAAATTTTCATATTTGTGATTTTGGATATACCTGCAAGCTCATTAGGAACATTTGTATGTCAAAAAATTTGAAAATTTCAAAATGCGATAACTGGACGATAAAGAAAGATATTTCAGAAAACTCAAGGGCATTTCAAAGAAGAAGAACTGTAGTTTAAGATCCTATACATAGTTTTTTGAAAAATAGAAAATTCACGGTGCTACATAACCTCAAAAATGGTCAAAAACGATGTTTTTGGCACTTTTAGGCTAGGATATCTCAAAAACCTGACGTGATGGAGCAATTCTGCGACCAGATTCGGAATCAGCGCATCGAAAACCTACGGAAATATATAGTCAGGTTTCTGGGTCTGAATGTTGGTTAAATTTTGTCGGTCTGTGTAATTATATTGCATTTTGGTTACTCTCCGTTTCATATTTCCACCATTTTTTAAATGTAAAAAGCCATTGCTGTTACAGCTACTGCATGTATTTATTGTTGTTGTTGTTGTTTTTGCTGTGGCTGCACTAACTCTGCCACTAAATGGTGATTTTCTTGTGCGCGTATGCAAGAAGTGTCGTACTCATCATCACGTGACGCATTAATAATACCAGTGTATTTTTAAATATGTTGAGTTGTCTTTTTTTGTTGTTGCTGTCGGTGGGTTGGGCTTCATTGTAATTAGCTGTGAGAGCAGCACAAAACAACAAAAACAACAACAGAAAACAAAATGCGTTCATGCATCTCAAGTGGGTTCGGCTTTGTTTTGTGTGTGTGTGTGTGTGTTGTTTTTGATTTTGACAGAGAAGGTGAGTTGCAAGAACTTGGAGGCAGGAAGCTTTTTCGGTATGAGATTTATAAAAACTTGAAAAAAAAATTTTTTTTTTTTGTTTTGGGAAGCTAATTAAAAAAAAATTTTAATTTTGTTTTAATGAGAAATGTTTTTTTTTTGTTTTACTTTGTAAAAGTTTTGGGTGTAAAAATGCTTGACATGACGTGAAATTAATTTTGAAGTTTTGGTTTTTTTTTTTGTTTTTACATTGAAAAAAGTCTTACTTGATAATGTGCTATGAAATAGAAAGAAGTTTTTGCGGATTTCTTATATTTTATTGCCGCAATAAAAGGTAAGAGGTTTTTTCCCGAGAGAATTTTTTTTCTTACTTTCAGTGAAACTACACATTGAACATCTCGACACAACTTTTTCGGTACAAAAAAGCAATGCCGAAATGTTCAATTAACTCAAAAGACTTTTCAAATATTCACCCAAAAGCAAGTGAAAAAATACTAAAGGAAACAAGCTTGGTCAGCCAAAATATTCATGTACAGCAAAAATAAGAACATTTTTAGCATCAACTTATAACATTTAGAAAAAACATTCCCTCATGCAATTGATATTTTATTTATTGTTCTTTTTGAAAAGATTTATTAACAGAATTATTGTAAAATCAATTGGTAGCGCATTTTAAAATGTTAATGTGCAATTTATGCTGCTACCAACAACAGCTGCTGCATGTGAATTATTGCAAAATGCAGCATGCGAATGGCAACATATGCGGCGCTGGCATAATACAATACATTAAAATGTTTATGAAACTATTTGATGAAAATCAAATAGATATATTGCCAACATTAAAAATGTGTTAAAATATGCAATAAAAAAAAAAAAAAATAAATTCAATGGCGGCAAATATCAAAGTTACAGCATAAAATTATGAATGCAACTGTTAGCAAATCGTTGAATAATGTTTTTAATGCGGCCTGAACTTATGTGGAAAAAATCTAAGAAATATTTAAAGAAAAAAATCAAGTTTATGCATTTTATTTAATTTATGAAGTTGCGTTGCGCCAATGATTTTTTTTTATTCATTTAATTCTGCATATTCTTTACGAAATTGAAAATATTGCGCAAGCAACAGCAGCAGCAGCAGCAATAATAGCTGTCATTGCAAATTTAGTACTACCACATTTATTTAATATTTGCAATTGCCAGATTTTTTTTTGCATATACCATATATGCAAAATTCTTGATGGATTTATGAGGGTTAGTTCAATTGTTTTAGCAGTATGTTGTTGGTAGTCGGGCTTGGTGTGAATTGTTTGGTTTGGCAAGAGAAGCGTGAAAAATTGCTGGCCCAAATGTCAGTGTTGGCGGGTATGCTGTGAAATATGTTATAAAGATCAAATGTGCTGTTAGAAAGAACTGTACTTCATAATATGCTTGAAGTAAGAACAATTTTTGTAGATAAAAGAAGGTAGTCAATTTTTATGATTTTATGTGCCATTAACGAAATATTGCATGTAAAGAAAGCTAAAAACAAAATTTCCATCAAAGAGCTTGTTGCTTGTTGCTTTTGTTTTTTTTTTTTTTTTTTGAAAAATTGCAATCAAGCAAAGTAAACTATTTAGGTAGCCTCAGTTTTCGAGTTTTGCAACAGTAGCAAAATAAATAATTTTTTTTTTACAAAAAGAAGCTCTTCATTTGAGTTAAACAGAACATGATTTATGTCCAATAACTCAAGGCAGTTTAAAATATTTACATTAGCTAATATCCGGCGTGTAAGCAGCAAGTAATTTTTAGGAGTAGCTTAAGTAGGCAACAACAACAAAGGCAACGCAACGAACGAAACAAATGGTGTGGAAAGGTATTGAGTGAACTTTTTTAGTGTTACAAATTTTGTAACGTAAGACATTTCAAGCCAGACGTATATTTTCCATGCGAATTATATGTAATGCTGACTAAGCCATTTTAACGTTCTAGACAGTAGTTAAATTTCAAACACTTATAGTACTGTAAATAGGCACAAGAAAACGAAACAATATAAATGAAGTAATAAAAAAACACAAGAGTAGTGATATTTTTAGCATTCACCACTATTGAGTTATAGTTTGTATGTGGGATGCTAATAAAAAAGAAATGAGTATGAGTAGTACTAGTATTGAAAAAAATCAGTATGAGTAGTACTTGTAGGGGGGAAAAAAATTAGCAGTACATGTAACACAAGAGTAGTGATATTTTTAGCATTTACCACTCTTGAGTTATAGTAGGAATATGCACAAACAAAGTTTGTACGTGGGATGCTACTAAATAACAAATGAGTAGTACTAATATTGAAAATAAATCAGTATGAGTAGTATTTGTAGGGGAAAAATAATAAGCAGTACATGTGCTGATGCTAGCACTCTAATACTTTGTAAACTACTCTTGAAAAAAACAAAGACAGCTACGGAACTTTTATTGCATATTTTCGGATCATTTTTTGAACTACAAATTTCTATTCGAAAATGATGTTGCCAAAAAGTTTTCTGTACAGCTTAGATATTTTGTTCCAATATTGAACATTATAATCGCAAACAAAAAAAAATTACTGCGGAGTACGTAAGCTATGAAATTGAAAATTTCTGCAGCAAAAACTGTGGCATCGTTTAAAGTCTTAAATTTGGTTTTCTATTTTTGTATTTTTCATGCTATTCCAAAACAGCTGACTTTGGTAGCATGCTGCGCACACTAAGCGTACGTTGGTGGCACAGTAGTGAGATTTGCGCTATGTGATGCTACTGGCATTAGATAGCGTCACACATACGGGAGGGTTACCATTGCTACTGTTTCTACTGCTACAATTGGCGTACAATTGGCGCTTAAATACACGGATGCTACTAAATAGCTAAGTATCTTCTTAAACAGAAATTTATCAAGCCAAATATTATAAATCAGGGACTGTAAATAATCGTTGTATTCAATAATTGAGATCAAAAAACCACAATGAAAGAATTTTGATGAAAAACGTAAATGTATGACATGATTTTTAATTTTGTGATTCTTATTTTAAAAACCAAAAATAATTGTTATTTTGTATTTTTATTTTTTTCGATCATAAATAATCGTTATTTTGTATTTGTATTTTTTTTTTTGATCAAAATGAATCGTTATTTTGTATTTGTTTTTTTTCGATCAAAAATAATCGTTATTTTGTATTTCTAGTTTTTTTAGATCCAAAACAATCGTAACTATGGATTATTGTAATTTTAAATCATTAGAGTGACCAAAAAAAAACAACTTTTTGATTTTTATTTTGCTTATATGAAAAATAGTTAGTGTTTTGTAAAAAAATAAAGCCCTGAAAATTTCATTAAAAAATATTAATATTTAGAGGTCTAGTGTCCGATTTCTGAATTAAATTCATTATTTTTATTTGCTAGTGATTATAACTCTTTTCAAAAGACATGAGATACAGGCTATTGGCATTGATTCCTATATTTTCAGGTCTATTGAGCACGATGGGTATCTTGGTAGCATCGAAAAACTCCCAGAAAAACAACCCAAATTTTGGTTTAAGTCAGATTAACTCAAGGGATAAATTTTTTTTTCTTGAGGTCCGAAAACAGACAAAGAAATTCTGAATAGTCCCGATATTCCAGTATTTTTTATCAAAACACCACAGAAATAGAAAAATGAAAAACCCTCGCAAAAAGGCCAAAATTCAAGCTTAAATGAGGTAAATTCGGGTAATACATTTTTAAGGATAGTTTTCCAAAGTAATTTTTTTGCCTTGAATCCGAATTCGGCCCCAAAATCGACCCATCTTATCATAGCTCGGAAATATTTGAGGTTTTTTATCTACTTTCCAGGACATGTAGAGGATTCAAAAAAATTTGTTCAGCTTAATTTTAATAAAATCATCATTTAATACCATTCTTCTCCTTAAAAATAAACTTTTAAATGGTCATCTATGATGTTTCCTCGCAAAGAAATGTGTCAATAATTGCCAAATTTTATCAAAAAAATCGAACGATATCGAATAATATTGAAAAAATCAAAAATAGCTAAGACTATCGAAAAACACCGAAAAAGTCGAAACTTATGCAAAATTATTAAAAAAAAATTAAACTTATCGAAAAATTTTTAATAATCGCAAATTATCGAAAAAACCAAAGAAACCAAATGCGTTCAAAATATATCGATATAAGTTAAAAGTTATTAAAAAATCGATAAAAATTGAAAACGAATATTATCCCAAAATAACAAATAATTTTGATCCAAAATTAAAAAAAATCTGCAATCAAAATTATTTTTGATCAAAATATTTGGACCGAAAAAAATAAAATACAAATCCATTTGTAACGATTATTCAGTGCTTTTATCATAAAATTCATAATTATGATTATAATCGTTAAGTTTCCTGTTTTCAACTTTATGACGCTTAATTAGTAGTTGCTTTTTTTATATAAACATGCAATAACCACTGAGCTATAAAAATATTTGCAGTGTCATGAAAGCCAATTAGCATAAAAAGGATGTTTTAAGAATTTTTTTAAGGAACATCAAATATTTTTATGACACAATTATTAAAAGATGGTATTTTTATGCGACACAGCATAAGCTTCATCATTAAAATGTTCACATTGAGAATGTGGTCAAATTTCTCTTTTATTAAAATTCTTTTAAAACTCAGTTGCTTTTTAGATAAGTTCCTGCACTTTACTAGGTGCATGTAAATGTGAGCTTAATGGCAAAACTTCTAAAACATATTTATGGTCATAATCTAAGATAATGTCTATGTATGGATTTTTGCGAGCAAATTCATCTTATTGCTGCGCTTCACAAGAACTCACATAAAGTTTTAACAAGCGTAGAAGGAATAAAAAATATTTATGCAAAAAAAAAAAAAAATGAAAATCACATACTTTACAACTGAAACTAGCACACATATCGTATGTCAAGAAGTGTAGCATATGATAATAGAAAATATGCAGCAACCGCAGGGAAATGCTCAAGCAGTAAATGTTCAATATTGCTACACAATGCATTTTTATGCGTACTGCACATTCTTTTATTTTAGTTTCTTTCATTCTAATTTAAAAAAAAAAATAAATAAAATGTAATCGAACCATATGAGGAAAAGGTATGTTGCCTTACAGCATTTAGAGCGTAAATTTTTGAGAACTAAAGCTGTACATGAGGCATGAGGCATGAGGCATTAGCAATTTATGTCGAAAACTTTTTTTTGCACTCAATAATTTTTACTGATCTTTTTTGAAGTGCGAAATTCAAAGACCTCCAATACTCTACTTCTTTTTTTCTGGACATACACATTTCCAATCTCATTATTTCACACAATTTTCTGCAATGCCATGTGTGGCCATTTTAATGTTATGTTGAATTTTAAGACGCACGTGCAACAATGAGTTACCGAATGACCGCATTCATTGATTTCCAAATTCTATAAGCAGCAATACAACAATTTTTGCAATGCGTAGTTGTGATGTTGTTTTGCAATTATTTTATATAAATTTTTTTTTTTAACTTATAAAGTTATTTTCACGATTTTTCAAGCTTTTCATAAAAATACCATGAATGTTGCTAGACGATAATCTTAATGATGTTTAAAACTCATTTTCTAATTTCATCGATTGAAACCGAAAATTTTTTTTTTTTTTGTTGAAGATAAAACAATTTTACTTGAAACAGATATTAAAATGCAAATAAAAATAAATTTTACTTAATATTTTTTTTTTTTTTACTTCAAAATCATCTATCACTGTTTGTATAGGATCTAAAGTAAGTTCTACTTATCATGTGAACCAATACGCTCCCCCCAGCTGTTCGTTGAAGTGACTAACAAACAAACTACTACCCAACCAACTTAACTTATTGTTACCGCACAGCATACAGACAAGCCAAAGATGATCGTGTTTTCGTGGACGCTTCTCATTAGAATGACGGAAATATTTTGAATAGCAAAATCTGAGACTTGAGACTTTTCTCGGTCGGTCGCCAACGTTTGGCGTCGTTTACTATTTGAATTCGATCTGACCGGCACGAAATGCCCAATAGAAAAGAAAGAATCCAAAAAAAAAAAAAAAAAAACGTAATGCAAAGAAGTTTTCGTTGTATTTCAAGCACAAGGTATAGAGCGCGCGCCTTACTGTGCCCAGCTAGGCGCTGTGCTATGCTGAACGCTGCAGGCAGCAAAATGAAACTAAATTAAAATTTATGGTTTGCAGCATTTTGCGTTTTTGTGTGATGAGCTGTGCGCGATATGTTTAATATGTTCGACTACAACTATTTATCGTATATATATATATATATAAAAAAGACAATGAAGTACAGTGAATGAAGTATATGAAAATTAATGGACAGAACATAAGTATTGTAAAGTTTATCTCATGCTAAGAATGAGAACTACATAAAAAAAAAATTTGTGGACAGCAATTTTAGCAACAAAAAACTTAACACAACGACAGAAATCAACTCTTTCGAAATCAACATCGATATTTTTTCTAATAGCCTAAAAGTATGCAACATAAATATTTTAAATTTTCATACAACAATTTTTAACAGCTAGTGACAATTTTATGTGTTTTGTATTGCATACCTTTAGGCTCTATTTTAATGCTATGTTTAACTTTTATTTATTTATGAAAACTGAAACTCTTTTAAAATATGTCCTCTTTCGAATCACTGTTTCAGTTAATGCATCTACATTTTCAGCTTCCTTCTTCCGTGCGAATAAATGTATGAACTCTATGAGGACATGTACTTTAATGTTGTTGCTGTTATTGTTATTTGTGTGCTACACACTTAAGTGCATGTTGCACAAAATGTTACAACAACAACAACAACAACAACAACAGCTTGCAATATATGCTGCTTGTTTGTTAGCTTAAATATGCCGCAGGCGGAAGAAATCTAATACCAAAATGCTTTCTTTCAACCAACCAACCATGAGTTGACAGAAAAATTTTGCGCTTTGCGAAAAAAGAAGGTCGTCATTTGATGAAAATACTTTGATATCTCTCATGTGAAAAGTGCAAAAAAAATTCTTCAAGTCCAATGTAAGTGATTAGTGAAAAAGAAAAAGAGAGAGAGAGAGAAAGAGAGCAAGCAGCAGCAGCAAATGTTGCAGCGTTGATGAATTTACGATTGCGATTTGTAGCGTTCAGCAGCCGCAGCACATTTTCAAGATGTTACATCGACCACTGCTGCTGCTGACATTTGAGTAAATTGCTGTGATTTATTAGCTTTGTGACACAGTTTCACAGTTTCCAACAGTCCACGCTGTCAAATCAACTGACTTGCAGTTGTTGTTGAAAACGAAAAAAAAAAAAATTAACTGACTGTCAAAAATTACAGTTAAGCTGTTCGAGTGCAGATTTCCAATTTGATACTTTTTTAATAGAAATTTGTTGAGGCAGAGCAACATTAGCAATAACAGCAGCAGCAGCAATTGTTGTAAAATCACTTTGTTGTGGTATATCAGCGCTGATAAAGATGGTCATTTACAACTACTGGTTGTACTTAGCGGGCGAAATTTCATTAAATACTTAAATTAAAATGAATTTTTAAGTTTTCTCTGTCATGCCCGAAACCCTTCTTGTGTGATTTTCCTGTTGATTGATTGGTATAATAAACTTTTTTTGGTAAATGTGGCGAAAACAATTAGAAAGGCAAGTGTGTATTTGACATTCTCATGAGACATTGTTTCAGTATAAATTGTAGCATCTATATATCAGAGCTTAACCTGATCGCGGAACAGAAATATAGATATATCATTTTTGTGTTGAGAAATCCTAGAAGAACGCTCTTTTAGATCTGCGTTATTTGTATAAACTTTAAAATGTCACTTGACTTATTAGAAAATATCTTGAGATTTTTTTTCATACAGAAAGGAGATTTTTTAAAAATGTCATGAGATTTTTTTAAAAATGTCATGAGATTTTTTATAAAATATCAAGAAATTATATGTACATAAAAAATAAAATTATATGGTTCTTACTGCAAAATGCCTCGAACAATTTAAAAAAATCTGATAAAACTCATAGTTAGCTTAAAAATGTGTAATCACTTAGAAACCCTCATGACATTTTGATGTCATCTAGAAATAGAGACAAAGGCCGAAGGTGTATTAATAAGGCTACATTAAACCTTTTGCTAATATATTTACGACATGTTTTTCTCTGCTATGCATTGTAACCTTTCTAATATGTTTTTTTTTATTAATTGTTTCAGGTTCTCCGCCACTAACTGGCACCGGTATTGTACGTGTCATCGTCCAAGACATGAATGATCACAGTCCGGAGTTTGCGCGACAAACCTATCATGCTAGCGTGCAGGAAAATCTTAAAGTCGGCACCAAAGTACTACAACCCGTGGCCAGAGACAAAGATACTGGACTCAATGCCAAAATACGCTTTACTCTTTTAGGAGAAGGTATGGAAAAATTTCATGTACAACAAGACACCGGAGAGATAACAACTGCCACAGTGTTAGACCGCGAAGAAGCAGCGATATACTACTTGACGCTTATGGCGCAAGATAGCTCTGCAACAGAGCCACGTGCATCAGCAGTGAACTTAACCATAAGTGTACTGGATGTCAATGATAATACGCCAACTTTTGAGAGCAACAGCTATAATGTCAACGTACCAGATCGCATACATACGGGAGAGTTCGTTTTTGGTGCGCGAGCTACTGATCAAGATGATGGCGCTAATGCTCTCATAACATATGCAATCACGGGCAAAGATGTAGATAAGTTTGTGATCAATGAACGTACAGGTGTCGTCAAGACAAGAGGTGATTTGGCACCACAGCACAAAGATAAAATCGATATGGTCTATAGCGTTATGGTACATGCCACCGATCATGGTGCGGAGCCAAAAACTTCAGCTGCTGAGCTAACAGTGCTGCTGCGTCCAACGCAATTGTTTCCTAACTTCTCTTATATGGCTAATACGCAGTTCATGTTGTCTGAAGATGTACATGAAGGTAAGGTTATTACAAAGATACTGGCGACTTCTCCGAAGAAAGGCGCTGCTGGTAACATACGCTTTGCTATTGCTGGTGGCAATATCGGTGAGGCAATACGCATTGATCCAGGTACTGGTGTCGTGACGATTGGCGAAGATGGACTAGACTATGAAATGGCGCACCAGTATGAAATTTGGATTGAGGCGGCGGATTCCGATAGACCAAGCTTGAGAAGTGTGATGTTGCTGACTATCAATGTGACCGATGCTAACGATAATGCACCTGTAATGGAAAAGCTCATATATAATGCAGAAATTATGGAAGAAGAGACACCACCGCAATTTATTGTCAAAGTGAAGGCCAGTGATCGTGATTCTGGTGATAATGGTGAAGTCACATATCGGCTAGTTAATGACTATGAAAGCACTTTTGAAATAGATGCTGATTCGGGTGAGATTTATACTACGATGCGCTTGGACCGCGAGGAAACAAGTTCATACGAGCTGGCGGTGGAGGCAGTGGATCAGGGCATGCCACAGTTAACGGGCTCAGCGAGTGTGTTCATACAGCTGTTGGACAAAAATGATAATCCACCACGTTTTACGCGTCTCTTCTCTGTTAATGTCACTGAAAACGCAGAAATAGGCAGCTTTGTCATAAAAGTAACTTCTTCAGACTTGGATGTGGATGCAAATGCTAATGCCACCTATATTTTTACTGAAAACCCTGGAGAGAAATTTAAAATTGATGCCATTAGCGGTAATGTGACCGTTGCGGCACATTTGGATCGTGAACAGCAGGATGAATATCTGTTGAAAGTTGTGGTCTTTGATGGCGCTTGGCGTTCGGAGACTCCAATTACTATAACCATACAAGATCAGAATGACAATGCACCGGAATTTGAGCATAGCTTTTATAGTTTCAACTTTCCGGAACTACAACGTGCTGTGGCATTTGTAGGACAAGTGATAGCCACCGATCGCGATAAGCAGGGTCCGAATTCGGTAATTTCGTACTCGCTACAACAGCCTTCGGATCTTTTTACAATTGACCCGGCAACTGGCGAATTGTTTAGCAAGCGCACCATCAAATACAAGCACTCGCAACATGAAACCTCACCGGAGAATATGTACTCATTGACTGTGCTCGCCACAGACAATGGCAAACCACCTATGTACTCCGAATGCTTGGTCAACATTAACGTTGTCGATGCTAACAATAACCCACCAAAGTTCGTGCAAGCCACCTATCTCTCGCCTATGCCCGAACATGCTAAGGTAGGACAACGCATTGTACGTGTTCATGCAGTGGATGAACTGGATGATGGCGTAAATGCTGAAATCGACTATACGCTCGTTGGAGGCAATGCCACTGGCTATTTTACACTGAACAAACACGATGGCTGGATTTCGTTAGCAAAAACGTTGGCAGTGCCGCTCAATAGCGTCTATGTTGTTGGCGTCAAGGCAACCGATCGTGGAGTACCACCACAAACTGATGAGACCAAAGTGACTATTGTTGTTACCGGTGATAATCGCTTTGAACCAGAGTTTACAGCCCTAAGCTATCAGGTCATTGTGCCTGAAAATGAGCCAATTGGTTCGACCATACTGACAGTGAGTGCCAACGATAGAGATGTTGGGCCTAATGGCATGATTCGTTACTCTATCTCAGGTGGTAATGAACGTAAGGAGTTTGCGGTAAATGCGATTTCGGGTGCCGTGACTATTTTGCAGCCACTAGACTACGACACAATACAAGAGTACCATCTCAACATTACCGCAGAAGACTTAGGCTTCAAACCACGCCTGGCAGTAGCGATGCTTACGGTGATACTCACCGATATTAATGATAATCCACCGCAATTCAACCAAACTGAATATCATGCTTTTTTCGCTGAAAACACACCACCGAATTCCTTTGTTTACAAGTTGCATGCCATTGACAAGGATTCGCCGAAAAATGCTATCATACGTTATTCCATCACCGGGAGCACTGGTAAGAGCTACTTCAAAATCAACGCTAATACTGGTATCATAAACTCAACGACCAGCTTTGACTACGAAGAACGTAAAGACTACAAGCTACAAGTGATGGCTGCGAATCCAGACTCTAGTATGCAAAGTACAGCTATGGTGATTGTGCACATTACTGGCGTCAATGAATACTATCCGCAGTTTGTGCAACCAGTCTTCCACTTCGATGTCTCCGAATCATCTGAGGTCGGCACTGTGGTGGGCTCTATACAAGCTACTGATAAAGATGCCGGCGAAGATGGCAAAGTTTATTATCTACTGGTTGGTTCAAGCAATGATAAAGGGTTTTCTATCAATACCATCACCGGGGTTATTTTCGTGTCGCGTCATCTCGATCGTGAGACTCAAAGCCGCGTTGTGCTGACAGTGCTGGCGAAAAATTTTGGTGGCATACGTGGTAACGACACAGATGAGGCACAAGTTATTATTTCCATACAAGATGGCAACGATCCACCGGAATTTTTGAAGCCCAAGTATACCGCAAGCATTTCGGAGGCTGCCGCAGTGGGCACAAAGGTATTGAGCGTCAAGGCTGTAGATAAGGATGTGCGTCCACAAAATAATCAATTTAGCTATTCCATCATTAATGGCAATATAAATCAAGCCTTCAAAGTGGATCCACAAACTGGAGAAATAGAAACGTCAAAGCTCTTAGATCGTGAAAAGATTGCCACATATGATTTGATTTTAGGCGCCATTGATACTGGCTTGCCACCGCAAACGGGCACGGCAACAGTGCAAATCGTGCTGCAAGATGTTAACGATAATGGTCCTATATTTGAAGCGAATGGTCTTATTGGTTACATATCAGAAAATGAACCTGCAGGAACCTCGATAATGACGCTTGCCGCCAGTGATCCAGACTTGCCGCCTAATGGTGGGCCCTTCACCTATCAACTGATTGGTGGCAAGCTTAAGTCTGCAATAACTGTGGACAAACATTCGGGTCTTGTGAAGTCTACGCGAAGTTTTGATCGTGAGTTGACACCCACCTTAGAGGCTATCATTGAGGTGGAAGACAACGGCAAGCCCAAACAGCGAGCGCAACATACGCTGACTATCAATGTGCTCGATCAGAATGACAGTCCATCTGCACCGCGTATGGTGCACGTGCTGCTTACTATCTTCAATGGTGAAGTGCCAATTGGGAAGATTGCTGATGTACATCCAAATGATGCTGACATCAGCGGCGACTATAGCTGCCGAATTGTACCTAATGCGCAATCGAGTCCATTGGGTATCTTTCTAATACCACGTGCTTGTGATTTGCATGCGACTCCAAAAACTACCATAAATGGTTATTCCTACACGGTCTCAGGTAATGACGGCAAGCATGGCGATGTTATCTCAACAGTCACCATTGGCTTTCAGAGTTTTGACAATACCACAGTAGACAACTCAGTCAATGTGCTGGTATGGAATATGACGGCTACAACATTTTTATCACAATACTACCGCAAGCTGGTAGATGCCCTCAAAGCACTGTCCGAAAATGGTGATGAGCTTTTGCTTTACAACATTCGCAACTCAGGTTTTAATCAGTCTGCGGTAGAGCTCACTTTGGCCTATAAAACTAACGAATTCACTTACCGCTCGCAACGTTACATACAGGAACGCTTATCTAAGAAACGTGAACATATCGAACAGCTCTTGCAACGTGCAGATGGCATCATTATTGGTTACTCACCCTGCATTCACAGCAAAAATGGTGGCTGCGAAAATGGAGGTGTTTGCAACGCTGAATTACATATACATAGCACCAGTGAACTGCAAATTGTCGACAGTCAAACACTAATTTTTACTTCGCCACGCATAACCTACGACTACAGTTGCAAATGTCCGGATGGTTTTACGGGCCAACAATGCGATAAACGTCAGGATCCTTGTACACCTAATCCATGCAAAGAAAATGCCCAATGTCGTCGCATCGGCTACGACTTCCAGTGTAGCTGTCCTGCCCACAAGGAGGGTAAGCTTTGTCAGCTTGAACGTGGTGACGCTTGCTCTGGTAATCCTTGCAATAATGGAGGTTCTTGCCGTCAGAGTCCTGATGGTGCTACCTTTTTCTGTCTTTGTCGTCCTGGGTATCGTGGCAATCAATGTGAACATGTTGCAGATTCTTGTCGTCCCAACCCATGTCTATATGATGGCGTCTGTGTCAGCTTGAAACCTGGTTACAAGTGTAGCTGCGTCAATGGTCGCTATGGGCGTCATTGTGAACGCGCTACTTATGGCTTTCAGGAACTTTCTTTCATGGCATTTCCGGCTTTGGATGCTGCTACCAATGATATTGCAATTATTTTTGCAACAACAAAGGCTGATGGTCTTTTACTCTATAATTATGGAATACAAACGGGTGGACGTTCTGATTTTGTGGCGATTGAAGTAGTAAAAGGCAAAGCGTTCTTTTCTTTTGGTGGTGCTAGAACTGCGATTACAACAGTTGTGGTGGGGGCAAATAGTCGTGCTACTCTAGCCGATGGTAAATGGCATAAGGTGACTGCAACCCGCAATGGACGCGTGATGTCGCTAAGTGTTGCCAAATGCACCGAAAACGGCGATGTTTGTGAGGAATGCCGCCCAGGCGATATCAGCTGCTATGCAGACGATGTGGGACCAATAGGGTAAGTGTTAATGTACTCCAAAGAAACAAACAATTCCTTAATTTCAATTTTCTCTTGCAGCACCTTGAATTTTAACAAGCAACCCTTACTCATTGGTGGCTTATCTTCTGCGGATCCTGTGCTGGAACGCCCTGGACAGTTGCATAGCGATGATCTTGTGGGCTGCGTGCATAGCGTTTCTATTAATGGACGTTCACTGAATATGAGTAGCCCGTTAAAACAACGTGGCGTGCTACCCACCTGTAACCGCAACTCCAACGGTGGTCCATGTCAACAAAGCTTACCCACGGATCCGGGACTATCACTTTGTGGTGCTTTTGGAACTTGTATGGATCGTTGGCACACCGCTATGTGTCAGTGCGGCAGTGGGTTGCTCTCACCAGATTGCTATAGCTCACTTGAGCCCATTACCATCACGGAAGGTGGTTTCATTGAATTCCAAATATCTGAGAAGCATCGACGCATGCAACTACTTGACAATCTCTACGCTGGCAATACTGTCTGGTCATACGATGTCGCACGTCGCCGGCGATTTACGCTGGCTACAGACAACATTACGTCGCTGGCACAAATAGGCGAACCACCAAAGTCACTGAGTTTGCTTTTCCGCACAGGCAAAGAAGGAGGTCTCATTTTATATGCGGCAACAAATAAACATTTTACTGCCGTAGCACTGCGTGCTGGCAAAATTGTCTATTACTCCAAACAAGGGACAGCAACGGTGAACATGACAATAGAGCAAACAGCGATGTTGAATGATGGCAAATGGCACAACATTACGCTGCATGCTTCTCTGCGCGTGTTACGTCTGCTGTTGGATCATCAACGTGTAGGCGAAGAGCTGGATGCTGCTGGAGTGCACGACTTTTTGGATCCCTATCTTACAGTGCTGTCGGTGGGCGGCGTACGCCGCGAATATATGCCACAAGACAATAATACGCCTACTTCGCCCATATATGAAGGCTGCATTGCCAATTTTACGATAAACCACGAAATTCAACCCTTCAATGGTTCCGGTTCAGTCTTTAGCGAGGTGCTGACACGAGGCAAAGTCTTCCCAGGCTGCAATGGTGAGCTTGGTATTGGCGCTGCACAAGTAGCAGATCCACTCAGCATTGGCATCACACTTGTTATCGTATTCTTTGTAATACTCTTGGTAGCAATACTTGGCTCCTACGTCATCTATCGTTTTCGCGGCAAACAAGAGAAAATGGGCGGGTTGAGCTGTGGTGTGCCTGGTTTTCAGATTAAACAAAGTAGTGCCGCCACCATGCTTGGCGGTTCAGGCATGAGTGCCAACCAGGCTGATCATGTACTGACACGAGGTGGCGTACACGCCAACGATACACAAGTGGGCTATCACAACGACAATGGTGATCTAATACGTGGGGTTGGTGGACATCACTTAGTAGGCCCCGAACTGATTTCAAAGAAATATAAAGAACGTGAAATCGGTCCCGGTGGTGAACATCAACAGCAACGTCCACAACGTCCCGACATCATCGAGCGTGAGGTTGTCAGCAAGAATTCACCGCTACGTGATGAGCATCATCCACCCATACCACCACCCAATCAAGCGCATCATCCACATGATCATCCCAGCTCCGTTGATTTGGGCTCTGAGTATGTAGAGCACTACGATTTGGAAAATGCCAGTTCCATTGCACCGTCAGACATAGATATAGTCTATCATTACAAGGGGTACCGTGAAGCTGGTGGCGCACGCAAGTACAAGGCCACGGCACCGCCAATGGCTGCATCCTACACACATCACAAACATCAATCAGCTGCGGCGCAACAACAACATCGGCATTCGCCGCGAGGTCATGGTGTCGGTGTTGGTGGCCCATTTGTGCCGCGTGTACCACCACAAGCTAGTCAGCCACCACCGCCTCCATCGAGCACACCACGACCGCATCAGAGTACGCCGTTAGCGCGTCTTTCACCCAGCTCAGAGTTGAGCTCACAGCAGCCACGCATACTGACGCTGCACGATATCTCCGGAAAGCCGCTGCAAAGTGCACTACTAGCCACCACCTCCAGTTCGGGGGGCGTGGGCAAAGATGCGCTGCATAGCAATAGCGAACGGAGTCTCAATAGTCCTGTGATGTCACAACTTTCCGGACAGAGTTCCAGTGCCAGTCGGCAGAAACCGGGTGTACCACCGCAATCGCCTGCGCAGGCATCAATGGGTCTGACTGCCGAAGAGATTGAACGTCTAAATGTGCGTCCGCGCACCTCCAGTTTGGTGTCCACGCTTGATGCGGTCTCATCGAGTAGTGAGGCACCACGCGTGCCTGGTGGCGGCCATCATCTTTCACTTGGTGGTGTATTGCATAGCGATGATGTCGATGCGCACAGTTCCACTTCGACTGATGAGAGTGGTAACGATAGCTTTACATGCTCTGAGATTGAGTATGATAACAACAGCCTCAATGGAGACTCAAAATACCAACAGAACAAGAGTGGTTCCGAAGATCGACTGCCTGAGCGTAGCGTAGTTGGACGTGCAATGAGCGGTGATGGTGTGGGTTCCAAAGTTGTGGTCGGCAAAGCACCACCAATGCCACCGCATTCGTATGATGGTTTCGACTCATCATTTCGTGGTTCGTTGAGCACTCTGGTCGCTAGTGATGATGATCTGTCGACACATATGGGTGGCATATATAGGCAACCAAATGGTGCAGCATCGCCTTCAACGACAACACTTGGCTGGGACTATCTACTAAACTGGGGACCAAATTTTGAAAGTCTGATGGGTGTATTCAAAGATATAGCGGAACTACCTGATACAGTGTGTGATGCGCAACAGCAACAACATGTGCTACCATCGCTGAGAATACCTGCTAGTGTACAAAAGGCATCTGAGGAATACGTCTGAGAGGAGGAAAAAGAGATTTAATTTAAGCATAGTTCTATAGGTTAGACAAAAACGAAATCATTACACATCACTAAAAATAATTTTGAAAAAACAAAACTGCCATGATAAAATTTTTCGAAGTCTTCCAGAGCACAAGGCAGGCACAAAATACTTTCTCCACTACACCATAAAAACTTTTCAACTATTCAACTTAAGTTATACAATATTACTCAATTAATAACATAAGCTGTAACGCCTTGTATCAAGGTTTATGCTCTAAATAAAACTAAGCAACACACTGGAAAGTGGTTTGTGTACTAACTAAGTATTTAGCACTGCATTTGAAATCATCAAATTATTCACATTATTATAAGAAAATTTTAAACAATCAAATAACTAAAATGTGTGCTATATTAAATATTAGTTAATTTGTGTTATATAATGCAAATATTCGATTAACAATTTAATGAAACATTATTGAAATTTGTATAAGTTCTTGTACCCGTATGTTACGTTATATCTTGCCATAAGTTTTATTATAATTGTAGAAAATAAATTACACTTTTCCTTCAGCTGCAATCTTTATAGCTTTATTTGAATCTTAATTTCATTTAAAACTTTTTTTGTGAACATTAATATTAATTTAAAATTTTACTATTTTAATATATTTTTATTATGTATAAAATCAAATTATTAATTAATTTTCATCCTTAGACTTACATATAAGCTTTCGAAATGTTTATGTAAAATTTCAAAATTCAAAACTTTTTATAAGAGATCTTATGAAGAAAAAACTAGCTATACAAAATTAATAGGCTAAGCAACTAACTGACAAATTTTAGTTTATAAATAAAGAATTTTTATAACTTGAATACATAACTATTTGTTTAGTTATTTTTTATTTGATAAAGTTAGAAGGTTTCGATCGTCAGCTCGACGATCGACTTAGGTCCCATATTACCTTTGAGAAAATGTTTTGCGAATGAACACATGGTTGTTTCAGTACCGTTCTATTAAAATTATAAAAAATTAACCATATATTATAAACAAAAAATGATTTGCTACATGAGCACTTCCATGGATCCAGTTCGACCGTCGAACACGTTTAAAGTAAAAAAAAGTCGAAATAAAACGGAATTTTATTTTGACAATAGGTTTAACTTATAGCTCCTAATAAGCTTTATAATTGATGGTAAGGTTGAATTTGGGCAATTTTTCGTTTTCAAGATAATTGCAAAAAACCAAGGTGTCGCACGGGACAAAAACTTAAATTTTCGTGGAAATGCCCATATTTAAATTCATTAGAGAAACTACAGTAAAATTCCTAAAAATGTTATTAAATAAAATACACAAGTCCTTTTATGATTCAGTTTAATTGCAAGCAAACAACCGTTGAACGGAGAACAAATAAAAATTTAACCCAAATATTACGCAAAGCAACAATTGCGAAAATTATTTACAACATCATTAACACACTTTAATCTCACGTGGTGCAATTGAAATGCCACCATTCGAAGTCAAAGTACTAAAACGAAGTCAAATATATATTTGTGCCAAATTATTATTTAAGTTGTGGAAAATTAGTGCAAAAAATTAAGCATGCGTGCCAAAAATAGCAAAACTAATATAAGCATGGCCCAACCAAGTTCTCCCTCTCAAAGAAATGCCACAACACACAGCACATATTCTCTTCAACTGAAGCCGCTTGAACTCAGTACTACTGCAAACAAATTTAACTGGAGCAAAGTAATTTCAATTATTTTGACGTTAATCATAAGATTTATAATTCGCTTAGTTGGTAAATTTATGCGAACTATGGGGAAAATATTCTTTTACGTACAGTAAAGCTATCCTAAAAGAGACATTTTGAGTGAGGCAAAATATTTTCATCTCTGTTTCTTATATTTTTTTTTGATTGTCTTAACAATTTAATTGTAGTTGAATTAAAAGTCTTTTAACAGTCGAAAACTGTGAGAAATAAATGCATCCAAAATATATACCAACATAGAAAGCTTCAGTCAATAAAAAAATATTTTAAAAAAGCCGAATTTCTTATAGCAGAAATATCAGCCACACTAATGTTGTTTATTGGTAAGAATATGTATATCGTTGGGTCTAGCTACTTTCATACACACGGAGTTCAGTTAGAAAACTTAAATAAATTAAAATTTTTTTATAAATGTGTATTTTTTTTTTGGAAAATGTAAATGCATCATATAAATTTTTAAATAAAAAACAACTTTTTCTCAAAAATACTAATTTGCTGACAACATACATTTTGAAATTTTACTTTTATAATTTTTTTTTTTTGATCGTGCTCGATTTTTGTGATAATCGTCATTCGAATTCATCAATGTTTGAATCAAAAAATATTAAAAAAAAAATTTGTTTTTGAACTTAACTTACAATAATTAAACACGAAAACTTTTTTCAAAATTCGAGCCGCAACGATTTTTTAGTATTGTAGTTGGCTTTTATTCACAAAATAAATTATTTATTTCCGATACCCTAAAGCATTTTTTGAGATCAATTTCACTTGGTAATTAGATGCCCAAATCGACCAATGATCGCAGTTTTTCCAAATCCATTTCATCAGCTTTATCGATAGCTGTGAGAATGGTATTGTTTGTTACAAAACGATTGGTCATTTTAATTATTACGATATCGATTGTTTCGTAGTATGTTGCTTACCCAGTGCTTCTCCGACAACAGACTTCTTCAGCATTTTTGACTGACGCCTATTCCGAATTGGACGACTTGAGGCATGAGCTGATTCTGTGAGCTTTCATTTCTCCAAAAGATCTGTCGTTTGAGAATAGTATTTATGGAAACTCTTTTGTGATCTCATTTTTTCAATCATCGTATAAACAGCTCTAATGAGTGGCATAGAGTCTTTCTTTTCAATCGCTAAGCCTTTCATCGTCATGATTAAATACCCCAATGCGCATCATAAACCAAAATCACATTTTCCCTGATTCTAAAACCGTTGGATTTACTCCTCGCTACATGAGAACACATTCGAATAACCGACAGAACCGGGAGTGAAGTTCTTTAGTATATATTTATTTGCCGACTGCTGAATATTTGGTAGAAAAAAATAAATTTCAAAGAAGACGTAAAATATAGTAAAATTTGTTTGCCCCCCATGCAAAGTTGGGTTGGTACAGGCCTGGATATGCTTACTTGACTAAAAAAATTAAATTCATTAAGACGACCGAGATTACCTACCTTGACGGATTAGTTGACAGAAGGGACGGAGGTGATTAAGTTGATTAAAATGTCACAGTTTACTAAGTCATCTGATTGTACCAACCTGATTTTTTCCACTGGTATGGCAACAGCTACAACAGCAACGACAACAACGACGAAAAAACAAAATGTCGACAACAATGAATCAAGAGATGAAAGCTGTATTGAGCAAACTTTTTTTTTGTAAAGCCCTTCAATCACTGCTAAAAGCGTCTTTAGGCTAAATTCTCATGTAAACAAGAATGCAACAGTTTGTCGAAAAAATTTCGCAATTAGTCAATCAACTGCCATAAATTAAAACAAAAAAAAAACACAGTCAATTCCTGCGCAAAGTGAAAAGAGTGAAAATCGACAAGAAAGAGCGAAAAATATTCAAAAAACTGAACGTGCTCAAAAGCTCTCATGCAATAAAAGCTTTTTGTACCAAAAGCTATTGTGGTTGGCAGCACTGGCATGCACAAAATCTGATTTCATTCATATTTTCATAAATTGTTTTGGTCAACACTTGCATTGCCAACTTACAACAAGAACCAACCAAAAGGGACCAACAACATACAAAAAGCTTAACAATTTTGGTAAGAACATCAGTCACGAGTTAAACTTACGCGCGTACGGTCACAACGAAAAAGAAAAAATCGAAGTGTCCACCTGAGAATAAGAAGCAAATAGAATAAATTTGTGGACAACGGAAGTGAATGTGCGTGATCGTAGTCAATTACAAGACGCCGATATAAAAACTCTCAAACGAACGGTGACAACTGCGGCGTCACCAATCAAACGACCGCTATTATGTTTTTTCGTCGCATGTTTCAACGCAAAGACAGCGATGATAACGGTAATAATCACAATAACAACAGTCCTGCTGATGACGATGAAGAAGAACTTTTCTATGAAGAATACGAACAAAATAGTAGCGGTCGAAAAACGCGAACGATAATGCATCAACAACCCCACAATTCGCAAGGAGAACGTGCAAATTTACAACGCAGTGGTGCTGTCTCGTCAACACCTCGTGCCCAACGCAAATTTGGTAATGGTAACGCTGCGGCAACAAAAAACTACTCATCGGCGACACAGCTACAACGCGGTAGCGGTTCATCAACTGCCTCTAGCGGTAGCAGCGGCACTTCTAGTACGGCATCCGTGCAGCTAACACCGTTGTGGGAACATATACTGCGTACGCGTACAATTCCTGATAGCATTTGTCCGGTGAAAATGTATGCGGAGTTCTTGGAACGTTTACGCGATCCCGAATGGCAAGTGCGTCAGCATGCGCTACGTGTGCTTGTCGATGTTTTAGTAGTTATGGGTGCCAAAGCAGATGCTCACATGGATCCACTTATTGGACAGTTGGTTGAGAATCTTGGACATCCAGCGCCTACCGTACGGAAAGGTGCTTTGGACTGTCTGCGTGTGTATCTGGCCGAAACGGCAATGCCAGAAACAATTATGCTGCAAATACTTGATATCGGGCTGAATCAAAAGATAACAAATGAACCTTTCGGTGGACGCTTAACATGCGGTGTTATGCTATCCTTACCGGCATTGGTTCAAACGACATTACACACATCAAAACGAAGTTTTATACTGCGCAGCACTATCGACCTGCTGGTGCAAAAGATGGTCGAGGTAACGCATCAGGAGATAACGTTGAAAGTGCTGGCGAAATTGCGTGATTTAATTGGAGCAGAAGAATTTATGGACTTTCTTTCGCATGGAGATTATAGGGAATTCGAGCTGCTTTGCAATGTTTACGGTGTGGAAAATTGCAGAAACGGCACAGCATCTGCGTCCTCGACAGCAACTAGAAAATCAACTGCTGCCACAGAGAGCAGCAAGTCCTGGCGCTTTGTGCCAAATTATCATGCGGTCGAAAACTGTTGGCGTTCCTCGGATGAAGAGCAAATGTTAGAATGCGCTGATCATTTGAAAAAGATAAAATGCGAAAAGATCATAATGGAGACTGAAATCAAAATCAACGATGATACCTTGACTATGCGCATTGTTGAGGCTAAAGATGATGATACTGATACCGGCACAGAGGAAAGCCCACGTAAGTCCATTAACAGCTACCCGAATAGTTTAGATGATGAAATTGTCTGCGGACGCTTGGTAAGTGCACGCAGTAGCTTCGATTCTGCTGGTATCGTACAGTTGCTCAGTGATTCAGAAGTTGAGGAAATCAACACACAGCGTCAGCGTAGTAATTCAAGTCCATATTCAGCGACTGTAACACCATCAACGCCAACGCGTACACCAAAACGTGTTACTTTCGGTGGAGAGATTGTCAAGATGCGTACGCCAGATAGCGATGCGGCCTCTTCGAACAACAATAACAAAAATACCAATAGCGCAACTCAACAAAGTGCCATAGACACTGGTGGTGGTAGTAGTGAAACACTCCAAATATTATCGCCACCAGATTCCAAAACACAAGCTTTAAGTCTTGATATACCCAATGATAATACAAAACCTTTAAAGCAGTCACAACCATCTGCGGATAATGTTGCCGCTTCAATGAAATCAAGCAGTCCAGCGCTTACTCCTTCAACAGTGACAAATTCTCCAACATCGCCGGTGGCTAGGCAACGTAAAGACTCAAATACAAGTAGCATCTCTCCTTCATCGCGGTCACCTTTTAAACGCCTTAGCATAAGTCCTGTTGATAGCATCATCAGTCCTAAGGTGCAACATAAAGAAATTGAAGTTTTGCATAATCTACAGCGTGATCCCTCACCAGTGCGTGTACGTCGCGCTAGTACGAGAATGGAAGAGGATGCGGTTGTACCGACATTGCAAAAGAATGACACTCAAGAGTCAGCACCAGCACCAGCATCACAGCTACCACCTCCACCAAAATCATGGGAGGAACTAGAGATGGTTAGTGATGATGTGCTCATGGATCTGCGTTCAGGGGTAAGTTTAGTATGTATAAAGAATAAGTAAAAGTAGAGACAGGAACCGTATTTAAAATTGATAATTTTTGCATTAGTTTTGGTCAAAGCTTCACCTTTACATAATCGCTTTTTTGTCTAAACTATCAATTTTCAGTGATTTCGCGCTAACTTAAAAGTTTGTTATGCCCTCCTATTTTTTTTTTATGTGTGAAATTAATTTTTTTAGCAATTTTAAAACTTTAAATTTTTCATATTAAACAAGAATATCGTGATAATTTTAATTGTAGTTTGAGACCAAGTGTGTAAGGAATAAAACAAAACAAATTTAAACAAAATTCGTCCAGTAGTTTTTGCGTGATGCGTTAACATCGAAAACTGCTATCATTTTATTTATATAGACTTAAAATCATAAAAATGCAAGTAACATCTTATGGTACCACTGGAGAGAAACTCAAGGTATCTAAAATTAATAATAAATTATAAACTATATTACTATTGAGTAATATTGTCCTGAAAAACTTTGACCTAATTTTTCGCTCAAATAATTTTTTTAATTTTTCATTGAAAATTAAAGTGAAAAATTACCTTACCTTCAAAATGTACAAAAGTTGTGTTGCGATAAGAAGCAACAAAAGTTATTTACATTGCATACTCATAAAATAACACCATGCATGTCCATTAATAAAACTACAGGTTCTCATACAAAGCATATGAATTCTCAGGTACAGCGCACACATGATGTATCCGCTCGCTTACCATAACATATAGTTTACATACGATCCAAAAGTAGGTCACTAGGATACGCGCAGTTAGTAATGTAACGCTATAGCAGGGTAGTTAAATCATTACTTTTGATTTTTATTTTATTATTTTTTACTATCGTTTTCATTGTTTTTTGATTTAACATTTCATAAGCCTGTGATTAAACATAACGTATATAATGTGCATTGTTCGAAGGAGCACCATACCAGACGGCTAATAGCAATTTTATATGCCGCAATAATGGCTGATCATATTGACTCGCAGGTTAAGATAAGACTTTTTTATAAATAGAATATAAATCGTTTGTCTGGCACACAGCAGTGGTGTTTGAACTGAATTGATATTTCAAATGGTGATGAAACATGAAACAATGCACAACAGATGGGCATGGCATGGATGTCTGTTCATTTAACTGTTGCACTTGCCTTAATTTGGGCTATCATTTGATGTTAAAACTCAAGCGATAACATGAAAAAGCGAGTGATATTGACGAGTGAACCTTATGTCGTTTCGTTATGTATAGAAAAACTTTAATTTAGTGTCAAAATATGGGGAAATCTTAGAAGCAAAAGAAATTGATATATTCCAAAAAAGTCGAGATATATTCAATAATACGAAAAATGTTAAAAAAAAAATTGTAAACAACTAAAAATGAAAAATATTGAAAAATTCAACGTATATTTCAGAGTTGCCAAGTCAAGTCGAAAAAAAAGCATTTCCCAGCCTTACCAAAAAAAAAAATATTTTTGTCTGAAATTGTAGAAACTAAATTTTTTTTTTGGAAAAATTGATGCTTTTTTTTTTTTTTTTTTTTTTATTTTTTTATTTTTCGTTAAACAAAAATTATTAGTCCATGTCACAAAAGTCGTCGAATTTCTATTTCAGAAATTTTTGAACTCCTACTAGGCTCAAGGCTTTTCCATGAAACTTTGGGCCTGGCAACCCTGGTATGTAGCTCTAAAAGGTACGTGAAAGCCGAAAAATGTTGAAAACTGTTGACAAAATGAAAATGTTGACAAAGTCGATAAATATTTATAAGTTAAAATATTAAATTAAGGGTTGAAAAAGCCGAGTATTGTTGATCAAATCTGGTAATATTAAGAAATATTAAAATTTAGAAAAATTCTAAAAATTGTGAAAAGTCGAATGGTAAGGAAAAGAGTTACTTACTTACTTACTTAGATGGCCATAACAACCCGTTGTCAGGTTACGGCCGACTTCATTAGCTCTCGCCAGGCGCCTCTGTTTTACGCGCGCCTGGAGCTGAGGATGGTGGTAGAAGTCCACGTAAGTGGGAAAAGTTCCTGATCGCCACTCAATTGGGAGTGGCCAGGGATGATTCTTTTGCAAGCAGCTCACAAACTTCCGGCCTTTTTGGCCAAGTATCCTCTGGAGATCCCTTGGACACCCGTCCGGGGGTGAGCTAGTTGTGAGAAGGCGAGTCTCTCCTAGACTTAAGACTTGTAATGTGTGCGTAGGGTTTGGGTCCCATCACACATTATCATCATTTCCAATGAAAACCAAATGGAAAGGAGTTGAATAGTCGAATAAATGTCGGGAAATAATGAAGTGAGAAAATTTTTTTTACGTATAACTTCTACAGCAATCTATATTTTCGGTATATTCCTGAAGAAACTTACACAAGTTTCAGGTGTTATAACGAGTTATTCATTTAGAGATGCTTTTTTCAGTAAGAATTTTATAACAGATCATGCGTGAGTCGTGTCAAATTGTCATGGTATATTTGTTCAGTATTTTATGACATTTCAACATGAAAAGACTTAGCCCGGCACAGCGTCTACAAATTATTCCACTGTGTTACGAAAATCAGCGTTCTGTGAGGAAGGTTCGCCATGCACTTAAAGCAACTAATGGTCCACATAAAAGGCCTACCGAACGCACAATTCGCTATACCATCGAAAATTTTGAAACCCAATTTTCATTATTGTAAAGAAAATGTTGCGGTGGTAAATGAGAGTACACGCGATGATCGATCGATTCGGCGTCGTTCTCAACAGCTTGGCTTGTCGGCTAACCGAAATATTGTCGTTTTAGTCTTTGAGCTCCACTTTTTTGAAGTATCCATCGTTTTTTCCCAAAATTGTCGGTTAATCGTTATATCACCATTTTAGTCTTTGAGCTCTTGAAAAGTTAGATGAAGATCAATCGTTTTCTACCAAAATTTTGTTCAGCGATGAGGCCCATTTTTGGCTTAATGGCTATGCCATAAATCAAAATTGCCGTTTTTGGGTTGAGCAACCCATAGAGATTCAAGAGCTGCCATTATATCCAGATAAAACAACAGTTTGTGTGGTTTATGGACTGGTGGAATCATGATTCCTCATTTCTTCAAAAATTAGGCCTGTTTAGTGCCATGACAACGGACTACTTGCTGTCTGAAATTAAAGGTCTTGATCTCAACGACATTTAAGACGGTGCTACTTGCAACAACCATGGCAACCATGGCTTTATTGCGAGAACAATTTGGTGAACAGCTAATTTCACCCTTCACACTGGTGAATTGGCTGTCTGGATCATATGATCGCACCTCTAGAGTTTTTCTTTTGAGGCTACGTAAAGTTCAAAGTCTACGTGAATAAGCATCTACTAAAATAAGGTTGAGAAATTAGGAACCAATATTATTCGCTTTATTCACCAAATACCACTCAAAATGCTCGAACGCGTCATCGAAAATTAAAACTTCAGAATGGACCATGTTAGCCACAGTTACGGCCAACAGTTGAATGAAGTTTTATTTAAAAATTATATATAAAGAATGGTTCTTTGGTATGATAATAAAGATTTTGCGATAAAATTGAAATTTTTTTTTTAAAAAAGTACCTCTAAATGAATCACCATACTCACAAAACGTCTTCTTCCGTCATTGAATATAAGTGTTAAATTTCCCTGTGTTTTATTGAGTATTTGAAAGCCCTGAGTTGAGCAAATTATTTAAAATTTCGTCTGATGGCACTATATTAAAATTCAACACCAACATCTGTATATATTGGAACGTTTTCTATTGTTTCTTAAAAAAAATTCTTGTAGCTCCATAGCTCATTCTACTGATGACCACAAATTTCATTTCAGGTAGTTTTTAATTAATATTTCGAAATTAAATTTTTACAGCAGAGCTACATTTTCTTGAGTTTTTTGTTGAAAATTTACATTTTGAAAAGTTCGCAACTCTGTTCAGAAAGCGTTGTGAAACTAAGATGCCATTTTCCTTAACTCTAATCTAAGAAACTTACGAAACATAGTCTAAAATCTTCTGGGTACAAGTTGTGTATTTAGTTGCATTTCGCAAAAAAAGTGTTAAGGGGTAGTTAGTACCTTTGGTCATAACATTTAATTATTGTGGTATACAATTATTTTTGAATCATCCCCTACTCTGCTGCATTAAATACGGGTAATGTTCTATAAACTAAACTATGACGAACCGGAATAATTAATTGTTCGGCACAAAACAAATAAACCTAAATGAAGCAAATAGTTCATTGTTTTTTGATGGACAACGAAAGAATTGTGTAATATGTATTGTATGGGAGCAATTTGGACCTAAATACTTCCGGCATTGTTACAGTGAAGAAACAAAAGAAAAAATATTAATACAATAATAACTATGACAGAATTTACGTGACAATTTACCACTCAGAAAATGGCAGTGTACATAGAATGTAAAACATGAAAAAAGTGTAACATTAAGAAAAGAACAAAGGGTAGAAACTAATTACACTAAACGCACAGCACATTTCTTGCATAATCATAATAATTTTTTGGCTTATATTAAAACAGGTTTTGCCTTATATTGGCCACAAGTGAAAGAAAGCGCTTAAAAAGTCGTCCACTCATGAATAAACACTTAACCTAATTTAAGAGGTTCTTAAATTAAAAAAAAAAAACAAAAACATCGAAAATATCTCATATCATACATAGTACAGCATTGCATGTGCCGCGGTAGCACTTTACGAAAATGTCCCTGCACCAGTACTACGTTTTTTTTTATTATTATTTCAACTGTTAGTATTCTGTAAGCAGATTATTTTGTAGCTAAAGAAATTCTACATTTTCTTAATTTTTTTTTTACTACCGGCATTAACTTCATTTCCTGACTTCATCTACGTCATGGCGTCGTAGTCGCACTTCCTTTTTGGTCAGATGAGTGTATAAGAGTGGCAATTTTGTTAACGTTTTATTATTTCATTTTGACCCAGTTTCTGCGAGTAGAGTTGCGGTGATTTTTGTAGCCGGCTTAGAAGTCAGCCGGTGTTTTCTTTTATTATTTATTTCTATGCGAGTGCAATTTTTTTGGGGAAATACCGGTCGATGCCATGTTCAGAGTGGCAACAGAGTTAAGGATGTTGGGTTTTGTTGCCAGTTTTGTTTGGTTTTCCCTCTTCTTTTACATCAGCGTTGCTTCTGAGGCATATCGCGTGCCATAAAACGGCTTAGTAATGATGGTATTATATTGTAAAATGTTTACGATTTGACGAATTTAGTGTGGACGTTGTGTAAAATTTAATTTATTGCTTTAAATCAGAGAACTTTAACAAAATTACAGTTTCAGTGAAATGTTATTTAAAAACTAAAATTTTATATTAAATGCATAATTGCTTATGTGTTTAACTAAATAATGGTTTTATTTTTGAAACAAATTATATTTTTTTAAACTTTCGTGGAACTGCTGTGAGCGTTTTTTTTAATTATTCGTCATAACACAAAAAAATAGGTTATTGAGAGCACTCGCGGCGTGATGTGTGAATGTTGTGCTATACCATACACTTATATCAGTCATGGTTTTGGCGTGAACAATCGATGTTCTATTGAAAAATGGTTAAAAGTAGTAAAAACTTAGGTTAAAGTTGAATAGAATATAGAGAAATTGAAAAGTCTATCAAACTCGAGAAAAATAAAAGAGTATTGAAGAGTATTGAAAAAATATGAAAAAATCGAAGAGAATCAATAAGTGACAAAAAATTTCATTAGTATAGAGAAACTCGATATATCTTAAGTCTGTAAAAAATAGTATCGAATATTGCCATGCGGTATTGCGAAAGCTTAAGAAAAGTCGGAATATAAGAAAAGAATGTATTCAAACGTATCGGAAGGTTTTGAAAAAGTTCATGAAAGCCCAAAAGTATTGAAAAAGTCGAAAAAGGATCGAAAAATATCAAAACATTTGATAAATATGCAAACCTACCGAACACTGTCGTAAAAAAATATTCAACGTGTCATATAGTCTCGAAAAACTTAAGAATGTCTGTACAAGTTGAAAAGAATGATACATAACTTAAAAAACGAATGTTTTTAGATATTATCGAAAAGGTGCAAAACAGTATACGAAGAGTCAAAATTCAAAAATACCTAAACAAGTGAGCAAGTAACAAATAATACCGAAAAGTATCGAAAATTTGGTTTGACTTGCGGAGTAGGCAATAATATCAAACGGTTATCAAGGATTCTTTTAATAAAAAAAAAGAGGTTAGCTCCGAAAGCTCGATGGTATTGAAAACTATCAAAAAAATTAGTAACATTCGTTATGAAAGAGTCAATGAAATCCAAAGGGTATCGCATAGTGTCAAAAGGCATCGTTAAAGTCGCTTAAGATTGAATAATATCGAAAGTGAAAGAAATAAATAAAAAAATAATCAAAGTCTTTAAAATAACAAATATTGGAAAGAACCGAAAAATTAGTTAAAAATTGATGATGCAAACATCATAGATGACTGTTTAAAAGCTTATTTCAAAGCGGAAGAACAATACTAAATGATGGTTTTATTAGAATTAAGCTGAACAAATTTTTTGAATGCTAAACATATCCTCGAAAGTAGACAAAAAACCTCATTTTTTAGGTACTTAATCTCAAATATTTCAGAACTCTGATATAATGGGTCAATTTTGAGGCCAATTTCATATACAGCACAAAAAAATATTTCGGAAAACGATCTTTAAAAAATGTATTATCCGAATTTACCTCAATTAAGCTTGCGTTTTGGCCTTTTTGCGAAGGTTTTTCATTTTTCTATCACTCTGGTCTTCTAATAAAAAAACACTAGAACATCCGAACTACTCAGAATCCTTTCGTCTGTTTTCGGACTACAATGCAAAAAATATAAGACTAAGAAAAAAAATTTATTCCTTGAATTTACCTCACTTAAACCCAAATTTTAGCAGTTTTTTCGCAGTTTTCTGGTAGTTTTTCGATGCTACCAAGATACCAAGCCACTGTATAGTAAAACAACCATCACCATCGTGTTCAGCAGACCCAAAAGTATAAGAATCAATGCCAACAGCTCGTATCTCATGCGGAATTGTCTTTTGGGTAGAGTTAGAATCACTCGCATATATGTATAAAGAATGAATTTAAGTCATAAATTGGACACTAGAGACCTCTAAATATCAATATTTTTAATGAAATTTTTAGTGCTTTATTTTTATACATAACACTAACTACTTTTCATACAAGCAACATAGAAATCGAAAACTCGATTTTATACAGTGGCAAAGACAGAGGCGAAGAACTTGGAGATAGATAATTCGTTGAACCAAAAATATTTTTTTTACTAAGCAAAAGAAACCTTTTTATCTCGCAAAAACCCTAGCAAAATTAAATATTTTCGAAACAATTAATCAAGTTTTGTTTTTCATTGCCAATACAAAATTTACTAAAAAAATTTGCACCAGGGTCGACGGCCGCCTTCGTTCCCTCTTTCGCTACGCTACTGCCTATATCATATACATAGAGCTGACTCGAAGTCTTGAGTTGAAACTTATGCACTTTGCAGATAAATGATCAGTATGATCGGATGATTAATGTGTTTTAAAATAAAAACAAAAAACGATGATTTCTGAAATAACAAGGATAATTCGAAAAATTACCATCCTTGACGTCTTCGAAGTTTCTATATTCGTGTGAGCTATTTCTTACTTTTGGGGTTTGCTGATTTTAATTTTATCGATTTTGTTTCTCTAACTGATTTTTTGTGAATGTTATAAAAAACATTTGAAGAATGTTTTATTCCACATTTTCCGATATTTTAAATTTACTTGTTCTTATCAAAGTATAATAATGCAAGACTTGAAAAAAATTGGGGTGTTCGAGTAATTGGTCAAAACTTTTTAATTGCTCTTAGTATTTTTTCTTAAACATTATATCAAAATCTATGAAATCCAAAACTCAACGTACTATATTTATCATTAAAAGAATAACAGCAAAATTTATTCGTGTAAAATTGTACTTTAAATTGTTAAAAAAATGTAAGCTTAATAAATGGAACAAATAATCAAGAAAACATGAAAATTCGATCCAATTATTAAAAGTCTGGTGTCCATTTCAAATACAATGCCCCATACCCATATTGACCCAAATTTAAAAAAAGCGATTGATGGTATGCACAGCGTAAAATAGAAACATGAATTTAATTATTAAAAACCGACTCACTCAAGTAGGTCAAAACAATTTAAAATCATTAAAAATGCACTTAATGAAATGTTATCAGCCAGAGAGTGTTTCAGATAACCTACCACAAAAAGAACAACATAACTACAACAACTACTATATAATTACAACAACGCAATAGGTTGTAGCATAGGAAATGCAACAGAGTAGTGGATGGCACTTACCAACCACCCCAATTCCAACGTTTTACATTTCTTATGTGAAAGTCGAAAAACTTAAAATGCAACACATTTATTCAATAATTGTTAGTTGGTTGTTGTCGTTAAAACTGCGTGCTGCAAGTCTGCACACATACACACGTTGTGTGGGCGGTGGTATTCGATTGCTGTTGTCGTTGTTGCATTAGGGTGTTAGGTGTTGCGATAGCGCTTTACATGTTCCTTAATTTACATTTGATAATATTCATGCACGCGATGGTTTTTATTTATTTCGTTAACATTTTCGTTTTGTTCTAAATTTCTTTTCTTCTATTGTTTTCTTCATTTGTGAATGCAATTTCATTCGATCAGTCATTCATTCATTCATTCATCATGATGTCTAACAAATTTGATATGATGTGGAAGCATTCAGCGTGAAAGTGATTTGAGACTCATTGAAATTTACAAATTGTAATAGTGAAGTCCTTCAAACTTTTGCAACTCTTGTGAAAGTCCACGATTATACTTCAAAATAATGATGTAATGCAAACAAGATGAAGATTATTATTTTAAGAAGCGGAGAAGCCCCAGGATATCGATTGTTGTTCGGCTTTTTTTTATGTTCACAGAAATTGAAATTAAAATTTTTTTTTCAAATTGAAACCAATAAAGAGTTTGCAAATAACGAACAAACATTTTTTTTACAACATTTTCAAAATATTGCCGGTATGGGAATTCGGAGTGGCAGTTGACTTGTCACGTCCATGTTTTTTTATTTTTTTTTAACCTGAGAAACGTTTGTGCCGAAATTCTTTGCTACGTGACCATTTATATGACCTTTTAAGACTTCGTTCATATGGAAAATATGGATGGCGTAGTTACAATTTAATTTTTTTTTTGCTCAGTTAAAAAATGTCTGTATTGAAATTGATAGTTCTATGATAACTTTTTTAACCTTATTAAGATTTCAATCATACCGAAGGTAGCTGAAACAGTTGATAGTTGTCGTATTTATAATTTTTTTTTCTTTCCTTTGATAGGCCTTTGCCAAAATCCATTGAACTATGACCATTTCTACAACCTTATAAAAACTTTGCTCATATCGAAGTTAATTTTTTATGTTCACCTTTTAATTGTTTCTATTTGTTGCCCTAAAAATGGTATACCATATTAAAGAAAATATTAGATTTTTGACATAAGGTTTTTATCTTTAAAAGTTTTTATTATGTGTGAGCTCAAAATCATTAAAATTTCAGCTGATGCAAAATAAGTCTTTAAGTCAAAATTGAATATCTTGCTATTGAAAATCAACTTAATTTCTTAGACTCTTTTTTATTTTAGCAAAATCCTTTAATTATAAATGAAATGATAAATGTACATTGGAGTGATTTTTTTGCTAAAGTTCTCCCAATTTTTCCTCTCTTGGCAAATCATGAAAGTCCTTAGCCCTGAGATAAAAAATCATCGAGAAAGTATAAGTGAAATCGAAAGTAAAAACTATGAAAACATTTTTTCTTAATTTACTTATTTCCCAGAATAAAAATTTAACAAATATCAACACAATTAAACCGTTTTTTGTATCATTTTTATCATTACGTTTGAGGTATCTCTGACACATGGTTTTTAAACATATCAACCGATTCTTCTGAAGTCGAAAATCGCAGACCAAGTAGTTTACTTTCTGCCGGGAAAAAATGTAGCTATTAGGGGCCAAATAAGAACTGTATGAAGAATGACTCAATAGTTTGATGTTTCGACTAGTCAAATATTGAGTTGTGTTGTTTCGGCCGAAGTGTGAGAGCTCGCGTTGTCATGATGAAGAACGATCCTATGTACGACGCGTCGCTTGTTCGTTTTTCTTATTTCGTTGAAGACTTCTATCAAAATTAACTGTTCTACAAGTTTCTAGAATGGAATTAAAAATTTTGGTCACTGAATTTGAATAGAGAAAAGCGTCACTACTTGTGCCATGGAATTGAAAAAATCGATTTTAAATTCCAATTTTCTGCAGTGAAATTTAAATTTTTCAAGTCCTAATTCTGATTGCTCGAATTCAATTGATATAGAATTAATTTTTCTTACCATAGAACTGTAAAAGTCGATTCTAAATTCCAATTTCTTAGAATAGAGCTCAAATCATAAATAAGTCATTTTAATTGTATGTGGTTCCTCACATCTTTTTGAGTGTTAACTACACTCAACAGCTGTTATAACGCGTTATTTTTTTTGCTATTTGTTTTCTCAGTGTAAGTTTTTTGACATATCACGCGTGATTCGTAAAATGTGTCAACGTGAAAAATACTCAGTAAGGTTTGCCATTTCACCATACATAGACTAACAATCGAACATCTCTTGCAAATCGTTGACTTTTATTATCAAAATTCGTGCTCTGTGAGAAATCTGTTTATTTATGTGTTCATCGAACAATTTTCTTCAGCAACAAAGCTCATTTTTGGCTCAATGGGTAAGTCAACAAACAGAATTGGCAAATTTGGTCCGAAGAGCAACCAGAGGCAGTTCAAAAGCTGCCAATGCACCCAAAAAAATGCACTGTTTGGTGCAGTTTGTGAGCTGGCGGCATCATACTTTTTCAAAAATAAAGAAAATCGCAACGTTACAGTCAATGGAGCTAGATACCGTGCGATAATTACCGATTTTTTTTGTCCAAAATGGAAGAACAGAACTTGGTTGACATGTGGTTTCAACGAAACGGTGCCACATGTCATTGGGCATGCGATACCATGGATCTATTGACAGCCGAGGTGTGCAATTAATCTCACATTTAGGAGCAGTTCATTGTCCGCCAAGATCATGCGATTTGACTCCACTAGACTATTTTTTGTGGAGCTGCGTTAAGTTTCTTGTGTATAGAGTCAAGCCAGCCACAATTGCAGCTCTGGAAGACAACATTACAGCTGCCATTGGTGAGATATCGGCCGATATGCTGGAAAAATTATGTCAAAATTAGAGTTTACGGATAAACCCCCTCAGGTGTAGCCGCGAGCAACATTTACTTGCAATAATCTTTAAATTGTAAATGGCATGTATTGATACATCGTTTCAAATAAATATTTTATTCAATATGGCAAACTTTCTGTTATTTTTTTAATTTTCAAAAACCAAATGCTTAAAAAATTGTAAAAGTTATCAAATGAAAAGTCCTTCTCAAATACAAAAGAGCCAGTACCTAATGATGTGTACAGAATTCAGAATTCGTTCCTTTTTTGTGTTCAAAACCAAAATGTTTACCTTATGAAAAGGAATAAATACAATATGAATCCACAACAACACACTTAAGTAATAACATGATTATGAATTCTCACAGAATAATTAAATTTCCATTTAAAAAAAAAACATCTGGCACTAATCAGCCAATATTTAAAAGTCTAATGAATACTAAATAGCTTTTAACCAGCACTAAAATAACAGAAATAAATAATCCAACAAAGTTTAAAGTTCATGGTGTATAAAGTCTATTGACAAACATCAACAAGGACATTGTCAAAGGTATTTTTAGTAAAACTTCACAATAAAGCGCAGCTATTTAAAGTCAACTGCATACATTTTCATATGTCAACTAATAAAAGAACTTTCAGGCAGCAGTAAAAAAATCAAAGCTTTTGCGTACAAACGAGAAATGTGCTGGTCGAAGGTGCTGCTGCTGCACCTCCATGTCATTTTTGTGCCCATTGAGTGAAATTGACGTGTTTACATGGCATTAACCCAAATTCAAAAAAATAAAACAGAAAACCTAAATTATTCTGTGATTTGTAACGCTCCAACCAGGTACTTTTTATACTGCTACCAACTACAAATCTTTTCAGCGCACTACTTTTTACATTAAAACCAATTTGGGTTTTTTTTCGTTTTCAAGTAAGAGGCTGCAAGGATGGGGTGAAAAAAATAAATAAATTGTGCGTAGCGTTGATTTTTACTGGCCATTTTTGCTTTGTTCTTCATAATTTGATGAAAAACAATTGAGGTCAGTGGTACGTTCTGATTTCGTTTTGTTGATTTAATTCATGCATTTGGTCATTGCGTTTTTGCACTGATGTGAAAAGGAAGTACGCTATTATTGCGTACATATTTCATAACATAGAAAATGTTCATACAATAAGAAGAAGAATGAGTATTAAGTACAAGCAGTTGGACTGATTCGGAAATATATATGCTATATTTTGTGTGAAACTTGAAATGTAATGAAACTTCTTAAAAAAAATTGTTTATCGTTTGCAACAAGTGTGTTTCTATTTAAGAAATAATAATATATTAACAAATCAATCAAGAAAAATTGAGCTCATAATACGTAAAAGTCACTCAAAATCTTTTTATTGCCTTAAATATACTAATTTTCGCTCAATTTTTTGGATCATATTTTATACGAAAAATTCAAATCTGAAGCTTGGAGAAATTTTTCTTATTCTTTCAGTTTTGAATCCTTATGAAAAATTGGTCAAAATCTGATAACTCTTTCACAGCTTTTTTATGACAATAATTTCTTTTGAGTTATTGGGTAATTTCTAAATTAATTACAGTGCTTTCGGTTGATTTTTTAGCAGCTTTTACTTTCAGAAATTTCAAAATTTTATTCAAAATTTTTAGTAAACAATTTCTTTTTTTTTAAATTGCCATGGGAACGACAAAAAACAAAGCACACACACTAACTCACACATTCGATTCCCATTCAACGATTTTGTTGTTTTCATGCTTGTTTCTGTGTGTAAAATTATTTTTTTTTTAGCATTTTTTTAACTTAAATATTTTGATATAAAACAGGAATATCGTGACAATTTTAATTGGAGATTGAGACCAAGCTTTTAAGAAATAACCCTAAATAAAATTGATTGAAATTGATCAAGCAGTTTTTGTGTGATATGCGAACATCGAAAATATGCATGCATATCGGCTTACGCAGGTTATATAGAGGATATTCTTCTAAATGCGAAGATGCCTCGAAAACTGCGCGTAAGCTGTGAACATTTTCGAAAACTTTCGTGGAAAATTTGATGAGAAAGCAGCCTCAAAAAGTCGAAAAGTGAATCAGTGTTGCTGATTACCAGAATTTTAGTTTTTTATCCGATTTGTGTTTTGTTATTTATTAACTTAATTCTACCCTTTTTTAATACATATTCTCTTTTTGGTATAATATATTTTTTTCATGGATATGGCAGCACTGTCAACTGTCAATTTGCCATCGCTCATTCGTTTGCACGTTTGCATAGATAGGGGTTTTTCCATAAGCAAGCTCGGAAACGTTTGAGTCTTAAATGCTTTCGAGCTTAGAGGAATTCCCTTATAATTTTTCAGTCTATTCGTTCTTTCGCTCAAGTTAAGTTTAAGTTTTAATAGCGAAAAAAATTTTGAAATGGGAAAGAAATTAACAAGATTTTTTCTGGTAGTCTGTTTGTCGAACGGTTTAAATTATTTTTATTCGCTCGATAGGATGATTAGCTCAATTTTATTAAAAGAAAACTTTAATTTGACTTAAAACAAAATTTTTATTTTAATTAAAAAGAGAAAAACATTCGACTAACGTATGAATAAATACGAAAAAAAAATTTTCAAATCAGGTTTGATTAATTTGTACGAAGTGAGACTAAAGCCTTGGATATTCTATGCATTATATTACGAAATCCGTTCTAACACTTGAGCGATTGCTTTCGTGACCTTCACTTTTTTTTATTACGTACAACGTGCCATCTGTTGTCTATTTTTCGGTTCGTCATTATCATTTTCTCCTCTACGATTTTGTTTACAATGTATTTTTTTATTTAAGACATTTTTATACGTATTTAATTTATAATCACTTCTAATTTGAAACAATTAATTTGGCACGCAATTTTGCAATAATCACTTCAAAGTCATTCAACAGTAGTTGAATTGCAATGAAAATTCCTAAAATAAAATCGAATTGACGTGCCTAAAACTATTTAAATTCAAATCATAGCAAGTTTAGATAAGACAAGACACGACACGATATTGACCCCGCATACTAACTTCTTTATGGCCCTTCTCCACTATTGGTAACTCCCCTATGTTAACTTATATTGTTTTCGTTTATTTTTTTCATTTGAAAATTGAAAAATTACTGACCATTCCTTAAATATATGCTTGAAACTATACGACAGGATATGCCAGCATTTTTTATGCCACCACGTGCGGTCGACTGCATTCTGTATATCCTGTGAAAAAAAAATAAAGTAGATGAAATAAAAAAAAAAACACTCACTTTTTTAATCGATAATTTCCCACTTGCAAGTAAAAATTCTTTAGATTGTCTTCACCTGATTGTGCTGTAATGTCTATGTGAAGGTGTTTATAACTGTGTGTATATTATATTGCTGCTGACGTTTGTCTTCAAGGTTAATTGAACTTATTGTGGTGTTGAAACTTAATGCAACAGCGTTTTGTTTTGGTGCTTTAATTTTAGTTTTGGTGTGATTAACTTAATAAATAATGTCAATAGAATGACGTCACAAGGCCTCAAGAGAGTTGGTTATGTTCTTTTTAGAAATTGTTGCTCAAGGATTCTTTTCACAAGAATGCCGATGTTTGGCATTTCTTCTACGCCCCTTTAATTATTAAATTCTAAATCGATTTGTTAACTTAATGCCATATATTGGGAGTGAAATCTATAGGAACTGGGTCTTGAGGTCTCCAATTTTGTGGGTTTTTTTATTTTTTATAGTACTTAACAAAGTCTAATTATTCTCTATAAGTCGAACAACTCATTGTTACTATAACATATAAGAATTAATCTGCGTCATTTTTTTTTCGTTCCGATAAAAACTAATGATGCGCTTTTGATTCTCCTGAAGGTCCTTTTTGGCTAAGAAAACGTGTTTTTTGCTCGTAACTTTTTTTCTTCACAAAATCGATACCTGAATTTGCTTGAATAATAAAGATTGCGTTCTTGCAAAAAAATTGACGCTAAAAAATTTAAAATTTATTTTCTATTAAAAATAATATTTAGTTCCAAAATTCGATTTTTCCATACAAAAAATGTGAAAAAATTGAATTTTGGGACCGAATATTATCTAAAATAGAAAAAAAAAATTAAAATTTTTAACGTCAAATTTTACGCAAGATTTTTTCGGAACGAAACGAAAAAAAAATACGCAGATATCGTTTTTAAAAGTCCTTCTAACTTTTGAGTTGGTATCTTTCTGAATTTATTTTTCGACCCGGTCTTATGGTATGTAAGCTATTTACATATAAATTGGTCCAAGTCGCTCCACGAACACCGAACTCATTGTACTATAAGAGCGCTATCACATTTGTGTTTCTTCTTTTTCCCTTTGTTATACCCTACATTCAGGGTATATTTACTTTGTCATTCCGTTTTTAAGGTATAAATGGGGGCGTGGCAGATATAGAAAAGTTTATATTCTTAATCAGCGTTACCACCTGAGTCGATTTAGTCATGTTCGTCTATCTGTCTATTTGGCTGACTGTGGAAATCGCAATAACGGAAAAACTAAATGATATATGATCACGGAAACGTCTACCGCCCATACAATTAAAACATTTAAAATGCTAAAATGAAAGAGTTGTTTTATGTACGGTAACCAAATTTTTTAAAAACATTAGTAATAACTTGGAAAAGCTCTGAGCAAAAAGTTAACGAGTTCCGGTAACAGATCGTGTTACCTCCCACATTTGCAAAGACTCCAAAATGCTCTACTTAGAGAATTATTTAAAGTAATGAAGCCAAATTTCACACAACAGTAGAAAATGAATTGGAAAATCTCTGGTGAACAGAACTTGGCAAATGTCTTCAAGTGGGCGTGGCACATAGAAACTAAGAGAATTACTTAAAGTAATAAAACCAAATTTCAAACAAATACATAAAATGAATAGGTCTAGCATCAGACACAAATTTGAAAAATTTCCAAAAGAGGGCGTGGCATTTTTTATACAACCATTATCATCAAAACGCTATAAATAAGATAGCTATTTAATAATAGAAATTCAATGCATCCTTCAATAAAATGTAAGGCTTACGCGCACTTTCACTTTTAACGTAGTGTAGGGTATTTAATTTTTGGCGAGACCAAAGATAACACCCTTACTAGTTTTTATTTAGTTCTGTTTTAACTCGAAAACTGTTTGTGACCTTTGTTAATTAATTTTACAGCATATTGAATTAGTTATCACATGATTGATATACTGTTTAAATTGACCTCTAATTAGCAGTTAGTTTTTTGATAATTAATTGTTTTAATTAAATAAATAATTTTACTAAAAATTTTTAATTGTATGTAGTCAGTATTTGCTTATATATCTTGTTCTTACATTCCTATTTGACTAGATTTTGCCGAACGATAAGAAGACTTAGGTAATTTCAAAAAATAACTAAAGATACCTTGAAGTTCCTTTAACTCACTTTAAGGAAATTTTCAGCAATGAAAAATACAATGTTTCCTTCAGAGATAAAATTCCATTTAAAAAACTGTATTATCTGACTAACATACATAAAATCAACTTGCCCCAAAATTATTTAAAATAATTTACCAAATATTGTGAGTACCATAAACTTCAATAAGGTTATGCGGTCAATAACCGCATATTAATCAAAGTCAAATGTAGCATTGGTTCGGCAAGATATATACTTAAGGTACTCTAGAAAAAAAAGCGAAACATATGCACGAATAAGTAATCACTTACAAAATCAATTACTACACAATTATGACAGCAAAACTGCTGAAAGTATGCAATGAAAAGTTAGAAAGCAGGGGTGGCAGTTAAACCTTAAGTGTAAAAACACAGCGATGCCGCTGTTCAGTCAAGCATACTACAAATTTTGATTTTGCCGCCGATTTTATTTTCCAAAATTATTTTAAAACAAACATATTCCAAAAATCGGTTTTGTTTTCTCACCAATTCCATTTTTCGATTAAAAAATTACAAAAGTATATTTTCCTTTTAGGATTGGCGCCTTCGCTCTCGTGGTATTTGCTATCTGGAAGAAGCACTACGCTCATCTGATAATTTGGCAAAAGTTCAACCCTGTTTGAGCTCGTTACTACGTGTACTACTCTCATCTGAACGTAACGCTGAAGTTGCTGAGGATAAACGTCGCCTACTAATGAATCTGATATCACGACTGCCACTGGACAATCTGGAGGATCGAACTGTACAAATTATGACAGGTCTTTGTCGACAGGGTGGTGCTGGTTCGAATCGTGTTTGCAAGGCACTCATGCAACGTCTTCCGCCGGCAGCGATTGTACTGAAATTAATTTCGGATGAATTTCTACATGCAAAGAGCTCAAGGGTAAGTTCGCTAGTGAAGTACACTAACTGTTTGTTTGGGTTCATGTATATCGAATTTTGAAGTCAGCGCTTGTTGACTGACTGTTGAATATTAATAATTTTTCAGTCAAAAGTGTGCCAATTGCATTAATTTGCCTTAAAGTATTTGCATACAGTTTAACGTTGGTCAACGTCAATTGAGTTATGACAGCATATCAAATGTCAAACGGTATGTTTGAATGTTAAAACAGTAGCTAGGGATTTTTGTTTGCAAATAAACAGTGGAGCTTAAAAATAAAATGAAACAAAGAAGTTTAAGAAAAATTTTCAGAGGAAAATTCTAAAAAAAAAACTTAGAAAAAGGAAGAAATTTCAAGACATTCAGTCATCTTTGATAAAGAAAAGATAACTAAGACAATATAAGCAAACAGAAAAGTAAATGAGCTTACCAATAGAAAAAATTTATCCAAAAGGCAATCAGGACTGGTGAAATAGAAACTCAAGACAAACAGTAACATCCAAGAATTATCAGAGATAACGTGTGTTAACTGAACAACATGGAAAAATAAAAAAACAGAAGTTTTTGATACAAAAAACTTCTTAAAAATATCATCAAATTTCTTCTTAGTTTTCATCAAAAGTCTTTCATTCACATTAAAATTAAACAACTTAAAATAAAAACTATTCGACTACCTTATTTTCAATTTTAACCCACTGTTCGCTTATTAATCAACAACTAACCTCAATTCAATATCTCTCTCTCTCTCACCTCACATAGTTTCGAGAAAATGCACTTCAAATGGTAATGTACGCATTGATGACCTTCCCAAGCACCTGCTTTGATACAACAACTTGTGTAACAAACGCAACTTATGCAGCATTGAATCGTAAGAAGCGTGTACGCCAAGCAGCATTAGAAGTTCTAGCAATATTAGGTCAAGTGACATCTCCGCGTGCAGTAACCGAAGTGGTGCAACAAATTGCAGCGACACGTGATGAAGGCAATGCGCTGATGACAGCTGTGAAAATGCGTCTATCACGTAAGCAATTGCCGTTGGTCACTACAGATTGTGCGGTACAGTATACGCTGCGTGTACCATCACCAAAACGCGAAAGACGCAGTGGCGGTGGTGCTGCTGCTGCTGGGAAGGACGCTGCGCTGTTTGACTCTGATATTGAATGGATAAACGCTGGTGTAGGTTCTGTGTCACCAACTTCATTGAAGCGACGTGCTCAGCAACATCGCAGCGTTTCACAGCAGAGTTTTTGTTGTTTGCCCAATCGTGGACAGGAGCAGAATATCGGTGCCGGTGCACTTGGTACATGTGGCAGGTATAAAAATTGATGCAACATTTTTTTCTATTGGTTTAGTTATAATTAAATTACTTTTTGTTTTTTTCAGTAATCACTCCGATGAAAGCTGTTTGAAACATCGCCCATCACGCATGGATGTTGGGCTACATACGCCGGGAAGCAATGTGAGTTAATATTTGCAAAGGAGAATACTTAAAACAAAAAAATGTATAATCTAATAAGCTTAATTGACAATCTACTGCAGTGCAGTGCCTAAAACTATGCAATGCAAGTCGTTATAGTTCCATTAAATGACCGCAACTTTGCTGTTTGAAATATGAGGAATTTTTTATTGCATGCCTTTAGGCTGATAGCAAAAAATAGAATTAGTCCTTTGAGTTTAAAATTGAGTTGGCTATATATGATATTAAATGTATACTTCCATTAAGCCTTCACTCTGATTTTATCGAGAAAATTTATGTTCGTTCTAAGAACTGCGTGTGGAGTGGTCAATTTATCAACTTAAAAAGTTAAGCAAAATGATAAACGACAAAAAACGAAAACAAGCCAGCATTAAATATTAAAATTTAAATACATATTTGATACAAAAAAATTAAAACCATAACAGGTTTATTGATTTTAAAAACTTGCACGTGATAATTACTCAGCAAACGACCAGTATAAGCTCTGATTTAAAATTAGCGTTGCTTCGAATAACATGAAAACCGGTTATTCAAAAACTGAAAATCTATAAATTCTATCATAACATGTTCTTCGATCTCAAAGCAACGCTTGTCAACGAATCAAAGCATCTGTTATAACGAGTTGCGACGGTTTGAAGTTCGGTGCTTACGGAATAACACGTCTCGTCAAAATGTTTCGTTCACTTTCGATCGATTGTGTACGTTCATTTTGGCTATCAACATTGGTTTACATATACTCGAATTTACTCGTTATGTCTCGTCACGTCTATTTTGGTTTTGGCTACAGACTTCGATATTTTCAGCCGCTGCTTTGACTTATATTCTAGATAAAACATCTGGGAAATAAATAAAGATTTTTCTGTAAAAGAAAGCGCCACACCTTCATGCAAAGTTTCTACATATCTTTATCAATTTCAAATTTTTGTGGGTCAAATCTCGGCTATGTCTGACTTAATCCATTAAATTGGACAAATTTATTAGCTTACGGGATTGCAGCTATTAACTGCTTCATTTTTAAGCTCAGAATTAGCTTAAAGTTTTTATACAAGATGTAATTATAGGACAGTCAAAACACATCACTAAGCAATTCGCGTTTTTACTTGAGAAACGATCTTCACAAACACAAGTTATGTCTTCAATTGATTATTTTAGTATACAGACTTTCTTTTATATCAGCTGATGCTGGCTTATACGAAACTCAATAATGCTCTCGTACAATCTACAAATTTCCCTATTTTTTTTATTTGACAATGCTGTTCTCTTCGAATATCGAGTATACAGACTTTCTTTTATATCAGCTGATGCTCGCTTATACGAAACTCAATAATATTCTCGTACAATCTACAAATTTCCCCATTTTTTTATTTGACAATGCTGTTTTCTTCGAATATCGAGTATACAGACTTTCTTTTATATCAGCTGATGCTCGCTTGTACGAAACTCAATAGTACCCTCATACAATCTACAAATTTCCCTATTTTTTTTTATTTGATAATGCTGTTTTCTTTGAATATCGAGTATACAGACTTTCTTTTATATCAGCTGATGCTGGCTAATACGAAACTCATTAATGCTCTCGTACAATCTACAAATTTCCCTATTTTTTTTATTTGACAATGCTGTTCTCGTCGAATATCGAGTATATAGACTTTCTTTTATATCAGCTGATGCTCGCTTATACGAAACTCAATAATACTCTCGTACAATCTACAAATTTCCCTATTTTTTTTATTTGGCAATGCTTTTCTCGTCGAATATCTATCGAATAGATAGAAACGCTATGACGTTGAAAAGTTTGTCATTATAGGGGCCGTCCATAAATTACGTGAGCCAAAATAGGGGGTCCGGCAAAGTCTCACCTAATCTCACCAACAAGGAGGGGTCAACGAAAATCTCTCGTCAGCTTTTTAATGCAGAGATAATATATTATTATAGCAAATCACATCTAAAAATTATGAGACAAGTCTCACGGAAGGGGGGGGGGGGGGGTCCCGCCAGAACTCATCAAATCTCACCAAGGGGAGGGGGGTCCGAATTTTCAAAAAAACACCTCACGTTATTTATGTACGTCCCCACAGTAAAAAATTAAATAGTTACAAAGATTTTTAAAGTTGAAACGTCAAGTAAAATTTACCTATATAGTAGCGTCATCATAAATATATGTCTCGAAAACATCTACAATCTGAATCTTATTTTCGTGCAAAAAATTAATGTTATTTGAATCCCAATATCCCTTAAGAATCCCGAGAAATCTTTATGTTTCGGGGAAAGATAAACTGTGCACAATTGCGCAGATTACATAAATTAAAATCAAAAAACCGATTACCAATTTATCACTATATGCGAGTCCCAATCGAAATTTAGCAAAAAAACACCAACAAGCTTTTGCTCCCCTCGCATCTTTTGCTTCTAGGAAGCAATACACACCATTATATAGGACAATGTAAAAAGGCTCCCATGTGTTTTGTCCCAAAAGTACACATACATACATACACTCACTCCAATAGACAAACAGCGCAATTGAAATTTCCCATTTTTTGTGAGACTTCACAATAGAAAACGAATGTGGGGAAGAGCAAGGGTATATCTCCATTAAGTGAATTGCCTTGTCAGTTGGGTGCGCTGTACGTCATGCCATCGATGGCGGCATGCAAATGCATATAGCAAGTGGTAGACATGCAGACAGTAGCATTTGAACTTTTGTTAAGTAAAGGACTTGTGCAAAAAATTAAGCGCATGTTGTAAAAAAATAAATAAATCTGAATAAAAAATTTCAACTTATTTTGAAATAAGTTTTAAGTGAGAAAAAAAAATTATCAAAGATAATTTACCAATGTGACAAATGGTTTTACCATTTGTAACCGATTATCAAAATATAAATCGAAACATGGTGAATTTCTTTCAGGCGCATCCTATGTTCAATTTGGTGCCAGCAAATTATAGGGCATGGGTACGTACGACTTAGGATAGTGTAAGGAAATAAATTAAAGTTCAAGTGAAAACGTGGAGAAAAGTATGGTTTCCGACCATACGTCCTAAGCAAACTATTTGAAATATATGATATGATTTAATGTTTTTAGTAAAATATTTAAAAAAACACTTTTTATTATATCTAATTTAGGATGATAACCAATCCCCTAATATACAATATGTACTGGGCAGTAGTGTGCCACTGCATTTTGGAGCTGTTTCTAAGAAAACTAATGGTAAGTTAATTAATTAGCTCTTATAATTAATTTTTCCCAAAATTTTCCAAAGAGTGTAATGGTATTTATTTGAATTATCTATACAACAACAATGGAATTATTGAGTATTTCATAGTTGTTTATTTTGACTGTCATCGATTATTGTTCCATTACATACATACATATGTATGTTTTCTTCATTTTGTTTACCTAACAACTAAAAATATTTATAGAAATTTTTTGTTGTCAAACATATCGAACATTCCAGTAGGGTTGATTGGGGCTTTGTTGTAATAAAAATAAATTTAAATTGTACAAGCAAATTATAGACGAAATCACCCCAATTTCCCTTAAATTTATTGAAATCGTAATTTATTCTAAATTCTGATTGGTATATGTTTTTTATTTTGCAGTTGATTATTCAAATTATGGCAGTCGCCGCATTGTCGCCAAATCATGCTCGGACTCCTCCATGGATGGAAGGAGCTCTGACAGCACATACACAAGCAGTAGCGGTAATGGTGCTGCGATTGCAGCCGGATGTGTGGTAGCGAAAAATGCTGCTGCTGGTAATGGTGGCATCAGTGGACGTTTTACGAGACAGGCGGTTAATTCAAGGTAAGGATATGAATATTTGGTAGAAAGTGAGAAAGTTACACAAAAACTTGAGAGGAAGCAAGAAATAAATTACTAGTAAGTTAATGGCATAAAACAAAGCATATTCTTGAGACTTTAGATTAAATAAGAGATTCATAGAGAAAAAAAAATACGGAAAGATATTTGAATCCCAGCGGCAAATCGATGAAGTACTCTGATTTTTCATGTATGAAAAGCTATACCCTTTCACAAATGAAATTGTTACTGTGATATTTTGTATATTTGCTTGCTGGCTGCCTGCTTTGTATATCGAGCTGTAGACAGTCTGCATGCTGGTTGCCTGCATTTTCATGTATGAAAAGCTATACCCTTTGTGTTGTATGTTTCACAAATGAAATTGTTACTGTGATATTTTGTTTATTTGCTTGCTTGTTGTCTGCTTTGTATATCGAGCTGTAGACAGTCTGCATGCTGGTTGCCTGCATTGTATATGGAGCTGTAGGCAGTCTGCTTGCTGGCTGCTTGCTCTGTATATGGAGATGTAAGGGGTATTGTCTGTTGGTTGCATGCTTTGTGTGTGGATATGTAGGCAACTTGCTAAACAATACAGACACTTGATAACCGATGTTTTAAGGCAATCTGCCTTTCGTATGTTATACATTGTATATAGAGATGTAGGCAAGCTGCCTACAAAGCGGCCATCCCTTTGTAAAAAGAATTTACAGTTGTGGCTAGAGTTGTGAGCATTACTACCTACAATGAGAATAACTATTCGTCGATGTTGTTTATAACGTATTTGCCGCTGGGATTAGAGAAAATATTAAAGAATATGTACAAGATATCAGTGTCTAGTGATGCATACTAAAAACATAATTTTAGACTAGAGGCTAGAGACTTAAGACTACAATATAGAGAAGACACAGAAACACTAAGGGCTAAAAGCTGGAGGATTGAAATAGAAGACTAAGGAGGCTATATACATGCTGGGAAAAGTGAGCTTATCGAGCTCAAACAAATGTCAACATTCTCGGGATACTCTCGATTTGCTTAGCTCTAATAGACAGCGGTCACATATAGTGATTGAAGTTTAGGATATTGAGAGTAGAGGCATAAGAATATATGTAAACTAAGGCTTAGAGAATAGATACGGGTGACTAGAGGATAGGAACTTGAGACTAGAAGCTAGAAACTTATGTATAGGCACAATGTGGCAGAGATTAAAGACCAGAGATTAGAGGCAAGAGATAAAATTTTAGGGGCAAGAGACATTATTCTAGAGACACAAAAATATAAGTCCATGCCAAAAAATTAAGGACCAAAAGGATAAAGTTCTTTTTTCGTAATTTTTAAGAAACTTTCATAAACATTGCTTGTAAGCTTTCCATACTAAAATTGATTCCAAACATTTTATTCAAATATTTATGAAGATTTCTCATTCTCAAAAATTACGTTTTTTAGGCACCCATTAAATTTTAAAATTTTTTTTTTTCATGTTTTCCTAGATTTCCATCCATGGATCGCATGGACTTAAATGCCACCTATGTACGTGTACATAAGCCTCCAGCATATCATCCCGGCATGGGTGCATATGCACAATTACAACAACAACAATACGATATGAATTCTACGTACCCGAAAGTGAATTATACGATGCCACAGCAACAAAGAAAGAAGGTGCAACAATCGCAGCAACAATTTTACCAACAACAACAACAACCACAGTATCTCTATCAGCAGTCACATTATCATCGCAACAATTATGCTACTCAAGGTTTAATGTTTTTCACAATAAAAAATAAAAAGATTTTATTAAATAAAGTTTTTTACAGAGAATTTCAAGCAACAGGAAAATCGCTACAATGAGAAAAGCCACAATAACAATGCTACCAATAACGCCTCTGATGGCAACCTTGACGGTACCTACACCATTTCTACCGACATTGGCAACGACACTGCAAATTCGCAAAATCAACAAAATCCCACACAAATTGCAAATGGCGTCGGCAACAATGGCGGCCGGCGCTTTGTTAACGTTGAAAAGTTAATCAAACAAAGGTGAGTACACTTAGGTCAAAAGTTTTGTCTGTTATCTGCAGCAAATTAAAAAGTTTTCAACAACAATCGTTTACGTTGTTGGTAGTCATATGCTTGTTAGCCACAATTGCAATGCAAAGAAGAAAGTTCCAGATTTGTTGCGAATTTCCGGTATGTAGTTCAATGAACTTGACAGACTTGTTGATATTTGTTGACAATGGAGAAGCATTGTAGCATTAGAAAGTTAATTCACTTCAATTGTCTATTATGAGTGAATGTGTTTAAGTTTTCTCGAAAGTTAAAATAAATGATACGATAATCGCTAGTTAAATTAGTTATTAAATATAATTATTTTTTTTTTTTAAGTTATGGTTACTTCACTTAGTTCACTTAGCCTTAGAGAAATTGTGTCAGAGTGATAAAATAGACCCTTAGAACGTTTCATAAAAGAAAAAACAGTTTGCTCCCTAAAAATTAGTTTGTACTAAAACTTTGAGGTTCACAAAAATAGCTTATTTTTGATATCTTATGAAAACGTTAAATAGAAAAATACACATACTCAAAATAATAAAACTAAAAATTTGGCTTATATAAAAAAAAATTATTTTGTGCGAAAAATCATGCTGTTTTAGAAGTGACCTCGTGATGTCTTTCTATTATACAAAACAGTTTTCGGTGTTAGAAAATATGCGTAAAATTAAAAAAGAAATATAAAATAACAAAACATTTAAAAATAATTTATATTCTAAGCAAGAAACAAAGTTTAACTAGAAAACAAATTCCATTGCATACTTTTAGTTGTTAAAGAAAGTTGTTAAATCTAATGCAACCGCGAAAGTGGTTCAAGTCTAGAATAAACAAAACAAATATGAAATGCAATGCAATTTATTGCTAATATATGTATGTAACCGGCCAAACTACTTTTTAGGATAAACTAGTTTTTCCTAGGCCAAACTAGTTAATTTCAATGCCTCAAAGTATGTAATTTAATTTTAATACAAAAGCACCGTGGACAGCGAAGCCGGTGTTGCACATGTTATAGACTGAACCGTGTCGCGAAACCGGTGTTGGATATATTGGAGGATGCAAATCTCGAGCCGCAGCCGTAGACCCCTCACTTACCCTCACTGACCACATGCCAAATATTCAATAAAATTGATAAGTTTTATTGTCTTACTTCGTTACTACCTCAGTTTTCACTAGCCACAGTGCTTTTGCATTGAGATTTCTTGCATATCTTTAGGCTTGACGGTAACCAGTTTGGCCTAAAACTAGTTTGGCCGGTAGCACATACAATTTTTACACACAGTCAATTGTATCTTGCTCTGCTAAGATGCAGAAGCAGAAAAAGAAGAAATATCGAGTGTAAGTTGGAATGAGAGAAAACTTAAAATATAGTGTTAGAAGAAGTCCTACAATTTGTGAAACTCTCGGTAATATTTTTGTTTGTGCAAATGCGAGGGGCTTGCGAACGAAGTGAACAGAGTGTGCGTTACTAAAATTGAAGAAATTCTTCTTGAGCCACTTTTAAGTAATAGCAGAGCTAATGCGCAGGTTATTTGGGAAACTCAGTTTTTTAGCATTAGCTTACTATTTGGGGATGCTATATTTTAATTTTTTGAAACGCCCTTATGCACATGCATGCATTATCTACATAAAAAGAGTGATATACGTATACTTTCCACTTTATATTATATTTATATAATTTGAGCAGTTATACTCTAGGATATGATTCATTGGTTTATTGTGTGAGAAGTGGGCTCTATTTTAAACACCCTCTGAATTACAAATTGCTTAGAAAAGTTCCCTTAGAGTAGTACATACTTACAAACAAAGATTATCTAATAGCTTTTTAACTAAAAAAGAGCTAGAACAATAAAATGATTGAGTTACATTAGGTAATTGGCTTAGATATTTTTGAGTTTATAATTATTGCTCTTTATAATCAAACATTTTTTCAATTTCTTTTTTAAGCTTACATTTTTTCCAAAAATATCATTATTAAATGTAATTATCTTATACATATTTTAATGCACCATAATACTACCTACAAGTTTACACTACAAAATATTGATCTGGGTCGTAAACTTTACCAGGCATCGATTTGTCTTAATTAAGCTCCTCTTTATGTATCGCGGTTCGTCTCGTTTCGTCTATAATTTTCAAGCCTGAAAATATGCTATTATATTTTAAATGAAAACAAAATTATCTAGCATGTGCGTGTGATACAAATGTATAGGAATTGTACTAGCATTCTTTTAGGTTTGCAGATTAGAGACGAATCGTGATACATAAGAAGGCAATAATACCCAAAGTGACTTTAGCTACCTACTCCACGCAATGATTTTTTTTTTTTCTGTCATTGAATATATTTTGAAAAACCCTTTCTCCAGGATAAATGCCATCTATTCAACAAGTTTCATCCAATTCCAATTTTTTTTTTATATTTTCTATTAAAAATAATGCATACATTTTTAATGAATAAAAAAATGTATATTTCATATGATTCTTAATTTTGATGCAATTTGTCTATTTTTATCTTATGACATTTTATTAAAATCTTTAAAATTTTTAATTTCTTTCCTTTGCAATTTTTTTTACACTCTATCATAAAATTTTTTCTAATTACTATTTGGCATAACTTAAATTCGTAATGCTTGAATAATATAAATTCCTCAGCATGAAATTTTCAGCTTTAACTTGAGTGCTGCAGTTCATACTGAGTTGACCTACATTTTACATGTTTGACCACGGATAAGTTCGACCAGTGGTCAATTGTTGACATTTAATATGTTTATGTTATGCGTGTTGTGAACCCCAACTGCAATGTATAGTAGAAAAACCGCAAAATATATTAAATTATAACAAATGTCAAAATTGTTACTTATGAAGCGACAACCGACAATGAAAGAAAAAAGTTGATGTAGAAAAATGCTGAAATTGACCTAAAAAATCCTCGAATAAACACAAAAGCTAATAAAGCGACTTAAAGCCTAAGGGTTTCTTTTTATTTCTAGAACAACTCTCCACGCAATTTATATTCTCGACATGCACCTTTAATTAGTCTCCACTATGTAGTTGTGTGTTCGTGCTTTAGTTACTAAATCAATTTTCTTTGTCTGCATGCATTGCGTTAGTGAGTTTAGTTTAAGCAGCTGTTTTGAATATTTAGTGAGTTTGGTAAATTTAATAAATTTAACTAGTACAAAAAAAAAATACATATAATGTTAGATGTTTTAATTACGTTGGAGAGATTGCTTGTTCTTCAAATAAGTAAATATATTTAGATAAAAACTAAATGATGGTGCCACGCTCTTTTTCTTATCTCATCCACTTTTTGTTAACTAAAAATTTTCATATCGATTTAAGTTTGGTGGCATTTGTAAACAGTTATATATTTATAGTTATAGCTATAGTTATAGTTATAGCTATAGTTATAGTTATAGTTATAGTTATAGTTATAGTTATAGTTATAGTTATAGTTATAGTTATAGTTATAGTTATAGTTATAGTTATAGTTATAGTTATAGTTATAGTTATAGTTATAGTTATAGTTATAGTTATAGTTATAGTTATAGTTATAGTTATAGTTATAGTTATAGTTATAGTTATAGCTATAGTTATAGTTATAGTTATAGTTATAGTTATAGTTATAGTTATAGTTATAGTTATAGTTATAGTTATAGTTATAGTTATAGTTATAGTTATAGTTATAGTTATAGTTATAGTTATAGTTATAGTTATAGTTATAGTTATAGTTATAGTTATAGTTATAGTTATAGTTATAGTTATAGTTATAGTTATAGTTATAGTTATAGTTATAGTTATAGTTATAGTTATAGTTATAGTTATAGTTATAGTTATAGTTATAGTTATAGTTATAGTTATAGTTATAGTTATAGTTATAGTTATAGTTATAGTTATAGTTATAGTTATAGTTATAGTTATAGTTATAGTTATAGTTATAGTTATAGTTATAGTTATAGTTATAGTTATAGTTATAGTTATAGTTATAGTTATAGTTATAGTTATAGTTATAGTTATAGTTATAGTTATAGTTATAGTTATAGTTATAGTTATAGTTATAGTTATAGTTATAGTTATAGTTATAGTTATAGTTATAGTTATAGTTATAGTTATAGTTATAGTTATAGTTATAGTTATAGTTATAGTTATAGTTATAGTTATAGTTATAGTTATAGTTATAGTTATAGTTATAGTTATAGTTATAGTTATAGTTATAGTTATAGTTATAGTTATAGTTATAGTTATAGTTATAGTTATAGTTATAGTTATAGTTATAGTTATAGTTATAGTTATAGTTATAGTTATAGTTATAGTTATAGTTACAGTTACAATTATAGTTATAGTATTAGTTATTTATTTGTTGCTGACACCACCCGTAACATAAAAAAAAGCTCACTTCTTTTTCCAGCCAACATTTGGAAGATCTATAGTTTTTTCGGTAGAAACCATCTTGTAGCGTTAAATAATTTATAACTGAACAACATTTACACAACTTACACAACAACATTTAGCATAAGTTTAATGCAAATTGCTTGCTGTATTAAATATTATCCATTTCAACTACAACCGTTTGAAACTTTCACTTATTTTAGTTTTTTTTTATGTTTGGGAGACACTGCAAATTAAAATATTTTCATGGTAAGCAATTTATTTGTACTTAAAACTCGTTCAATCACATGAAACCATTTTAGCGTTTCCTTATTACAACTTACCCTGTACAGAGCGGAAAACACAACAAAGGAATTTTCATTGTTTACCACAATTCTTAAATTCATTTACATAAAGAGAATAAGTGGAAAAACACAAAAGTCAAGTGGAAACCCCACCGACGGTCACCGGTTTCTAAGAAGTGTTTCTTATTTACATTCAATTCGTATATAAGAACTACGAGTAAGAAAATGTCGACCGGTAGTTAACACATTAGCAAACTATACGTACCAACACATAACAAGTTCCAAGTAAATTGTGACCCATCAAGTTATTTGGTCACCATTAAACAACTTTTGCCATGGTCTTGTTTTGTCGAGACGCAAAACACGGGGGGTACTGCATTGAATGCAGCCATGGATAAAAGAAGGTATACATGTTACAAAATCCGGAAAAGGTTTTTAAACTCTACTTTTCTGCAATATCGTATTACTTGGAAAAACGAATTTTTTTTTTACAAAAAATGACAAGCAACAGTTTTTTGCACGCTCAAGTTACCGGAAGGGAGATGTATTTTATTAATCTTCTAAACTAACATTACTTTTACTAAAACTTTTTTGAATATTTCCTACTGTGTTTTCTCTCACCAACTTTGAAATTTGCGTGGCTGTCGCTATCGCCCATCGCCGTCGTCCTTTTGTCCATTCATGTTAGAAATGTTAAATATTTGCTAGCGACATGCGAGTGAGAAGAGAGAATAAGTGACCACCATGGCGCGCAACAGCAAAGGAGATCGTACTGTAGCGTATTATGGTCAAAATATAACAGGACACGACAGTCTGCAAAGTTAAAGCGTAGCGACTAGACGTTTTCATTTTTATAACTGATAGTAAAAAAAGTAAAAATTTCATATAACAAAATAAAAGTTGTTAAGTAAAAAAAATAAAAAGTATTGTAAGAATAGCCGGATCTTACTATGCTTCTTCAACCAACTGTAAAAATAGCATATCCTTTTCAACTAGAAGTCTCAACACTAAACAACAGTCGCAAAGAACTTTAAAATAACATTTCATTGTTCAATCTAACAGTTCCTAAAATCGTAATGCAAAATATTTATTGTGACAATTGTGCTACCATCGTAGCCAATACACGCACATCCTTGCGTCGTGTCAAGGATGGCCTGTGGGAAACAACACGACCGGCATTTGAGAATGTGCCGAGATTTCTACGTTTTTATTGTTGTATTTGTTGTCATTATCGACGACAAAAATCGATTGGCATACTTGATGCAACACCTGCTCATACTGCATTAACAGAATTGAAAGAAGATCCCCCACCTAGGGAAATCGTAAATAATAATAATAATGATTTATTAAGTTCACCACTGAAACAGCATTCCAGTAATGGTACACCAACTATTGCAATGGCGATTGCAAAAGAAATGTAAGTTGAAAGAAAGATCTCAGACACAATTTTTTCCCGAGTGATCAAGGTATTAAAATTTGGCCTAATGCTACATATTTCTAGTTATGGAATTACGTTTTAAATGAAAAAAATTCATGAATAACTTAATTGATGATTACGATATATTCTTTAATTGAAAAATGAAATTTTATATGAATGCCTTACTTGCCAAATCGATTAACTCCTCTTTTCAATTTTTTTCATTTTGGAAATCTGATTTTGCTTTTGTTACAAATTTGACTAAGAAGTGGATGGAACATCCCGAAATGTCAAAATTAATTTTTCGTTAGTCATAGAAAATGCTTTATGTACTTAATCGATTTGGCATGTATGTAAGACATTCGTATAATGATCATCAAAGAAAAGTACAACAATTCAATGATTAATTTTTGAGTTATGTTAAGTTTCGAAAATTTAAACGTGACAGATAAAATTGCAACTTTTTTTGTATATCAATTATTTTTAAAATTTTTCCAGATATCAAAAAAAACTCCATAGCCATTTATCATGAAAAATATTAAGGTTTTAATGTAAAATTTCTCTTCAGATCGCTTAAAAATTCTGAGACATTTTTTTGAGTGCATATCTTTAGAACTAACGTCAAATTTGTTCTCAAAGTATCATTATCACCTCGGTCAGCACCGTTATTCAAGGTCATAGGTCACAAAAAACTGTTTTTCACATCCAATTGGCTATGGAGTAACTCAGTCTAACTAAAAATTATAGATTAGACAATTTTTCTTAAATTAAAATTAAGTTCATTAATAATGTGAATTCAACCGTGTGCAAGATATTCAAGGTGAAAAGTTAAGAATGTTTATTTTTAATGTATTGGTCGGACAAAAATTGTAGATTATGAAATTTTATAAAACAAAACTTTAACCTTTCACATTGAATATATGAAAACGGTTGAACTTACGCGATTAAAGCACTTAACCTTTTTCATAGGAAACTATGTTATTTAGATTTTGTGGAATGTACTTTTTAGACGGCGAATATTCATTTTTTTTTTTTTTGGTTTGGATAACAAAATTTTCTGAAATTCACTAAAAATAAAAGGTCATTTGATTTTTTTTGACTCTTATTTCAGCAACGTTTTCTAAAAAAAAGTAAAAATAGTAAGATCATTCGAGTTTGTTGCTCATATTTCCCAAAGTTTACTAAAATTAACAACAATTTTTTAGAATTTACTAAAAAAAAAAGAATAAAATATAGTAATAGTCCAAATGTACCGTATGTACTAAAAATTTGTCGAATGTGCAGACGCATTGGTACTGAAAAAAGTACAAATGTTCCGAAAATGCCATCACTGACCTCTTTCAAAATACATGCCAAAGTTGATACTCTGAACTATTTTTATTTTACATTTATTCAAATTATTTGAAATGCACCAACCGTATGAGAAAATAGTTAACTCTCACAAAAAACTGTAATTTTAGTCCTTGTACCTCAGATAACTAGAAATAAAAAATTATTTTAAATAAACCCCCTTTTGCATAATTTTGAATGATTTCTCGACTGAACACATATTTTTGAAATGTAAGATTCGAGTTCGTTATATTTATCTTTACTTTCTTTTTTTAAATGATGATAATGGTTTTATTTTTTTTTAAATTTATTATTTTTGTTCCTAGTTTTCGGAGGAATTCAGGCCAATATTCAAAAAAGATTCAAATATTAATAGTTTCCGAAGAATTCTAGAACATGAGTTTATTTTGAACATGTCCAATATATATCGTCAACTGAATGCTATCTCCGTACATACGCCATTGGACACTCAGTTGATGGTATTAAGGTGCGAATATATTAGTGATTTAACAAGATTTGAAAATCTAAGTTTTACATTAATAATATATGAGTTTTTTTGTTATATGTACTATTTTAAGAGTCGATTTCACAATGTTCAGTCAAACCTAAACTAGAACTGTAACTGGTAGTTTGACATAACCTTTCATGCAATATTATTTTGCAAATGGATGTTGAATTTCGAACGAACATTGTGAATCCAGTCCTAAATTCGTCGTTTAAAAATAGACGAATATATTTACAAAGCATGATAGATTTTGGCCAGCGTTGGGAATAGAAATTCTAATAATGTTCTAAAGAACAAACTCCAGAAAATTAATTTTCGATCACGTTTTTTTTCTTTCTTAGAATCTGAAAAAAAAAAACAGCGGCAATATTCGAAAATTTTACAATCTTCATAAGCCAATAAATTTTTTCCTGAACTATCGCCACTATCAACAAAAATAACTTTCTTAAGTCCACAAAAATTCAAGCAAAAATTTAGGTTAATCATATATTTAATTTTTTTATTTTAAATAACACCTCAATATATGTATTCTCCGCTGCGTTTTGGATTTCCTGTTACATTAATAACAATCACAGTAGTAAAACTTAAGCACAGCAACAAAAAAACAGAACCCCAATATACCTAATGTTGGCTGTTTGCATGTTTTCTTGACTCTTATCATGAGAGCCATCGTGTTAATTTATTTTCACTTCATACCAATACACATGGCAACTTTCCTTGTAACTCCAGGGAATTTCTTTACTTTGGTTTTGTTTATTTCAAATTTCATATTGCACTGCTTTATTCTCACGTCCATGGTGAATGCGCACATGTCTGTAAATGCAAATGTGACACATTTTCGCTGCCTGACTCTCCCTGCAAACATTTGTCCGATTGCTATTTTAGGGTGGGAAGGGCAGGGAGATATGTCAGCAGTATGAAATGTATTAGCTTTATTATTATTTCTATTTTTTAAATTATTAAGTTAAGCAGAGATTTACTATTTATACTGAAGAGTTTTTTTATGAGAAATACCGTCCTATGCATTAAGAAATTACTTTCAAGATAAATTTTCGAAAGATTTTTTACGGAACATGTATTTTAGTAAAATCATATCATAATATTTAAACAAAGAAAAAAAAACTCATAATCCAATGAGGAGGTAAAATATATAAACTTTGTTGTTTTCGACAAAATTATTCATGAAATATTTGATGACGTACATAAGTAAGGTGTAACAAATCATTAGATGAGTCAAATAGTTATTGAAAATATTTTGAACGCAGCTAACAAAAGCAAAAATATCGGAGGCGTTACCTAGCGTTAGAGCATCGAAAGAAAGTTATGTATGCATACATACTTTAAAGCAAGCTGCAAAATATTTTTGAAGAAATCACTACATCCCTTTAGAAGGAAACAATTTTCTGATTAAGTTTAGCCCTAAACGATTTCTTAAGAAAAAAAACCATGCCATCAATTAATTTCAAAAAACGACTGCCCAGTAAAATAGTGTTGACCTCAATTTGCAATAAAGTTAAATAAATTTTTCAACACAACACAATACAACGAAACAAGTTAAATGACCAAGTCATTAAATTTTCAGCAGAAATTTCAATTGGCTTAAATGCGCCATTAACAGTTAAAATGAGTGCTATATTCAGTTCGTAATCCCCAAACTAAAAAAAAACAAAATAGATTTCCATGTGAGAAAGAAATTCACTGGAAATTTATAAAAATGAGTTCTGAGTACATAAAAAAGGTGCTAAATATTTAATTATCTGCTGAGTCATATCATTAATCTAGAAATATGCAAATATTAGCAATTAAAGTTATGTAATTGGGTCTACAACTAAATGACCTTTGTTAAAATAAAATTAATTAACTGTCTTTAAATACAATTACAACTTTTGCTCTAGACAAATTTATTATACTCGTTAAAATATTTTCATTTTTGTGTTTATGACTCTCATTTCTCTTGACAAATTAACTCATTTTGAAAAAAAACAAAAATTAACAATAAACGCAAGTTTGCATGTTGCAATAGAAAAAAAAACAACTACTTTCTAGCTACATTGAAATGGTCTTTAGTTAGTAAATATTAAAGAGCACTGTGTACTTTGACATGTTTATTAAATAAATACCATTATTTATAGTGTTACAAAAAAATTGCCAACATCATCAATTTAACAAGTTGATGTCTATTTTTTTCAAAGCTCTTGCAGGCTTAATACAATTTTGAGTTACCTATCGGCCTATCAATAAATAATGCTCTATTTTCATGTATGTTGTTGACAAATAAATTATATTGATTAGTATGCCGGCTTTTTCTTTCAATGCAAGAATTTAAATGCAAGAAAAATATTTTCGTACTATACATAAATCCAATTGTCTGCATTACTATTATTACTTTTCATACAAAATGCATACGCTTTTTTAAATTATTTCAGTTCAATGAACTATAATTTAAATTCCTGTTGACGGCAGCTATCAGTATCAGTATAACGAGAAACAGTTTAAAATACTATAAAAGCTCACGTGAGTAAACATTTTAAAATGTCCATTAGGACATATTTAGATCAATGGGTGGCATATCTTCTGCGGCTGATAGCAAAATGCTTATATTTATTTGTGCATATTATAGTCCAGGAACTTTGCATAGAAATTGAGAAAATTAAAGTGGTAAAATTTTTTTCAATTCTTAATTTTAAATTTCTAATCATCGATACGAGGAGGAAAAATAATATATTCACGATTTAAAGTGAGAATATATTATTTTTTGTTAACGTCTCATTTTGTATTGGCAGTACCGAAATTAATTCTCGACAAAAGTTGGTAGACCAACTTTCCACATAAAGGAATTCCGCTCATAAAATTAACCGTTTTCAAAATATCATTTGCCAAATTTGATATTATTGCCAAAAATTAAGTTTTCGAGACTTTAAGTTAGAGATGTTGATGAAGATTAGATGAAATTTTTCATTGCTACATAAATTCCGAGACCAGGAACTTAGAAAATTCTAAGTGGTTCAAAAAAATTGTGAACAGTCAATATTTATGATATGTGTACAAAAGGCTGACAAAAAAACAGGCAATTTTCCACGTTTTGGGCCCAAAGGCTAAAAAGTTTATTAGGACCATTTTCACAATGGCTGGTTAACCCCATCTGTGCGTGACAAAAAATCACCTTTCCCAGGGTGACAGGGTACCTGTGTACCCCTATAAAAATTGTGTGTACCAATTAAAGACATCTCTCAAACTGATTAGGTGGAACCACTCATATGACAATATAATAATAATATGTCAGGCGTTCTCATGAAGTTTCAGAATTGTAAAGAATATGCAACCACAAAAAATTTTAATTTGAAAATTAAATTGGTACCCGAGTACCCTGTCACACACCAAAACTGAAACTGACTGATTTTGTATGAGATTTTATATCGAACCGCCAATTTAAGTCCCGGTTAAGTTTTAACTCAGGAGGTTGGCATATAAAGTGCGCTAATATAACGTTTCCGTAAAAATTCGGAAATAGCGATCAGCCAACGATTTTAATGATTGTCATTAGTACAAGCTTTGTGAGAAAAGAACTACAAACAATTTTTTTTTTTCATAATTTTGACAAAAGAATCAAATAACAAACTATAGTTTACCATAAAAATCGTTGTTTTACTGCTGCTGGTCAAAATATTGACGAAGTATTAACAAAAAAAAAAAAAAAAAAAAAAAAAACAAATAAATAAATTGCTGTAGATATTTACATTGAAGTATTTGCAGATTTAGAAACAGAATTTAGAAACAATTTTTAAAAACCTTAAGTGCTAATTGGAATCATTTATAGAGATATATGTAGAAGTTGGAAGATGCGGATATAGCTTTTCTAAAAGTTGCCAACCCTTGAATTAACTTTAACAAAATGTATATCATTTCAAATACAATTCAATTATCTATCACACATATTTCTGAAATCGATCTGCTATTTTTCAAATTATGAAAAATTTTCATAAATAAGATTTTATTAAAAAAAGCATCAACATTAAAAAGGCCGTTATAACTTTGAAAACAGGAGGCCGATTGAATTATCCACAAAATGATATCAATTTTATGAAAATTAGTTTAAGCTTTTGACAGTGAAACGACGAAAATGATGATAAAATGGAGAATGTGTTCTGATTTATCTGTTCGATTTATGTTATCTATAAAAAATAAAATGATAGTCGTTTTCGATGTTCGCTAATAGCTCAAAAACTACTGGACCAATTTTTATTAAATTTGAAATGTTTCTGCTTAGAAAATTTTCAATATTTTCATTAGTTTTACTAAGAGTAACTCAAGTGCATTTTTTACTTCATTAATCTAAGATACTTTTGGTGTTGAAACTGTCAGTATTTTGATATTGCTGCAGACTTCTCTCCAAGATCGCAATTATGAGAGGGGCTCATATGGAAATATCATAGCTAAGAGCTTATCCACTAATTGATTTTTAAGTAGTTTCACTTAAAAAACAATGTTAATTTCAATTGAAAGCGATTCAATCGAAATGGAACGGAGATACCAATGTTGATTCCAATTCAAGTCTTTTTTAGCAAATACTGAATTTCACTATAGAATCGAAGACATTAATTTTAAATTAAATTGTTTAGTAATGTATTTTTAACTTAACTTTTTATAAAAGATGTAGCTTCAGCCTTCTACTCAGTCGCTTTTAATTTTTTCGGAAAAAATTCCTTTAGGGCTGTGGCCAAATAACTTCGTGTGGTAATTTTTCAGCCTTTGTATTTCTCTAAAAGTTTTTCCCATTGCCTTTTTCGTTAATGTCTTCATGTTCCACCTCCTTAGTTATATTTGTACTACTTGACCAAGAATTTTATTCATTGCCACTTTTCTGTAGTTTGTATAAGCGAAAGTTTCTTTGTTTCAAAGTACGCTTTGGTTTATTGCTTTATTTTTGACAAAACATCTTTTTACCTGTTTTAATATATAGAAACGCAAATATTAAATTCAGGGCAGATTCCTTTAAACATATATTTCTTTTCTTACTCTTCCAGCAATAAATACTCACAAACGAACGGCACATCAACTGCAAATACAATATCATCAACGCCACCAATGCCGCACGAAACTCAATCAACTGCTACAACAGCTACACCAACGTCCGCCAAGTCAACAAGTTATTCGCAAAAGTCCACAGCAACTGCTCAGTCGCATCAGAGTTCAACTACGGACAATTCGACTAAGACTCCTAAAACACCAACAACTCAAGCCACAGCAGCGAATAATACGCCTAAAGCAACACCAACTAAGTCGGAAGCAGACGATGCCAAATGCAGCACACCAACAACAACGTTCGTTGGTAGCGTACATAGCGCAAGCCAGAATGATGAAGTCACCAGCGCATCACCAACAAAGTGGGCAACTGGTGAAGAAGTTTTACAATTGGAAGATGTGGATTCGGCAATGGCCGAAATAGTAGAAGATATTGATGGTGACAGAAACTTTCAGCGCCATGGTAGCATAGTTAGCGTTCAAAGTAAAACAGAAAGCATACGAACACAACTGGAAGGTACGCCAACAAACTTATCACGCGCTCAATCAGTAAAATCACTAATAATCGAAGATGCCATAGAAGATAATACCAGCTTTGTAATGCTAGATGAGGTGGTAGAAAAAGCGATCGTTGCAAAGCAATTGGCAGTCGAAGAGATAATCGAAACGGCGCCAACTAGAGCTGAGATTCCTTTGGCTGTAGATGATTTAGAGCGCGCAGCAACAAGTGCCTTTGGATCACCACAACTGCCGAAAACTCCAAAAACACCAACTACACCACGTTCGCCAACTATTGCCGAGTTAAAGTCCCTATCACGTCGTAGCTCCATAGTCAAATCGATGGAATCACTATACGAGCGTCCACCCTCTAAACAGGATTCACTGGACCAATCTACCGCCACCGAAACTAGTTCACAATCATCGAGTCACGATCAGTACAGCATACCGATTAAGCCGCAACATACGCCACTCAAGCAAAAATCGAAAACTTCACATTTCTTAAAAAGTAATCGTCGAATTTCACCTGTCAAGCGTTCAATCAAAATGACGCAAGCCGAACTTTTTCCACAAACACTGACGGGTTTCGAACGTCCACGCGAAGCGCTGCTCAAAAGTTTCGATCAACTAGATTCCAGCAATTGGGAAGTGATAATCGTTGGCCTCAAGTCAATGGTGCGTCTGATGCGCTATCATCAAGAAACATTGGATAATCACATGCATATGGTCTGTATACAGCTGACGAAAGCAGTGCGCAATTTACGCTCGCAAGTTGCGCGTGCCGCATGTCAAGCATCGACCGAACTATTTGGCATTAAAAGTAAATATTTGGAACAGGAATGTGATGATCTCGTGTGTGCGCTATTGCATCGTTCCGCTGATACAAATCGATTTTTGCGTGCAGATGCAACACAGGCACTCGAATCGATGTGTGATAATTTGACGCATACGAAAGTACTAAATATATTAACTACAAAAGGTGCGGCACATCAAAATGCGCTGGTCCGCACAACAGCGGCCAAATTGTTAAATCGTTTAGTGGAGCGTCTGGGCTGCGATAAGATTTATACTATGCCGCGTGAGAACCGTGATAAATTTTTTGTAACCGGAGCCAATTTACTGCTTGAAGGTAGTTTAGAAACGCGTAGTTACGCGAAATCTTTGTTCCGCCAACTCTCCGACCATTCCAACTATAATCGATTACTGATTGAAGTGATACCGCCACGAACATATCGTAATGTTGAGAAAACACTTAAGAACATACGTTGATAAAGTTGTGTAAGTGGTGAATTGGTGGATTGGCACCGTCAGCTCTGTAAATAATTTTACTTTACATTTAAATTTAAGTAGCTAAATGTTAGCAAGCAAGTTCTTAGAACGAATCTTTTTTGTTTACGATACGATGTTTAGTGTAAAAAATAAATAAATTATAAATCTAATTTTATTATAATTATCCGTGTATTAAATATAGAAAGATTTATTAATACAATGGAAATGTATTATTTCGTTGACATTTTTGATTGTGAATTTTTTACAGGTAATTTTTAAATAATACAAGTTTCAATGGCACTTTTTGATTTTTGAATAAATTTTTCCTGAAATATCATATGGGAATAATTTACAATATAGTATTATCATTATAATTACAATTATAATAATGTTAAAATGCATTTATAAGAAAAATTAAAATACGTGTTCTTTTATAGTCAAGGAAAACAAACATTATTGGGGACAACTATATTTTAGAGACATCCTCAAAAATTAATTTAATAAAACTTTGGGACGTCTCTAAAATTAATATCCGAAAACTCCCCCCACTAAATCAGTATGGAAAATATGCACTTTTTTCTAGGAAAATGGCTCAGATCAATTTCTAATCTTCCGAAAAAGCAAAATGTGCATGCAAAGCAAAATGTTCATAATTTTTTGTATTATTTTTCTATTTTAATTTTCGGAGTTTTTGAACTAATTTTGAAGAAACATTAATTTTAGGTTTTGTGTCATTTCTATTTTTTGGTGATATTTTAAAATCAAAGTGCCATGTCTTCTATATTGATAGTGAATGTTAGATGACATTTAGATGAACAAATTTCTTAAGGTTTTTTGTTAAGTCTCGTATATTTATCGCTGTCCATAGTCCAAATTTTCTAATGTTCATATCGAAAGATTAACCCCCTTTTCCCTCCATTAATTCACATACATTTTCAAGTTAAATTTTGAAAATTAATTAAAAAATTTCTATGATTCATCAAATAATTTGAAATTTTTCATGCACAAAAAATGCCAATTCATGTTTTTTCATACCCTAAAATAATGCCAAAAATCTTCTTTGAAAAGTCCTTAGAAACAACAAAACTAAATACAGAAAAATCATCCCAAAAACTACAAAGTTTAAGCTTCATTTCATGTACAATTTTTCTATCTCACAATTGTTTTCTTTTGAGTAATTAAGGCTGGAACGAATTTAAATAGCAAGTTTGTTTTGGTTGACATATGAGTCTTTTTCCAGGGATTTTAAATGTACTTTTTAAATATTTGCGAATTAATTTTGTATAATTCTTTGTTACATATTTTATGTTGTCTTCAAACTCATATATCTTGAAATTTTTAAGTTATATAGAAAAGTTTTTCACAAGCAATAGTTTGCATTTTATTTATTTCTGCAAGAATTAGCCAATTTTGTTTGCAATTAATAAATTAAGTGCATAATTTCCAAAAAAAAAAAATAAAGATAATTTCTATTTCAATAATTTTTCTCCGAATAATCTTCAATCGTTAATATTTAATAATTTAGACATGCTCTTAAGGTTGTAGGAAAATTTCTCTTTAAGATTTTGAGCGGTCATTTTAATTTCTGTATTGCCCATGGTGAAAAATTCAAATTTTTATAAAATTGTCAAGGGTGATTTCATATCATACTCAAGGAAGACTTAATTACTTTAAATTTTTACAACACGAGCACATTTTTAATATAATTTCAGATTTTTTTCAAAATATCCATAAATGTATTAAATAAATTATCCTAAATAACATAAGAGTATAATATAAGTAAAGTAATTATTTTAGGGTAACGCAATGCAAATTTTGTTACATTAAAACAAGCAATTTTTCTCACGTTTGATAAAAAAAATAACCATATCTTTAAAAAACAAACAGTGCTGCTGCATGTTTTTAAAATCTTTTCTCAATTTAGGCTCAGACTTAGATTTTTTCCATTGTTACCGCCGATCATTTTTACGCTGTTCGGAGCGTCGATCACCACCTCTGTTATGCTGGGCATTATGGCCATGAAGATCGCGGCCACGATCATGTTCACGATCGGCACCTCCACTTCGACGTTGATAAGGTGTGGCATTTTGATGTGGACGCATCTGTGATGAAGGATGCTTGGAGATACGTGCTCCTAGTAAACTCTCAGCGACGTCATTGCGCTTAAAGGGATTTAAGCCAGACGCTGGTGGAGAAGCGGCATTAACTCTGCTGATACGCACTGAACTCTTTTCGAAACTACTATTGTTACTACTAGTGGCGCTGGTACTGCGTCTATTCCGATAAACTTCAACATCGCTTGGAACCTGTGGCATGCGTCTATTCCGATAAACTTCAACATCGTTTGGAACCTGTGCCGTGCGTCCTTGAAATTTAATGTTGATCGTTTTGCGAAAGAGCGTCAATCCTTGAAATAACCTTGTAGCATAGGGTGCAGAGCATTGATGCACATATACAATGAAACCGAAGTTGCGTTGACGCCCGCCATTGTCTTTTGGTATACGTACTGATTCGATAGGTCCGACCTTGGGGGAGAAGTCGAGTTCAATTTATTCCATTGAATTTTTGTTTTGATTTGATGCAATCACTCACTTGCAGAAATATTTCATAGAGCAACTCCTCTGTAACGTGTTCATCTAGATTCCCACAGAACAAAGTGCGTTCGCTTTCATCATCCTCATCATCATCGTCGTCGTCGTCATCACTGTTGTTGAATTGTCCCGGAGGCGGCAACTGCATTTGTTGTGGCCCAAAATTTTGTTGCGGCGCTAAATTTTGTGCCACAAGTTGGTTATGTAAAGCAGCTAATTGAATAGCAGCAATCTGCTGTAGCTGCCATTGGTTGTACATTTTCTTTTGTTGAAATTAGTTTTAAATGTTAAAAGTCTTAAATATTTTCCAAATAATTAAATGCGCTTCGCTTCAAGTTGTCATATAAGATAATTGTTTGACAGCAGATGCCAAACGCAGAAAATACGTTCGAAAAGTTTGGTTATAAATACTTCTACAGTAAAAAGAAAATGTCCCATCGTTAGTGTTGCCACTGTATCATAACACTTCAAATTTTTAGCATTGTATGAAAGAAAATATACTTTTCGAAAATTTTTAGATATTTGTGATATAAGAAAATTTGCTTAAAAATTTTCGAAATTGTTGAAAATATTTGCACACAAGAACTCATGAAATTTTGAACAGAATAAAAACTTTTCACGTCAATTTTAAGTTTGATAGAAAAATTGTAATTTTTTTTTAAGGAAAATTTTAATTTTCACGAATTGAATTTTCTTTTTTTTAATATAAGACTAATAATGGAACTTCAAGCATTTTGCATAAAAATTATACTGAGTATAATTCATTTACTTGAATAGTTTCCAAAGCACTTCATGTGATTCATGTAAATACCACGCTCGTATGTCTAATCTTTCAAATTTTTCTCTAGTGGTTGTTTCAAACTCTTGTCGACACTGATGCTGCCTTTATCGTTATACTTTTTTATTTCCCGCAGATTAAGTTCCTTCAGTAATTTGTATCAGTGATGTCATATCGGTACATTTGCCCTTTGTTCAGTACATTTACGTTGTGCAAAATATGTCGCAATGCCTACATTCCACAAATTTTTAATACATAAGGTACAACGGACGAATGTTCAGTACAGGTGGTGTAATTTGAATATGTTAATATGTAATATTTGGATTATTTCTAACAATTATCTATTTGAATTTTTTAGCAAATTTTAGAATGAATAAGTTTTTTTGAAATGTAATGACTAAACTCTTAAAGGGGGTACACACTAGCGATCATGTTCGTCAGTCAAAAATTCATCAGTTAAAAAAACTATGGCCGCTGAGTGACATTCAACTACAAAAATTTTTGCGGTTGACTGACGAAAAAAAAAACAGTAACACACGCAAACAAGAGAAATTTGAGCAAAACTGATGAACATAATCTCCCTCCTACCTCCTTTTAGGATTTTTAGCAAGCCTTGTTGATAGGGTTACCAGATGGCGTGCCTACAAAAGTAGCACATACCAAAAAATTTCAATTTAGTAATGAAAAGCAAAATTAAAATTCCAATTTTGCAATGAAAAGCAAACATTTTTTTAATTTTTTTTAATTCCATACCATATTTTTGATGAGCAAAAACTTTGTACGAGAAAACCCCAGCAAGAATATTTCAAATGCAAAAGTAGTGAAGTAGTAGGTAGCGCATTTGAACCAAAAGTAGCACATTTCGAGTGAAAAGTAGGAAAGTAGCACAGCCTTCCAAAAGCACTTTTGCTACTTTAGTATGCCATCTGGTAGCCCTACTTGTTGATATATGCGGTTAAAAAATCAAGTGGCCATTCGTCGTAAATTTTGGTGTCAATGATGAAAAAGTACAAAGTACACCTCTAACAAGTACGTTTCAAATTTCGATTTAGTTAATTTCCATAAAACCCATTTCTCTTGGGGTTTTTTTTTGTAAGTCTTATTGGGTTAATTTAACAATTTTTTTGGAAAAAAAAAGTTTTTTATGAACTTTTTTTTCAGCTAAAACACCCTGTGAAGCGATGTCCAAGTTAAAATGCGGGTTTGATCTTCGCTAATATGGTACGTGTGGTTTTAAATTCTGCATAGAGATGGCGCAATGTGTCTGAAAAAATATAGTTTCGTTTTCTTTTGTGTGATATAACAAAGAATTAAATAATTCTTTGTTTTGTTTGTACAGAAACAATAACTAATAGCAGAGGCAATAAATTTAGATGACTGTTATCTCAATAAAAAGGTTCATTCCGTGGAAACATCAGACTTGAATGGAAATTTTACTCAAATGTAAATGTAGGTACATATTTGACTTGACGGACGAGAACGAGTCTGATGATTCCGTGGAATTAGTTTTTTGAAAATTATCTTCTTTGAATTAAAGAACAGGAAAGGAGATTAGTGAATTTTTTATATTGGGATGTCTCTGATTTCATTACAAATTGTTTATATTTTTAAATATTTAGTAAAGAAATTAAAAATGTTTTAATTTTTAGTAGGTACGCATAAATATTAAAATTTGAATGACCACACTTGCAATGCAAGTCATCGTAACAGAGAGAAAGAGAGAAAAGTTTAAGTGCCGTTAGATTATAAAATGAGAAATGTCAAAAATAAAATGCAACTGCAATGAAATTGCAAATTTCGGCAGCTAGAAATCAACGTTATTCAAATTCTTTTTAAATTTATAATTTTAAACTTATTCAGTTAAGAAGATTTTTATAACTTTTATGCAAAATGGAGTTACGTAGCAAAACCAAAGCAATCGAACGACAAGAATTCAAAGAACTGCACTGCACATTGAGCGGTAAGTTGATGAAGGTCAACAGCGGATCGCGTGATCTCAATTCTAAAATGTTTTTCAATTTGATTCAACTCCATTGCACTGCAGGATTGGGCTTTTATGAAAGCGGCATGGAATTGCAGGAGATGCGTCAGATTTTCACAGCTTTACGGGCATCGATGACACTAAATGAAGCGGCCACGCTGGAACGTGAAGAATTGATGGGATTCAAGGTAAATAGTCACAAGTTGGAAGTTTCGGCTTAAAGAAATTACATGTTTTTGCGTAAGTAAGGAGAAGAAGGAAGAAGGTTATTCTGTTTGATGTTTAATGGGATCATACAACTCCCTAGATACTTAGGAAATATGTAATTCTTCATCCCCTTTAATCGAACTTTTATTAAAATTTCAAACTTTTAAATTTATGTATACTGTTTCGAATGTTTTTTATAATCCTTAGGGTAGTGTCAATATAATTTTTGAGCATTTATTTTGCTTTAATCATTATAAATTATTAATTTAATTAATTTGTTCTTATATTTGTTATATCATTTCAATTGAAACAAAAGTGAACAAATTTTTTTTAGTTTTAAGGTAATTTAATTTTGTTAACAGCTTATTAAAAAAAAAAAATACAACATTTATTTCAGGAAAATGATTTTGAATTTTTACCCATGAACGAAGTACATAATTCAACGATGCTCAGGTAAACTTCGAAGTCCACTCATTAAAATACATTATAACAACATATAATATTTTAAATTATTAGCCCTCTTACTTCCGACGCTGGCGTGGTAGCTGCATCAAAGCTAAAACTAATCAAAAAAGGGTACAGGTTGAATTATAAAAATTAAAGTTCAAAGCTTAACCATTTTTTCTTCTTCTTCTCCTATTCCATTATAGTTTCTATGAACGCAATGAATCATCACCTTTTAGTAGCCCTGAGGTCCCATCACAGCAGTTAACTATTCAAGCGGAAATATATCATTCACATGATTGGACTCCACCTCCATCGACACCACCGGCACCATCAACATCACCCTGCTTTAGTATGCTACAAGGACCGTATGCAGTAGATGCTCTTAAATTAAAACGCTTACTACGTAAACGTTCGCCAGGCGCTGCTGCTGCTGCTGAACCTGAACAAAATCTCAATGAAATCATCGATGCTAAACAATCGCACATAGAAACGGAAACAACTCCACATTGGCTTAGCTGTGAGACTAACGATTCAGGTGCCAATATGTCACATTGTGCCGAATTATCAGATGAATGGAATGTCGCTGATAGTAATGGCACTGATTTTTCGCAGGATTATAATGATGCTGATGATAGTGATACTGACTGGCTACCATAGATCATATGATGTATCATATTGTTAGCAAATTTTTTGATGCACTTGCTCAAATATTATTAAATTAGCAAAACTTAGTTTGAACAAATTGAATTAATGTTTTTAAAACTTGTTGAAAGTATAGAATATTTGCATATTATAAATATTTTTAATAGTTACCGCTTAGTTGGAAAGTTAAGTCAAGATTGAAAAAAAATTGTGAATTTAGATGCTATAGCTCATACTCAGAAATACAAAAATTTTATATTAAATATCTTATTTTCATCTAACAATCAACTTTAAGCACTTTGCTCAAAATTATTGTTCAAAAGTTGCACCGAGGTCGAAAGTCATTTTAAACAAAGTGGAACAGCATGAAAATGAAACTCTTGGGAACAAAACGACTGACTGCTGCTGATGACAAAAAGAGATTTGCTTGGTAACAAGCAAACGAAAAAAAAAAAAAAAAATCTCTTAACTTTTATATTCAAACATTCAAAAGCGGCAGCAAACTTTTTTCTTTCGTTTTGGAAACACAAATGACTTTAAGTGGCAGTTTTTGACACAATCTGAACTTTTTGAAAGGCAACAGGACAGCAAAAGCAATTGCAGTAGCAACAGCGATCATTTATGCGGGTGCACTGTACGATGAGTTGAAAAAGTGACCATACCGTTGCTTGCAACTTAGTGCAGTCAGCATTGTTGTTGCTGTTTTAGTTCTATAAAACTGCACTTAATTTGTGCGCTGCTGCATCGTTTCTTTTGCTTCAACATAAAACTTAAATTAAACTCATTTCATATTTTTGTTGTCTTTTGGGTTTTTTTTTTAAATTTATTTTTTTTTGTTTTTGCTGGCATCTACTCGTATTGTAAATGCAAAGGGAAGTGGCACCATTAAGCCACTTCCGTTTAAATGGCTGACAGACTGTGGTTAAACTTTTGGTCGGGTTAACACTGTGTTGAATGGACACTTGCGGGGACGCCATTGTGGTTGACTATAAAGTTTTTTTTTTTTTTTTGTAATTTTTCGCCCTTTGTATGGTTGTGTCAGTCATTGTTTGGAGGCATATGGGTGAATGTTGGAATTAGTGACCCAATTGGAATTATAATCTGTCATGGAGCAATGAATTTTAACTAGTCGTTAAGCGTCAAAAAAGAAATGGGAAGTAATGATTGGATATTATTTTTGGTACCCAAGCATATGCTCGAAAAAAAGTTTGGGCCTTATCTCCATTTTTATTTTTACTATTTTTTTTTGGATTGATTTTTATTTTTACATAGGGTAGAGTAACTTCGGGTATTGTGATATGGTCGGGTAATGTGAATTTTATTTTTACTATATTTTTTTGGATTTTTTTTATTTCTACATAGGGTAGAGTAACTTCGGGCTTGTGATATGGTCGGGTAATGTGATATGCCATCATATTTCCTTAAATAAGCAACTCTCGACAAAAACTTTTTTGTCAACATAGCAGTAACGGAAAAATATACGTACTGCAAGGCTTTGTGCGTTCTCATTCACTGTTTTTGGTCTCAGTGTGGTGAAATTGATTTAGCCACAAGTCGAGATTTTGTTTGTGTTCATTTCATGTGTGAAAAGCCAAAAATAAAGTGAGTATTATAGCCGAAGTACCAAAATTTGTTAGTGGGTGAATATACTTTGTCATAAATAATGTGAGTTCTTTATTTGCTGAAGTGTATTCAAACTGAATTTCGGGTAATATAGTCCAATTTGCTCCACCCAGTAAGGACATTTCATGTGCTTTTTTGCAAAAAATCCTTCCAGAGAGATACAAAGAATCAGACCTGAGTTCAATGCCTGTAATGCGATTTCATTTGGGATCACAATGATTGTCTTCCAATTTTTGTATGTGAGTCATCTATCTGACTTTAACATGTTCTGCTTTTCGCTCATTGATTCCGTTTAAATCTTTTTTCCTTTTTTATGGAAATTCTATTGAAAGATGTAACTAATGCTATTATATTTTTAGTTCCTACTGTTTTATAATTGTATCACATTATCCGAACGCTGTATATCAAATTATCCGCCAATTTAATTTAGAGGTGTCACTTGGCTTTTTTCCATTTTGTTGAAATAGCTTCAGATTGGCTTACGCTATAGACCTCCGAAGTCGTTATATACTGCACAATGCATCAACAAACCATAATACATAAAGAAGTAGAAGCTATGCTATAAGAATTACGTGTAATTTAAAATACAAAAATACCCATATCACAATACTCGAAGTTGCTCTACACCTAAAAAGTGATATTCTTGCTAAAATTCATGATTGCCAAGTTGAAAAGAAGAATTTCCCGGTCTTCAAAAACTACTTAAATAATTTTCCTAAAAATGGTAAAAAATAATCGTAGAAAAAATAAATTTTTGTTTGGGAAAAACACTTGGATAAATTTTTTTTGTATTCTTAAAAAAAATGTCAGTACATGTAACATAAATACCAAAATCATTCAATTCCCGGATTTTTCAGAAAGTTTTCAATTCCTACTGGGCCCCTGGATATGACATGAAATACTGGGCTTGGCCGAGTCAAACCCTGCACAAATTATAAATAAACGAATGTCAAATATGAAATGTAAAATAATAGTCTTAAAATGAATTTTATACAGATTTTTTACTAATTTTTAATGAACTAGGTTCTGTTAAAGTAGGGTTGCTAGACATAGGACAATCAGAAAAGTTAAAGTTAAAAATATGATGGACATTTTTGTATTCAATGGAAAAAAGTCACCAAAGAAAGTGCTCTGCAACTACAATACTTTTTGGAGAACAGTCTTAGCGCCTAAGAAATCACACAATGATTTTTTTCATTTAAAGAAATTATGCCAAGCTTTAAATAAAATTTAGCCAAACTAAATATAGAATTTACTTCATTCATTCCTACATATTTTGCTGTCCATACTGCCGGCTCATACATATTCTCATTCTTCAATCGGTCATCTTTCAACCTTTCCTACCGAACTCTTACTCTCTCAGTTCCTCTACTTTTGTTAGTGTATGTAAGTATTTGACAAATTTATGCACTTGCAATTGTTAATATATGCGACGTCGTCATCATCGTGTAGTTTGCTCCTTAGCCACTGCCAAAGTGAAGGCGCTTTATTACCAGGCTGTGACAGCAATGCTAACGTAGAGTTACTTTCTCTGGACATTTTTTGCTACCCATTTTTGCATAGCTTTGTAATATATTGCAAAAAGTTTGCACGTAATTTAAAATCACATAAACGCACACACACACACACGCACAGAAATTCGAATAGCAACACAGAGTGCGACGCACACTTTTTGACACTTTCGCCTGATTTCCGTTTTTCTGTGAAACCGGAAGTAGGGTCAAGTTTTCATTTTTTGATTTTAACTTTTTTAATACACGCAGTTTTTGTCATGTATTTTTGCACTATGCAAACTTTATGCAAAACTTTTATTAACTTTCGCTTTGATATTTCATTCGTTGTAGATGTGTATGGTATGTATAAAAATAAATTTCATTTTGATATATGCTGGTATTTTTGTTTACATATACGTAATTTTTTTTCTGTTTTTTTTTTTATGATTGTGCTCATTCTTCTTTCGTTTCTTTTTTTTTACGTGTTTTTAATTTAAATGTTTGTGCCATTTTTTCCCAGAGCTATTTACGCTTTATGCTACATTTCTGCTTAAGCTTTTTACTTACTTATGTAATACGCTTTTGTGCTGTAATGAAAAATCATAAAAATTTTCTTCTCTCTCGCTTTTGTATACTACATATTTTGAAACTTTACTTGCCACTCGCTGTTTGTTTTATGCATTCAACTGTATTAATCTTTGCTTAAATTGGCCTTGGGGTCATTTTTGCGCCATTAAAACGGAGCAAGTATTTTAAATACCATCACATTTTATGAATGTTGTGTTTGTGGTTGTAGATGCGCCCAATTTCATTTTTCAATTTGTTTGCTTATCGTTTACGCTTAAGTTGAGGTTAATTTGCTTATTTGTCGTATGATGTTGTTGGCGTTGCTTACGAGCTTTTGAACAGAAGAGGGTGTGACTGAGGATGTGAATTATGTGTTTGTATTGTTGCGATTATCATTTTAAAGCTTATTTCTTTTTTAACTGAAAATAACAATTACTTTTAATTTTTGTATACTTGAATAGCAAAATTATGATTTATTTTTATTTTTCATTGTGCGAGGTCACACGGTAGGTCCTAGAGGAAATTAAAAAAAAAAAAAACACTGCCAGCGGGAGAGAATGAATTTTTTGTACGACCAGCAAAATAATTCAGTTTTGAGTGGTGAACATGACAGCGGTCACCGCTATCAATAGTGTTGCGCGGTAGTAAATAAAAAGTATTGTATTAAGTAAGTAGCGAAAAAAGTACATTATATACTTATTTTGAATAGCATCAAGAAAAAGAGTGAAACACAACACCTTTTTCAAAAACGCATTTAAAAAACGGAGTAGAAAAATTAATAAATTATCAAGAAAAACTATAAACGTCAGAAGTTGAAAGAGAGAGAGTGAAAAATTATTGTGTGAGCGCTGTCAAATGTCCACCGTGTAACATGGCACATTCAGAACTCAAAATCTTTTTAGGATTTTATTCTGATTGATTTAATTACATTTTTGTCTAATTGGTAAATAATGGTAACAATTGAATTCGATTAATGGCTATGAGATTATGTTAAAGGGGGGGATCAATTATAAACTATATGCTACAAGAGTGTGAAGCCTAATGGAAATATCTTTCCATGACTTGATTGAGATATAAGTTGAACGCGTTAACTTTTACGCCTATAGCTTGTGGCTTAAAATTCAAATTTCCATATAATTTAAGCAAACGTTTTGCTAAATGCTTTCGCAGCAAAATCCATACCAAGTATTTAACCTATTTACAATGTCTCTACATCTACTTAACCCACTTTTTAGCTTGAACTCTTTTTTTTTTTTTTAATTTTTCTCATATTTGCTTTTAACATTACGTTTCCACTTTGATTTTAGTTTAGATTTTTCAATTTAAATTTGACTTTTTTATTTTTATTTTCTGCTCCTAACTTCTAAGCGACCCTCCTTGTGGCAAATTGACAGCAGCTATCAGCAGATTTGTCAAAAAATTTGTTTTTTCCTTTTTCCGTTTCGCTTCGTTTATTTTATGCTCTTAGGAGCAAACTTTTTTTACATTTTTCGCGATTTTCAAATCATCATCATCAAACGCGTTTTGCGTGTAAATTGAACGATTCGATGAGAGGTGGGGGACTTTTTTTTTATTGATTTGACATTGGGTGGTTTTCACAAAAATTATTTATCTTTTAAATTGAATTTAAATAAATTTTATTTCAATATTTTTCATGAAATGGTGGCAATCATGATGGTTTGGATTTGAGCAATATGTGTTTTTTTCTTGTGCATGCGCGTTTTTTTATTTTTTTTTTTTAGCAGAAATCAATATGCTATTCAGGGAAAAACGCAGGATATTGAAAATTGTATACACTAGTAAAAGGAGGTTGCGATATGTTGCCACAAGATTTTTTTTAAATAAATGTTATGAGCCTGTGATCGAAATGTACTGTGCTTTTTTTTTGTATTCTAAATATACCGACAGAAACACAACCAGCAATCTCAATTGGCTGAAAAGTTTGTTTTGCGTGGATAAAATACACTAGCTTCAGGCACGCGCCCAGATTTATACATACTCGTTTTTGGCCAGTGGCTTTGTGCGAGCATGCCCCGTTGTACAATATAGCTAATATAGTGCTTTGCACAGGCAATATGCATTACGTACAAAATTTCAACACGATATCGCATTTGAAATAATTTTGATGTATGGTATGTGAGGTGATCACCCTCAAAGATGTTTGGTATGAACAATATCCATGTATAAACTATCACAACTATAGATGCCAATTTATAGTGCTTTAAGTATTTTTATTCGTATGGAAGGTGTCACGACTTTGCATTTTTTTTTTCCACAGTAAAAGTAGCTTGGGTTTTTTGGAAGGCTTTACGGATTTTTTTTGCCAATTTTCAACAAAGTCGGTCCTGGGCTTAAGCCGTGAAAGGATAACAAATAGAAATCAGACTAATAATATTAGCTGAGGCTATAAATTTAGGAGCTCTGCAATCTCAATGAAATTGCTCATTTTGCGGAAACATAAGGACCCACTTAATATACTACTCAAAAAATGTATGTGATTTAACAAAGGAGAACGGGGTCGAATTTTTTGTCAAATAAAATCTTGAGGTTATAAAGTCTCGCACATTTTTAGTCTCTGATATTAATTAGGATTGTGTCACCAACTTTTATTAATATTGATAAAAAATGGGTGACACTGTAAGAGTTTTTAGTTTATTTATTAATTGAAAAAAAAAATTTCTGTGAATTGTAAACCCAATTTGTTTCTGTCATGTTAAAGTAATTAGCAAAACAAAAAAAAAAAAAAAAATATGTAACTTTTCAGCGGCCTATTGAAGCCTTTTGGTGTTCTTGTGGTATCTGCAACTTGAGACGTGGGGCTGATCGTTCTTTTTTGTTTAATACATTTTAATTTAACTGTTAAAAAATATATATAAAGATGTTAAAGATGATGATTAAGATTATTAGTTTCCACAACACCTTCAAAATATTCAGTATTTATCTACCGTTTGACAGAATCTTCTTTAACCGAAATCAATAAACTTTATTAATTTTAAATGCTTGCCACAGCTTGGAAACACCTTCAACTGAAACAATAGGTGTCCTTTGATACTTTTGTCAACAATAGCTGCAACAACAGCAACAATAACAACAAAAACAAGAAGTAATATGAACATCTTTGAGCACAAGAAGCGATGCAATTTCCTTTAAAATAACCGCATACAATGCAGCCACTATACTGCATTAAACTTCCGCTATCTTACAGAATGAACATAAGCAGATTACTTTGTAAGTAGCCCAATACGAAATAGAAGAATTGATTCCTTTTAACAATAAAACTTGAGGCATGATATATGGTGTAGGCGAAATTGGTAGAAAATAGATAAAAAAATATGATTCAAATCATTTTGAACAAAAGAAATGAAATCGTGTTGAAATTTTTTAGATTTTTGATCAGCTGGAGGCATTAATGGGGGCACTGAGGGCTTTTATGTAATAAAATAGTATTAAGATTACATGCAGCCTAGAAAATAATATTCTTCTTTGTACTAATAGTAAATAATGAAAACATAAAAGAAATCACTTACCGATTGGAGTCATAAATTTGGCCACCCAATGGATTAGAAAAAGCGCTTGAGCCAGCTATTCCAAAACACTACACTATTGCACAATTTTCAGATAAAATTTTCAAGAAATGAATTACATTTTTAACACTTTCGAAAATGAAATGAAATTGAAATATTTCCACTTTGAAATTTAACAGAAGAATTCAACTTTGCACTTGCACTTGCATTCGCGGAGCTGCCGGCGGTGCCGCTTACGAAGGCGGATTTGCATTTTCATGTTACTTTAATCACATATTTTATAGAATTAAACACTTAAAACTCATAAAGATGTCCGTTGCACTATATTTCTTAAATTTTGTTACTTTTATTAAACGCAGAAAATAAATTAGAAATTCACTACAGAAATTTACGCGAATTTTGCACAATAAATCAAAGAAACAGATGACAGTTGAACAGTGTTACCACTTACTTTGACGGAACTATGACATTAAACTTTTCTTTACGAAAAATGAGATGTTGGGTTTTTCTTCGATTAGGGAATTTATTCGATTGGGGAATTTATTTGATAAATGTTTTTAGCTTATTACGAAATCGTGAAAGGAAAATTTAGACTTTGTGATTCTTTTTTCCATAAGCTCTTCCGACTATAGTTAAAAATACGTCGAAAGGTAATCTTTTTTTCTTTGTTTATGACATTTTTTTCTTTTCTGCTGAAAGTTTTAAACTAGTTTTGCTACCTTTCAAAAGAATTATAAGAAAAGTATGCTCGAGCACCTTAGAAAGTACATTTCAACCATAAGGAACTCCTATAGAAAGCTGGAAAATTATGGGAGCTAAATACTTTCTTCTCCATTTTGTTGTTACGCTTCGACAGAAGTCATTATTGGAAACGCCTAGCTATGTTTACCAAAAATGCAGTGGTCAGCTATAAGACATCTTGCACTCATTTTATCTCCAGCTTCTTTGGAGCTTTGAAAATCTTTGATTGCTTATAACTCAGCTATAAGTTCCGTAAATTCAAGAAAAATCAGCATTGGTAGAGACTATGTATATGTTTCAATATTAGCGAAATTGCTACCAAAAAGACAGAAAAGCAACGTTTTGGCATATATGTATCACCCTTTTTTCATAAAAAGAAAAATTTCCCATACACCCAAGGAACGATTGCAAAAAATTATAAATTGCCCAAAAAAGTCAAGCCTAAAGAATAGGGCAACACTGCTCAACTGTCATTCGTTCGTTTTGATTTTTTGCACAAAATTCGCGTTAATTTCTTTAGTGAATTTCTAATTTATTTTCTGCGGTAAATAATAATAACAAAATTTAAAAAATATAGTGCGACTAACATATTACTGAGTTTTAAGTGTTAAGTTTTATAAAATATTTGCATGAAATTGTATGAAAATGCAAATTCGCAAGCGGCAACGTTGGCTGCGCCGCCAGTGCAAGTGCAGTGGTACTTTGGTTTCTTTTGTTAAATATCAAAGTGTTTTAATTGGAAATTTTTTAATTTTGTTTTATTTTAAAAAACAAAAAGTGTTAAAAATGTAATTTATTTCTTTAAAATTTTGTGTTTCTTATATTGAAAATCGCTTAATAGTATTAGTGTATTGGAGTTGCTGGCTCAAGTGCTTTTTCTATTCCATTGCGCGATGAAATTTATGTCTCCAATCGGTAAGTGCGTCCTCTTATGTTTTCTTTATTTAATATTAGTACAAATTACAATGTTATTTACTGGGTTACATATAATTTTAACACTATTTTATTACATAAAAACCCTCAGAGTTAGACAAAAATAAGTAGTATATTAAATCGAAAACCTATAACATTTCAACATGATTTGCTTTCTTTTGTTCAATACTACTTTATCTACTTTATCTAGTAGCTTCACAGGGTGAAGACAAATTTTCAATTGGATTTTGCATTTGGTTTTCTGAAGTGTTTTCGTAATATTTTTTTTAATATTAGCCGTGTTTTATTCGCTTTGGTTAAACCAAAATTTAATACAAATGCGTGGGTGGACCAGCTCAACTTTTTTTGTCTTTGCTAAAGAATAGATGTCGCTAGTTGTATTAGCATTAACCTAAAATTAGACACAAACCTAAGATAATCAAAAATATATGGCAACTTTGCTGGAATTTTGAAAAAGCGTTCTCACGCGAGGCCTTGTGCAGTGCTAGGCCCAAACATTAATATAGAAACACATTCTAAAAATAAAAAACATTGATGAAAAAAAAAATGTACTGATACGTGAGGCCCCTTACCGCGCTAGGCCCCGTTCAACCACACGGTCATAAAGCCGGTTCTGATTTTAAATCTGGAAAAAGTTTATGGAAAGTCTTTACAACTATCCTTTCCTTTCATTTTATAAAATCATACTATTCTTGTATGGATGAGAAATGCGCAGTAAGCCTAATCAGATTTTAAATGGGATATCTCAGGGAATATAACCTTATTACTATACAATGCTTGTCTTAAAGTTAATTGAAAATTAAAAACTTTTAAAAAATTTAGACTTCCGGCGTTTGCCTTGCGTTTTGGAGAAGCCGAAAAATTTGTAATGAAGACATTAGATTTTGATGTATAATTTCATTAAGAAAATCTCTGTTCATTCGCCTACACTTCATTTATTTGTTGTAGAAATATTGCAGATATTGTAGGACAGTAATTACTAAGCACTTGCCTTGCACTTGCATTGATCGGTTCTTAGCAATTTCTATTAAATTTCCCTTAGCCAAATTTCGTGATTTTCGACACCTTGAATAAATTTCATGCATGCATATCTTAAAATTGTAAAAAACTGTACAGAGTAATACAAAATTACGCAAAAACAATAAACACCTTAACTTAGGATGAAACCTCCTGCTATCATAAATGTCAAGATCACTGAAAGCTGACCACTTTCCTGTCAAATATCAAAAAACCAATATACTGTTCAACTATTAACATCAAATTTACGCTTCAGTGGAGTTACATACAGCCACAAAAGTACTATTCAGCTGCGCGTGTCCCTATGTATGAGTTAGTGTGCTTGTAGTTGTATACAATTGTAAAGCACACTTATGGGTCAGCAACTTTGTGTTTAAGTAAAGCACACAAGACAAATGCAATTTCAGGTTAGCCACCTTTTGAGTGTATTTTTTGTTGGTACGCCCAGTTGAACCGGGTAAGCTGCTATGAATAAGGATAGCATAGATGGTTGCATTCCTCATTCCTATCGTACTTTAATTTTCTTAATAAAAGCATGGCTGCGGCTCAAAAAGTAATGGGGCTAAAAGAAAACAAATTAAATTTATACAGAAAGTATGCTATATAATTTATAATTTGTATCCAAGGACTAAACCAAAGCGCAGAAATACAGACATTGTATGAATTGGGTAGCGTATGGTTCATCCAGCTGTGTTCTAATTAAGTAAACGGAGAGTAAATAATATTTTTTTTTTGAAATGTTGTTTATAAAAACCTTTTACTTTTGATTTGCTTTTGACTTTTTGGAAATTTTGAACTGTATGTAATGAGATTTGACCTCTCGGGTTTTTTGATGGGAGCAGGGAGTTTTATGTAATAGGTGATGTCATTGAAAATATATTGCGTTAAAGAATTTAAGCTTAAGAAACGTACTAAAAGTGGCATGAAACAAATTCTTTCTTTCTATGCTTATGAACTGCTATGAATCAGAATATTGAAACGTAATTAAAACAAATTTACCAACTGCTTACAATATTCTTCTTTTTCATATTTTAACGAACAACTACGTTCTATATATGCTAAAAATATTAGGTAGTAAACACTACTCTCTTTTCGAACCGGTTCCTTTAGCTACCAACTGGGCCATTGTACTTATATGAAAACGATGAGCTGCTCTTCGCGTGACTATGTCGATGTCTCTGTACTCGTATAGTAGGTGAGTTGCTGCTTTCTCTAATTGGCTTTCAAGCAATGTGGTAACACAAAGCATGGTATGTACATACAGAAGTAAAAAAAAGTAGTAGTAGATATAGTCACAACTTGCATATGCTATGAATAAAAATGAACCAAAGTAAAAAGAGAAACCAACACTATCGTTGAGAACGCCCTCTTCAATCGTTGCCATTGTAAATTTTCACGAAAAAGCTAACATCTTTTACACAATTTTAATTAAGTGTAGCTTGTTTGTAAGGTAGCAGCAGATGCCAACGGCGTTGTAATGTTTCTTTTTGGTAGATATATATGTATAAGGAAAAATGTACTATCTTCATTACACTGTTTTTTTCTCTTTGGTTCAATTCTGTTTTGGTTAAGTACATGTGAAGCCAAAACCTTCTGCTTTGCATAAAAAAATCATTTCTCTTGTTTCAATTTTTCTAAAAAAAATATATCGTTTATTGAACTCTTAATCTGCATATTCGATCTGTTTATTTAAGCAAAAGGTAACGTACAGAGCAATGAGCTCATACAGCATAAGTTTCACATACCAAGCCATGCAGCAATAGCTAAGCTTTCTGGTCACTTGGGTGTCTGTATTTTAAAAGATATTTAATATATAGTAAGTCCTTCAATATAAGTTGTTAGAATGTGAATTTACTTAGTAATCCTTAAAAAAAACTATAGGGTCTAGCAAACAAAGTACAAAATAAAACAAAATCTTTACTGGCATGACATACATTATTTTCATTTAAGCTGGAAGTTGGAATTTTGAAAAAGTAAAATTAAATAAATTCTGAAAGTTTCACATTAAACATCAACAGTTATTGCGTTACAAACTAAGTAAATACTTTAGGGTATAAATTAGTTGAGGACTATTTCGAGCGGGAAATAGAAGTAATATTTCAAAACGCAGTATCGCATTTTCAAAATAAGCTTTCACACTGGCATTATTGGGATTTTGCTGACATAAGCTTTTTGTTTGACAAAAGCCGAGTTTCTTTGTCTTAAGAGATACTTGATGAATTTTTTGACATAAGTGAGAAAAATTGAATAGCCTTGACGATTCATTCACAATACTGTCGGTGTTATAAAAAAAAGGTTTTGTATAAAACATATTCCAAATATTTCTGTTTGACGATTGATCCGCATGAAAACATAGCTGTTTTTGGCTACTTCTTAACTCAAAAACGAGATAAATGAGAAACGCGCTAATTTTGGTGCCAGTGTGAAAGCCCATAGTTAGAAAAATGAGAAATTAACATTAAAGCGAAATTTCTTATAAAAAAAAATTATGAAAAATGGAAGAATCGAATATTTTCCCAAAATAATGACAAGATTGTGGATTATGATTGAACGATTTTACCTTCACTCAAAAATCAACATTTACAATCTCATTAGCTCATAATCTGATGTAATAAAATAAACAAACTCACAAAATCCTGCACTCTTCCCCTTGACGAATATTTTCATATACATTACATAGTCGCAAAAACCAATGCAATGCCAACCAACGCTTGGCCAAAATTGTCCCTCAGGTAATACATAACGGCATTAGTCGGATAGATTACTTCCGCAACAAAGGAATTCATGCAATTTTCTGCATTTATAAGTTTCGACTTACGTGCCACTGCTAATGCTGATGCTGCCACTTCAATTGTGCCATCACTGCTCTCATGCAACCAGCGCATCAACAGCCAACAATCACGTCTGCTTTGGCAGATGGTCCAAAGCCTTGGGGGAAGAAAAGTAAAAACAACTTTAGTAACAGCAACAACAACAATGACAACAAGCAACAACAGACTAGAGATACTCGGGAACCAAAGTAGCAGTAAAATAGAAAATATGGTAAAAAAAAACAGCCATTTTTTTCTTGTTGCAATCAACCAGGATGCGTCGTTGGTTGCCACATCATCATTGTCGTCGTCAAAAGAGTTGTTGTTGTTGCTGTTATGGTATTTGTTGTTACTGCCTTCTTCATGCTGTTCATAATCTACAACGAAAAATTTCCCCAATTTATTTTCACTTAACTCACTTTGCGTCACGCTACTTACGTTCGCATGCATACCCACCACCAGCAGCCAGCAGCGCAGCTGCAATACTGCAACGCCTCAAAATATATGCAATTTTATCTCCATTTGCTGCTGATGTAGCATTTTCTGCACTACCAACCAACACCATCGTCGTGCAACCAGCCACAGTTTATATAAGCAATTTGCTATGCTTCAATGAGCCGACATCAACAAAAGCATCGGCAGCGCTAAACATAGCTTAGTTGAAGGAGCTGGCTGGCGCTCACTCCGTTGGGCTGCTTGAATGATGGCTGAATTGCAAATAAGTGAATTTTTCCTTTAAGTTCGTATTCGCTATTTATGTTGTGTTTTCTCGGGAATCGCAGACGTGCATGCAAAATATTCTTTTAATATTATTGAGAAAATTCCAAAGTGGTAAAGCGGGGTAGTTATTTTCAAGTAAATGCAGTAGCAGCACTTTCATGTTTCCCTTTCAGATGCAGCATAACTGCAGCACATCCTTTAGTCATCAGTCGCAAATGTCAGATTGTTTGTCTTGACTGTCACTTTGCTGTCAGTCTGAGGGCTTAGCTCTTGTGATTTTGATCTTGTGGCAATTCCTGACAGTTTGAAAGAGGAAGATGAAACGAATTGTTATTTGTACTATACAGAGTCGAGAAGTTTGTGAAGGTTACTTTAATATTTTTTAAGGATCCTACAAATATTAAATCAGATCTTTACATTATTAAAATAATTTTTCCCAATTATTGTATAAGTTTTCTTTAAGGTATGTCCATAATTGTACCTTGTGCGAATGATATTATGATATCCACTCGTACTGTACGGAGACGTTTGGTGGAATCTGAACTTCACGAAAGAGCTTCACGCATGAAGCCTCTAGTTACGAAAAAATAGAAAACAAGAAAGATTGTGTTTTGACTGATCCGCTTCCATGTTTGACCGCCGGCTGGATAGATTTTGATTTCAAGGCCGCACATTTGGCACGTCGGATGTACTGAGAACCATCTGGGCCTATGTGACTAACTTTTGTTTCATCACTCTACACCAGTGGTGGGTATGGAAATCTAACGAAAGGGCTGAACAACAACATCAAGCAACAACAAACAAAATATTTAAGTTTTTTTTGCTGTCATTTCCAAATTCGCCAACAGCACAAAAAAAAACCCAAATTGCACTATTAACAAAAATAATTGCTACATTCGTCAAGACACATGCGGCGCCGTGGCTTATGCCTTTGTGTTTTGTTTTTGTTTTCATTTGAATTCAAGTCAACGCTCGATAGCGTTGAAATTCTGCGAATTTTTTTCGCTTGCTTGTGCGTCGAATAACGGTGCGGGCAATGAGGGCGGATAGGGACACAACGTGCCCACCACTGCTCTACACTATGTGCTCCCACTGATTGGTAGTTCAATTCATGTGAGACCTTGCATACTCATTCCTTCTTTTTTCTATTTTTTCGTCACTAGAGGCTTCTTGCGACAAGCTCTTTCGTGAAGTCCAGATTCCAACAAACGTCTCCGTACATTACGAGTGGATATCATAGTATCAGTTTGATACAAAATTTGGCGTTGAATCTTCCCAGAGGTTATTTTGAGGTCTAATTTAGCCAATCGAGAAATTTTTGCATCCGTTCTTTCCGTTGTTTTACGGGGCTGTTTTTTCTTGGCAACCAAAATGGGTGAAAATTGCTTGGTATGACATTTTGAGGTACTCGATTTGCGGGTCACAACTTCATAGTTTTTCCATTTCAAGAGTATCGGAAACCCAGTAAATGAGCTTCTCCACAACTGAGGTTCTTGTCTGATTAATAATTTGCCAGTAAAATTAATTCAAGGTCCAAAAATTTGCTACTAACTTGAACACAACTTATTGTTTCTAATTAGATGGCCATCCAAATTATGTACTTCTCTTAATTTTCACATCAGCTAATCAGCCTTCTTCAATAAATCCAACAACAAACACATAAACAGCAAGAAGTCACATGTATAATAACAACAACAACAAATGCAACATCCATGAAAATTTTTTTTTTTAAATGTATTAAGAGCCAAGAGGAGAGACTGTTTCTAATTAGACTGTATGTGTCTTAACCTCACTGCCTTAGAGAAAGAAAACAGCGTTATCCTCTTTTATTCGTTGGAATTTCTATTCAATGCCTTGACCTTTGGAGTGTAACTGGGCTGATGGGGTCTTCTCCCGGTAACTTGTAATGTTGGAACACTTTTTTAGTTGATTCCGTAACGGATCCGTTTTATTTACAAAATCGAATCCGGAACGGAACGAACTGATCTGTTTTACTTACGAAAATCGAGTTTGAAACCGATCCGTATAAAAGGTCCATTCCAAATTCGAAACGGATCCGTCGAAGCATAACAAAAAAGGAATGCGCATTGACGGATCCGTAACGGATTCGAAACGGATACGCATCCGTTTTTGTGCACATTGGGTTATAGCATCCTTTATGGAACATTCCATAATTAGAACTATTTGCTTCAATTATGTCAGCTCAACTGAATGAGGAAACAGCATGAACTTGAATGCTCAAGAGATTGAACAATATATATATTGTTTGATTATTTCAACTTATATTATGTTTTCCTTAAAAACAACAGTATTCCATATTATAAACCTATTCTATATTTACTTTATTCTCTCTTCAACTTCTTAAAGACACAGCAAGCAATAAAAACTCGCATAAGAAAGTGCGACAAATGAAGGACCATTTGTTTCTATTTAATTTACTTAAGTGACATACAATGCAATAAAAAAATCCAAAACAAAAATTGAATTTATAAAACAAACTTAAGACTGCTTCGCTAAGCTACGACTACTATTACAGAAACAGTACAACTGCCTTAGTTTAAGCCATGCAAATCAAATTCCCTGTCATCGTTTGCGTAGTCGCCCGGCAATTTTGTCTACTGCAATGTCTAAAATACAGACTGCATGGACATCACCACAGCAGCACCGTTTTATACCGTCCCTTTTCTACTTTTACTCTCAAAATCGTTCCTAAAACATTTACGCAGCAAAGTCTGTGCGCTATTCAAGCAAAGCAAAAAAAAAAAAAAACTGCGCACAACAACAACAGAAAAAAAAACTTGTGGGAAAAAAATTCAGCTGACAACACTCAAGGAAATGAAGCGGAAAAAATCCCCCCTACTCAACTGCTGCTGCAACATTTTTTTTGTTTTGCTTTCGCTTCCATTGCATTCGTCTCATGGCGCGTAAAGAAACGCATTCAGCGCCGCCACCAAAAGTGAGTAAACAAAATTGCAATTTTATTTGCTCGTGTAACGAACGCAGCGAAAAAAAAAAAAATGCAGAGTAGCAATATGGCGTTCTTTCGACACCCACATCCGTTTCCGCTTGTTTGGCCATGACGACGACGACAATGACGTCTATGGCGCGCGCGTTTTCACGATACTAAGCTGGCTATGGCTGTGCTGTTATGTGAAAGTGATCTGTAGGATTTTGAGAGTTAAGTGCTTCGGTTGTTGCTGCAACTGTGCTCTAAGTAGATGACATTTCGTAATATTATTCTCAAAGTGGTTACTGCTGATGCTGAGTGGCTGAGTGCTACGTTAGTTACTTTTCTAATTTTAATTTAATAAACGAGATAAAATCAGCAGCAAACATATCCGATGAAGCGGCAAACAATAAATATTAATTTAGATATGTGGAATTAATGGTTTAGTTTTGTAAGAAAACTGCTTTCTTTTACACTCGAAAACCTATATGAAAAAGTACCTCAAAAAGAGTTGCATTCAAAGACTTGAGTCTTTTCGATTTTTTATTTAAGCCGTTAATATTTTGGACTATATATTGCAAACCCCATTTTGCCGCCTCCCCATGCCCTTGAAAAATCTTTCAAAATAGGGAAAATTGATTCAAAATAAATTGAATATTTTCAAAAAACAACTTTTTCTTTAATAATCGAACTTTTGTTTGACTTTCTTTGAAACAATTTTGAGAATGCGCCAAAAATTTTGTACCAATTTTTATATGAAACAAAATCACTTTTAGGGCATATTTACATATCACGATTCTTTCCTATCTAATTCGCAGTCCTAAAAATATGCTAGTACTATTTTTACATATATATGTAGTTAATCATTCATTAAGCACAGGTTAGATATTTTTATATGCTATTTGAAAGAAATAGCATATTTTCAGGCTTGAAAATTAGAGACGAAACAAAACGAATCGTAACACATGAAGAGGCGCTTTAATGATTAAATTGAAAGATTTGTCGAAATTTAGCTTACGCCTGAAATCAATTTTGATTGCATTGAAGTCACCTTAAATCACTTTTAATTCGTTGCAATCACTTGAAGTCGCTGCAATCACTTTAAGTCACTGCAATCACTTGAAGTCGCTGCAATCATTTGAAGTCACTGAAGACACTTGAAGTCATCTACTCTCAATTAACTCGAAAATCTACACAAATATCTTCTAAACATATATATAAAAGTACATAAATGTGTGTACATATGTATGAATATATGTATGTATATACATGTGTATATGATCGATAAGCTGAATGAATAAATTGCCCACATCATCAGTGACTTCAAATGATTGCAGCGACTTCAAATGATTGCAGCGACTTTAAGTGATTGCAGCGACTTCAAGTGATTGCAAAGAATTAAAAGTGATTTGAGGTGACTTCAATGCAATCAAAATTCTTCCAATCATGATTCCAATCAAAAATGTGTCGTCACTAAAATAACTGCATTCTTTTGTGATAGAAAAGGCTGCAAACTTATGACATTAAAGTCTTCAGATGACTTCATTTTTATATAGCTGCATTCTGAATGCGGAATTCATTCACAGCTCTGAAACTTTGATCAATAATTTTCTGCCAAAAAAAAGCTAAAGAAAATTTTTCTAGTTATCTGCTGAATAGCTACGTTAAAGTAACCTATAACTGTTCGATTTAGTTTTTATCTAACGCGCTTCTGTTTTTTTTTTTTTCCTAAGAATTGTGTCACAAATGCCAAAACAATACGTAAATCAATGCGATTTTGATGGTCGCATTAAAAACGAGTTGAGAAGAGCATCATGTTCTGGATACTGTTTTTTGTCGCTTCCACATTGCAGCATCCATTACGCAAATTAAATTCCAACTATCGATGAGTTAAAAAAAGACACATGGCACACATGGTTTTCACGTTATTTTATTGCAGTCAAAACGATAGCGCAGTAAATTACTTTTTCAACATTTTTTCGATGTGAAAACTTTAGAAATTTTATTTATTTTAGATGCGCTGAATTATATTTAAATTGGTATATAATGCAAATTAATCAAATGTGTGAGTTTTTGTAGAAAAAGGACTTGAAGTTACATTGCATGAAATGAAAAAAATTCTTGAAATGATAAAAGCAAAACTAATAATTCAAATACTGCAGCTAAAATTTATTGCAAGCAATCCAATACAAACAATAAAAAGTTCAACAAACTGAACAGAACCCAAAAAACACAAATACATTACTTGCTTTTTTGTATTTTCATACAATTAGAGCTGAGTACAATAGATTTCTTTTATTTCTTCTATATTTTAATTTAATTCAATTCAGCAAAAACAAATTCCATAAGTTTATCTTTTGCTACTAAAAACCAAATCCAAAAGTATCTTTCTTTTCCGAACTACAAACTTTTAAAATCTTCTTTTTTTTTTCTTGTGCGCACCAGGTTTTAATGTTTAATCAATGGATTGGAAATTTTCCCCGATACGCACCATTAACTTTGGGAAATTTCTTTTATAAGCTTTAATTTTTTTATTATTGCATTAATGCCGGCGTATAGTTTGGCTTCCTTGAATTGTACACACTCAGCGATAGGTATGTTATGGTGGGTATGTTGGGTTTTTGTTACATTGTACGTTGCCGGCTTTTTGGCGCTGTAACTGCGTTTCATTGCCGCTGCGCTTAGATTTTGCGCTTCCTACTCCTCCTTAAATACAGTGCCAGTGAGCCAATTAAATTGGAAATAAATAAACAATATTTTATGACAGCAGTAGGAGAAAGTGGCAATATATATAGGTCCGAGAGAGCGAATAAGTCAGCTAAAGTTATAGGTAGGTGGGTGGGTGTGTGAGTAAGTATAATTCCAAAAGTTTTACTGTGCAATTTTTTTGTTTGTTTATTTCTGTTTTATGCTTTTTTGACTTTTATTTGTATTTGTGCAGTTGTGGAAATGAGTATAAGACATATTTATCGAAGACCCAATAGAAAAATTTATAAAAAAAACATTTAAATAATATATGAGCATTAGACTTTATTCAAAATGTTAGTCGGAAAGTTTATGTGATTTGATAGTGCAATACCGGGTCTGACATTTCCAGCAAATGAATCGCATTTTTATAATCATTGATTATATATCTCCCCAAAAATTCATCTCTGAATTAATAATTCTGAATTAATGATATTTTCGAAAGAGGCAAAGCCGATAAGCGTGTAGACTTCTTTGATAAATGATATATATCGTTACAGTTCTCGATCTCAACAATACTAAAAAAACGAGTATGCTTTAAACCACACAGCTGAAGTATAGACTTCTTTAGCTCTATCTATATGCAATTATATATTATATACAATGGAAATGTCGAAAATAACCATTTTCGAGCTTTATCTATCGATTGGAACAAAAATTTTTTTTTATTTTGATCCACCCTAAAATTTTTTTTTGCTCCAATCGATGTGAAAGGTCGAAAATGGCTTTTGGATAGCACTTAGAGTGACTCCGGAACTTGAAAAGAACCAAAATGGTCGAAAACGGTCCTTTCCAGTGTCCGAAGCCACCTTAAATGATGTCCAAAATTCATTTTCGACCTTTCCCCATTAATTATAGAAAAAAAAATTTCTCCGAAAACGGGTCAAAATCTGTCCTTCCAGGGTCTGGAGCTACCCTAAATGATGTCCAAGATCCAGTTTCGACCTTTCCCCATTAATTACAAAAAAAAATTCCGAAAATGGATCAAAAACGGTCCTTTCCAGGGTCCAGAGCCACCCTGAGTGAAGCAGCCAAATTTTTTTATATAACATAAAAGTATGCCACACTTTTCGTAACGCATTTCGTTCGCTCATTTCCGTAACGCATTCACTAGCTTACCCCCCAGTCAAGCGTGCCTAAAGAAGTATATAATTCAAAAACTATTCCTCGTATGATCGAGTATGAGAACAAAAATATCTGCCTCATTAAGCCTGTTCTGATTTAGTTTCGGATTTGCTTCGGAAACTTAATTGAATCGAAGTTTATTTCAGAATAATACAAAAAGGGAAATTTGTCAAATTACCGGAACTATAACAGCACAAGTTTAAAACTCCATAAAATTTTACAGTGAATTCTGACCATTGGAATAAGAAGAGCTATTGACATTCAACTTTGAACTTTAGTTCCATTTTGGAATCACAACAGACCTGAATATTTTCTGCTCGGCGGTAATATAGTGTTTATGCTTTGCTATATTTAGTAAAATTTACAATCTCAAAAATTTATTTGCCGGGAAGCACAGACCTCGTTGCCCTCCGTCAAATAAATTATATATTTTAAGTAAACTATTAATGGGGTCTAATACTTCCGCGGAATGAAACGGGACGAGATATTAAGGAGTCTTTGCCAGAGACGATAAATTGAGAAGGTTTTGCAATTTGAATAAAATTTCCAAAATTATTGCTCATTTGTTTTCATTAAAAAATTGGGTTGGCAAAGAAAAACAACATTGAATAAAGCATCATTTGAAAGGATAATAAATGCTTTTTTCTACAGTTATTAAAAAATATACTGTCAACATGTATTTTTTTTGCAAAATATAACGATTTTCGAAAGAAAGGGAAAATTGTCATGTCGCAAAAACTATAGCACATATATAAAAATTTTTGGAACAAGTAAACACAGCTCATTAAATAAACTTTCGTTGGACATTCATGTTTTGTAAAATCAATTCAAAAGTTCCCAACTTGAAATGATTTTATTACAAGCTATATTCCCAACTTCCGATGTCTATATTTCTGAAACTTAATGCTCTCTCAACTTCTGATTGATTATTCGTTGTCATCATTAAAAATCTCGTAAGAAAACAATAGATTTATAAAAAAGGGAGAAAAGCTCCAAAAGTAAGCTTATGCCTCTCCAACTAAAAATTTAAATAAAAAGTGGGCGAAACATTGTGTGATAGCTCATGTAACATTTAAATTACTACGTTTCTTACATATTTTAAATGAATACCAGAGAAAGTAGTAAAAACTCTCATAACATAAAAGCTTTTTTTTGAGCATTTTTTTAGCATTTTTTTTTGCAGTTTTTTATTTTATAAGAAATTCTATAAAATATATAATTGAATTTGAGTAAATTTGGTCCACAATATATATAACCCGAAGTTCCCGATGAAATTTTCCTCGAAAAAACCTTAAAATCCTGCTTCGAAAAATGATTTTTGCACTTACCATTGACTTTCCCACTGGGTCTTAAGAGAATGGGTAATAATAATTTCCTGAGAACAGAAATTGTTTATGCGAATACTTATGCTGCTTCCGCAAACAAAAGTTGGTCGTTTAATTCAGAATTGCAGAAGGTAAAAGAAAACAGAGGAATGTTTGTATGTATGGTATATGTTTGAGTCAAGGTTCTATGTAGAATTTATTTATTTATTTACTGTGCCTTTCTGTATTGTTGCTTGTTTTATGTTGTAAATCCTTATTAAGCCGCCGAATGTGCAATTTATGCGACTTCTGTTGAATTCAAGGAAAATTATTTTTCCAAGTTTTCTCCTCTACTTTAAAACATTAATTATTTTCATATATTTTATACCGTTTTGGTTTATTGGAGTTTTTATCGAGTTTTAAATATCGCATAATGAAATTTAAACGATGTAAGATTTGTGTGGTGATAATTTCTCTTAAATTATGATATAGCTATTTCTCTTTTTGCTTGTAAAAACCAATACATATAACTAAAATAACTTTGTTTATCATTTTAAAAATGTGAATATCTATCTACAATCGAATTATATTCTGAATCAAGTCATAAATGTAAAATACGAGCATGTAAAGTTGCTAACAGCATATTTTCCTAAGTGAACATTTTTCAAATTTGTGCAACTTTGCTGCGGCAATTGCTTAAGCATTGAAATGTCGCAAACATTTACCACACTTACTTGTACATTTACTGCTCTCCAGAAAATATACAAAATAGTGACACATAAAATATTTACGCTGCAATCAATAAAATGCCATTTTCGATGGCGAATAGCAACGAAACTATAGCAAGTGCAGCTAAGAAGCCAAATAAAAATACGAAAAAAAAATTGGAAAAAATGCTGATGTAAAACTAGAAAATATAACGAAATGTTGCATGAAATATGCAGTAAACAGCGAAAAAGTAAGTCAGCAACATAGCATAGAGAGACACAAATTTATTGGCAATTTCAAGATTTACCATGCCAAAAGTAACTTAATGCATTTTGCAGCAGAAGCAAAAGCAGCAGCAGCAGCAAAAGCGAAAGAAGATGACGCTATGAAAAAATTGCAAATCAAATATGGCTAAAAGCAAAATGAGCCAACAAACGAACGAATAAACGAATGAGTGCACAAACTTTAAGCGAGATCTTCTATTGCAAGCAAAGCTCACATGGTGCTGATTTTATGTTTTCTTTAATTTAACATTTAACGACATATTCGGCATTTTCCAACATTATTTGACTTTATTGAAAAAGCTGTTGAAAAATTCTGAACAAATATTAAATGAGCCAAGAAATATTGAAGAAGTCGACAAATGAATATGAAAAAATATTGTTAAGGTTCTAAGTATTGAAAAGTTTCGAAATCGAAAAATGCAAGAAGACGACAAATTTTAACAAATTGTCCAAAACATTGACAGATGTTAAAATAAGAAAAATGACTAAAAAAGATTTTGGACAAAATTTCTTTAAGAATTATATGAACTTAAGACTTCACAATAAATTTTTTGGGATATTTTTTCTCATTAATTTTTGAAAAGCTTTTCGTAGAGAAAACCGCGCAAAAGTCGGTAAAATGATTATAATGCATAATCGCAATTTTTCACTTATTTCTTTCATATAAAATATTTTGGTATTTTTTTTTATATTTTTGAGTAATTTATCTTCACACGATTTTTTTATATTACTTTCTGACAGTATAACAAAAGATATATCAAAAGTTTGTTTGAAAAACAAACAGTTGTGTCATATTGGCTTTATTTCTTGTCGGTTTTCGTATACAAAATGTTAATGCATTGCATAAAAAGGAAGTCATCGACATCTGTCATGGCTTACATAAATACCCAGTAAACATTTTAAGTCTAAAAGAGTTTGGAATAATTGCAGAGGCAACTTTGAGCTTCAGAAAGCGATCTTGCATGATCTCTTGCCTCGATTGTTTGCAAAAGTAGAGGGTCGCTTATGAAACATAAGAAAGTATATAAGTTTCAAACTCGAAACGAACTCGTTTCTTCGTACTATTTATCCGAAACGGATTCCGTTACGAATTCGTTTCGAACTCGTTTTCGTATGAAATTCCTCTCGAAAAAATGGAAGGATCGTCCGCATTGACAAACTTATTCGAAAAGAATTCGTTTCGAATTCGTTTTTTGTTCATAAAACACATCCGTTTCGAATTGTAATTTCGGTGTTAAAAAAAATCTTAGTTTTTGTCGACTTTTTAAACATTTCTAATTCGATTAAGACACAACATTTTTTTTTTGAAAATTTTGCTTCGAAAATTTTTCCGAGTTCGAAACTGAACCGTTTTTTGAACAAAAAATGAATTCGAAACGGATCTGTTTTATGAACAAAAAACGAATTCGAAGCGGATTCGTATTTGAAATCTGTTACAAATTCGAAACGGATTCGTTTTACTTACAAAAAACCAAATTCGAAACGACTTCGTTTTATGAATAAGAAACGAATTTGAAACGGATTCGTTTTATGAACAAAAAACAAATTCGTTTTATGAACAAAAAACAAATTCGAAACGGATTCGTTTTATGAACAAAAAAAAAACGATTCCGAAACTTATTCGTATTTGAAGTCCGTTACGAATTCGAAACGGATTCGTTTTACTTACAAAAAACGGAATGCGCACAAACGAATTCGATTCGAATTCGAAACGAATTCGCGTTCGTTTTTGTGCACATTGGGTCTCTACATTGTATAAGGCAGAGGACTGGCCTTGACATCTTGCTATGATTCTGATCTTATATTTACAGTGGTGTTGTATTTGTAAAAAGTAATTAAATAAATTCTTATATCAAAGCATAATGAATTAGAATATATCAGATATAAAAAATTCATAAAAGTATGCAAAATATCAAGGCACAGAAAGAAATTTCAATAATCTTCCAATTGTTCGCTGGGTGATAACGGTTAAGAATTCATGCATTTGCGATGGTATACATATGTGTGATTTAAAGCAGCTGACATTCTTTAGCTGCCAGCTGTAACCCACACACACACATAACAAAGTTGCATATTGATATGAAATAAATGACTGACTGACTGAATGACTGACTGAAGGAATGAATGAATAATTTTTAGTTTTGCTGCTGAATTTGTCGGCTTTCTTTATACTGCTTTTACTCAACTCACCCACTCTCTGAATACTGACCTGTCACGCACACTTATACGGCAATGACAGCAAATGCAATAAATTTTATGGATTTGTGGAAATATGTTAACAATTTTTTGATTTCGTTTTGATGTATAATACTTTTTCTCTCTCTTTTCTTGTCATTGATTTGATATATTACTGTGTCGGTTGACAGCTACAATAACCACAGCACCAATTGCTATTAAAACAACAATTACAATAACATAAACATATATATTTTTGCCAACAAATTGATACTAAAATATTGTGGCATATCGTTGCTCATGGAAATTGCAGCAAATTGCAACAAAATGCTGGGCCATAAAATTTTAAGTGCGGTTTATATGGATTATATTGGTCATGATGATAGTATATCGTTTCTATCTGCTTAATGCTAATTTTTAATCCAAAAATTTTGATGTGCACAAAACCGAGATATTTTAGAATATTTCAACAGATTGAGAAATATTGATTGGAATATGAAATTTTCATCAAAATTGCTTTTATGGACTAATGCTTATTTATGGTTTCACACAAAACGTACTTAATGCTTTTTGAAAACATTTGAGAACATTAATTTGAATGGTAACTACATGTGCTGGATTGCTGTTAAATGAAATGCTTTAAATACTGAATTGCAGTAAACTGACATATGATATATGTACAAACATAAATCAATATAATGGCATTATTTTATTTTAAGAAATAAACCATATGAATGAAAATCAGTTTCTTTTTGTAAAGTTAAGCAAAATTTCTATGCTATTTTATTTCTAATCAAGATATTGCCTTAAAGGCATAATCTCTTAGTTTTGTTTTATGCAATAATTTTCAATTAAAATAAAATCAGAAACATTCCAAGCAGAATGAATAACTCTTAAAAATTAAATTAAAAAAATTAAAATTTTGCATAAATCATTCCCAAACACTCTGCCCTTATAAAATAAAATGTACAAAACAATTCAGCAACGAACAACAAAGCTGCAGTTGCGTAGCAACATTTTTTATGTTGCTAATACGCCACTTACATGTTGCCACAAGCTATAATTTTACAATGATGTTGACAAGCGACACAAGTGAAACAACCAAAATGATTTAAGTGTAGGAAAGCCGAAACAAAAGAGTTGTGTGAAAAATATTTAACATGTCGTCGTTTTAAGAAAAAATTTCCTCTTAGAATAGAAGAAAATAAGGAAATAACTGAAACAAGCGGAAATAAGTATGCCAACACTATCATAGAAACATATACATACGCCGCAACAGTAGCAACAACCGCATTAAGGACAACTGTGCAACACAGGGAAAATCCTTCAAGGTAGATTGTGATGTTGGCAGCGAGTAAACCAGTGTTACCAGCTCAAAAATAATAACAGAGGATACACAAACAGCAGTCGTAGTGACAGGAAATGAAAAAAACAGCGAATTTAAACAACAATTAAAAAAAATAAAATTTGAAAAAGTTGAAACTAAAAATACAAGCCCTAAATGAAAAGGCATTTGTCGTATTTTATTCTATTGTGCTTATTTTTGTTGTTGATGTTTTAGCCAAAATGAGCTGCTGTTATATTGTTTATTAGAGTGTTCGTTATTTTATGAATTATTTTTGCACGCGGTTGTCGCTTTGATTAAGAATTAATATTCCAACTCCATATAAAGCAACGCAAAAAAATTTAAATTTTCAACTTCTCTAACTTGGCCAGTTGGCGGTAAGGTTTTAATATAAATTTTAACCATGGGAGGTAGCACAAAGCCTTTTCAAATTCGCATAGAATGCATAATTTGCCAAGTTTCTCAGTCCAACAAAACATTTTGCCAGATAGGGCTGAAAATTAGGCTAATGGATGTCACTTCTCACACAAAAAAAATATTTCATTGGGACCAATATGAACCGAGGTATATGGGGTACAATTTTTTGAACTTTTCTTGGAAAGCCTTAATTTCAAGCACTTGTAACTTTTTTTCGGATGCATACAAAAATTTTACTTTAAACGTTTTCAATGCTACTAAGTTTCAGTGAGTTATACCTATTTAAAAAACAAAAAAAAAATTTGAGGTCCAATTTTGAAAATCAAAAATTAACTGGATTTTTTTTTCAAAGTTTATTACCTTTTTTTTAAATAGTTTCAAGAGAAAGGTGAACTTTTTTCCTATAAGCTCACCAATTTTCAGAGTGGTAAATTCATTAGAGTTTTAACAAGTGACCAACAAGTAGCCAAATGTGGTTAGTTTTGCCTTCTATCACTTTTTTCTCTTAAGCCATCAATTTTCAGTAAAAAATCATACTAATCCAGCCAGCATTTTATGAAATTTCCGATCACATTCGAGTCTTTTTCGAGTCTGATTAAAATGATCATAAATGCGCTCATTTTCTGATCATAAATGATACTTTTGTCGGGAGACAAATGGTACCCTATCCGCGACTCTTCTTGAAGAGTCGTTTATGACCCGTTTTTCTGATCAGTTTCGACTCATTTTCGAGTCATATTTCTAATCATTTACGAGTCATATTTTAGTCATATATCTTATCACTTGCGAGTCTTTTTCGAGTCACATGCGAGTCTTTTTCGAGTCATATTTCTAATCATTTTCGAGTCTTTTTCGAGTCATATTTTAGATTCCATTTCCAAGAATATGTTCTTAGGACATCGAATCATTACGTTGATCAAAAAGTGATAATATTGTAACTGTTTTCCTGTGCAATCAGTTTTAGATCATTGGGTAGATTGGAATGTGATTTTTGGAATTTTTTTTTTATTTATTTTTTTTCTCAGTTATTACTTGTAATCACTTTTTGGTCTTAAATAGTGGTCAAAAATGACTCGTATAGGTGATTTAAAAAAAAAGATCGTCCAAATGCAAGGTGGGGAGTACAATGTTTTTAGAATTGATAAAAATATTCAATAAAGTTTTTTGTTTATTTAAAAGTTTATTTTCTTATGACGTCATATATTTTTTCGTCTAAGTAATTTTCATGAAATATTGTTGGGAGTAAAAAATTCTTAAAATTAGACAAGAAACACAAAAAGTATTTTTTTTCTTATTTCATCGACATATGAGGTGCCCAGTTGCAAAACCAGCCAAGTCTCTTTTTTATACTTTTCGAAAAACAACAAAAAACTTCATCTATGTTTATTGAAAAATTAAAACGTATTTTCCATATAATAGCTTATAAAATTTCTTACTCAAAGCACACCAGATCAGACTTTTCAACTTTATTTGCGTGTGTTTTTAAGAAAACAATTTTGGACTTGGCCGGTTATAATACCTTGATGACTTGGCTGGTTTTGACATAGTAATCATCAATGTAATGGACTTGACCGGTTTTTATTTCAAAGCGTTGGACCGCTTTTGAAAGCAAGTTCATGGACTTGGTCAGTTTTGAAATCTATGCATCAAAAATATATTTAAAAATTTTATTTTTCCGTTGAAAATTGTTTTTTATCTAAAAACATAGTTGAAAGATAAAGCATGGTCTAGATTTTAATATATGAGAATATTTCAAAATTTTGATTTTTTGGACGTGACCGTTTTTGCAACTGAACGCCTCATATATAGAAAAAAATAATAATTGACGTTATGGAAAAAAACAAAAGTTGCAATAAAAAAAAATATTATTTTTTTGAATATTTTGACCACGTTGCAATTCCAAGAGGTGATTTGACCAACTTTTTTATGATTTCTTTATAAAAACTATATACCAACCCAAGTCACAACTCTTAGTCGATTCTAAGGACATTCAAGTATATGAGACATAATTTATATTAAACCAGCTGTGTTGCTAAAGATTGAAAGAAAAAGTTCATGATTATAATATTGTTATATGTAAATGCTTTATTTTCAACAATGGAAAAACATTTCTTCATGGGAAAACAAAAAATAATTTTAACTCAATTCAAAACTCAATTGTTATAATTCCAACCAACAATAATACAAATTTTAATTACCTGGAAATGTATGCAAAATGTAACCTCAAGTAATATTTAACAAATATATATTCACAAACATTCATATTTGAATGTGATTATATGAAACCTTTTACATGCTATTTATTGGGAAAATTATTTAAGCCAAATTTGATTTCATTACAATTACCAGCAATTGCAGTGCACTACAGCAATCAATAATTATAAAGGTAACTAGATTTATGTAATTCTCTAAATTTATAGAACTTTAGTAAAATGCCAGCACAGTTTATATGAAAATGCAATACGAGCACATACCAATGCAATATTGAAATACCCAGCAGGTAATTTAGCAAGACCTCAACCGGAAGGAAACTGCTGTAAGAAACGTCAACAGCAATTTAGGTCTGTACCTGATATTAAAGCGCGGCATATAACCTAAACAATTTTAGCATTTGCTGTAAAAACACTTAACTTATTTGATACATTTTACCTTCCAATGGAAGGCTTGCTAACACTGGCCTAAGCCACAAAATCTGTTCTTAATTTTAGTTCAAAATTTGTTGATTTTTATAGTTCTCAATTACTTTACTGGAATTTTTCAATAACTAAAATTTGCTTGGCATTTAAAAAATACTAAATATTTGAGATATATGTACTTCATCTGATACAGAATGTACATTGTACAACTAAATTTTTTTAACAAAAATTTAATTTATTTTACTTCCTTCGAAAATCATTATAACATTCCTTATTTGCCTTATCTATTTGGAAACAAACAATACAGGTCTACTTGAATCTTTTTCATGAGAGGCCCAAATTAGTTCCTTCTACGAAAGGACTACTTTTGTCGCTTTCACATAACACTTTGGAAGGCCTGTTGGGAAAACTTGTTCCAACCAACAACGCTTCCTACTACTGGTATTGGCTGTTGGGTAAGAATACAACTCGTATTCATATCTGCATTAAACATTTTCTATTAAATTAAAGCTCTTGCTACAGGTACCTAATCTTAATTGTGCGATAATCAAAGTTGGCAATTGCTGGCAGTCAAAATATTGCATTTGCTGCACAACTACAAACTACCTATATTTTCTGAAATGCAAGAAATTGCATTATTGAATTAAGTTAAATTGTAATAATTGCAATTACATACAGTAAATTTGTGCTGTTCGTATGTAGCTCAGCGTTGGTTGACAATGTTAACTTGTAATTCCAATGAGTTCATTTGAAATTCAATTAATATTTTAATTGAATAAATTATTGTGTTATATTTGACTTTGTACTGCACATACGAGTGCATTATAATTACAGTAATTATTATAATAATGACTGCAATAATCTGAATACCAATTTCAAACTGATAAATTATATGCATACAAAATTGATATTATATACTATGTAAAATATTTAATTTTTATTGACTCTCCTATTGTGTTTTTTTTTTTAAATTGCAAAATACTCATTTGAATATACCATACTATATAAAAGATGTCCCGATAGGTTTACCAAATTTGAATTAAGGGCATTTAGCGCTTATAAATAAGACATCACTAAAACATTAGTATTTCCTGAAATATTGGCATTTCCCAGAATGATAACTTTTTGTATCAAACATATTGATGAAATCTTTAGTTTTGAACTAATTTCGCTAATGTTTTTCTTTTGCATTACAATTTATGCCTTAGGGTACATAATGCACAAAATCATTTGTTAAAAGTTTGCATTATAATGTTGCGATAATTTCATTGTAACTTTAATTGTTGCGATCTTACGCCCAAATGTAGCCCCAGCTGTGAACCAAAGTAATCTGTAGCTTAATAAAATAATTCATTGCTTGTTATCGCACATACATGGAGACACACACACATACATTTACTTGTGTTGATATTAACATAAACATCTGGGCAGGCAATATTCACATTTACAAAAGATAAACGCCACCATACACCATAAAAACATCGAAAAGCATTGCTTGCGCTTGCATGCAGTTCTATAACTCACCTCCTACTCATTAATCTCACATGTTGCTGTTGCTGTTGATGGTGTACAACACTCACAGAAAACTTATTAGTAGAGTTTAGAAATGAGAGAGCTAAGCAGGAAAATTTTTTTGAGAACTCACATGTTTATTAGAAATGACGTTTAACATAAATACTGTTTGGCAAAGAAATCGAATGACATAATTTTTCTTATTTTAAGAAAAAAAAGTTTACCTGAGAAAAATTGCCTCTAAATAAAAAATTAAGAAAAAAAGCATGAAAAATATTTCACACAAAACTGAAAAGTAATCGCATGACACAAATTTTACATTTTTGTTTTGTGTCACATAACATAAATGGGTCGTTTAGTTGCAAAAACCATAATTTATTGCTACATCACGTAATATCTATGTACAACATGCGATATTTATATCATTCAATAATTATTTATGCCAATTAAAACCTAAGTACATCATATAATTTATGTCAGGTTATATTTATGTCTAGCGATATTTATAACATGAGATATTTATTACACGTGATATGGCATATATGAAAATGAATTTTTTTAAACAATGCGACTTAGAAAAAATTTGTATTGGTCTCCAAGTAATTCATCAGAAAATTTTTCGGCAATTTTAGACTCTTAAAACCTCGAGTAAAATATTCTATATCAAAATAGGCTCAATTTTGTTCAATATATTAATTTAGGAATGGATTGTTGCATATCGTGTGAAATTTGAAAATTTGGAGATGACACTTTCTTAAAATGACTGATTCATTGGTGGCAAGTGAGTCGCTTAGAAATTTTTTATTTATACAGACCAGATCATTAGCTACTTTTTGCTCAGTTCCTATAAAATAAACAATGTCTGTTGTATCATTAAAAAAAGGAGAGTTTCAAATTATTTACAAAAATATATAATAGCAGCTGATTTTATATATGCGCAGCATATTTTCGATGGTTTGATACCTCATTTTATAAATAGGGTGATCCATAATGTTGTTCCGGAATTAACAGCATAACATAGTTCGTTAATAGCACCCTTGGACAAATACTTGAACGGCATCAAATCGGAGAGAAAAGTCCAACAGATAGCCAGCTCTTTATTTTTAGACTAAGTTTTTCAGTAGAAAATTCCTTTTTTTTTTTGGTAACTGCGACCACTGCTGCTTAAAAAGGATATTCTTAAATTTTTTATTAATACTTTTTACGCGTGTGTATTTGTGCTATTGTTTCTACCGCTGATGCTACTAATCTGTGCAACTGAGTTGCTTCGTGCTTTTCCCTTTGTCTTCCATTCTCTTCGGAAAACCAAACACAACGCTATCTTTATTGTAAGTCTGTGAGTGTAAATGTGTTTGACAATTTTCAAAGTTTGTGTATGTTTAAGTGTTTGCACAAAGCATGAGCTATTTATTTTACTTGGCACACACACACACATTCATATTTAAGTCGCACTTACACACACACGGCACATGTTTGTACGAGTAGCATGTTTTTAATCTAAACGACAACGGGTCCTACGAGGACACCAAATCCCAGGATTCAATGATAAATTTCAAGTAATAAAGAAGACATTAAGTAAACGTTCCAACGGCAGCAGCAGCAGCAGCAGCAGCAGCAGCAGCAGGAGCAACAACAATGTTGCTGCCAGCGTCAATGCAACACTTTTCTAACTACTATCCATTTTGTTTTTACTTTGGTTTTTTCTACTCGTTTTGATATTTAGCACTTTTTTCTGTATTCTCGGTTTTATTCTCTTTTAAATACTACTTTTTTCTTTTGCGTTGGCAACAGTTGACTAATTGCGCGCTTTTTATTATTATTTTGTTAGTGTGACATAAACGATGATTATGAAAAAAATGGTATTAACTTAACTGCATAAAGTTGATGAATTTATAAAGATATAGCTGTGTAAGACTTTAAATTGCATTAATTAGAAAGTTTTTATTTTTCTATTCTATTTTAAATGCTTCTCATTAATACATGTTTTAGCTTTAAATCATCGATAATACTTAAATCTAGGCCAAAATATAGGTTTTTTGGCATATAATGTAACAATAACATCTTTGGGAGTTCGCAAATTCTTTATAAGCGACGAAAAAGGAGGAGATGGTCAGCTTTGATACTACGTTACATTGAGGTCCATAACTGAATGAAACATTTTTGCAGCATTTACCATATCTTGCATTGCAATTTAGTAGTCATCGAACAATTAAAAGTTTCAGTTTCAGCAATAAAAAAAAAAAAATTATATCAAAAAATTTATTAAAATTCATATTTTCCCTTTCGCAGTAATCCAAAATTTTCTAAAGTGATAAAAAAATGGTTTCCAATGCAATTTATACTATGAGCTTTAATAGTACTAGTTCATTTTACAAAATTATTTCCAAATATAATTAGTGTTGAGCTTTTTTGATTGTCCGAATTAATTTCGTTATTCGAATAATTTTTGCACAATACTCTGGTAATGGCGTCTTTAGAGTTCGATAAGTGAATTGCATGGAAGCATCAATAGCATCAAAACCAAAAAATATGAATTTAACAGCAAGAGTGCTCCAGCTTTTCAATTGGCATAAATATTTCAAAAAATAGCTAATAAATTGCAGAAAAATAAGTTTTATTACATTGGTATTTTTAAGCAAAATTGTTGATCTTAAAAGCTGATTTATAGCCAAGAACTAGCATAACGAGCTAGCACTCTCAGTGCTCTCTCGAGCAGTGCGCATCAGTATAGAGAAAAGAAATGTATGTGGATTTTTTCAGCAATTTTTTGAAGTATGCATGCAAAATAAAAGCAATAAAATATAGCCATTGCTTTTACTGTAAATTACCTACAAATGCGCTTTAATAAGAGCCATGAATCTATGTTATGCTCTGTGATTTCTTTTAGCTATTAATGCCAACTCAAAACAATAAATATAGTAGGTTTTGTTTAGCTGAAATCTTTTCGTTAAAGTATAGTTCATAGCTAAAGAAAATAACAACGAAGCTGTGTTAGTTCTCAACATCTATTTCGGCTGTAAGCAGGTTAAGCAAATATTTAGAAGCAATGCTAATATTAAGTTAGACACAAGCGTTTTTAAAGAATAAAAATTTTCTTTAAATAAAATTTCAAAAAAAGCTAATAAATGACAATTGCATAAAAAGTGTTTTTACAGCTTACTTCTATCAATTATTTCACAGTAGTATTTTAATGCTACTTGGGTGTGTATATAAAACTGTTGGGAAACCTCAAAGGACAATATATTATCAGCATTTCATTCTGAATGTATTTTTTTAAAAGGTCTCTTTAAGAACTTTATTTTTTGCTTAAGATATCAATGGCACAGGTTTGATAAAAGCGCATGCCATGTTTTTTGGTGCTATGATGCAATCAACATTTTATGGAATGGAGCTTAAACTTTTATGGAATGGAATTTAAATTTTTTCTTCAAAGCTTTTTTCACACGTAATATTTTTTACAAGATTGTGTAAATTGAAAATTTTTAAATTCAAATTTATGAAACGCGATTTCTGCTGATTGTAAGACAGCCAAATAACTAATGCAGATATTTTATATCGACGAATAATCAAAATAATTCTTTAGAAATTTTTTTCAGAAAATTATGTCGAAATAAAAAAAAAATGAACAATTTTCGAATGATTATTTTCCAGTTTAAAATCTTATTACAGATTTTCAATTTTACATCAGCAACATTTCCGCTGCTTGGTTTCCGCTTGCAGAAACTAAGGTACTCTGTTGCCGCAGTCCACAACGCCAATGTTATGTAACAGCTTTTTTATTTTTAGGACGCCTCTTTGGCGCATGCGAGAAAATTGCATTAATTCGCAAGAAATTTTTCCGCTAAATGTCTAGATGTTATCCTGTCTGAATAACTGAATGTCTGTTCGGCTGTCTGAATGTGCGGGTCTGTCTGTATGTTTTTTTTCTCGCATTTTATCTAAAGCAGTAGTTTCCAATTCTTTTTGATTTTTTTGTCGTTTATTTTTCTTCTTCTTCTTGAGTTGGCAAAATATTCACTGTCGCGTTTTATTTTAGCGTAACGAAGAAGGATTTCCTGGCACACAAAATAAGGAAGCAAACGAAATCGCAGCTGCTCATTTGTAAAGCAAAAAAAAAAAAACTTGCAATAAAACTTAAAAAAAAAAGTCAGACGGAGCCTGCAAGTATTCGCTAAACTCATTGCTGTTAAGATAAATAAAATTTAGTGATTTATTGTTGCAGTTTTAAGGACATGCTGATATTTGTTTCTGTGCTTTAAAATACTAACGCAAAATTAAAAATTTCATCCTCTTCAATTTCCAACGTTTTCCTTGAAAAGCATAAGAATAAACACCTAAAAGTATGCAAGCTGTTTTCTCAAATTTTTTAACTTTGTAAGCGGGTGAAATTTGTTACTTTTCTTGTAATGAATTTTCGTGGCTGGCAGTTTTATAAAAATTACCTCTTTACAACAGCAACAAAAACAACGTAAAGCATAAAATAAGAAAAAGAAACAAAAAAAAAAAAAAAAGCCGCAACAAAATTAAACTATTGTTAAAATTTTTCTTTTATGTTGCTGCATTTCGGGCTTGGAAAATATTTCTTCAAAGTAGTTTATTTCCTTTCAATTTCATGCTGTTGTTGTTGTTTTTATCGTTGCTGCTGCTGCTGCTGCTGGTGCGCAACAATTTCTTTCTCCTTTTTTTACAAGTAAACATTTGCAACTTTTAGTTACCGCATAAACTTAAACAAATTGTTACAACGAACAATGAAAATATTACGGTTACTCTCGTTAGTTATTTAACAAAATTTTGCCTTAATGAATCATTTTGTAGTTTATTATGGAAACTTTGTAGATTTAAGAGCTTGTTTTTTTCTTTTTAAGTAAATAAATATGCAGAATTTCAAATTAAGAAAATCAGTTTACTTTATTGTTGAGCATGAAATTTCGACTTATTGAAAGCCAATTAAAATTTTATGCCAAAATGAAATATATTTATGAAAAAGGTTGTGTTTTGAAACTCAAATAAGTTTTGCCTTACAATTATAACGAGTTAAATTATTATTGTTATTTCAACCCACAAAATATTTGTAGCCTTTGGCTTCAATATTATTTATCGAAACATGTGTAGGGTGGCTTATAAATCACTCACTGATTTGAATAATTCATAACTTTTAATATATTGTAATATTCTTACTATTGGAAGGAATGAAGGAAATAAATTGAGCCTTTAACTTCTGCTTAAAAATCATCAGTGAACTACCTTGACTCACTAAGTCTGTCGTTAGTAATTTTATCTTAAGCAATCTCCTTTACAGAAAACGACTGAACGTTCAGTAACGCGCTGGTGACACAACGTTTGAGTTGGTATTTTCCGGCCACGTTCAGTTCGAAAATATTAAGATAAAGTTAATAAAAACCTCGAGATTTGAATTCGACAAAGGTAAAAAATCATTCAAAAGATTTTAGGCTGAGAGCCGGCTGTAGAAAAGTCGAGTGTATAAGATTACAGGATGAGATGTATGCCAAATGATAGAGCTCAATGAGCCTAAATAGAATATCTAGGGTTGCCTTGCCAAAGCCTGTCCCGATGGCCGAAAATGCCCGAATTTTAGCCAATTTTGTTGTTCTAATAAAAACTGTAGTACATAACAGCTTGAAATGTATGCCAAATGATAGAACTTGAAGAGGCCTAAATATAGTACCTGGGATTGTATTGTTAAATCCTGTCCCAAACATGGGTTTTCACCGGTTTTTTGGGTCAATTTTCATTAATGAAGATAACAGCTTAAAATTCGTGTCAAATGATAGATATCGAAGAGCCTAAATAGAATATATAGGGTTGCCTTGTCGAATCATGTCCTAAACATTATTTGACACCCGTTTTTGGGGTCAACTTTTCTTAAATGAGTGGCAACTCATGTTTGGGACAGGATTCTACAAGGCAACCCTATATATTCTATTAAGGCTCTTCGATATCTATCTAGAACAATAAAATTGGCTAAAATTCGGGCATTTTCGGCCATCGGGACAGGCTTTGGCAAGGCAACCCTAGATATTCTATTTAGGCTCGTCGAGCTCTATCATTTGGCATGCATCCCATCCTGTAATCTTATACACTCGACTTTTCTACAGCCGGCTCTTGGACTATTTCAAGAAATGAATTCTGCTTGCACTGGCACAGCATCGAATAAATTACCAAAAGCGCCTTGATTCAAAGAGAGTAAATATTGGAACAGATAGTACTGGCTCTCTTGCAACATTTATGTGTCTGAAAAAGGTTATGGTTTTAATTTTCTGCGAACTATTTTAGTCCACAAGGGCAAAGCGAGTACATATATTTTTCCTCTTTGAGGAGGGAAGCGAAACTGAAATTGGCGAATTCATTTCTATAAATACATGTACTCTCTTTGCCCTCGTGAACTGAAATAATTCGCCGAATATAATAACAATACCAATTTTTCAGACACATAAATGTTGCAAGAGAGCGATTACATCTCTTCCATATATTTACCCTCTATGCTTGATTATGGTAGCTCGCAGAAAACAAAGTTTCCTAGAGAACAAAATGAGTTCACTCACAAGCTGATAATGATATTGAGTAAAAAGACTGATGAGAGAAAGTTCATGATTTGATCATAAGCATGAATATGTCAAATAAAATGTTGGTATGACCTCATCACAGACAAAATCATAAGCTCATACATACATATTAATATCAATAATGGAGTTTAGCTACTACAGCTATTAGCCTACTTAGCTATTTAGCTTAAAGCTTTAAGTCAAGTAAAATGCTTAGCAATATGTAAAATGTATGGTAATATTCAAAATGTTTTTGAGACAAGCTCTTCTGAACAATTCAAAGCTATGCTACAAGAAGATATTGCCATCAGCAGAGAAAGTGCGATGATTTTGAGGAACAATGTAGCCTTGACAGAATATAAGAGCCCATAATTAATTTCTACTTTTAGAATTTTTAACTTTATTACTAGCTTATCCCCGCAACTTTGTATGCGTAGCCTGTTTTTAATTAAGTTATAATCGAAGTTGTTTCGGTCACTTATGAACATAAAAGTACCGGGCAATAAAATTTAATCGCAACTGATTAGAAATATGACTCAAAAAAGACTCGCAAATGATTAAAAATATGACTAAAATATGACTCGAAATAGACTCGCAAATGATTAGAAATATGACTCGAAAATGAGTCGATAGGGTAGGGATAGGGTAGGGTACCATTTTCTCCCGACAAAAGTATCATTTATGATCAGAAAAGGAGTGCATTTATGATAATTTTAATCAGACAGAGGACTCGAATGTGATCGGAAATTTCATATAATGCTGGCTGGGTATGCTTGTTTCTATGTGTGAAATTAGTTTTTTTAGAAATTGTAATACTAAAATATTTTGATATTTAACAGGATTTTTGCGACAATTTTAATTGGAGATTGAGACCAAGCGTTTAAGAAATAACCCTAAATAAATTTGATTGAAATTGATCAAGCAGTTTTTGCGTGATATGCGAACATCGAAAACAGCTATCATTTTATTTATACAGATATCATTGTAACATGTAGCAATAGAGTTGCGTAGATGCGAAATCTGCTACGTGAACCAAAATTTATAATTTATTTTTTCACATATATGAACTCTTCTTAACTCTGATTGAATAAAGATTTGGTTCAAAAACGTGTTATAAACTATTTAAATCGAGCTTTTAATACTCAATGAGCCACAAAAATATTCGTAAGTGGTGTTCATTTGAAAGAATTGATTTCCTCACAAGTCCCACAGCTTATTTTTATTTAAATTATTAGGAAGCACTGCCCCTTGTTCGCTTCGAGCAGCAACTTCGTCCTGGGCAAATAAATATGGAAGGTACGCCACTGTTCATAGCCAATAGTACATAGTTTTTTAACTTGCCATCTGATTTCTTATCGCTTCCTAATGTACCGTGACAGCTTACAAAAGCAAAGAAAATAATAATTCTGGTTTTAAAAAAAGTATTCTACTGTATCAAACTTTTTATCAGAAACTTGACAGTGGGTCAAAAGCAAGGTTTTAGAAAAAACCCCATATAAATTTCTTTAGGCAGATTTTCCAAATTATGAAGCTGGTGGTGCTATACAGTGTCTGATAAGACTTTGAGCTCTTACGAATATTAGAATGATTATCAGCTTCAATTAAGCCGATCCAAGTCTCACAAATTACTGTAAAAAGTTTCTTTTGATTAAAATTTAAAATATAAAGTAAAAGAACTACATTTTGGTGCAATGTGGTCTTCCGCTGTATTCTTGTTTAAACAATTTTCTTCATTATCTGCGCTTTTGTGTACATTTTGCTTTCAACATTTTTTCTTGCTTTGTCTTTGCTGCCATAAGTAATAATTCAACTTTTTCTGCACTAATACGTAACATAATTAAATATTGGGTGTTGGAGAAAGGGAGTGCGCCAAAAAAAAGTACGCGTAATGGAATTTCGATTTAATTACAGTGAGCACGCAACATGGAACAAGAGAAAATGAGCATTAAGAAGAAAACTATAAAAGTATTGAAAATAGTACGGCAACTTTGTTATAAGCTCCCACTTTCTTTTATCTCCAGTTCACTCTGAATCGCAATTTTTTTTCTTTTTCCAAAGTAAATCTTGCAATTCAACATAATAAGAGAAATTCTTACAATAAAATAAACTAATCCTGTGCTTGCAAAACTTTTTGCATTTTCTTTAACTACATTTTTTTTTGCGTTTTCACATTTTTCGTTTGTTCTTTCGCTAATTTTTTTCTCATTTTCGTTTTGATTGCATTTCTGCAGAAATAATGAAAATTACTAATTCTGAATTTCCAGATTTTTTTCTACTTTGTTTCTCCATTGAAGCTTTACATTGTTACACTTGTTGTTGTGCATACTTAAGCGAAAGCAACATCATTTTATTTTTTGCAAAACCCTCCGTTATAGTTCTTTCTTTACTATTTACTTTAACAAATTCTTTGGACTTTGTTTTTTTTTGTTTATCTTGGTTTGTATCAAACTGAATTAAAAATTTCTCTATGTAAATGTGATACTGTCTGTTCCCTTCAGCAACTGTTTGGCATTTGCGCTTGATTAAGTTTTCCACTGCCCTCCCCCCGCTAGCTTCTTAATGGTCGTTTTTAATTTTGTTTACTTCGTTCTGCTTTTAATCTACTTCGTCTGTTTGTGCATAAAAATGCAATGAATTATTTATTTAATCACTTTTGGCCAATTGAATTGAAATTTACTTGCAATTGTTTTGGTTACTGCAACGAATTTTTGCATTATTTAGTAGTTTTTGTTACGACTTAAATTTTATGGATAGAGCTACGGTGCTTCGTTTTTCTACTGTTTATATCGATGAAAATTTTGATGTGTGAGCTTCTTTACCGATGGGTATGTAAGAAAATCTATTGTTTAAAGAAGTGGCGGAAATGTAATGCCAAGATGTAACATTGTAAAAGACTGCTGGGTGACACTGTCAAAAATGTAAGGATTTTTAAACTTCTTCAATGGTTTCTTAGGTTTGATATCATATATGGGCATTTCTATAGAAAAGCAGAAGTCAGCGAAACCTGGCAACATTTTTTTAATGCGACTAATTTTGATATGTTATGGAATAATATAACTTTTTAATAGATTTTTAATAGATTTATTTTTTTTCTTACAGGGCATAATAATCCATTCGAACGGGACATATTTTTTCAAAACGACTTTATTATTTATATAAATAATAATATTTAATATATATACAGCAATAAAAAAAACTAATTTAATGTTTATATTTATCAATCTTAACAAAAAAAAGAGGAAAGTGTAGATGCTTTTCTTAAAAGAATATAAAACTTTTCTTTTTGTTGTTAAAACGTTTTTCCTGCAAGAGGCGTGGCCATGCCCACTAAAAAATATATTATTACTCAAGTTTCAATCTATCTATTTACCAAATTTAATCAAAATCGGTGTAGTGGTGCAGCCGTGATACAGTTTTTTTCCCATTTGGAGCCACGCCCCCTTTAAAGAATCAGAGTTTCTTATAATCTTTCTTAGAATTCAATCTATCTTTAAACAAAATTTTATCAACATCAGTGCATTAGTTTAGCCATGGAAACGTTTTTTTCCCGTTAGGGGCGTGGCACCACCTACTACTGAAAAAAAGTATGCATGTACTTCCTTTTTTTGACAACCTTTCCGACAAAAAAAATTATGCGGTTATGTTGTGTTGTGGCAGTTAATAAGTAGTTTAACCGTTTTCAACTGCTTATTAATTATACTTATGTTTGCGAACATGACCAACTTCAAACAGCTCCAAAAATTTAAAGTTTTATGTTTTTTGCACTCGCTTTTTGTTTTTTTTGTTAAGTACATAAAACTCTGTTCGTGCAAAAATTTTGACACATTTGTTGCTGTTATCAATTTCGAAATGAGAACAAATAATATTTTTCTATGTTATTTGTGACATTAGAACATGAACTTAAGCAAATTAAAAATTTACAGTTGATTGAGGTTGCCTTGATGTGTTAGCTTTTTTTTCAGCTAATTGATGTTGGAAGAGAGATTTTTCGGAATGACTATCATCATGTATCACCTCTCTTACACACTTAAATATTTAAAGCAAAATATTATTTAATATTACAAAAAAAAGAGAAACTGCATTTTTGCAAGTTTGCAGGTGGTTTGCTCAATGTAATAAATGAATTCTGGTGTAAATTGTTTAAATTAACAAAATTTGAATATTTTCCTAAGATAATAATAATAACTTTTAATTTTTCTGTCACGGTTGGCCTTTTGGCGGAAATGCCCTTATGTGTGGAATTAAAAGATTGAATCCGAACCAATTTGAATCGGGTTCGACAAATTGAAAACGATACTCTACGTGACGTTCTTCTTAGCACAATGGGATGTTCGCTCTAAGAATGCGGAAGACTATTTTCTTCACGACCCCTTCGACATGAATATCAAATGAAATTTTTGCAACTTTAAAAAAAATGTTATACTTTTCCAACCATTTCAACGATATGAACAATTTGGTACGATCAGTGATTGTAGATTTGTCAGTAAAATAAGTTTTATGTAAAGAAATGATTTTAAGTAATTTAATATTTAAAAACCAAAATGATATAATTCATTCAACTTGCACATAAATAAACGCTAAGGGCTTTTAGTTATGCAAACACCACTGCAACTGAGACTTAACTACTTACTTGCATGTCGGTGTAGTATCTCCCCCACTAACGCAATGTGATAACAACGCACACATACAACTCTGCTGCATTAGTAGTGAGCAGTGGGAGAGTAAAAAAAAGACTTAAAAAATTCAAGATTCACTTCAAAAGTAGCACATCTTTGTTTTTTATTTGTTTTGTTTTGAATAACTGTAAAATTTTAATTTTTTTTTAGCGTTTAAAAAACTGCAGTTTATTTTTGTAAGATTTTAAGTTGTATAATACAACGTTTTTTTATAACTTTTTTAGTTTCGCTCATTTTTTAATATTTCGTTTTTTTTTTGCATTTTTACATTCACATGCAAAATTTAATAGCATTTTGCTTGTGAGTGAACAAGCGCGCTCGCTTTTCGTATTAATGCTGTGAAATGGGCAATAAAAGTCCTTAAATGGCGCATTTATCGTAGCGAATGAGTCCTTGCTGCTGCTGCTGTAACGTTGCAATGTTGGGTGTTTATCTTGTGCAAGTTTGCGCTCGCGTGTGAGTATATGTTTTTTTTTTCTGTGTAAGAATGCACAAATGTAGCTGCTGCAGTTTTCATGCTCGTGTGCTTATTTTGTAAAGCAGCCAGTCGCAGTGGCAGCAGTAACAGCAACTTATAATTGCTGCCAAGGCGAAAATGATGATATAAGTTACTTGCTATAATAAATTGTAGAAAAACACAGTTTAAGTAGAAATTTACGATATTGCAGTTAATTTATTAATATTTTCTTAAAATCTTAAAAACACAGTAAGCAAAACGGTAGCGAAATTTAACTCAGCAATCAAAACGTTCAAGAAAAAAAAAAAAAGGTTTTGTTCTGTTTTTATGATTTAAAAAATGAAAATTGCTGTGTTTTCTTCGAAATATGATATTAGTCAAAATGTTTTAAAAAGTTTGTTTGAAAAAAAAATTTGAATTTGTAAAAACTATCCTCACAATGCTAACAGTGACAGTGATTATTTACTTCTTCTAACAGACATTTTTTTAAAAATTTAATTAAATTATAGCAACTAAAATTAACTAGAAATATTTGAGCATGATATTTGCTTAATTGCAATCACTTGCAATTTTGAAATCGTACACTTCAAAGGTAACATCCCACAATGGTTTTTATTTTCAAAATTTTCTATGCCATGCAGCAATTTGCTGTAACGTGGAAACTATCAATAGAGAAGCATTTAAAAAATTTGTCATTTCCTTTACTGATAGACAGATTACATACATTCATGGTCTTAGATAGGATTCCATTTAAAAGAATATTTCTTTTGCTACAATAAAAATCTACTGTGGCCACAACAAAACAATTCAATAATATCGCTACAGAGAATTTCAATTTTAAGCTGAATGTAAGCGCTTATATAAATATTTTTCAAAAGAGACAAAGTAACTTAAACTGTTGTGTACTGGAAAAGAAAAAGCAGAAAAAGAAATTGAAATACAGAAGATACAGCTGAAAGAAAGAAAAAAAGCGCAATAAAATGTTACAACATTGCAGCCAACATAAGCTGTTGGATATAACAAATATCTGTTGGAATTAAAAGGATTAAAAGTTTAATAAAGAAATTTATAAAAAAAAAACGAAAAATTTTAATAAAAATATAAAAAACCGATTGTAGACTATACCACTGAGAGTATTATGACGTAGAAAATTAATTTATAAAAGAGGTCAGTCTATAAAAAAAAAGAAAAGACTAGCAAAGGATTTCTAAAGATCTGTAATAGGGTGGTTTGGTTTTGATACATCCTACAATGACCTTAAGCAGCTTTTGCTTCCATCGTAAATGAGAGATAATCCTTTTTCTGACCAAATTCAAATAGTATGTGAAATATCAGTTTTGCGGGATGTGCAGCAACATTATTTACATAAGTCCCTAAAAAGACATAGAGTTAATGCTCTGAAGTTACGAAATTAATATTGAAAAAAGGAATTTTATTATTAATGAATAGCAGAACGTCAAAAATTTGTTCGTAGAGAGCTATAGGAAAAGTTTTTAGCTTCTAAAATATAGATTTTGTCAAAGTAAATTTCGTTATTTTTGTATTGCCTTGAAAGTTCACATAAACCATTGGAGTATACAACTTTTTTTTATATATAAGTTGCTGAATGCAGGATAAATATTCCTTTACTATATAAAAGGAACTAACCAGTAGCTTTCATTGAAATTTTGTTACTGGAAAAGCTTTACTTATTTTTTTTGGAAAGTTCCGAATTTATTTTATCTAAAAAAAAAAATGAAAACATCCCATTTTTCAGATTTTATTCTAGCTCAGTAAGGCAGTTTATGAATATTTCGATACATAAAGTTTTTTACTTATTATACTAATTGGCATTTTGGAAAAGTTAGAGCTGCATGAAATTTTCCATAGCATAAGCTTTATCTCGCAGATTATAGTATGTTTAATGATAACATGCCTCTGGCTTCTTGCTACAGTCAAAATTTCCTAATTTAAGTAGAGATTAGTCCTAAAAAATCTAAATCAGAATCTAAAAAGTCAATTCTTTGATTCAACTTAAGAAGATTTGCTTATAGGGCAGTCTTCATACCCACCGAAAGTCGAGCCCAAACCTAAATGTTTTTTTTCGACGATGATCAAATCCTAGATATTAAAAGAGATTCAAATTGTCATTGATTTTTAGTTTAATAGTATTTTGATATAAATAAGATTTCATTACTTTTATTTATAATGAAAAATGTTGGTTTACTATTCATATATACTTCAGCATTCAAGAAAGCCCCAAATGTCAGCAGCATTTTATAAAATAGCCCCTCCAACCGTTTGAAAATAAAATCTTTCATTTGCTTGTAATCATCTTAAAAATAAAGTGATTTTATTTTTGCAACAATTTTGTATTTGCCTTTACTACTTTTCCACAACTTTTGTGTACTTACTACACAAAAGTTTTAACGCATACTGTTATGTTACATTTTACCAACAGCAGCAGCGGCTATAGCAGTTATTCATCTTCTTAATGCGCTTTTCAAAGTAATTTTTTTAAGTAATAAAATTCTTTAAGTTAAACCTCAAAATTAGTGAGTTAAATTTCAAAAGCTGTAAGTGCTGTGGCTGCTGTAAAGAATGTTTTTGTTGTTTTATTGCTGCTGAAAATGCAACTAACCAATGAAGTAACACAGTGTTTTCTGTTACATTTTGTTTATTGTTATAGCGATGTTATTTCAAAACAACAAATTAAAGTTTTATGTCTTAAGCTTTTAATTTAATTATTGCAAGCTGTAAATGTTATTAGAAGAGTTGTACAGCAAGTTTCATTTTAATTTCCCCTGCCAATATCTCAGAAACTACGTAAGATATAAGGTTATAAAAAATAGTGACCTTGTAAGCAACTTTATAAGTTAATTCGGGGTCAACTGTGATTTTTTTTGTGCTATAGGAAAAACTAAAAAAAAGGCAACACAAAGAAAATACATTTTTTTTTGCAATTTTATACACAAACGCACATAAATTGCTACACTCATCTGGTCGCATTATCCTTTGCGAACAACAACATTAACATGTGTATTGATTGCTGATTGCTATTATGCTCTTTATTGCTTTTTTGTAAGCGTATGTGTGTGTGTGTTTATTTGCTACTGTGCGCGCACTCGAAACCTGTGGAGGGCTGTACGCGTAGCGGCAATTTTAAACCGTACGACAGTTGGCAACCTTGGCGTAATCAGCGCTGTTTGCTGTTTTGTTTTGAATTTGCTACACTGTTTATTATGATTTTTTTTTTCGTTTTTTCTTTTGCTCTTTGTGCATTCAAATACTCACAGCAGCGGCAATGAATTTGTTTTTGTCAAATTGTTCAAGCGCATTATTATCCTGCGATGTACGCTGTTACTCGTAACGCGCAATTGTGATTATTTGCAAATGTTACTGTGCATGTGTTGATATGTGTTTCGTGTGTGTGTGTGTATAAAAAGGTGTTTAGAAAATGCTGGTACACAGCGCAAAAATTTCACTAGTTTTCAAGTTAAAATTAATAAAAAAAATTAAACCACTTATTTAAAAAATTGTTTCAATATTTCCATAATGATTACGCAAATTGTTGTACTTAAAAGAATTGTATTCTTATGTGCTAATATCTTTTTAACAAATTAATGAAAAAGGACAATGAAAATTACAACATATATTTTCTTCTCACCAATTAAATGTTGCTCATACGTCACGTTAACTATGAAAACCAAAGGAATACTACTAATTCGAAAACTCTTTTGGAAAAGTACATAATTTGTCGTACTCGGAAACTCTCTTTCGTTTTGTTCGTTAGCTGATACTATGCTTAACATTTGTAGTGGCGGGTTGACGTAGTAATTGTTTTACAAGTACTTAGAAATTTTAGTTTTCACATGTAAACGCAATACAAATTCGCAAAAGAGAATAGACAATCATTTCTTTCACAGAATCTCTTAGTGTAAGCCAGCACTAACAAATCTAATTTAAATTAAAGATTTTTGGAAATTTTTCTCAGTGTAACACAATATACGAATACATACATATAAAGCAACTCATATGTTGATTTTGTTTTCATTCAGCTGCTGATTGAAATCTCGCGCTTTGGCAAACGTGTTGCATTCATTTGATTGAGATGCTTTGTTGTGGTTCTGAGACTAAAGATCAGGAAAAACATAAATGAGGCAACAGCAATCAATCTTGACGTTGATGATGATAATCAACCTTTGTATTAATTTACAGCACTTTGTGTTCAAAAGGTAAAAGGCAACATTATAACTGATGTGCTGATATGAAGAGCAAGCCGCAATTTTCAATTAAAGTAATTAGCGTGTAATAGATAATATCTAATTGTCTATGTGAAAAAATATAGGGCGTTTCAGAGGAGAAAATTAAGTTTTCCAAAACTAATTGCAAAAACTCAAATACTAAAAGTTAAACTTAAAACGTAAACTTAAGACTGTGCCATCCATAGACAAAACGTTCATCGAATATATTATATCAACTGTCTATTCCCTAGGAGGAATTGAAAAATCTATTTAAGGACTAAATGACATTCTCATCTGTTCTTCTTTGGTAGAGCAAACTTAATTGGCTTAATTATGGCAAATGGTTCACCAGGCTTCCAAAAGAACTTGCCAGAGAAGGTTTTAGCACTCCATTTATAGAATCAGAACCATCTTGTAAGCAATCAGAGATGTCAAAAACCACGGTTCTCAAACGGACAGTTCAAAAGCTTAAATAAAATGGGTATAATAATGGGCTTCAACAAAATGGGCATGAAATCAACAAATTTGTTGGAATTTGTTTCTGACCACTATACAGTTAGGTATCATTTAAGAAAAAATAGTCCCTCTAAAGAAACTGAAAACTAAGTGTTTTGAAACAACTATCTGAAATTTAACTTGGCACATTCGTTAGAGAAATAAAATTCTTTTGCCCCTAAGCTTCGTCCCTGCACAAAAGATCCCTTCAGATCGCTGTGCCAAAATTTAATCTAATTTATCAAACATTTGAAATTTCATAGCGGAAATTCATGTGAAGCTATTCATTTAATAAAATTTAAGCGAAAAAAAATGATCTTAAACTTTACTTTGTTACGCCACAAATGTTCACACACATTGCAATTAAAACTGAAATATCGAAATTCGCCCTTAAGCAGCAACAGCAGCAACTTGTTTGAATTTTTCGCCACCAACCACGTTGAGGTGGTGCGGTCAAGTTTGAATTTTTGCGCTCATATGCTGAAATGTTGAAAATTTTAATTAACGAGAGCAATTCTTAACACACAGCATTCGAGTGGTAAAGCAAAGAGTGCTGTATAGCATGTTGCACATTTAGCAAGCAACAACAGCAGCAACAGTGGCAGCAGCGGCAGCATTAATCAACATTTATCAGTGCAAAGAAGAAATAGAAAAAAATTACTGTGGAAATATTGCAAAGTAAAGCAATGTACAAAAAAATTGGATTTTAATTACTGCTGTTTGAATAGTACGGACAAGCATGCTTTTAGGTGAAATAATTGAAAATTATGGTTTTTTTAAGAAAATTTAAATTGTATTAAAATTAATATTATTATTTTTAAACTCACACAGTTCATTAACCCTACAACATATTGCAGCTGCCATATTTTAAATGATTGAACGTTGAAATTAATCATTTTTTTTGCCTGAAAATATGCAATGTAATGTTTTCTTTTTTTGTTGACATAAAATATTGTTTTCATATCTTTTTTTTTTTAATTTTAAGTAAGTGCCTGACTACGTTTGGTATTTGCACTGTAGCGTGCTGCACTTTTGTGGTGACAACAGCTGTTGTAACAAAATATGCTGCAATGTCATTCACTCAATCACTCAGTCGCTTATTTTCATTATCACCACAATAAAGTGAATTTATATTGAGTTTTTTTCGTTATGAAAACCTACAGATTTTACACCACAACCGTGATTGCTATGCACCCCACTCAATTGTTTGCGTGTTGCAAGTAGGCAGCAATCACAGCGACAGTAATGTTGTCAATGATTGTAATTGATCCTGCTATTGATGTGTGACATATTGCAAGACAAAAATTGCACAACAATGGCAATGGTTGTCGTTATTTGTATGAGTGACTACACCAACTGTATCGGAAAAAAAATTCATTAGTTGTTCAATGATGATGGCAGGTTTTCGGATTGAATGGAAAGTCAATGAAGTTTTTGTGAAAATTATCTTTTTCGGCCTTTGACGGAATTTCATAAGAATAAATTATCAGAAATTTAAAGATATAATGAAATAAATATGAAATAAATATGAAATACATATGATATTTTTTTTTGGAAAATCTTGGAAGATATCGTTTTAGCGACAAAGCCTTAGACGGTTTCAACTCCTTAAAACTGACAGTAATATTATAGATAATTTTTTCCTTAATTTAAAATTCCTTCTACAAAAAACTTTTTTCAAATCAATGCAATTTTATTGCTAGTTAGTATTTAATATAGATTTTTTCACTTATTTTAATTTCTGAGGCAATTTAACGAGTACCAAACGCTAAATCAAAAATCGTCCTTATTAACTGAGCTAATTGTTTTTTTCGAAAATTTCATTCGCCGCTCTTAATGCTGACTTTGCTGAAGTTCACCAAACTCACAAATCATTGGTTTATTTATGCATAAGCCGGCATATAAACTTATCCCCAAACACCTTTATCTCCTTTATGAAATTCCCATAATCAAAATTTCGAAATTGTCTATTTACTCGCCCATTCCATCTACAGATTAAACACACTAATTTCACTTGAACGTTGCTTATTGTGTAGACTTAATGCGTTGCTGCACTGTGCCTTGCAGCAGCAATAAATGCCAAATACATTATTTAAGCACTGCGCCGCAACCAACTACACTACTGATTGTGCACGCCCTACAATTTACAGTGACTTACTACCATTGCTAACATATGCATTTGTATTTGTAATCGCATATTTGTTATTGCTGGCTTGCTTGCTTTCTTATGCTCCGACAATAGAACAGCAGTTTTTATTTTTTTTATCTGCAACACATTTATTTGCTGCTGCTGCTGTTGCCTGCCTTCTTGCCGCATTTTGCTAAAATATGTTCAAGTTCTTCCATGATGCTTCCTATGCAAAATTTTCTTTCCGGTATTATCGAATCCTTTTGCTATTTTGCTATCAGTGGCATTGCTGCTGCTCTGGTTTTACTTCTGTTTCTAATGTAGCATTCGTTTGTTGCTGCTTGAAGTGAAAATAAATTGGGTCACAAGCGAAGTTCTGCTGCTGTGCAGTAAATTGTGAATTTGTCCGAAATGCGTATAGCATACTTTATGACTGCGAGTCGGTAAATCCTCTGGTAATGACTAGTCAATTGACTTTTATCAATGTTCTGGCAATATTTTGTGTGGCGATGATATTGCGTTTGCTACAAATTTGACTAAAAAAGTCTAGAAAATTAGCAAAGCTGCCTGATGTCTTGGCAGCAAACAAAATTCATTACTGGCTTCGTCTTTTAAGCTCACATTCCGAAATCTTTATTTTGCTGTATTTTTAAATTGAAATCTTGTGAAATATTTCCAAGGCACCACATACAAAGCGTACATTTTTTCATAAGCTAAATGAGGTGAATTTTTAATATCACCCATCTCAAACTCTCTAACATCTTCCAGCACATTTTAAATTACTTGCATTCATCTAATATTAAGCAATTGTATTTCTGCTTTTTTAATTGCTTGCTTTCATTCTGACGCACACAAGATGATTTTTCAATTAAAGTTTTACACCAATTTGTAGCGCTAAAATCCCAAAGAACATGGTGAAATTTTCACACAATTCACTTTGTGAATAATTTGCCAACATTAATTTTCTTTGTAGCTGCAAGCCAACTAAAGCTGCTGTTTGCATGCTACAAGCATAAGATTTTACTTTGAGTCAAAGTGGCAGCAACAGCAAGTGAAGCACAGATGCAAAATTATTGCATGGCTTCGTCGTTACGCCTTTAAACGATATCCAACCATGAAATATAGCGTAGTTTACCACCTGCGGGCATTTTGTGCAGATAATAGACATTTTATATGCAGCTCAAATAGTGGCGCACACACACACACATATGAATGCTTGCATATACACATATGTTAAAACATACACATTCACAAATACGGACGAAGATATATGCGCTTGTAATAAGATGCAAAAAAAGCCAATTGGCCAACAAAAAATGTAGTAAAGATTTTGGTGAAAAGAAAATTGGCTACAAGAAAATGCTTGCTATGATATCAAAGTCGCTGCAAGTAAGTAGTGTTCTGAAGTTATGGGATGTGTCGCAGTGGGACAGATTTGAGAATATTTTAACAATTTTGCTTGCTTTTTTTATTTGTTGCAAGATGTGAATTTTTTGTAGATTTGTTGAACATTGTTTACATTTTGTATACATACGTTCTTGACAGTAATTTTCGAAAAAATTGTCTTTATTGCCTTCATTGTCTTCATTGTCTTCATTGTCTTCATTGTCTTCATTGTCTTCATTATCTTCATTGTTTTAATTGTTGGGTTCTATTTTTCAAAGGACTTATTTCTGTTTTTGTTGTTTCTATAGTATCTTGTGTCCTTAAAACTGTTGTTGTCCCTTTTGTCAGTATACTCTCTATTGTCAATACCGCTATTTTCTTTACTGCTGTTATTTATTGTTTTAACTGTCTTTGTTGTCGTTACTGATTTATTTGCGTTTTTAATTTTTTTTGTCTTTACTAGCTTAATTGTCTTTACTGTCTTTAATGCTTTTATTGCATTTATTTGATTTTACTGTCACTTTAGACTTAATTGCCAAATAAGCTTAATTGCCATAATTGTCATTGTTGTTATTATTGTCTTTACTGTTTTTATTGCCACTAAAATTTTTTTTTCATCAATGACTTAACTATTTTTATTTTCTAGCTGTTTTATTTGCTGTATTGTTTTTATTGTCTTTATTGCTTCTATTGTCCTTACTGTCTTTATTGATATTTTTAGCATTTTTGTGGTATAGTGTGCTTTATCTTTACGTTCTTCTTTGCTTTCTTTTCTTTAACATTTTCATTCGCTACACTCTCTATATTGTTTTCTTCGACTTCCCACCCTTTCAATATAAAACACGCTTTCATATCACAACATTCTTTAGATTTGTTCCATCGTTTCTGCTACGAATAAGTGATATCATAAGAATTGTTATGCTGCTACTGTTCGAACTGTTAATAAAGTTTTATACGGAAATTTATATTGTGTAACTTTAACCATTTGTTTCCGTTTCCGGTAAAACAGCCAGGCAACGCGCAAACTGTAAGGGCAACAAAGTTTTATGAGCAGGCGCGCCGCTGACGAAACGCAACATAGCACAGTGATGAGGCATTTGTGTGAGTGTGTGTGTGTGGTGCAAACAATAACTTAAGCGCATGCAACTAAACAACAACAACAACGACAACAACAAAAACGTACATCAGTAACATAAGCAATACATCGCCAGAGCAACTAAGCTGTCGATGTCGTTGTTATTTGCATATTTTGCAGCAATAAAGCAAAAACGTTACGGCACGCCATGTATGTTGGAAACTTAAGTGTGACTTTGCAGCAGGCTAGGCAGCAGCATTGGCAACTTCACTGATACTGTGCTATGTATTGTTGCATGAAAGCGCGTCCATGCGGTTGTTTGTTGCATTAATAATATGGTTGGGAAATGTTGCTATTGTTGCTTATGTATGTCTGAGCAAAAAAGTTGTTGAAATATCGACTATTGCTGTATAAATTTGATATGTTTTGAAAACGTTTTTACAATATAAAAGATTTTCTTAATGAAACCTCAATTTCTAACGAATAGAAGAAGTTTTTAAGAAATTTAGTTTAAATAATAATGAGGAGTATGTGATAGCTGCTCATCTTCTGTAGATTTGTAGTCCATGAAAAATTTAATCAAACCATAGAATATTGCATTCAAAAAAGCTTCAAAAACTGCAATAAATCGGCCCTAGAAAGATAATTGAATTTTCACTACAATATAATTTTTTCGAAATTTTATTCTTTACTATCTGTAACAAAAATTAACGTGGCCATTGCTACAACTATTTTTTCACAGTACGGAACGTTATGTAGTAAAAATCGTTTAGAAATATTTACTCCTTAGACACATCAGTGCTGTGTTGCGGAGTTTGAAACATAGCTCTATATTCAGATGCTTTAGTTAAACGGAGCGTATGAGTAACATTATTAATCGTACTACATATGTGATTGAAATTTTGTGATATTTCAGTAGTTTGTGCCAATAAGCGACAAAAAAGTAAAATGTAATAGTAAACATCTAAAAAAAATTTGACATTACCCAGTCCAATATTCAATTTATTTATATATTTTTGATATCTTTTATTTAATACACGTAACTACTTTTTAATATAATAAGATATCACTATATTTAAGAAATTCATCACATACAACGCACACAACACGAAGACGTCGACGACGACGTCTTTCGCACATTTTGTTGCAAATTTTCCGCATTAAAAATTTGAATTTTTTGTTGATAGCAACACAGAAAGCTTAAGCAAAACGCATGGAAAATTCTGCCCCATATTTCTATAAATAATTTTTACACTTTTTATGCAGCAACAGAAAAAAACAGCTGCTATTTGACACACAAGACAGCGCACGTTTTAAGCGTAGAAACTGCAGCTGCTACTGAGGCATGCAAAGTAGAAAGTCGCAGAGAAAAGGAGTAGCCACATTGGCTTACGTTGAATGCCAAAATAACGAAGATTAAAGATGTGTATGTGCAACTTGGCTTACCTTCGGGCTATGTGATAAAATCTGAAGTTTTTCTTTCACCTGGAAAAAATTGTGTTTTTTTTATGTTGCATTTCACTTTTGTTTTTGCATTTGTTTGTGAACTTTGGTTTTCACAAATCCCTTTTTTTTTCTTTCTTTTTGGAAAAACTCATTGCATACGTTGCGGCTGACTATGATTTATGAATTGTTAGTTTAGTGTTCCATGTTTAAGGGCAAATATAAGAATATGTATTATATTTTGTGGAAACTCAAGATTTTTCAGACTAAAACTTAATTTTTTTTCTTAGACTTTTAAGGTATATAACGCGCCATTTACGGCATTTCCAATTAACATTTAAATTATTTTTATTCCATTTTCAAGATATATAACTTTGAAGAAAAAACCATTGATTTTAGTTTGACTTAAAACATGATATTTAAAAATTTTTTAACGCTATCATTCCACACTTTTAATATTAAAAAATTGATACCAACAACTGCAATACGTTCTGAAGTACAAAGTTGGCGCTGACTTTGCTTATTTGTTTATCGTTTCTAAGCGCCCATGATGATAGTAGCATTTTTGCTATCAAACATTTTGCAACAATAATTGCTTAAAAACACAATGGCAACAACAAAAGCAACAGCAGCAGCAGCAAAAGCAAGTTTTCAATCAACTCGATTCAGTGTCGCTTCGTTCAATTCGCTCTCTAATTAAAAGTTTTTGAAACGACAAAACGGCGTCGACATGGCTTACACAATGGCTCTGTATTGTAGTGTTGCCATTTTGTAATTTTAAATGTAAAAATTTTGCAGTGTTGTTTGTTTGCAGTTGTTGACAAATACATATTTTAGTAAAAAAAAAAATTAAAAATCAAAATAAAACTTTAGTGGACAAATACTGAAATTTTTGTCTATTTTTGAACAAGTGCAGCAATAACATCTGAAGCCCTTTTGGTGCAACAAGGGGTTATTTAAAAAATTCCTGAAAATAAAGATGTGATGCTTAAAGATTAGAAAATATAAAATTGTTTTAATGTTACAGTAATTTCCAATTATTGTATGGAATGCAAGAATTGAGATAGTAAATTTTTAAAAATTATTAAAAATATTTGAATTTTTCGATATAATGAACAATTTAGTTTAACCCATTGCTGCATCAAAGGTTTCTTTTGTGTGAACAAACCCTTTTCAAAGAGATTGCTTACATGTAGCTTAAGAATACTAGCAAATTACCTTTATACATGAAAACATATAAAATATTTTAACGTTGTTATTTTGTTTTGAAAGTTATCATTGAAAGTTTTGCTTATAAATAAATTTACTTATACCAATATTAGTACAATAACATATTTCATATATAAAAAATAAAAAGCGTCCAAAGTGATAAAAGAAAATTTAACAATAACATAGAAAATTTTTAGTTTTGAACTCACGGCAAACTGGACAAAATTAATGAAATCAATATTTAAACTAAACTCCAAACTTATCTTAAGACATTGCATTCCATTGGTTTCTACGGTATAGGACTTTGAAACTTAATGAAACATAGAAAAATTAATAAGGTAACTAACTATAGGTGGCTGTATTTTCTAGAATATGTCAAATATATCTGCTAAAACATAATATCTCCGAGGATTTATTATAGAAATTTTTGAGATATGTTCCATATTTTTCTTGCCTAGCGCAAAACTTGATTAACATTACACAGTAACTTTTGCATTTTTTCCAGGTGAGCCAGATAGTGGTATCGCCTTAGCGCTTAATTAATATGTTAGTTTGGATCTGTGCCAGCAAACGTTATTTTTTATTTGGCGTGATTCGGTTATTCAACTGTTTTTTCTTGCCTTGGAGCGGAGACATTCTCGTTTTTTTTTTTTTTTGGAATATTCGGTAAAAATTTTTGCGACCAGGTAAAAATAATTTCTCTCAAATGTAACTACTATTCAGGGAATATTTGATGTTAAAAATCCTACAGGTGCAATTCGTCTAAAACGATTTTCGTTCATTTCAGAAAATATTACATTTTTTGATATCATTTGTGGCCAGTGGTCGATAAATCGGCTACTCACCTGAGCCCAAACCTGAGTAGATAAAAAAAATTAAGAATCAAAGCTCAGACCTACGATCCAAATGTAGCCTTTGGATGAAATTTAATCGATTTTGGTCCAACAACTTAGGCTTGGGACTTAATGGGTTAAGGGCCTCCGGTTGTTTTTCGAAAAATAAAAAGACACTTTTTTATCTTAGACCAAATGCCCAAGAACTGATTGCTTAGCCAAACCAATTTTTTTTTTTTTCAGTTGAACCACTCTCCAGATATCTTGCTCACCGAAAATTTTAAGGTCCTGCACGGCATTGCACTTTTCTAACTTATTGACGAATATTTTTGTACCAAAATTTCAGGTATAAGTCTTGAACAGTCATACTTTAATAATGTAAAAAAAAATGTTGGGCTAAGATAAAATGCAGCTTAAAAAACAATTTTTAAAAAAGTGTCTTTTTATTTTTCGAAAAACTCCCGAAGGCCCTTAAGATCATTAAGAAAACACATCAACCTTTCCGATGATTTAGTATTGTCGTTTCTTGAGAGAAAAGAATTCGATGCTTTATAGTTCCTTTTTAAAAATCTTATTTTGAGACAGATAATGTTTGGATTATTTCGCATTGAATTTTGGCCATTACTACGCAAATGCCGGCATTTTCAATCTCCTTAGTATTTTTTACTTTCCAGAGAATCAATAAAATTAAATTTTGCTATATATCCAGCTATGGTTGATCGTTCAATAGCAGGACATACCGCGGAACAGGGCATGTCAACACATTGACCGACACAAAAATATATTTTTAAACTGTTTGCTATATATTTTTGGCCAAGGTTAGAGGACAATTTAACATTGACAAAAATTTAAAATATGATTTCTGAGATATGTTCCCCTCAAAATTCTTGTAAATTAAGTGAGATTGCTTAAGTAAATATTTGCAATATAAAAATTAGAAGATTATTGACAAATGAAAAATTTGCATTCTTCAAAGCCTATTTAATTTGTAGCCCAGAGCTTATTAAGGATCACCTTCTAAATTAACACCAAGTTTGCCGAAAATGGTAATTTTCAAGCTTTTTTAATTTTTCAATGATGTTTAGTCGACCCGTAGATTTTGGCGAAAAAAATTGTACAGTAGGTCGTTTAAGTCCTTAAAAATGGCGTACTTATCAAATCAATATTTGAAATAATTAAAAAATTACAGTCAATTAAACGTAACCACCTTAGTAGTTTTACGTTGGTTTTTCAATTTTTCAGGTTACAAAATCTAGAGAAAAATTGTGCACGGTGGTCTGAAGTTCCATATGAAACTTAGTTTTAAGGCAACTATAGATCAATTAAGTTTTTAATTGAATTAGTGAAATTCAATTTTTAATCTTTGACTTATTGGTGTACCAAAAATCTTATATGCATATCGTTAAATAAACAAAAAGTTATAATCCAACTATCGGAGCGTGTGAGAAAATACCTTTTAGCTGACTATTTCATTTAAAATTTAGTGAATGTGGGAAACTAACAAAGTGCCAAAATCATATTTGCAAAACTGTTCGCGTTGTTTTCGTGAATGCCTAGAAGCACTACACGTTCTCGTATCATGCAGTAAAGTTACTCAAACCACACGGTGATAATACTAAATCGTTTTGAAAATTAGCCAAAAACTTTCCATGAGAATGTTGCTGTTGTGGTTAAGCCAATGATATTCATGTTGCTGACAGCAAATATTAAATATTGTTGCAAGTTCAAAAAAAAAAAAAAAAAAAAACATGAAATATTGTTGGAAAATTTATTTTCAATATGAGTTGTTACCGTTGATGAAATAAGGTCACTGATGCGTATTAATTTTTACACTGTAAGAAATTTAAAGTTTAGTAATATATGTTACTAAGATTTTGACTTATTTCTTTGAAAACAGAGACTTCGAAGTGAGAGGTCGCTGAAATATCAAATGCAAACTTAAAAAATTTAATTTTTGGATATAAAAATAGAAGAATAAAAATTACAAATTTTTCTTCACAATGTCACAGATTCGTCTGTGAAAACTTACTGACATAGAGCCTTAATTTTTTTAGGTGTATTTCTTTTGAATTTGTCATTATTGTCGCAGTAATGTTGTTATTGATAAAATGGACACGTAATTTTCACATTGATTTACTAATTTTGATGATTGCGGTTGCATAAATCATCTGAAAAAAAGAAGAGAAGAAAACGAACATTGAATGTTATTAATTTTTGATTATGATGATTATTGAAATCCAAAACCAATACGCCCATTACAAATGTAAATGTAATTAAGAGAGCAATAATTTTGTGGCGCCAAAAATTCATGAGCCTTCAGGGAAAAAATAAAATTGCATAATAGAAAAATATTGCAAATGGCAAGGGGACGAGTCTAGACAAATTTCGCAATAACACACGTGATTAACAGCAGGCGGTGCCAGCTTAGGCCAATAAACCAGCAACGACGTTCGTTGGTAAACCCTGGCTTTTGCTCGAATACTTAAGTTCTTTGTCCTTAATATCTGCCAAATTGCTGATGATAGATGTTGGTTGCTTGGTTGGTTGGCCAGCGTAGCAACGTCATTTTTCATAGGAATGCCAACTTAAATAAAAGCGAGAAAAAGCTAGGTGTAGTTATGATAAAAAAATCTGAAATGAAAGAAAAAAAAAAAGTTTTTAAAGATATGAACACAAAAGGTAAGAAAACAAAATAGAAAAAAAAACTCTTTGCCATAAAAAGTTTGGAATTTCGTACACGTGAAAAGTACTAAAAAGCATTTATACACTCTTTGCACTTGCATATAAATGCAGTAGGGAGTTTTAAAAAATTAATAAAGCTGCTATGTAACTTTGTAAAATTCACTTCAAAGCAGTCAAACGATTTGCGGAATACAAAAATGTAAATTTATAAAAACTGAGTGTAATTGATGAGAAAATTCAATGTTACTCATACGACAGGTTAATCAAATCGAAATGTTAAGTGCCTATATCTCCGTTTTGATATGGTGAAAGAAAACTTTTAAGTAGAAATATGGCTGTCACTAGCATCACACATCAATAATGAAGATCTTACACTTGTAGCTTCTTATTTATAAAATAAATTTAATATGAATTTAAAAATTTTTAAATAACTTTTCTGTTGTGTTGATTAAAAGTAACTCATACGTCATGATAATTAAATCATAAGATTAGACGTCTGCATTAAAATCAGCTTTGATGTAGTTTATGACCTACGTGGTTACACTATTCTATGAATATTCGGATTATCTTTTAAAATCTAAATTTTCATGCATGGCCGCGCTAAGAATTGTTCAGAACACTCTTCTTATCCATTGAGGTAACATCACACGTAGCAACCAAATACTAAGATAAGTTAAGTGTATGTATACGCGTTTGTGTTATTTTCCTGCTTGCGCTTTTTCAACTGCAGTCCAAAGGAAATTCAAGTCTTGTCGTGCATTTACTGAAGTTTTTTTTTTTTATGTTCCACTCTTTCCTTCCTTTCATTTTGCCTTTTTAAAAAGAAGTCTCCAGTTTCTTAGTCATGACGCTTTTTTTTTTGTTTTTACTTAGCGCAAAAGGCGCGTGCAGGTAATTCACAAGTTCATCGTAACCAACGCAGCATAACGCAGTGAATGTAAGACAACTCTACCATTCAACGACGACTCAACGACTTAATGACTCCGTGCGACGCGACTCGACTGTAAAATATAAAGTTGGCGCAGTCTGCAACGGAAATGGGCTTAATTTCGATGATTTAAGAGAAAAATTACTAGATTAATGGCGGCAAAGTGGATTTATTGCAAGTTTCGTGTGAAGTTTACCGTGAAAAATATAGTTTTTGCTTTTTTTTTTGGAATTTTGGCATTTTAATTTTTGGGTGTCAGCGAGTGTTATTATTTGCGGATAGTTATTTAGAAGTTAACTTTATCATTATTGGTTTGGAGTTTATTTTGTCGTTTTTTCTCCATCTAATGAACATCAAAGTATTTGATGCAGTTTTTGCAGCAATTACTTTAACAGTATAATTAGGCTTGCAGTGATTTGTAAACTATACATTAAGAATATAATTAAGATAAGTAAGTTTACTGAGTAGAAAGTTTCCCAACGTTCCCTACTAATCAGTGTATATATTGGCGAGATTAGCTTTTACATATAATTTCTTTTCGAGAATAGTTTTTGTTTTAATATTTTAAGCGCCTGTGAATCGACAATTTAACAATTTTTGTATGCCACTTTCAAGTAATATTATTCTTTAATTAAACTATAAGCTTATATGATAAGTTTCTTTGATAAAAATTATTCTTAAACATAGTCGATACAAATCTCTGGGTAATGTTTTCCTCAAACTCGGAAAGATTTGAAATTTTATGTAAGATAAGCGAATAAAAAACTTAGAGTTAGGATTTTCAATATCAAATCTATTTAGGACACTAGCGATCTGATCATTTAGAGTTGGAGTGTCTTAAGGTCCATTATCATAAGTTCAAAAGTTTAAAAAAATTACATTTCATATAACAACTACCGATATGAGCAAACAATTTTAATTGTTATACAAAACGGGTGGAAAGTTTCCGAAGAAAAATGTTGCCATCTGGTCTAAATGAAAAAAAAAAAAAAAAAATTTTTTTTTTAAATTCACTAGGACAAGTCTTAAGCTGAATAAAAAAATGATTAAATACCGGGTAATATATACGAAGAGTTACACTTTTCATAACACACAGAGTTTGTCGTACCACAGTAAACTTATTCACCACAAAGCTCTTATACAGTTATGTATTATAAAGATTGCTCTCACTCTCATATTGCTCAGTGGACTCTCGTGAAATAAAATTCACCTCAGTGCTTGCCACAACGGAGGCATCAAAGAGGTTTTGATGTTATTCAAACTATAATCAGCTGCTTTGCTGGAAAACATTTCCAGGACATGCTATATTTTGATTTTCCATTGAGTACACATCCTATAAGATGGATGATAATTCAGAAAACAAACAGCAAAAGCATGTCATGTTGGTCTCTTTTCAAATATTGTTGTTTTCTGTTAAGCATTGAGCATTAATTAATTTTTTACAAGCTAAATATTTTTTATGTAGAAATGTTTCAGTTCCTTTGAATAAAAGCATCATTTTTGAATCAAAAATGATTGAGATTAGGATCGCTAGCTGTAGAAGTCGATTATTTTGCTTAAAAATATTAATACTTAAGTAAACTTGTAAAGTTCTTATAAGAAGAATCATATATGCATATTAGAGCTCCATAAGCCTTTTCTAATAGCATGAGGGTAGAAAAGAAGATATGCAAAAAAATTTAGTGTTTCCATTGCAAACAGTCGCATTTGACCCAAAGGTTGAAAAATTAACTTAAATTGAGTTTTTTTATTTATCGATCTAAAACTGCAAAACAAACGATTTTTGGTGATAACAACCCAGTACATTTCGATGTAAAATTAAATAGCTAATACATCTTTCATGCACTATTTTGATCTATTTGTGTGCGTTCGTGGACTTAAATGATGTTAAACATAAAACTTATGAACAATTTTTCCATTTTTTTTCTTAAACGGTTCCATTAAATATTTGAAGAAGAAAAATATTGTTTCCGTTCTCTTATTAAATAAAAAGTCTCATGTAGTTTAAGAAAAGAATTTGTTTTTTAAAAAATATTAATTTTTGATGCTAAAAAAAAGCTATTAAGATTCATTTTAAAATGGTTTTTTGACTTATCTACATTAGGGTGACAAAAAAAAAAATCAAGTTTTCAACTTATATGTTGCTTTTATGAAAAGTAGTTAGTTTTATGTAAAAACAAAAAGCCCTGAAAAAAGTTTATTAAAAAATATTGATATTTAGAGGTCGCTAGTGTCCGATTTAGGAATTAAATTCATTCTTTTTATTTGCGAGTGATTATAACTCTTCCCAAAAGACAATTCTGCATGAGCTACTGGCTGTTGGCATTGATTCTTATATTTACGGGTCTGCTGAATACGATGGTGATAGTTGTTTTGCTATACAGTGGCTGAGTATGTTGGTAGCATCGAAAAACTACCTGAAAACAGCGAAAAACAGCGCATATTTGAGTTTAAGTGAGGTAAACTCGAGGAATACATTTTTTTCTTAGTCTTACATTCTTCAGCATTGTAGTCCGAAAACAGACAAAGAGATTTTGCCTAGTATCGATGTTCCAGTATTTTTTCTCAGAAGAACACATTATTAGAAAAATGAAAAATCCTCGAAAACTGGCAAAACTCAAGCTTAAATGAGGTAAATTCGGGTAATACATTTTTTAAAGATCGTTTTCCGAAGTAATTTTTTCAGCTGAATCTGGCCTCAAAGTCGACCCATCAAATCAGAGTTCTGAAATATTTTTCACATTTCATACATTTTATACAATATTTTAGATGTTTTGCTTTATTTATTTTACTGCCCGATTTAATGATGTTTTTGACGTTTAACATTTATTGAAAAGTACGACACTCAAAATCCTTTCAAAACTAAGCTCTTATGAATGCAAAAATGTGAAAGTTTGCTTAGACTTGAATTTTCGGTGAGCATGAGCATAGCATAGACTGATAGACTATTCGGTGTACTAAATTGTTCTTCTTCGATATCTGATAATCGTCATCTCCACGAAGAGATAGAAAACGAACTGAATATGCCTTACAAGTTAAATGATCAAACAAATATACCATTTGTGTAAGCTATAAAAAGGTAAAGTGAAAAGTAATAAGCTTAAACATTTTTTATTTATAAACCAAAAAATATTTCCGCACTTTTGGGAAAATATACTTAATACGTACTATTATGATAAAGGAACAGCACATAAGATGGTTAAATGAATTTTGAAAATCTCTGGACAAAATTAAGCAAAAATTTCACACTATTCAGTACAACTAAGTTTAAGTCAAGCTTAATCGAGTTCTTAGTTTGAAACTGCACAAAAAGTATCGAGAAAGTCGCCAAAAATTTTAGAAATCATGGTCTTTTCAACTGAATATTGTGCATGTTTTCAATAACGGAAGTGTTACCTTATATAAGAATTTTTTTGCGACACAACTTTCTTTCTTTAGAAAAATTTGGCCCTAATGTTTCGACCATTATTCTTTGATCCACCTTTAAACTATTTTAATCTCCCTCAGTGAAATCATTATTTATTGTACTTTATATCATATTAAAATATTTAAATTATGCTGCTGTTCTAGAATAAGAGAGGTTTTACTGAAACCCGTTACTTAAATCTTCTTATTGTTTACTTTTCTCGCTAAATTGTTACACCTTTGATGAATTGAAAAGTTGAAAAAGCTAATTTACCATATCCTTAATAAATTAAAAACTCTTGCGCTCATTTCCTTAGTAACCATTAAATTTTCTATCGATTTCTTTGATAAAACACAATACACCTCACGCCAGCTGCTTTTTCAATTATTCTTATTAATTCAATGCCTTTAACCATTTGCTTAATTAATCTGCTGAAAGCTCTCACAATATGCGGCTTTAATTAATAACTATGAGGTAAAGGAAACAGGAAATGCTCAATATACCCGCACATATACATATATATAGCGAAGTTCTAACACACAGCCATACAAATATGAAGACAATCCCACACCCTTAACGACGTCAATCAATCAACATTTTAACCTGTGCGCTTTTAATGGGGCGCAATTTTTCTCATTCTTGTTTTTTTTTTTCATTTTCCTTTGTTACCGCTCTATGCTTTTGTTTCAGTTTTCATTGATTTGATTCTTTACACAAATTCAACCAATGATTTTAATGATAATGAAATGGAAAAGTTTTTGAAGGTTGCTGCTTAAAAGTTTGCTAATAAAGCGTCTTTTGTTTTGAGAACGATGAAAGTAAAGCGTTTGCTATTTATAAAAAAAAATATTCTACAATCTATCTATTCTTCACCGCTGTTTGGTGTTGAAAAATATGGAATGAAACATACTTTTCACTATAAATTTTAATTTATTTTTACTCGTAGCGATCGAAGTAGTTTAATTCTTATTAGATGCTTATTTAAAATTATACAATGAATGCAAATTATTGAAGAAAATTATATTATAAGTTTCTATATGTTTATAAATTTTTAAACAGTTAAAAAGAAAATTATATCAAAAAAATTTATTAAAATTTCATATATTCCATTTCGCAATAATCCAACATTTTCTAAAGTGATAAAATATTGGTTTCCATGGTAATTTATATTATGAGCTCAAATAGTACTAGTTCTTTTTGCAAAATTATTTCCCATGTATTTTTGATTGTTTGAATAAATTTTCTTATTTGAATATTTTTTGCACAACACTCATGTAACGGCGCCTTTAGAGTTCGATAAGTGAATTGCATGGAAGCATCAATAGCTAAAACTTAACCAAAAAATATAAATTTAACAGCGAGAGCGTTGGAGCTTTTTTTTGGAGTTCAATTGGCCTGAATATTCCCAAAAAATAGATAATAAATTGCAAAAAAATAAGTCTTACTGCATTGGTATTTTTCAGCAAAATTTTTGATTTTAAAAGCTGATTTATAGCCAAGAACTAGCATAATAAGCAGTGCGCATCAGTATAGAGAAAAGAAATGTGTGTGGATCTTTTTTAGCAATAATTTGAAGTATGCATGCAAAATAAAAGCTATAAAATAAAGCCATTGCTTTTACTGTAAATTAACTTTAAATGTGCTTTAATAAGAGCCATGAATCTTTGCTATGCGCTGTCATTTCTTTTAGCTATAAATGCCAAATCAAAGCAATAAATATTGTTGCTTTTGTTTAGCTGTGATCTTTTTGTTAAAGTATAGTTCATAGCTAAAGAAAATAACAACGAAGTTGTGCTAGTTCTCAACATCTTTTTTAGCTGTATACGTTCTTCTAAAGCAGGTTAAGAAAGTATTTTGAAGCAATGCTAATATTAAGCTAGACACAAGCTTTTAAAGCGTTTTTAAAGAACAAAAATTTTCTTTCGAAGAAATCTTCAAAAAACGCTAATAAATGACTTCTCAACTGCATTAACAGTGTTTTTACAGCTTATTCCTAGCAACTATTGCGCTATAATTGTAGTAGATGCACTTTGAAGGCATATTTTTGAAAAATAACTACACAAGAATATGTCAAAAAACTTACAAAAATTTTGTTGAAACCTTGTTTAAGAATAGTAACAGTTAGGTGAAAATCGAAAATATATTTTTTGCTCATGCAGTATATCGTATACATTGAAAATTTACTTCCGAGGTGGGAGGAACTTTTTTTGACTTTACTTTGAAAATTGCAAGTTTGACACAAGTAACATTTTAGAATGATTTTCTAAATTTCAATCATCTCAAATGAATTGCGCTTAGTTATAAAATTAACTTTTTTCATTATAATTTCCATACAAATTGCTGCTGCTACAACCAAACACTGAAAGTCGAAAATTACGGGAATCAAGTAGGTCAACATTAAAAGATCCTTACTTGGTCGACTCAAAGTTATTTTTTGAAAACTTTGTTAACAGAAACTTTTTCGTATTATCATCATCATGCTATACTTGCAATTTAAGTCAGCATCATTATGTGCAATCAACATTTTAATTTTTCTCATTCATTAGAGTTGCCATGTCATGTGTAATTTTCTAATTTTCGGCTTATTATTGGCAGCTAACAGTCCGTCAGTCAGTCAACATGCAAACATTGCCAACGCATTCCTTGTAACATTCTCACAATGCCAATTGAAATTGTAGCCTTCTTTTGTCTGCTGCCACAAACTGGTAAATAATACTCTGGTAAATCTCACAGTTAACAACAGCAGTTTGCATTGACAGGCCGTTTAATGGAATTGGTAATGCGATATGCATCATGTGAATGCTCTTTACATTTGTATGCTTTGTCGTCTTAGGTGTTACTATTGGTATTTGTATGGGTCATTAATGCATGTCTGCGTTTGTATGTGTGCGTGTGTAATTGTTTTTAGTTTGATTTTATGATCAACGGCTGTAACAGCTGCGAAAAGTTAATTGAGGTTAGGCATAAAATTCTTTGAGTAAATCCAGCTGTTTGGCGCTAGACAATATTTGCTATTTGATAATGATGTGGTTATTTGAGTAAAGTGCTATTCATTACGCTATATTACATTAGTGCTGCTTAATTTGTGTGAGAAATGTTTATTTGTATTGATGTATTGTTTTTAAAAAGTCGTCGCAGAGTCTGAGTTTGGTTGTTGATTTTGGTTACCATGACGTATGAGTGATATTAGTATTTAAGCCTTGCTCCACTGTGAATGAATATATTCATGCAACAAAAGCTATAATTTTTCGTTGCTTCATAAATTTTTTGAATTTTTTAATAAATATTTTTAAGTCTTTCCCCAAAATCTCTTTCTTTTTTAACATTTATAAATGCAATGAGCTCAAAATAACATTTCAAGAATATATATAGTATGACGAATTAAAATAAACTTTTATTTGGATCCACATAAATTTTTTTCTAACTTTATATGAACAACATAAGTAACTACCTTTTCAAAGAAATTATCTCAAAAGCTCCTTTTAATAAAGTATTACGTAAGAAAATCCTATGGTGTCAGAAAGTCACTATTATACACGGACAGATAATGCTCTATGTGTAGCAAAGAAAAGGCAAAACGCTTTTATCCTGTAATGCTATATTTTCCAGCTGATGCACTGAAAGCATCCCATTACAGCAAATGTGCTTGGATATTTGTTGCAAACGAAAAAAAAAAAAGCTTTGCTGTTCGTGTGTCTTTGCAAAAATCCTTTTAGAAAATAAAATAAAATAAAATAAAATAAAATAAAATAAAATAAAATAAAATAAAATAAAATGAAAAAGAATATTACTTCTTAACTACGCTATATACAAACAATACCGTAAGCAATCGTTCAAAACTATTCATCTACTTCTGCACTGAGTGCATACGAGTAGTCGTCATGTGCACAAACAGGACTAACAGGACGTTGATGATGACGATGTATAAATGTAAGGATGTAACTAACGATTTACTACTTACGAGTATCTGCTGGTTCATTTTATTTATATTTATTTCATACGAACTTTTAAATATTTTTGTTTTGTTTTTTATTTTTTGAATTGCCGTGAAAACCTGACAGGATGCGAGCAATGCTGCCAACATATAGTGTTGAGAAAATCCTACATTTTATAAAAAGCGCACGACAAAACGAAAGACACAAATAGAAAAGAAAAGCTGTTGGAAGAGTTTTGCAAAATACAAAAAATGATGCACAAGAATTGTATATTGGTCGTTTTGTTAATGTGTACACGGTAATAAGTTTTCGATTAAAAAAAAAAAAAATGATCTGAAAATGCTTTGCAGAAGCGTCGGTTTCTCGAAAATCTCTTTAGGTTTTCATCAGCTCAAATGCGACTATTGTGTAATATGAAATTTATAGAGAGCGCTGAGATCTTCATATATTTCAGGCGCAAAAAATTTTTCCCTGTGTATGATCACATGTGTATTGTTTTTTTTTCTCTCTGTGTGCTTAGTGGCTTACTACTTCCAAGCAAAGTCTTCAAATATTAAAAAAAAATCTTCTAAGAGCAGCGCATAAGGGACTTCACATTTACTACCTATGGCAAACCGTTACCGTAAGAGTCTGGCAACGCTACCAACTGTCACAACCTTCAAGTAAGATGCACTTTTACAACACTGACATGCAAGCACACACATGTGCATTCACTCGTTTACGTTAAATTGTAAGTGGAGTGCTTTGGCAAAGGGATTTGTGTGTGTGTGTGTGTGTGCATGTGGCTGTATAGGAAAATACTTGCAATGGTAAACATTGAAGATTTGATAAATTGCAACTTATTCGTATGCAATGCGTTGTATATAAATAAAAGATTCAACCAAAGCGTATGGTAAACATTTGGATATTTCTTTCAATGAAAAAAAAAAAAAAGGAAACAGTGAAGTGCTGAGCAGAGTTTAAATGCGTTGCTCAAGTGGCCGATTAGTGGCACAAATGGAGTAAGTTTGCTAAAAGTTTAAATGGTATCATTTAAATCAACCGTTGGTATTTTTTTTATTTTTTAAAAGCTGAAGATATTATAATCTACCAATGCTAAATTAAGATATTATTCTACTCTTATTTCATTAAGTTTATTGGTTTTCAAATAAATGGTTTTCAATGCAGTTCCAGTTTTAAATTTCCATTAAATTACCAGGTCCGAAAATTAAACATTTTTATTTTCAAAGTTTTCATCCCAAATTTTATTCTTTGTAAATTTTAAGATTAATTCTTTTGTAGATAAAAATGAATTAAAAAATTTTAGATTTAATAATATGTCATTTCATTCATAGCATATGCATATGATATGTATAATATTTGTAGTGACATAACTTTTGGAAACGTAATAGTTCTTATTATATTGACTTATCACTCAGCAAGGATTAGTAACCATCCTTGCAGAGATCTTCACACTCATCTTTAGTAATATATCGATTTGTGTTTCCCATGCATCCACCATATACAAAAGGAACACAATCACCTTTATATGAATTGAAGGACCACATAGGAATGCTCCCATGACATGGACCCGGAACAGAATGTTGTAAGCCACAATAAGCTGAAATTAATAACAAAACGTTAAATTATAACTAAATAATTTCTTCTTTTTAAGAAAAAAATACGTTGAAATGGTGCAAAACAGTTTGAAACAAAGCTTAGGGTAGCAAAAATCATTAAAAAAATTTTCATTTTAAATGTAAAACACCAACACACAATCTTCAGAAACTGACTTTTGCTCAAGTTTCTCATTGATTTTTAAGCTATTTGAATTCTCTGTTTATGTTTTTCATACTAAAATACCTTAAAATAAGGTTTGTTTCGCCAATTTTTTCACAAACCAGCACTAATTGATTTGTGTAGCCCAACAGTTGCTCCAATTGCTAGCTATAGCTTATCGAAAAAGCCTTGACGACGAAAGTAAAACAATATTTTCTAATAATCATGCAAAACTTAAAGCAAATGATGACGATGATGAAGGTCATATCCGAGTTAATGCCGGAAAAATTTTTGAAATTTCAAATTAAATGTAATTCTCTAAAATAAAGGTCAACAAACTGAAATCAGTGAATATTTTGAATTTAGAATGTCTCTTAAAATTTGTTTACTTAAATAAAACTTGTTCACAATACTTAGACTCTATGACTTTGTGACTGAACAAATCATTAACATTTCTATAATTTTTTACAACAATTCTGAATCTGCCATAGTTAAGTTACGCTTCATATCTTGAAAACCACGTGGGACATTAAAATGAAGTTTGGCACACGAATGCAAATCTATTTTAAAGATAGGCGTGGCAATTTTTCAACCATTGCGAATTTTGATTCAAATATAAAAGAAAAATATTAAGGATGATATCACTGAAAGCAGTCATCAAAGCAAGCTAAGTGACCATACTGATAAGACTCGTTGTAGGGCGTGTCACATCATTAAAATATTCATAAACGTCATAGTAAGAAAATTAATAAATTTAAAATTATGAAATTAAATAAAGTACACTAACTTTCTATAAGATATTTCACAAATTAAAGTGGGCGTAATAGTCTCTGTAGGCGTGGCATCTCCCATAAAGCCATAAACCGTTGCATGTTATGTATAGTGTGAGCGATCTTATTACAATTTAATGCAGTTATGTCAGATATAAACTTTATAATTAAATAAAACTCGACAAGATTGTAAAAGTGGGTGCAGTACCTCCCACACAATCACAAAACATTAAATGTCATAGTTAATGTACTGTGGGAGTGATCCTAATAGAATTGATTTGGTGCGGAGATGTCGGTTACCATAAGCTTTGATGTTAAATAGAATTTGACGGGATTGCATAAGTGGGCGTGGCAATTCTCATGTTGAATTTTTTGACTTTTCCTTTCGGATTTTTTCACCTCATTGAATTTTTTTTCGAGATTTTCAACTTTTTCAACTGTTTCACTATTTTTCAACCTCTTTCAACTTTTTTCATATTTTCCCGACTTTTCGAAGCTTTTTCGGCTTCTCCAATATTTTTCAACATTTTCCATACTCTTTAGACTTTTTTAACCTCTTCGACTTTTTTCAACAATTTGCATATTTATTTTTTATTTTTCAGCCTTTCTTACACTTTCCAACAGTTTTCAACTTATTCGATTTTTGCAAAATATTTCATTTGACTTTAAAAATATTTTCCATATTTTTTTGACTTATTGAGCCTCATTCCACTTTTACAACATTTTCCGATACTGTACTTTAAATTAGCTCTCTGTCCTTGCGTACTTTTCAAAGCGTAAATGTTATGAATGTAATTCAAATATATTCTCTATAAATAGTAGGTGCGACGAGTTGGGCGTGGCTTATCGGCATGAGTTGCCATTTTATGTAAATACGGCGTCAAGTTACATAGTTTGCTATTGACATATAGAGCATTATGATCCCGGTAAGTTCAAATAGACCAAAAATAACTAAAACGCGCAATATCTTCGATAGAGAGTTTAAGCTCATTGTTTATTGTGAAATGCACAATTTCCATCTTATTGAATAAATTATATATTTTTAGATATTATTTACAGATTCTAAATAAGATAAGTATAATATGGGATAGAGTTTTTGAAACGTATCACTATTTTTCGACTGTGTTTAGTTTTTTATGAAAATATGACATATTAGTAGCAATTCACTAGTGAAATCACTCCGCAAAGTTTTGAATCAAAAATAATTTTATTTTTCGACTTATTGTCAAAAACATTTTCAACCTGTTATTGGTTTCTTGTCTTTGTTTCTCACGAACCGTTTAACCGATTTACATGAAATTTGAGTACGTTGTATATGGAACATGGTAGTTATTACTATTTTTTTCTTTTGTTTTGATTGTACCAATATTTGTTTATATAATATCGAATTGTTTATAAATAATCACCATAGAACTACTTTCTCCGTCATGAAAAAATCCGGAAAAAATTAATAATAATGCTCCAAGTATAAGTAAAAACATATAAAAATTTCAAAATGTGCGGTTTCTTAATATAGAATTTATAGCTATTTTAACTCAGCGTTTTATATTATTTTGAAAAAATATAATGAAATTTGGGCTTAAATTTATTTTAGTACAAATCCTCCAATTTAAATTAAATTTAATCCCAAATTTCATTATATTTTTTCAAAATACTATAAAACGCTGAGTTAAAATAGCGATAAATTCTATACTAAAAAACCGCACACTTTGAAATTTTGATATGTTTTTACTTATACTTGGAGCATTATTATTAGTTTTTCTCGGATTTTTTCATGACGGAGAAAGTAGTTCTATGGTGATTTTTTATAAACAATTCTATATTATATAAACAAATATTGGTACAATCAAAACAGAAAAAAAATAGTAACAACTACCATGTTCCATATACAACGTACTCAAATTTCATGTAAATCGGTTAAAAGGTTCGTGAGAAACAAAGACAAGAAACTAATAACAGGTTGAAGATGTTTTGAGTCGAAAAATAAAATTATTTTTGATCCAAAACTTTGCGGAGTGATTTCACTATTAAATTGCTACTAATATGTCATATTTTCATAAAAAACTAAACACAGTCGAAAAATAGTGATACGTTTCAAAAATTCTATCCCATATACATATATAATTGCATATGAACATAACTTTTAGAAATAAAATTGTTGTTATTTTGTCCAGTAACTTTGACATATACAGCTTTCTACTCCTTGCAGATTTGCTCACAATCCTCTTTATTAAAAAACCGATTCTTGTTTCCTCTGCACCCACCATAATTAAATGGGACACATTCTTTTTTATCTGAATTGTAGGACCACATAGGGTTGATGGCAAAACACGGACTTCTTTTCGAATGTTGTAATGCACATATAGCTGAAATTAATATAATTTTTATAGCTGAAATTAATTATTTTTTTTTTTTTTTTAGATAAATACGATCTTTAACAGTTTGAAACAATGCTCAGGGTAGCAAAAATTATTAAGAATATTTTCATTTTAAAATGTAAAACACCAACACACAATCTGCAGAAACTGACTTTACCTCAAGTTTCTCATTGACTTTTATGCCATTTAAATTGTATGTTCATGGTTTCCAAACTAAAACACCATAAAATTAAGTTTGTGCGCCAATGCGAAGCGTGAAATATGTATGATTTAAAGGCAGATCGAATTTGTTATGTTACGATTTGAATTTATATGTCATGCATGCATATCAAATTAAATTTAAATGTATTAAATGAAATTTAATTTTTCTGCCTAGCAATGTTAGTGGAACTAAAATGCTTTCGGTATTCGCCGATTCTATTATTTTTTTTTTCATAAGTATTATTGGAGAATTGATAAGGTTGTTTTCTAGCTTATATATATAAAAAATTTAAATGTTTGGGTTAGAATATTAAGAAGTCAATAAAGAACGATGAAGCTTTTTCAAACTAAAATGTGTAGCAAGATCATAATTATTGCCCAAAATGTAAAAAACAGAGATTTTTACATACGATATCTATAAGAGTAGAAACGATATAATCCAGTCCCACTTTAATTGTTGTAGTAAGGAAATAACGAAAATTTTCGATGGTTAGAATTAGATTCCCTTAATATTACAGCCGTTTTTGTTGCAACACAATGAAGGGCACTTAAGCACTTAGAGAATTTACTAAACTTTGAGATCAAGTTAACTTTTTGGAGGTGGAGTGAACTTTTTTCATAATCCTTTCATGTATGTGTATGTCTCTCCGTGATAAAATTTCAAGCAATTCTAAATAATATACCGTGATAGTTTGACACGACTCACACAGGTTCTGTCATGAGATTCGTATTGTAAAAAGTACCTATAAGTGAAGAATGTCTTAAAAAGACAAAAAATGGACAATATAAAGACATGATGTGGCATGCCTTTGAAGTAACTATTACGTCTTCAGTATAAAGACACACACGAGACATGCTACCTCACGTTTTTATAAGAACTTTAGTTATGTGAAGCATAAAGACACGAACTACGAGACATGCACATATTAAAATTCTTACAAAGACACGAGACTATACTGCACAGCATAAAAGGATGAGAGATGCCACCTAATGTCTTTCTAATCATCCTGTTATGAGCTTTAAAAATGCTCATTTTTGCGTCTCTCTTTATAATGGCTTTATATCGATTGGTGATGAAGTATAAAATTTTTTCTTGATTCACTTGAAAATAATTGTTAATGTTATGATGACTGAAATACTTTGACACAACTTCTCTAGAACTTAGTTTTTTAGTTAAGAAACATAACTTTTTGAACACCAAACAATTTAAAAAAAATTAAAGTCTCAATTTTACCCTTTGGCCCATTACATATGGTGCATACGGTTCGAAGCTCTTCACAAGTTTTTCAAAAGATATGCGAATTCAATGAATTCTCTCATGTAAGCTTTTCTTGGAGCTTAAGTGTTAAAGCCTTTTTGAAATTTGCGTACAACTTACATATATCAAAAAAACGTTCTTGATTTCATTCTCCACGTAAATCCACTAAACTTTTTACCGTACATTATAACACTATTTACAAATTTAAACACAACTTACGATCAAATCATAAATTAAAAAATGCAACGGCTATATTATAATGTATGCATTTATGGATATGTGGACATAACTTTTGATATAAAACTAGACCTTATATTGTCTGATCACTTTTAACAATTAACGCAGTCTTCTTCACACAACGCTTTAGTCATAAATTTGTTCCTGTTTCCTCCGCACCCACCAAACGCAAATTCTTCACATTCCATTTTTTCAAAATTGTAAGACCACCTCATTTTACCTTCGTCTTCACATGGTCCTGGGAAAGAATACGGCAAAAAGCAAATATCTGAAATCAATAACAGAAGGTTAATTTAATTCTAAATATTATTATTTTTTCTGAGATATATACAATTTTTTTTCAGAAATAGCGTTTGAAACAAAGCTCAATGCAACACAAATTAGTAAGAATATTTTCATTTTAAAATGTAAAACACCAACACACAATCTTCAGAAACTGACTTTATCTCAAGTTTCTCATTGACTTTTATGCCATTTAAATTGTATGTTCATGGTTTCCAAACTAAAACACCATAAAATTAAGTTTGTGCGCTAAAGCGAAGCATGATATATGTAAGATTTAAATTTGCTATGTTACGATTTGAACATACATATATGTATTATTGGAGAATTGATAAGGTTGTTTTTAGTTTATATATATAAGAAATTTAAATGTTTGAGTTCGAATAATAAGAAGTCAATAAAGAACGATGAAGCTTTTTCAAATTAAAATGTGTAGCGAGATCACAATTATTGCCCAAAATGTATAAAACAGAGATTTTCACATACAATATCCAGATTGTTGTAGTAAGGAAATTACGAAAATTTTCAAAGGTTAGAAATTAAATTCCCTCAATCTGACAACACTTTTTGTTGCAACACAGTGAAGGGCACTTAAACTTTTAGAGAATTTTCTAAACTTTGAGATAAAGTTATCCCTTTGGAGGTGGAGTGATTTTTTTTCATAATCTTATCAAAAACTAACAATGAGCAAAGGTTTTTGATTTCATAAAAACAAAAAAAAAAAAAAAAAAAAATTGAAAAATTCCATGTATTGGGTGATTCATTTAGAAAAACTTTTTTTTAAAAAAAAAAAAAAAACCAAATAAAAATATTAGATTTTACTGGCTAATTTTTATTGTCATGCAAAACAACCATTCTATGCATTTCGTTCTTAAAGATAATCTTACAATTACAAATATATCATCGTTTATTCTAAAGTTCCTATTTTCGATGACGCGTTCAAGCACTTTGAGTGTTATTTGGTAAATAAAGTTGGTATTGTTGGCTTCAAATACTTTTATCGTAGCTGGGTTATCCATGTTTGGACTTTGTCTTGTTGTTTAAAAATTCGAAAAAATATGGAAAATGTTGAGAACATTTGAAAGAGGTTGAAACAGTTGAAAGAGTTTGAAAAACTCGAAAGAATATGGAAAATGTTGAGAAAAGTTGAAAGAGGTTGAAAAACTCGAAAAAAGTTGAAAGGGGTTGAAAAAGTAGAACAAATTTGGAAAATGTTGAGAAAAGTTGAAAGAGTTGAAAAAAGTTGAAAAACTCGAAAAAAGTTGAATGAGGTTGAAAAAGTCAAACATACATATATTGAAAACGTTGAAAATATATGAAAACTGAAGAAAGTCGTTGAGATAAGTTGAAAGAGGTTGAAAAATAATGAAGCAGTTAAAAGACGTTGAAAAACTCAAACTAAGTTGAATGAGGCTGAACATATTGAGACCAAATTTTATTCGGATCACTCCTTTAGTTTGCTAAATATGGCATTGACGTTATAAGTTTGTATGGGAGGTGCCACGCCCACTAAAGAAATCCCGTCAAAATTCACATAGTTTCAAAGCTTATAGTAACCGACACATCTACACCAAATTTCAAAAATATTACTCCAATAGCACACTAAATACAACATTTAACGTATTTTGCTAATGTGGGAAGTGCCACACCCACTTAAACAATCTCGTCGAATTTCATTTAATTTCAAAGTTTATAGTAACAGACACCTTTACACTTCATTTTAATGAAATTTCTCCGATAGCTCACTAAATATAACTATAAACGTTTTTTGCATGTATGAGAGGTGCCACGCCCACTGGTGTAATCCCATCGAAATACATTTAATTTAAAAGGCTACAAAAACCGACATCTCTGTACCTAATTTTATTAGGATCACTCATATAGTGCACTAAATAAACGGTTTTAGCTTGTATGGGCGGTACCACGCCCACTGATGCAATCCCATCGAAATCTATTTTATTTCAAAGCTTATAGTAAGCGACATATCTATGCTAAATTTAAAAAATATTGCTCCCATAGCACACTAAATATAACATTTAACGATTTTTGGTTGTATGGAAGGTGCCACGCCCACAGACGCCATTGCGCCCACTTTCGGTTATAAGATACCTTGTAGCCAGTATATGTACCATATTAAATTTCATAGCGATATTATAACATTTATATATATTGTGGGCTGTGCCACGCCCTTCAACGAGTTTTGCCAAGATAGTGACATAACTTTTTATGATGACTGATTTTAGCAGTATTGTCGTCAAAATTTTTATAAAAATCGTAGCCGCCGTTTTTGAGTAATATTGAATCAAAATTTTGAATTTTTGAAATATGCTACGCCCTCTATTCCAATTCCGCCCACTTTTGGTTCTATTAAAAATATTTATTATTTGCATCAGTCTACCAAATTTCGTCAAAATATCTTAAATGGTTTCCGAGTTATCACGTTATAAAAATTAAAGTTTAGGGATGTGCCACGCCCCTGTTAAAGTTCTTAAGAACTTAAAACCTAACCCAATCTTCATATTGTTTTCATAAGCACGAAAACCGTAAGTTTCATGAAAATCGCTGCAGCCGTTTTCGAAATAAAATTCAGTCGTATAAATATTTATTTATATATTTATTTATATATTTATTTATATATTTATTTATGTATTTATGTACATACAATTTTAGCTCGTTTAAAATGGTAGATTTATAGATATGTGAACATAACTTTTGAAATTAAAATAGACCTTATTTTGTCTGATCACTTTTGACGACACTGCTTTCTAATCCTTGCAGTTTTTTTCACACTTCTCTTTAGTCTTAAATTTGTTCCTGTTTCCGCCGCACCCACCAAACGTAAATTGTTCACATTCAGATTTATCAAAATTGTAAGACCACATAGTTTTATTATTGTCATCACATGGTCCTGGGAAAGAATACGGCAAAAAGCAAATATCTGAAATCAATAACAGAAGGTTAATTTAATTCTAAATAATCTTATTTTTTCAAAGATATTTACAATCTTTTTCAGAAAAAGCGTTTGAAACAAAGCTCAATGTAACACAAATTAGTAAGAATATTTTCATTTTAAAATGTAAAACACCAACACACAATTTTCAGAAACTGACTTTGTCGCAAGCTGCTCATTAACTTTTATGCCATTTCAATTGTATGGTCATGGTACACTTAAATTATTAATTAAAAAAAAAAATGTTTATTTCTGGAAACGTGATACATGACTTACTTGAAAGCAGATTAAATTTGTACATTGGTTTCGCTATAATTGGATACGCTGAAATGGGCAACACGTGCCGGCAGTTTTTTATTATTCAATGAAATACCACACTACAAATTCATAATTATGCCTCAGCGCTGAAAGGCTTGTTAGCGGAAACCGAAACGAAAACGTTTTTAATTTCTTTTGCTTGCACATATTATTTAGAATATGAGTAATTTTAAGAATTTTCAAAACATCTGGATGTATTGATTCTTCAATCACATGATTGAAAATAATTGCAATTGTTTATATTACAATATAAAGTTGAACATTGTTCTGCAGTTAGCAAAATCGTATTAATAAGATATTCACATTTACTTGTAGAACAACTGTAAAAATTTTGGTCTAATAAAATTGGAAATTTCTTATGACTAAACCAGGTTTCCCCCTTCCGAATAGATTCTTTAAGAATGATAATTAGTTTTGGGCCACAAAATACAAAGCTAAGGCTAAATAGAGTTAATTGCCATGTCATGTTTGTCATGCTATGTTTTGATTTGCCGGTAAACTTCAAAAGTAGTGCCTTAGTACCTTTTTGATACGCATGCTAAAAATATTTCAATTAAATAAAGTGTAATTGTAAACTATAAATTAAAATTTATAAAATAAAATCAATTTTGTTCTGCATGAAAATGGCAGCGTGACTTAAGAGCTTTTGATATTGACCGATTCTATTCATTTGGAAAATTAAAAAGTTAATTTTTTATTTCATATTTTTAAGAAATTTGAATTTCTGAATTAGTGAAAGTATAGTCGATGACTGAATAGTGAAGTTTCTTCGATATTCTCAAGAGTAAAGATATGATTCCCTTGTGCTTTTTTCCATATTCAGCTTTCAGGAAAATTTTCTGTACTGAATTATGCACAAAAGGCAAGTTTCAGAGACCACAACATTAAGTTTATGTGCTTTAATTCGTAATACGAATTTGTGGTTTGTAATTTTATATTTTAAAAGGGCTGGGATATAGCATCGCGTAGAAGTCTTTACTATTCAGAAACAAAGTAAGGTTATGAGCATTAAATGCCCCTTTGACAACTTCTCAACTAATAACTCGTAACAAATCGTCTAGGGAAATAATTCAAAGTTATAGTGATATAACATCACGCCTTGGTGCCCTCAGTTTTACTGAGGAAACATTATCATAATTCAGACTTAAAAGAGTTTTTGAAAATCTTGTTTCTAACAGAAAACTGAAAATATTCTTCCGGTTCAATGCAGCTGAGTGCTTTAACAAAACCGTATTTTATGGTTTTTTTTTTTAAAAATATCACCTTCAATATTTTTAGTTTTTTATGCCTCTAGTTAAATTTTGAAAACACTTTATCCTTGAAAGATATAAAGAATATAACAGTAGAAAAGTTTCATTTAAAATACTGAGCTTAGTTATAGTGAGTCAAAGTTCATATAACAAGACAATATAATAAAGTTGTCGAACAATGATTTAAAGAGCTTGTTCGTTGTGCTCAATTTTATAGTTAGCAAGTTGTTTTTTTCATTCATTTTAGAAATCAATATTTTAACAAAAAATTGTAATTGATTGTAGCACTCGCTCACAAAGAAATTCATACAACAAAACTTCTGACAAAAAAAAAAGAAAAAGTTCTTAAAAAAATAAAAGTGAATTGTATGGAAAAACAATATTGCTGAAACAGCTGCTACGCTTCAAGGCATACATGTATGAGTGGACACGCTGAAAATTCCATTAGACACTAACACATGTAGCCATGTCAGCAAACACACAGCCTTATTGACACATACAAGTTAACCTACCCACATGTACTTGTTACGAATAAACAAACCATCAAACAAATTGCACAGTTATACGCTCAATAGTACTCTTACCAGGCATTTTAGCATGTTGTATATGTAGGTGTGGGTGGGTGACATGAACTTGTGTTTGTGGGCCATTTTTTTTTCTTTTTTATGAAACTCTGATGACTATACGCTGATGCTGCTTTTTACGCTATTGCAAAAAAAAAAGCAAAACGCACAAAAGCATTGAGTAGCTCAACAAACTTATTTAGCTAACGTGGCATTAACTGGGCACACACATATGAATACGTTTTGGACCACATAGGGTAATACATAATTAGATTTTTCTTTCATATTTTTATTTAGCATAAAGACCATCAATCCTTTCCCGTGGTTAAAACACTTTTTTGTTTGATGCGAGAAATTTGCTAAAACAAGAAAAATTTTTGTAGTATACCCTAAGAGTGAAAATTTAAATTTGAACTGATCACTTGGATTCATGGTTCATGCAACAAATCTTACAATAAACATTTGTTTCTTAGCAAAGAAAGTAAATGCGAAATAACCACTTAAAACTAAATTGACTGAGGTCAACTTGTCTGCCATCATTTTATCGCGTCTGTCTCTGCTATATTGTGTTTAAACTGTAGTATAGCTACCATAAATATAAAAGGCAGACGTCCACAATGCTGAATTTTTAAACATACCAATTGTTAAAATGTAAAAAATTCTATTAAACAAGTTAATCGTTTTTTTTTACAGAATCTTGTTGTCATCAGTATTGTACTTAGAAGCTGAAAATCAAGAGGCAGACGTACTTTTTCAAATTAAATGGGGCTTGTTGTATGTTCAAAGCGTTGAATTTGGTCAACTTTGTAAATTTTGAATTAAAACGATTTAAAAAAAGTCCGAGATGCAAAGGCAAAATAGTGTCTGATTTGGCGTAGAGTGTCCCTTTTACACAGCTAGAAAACTTGAGAGAAATAATATAAGTAATCGAAATAGAATTGATATGTGCATCCTTAATAGTATGCAGCTTAAGTGCTCAAAAACTTTCAAAAAATCAGCGCTGAAATCGTTTGATGTATTGCCTTCTCAATTTTTAATGTTTTTATAAGTAAAATACTGAGTCAGAGAAAAGGCAGACGCAATAAAATGATTTGTAATTTAATTTTTTTTGTTACACGTTTGTAATATTGCAATTTTTAAATGCAGCAAAACTAAGTGACAGAAGGTGTTTCTTAAGACATAGTCTCCATTATTATCGCAATCTGACTAATAATAAAATCAGGTACATTTTTATGTAACAAAAAATTGAAAAAAAAAAAAATTTTATTATAGCAGAAATATGTCTGCCTCTTGCATTTATCTATATTTGTGTACAGAAAGCTTTTTTAAAATACAAGGCAGACGCGATAAAATTGTTTGTTTTTAAGTGCTAAGTGGCAGAAGTTGTTTCTTAAGACATAATCTCCATAATTATCGCAATCTGCCGAACAATAAAATCAGGCAAATTTTTATGTAACAAAAAGTTGAAAAAAAAAAAAAATTTTATTATAGCAGAAAAATGTCTGCCTCTTGCATTTATCTTTATTTGTGTATAGAACACTTTTTTAAATACAGGGCAGACGCAATAAAATTGCTTGTTCTTAAGTGCTAAGTGGCAGAAGTTGTTTCTTAAGACATAATCTTCATTATTATCGTAATCTGCCGAACAACAAAAAGTTGAAAAAAAAAAAAAAATTTTATTATAGCAGAAAAATGTCTGCCTCTTGCATTTATCTATTTTTGTGTATAGAAAACTTTTTTAAAACACAGGGCAGACGCGATAAAATTGTTTGTTTTTAAGTTCTAAGTGGCAGAAGTTGTTTCTTAAGACATTATCTTCATTATTATCGCAATCTGCCGAACAATAAAATCAGGCAAATTTTTATGTAACAAAAAGTTGAAAAAAAAAGAATATTACTTTTAAATGCAGCAAAAAACGTCTGCCTCTTGCATTTATCTATTTTTGTGTATAGAAAACTTTTTTAAAATACAAGGCAGACGCGATAAAATTGTTTGTGTTACCTTTTTTAACAATTTTTAAAAGCTCTCAATTAATAATGCAGGGGCAACACAATGGCAGACATTGATCGTTCCATTTATATGACTTCGAACTGCTTGATTTTCAACCTCTGCCACACGGTTAAACCATATAAAAATTTCGACCATTGGCTTCCTTACCACAAGCAGTTATCGGAGCACTGCTGTGTTGAAATTTTTATAGCTTATTGAGAAATTTTTTAATCTCAAGAGAAAGTCACTTTTAGCTTAGTTAAATTTGCCATTTAAAATTTTTATAAAATTTAAGGAAAGATAAAATTTTTCGTAACTCATCTGATGCATTTCTAGGACCACTAACGCCGTTGTACAAAAAGTGTTTGTTATTCATGTGGGTAGGCAAAAATACAGCGTAAGCGTTTAAGTGTTGTAGTAAACAAAACAGCACCAGGTTACTAGATCAGCGGCATTTTAAAATGTTTTCCTCGTATAATTTGCACATTAAGAGCTTGCTGCATTGTTGCATGTGGCTGGTTATTCATAGGTAGCCTTGAATTTTTTAAAGTATGCGAAATTTTCTTTGGCTGCTTGCTACCGTCGCTCACTTAAAAGTCCTGAAAAAAAAGTGAAAAAATTTATATTGATTGCATTTGTGGCACCACAAACACATTTCACTGAGTCATGCAGCCCAAGCAGCTCTAACTTGACCACTGCCAAAATGCCGCCCATTTAAAAAATCACACACCCAACTCCCACTCTTGAAAAACCGCTTAACTTTGATGTTTCATGAAAATTTGTTTTTTCGTTTTTTTTTTTGGTGAATTTTATTTCTCTACTTTTGCTGAATTTTTTATTTTTGTTTTTTTTTTTATTTTATGATTGTGGTTGATTGAATTTGCAAGGCGAACTTTTATTTCGATTTAAAAAATTTTTTTTTTCATTGAGATATTTTTACGTTGCTTTATTTTTGCATTGGTTAACCTCGAAATGTTTTTGAGTTTGGTTCGTGCTGATCATTAGTTCGTACATGATTTTTTTTTTCACAAAATAAAAATTAAAGTTTTGAATGGTACAACTTAAAAACTGCTATTACTGCTTTAATGTGCATTTTTATTTTACAGTAAATTTTTGTAACAGAATTTATGTTTCAATATTTTATTATCCTTATACTTTATGTAGAGTAACGACATAAAGTGAAATTAAAAAATATATTAATCTTAGCAATGAAATTTAAGTCCATTGCCTACTCTATTTTACTGACTGCTTGTATTTACTAATTATTCATTCATTTTCAAATTTAAACAGCTAACTGCATACGTAAAATAATTTCTTAAAAACACAACGAGCGTATTCGGTGTTTCAACAACAAAAAAACAATAACAAATAGTTAATAAAATAAGTCTTGCAGTACATAAAACAATTTGCGACAGAAATTGCAATAATTAACTTTCATACCTGCCTGCTTCGCTTAGCTGCTAAGTAAGTGTTGCTGTTGTTGTTACATTTCGTTGCAATTGCTTGCTGTTGCTGTAGACGGCGCCAATGTTTTTGCAGTTGTACGACTGTAACCGTGGTAGTACATAACTTCCTAATTCAATTAAAATGGCAGAAACACATACATACACCAACAAAAACAAGTGTTTGAAGCAACTGCGAAAAAATGAGAAACGATTGTGCGACAATAAATAAAAGAAAAAATAAAATAACACTGCAAGAAATTACTCATTTTTGACATAAAATGATTGAAGTTTTAAAAATTAAAATTTAATAACAAATCTTTAACTTCGTGAGTTTAAGAATTAAATTAACTTTTCAAAAATTCAAAAACTTCATGTAAAATAATTTGCAAACTCTTATAACAGAGTATTTTTCGTGTCATGTAATATTTTACAATTCAATTATTAATTAAATAAAATTTCCCATTGCGTTGCTATCATCAGCATATAACAATATTTATATTGCGCTAATTTGTAATTAAACTTTTGAACTGTAAATAAACAAAATGAGAAATGTGTAATAACAAAAAGCTGAATTACTGCAATCATATAGTTGCAAATGTTTTGTTAAGTGTAAATAACGCTGCCGCCACTTTGTATTTTCCAACATGAACAGTGATATATTTAATAGATGTGTATTTGCACGTGTGTGCACAAGTTGCACATGTGTGTGGGCGTATTTACGACTCTTTGCATCGCTACATCAGTATCTGTATGTCTGTTAGTACAAGTGTAACCACATGTTGCAAAAAGCGCAGATTGAATATTATTGAAGCGGAATAAACTGAATGGATGAATGCGATTTAATTAATGAACGCCAGAATATTTCATACTTTTTTGCATCACTGTCTGTGTCTGTGTCTGTGCCTGTGTTAATAACTGATTCGCTCTGTTTGTGTGCAAAAGGCGTTGCATTCCACAAAAATATTGCATTTTGTTGTGCGCTCTTTCGTAGAATGTACGTTTTTTTCTTTATATTTTTATTATAAAAAATATATAAAAATATGTGAAAGAAGACAATATTATGCATTTATTCAGTTTGCTCTCGAAACCTATTTGGATAAAGAACAAATAATCCTTATAGCATGCAGTTTTTTTGCGTAGCATAGCAACTTTTCAAACAAGTTTAAATATACATATATTTTTAAAACAAAAATATTTTTAAAATATTTACCATAAAATCGTTCAAAGTAGTGGACAAATATTGACTTATGTGTGGAAAAAAATTTGCGATTTTTAGTTATCAATCATATGGTAAAATCATTTAAATTCTAAGTTTTTTTATTTAATTTTTTAATGTTTTTTAATATAATTTTCAAATGGTTCCTAAGTTTATGATATTACTCAGAGAAAAACGTGAATTTAATGCGATTTAGAGTCACATTTTATAAAAAAATAAAAGTAACGTATACGACATGTTGTATCAAAATGTGATATTTTTCATTTATTTCATACTAGCAGATGCCCGCCATTTTGTACGCGTAGCCTGTTTTTCTGTGAAGGCAAACAATTTAATTTTTTTTTTAAATAGAACTACAGTCAATTTTGATTCTTCTTCATAGATCTAGAGTTGTTGTTGTTTTCTCTTCCATAAATATTCCATTGCATTGCCATGTGAAAGACAAAATCCAAAGCACACACACTAACTAACACATTCAATTAACCAAGTTCACATTATCACACTTGGCTTGACAACATCAATGTTCGATAAATTAAACTCTAGGAACGACCGCTTGACACACATGTTGGATGGATTTCAAAAATTGTTGATTTTTCTGCAACCATACAACCTGTGTGAACTGACTATCAAGCCTAGTGAACATTTTTCGTTTTAAATAGGATTTCATGTAGTTCATTTCGATGTGGACGCTCATAAATTGTTCTGCAATTGTTGTTTGATGGCATGCTCGATAATGTGAACTTAAATCAATATTGACAGTCACACATGTTGTCAAGCCATGAAGGACAGCATGTGTGTTTTCTATGTGTGAACCTACTGTAATTTTTTTTCATTCTTCATTGTTCACAAATTCCGCGTATGTTAAACGATTTTTTATGCTTACATGCTTCTTTCTATGTGTGAAATTAATTTTTTTAGCAATTTTAAAACTTTAATATTTTGATATTTAAGAGGAATATCGTGATAACTTTAATTTTATGTTAAGACCAAGCGCCTAAGAAAGTTAACAAAAAAAATTTGATCGAAATTGATTCAGTAGACTTTGCGTGAATCCCGTTCATCGAAAACGGCTATCATTTTATTTATATAGATTATGCAGTTTAACCATAAAATATTGCCAATCTTATGCACAGAGGAAGGCTACTTAGAAGCTTTTCCGTACTTATTTGTTATTGAACAGCAAAATTACATTGTTTTGGAGATACGCGTTTCTGAAATTTGGCAGAAGTTCACTAAAATTCGCATTGAGTTGGTAACTCCAACATTGATCTTAACAATAAATGTATATAATTAAAGCTTAAAAATTAAATTTGTTTTCACAAATCACTAATTTTCATTAACGGTTTCTAAATGACCTGGTTGTTCTCTTACAGCTGAGTTTTCAGGAAGATTTTGTAAGCTTCTCATTCATATACGTACATATAATTGCTATAAGCAAATTTTTAATGTATTTTTAAGCCATACATTAACTTTATGACACTTCATATAAATTATAAATAAGACATTTTTATTACACTGTATTTGCGTGTTAAGAAAATATATAAAATATGAAACATATCAAATGAAAAAGTATTTTAAATTTGCAACCACAATTGTTTGTGTTTTAGCACGTCTGCATATGTGTGAATGTGTACATATGTGTGTATGTGTTTACACATAAACTTTTATTTTGTATTTAAAAAGTCTTTGCGGTGCATTAGCTTACCAAATTATGTTGCACAAAACGTTCTGCTGCGTGGTATTACTGATTTTGTTGCTAGCACTGTGTTTACACTTGAAATGCTTTAGCATTTTAATGCAAACACTAAACTTCTGCAGTTGAATGCGGTAGAAAGTCGAAAAGTATGCAACAATTACAAAAATAAAAATAAAGCATAGCATTGCTGTACACATTTTGTTGCTTATTGTGGATATGAGCAATAAATTGTACTTAAATTGGGAAAAAAAAATTTGAAGCAGAAGTTGCAGAAAAATCTGTAGTAAAAGGGTTTTAAATTTGTGAAAATTATCTTTAAATAATATATATGTATACATATGTTGTATGAAGAATATAAAATTGAAAAGTCATAGATATTCTGAGCCCCAAGTGTAACAATTTTGACGATACTCATCGTTGAAAACCTACTCTTGTTATTATTTTATAATTCATTTAACGAAATCTATTCGTTGTTCGTTGCCTGTAAGTTTCACTTCGTTAGTTAATTGAACTTTGTAAACATAATGATGAAGTTCTCCTAAGAGAATACGAAGTAGGGAGTTTCTCGAAATATGGGCATTACCGCCAAAAGGCCAACCGTGACAGAAAAATTAAAAGTTATTATAAAGGCGCTATCTGATATTATCTAAGGAAAATATACAAATTTTGTTAATTTAAACAATTTACACCAGAATTCATTTATCACATTGAGCAAACCACCTGCAAACTTGCATGAATGCAGTTTCTCTTTTTTTTGTAATATTGAATAGTAGTTTGCCTTAAATACATATTTAAGTGTGTAAAAGAGGTGATACATGATGATAGTCCTTCCGAAAAATATCTCTTCCAACGTCAATTAGCTAAAAACAGTGCAAAAACATCAAACCAATCTCTATTAACTGTAAAATTTTAGTTTGCTTAATTTCATGTTCCAAAGTCACAAATAACATAGAAAAACATCATTTGTTCTCATTTCGAAATTGCTAACAGCAGCAAGTGTGTCAAAATTGTTGCACGAAAAGAGTATCATGTACATAATTAAAAAAAAAAAAAAAAGTGAGTGCAAAGTATATTAAATTTTAAATTTTTGGAGCTGTTTGAAGTTGGTCACGTTCGCAAACATAAGTGTAATATATAGGCAGTTGAAACAGTTAGTCCAGTTATTAACTGCCATAATCGCATAATTTTTTTTTGTTGGAAAGGTTGTGAAGAGAATTAGGGACATGTATACTTTTTTTTCAATAGTAGGCGGTGCCACGCCCCTAACGGGAAAAAACGTTTCCGTGGCTAAAATAATGGACTGATGTTGATGAAATTTTGCTTAAAGATAGATTGAATCCTAATAAAGATTTTTAGAATCTGTTTCTTTAAAGGGGGCGTGGCATCGCTCCAAATGGGAAAAACCGGTATCACGGCAGTGCCACTCCACGCCTTTTACAGGAAAAACGTTTTAACAGCAAAAAGACAAGTTTTATTTCCTTTTAAGAAAAATATCAACTCCATCCTCTTTTCTTTGTTGAAATTGATTTTTTAATTATTTTATGTATCTTAAATGATATTACTTATATAAATATTAAAGTCGTTTTGAAATATTGCCCAAGTGAACCAAAATGAAAAAAAATGTCCCGTTCGAATGTCCCGTTCGAATGGATTAATATGCCTTGTAAGAAAAAAAGTAAATAAGATTTTTCAATCAAACGAAATCTATTAAAAAATTATATTATTCCATAACATTTTAAATTTAGTCGCATTAAAAAATGTTGGCCATGAAAAACACTTCCGTTTTTTGTCCCGTTCGAATGGCTTTTTTATTGCCTCTATCTTGAAACCAGTATTACGTCTGGCATCAACTTTACCACTCAATGTAGTGCTACGAAAGGGCTATTCTTACTTTGACTTTTATTTCACTTTAAAAGTGTACTTCCGTCTCGTTCAACATGAGAAAAATGCCCAGATGCAAATGCATAGAGTCTGTTATGTCCGTTTTTAATTTTACTGTAAATACAAAAGTTTTTTGCTTTTATTTTAATTTTTTATTTAAAATGGAAAACAATTTTTCGCCGCTTGGATTTTATTAAATATTTGTGTTTACTTAAATTTTTTATTAAAATTTTGCTGACTTTAACAAATGTACATGCAGCATAATTGTAGACTCTCACAGCATTCTGCTTTTAAATATTATTGTTTTGCAATTGCAAATGTATTGTATGTATTGTTAAAGTTTATGCAGTTTACTATAGCATCTACAGATTTGTGTGTATTTGTGCATACAAAAGTCTGTGTGTTTAAGTTAATATTTCGTGTTTGGCTTTTGTTTTGCAATTAAATGTTACATTTTGTTTTTAAATGTTACTTGCTTTATTTGTGTGTTGCTTTTTGCTGGTGATTATTATTGTTGTTGTTTTATTTTTATAGCAACTGTATGTTGTTTGCACAATTTATGTTGGTGTACGTACTGTATTGGTTGCTGTTATTGCTGCATGTTTTCTGTTGCTGTCGCCCAAAGGAGTGTATGGTTATGTTGGTCTATTTATATAAATTGTTTTTGAAAATGTTGCATTTAAGCCAATTTTGTTTTATTTTGTAGTTTTAGCATAATGATTATACTGAAAGAAAAATATTAGTATATTCAAATAAAGAAAAAACTATTCGAATTATATTAATATAAATCAAAGTGGGTTTTTAAGAAGCAAAGAAAAACTTTTGGCCACCATAAATGTTTTTAAAAAAAATACCTTTTGATGCAACATTACTTCATATATCGACAAATCTTGATCTTTCCACATTTTGAGGTTAGAATATCTTAAAACTGTAGCCATCATCTGACCTTGGATTCAAATTAAGCGCCTCAGAAACCTACGGGAAAGTACATTTGAATTTCTGCTTAAGAAGTTTGATCAAACTTAGTCAGTCTGTGTTATTAGAATTAGTCTTAGACATAATTCCAAGCAGCATTTTCCCAAAAACTTTACTAACGCAACATTTCCCACTAAGTTTATTTCATGCAGCATTTAATTATGGCTTCCAAATAGCAGCTAACTCAAGCTGTGGTAAAAATAGATGAAAAAAAAGTGTTTTATTTCAGCATTTAAACTCATGAGGGATTAAAAGTGCTTGTGCGTCAAAGTAATTATAACTATAATTATTTCCACACATACATACATACGAGTATGTACAATTAATTAGACTGATTACAATGCATAACTGTACTTACTTTTGCTGTAACGACAATACCAAATGCAATTACGTTCATTGCCAAGTTTATGCTGCATTCTTTCTTTTTTCGTACTCTGATGATTCATCACTTCATATAAATTTACGCTTACTTAAGCAAATTCCAAGGGGAGTTTTAATATTTTTTTGTTTCCTCCTGTTCCACTATGAAACTTGCTATTTCTCTCTACTTTTTTAGTTTTTTTTTCCTACATTTTTTGTTTACTTTATCTTCTTTTACATTTAGTTTCTTTTATTTTAGATTTCAAAGTTTTATATGCGCACATGAATTGTGCAGCGCGTAAAGAAGCTCAACGCATTCATCTTAATTTAACATTTTATAGCGCATCTTTCATAAATTTTTCAACAACAGCATGCAACGCTATGCTTTTTAACACTTTCAACATTGGGGTTGTGTATACACACGGACATACTGCATTAGAGCTGCAACTGGAGTCGAGTTTTCCGTATTCGATACTCTGGGTTTTTTTAATAATACGCTATATGAAACGGAAAAATTCATTGTTAAATTTCAATTAAGTCGGTTTGATGACTGATGAGAAAGTGTAATTATTTGCGAAAATGTGATTTCACACTGACACATTTTTTATGCACAATACTGTTGAAAAAATGTGCTTACTTTTGAAAAAAAGTCATTGAACAACTCTACCTACGTTAGACCGGATCGATTTGTATGAAGCAAAATAAAGTCAGCCAGACATCGACTCAAAAGTTCGAAGGACCCTTAAAAACGATATCTGTGTAATTTTTTTTTTTCGTTCCGAGAAAAATCAATGGTGCACTTTTGATTCTACTGAAGGTCATTTTTGGCTAAAAAAAAAAAATGGTTTCTGTTCGTTACTTTTATTTCTTCAAAAATGGATACCAGAATTCGCTTGAAAAAAAAAAAATTGCGTTCTTACAAAAAAATTGACATTAAAAAATTTAGAATATTTTTTCTGTTATAAATAATATTTTGTCACAAATTCGATTTTTTCATATAAAAATCAGCTGTTGATGAGGGAATGTCATCTAAATGAAAAAAAGGGGCGTGGTTGAGAAATTGTGTTGAATAATAGACAGTCATTCAAGTTTTTTATGTAGGTTAATCAATTACTGCATTAAACATTAACAAAACCAGCACAGGAGAATCGTGTTGCTGGTCAGAAAATGAGACAATATTCCTGTTAAGTTCTGTTGATTGGAATACTGAAAATGCGTATTTTTAATGCAGAGCCTTAGGCAGTGTTTCACTTATCTTGCATAGTTTTTGAGTTTTTTTAGTATTTGTCAATTAAAGCTTCAAATACAATTGCTGTTTGCTAAAGATTCTCCAAGTGTCCGGTTGCTGATGAAGAAACAGCAGATTTTATAACACTTTGCGCTCAGACTCATCAACATAAGTTGCTGATGAGAACATGTAGCTAAGTTTGCTGCAATTTTGGTGCTTATGTTGCTTACAATTCGTACAGTTTAATCATGTATCAGCCCAAATAACAACAAGTGGGAACTTTTGATACACGGCGCTGCTGTCAGGTAGCTTTGGCTAACATAGATTTTTGAAGCATCGGGTAAAATATGATGAGTAATGTGGATTTTTTCATATATATAACCCTTACGTAGTATTTCATTATGGGTCTTCATAAAAAAAATTCAGCAAAAATTTTCGAATTTTAACCAAATCTACCTGATTGCTCATTTTTCTTCGAATTTGCTACTTCCCTCTCCACTAAGCGATGTCCATAATAGATTATACCACTCCCCTTTGCTTATTTCTTAAAAATTTGTTCATAATTTTTTTATGAATAAAAAGAAAAAACAAAAACAAATTCAACAGAAATCTTAAAATCTCATTCAACCTCTTGCCCACCCGAGCTGTAGTCATCTTTTATGAACGATTTTGGACGACCACTTAGTTTGATGATACATTTCACTCGATATTTTCTATTCCATTCCAAACAATCCTATAAAACTTCATCCTTAAACGCCTTGTTACGTTTGTGGTGTAGCTGCACTTCATTACCAGTAGTGGTGTTGCACGCTTTTAACGTAAATTTTTACCAACTTTTAAATAAAAAGTTTTGTTGCCTAGCACTAGCTGCTTGTTGTGTTTGAACTTTGTATGTAGTTACAAAGTGTGTGCGTTTACATAATTTTATCTATGTGTATTTTAATGTATGTACTTACATTAATTTTATGATCGAGTTAATAACTGGCGTTATTTTTTTCTCTTAAACTTTTTACTCAAAAATATTAAATAAATAAAATTTTTGCTATTCAAAATATTAAATTTTGATGTATTTTCCTAGAATGAATTTAAAACTTTTTTTTTAGCTTAAAGTTAACTAACTACATTGATTTAAATTTTGAAAATATGTAATACAATTAGTTCCCTCAATATTATCTGTTTTTTTTTTGTAATTACAATGGGCCAAAAATTTTATGGAACGCATCATTGAAAACACGTTAGCCTTCATTAAATGATATTTAAATTTCTTAGTTTTGTGTTTCTACATAAGGGCATTTCTCTCATGTTGAAAGGGACGGAAGTACACTTTTAAAGTGAAATAAAAGTCAAAGTAAAACACTTTTATTTTTTTCTGTTACTTTAAGGAATAGCTCTTTGGTAGCATTATATTGAGTGGTTAAGTTGATGCCAGACTTAATACTGGTTCCAAGAAAGAGGCAATAAAAATGCCATTCGAACGGGACAAAAAACGGAAGTGTTTTTCATGGCCATCTAAAGAAAAGCAGAAGTCAGCGAAACATGGCACATTTTTTAATGCGACTAGTTTTATAATGTTATGGAATAATATAACTTTTTAATAGATTTCGTTTGATTGAATAATCTTATCTACCTTTTTTCGTACAAGACATAATAATCCATTCGAACGGGACATATTTTTCCATTTTGGTTCACTTGGGAAATTTTTCAAAACGACATTAATATTTATATAAATAATAATATTTCAGATGTATACAGTAATTTAAAAAAACAAATTTAATGTTTATATTTATCAAATTAGTTAGTGAGATCAATTTTAACAAAGAAAAGAGGAAAGAGTAGATATTTTTCTTAAAAGAATATAAAAATTGTCTTTTTCTGTTAAAACGTTTTTCCTGTAAGAGCTGTGGCACCGCCATATTAAAAAAAATATAATTTTACTCAAGTTTCAATCTATCACCATACCAAATTTTATCAAAATCGTTGTATTGGCATAGCCGTGATATCGTTTTTTTCCCATTTGGAGCGATGCCACGCTCCCTTTAAAGAATCAGAGCTTTTAATAAACTTTCTTAAGATTTAATCTATCTTTAAGTAAAATTTCATAATCATCAGTCCATTAGCTTAGCCGTGGAAATATTTTTTTCCCGTTAGGGGCGTGGCACCGCCTGCTATTGAAAAAAGTATTCATGTCCCTCCTTCTCTTCACAACCTTTCCAACAAAAAAAAAAAACTATGCGATTATGTTGTGTTATGGCAGTTAAGAACTGGTTTAACCGTTTTCAACTGCCTATTTATTACACTTGTGTTTGCGAACATGACCAACTTCAAACAGCTCAAAAAATTTAAAATTTTATGTTTTTTGCATTCGTTGTTTTTTTTTTAATTATGTACATGAAACTCTGTTCGTGCAAAAATTTTGACACACTTGCTGCTGTTATCAATTTCGAAATGAGAACATATGATGTTTTTTTGTGACTTTAGAAAATAAACTTAAGGAAATTAAAATTTTTGGCGGAAATGCCGGTTTCAAAAAAAAAAAAAAAAAAAAAAGAAATCTTTCAAGATTTTTCCAGATTCTTAACCTAAGTGCATTTGCAGTACACGAAGATATATCTTAAGCTTACAGCTTCTTCTTTATGTGGAACAAGTTCGTCTATGCATTAAAAATGCTAGCCCCATGTCACAAAATAAACATAAATTGTGCATATACAAATCTTATTCATTACATTGGTCACATAAAACCAGTTGCCATAAGATACTTTTTTTAATGACCTCATAATTAGTCAAACTGACACACACACACTCACACACACATGCACCCCAAAGACACCTTCATTGGCCGCACAGACACACACACACACATCAGTTGACATCAAGCTCGAGGGCAACAAAAAGAGGTCAACACACTATTAAAAAAAAAGTAAATAGAAAAAATTTCAGTGAAAAAATACAAATAGCGCTGTGGTGTTGCAAAAGAAAAAACCTAAAAGTAGAAATCTCATAAAATAACTCAACACAGGAAATCTTTTTTTTTTTTTTTGGATGTCGCATTAAACGCGATGTCACAAAGCAAAGGCGTGATACTGTAGTGAGAACGAGGTAAAGTGAGGAGGTTGAGGTACGACGACGATAGCAAAGAAGTACAACAACTACGTTTACTTAATGTCTTCTTTATGGCTTGAAATTTATCTTCGGATATGTGATAGTCGCTATGTTTGGTCCAGAGGATGTCGCGGTCGTTCACTGGTAGTTGAATCTATAGTAGGTATGTGTGAATGGGTGCGGTTTTCGCTATTTTAGTGCCGTTGTTATATGCGTGTGTGTGTGTGCGTGTGTGAATATGTCACCAGGGTCGTCCATTGAAATGAAAGGGGCCATTATTATATTTTTTTGAATTTTTTATAAATTTTTTTTTTTTAATGAATAAACTATGTTCATAGTTTCTTGCAACACTGACAACAAAATGTTATTTTTTATAGACAAAGAATATAAAATATATTAGCAGTTTTCTTCATCTTGAGCAGTAATTCTGACCTGCACCCATCGTGATGCGCTCCAGTGCTCTAAAGTGTGTCATAGTGTTTGTGTAAGTTTATTTGTGCCAGTGTCGTCTGCATACAGTTTATGTGATGATCCTCAGAGTCAACTTACTTATACAAATATACTTACACATACTTACACTTATGCAATCAACCAACAAGCACACATATGCACGCATACATAAACACTCGCTGTCAGTGAAAGGGAACACATATACATTTATAATGGCGCAAACAGTTTAAGTATCACATGAGTAAAGCACTGCAATGAGTTACGTACACTATGAGTAAGTAAGTATGTACTTTTGGGGTGTTGTAAAAAGTCTTGAAAACCATATCAAATAAGGAAAATTGGAGTAACCTTGTTATGGTAAAACATATTTTATATTAAAGTACGAATTTTATTTTGCTTAGAACTTAGCCGCGAAATTGATTATCTGGTGGTTATTCAAGAAAAACTTTTTTTTTTTGTATAGAAAAGTGAAATTTTGATTTTCTTCAGAGAGCTGCTATGCACCTTTAATACTTGAAGCCAAGCTGCTTCATTAAAAGAGCAAAAAATTTAGGCACATCAGTGGAAAAATGAATCTCTGATATTCGTGTGGGTCTCATAAGCCTCACACACAAATAAAATATTTTGCGACAGTTGAAAAATGTAATTTTCAAAAATTGTAATTTTCGATGTTCGCTTATCACGGAAAAATTGCTTGATCAACTTCAATCAAATTTATTTAAGATTATTCCTTAGACTCTTGGTCTCAATCTCCAGTTAAAATTTTCATGATATTCCTGTTAAATATCAAGATATTCCTGTTAAATATCAAGATATTTAAGTTTTAAAATTGATAAAAAAAAGTTTGTTTCACACATAGAACAAGCATGTAAACACAACAAATCTTTGTATGGGAATTCAATGTGTCAGTTAGTGTGTGTGCTTTGTTTTTTGTCGTTATCATGGCAATTTAAAAAAAAAAATAAATTGTTTACTAAAAATTTTGTATAAAATTTTGAAATGTCTGAAAATAAAAGCTGTTTGCTTAAGAAGAAAATATTTGAAAAATTATTAAAGTTGTGTTCGAAAATTTGTCAAATAAATTTGGAAGGAACTTAAAAGCTAATGGTTTATATATTTCGTACTAATATGCGCCATATCATTATAACCTGGTGCGTTAAGGTCCTCTTGGATGTAAATAAGGTATTGGCACATTAAATTTTATTGCCCGGTACTTTTATGTTCATAAGTGACCGAAATAGCTACGACAAACAAAATTGCGGGGATTAGCTAGTAAAAATATATTTAAAGCTGTTTGTGTTAAAAATAAATAGAATAAATGTTGATGTTACTACTTTCAATTTAAAAATTTACGGTTTTAAATCACAAAAATAAAAGTTTTTTATTTGCATTTGTCTGAGTATATAAAAAGGAAATTTTAATTTTAATTTGCGCATCACACAAGAATTTCACAAAAGTCTTCCTTATTATTTAATTGCATTTTAAAAATATCCTTTATTTAAGAATTTTATGCTCATGCGATAAATTTTTTGAGCTGCACATCGATGCTCAAACAGTCTGTTTTTTCGCAACACTCTAAATTAGTATGTTTGCCCGCTCCCCTCTGTGGTTTACACTTTAAGCTATTACTTTTTTTTTGGCTTTTATGCCACTAAGTTTTAATATTGGGGCCACAATCAAGATAAGTTGCCGCTATTTATTTTCACCATTCAAGTGTGAAGAGCGTAATGTAACTTATTATTCTTTTAAATTTTCTTACAATGAGATAAAAAATAAATTAACTAACTACTTATAAGAGATTTGCTTAAAAATAATTTCAATTCAAAATATTTCTTTCTTACATATATAATATTTAGTTTCATAATAAAGCTTTCCTTTATATTCATTAAAAGTTTTGTGCCTTATAAGTAACTTGTTATACAATATGGCCACTTTATAGCAAAAAAAACTTGAAAAAAAAGGAAACCGTGAAAAATCCCGGCGCATAGTTGAAATTCCAGAAGAATCAGAGCGTAAGTGATTTATATGGGGTAATAAAAAAAATACTTTTAATTCTTATACGATTAGCACAGCAGCTACAGCGAACGTGGTAAGGCAAAGATTACAAAAATGTTGCACAGCTAAAAGAAGGATACAAATGCTGCAGCAACAATGTTGCAATGTTTGCAGGCTGCATGTAAACTTTAAACTGTATGCAACTTCTGGAAGTAAATACTTTAAGGATTTGTCTAATATTTAATAAAATTCAAAACGAAAGAGTGTTTATCCTTTGACAAATTAAATTAAAACAAAATTGATTGACTTATTGCTCGAAAAGTACTATAGTTCTGAGTTATCTACTTCTTTAGTGTGCGTAAAAACGTTTGAGTGAAGAACATAGTACACTCAAATTATTGTTGTGATTCTGCCATGTGACCACTTATCCCCTGACTTACACACTTGCAAATTAAACTTAAATATTTCTTTCGACACATATTTGTTGTCTACTTGAGTTTTGAAACTGCTCGAATACAAAGCCTTTAACTTGACTGCTGTTTTAAGTTTAAAGCTTTCTAATTTTGCTGCCTTTATCCAGTGTTATCAAAAGGAAAATAAACTTAAAATTCTTACATCAATTGATGCATTCAGGCAAATATATTGGAGATGCTTGATATTCCAACTTGTTCTCTTATTATTATTATTATTATTTTTGCTAGCTACACTTTACTTTTGCCCCTTTTACTGTATACATAAATACTTGCTCTTGTCTACTTGTTTTTTATTTATGTATGTTTTACTAGACATTTGTATGCAAAATGCCAACAGTAAAACTGAAAGCCCAAACAGCTGCAAATGCAACAACCATTTCAGATACCAAATAACAGCAACAACAAATAATGTTGTAACAGATGAAAAGCAGCTACAATGCCGCTCCTCTTTTGTTTGAGGCTCTTGTCGTTCTTAAGGTGATTATTGCGCTGGTCGAGTGTTAACAAGAAAATTGTAGCACATTTGCTTTGATGGGTTATTCCACATGAGACAATATTATTTTTCCTTGCGACTTTTGTCTCTTCACAGTGCTTATGGCTTCATAAAAGTCTACCAATTTGCAAGGTGCCTTCAAACGTTTTCTATTTAACGTTTTCCAATAGGCACAGTGCTGCGCCCACTAAGAGATCAAAGAATACTTTCAGGTTCTCTGTATCAAGTGGAGCAAAAGTAAGTAATACCTTAATGTGAATATGCCATAATTTTTCCAAGTGATGTCAAACGTCATTGTGTTTTGACATTTATGCTGTAGACAGATAGGGAATTAATTAAAAGAAGCTGTGTACCTTATATAGCTCGTAAAACGATGAAGATTTTTAATCTCTTGTTTTGGCGATTTGAACTGGACGGGAAGAACACCAGTCTTCTTTTTAAAATATCGCTATTATCACAACAAATCACAAAAATTGCAAGTCTTGAAAACTTGGAGCCAGATTTGTTTACGTTCTGTAATGTAATCACGTTTCACGGCCGAACAGAAGAAGTGAACCTACGTTCGATTCGGTGACTTTGAGCCTCGATGGCGAGTAAAGTTTGCAACACATTACGAGCTACACGAAGCTCCTTCTTGATTTGTTTATTCCAGTATATGTGATTTTTATGGGTCCACCTTTAGGTGCAATGACGCTGCTCAATTAAGCAAAGTTTTCCATATCATCTGTGCTGCAATTGCGTGCCATAATGCTCCTCCGTATCTCTTCCGAAATAGACCTGGCTTCACTGAATTTTGCTTGCATGCCGGACTTCTTTGTGTTAAGAAGAATAGGATATGTCCATTAATATGTTGATGAGGGTTTTTTGAATACAACGATTAATAAAGTTGATGGCTTTTTGGATGGGATTGACAATATCTGATTTGATCTGCTTATAGTTCAAGCACGGTGATAGTTTGCATTTTATTGGATTTCAATGACCCAGCACCCATTTTATTATATTTCCGATCACATTCGAGTCCTCTGTCTGATTAAAATGGTCACAAATGCGCTTATTTTCTGATAATAAATGATACTTTTGTCAAGAGAAACTGGTACCCTATCCGGGACTCTTCTTGAAGAGTCGTTTGTGACTCGTTTTTTGTGATTAGTTTCGACTCATTTTCGAGTCATATTTCCAATCATTTGATGGTCTTTTTCGAGTCATATTTTAGTCATATACTTATCTTATCACTTGCGAGTCTTTTTCGAGTCATATGCGAGTCTTTTTCGAGTCATATTTTAGTCATATTTCAAAAAATTTGAGAGTCTTTTTCGAGTGATTTTCAAATCATTTGCGAGTCATATGACTTAAATTTTTTCGCATTCACGTTCCTTCGCGTGTCCTTGCCGTTCTTTTCATCATTGTCAGTCCAATATATATTTATATATTTTTTACTTGTAGTAAAATTATTCTGAACTACAAAACAGAACACAATTCAAAATACATTTTCAAGAATAAGTTCCAAAGTCATATTGGAATCATTACGTAGATCAAAAAGTGATAATATTGTAACTGTTTTCATGTGATATCAGTCTTAGATCATTGGGTATATCGAAATGTGATTTTTGGATATTTTTTTTTTATTTTTTTTTTTTCAGTTTTTATAATCATTTTTTGGTCATAAAAAGTAGTCAAAAATGACTCGTATAGGTGATTTAAAAAAAAAAAAATTATCATCTAAATCAGGGGTCGGCAAAATTTGATTTTTCATAGCTCAATTGAGCTGAAGTACATCACTTACATTGTTTTTTGCCGACCACTGATCTAAATGCTAGCTGGGGATTACCAACTTTGCAATATGCGTTTGCTGGGTTGTTCATCTCTATAAAGATGTTGTTGTGGATGATCAATTTTGTGAATGACCAATTGCCTTTGAAAATTTTTACTTTTTTAAGAAAATATTATTGGGCTCCTGTTTTTACTTTTGAATGCAAATATTTTCAAAGGGTATTGTCATCTATTTTGCGAGATATTTCATAACCGTCCAATGACGATATTAGAATCTGACGATATCCCATGTAGTGGCAATTATTTTTATTTTGTGGGTGAAAACTAAGTGAATTCTTATATCTGATGAAAATAACGACTTAATATTTTGCCATCAAGTATCAATTAAGCTCTGTATATTACTGCTACTAAGCCTATTAATTTATCCGTTTATTAATTTTTGAGTTTATAAAGGGTGTACTTTTTGATTGTTATGTGCGTCAGTTTAATGTTAATAATCTGGAGTTAAACAGAATCCACAAATTTGTTGGTGATCAAAGTCACTATTCGTTGTTTTCCCTAATCGCACATCAAGAGAGATTTATTTTCAAAATATTTTGATACTGAAGTGATCTATCTGATCTAACTCAATTTCAACAACAGTCATCAACTTCATTTTGTATCCAACTTTATTTTTTTTCATTTTAAATGTTTGTCTGTGCTTCAATGATTCGCCTGCTATATTTTGAGCAAAAAAATTTGTAAATTTTTTTTTTACCTAAACTTAATACGGAACTAAACTAAATAGAAAAAGAAGTTTCCTATGGTATGACCACGCACAAAAAACAGGCTCATAGACTCATAAACACAAATGCATAAATGTGTGAATACCTACACATATGTATGTATGAACAATGGCAAGGACATTGCTAACATACACTTGGTTGTATTTCATATCCTTATTTAGAATTTTAATGCATACTTCGTCCTTTCGTCCGATTGTTGTCGTTTGTTTTCGACGTTATTGCGTTAGGGTGCTGGTGCTGCTGCTGCTGCTGTTGGTTGCATGAATTTATTTTACCAAAGTAATTTTGTGAAAATCTCATACTTGCCAAGAGGAAGTGACATTTTGCATATGCGTACATGTGCTGTCAGTTTGTATGCCTTCTTGCAGTAATTTGTGTTGTGCTGCTGCTACTGCATCCAATTCAAAATTAAGCACAACAATTTGGTGAAAATTTTGAATTGCATGTGTTGTTAGCACAATCTATGTTGTGTGCAGATAAATGTTATTGTTCTGGTGAATATCCTGGCTTATGTATGCTGTTTGTAGCATTTTATGGTTAAAGTGTTGGGTTTTATGTTTTGCATTTTTTAGTGGCTGCTTTCAAAAAAAACTTTGTTTTTTATTAAAAACTTTCACAAGGAATAAATTCTAAAGATTGTAAAACTGATTAGCATAGTATTTTAAATTGGGTACTTAATATTGTTAATGAAATTAAAGCAATTTTCACTTAAGTTTATTTGTATTGTGCTTAAGTTCTAAATATTCAGTAAAAATATTTACTTTGTCACTAGCATACTTGAAAAGTTTTGTGCACAAAATTTAATTAATTAATTTTGCACTCTTAATAATTTTAAGTTAATTAACCCTAAAGAAACAAACAGATTTGTATACCTTAAATAGACCACAATTAAGTTTGTTGTGACAACAATACATGCAAATGTTTCCTTTATGCTACAGTCTTTACGCACAAAAGTATTCTCATATTTATGTTTTACAAGTTAAGTTTTGTTTTGACGTAGGCTGTAGAAATTGGTAGTTGCAGTGAATGTTCGAATTCTCAAACATCACATGTACCAGAAAGGGTGCCTTATTCAACTCACACTTGAATATTCATTTTCTTCCGGTCAAATAAATATGACATGAGAGAGTCCTTTGGCTATATTGATTTTAATGAGTTCAGTGTTATAAATTCTAATGCAATACATACATGCATACATATATCATTATATCTACATATAGATGCTTCATATAGTCATTGATAACATTAGTTGGCTTCAAATTATTTTACTTTGGCATAGATTGCTGCATAAGGTGAGAGTGCTTTATTCAAGTAGGGTTTTGCGTATCTACACTCAGTAATTGTTTTTTTTTGACAATATACAGCTGTTGTCAACTAATTGAAAACGAAATCTTTTTTTGTGTTATTGGTAGTTTTTTCATTTATTTTTCTATGTGAACCAGAAAATTTATAGATATTATAAATGCGCAACACATAATCTGAAAAAAAAGAATGTAATTGAAATCAAATTCATAGCATAAGAAATTTTATGAGAGATTTTCTGCTCAAACCTCAGATTTGACTGAGTCAACTAATTGGAAACAAAAAAATTATTTGCAAAAAAATAAAAGATAAACTTTATAAAAGATTCCAAAAACAATATTGTGACCACACAATTTTTAACCAAATTTGCTTATAAGCGTATCGTTAATCATGTGTTGTAGCCAAAAGTTATACACCGCCAAACGTAAGTCAACTGTTGAGCTTCGAAAGACGGCCATGAGATATCAGGCGATGACAACACAGCTAAATTACTCCAAAAAGATGGTATTCAATGCACTTGATCATTTCAATAATTATGAACAAACAAAAAATATTCATCGCAAAAAGAGATCTCGTAAGACTTCTGGGTACAGGGATTGCCAGATTGTGCGCAAGGCGAAATTGGATCCTCGTAAGACTGCTACAGACCTCTAACGCGAAATAATTGATCAATATGATGCTCAAATATCCAAGCGAACTGTAGCTTGTCGATTGATTGAGGCTGGACTCCATGGTCGAATTTCACGCAAGGACTCATTGGTGACAGTTAAGCAGAGGAATAGCTGCATACAGTTTGCTAAGATGCATGACGGTTGACCGCTCACTAATTCCCTTTTTAACAGTATACTGTTTCTGTAAGTCGGATAAGATTTAATGGAGTTACTGACTTTTTTGGTCTTTTTTAAAAAACGATTTTTTTCATACTTTTAAGATTAAAAATGAAAGACTATTCTTTTACAAATATTTTAAATGTAATTTTGTGGAAATCGAACATAAAATGTAGAAGTTATTCGAAAAAACAGTAGAAGACCTGAAATAAAATTAAACGAAAATGCTGAAAAGCGTCAAATAAATGAAAAAAGTGCTAAAAAGGGCTCTTTTGGGGGATATCTTGAAAACGATTTTTAAGAAAAAAAAAATAGCAATTTTCGGAATCGACGCCTTAAAATACATAGAAAAAAGTCTATGAGAAACCAGTTCTTTTTTTTTTTGTAAACTAGTGTAATTTTTTAAGTCAAAATACTTTTTACTGAGTCGTAATAAGGCTGCCAATGATCTTAATAATAATTCATAATAAAATTTATTGGAATAGCAAAGATCTCTAACAAAATAAAGCACAATTACCTTATGCATATTGCTAGCTATTTTTAGCACTGATTATTTATGTTCACTCTAATGTACGATATCTGCTACTGTTGCTACTTTCGTATTCTTTGTCTGTCACAATTTTGCTTTCAATGCATCTGTTTTCATTATTTATGCTTCAATAAGTTTTCTCTGCTGATTTATTTCAATGGGACTTGCTAATGATATACATTTGCTTGTACAATATTATGAAAGAGTATTGAAATATGATAGATTTCAAAAAAGGTAGCATATTGATGATGCATAAATATAACTCCAAAGAGTTCAGTCGAGTTGAGTTGAGTAGTTTTATTGATTTAATGTCAATGAGCCATAACGAATCTACAATACTTTCAACTAATTATGAGTTATTAATATCTATTTAGCCTTAATGCATAGTTGAAGAAATAAACAATTAGTGGAATGTTTATGGATAATGGGAAGCTATGCTTGTTAGAATTTATAGATTTCAAAAATAGAAAAATACAGTGAAGTTAGGATAAGTTTATGAAATATTTTTGCTTACTAGGGTTGTTCATTGTTTCGTTATAAATAGTAAATTTTAGATTTTACTATATCAAAAATTTTATGTTTTCCAGCTCAATTAATTCAATTGTACATTGCAGAAGTTTTGATTTTCAAAAGGAAAAAAAAACTTTCGCATGTCAACGGAATGCTCACAAATTGCTAACAAAAAAAAGCCATTTTTTTCAATAATGAACATTATTTAAATTTCATTTGGTGTCTATATAATTCAATTGTAACACTATCACCAACATATACTTATGTACATACACTCATACCTAAAGTCCTGTAAAAGAGTTGTGCGGATGATGACTTCGCTGTGTAGCATCCTTTGTGCTGTTAAGCGTTAAATTGTATTTCGAATTGAAATGTAATCGAATATAAATAAAATTATCAAAGGGTAACCTCAATATAAAGAAATGATTACACATAAACAAAAAACAGCTATAAATAAAAACGAATTAACTGAAATTGGATTTTTATTGTATTAAAAAAGTATCGATATCGTTCGTTGTATAGAAGGATCGAATTTAAAAAAATGCGTACGATTGGGTGTAGAAAAAATTACCCTAAATATTCCATTAAAATTTAAGCCTGTCTTCATGCAAGTGAGTATTGATAATTTCATGTTGTTTTAAGATTAGAAATCAAAGATGTATATCGCATATTATTTTATATTTATACCTTTTTTAAATTTTTTTTTTGTTTGAACTATTTTTTAAGTATTTGAGTTTTATATTTCATCTACCTTTTTTGGTTTTTGTCGCTCTAGTCTTTTTGGTTGAATAACTCATAATCGCAAGTAGATTGTAAAATGTTAATGCTTCATATGTAAGGTATCTAAAATGAAATTACTGAGTATTGTAAAAAATATCACTAGAGCAGCACATACCCAAAAATAAATAAAACTGCAAGAAAGAAATGCACGAGCATGCATCCTTGTGTCAAGGAATATTGTCAATAAATTGTGTACATTGCATACAAAAAAAACAAAAAAAAAATAAATAGAAAAATGGAAATGTTGAAAAAGAAATGCGCATCATATTAAAAGAATTTTAATCGAATGCACTTTGTATGCAATTTTTCAGTGAACAAAGAAAATGCGTGTAATTCGTATTACTTTCGTAACTTTTGTTGAATTTCAGCTATCAATATATGTCCTTTTTTACGCTTTGCTTCCCATGTACCGTACCCTTGCATTGTCATTTCCCCAGTGCTTAATTATGAGTACGTGAAAAAGTCACGTTTCAATGCAACTTCTTCAGCATTTTAATGTTCAAGTTGGGTTCATTGCTTACAATTTTTACTTTTTATTTTTTATTTTTTGTATTTTAACTTTTAAGTACTTGCGCTCATTTATATTTTCTTTTTAATTTTTATGATTTTTTTGCTGCATACTTTTATGCGTCGCATAGTGGAGTCATAATTTTAAATTATAAGAAAATTGAAACTTTGAAGACCTCAAAGCTTATGAGAAATACTTCGTGCCTTAAAGACCTTGTATATCTTGTAGGTCGTTTGACTCTTTTATTTGATTCAGTTTTCATGAGTCTCCAAAACGGTTTTTAAGGATATTGATATTTAAAAAGTTGTTATTACTAGGGCACCAAAACACCAAACCATTTGACAACTGATGAGATTATCAATAAGTGTCTGAGTTGCAGTTAAAGCTCTAAGCTTAACTGAACTTTGGAGTAGCCTTCGAGTGTCAAAATTCATCGGTTTTCAGGAAATTCACGGTTTATAAGACTTAAAGAAATGGGACTTTTGCTTGTGGGCCCCAAAACCAATAAAAAAAATGTAACCTCGAAAAATAATCATCAATCGTATGGTTTTTATGAACGTTTTACTAAAAGAACTTGTCATAACTTAAGTTGACAAGATAATGCCTTATTGCATCACCTTTCAACGATACTCTCATCGTCAGCTTATTAAACGTTTTTTAAATTATTTTTCTAGTTATTGCTTCAATAAAAGAGTTTAGTGTGGTTTTTAATGTACAATACCACACCACATCGTACCGAACCATATCATAATATATCGTGTCATAATGTACTTTACTGTATCATAGCGTAACTAATTGTACCGTACCACATCACTCCTTACCGTATCATATCGTACTGTACTGTACCATTCGATGCCGTACCGTGCCATACTGTACCATACCTTACCGCACCGTACCGTATCGTACCGCATCGTACTGTACCGCACCGTACCGCATCGTGCTGTACCGCATCGTACTGTGCCGTACCGTAACTTACCGTACCTTAATGCGCTGTACGGTAAGGTACTGTAACATACTGTACCGAACCGTACTGTAATGTACCCTACTGTACTGAACCGTACCATTCTGTACCGTACCATTCTGTACCGTACTGTACTGTAACATACTGTACCGAACCGTACTGAACCCTACTTTACTGTACCGCACCGTACCGTACTTTAGTGTACCGTACCGTACTGTACCATAATTTTTCATGCCATACCATACAGTGTACAGTACCATACTATATACCGTAATTTTCTTTGTATCGTACGGTGCCTTAATCTTTTCTACCACACTATCCCATTTTATTCCATAACGTACTGCACTGTACTTTTTCGATTCGTACTGTTAAATAATGTACCGTATCTAACAGTAGTAAAATGAAGTATACCTCATTAAAATACATCAAACCACACTCAATAATTTTCTCTACAACACACTTCAAATTGCAATCATTTCTCCCACTGTGCGCACGAACAACTTCCGCATGTGTTACAAAAAGTTGTACTGTAGGAAATTCCCCTTGATGCAAATACTTTAAGGATCCGCACTTTGCAAATGTTTAACGAAAATGACAACAACGACGACAACAAAAACGGCAAAAACGGATGAACAATGAAAAACAGCGAGACAAGAAAAAATCAGTTGGAATGTAAACGGTATTCGCAAGTGCAAGTGCAAAATGTATGCAATGTGGTTGCCAAAGATGCAATGTCAAAAGTGCAACATACTGTACTGCACAGAGCGAAAAGAAAGCACAACAGAAATAGACAGAAACTGCGACAGTACGTAGTAGCAGCAACAGCAGGAGAATGACAATGGCGGCAGGGGAATTACAGCGTGCCACAATTATTATGAATAATTAATGAACTGTATATGAACGAGCAGCTGAGTCTGCTTTTTTGGTTGCAAAGAAGCAGCAGCAGCAACAGCAGTTGTTGTGTTGTGCAACTTCGACAGTAGAAGACAGTCTCAAGAGACGCTGCGACGTCAGTAGCAGCATCAGCGTCAGCTCTTGCAGTATTGCAGTAGCATCAGCATTAAAACTAAGTGAAATTTTATTGCAGTTTTATATGATATGGGATTTAAATTTCGTATTTCTCTTTTTCATTTGCATACGCGCATTCTTTTGCAAAAATTTCTTTTCGCTGTTTTTATTTGCATCATTTATTTTGTTGCTTTTTATTCCACTTGCATATTTTATGATTTAACGTTTTGGGGGAAATGAGTAAAAATTTCAATTAATTAAGTACGTTTTTTTAATTGCTTTCGCGGTATTTGCATTTACGCGTAGGTGCATAAATGTTTCTGTCTGTTGGCAGAGGTGTTACGAAAAAAAAAAAAAAAACATTTAAGATATGTAAATTTTTTTTAATTGCCAAAGAACAGTTGTTTCTTAATTATCAATTTAATTGAATTTGTTTTTCATTCATTATTGGCAAGTCCAGCTGTTTGCAGCAAATGCAAAGCTTAAACCAACGTAAAAGAATTTTAATCTTATTGGCATTTTTTTTGTTATTGTATATTGAAACGGAAATTTAATTATAGGTGAATACATAAGAGGAATAATTTTATAAAAGTTTTAATTAAAAATTGAGGGGTACCCATAGAAGAAAAATTTTTTGAAGAAACAAATTCAGATCAATATTAAACAAAATGGTAATTAATAAAACTAAATGATTTGTGAAAAATATTATAATGAAAGTAAACTCTCAGAAAGATAATGAAACCCTTAAGTCTATTTCTATGTGCAAATTTTTGTGCTGTTTGTTCCACAGCATTGCTGAAACTTCCTTAAATTCATTAAAATTTAATTAAGTAAGAAAACACAAACTTTAATCTGGCTTCTCAAAAATTATCTACTCCTATTAATTTCATTAATTTCAAAAAAATTCCTTCATATGTCTTTTCCTGAAAGTTCTATAATCATTTTGCAATAACTTTAAGAATCACCAAAAAAATTGCTAATTAAAAATTTTACTTTGCGTTGGCTCTTAAAACTTTTGCTCAAAATGTTCAATTAATTTGCATAGAGAATTAACGTTTCCTCAATTTAGCAACGTGCCACTAGCAACAGCAGTATCCTCAACAAAAAACAATAACAACTGTCTGTATTAATTTGAAAAATCTGCAATTGAAAAAGGACTCAATGGATTCAACATAATTTGCTTCGACGGTTGGCCTTAAAGTTCAACAGAACAGAAAACTTTATGTTCAAATTAATAAAATAAAATGTCAATTTAAAATCAAAAACAATTTTGCTTATGCACAAAACTTTTCAATCATCAATATTTCAATGAAAAGTTTACCGACTGTGAGTGAAGCATATAACCAAAAACCAACGGGTAAAACTTTGATGAAAACGTTCCCAATATAAAACAAAAAATATGAAAACCGAACAAAAAAAACGTATAACTGGATAAATAAACAATAACATTGCACTTCCTGGCAAAAGGATAACTGGAAAAACAGCAAAGATTTCTTGTAAATAGATTTTCGAGAAAAAAAGAAGGAGCAGCAAAATGAAAAGAAAAACTTAACAAGATAAAGTTGTGCTGCTGTTGTCAATCTCCAGGGCAGTTAAAGTTGAGATGGAGAGACAGCTGCTGCTACAACTACCGCTTGCTTACCTTCATCAAAGATAAAACTTTTTGTTTGAGAAAAAAAAGGACAAGTTGTTGTTCTTGTTGTTGATATTTTGAGGTTATTAATAAGTCGTGTTACGTAAAGCAAGACGTGACAGGTTTATGAATAGATAAAGTTGAAAATTATAAGAAATTATGAGATTTAAAGAAAAAAGTTTTTAAATCATATTATTTCTCATAAAAAATTTAAGTTGACCTTTTGCTTTGGTTTATGTTAAACTTTTTTCAAATTGAAAATGCATATTTTTTTAAAGGAGTTTGTAGAAAAAAACAAAAACTTAATTATGAGATGGAATATAGAGATCTGGTCTATTTTTAATGAGAGGTTTGAGTGCCCATTTCCTCATGACAAATTGAAGCTTCTTGATTTTGTTTTTTGATTTCATTAAACGATAGCGTATGCAAAAATATTTCTCGCTTTGATTTTGAACAAGAAATGTTATTTTTAAAAATAAAAGTAAAAAAATTAAATGCTTTAAATATACGACTTAGAATGATGTCAAGTTAGAGTTTTAAGAAAGACCTTCACTCTCTAAAGCAAAACCAACTATAATATTTTTTTTTATTATTATCTGTACACAGAACTTGAAAACATTTTAATATCTTATGAAACATTTCTATTGGACCATCATATCTACGAACTTTTAAAAAATTTAACATTTCCTTGTTCGCAAGGAAATCCCAACAATATCTAAATCTATCTCACTTAAATGACTTTTCAAAATTCAACGCTACTTCATTAAGCCATAACGCCTATCTATTGCACTCTAGAAAATCTGCAAGACAATCAAACTAAATTGATTCATAACAATTAATAAAATTTGCCCTCATTACACAGCAACAACTTTCACTTATAAGTCAGTGCTTAAGTGAAGTTATGAAAAAGTCCTGCTTGCGGTAGGTCAACGCAGAAAATAATCACTCAATGCCAACTCAACAATTCATTTGGCTTGTCTTTAATGATAACACGTAGTTAGCGTAGGTAGAAAGTTGGCTTTTTTTCTTCTTTTCCTTCCGTAGCAAATTCACTACGTCGTTTCAAAACGTTGCTACTGGGCTTTATGTGGTGTTTAAATTCAATTAATATTTGTAATTGGAAAATTAAGTCATTTGTCGTTTATGATTCCTTTGATGATTAGAGACGTGGGCGGAAGTTTAGTGGTTAATGCTGTTTTATAAATGTCTAAAAAATGAACTGTTTTTTGTTTTTTTTTTAAAGTTTTTTTTTTTTTTTTTTTGCTTAAAATAAAAAAATATGGTGTTTTATATTATAATTAAAAGCTAAAATGACGTTAACTTGAGCTTGTGCTTGTTTAAATTGATTTTAATTCTAATTTTATGGGCATTTCTCTCATGATGAACGGGACGGAAGTACACTTTTGAAGTGAAATATAAGTCAAAGTAAAATACATTTATTTTTTTCTGTTACTTCAAGGAAATAGACCTTTGGTAGCACTATATTGAGTGGTAAAGTTGATGCCAGACGTAATACTGGTTCCAAAATAGAGGCAATAAAAAAGCCATTCGAACGGAACAAAAAAACGGAAGTGTTTTTCATGGCCATCTATAGAAAAGCAGAAGTCAGCGATATATGGCAACATTTTTTAATGCGACTAAACTTAAATTGTTATGGAATAACATAACTTTTTAATAGATTTCGCTTGATTGAAAAAGCTTATTGACTTTTTTTCTTACAAGGCATAATAATCCATTCGAACAGGACATATTTTTCAATTTTGGTTCACTTAGGCAATTTTTCAAAACGACTTTAATATGTATATAAATAATAATATTTAAGACATATACAGTAATAAAAAAAACCAATTTAATGCTTATATTTATCAAATTAATTAGTGAGATCAATTTTAACAAACAACAGAGGAAGGAGTATATATTTTTCTTAAAAGAATATAAGACTTGTCTTTTTGCTGTAAGAACGTTTTTCCTGTAAGAGGCGTGGCACCGCCAACTAAAAAAAAAAAAAATTTATTTTTACTCAAGTTTCAATCTATCTACATATAAAATTTCATCAAAATCTGTGTAGTAGCACAGCCGTGATACCGATTTTTCCCATTTGGAGCGATCCCACGCCCCCTTTAAAGAATCAGGGTTCTTAATAATCTTTCTTAGGTTTCAATCTATCTTTAATATTTTATCAACATCGGTCCATTAGTTTAGCCGTGGAAATGTTTTTTCCAGTTAGAGGCGTGGCACCGCCTATTATTGAAAAAAAAGCATACATGTCCCTCCGTCTCTTCACAGCCTCTCCAATAAAAAAAAACTATGCGATTATGTAGTTTTATGGCAGTTAACAACTGGTTTAACCGTTTTATTACACTTATGTTTGCGAACATGACCAACTTCAAACAGCTCCAAAAATTTAAAATTAAATTTTTTTGCACTCGATTTTTTTATTTTTTAATTATGTACATAAAACTCTCTTCGTGCAAAAATTTTGACACACTTGCTGTTGTTATTAATTTCGAAATGAGAACATATGATGTTTTTCTAAGTTATTTGTGACTTTAGAACATGAACTTAAGGAAATTAAAATTTTACAGTTAATAGAGATTAGTTTGATGTTTTTGCATTGTTTTTAGCTAATTGACTTTGGAAGAGAGATTTTTCAGAAAGACTATCATCATGTATCACCTCTCTTACACACTTAAATACTTAAGGCAAAATACTATTCAATATTACAAAAAAAGAGAAACTGCATTTATGCAAGTTTGCATTTGGTTTGCTCAATGTGATAAATGAGTTCTGGTGTAAATTGTTTGAATTAACAAAATTTGAATATTTTCCTTGGATAATATCAGATAGTAACGATTTTATAATAACTTTAAATTTTTCTGTCACGGTTGGCCTTTTGGCGGAAATGCCCACATATGTAAGTGAAGCAGTTATTAAAATTACAGAGTAGTGCAAATTTTTTTGAATTTTTAAAAAATTATTAAAATTCTTTCACATATACCCATAGAAAATGCTGAGCAATTGGTTGGTTCTGTCAGTCAAAATAAAATAACTATAAGCTCATTTTATTGCTCAAATATTTAAGCATGTAAAATGCATTTTTTTATACAACAATGGGGCATATACTGCTGAATGTTCTGGGATTAAGCCCCCTCCCTAGAAATCTAATGGAACCGTAGTAAATAAAAAATTTCAATGTTTTTATTCATTGAATTTTTCAGACCATTTAAAATGAATGAAGAAATGTTTGTGTCTGAGTATTTAAAAAAGTCCCAGAAAATGTCAAGAGTGTCAAAAACAACGAAAAAGTTTCGTCGCTTCCTTTTATATAACTTTTATATAATTGCAACTGCCTAGGCGGCTAATTTTTTAATGCGGGCCTGCTTATAATATCTACGAGATAATGTCCAAACTTTAAGTTTATCATTGCTTAGAAAATATGTTACAAATTTGAAATTAAATTCTTTCAATTTAATGAAATTTAAAGTAAATTTTATATTAAACTACCAAACAGTTGAGTTATTAAAGCAATATTTCAAAAACACTATAAATCTGCATTGTTGACATTTGGGTTACAATTGTTTCTGTCAATGTTACATGCTCAATGTCCTTGAGGTGTCAATGTCAATAACAATAAAGAAAAACAATAATATTGCAATAAACATTTTGTACCAAAATAAAATTAAGTGTAAATTTTATCTTTCCTCTCTGTAAATTTTGTAATCAACAGCTACAGCAATAACAAATTGTCACAACAACAACAACAACAATAAAGTTCCACAAAAGTAATGACCACAATTTCAATTCCTGTAAAGTAGTGCATTTATTTCATTGCGCATTTGCAACAGTTGCCTTAAAACTGTGCTCTGAGTTTTAAATGTCCTTTTCAGTTTAACTAAATGACACAGCTTGTAACTTTTCGAGTATCTCACTACTGGCTGTCTATGTCTTGCCTTTCACTTCTCTTACTAAATGTCTGTCTGTTCTCCTCTGCATCCCAGTGTCCGCCGCTTCGTATCTTATGTCTCGTAATGTCAACATGACACTTGCTTTAAATTTCATGCAAAATAATTTACGACTACAGCAACGGATATTCACTCAATTGAAATTCAAATGCTGTCTGCTGTTTGGGGAAAATCATTAAATTGCTAAGAAAATACATAGCAGATATAGAAAAAGAAATTTCAAATTTATGTATTTTAACATTTTGCTGCTGTCGCACATACATACATACAGAGATAAGAAAGGATGGCATTTATTTCAATATAATTGGCAATATTTTATTTTAACGTTTGGCAAATAAATTTTTTTTTTTTGCGGAAGCTGTAACTAATTTATAAGATATTGATTACTTTCAGAAATTTATTGAAAACATATGGAAAATGCTAAGTCTGCTTCCGCATATATTTAGGTGGCTGCAAGGTAAAACAGCATAAGTCTACTTTAGTTTTTGGTCAGGGATATGTTGATGAAGTTTTGGCATTTTCAATTGCATGAAAAGATGAAGTGCTATGTTACATTCTTCTGAATTTTCATGTTTCATGAATTATTATAAATTATATTTAATTTCAATTAAAATAATAACTTTCCGAAGATGTTTACTTAAACAATTATTCGGAACAAAATTTGCCAATTTTGATTTTTGATTGCTTCAAATTCGTTAAATTATATCAAATTTAAATTTAGAAATCTTGTTCCTTAAGAAATACTGGTACGTTACAACGTCCTGAGAAGCTCTTGCATGCAATTCCTTAGGGTCACTGTCTGCAGTTCGCGCTGTCAACATTCAAAGACGCTAACAGTTTCACCCAAAACCATAATAAAACTGTCAATGTGTGCAACTAATCTGCTTGCTGCTGCTTCACTTTGTGGGACGACGTAATCTTAACTAAGATTAAGTTACACATAATGCTATGTTACATTATGTACGTTAGGGTTATGTTACCTTGCATTAACTTTGTGGTAGTAAAAGAACATTGCTCCTGCTGCCAATGGAGCATGGATTTGTTTCTTAGGTTATGTTGTAAAAAAAAACTTGCTTGCACTTTATTTGTGGAATAAGTTGCGCGTTCTTTTTTTTAATCGCATAGCTCCCAGAGGAAAAAGTCATTGAGTAAAAAACTATCAGTTTTTAAAAGAAGATTTTTGTAGCTTAAGTTGCATTATTTTAAGCTGCTTGTGTTGAAATGAATTTATGTTTTTTTTTATTAATTTTAATACTCAACTGATGTGAGTAATATTTCTTTGAGAGTTATTTAATTTAGTAAATCAAAAAACAAAAAAAAAAAATAAATAAAATATGTGCTTTTATTTAATAAACTGCAATATTAATTAAACAAAATTTGTATAAAAACCCCAAAGAGTTTGAAAGCACTCAAGAGTTTTTTGCTACCAGTTCATTTTTGTCACTTAACTTTTCCAAGGGACTTGAAAGGATTTGACACTTTCATAGAAAAATAATGCTTTTTTTACACTAAAACTTTTTTATTTCATACCCACACATGCATTAAGAAAAGTAACAAACGATTTAAACTTTAAAATTTCATTCAATTGAGGTCAGCAACCTTTGACACCTTGAGGTTACTATTTAAGCAAACACTAAAGCGCACCACATTACTCGTACATCCCTTTTTCTGCTGCAGCAGGCACACATACATGGCGTGTGCTGCCATTTCCTAGCACCTGACCACAAGTGACTTGCGTGCCAAAAGGATTTTAGCAAAAGCGTAGGATAAATGCATTTAGAAATATTTTCAGAAAGACATTTTTACCATACCTACTGTCGGAGATTATATAACATTACATTAAAAAGTCAAATTATATGTTTGTATGCAAATGACAAGACTGTCCTTTAAAATTTAAGTTGTGGTGATAAGCTGCTATCTGAAATCCTTGTAATTCTTTCACAAAAATTTTCAGAGTTTATAGTTGGGCTTTTTTATTAATGAAAATTTTCATTTTAATACTTCGGACTTTTGGGTTTTTTTTTTTTTTTTTTTTTTTTTTGTGGAAATACGATCATCAAAATGGTGTTGAAAGAGTTGTTATATTTAAATTTAAATAATGTGGCATCAAATTTTCTTTGAAAAAAAAAACTAGTCAGTTTTAGTTTGCACTGCTTTATAACTTTCTAAGGATAATTTACAAAGACTATACAACTGAATAATATATAACCAGTAGAGTTGGAAATGATCGCCACTATACTAGTTGTCAAACTAAATATGAATACAAAATTAAGGCATTAAGAATAGCATGAGCTATTTGTGTGATCTACTGAGCCTAAAATAATGTTATTGATTATTATTCAAGATAGCCCAAACAAGATTAGTAAATCCTAATAAACACTCTTGTCAAAAAACAATACATTACTAAGCTTATCTTTGTGTGGCTCATCATGACGTATGAGTATCTTTTAATTTGAACTTATCGCTTAAGGTTTGAACTGCAAGCCGTTGTTATTCCAAACTGATACAATCAATTAACGAATTTTCTTATAATTTCTTTTCACTTTTGATAGCGCTACAAAAGTCTATGATTTTATTAATGGCCGTAAAAGCGTTCGATCTCAGCAGTTATTGCAAATGATGCTTACAGTTAAACAAAAATTGTATTTCACTTAAATGTGAGACATTTTTTCAATAACTTGCGTTAATGAAATAGTTTAACCGTCGCCGAAATATTAAAAAAACTGAATAGTTATTTCAACTTCAATAGCAAAATGAAAAGACGTCATTAATTGGAAACCTAATGGCATACTAGATTTTTATATATTATATGTCTTTTTAATTGTTTTGTAAAAATACCACACTTAACAACAATACGAGTTCTTTATTTGAAAAAAAAAAAACATTACAAAACTTGCTAGGTTCGTTGACTGAATGTGGGTTAAGAAAATACAATAACAACAAAAATTGCTAACAACTACAAAGTGTATAACTACTGTAGCGAGACAATGACAGCACAAGAAACAACAAAAACGTCAACAACAAAAGACAAATAAAATAAATAAAACAAAGAAAAGTGAGAAAAGGATGCGAATCACTCAGGCTGCCAAGGGACATAGCATTGTGCTGTGTTGGTGTTGGCAGCACATTTAATTCGCAACAGCAGTCACAGTAGCAACATCAGCCACTAGGTGGCAGTAACGGAAATAAACAAACAAACAAACAAACAGCAAGACAAACATACAAAGCAAAGTTAAAGAACGGACAAACGACGCACAAATAGAAAATGAAAATTAAAAAAAACAAAAACGACAGGAATCAAAACGAAGGACAGCTGGGCGCTGACTGACAGCGTAGATGAACGGACAATAAAATAAATGAACAGTTCAAGAACTTTAAGCACTGCAAAAAATTTTATTGCTAATTACAGAGTTTTAAATTAAAAAGCTTATTTAAATATAACATGACGTATGAGCAACAATTAAATATTTTTATTTTTTTAATAAAAAGAGTTTTAGAGCTTTATAAAATAAATTCGTTGAGACTTTGATTGCATGTGTCTTACGGATATTTTTTAGTTTTTATTGCTAACAAATGATGTGCAGTTTCATTTATGGCCGCTCTAGAATCTTGATGTTATAAAGTTCTAAGCAAAATAAACATTTCATGTGAGGAAGCTAATTTTATTAAAAGTTTTAATAAACTTTCAGTGCATGTTTTTTTTTTTCACAACGGAAGGAAATTACAAGAATTTCATCATCAACAACAACTGACAAGTTAAACAAAAAAAAAAAAAAATTAAAGAAAAAAGCTGAAGAGTAAGAAGCACAGCAAAGCAAACAGACAAATGAAGAGCGCATAAAAACAATAAAGTTGTGCAACTAAATATTTGCTTAATTGAAGTTGATGTACTAAGTTGGTCAACATACATAGATACACATTCATACAACAAGAGGCAGCTAGACATCATACACACATATACACAACCATAAAGTGCAAAATTAACTCACTCATTCAAAGGCTCATTCACTTGCTCATATTTTTATGGGAATGTTTAGTTGTATTATAAACTGCTGGATGGTTGTTTGCTGCATTTACGACATTTAAGAAAACATATTCAACTTGTCAATTACCTTGAAAGCTGACTAATTAACTGACTCTTGTCTAAGCTTTGCCCTTTCTTTAGAATTTGTGACTTTTTTCCTTTCATTTTCTTGCTTTGCTTTAGAAATAAAATCTCTTTTTGCAAGAGCGGCACATCTTGAAAAAATAAGACTAATGTCAATAGCTGTATTAAATAATGAAGTATAAATGGTGGTTTTTGTCCTAAGCAAATTCATACTTAACCGCTTAGACTTTAAAATGTTATGTAAATTTACACATTGCATAAGTATGAAAAGATACTTCAGTGTCAATTATTTATTTGTACATATTTTTTTTTCAGAAATGCTGTATATTGTGGTTTGAATAATTCACTTTTATTTGAAAAAAAAAAACATGAACTTGCACTTTTTTTAAGTGTGGAACTCCCACTATCACTTTTTTTTGTCTTAAAGCTTTCATGTTTCGAATGCGATGTAGCTTAGAGCTTAACCAACTTCCAATATTTTGTGCAGTAAATAGTTTTTCATAATAATTTAAAATTTTATTTGTGGCCGCTTGATAGAAGTGACTTTATTTCATGAACAAAATTTTTTCACAAAAATTAAAAAAAAAAACAATTGAAAAAATTTCGTTATGTTATGTGTATATTTTTCACATGCTTATGGGCTTTTGAAAATAAGTAATTCAAAGATACGTGATGAATGAAAGATTTGTGGACAGCAAGACGTATGAATGATAGTTTGGATAAAGAAAGATTTGTGTTATGTTCAATAGGACGTATGATTGTTAATTTTGACTATTGTAAATTTCATGGAAATATTCCTTTTTTGAACAATTATAAAAATTATGATAAGTCTGGAAAGCACTCTGATTTTTTATTGTGTTTCTAGCCGAAATTTTTAATGTATGGAAAGCCCTCTGATTTTTTGCTGTGTCAGTTAATATTGGCCTTTAGAAAATATAGTAATTTTTGTAACCAACGATTCCAAATTATTTAAAAAACTCTATTAGATTTTTTCATATTCAATGACATCAACCGTTTCCATATCCTAATTAATTGACTTCTGTTAAGTTTTTTTTTAAATCGTATTTAATATTTATAAAAAAATGCTAACAATTTAACTCTTTAAACTTAATAAAACAACCCAATTGAAGAGTATCCACCTACCAATATAGCAAATAAATTTTAAAACTTTCTAATTGCTTAAGTAGTTCATGCCAACAACTTTTGCAAAAACTTTCGCTGTGATTGTCATTATGCGTGCGCGGCGGCGACTCTGCTGCTTTTAGCTTGAAACGGAAGTCAGCCATCTTTTATCATTTATCAACATTGTTATAAATTTAACTTACTTTCCGGTGGTATTCTATATTTCAAACATTTATCATTCATTGCACAATGCATAATAAGGACACTTGAAAGCATTTTACTACGCTCTATCCGTATAAGTTTGCGCGCAAGCTAACTGAAGTGCGTGTGTGTGTGTGTGTGGGGTAGTGTGCATGCGTATGTGGGCGAATAGATTTATGTTATGTTGATAATAGCGGAAAACAATTCACAACTTAAAGTTGATTTCGAAATTATTCATATACATACGAGAGCAAAACACACCCAATAGGAAAATACAAATTTGATATAAGTATTTATTGAACACAAGGAAAAATATTAACATACATTTAACAATGCATAATGAGGTTCATATTCTTTGACCTTAAAAAACCATAGAACACAAGCATGTAACCTGCACTATATACAAACAAATCAGCACCATTTCATCATGAAATTCCTATTTGGTAATTGTGAATCATACCCACGCACAGGACGATCACTTAAATGCTTCGAGGGACACGCAGTCTGCGACCGACACGCAATCCTGATTGCAAAAGTCAACCATTTGTTTTATTCATAAATCTTCAGAATCACAACAAGGCGGACGGAGACTCAAGCCAATTGGAATACGAGCGACAGCAGTGTGCGTGTCTGCAAAAAAGGGAACTCTCTTTGTTGTTATAATTTGTGTCGGAAGCAAAATACTTATTCTGCTTACAATAAATTCTCATGAAAGTTAAAATCAAAATAACGCACTTAAATTTGCAGCAGGATGTGAGTGTGAGTACAAACAGGACATTTTAACTCAGCCATGATATTTTGATAACAAAATTAGCTTAATGTTGAAAAATAAAAATGGAAGGGAGTAAACTTTGTAAGAATTATTTTTATTAAATTTTTGACTTATTTCTTCGTTGAATCGGTGTCATGAATTTTATTTTAAATTCTTTGAATTGGGAAACAAATTTTATTCTAAGAGTTCAATTTGACAGTAAGCAACTCTAAATAACACTTAAATAGACATTTCAAATATATAATTTCATTTATAAAGTAGCTATTTGTATTCTAAACAAAAATAATTTTTTGAAATAAAATCCAATGGCTCATTTTGTAGTTAATTTTGCGTACGTTGAGCTTGTAAGGCCAACTTATTCCAAAGAACAATGTAAGCCATATTTTATCTATTTTTTTTTAATTTTTAATTTTTTTTTTTTCAAAGATAATGCTCTTAAAACAAATATGTTTCAAAAAGAGATTCCAAGAAAAATGTTATTTAAATCAATATAAATAAAGTTACTCATACGTCACGTATAACAAATAAGTCTTAGTTTTATTATGTTAGATTTTACAAATTAAAAAAAATATTAAACTATTTTGCTGACTTGTCAACAAATTTGTGCATGTATTTGCTTGCACAAAGTAAAGTATGTGGTGGTTGCATGTGTCTGTGTGTGTGCTGCTGAGGTGTGTGTTAATCGTTCCTGTTCAGTTTCACTTGATGTGGCCGACAAGTATACTTGTTAAATGTCATGTTGTGTGGACGAAGCTTTATTGTTTTACATGCATTTTCTGTTGTTGACATTTTTATAGTTTGTTGCTGTTGGTGTTGTTATTGCATGTTGTTTTGCTATATCCTTTGCTAGTCATTTTGACAAGCAATGAAACTGTTTTCAAAATACAATACAATTTAATGTCAGAAAATTGAATGTAAGAACTGCAAATCTATTGTTAGAAATAAAATTTGCTTTTTTGTTTATTTAGTACAAAAGAAAACTTTAACAACATAAAAATAGAAATTTGTTCTTCACAGCACAAAACCTTTTTAGAAAAAAAATTATCAAAAAATGTTAGTTTATATGTAGCGCTCAAAAGTACACTTAAATTATATATGAAACAAAAAAACTTTTCATTGAATAAAAAATATTAGAAAGTAAGCAAACAAAGCAAACTAATGAATTAAACCCACAAATAAAGAAACAATGTGAGGCCTAAATGTCCTTTTGTGCTGATACTGCTTAATCAACCAGAGCTTTCATGCAAAAAACAGCGTCAAGTATACAAAAAGGGTGTACTTTTCTTGAAGAGGAAGAAAAAGTTTGCTCAAAAAAGTTTCCTTTTTTGTTGGTGTTTGCACATACTTACAATTCCTTTTGCTGTTTTCTGCTTGAAGAAACTTATGCCACTGTTTGCACAAACTGTTCACGCACATATTTACAATTAAACAAACAGGCACACTTACAACCATCCAAATAGGAATATGTGTCAATTGAGTGTAAATAAAAGATTTGTTGCAATATTTAAGATAATTTTTGCTGGACTTGTTAAGTATCCAAAATTTTTCAGATAAAGCTATTCCCGACCGCAAAAATATCCAAAAGTGAGCATTATTCACATGAGACACTGGATTTTTGCCATCTGAGAGACATATGGTGGTGACTACTGTCGACTACCAACTCGTTCCCTACGAGGATTATCCATAAGGTAGTCAAGTATATCCAGCGTATACTTCCTTTGAGAGCAAAATTTTTTTTTTCAAATTTTATTTTTTTTTTAAGGTTTTGTTGTTGGTTAATGTTATTTATTTTACTTATGCGCATATTTTTGTCGATTTTTCTCAATTTTTTCTATTTGCGCTTCAATACTTTATTCATAGCAACGTATGTATGTATGTCGTCACTCCCACTGCACAAACTTTTCTTTGACATATATGTGCGTATGAATTTATTTTTGTTTTCTTTACATTGTGCGCTCATAATTTGGTTAAATAAAAGTTTGGCCGCAATGCTTGCATTGACTTTGCTGCTGCTGCTATCTATCTACCCAATGGTTTAATGGATTACAAAAAAGTTTCGGCTGTCTTCCAGTGTATGTGTGTGTGTGTGTCTGAAACAAATAAAGTTTTTTCGTTTTGTTTTATATTTCAATTCAGCTTACTGCTTGATCTTAAGCTTTTTTTTTTTTTTTATTTTTAACTCATATCCTATGACTTTCGCCATCATTTGAAGTAGCAAAACTCATTGCGTGCGTTTGTGCGCGCAATTTCAAACGCTTTTAAGTCATTCGAGCGCATATAAGGTTTTTCTTCTTTTTGGCCACCCTCTCTCTGCTATAAAGTTTCATTTTCTTCCAATTTGCTTTTATTTCCTTTAATAAAATTATTTTCTTTTCGTTATATCAAAGGGTTGGGGTGCAAAACTTTTCGACTTTCTAGTTTATCTTTATTTATTGACTGAGCGTAGATACGAGTGTGCCAGCAGAAAAAAAAAATGAACTAAAAGTTTTGTTCTTATTGAGTTGTTAGTGTTTTTGTTAATATTTTGTCTGACATCGAAATTAAATTGTAATCCCCTTCCAAATGACAAGAACAAGCGCTACTGCTTGAAATAGGGACAGAACAGTGTAATATTTTATGGCGCAGTTGCTGTATACTTTAGTGAATGGGGGGATGCTGATAAGCTGTCAATTGACTTTTGAACTGTCAAAATCAAATTTATGTTAATTTTTCAAATAAACTTTCCTCATTTTGTAATTCAAAAAGCGCACCATTTGAATTTAAATTTATATTTTTTTTTTGATATGTAGATCTTTTCAAAATTCAATTAAATTTAATCGATGAATACAAGCAAATAGAATAAAGCATCGAAATTTTAAAACTCGTTTTTATAAGCAGCACCAGCGATGACATTTGAGCTTAAAGTGAGTATAAAGATCAATCTCTTCGAAAATTAGCGAAACAAAAAGTTTGTAATTTTTAGCACTAAGAAGAGAAAAAATACTATTGATTGGAGGGACGTATGAGTAACTTTAAGTGAAAAAGAATCGCAGTAACCTTTTAGTAAGCACATATCTTTTCTTTGTCCAACTTTTACGAAAATCAGAATAATAAGCATTAACGAACTAGAACGTGGCATACTTTCGTGCAGTGTGCACTTCGGTTTCTTGCGAAAGTAACCCATTAGACCATAAAGACTAAAGAAGGTCAAGTCGAAGGAGTGAATAATCACCCATTTATTTTCCTATGTTCAATCAGAAAAAGGACCTTTAAAAAATACAAAAATTAAAGCTTTTTACACTTCAATCCCAGCATGATTGATATAAGCGCCAATTTTAAAATCAGTCCCGCAATTTAAATTGCAGCCAACTTCATTTCACTGCAACACACTGAACGAAACCACAATAACTTAACTTAAACGTTCAATAAAGGGCAATTTGTGTATGCCGTAGTGAGATAGCTAGATGATACAAACTAGTAACAATAAAGTAAATTGAGGTTTCCGCTATTTGGTTGACCCTTTCTTTCACAATTTCTCTATCATTTCCAGCCAAATTTTCAACAATTAAAAAGACATTTGCACTAGAACACCATAAAAAAGTTGCAACTGTAAAAACAATTCAAATTTTGGCTAAAATAAAAAAAAAACAAAACAAAAAATAAACTAAAAAGCTACAATGAAAATAAAGGATAATAAAATTAATAGGAACAACAATGATACAGCAACAGTAGCAGCAACATTGTACAATAAATGTTGACATGCATCCGCTTATGTTGCTGTGTTGCTGTTGCTGGAAAAAGTAGCAGTCATTTGAGAATGGAAGTTTTTGTGGTGTGTTGCTGTTATTGTAACGAAAAGGAAACCACAATAAAAGCCAAAAATGACAAATGCAGTTACAGAAAGAAAACACGAAAAGTGAGTGAAAGAGACAAAACTACCAAAAAAAAAGACAGCAAAGCTATATACATAGATCCGGGATGGTAGCACAAAGCAAAAGCGGTAGCAGTAATAAAAATAATAAATACAAAATAAACATTTCATGTAATTTGCGGAAAACTTAAAATGATTGCAATTGAAGTGTTGCCAAAATAAAAATGCTACACAGTTTCTGCAACGAAAAATGAAAAATAAAAATGGTCACTTTTTTGAATAAAAAACATTTACAATTATTTATATATCTGATAAAAAATTCAAGCGACGAATGTTGTAAGAGAAATCGTAATTTTAGTTTTAAGTGAATATGTATCATCGAGAACATTGTAATAAAATATATAATGTAAAATAGTTTATAAGTTTTTGAAATAAAGAGTACTGCATAAATCTGAATTTTTTCCTCATTCTAAAATTAAAAAATAAAGTAAAAAAAAAGAATTAAAAAAAAAAGTTAAAAAAAAAAATAAAAAAAAAGTTGCATCAGCGGAGAATCAAACTAGTGGCCTCCAGGGTCATACGCGTACTCGTTAACCACTATGCTACTCTGCTACTCGAGCGAAGGTAAATTTTTTTTTGTATAAGACAACTATTGGAAAACTTTGAACGCGATTTTCTCGCTTTTCCTTGAGAATTGCGAAAATCGGTAAAATATGGGTTTTCTTTTTTCACGTAAACTACCATCTGGAAAAATTTGAGCCAAATCGGTGAGGTCACAGGGTGGTGGTCTCCTTGTAAGATAAAAAGAAAAAGATTTCGTGAATGACAAACGCATGCGGCAGTCGACTTCCGAGCAGTGCTTGGAGCTCATTAAGCAAAAGCCACTGTAGTTTGTACATCGATTCAACAGAATTGACGAAAACTGTATCCATCACTGAAACCATCGTCCATTAGAGCAAGCAATAACTAAACCATTTTTCCCGCTGTAACTGCTCCGAAGAATATAAAGGCGATTCCATCAGCCGGAAGGTACATGTCTACGATTGTTTGTTTTTTGAAGGGAATAATCCTCATGAACTTTGTGAAGAATGGAAAGCGAAGAGATATTTAAAGACACACGTTTCTGTTTAGCAAAGAAGATGGAGTGGTTCCATCACGATAACTCATCCATAATCATCGTAATCAATTCGCATGAATTGTGCCACATATCATTTTGTACTCGCACGACCTGGCTTCCGGCAAATTTTTTCTGTTTCCCAACATAAAAACGCGGCTCAACGTCGATCGTCTCGAAATAAGCATGTTTTCAGCAGCTTAAAAAAATCGTATTTTTTAGAGAGGTAGGAAAAGTATATTATTCTAAAAGAGCCTAATTGAATAAATAAAAAATTTATGTAAAAAATTTGTATATTCATTCATAACTCGAGTAATAATTGGCACGCCTTCGTATGTTAAAAAAAAATCAAAGGCTTTTGCAAAAGTCAAGAAATGTTGCAAAAGTCCAGAAATGTTGCAAAAGTCAAAAAATGTTGCAACAGTTGAAAAATGTTGAAAGAGTCGAGTAATGTTGTATTAGCCGAGATATGCAAAGAGAGTAAATGTATGGAAGAGATGTACTCACTCTCTTGCAACACTTATGTGTCTGAAAAATGGTTATGGTTATTATATTCGTCGAATTATTTCAGTCCACTAGGGCAAATAGAGAACATACTATATCTATAGAAATGACTACGCCAAGTTTAGTTTCGCTTTCCTTCTCAAAGATAATAAATAGATGTACTCTCTTTACCTTGTTGACTAAAATAATTTGCCGAATATAATAACCATACCCATTTTCCAGCCCCACAAATGTTGCAAGAGAGCGAATACAACTCTTCTATATATTTACTCTCTTTGAGATATGTTGCATAAATTGAGAAATATTGAAGTATGTAGATGAAAAATTCGAAAAAATATTGTAATTTTATAAAAAAAGATTGAAAAATAAAAAAAAAAATTAAAAAATTTTAATATATTGAATTAATTGAAAGTTTTTTATTGAGCGAAAAGTTTTGAAAAAATTGATGAATTTTGAAATAATATAAGAAACTGTGTTTTATTATAAAAAAGTGACAAAAAATACAGAATGAATAAATAAAAAATGTTGGTCAGTTGAGAAATTTTTCAAAAGAAAAAAAATGTCACAAGTTTTGTATGTTGTCATCACCGTCATTTGTCCACCAATTTAATGTATCATTTTTTTTTATAAGAACATTATCTCACATAAACAACAAGACACAGATCGTCAATATTTCAAAAGTAAGAAAATTAAATTTTAATTTTACTCAAATTTTCTTTATTCCTTTAAATTCATGAAAACGTAATTGTTACATTACAAATTATTTCCTATGAAATTTAAGTAATGCAAAATACTTTTGGAATCATTACATACACATCAAAGCATTTCCGCCACTTAAAAATTGATTTAAATTAATTGTAACATGAATAAACGAATATCGTCAGCAGTAGCAACAAACGTAGTATGAAGAACAACATACCAAATTGGTAAGAGATGAAAATTTATACAGAATACAGAAAGAACAACAAAGCTGTACCAAATGGTTGCTCATAAATAAAGCTACTTACACAAAATGGCTTAAGTCATTAAATTACTTTTCAAATCATTCGCAAGAAATTCCACTGAGCAACAAATGAATGTCTTTATCAAAATGTTTTGCAATCTTTCGCAAATGAATTTTCAAAATACAACGATTTTTCTTGGAATTTTCATTGCTTGAAACCAACTGGAAGGAATGATAGAATTTTGGGGGATATACATACAATGTGTATAGATAGATAGATAGAGCAAGGACGTTTGCAAGATGTAAGTAATACAATAGAAATGGTAACATACAATGTGGCTGTTTGGAATACAAAATATTGCTGTTGTTTTTTTTTAACACTGGGAACATCAAGTAGTAAGAACAAGCATAGTACTCTATGGATATTAGGTGTTATCGAATTGTGCAAGATTTATTTCGTTGCAACATTTTTGTGGTTTTGTGCATTTTTTTTTTGATTAGATTTTGCTGTTTTTGTTTTAAGAAACATTTTGCAAGATATTAAATGAAATTGAATTACATAAATATAAAACTGATTTCTTAGCATTATTTTTTTGGAAATGTGGGTAGCAAAATTAGTTCTTAGCAGAAATAAAATATACATCAAAAATGCAAAGCATTCCAAAAACAAAAGGAAAAATGTTCTAAAAAATGCATCTGTAGAGAAGAAATGATCTTATTATATATTCCCAAGAGAACTTCCCAAAAGTGATTTGCATTTGACGATCCTGAAAAAGACAATAAAATTATGATGAAAAATTGATTTTGTTGGTTTTAGTGGCACTTTCTTCCATAGAGCTCGTTACAGCTTAGTGCACTCTCAAGCTGAACATTATGCTTTTGATTCTTTGCATGATCACACATTATTATATTTTGTTATTTTGAGCAGTATAAAAGTTTTAATTAAGTAATTAAATTTTTTTATGACATTTCTCTAAGATGTTTGCTTAAGTTAAGCCATAACGTAACATTAGCTCGTTAATTAACAAATTCCTTGCTATCTCTCCTCAGCGTAGTTAGTGTGGTGTCGGAGGATAGTGAAGCACCTTTATAACATGATTTGTTCAGAGCAATAAAACCTGGAGGCACAGTCCCATATGCATATTTCGTACATGTACCTTATCAGCTGAACGCTTATGAAATATGTTATGTTAGTGCTCAGATATAACTCTGAATCCAATGATTCTTCTTTGCATAAGTATTTGATCTCCTAACGACATTTATGAAATGGAGTACGTCAGAGCCATATAAATATTCACATTAAAAGATGGAAAATTTTTGTTTTTGGGGTACATTTTTAAGAAAGAGTTGCCGGAACGTGCCAAAATGAAACTATAGGAGAGCAAAAAGCGAGAAGTAACAAAAGTTTCATCAAGAAATTCAATGTGTTCATTATGAATCATACGAAAACTAAAAATCAAACAATTAGCAGCGCTGTAAACACTCACCTCATGCTCAATATGAAGAAAGTACCTTGAACCGTAGAACGCTACAAAATAAATGATGCACTCTGCCGCATTATCTTGTCAAGGAATCTACCCTGGAGTGTGAAATGCTGTACAACTCACAGTGGTCTGAAACTCAATTTTTGTTTGGCATAAAGCTTACTAATAAAAGTGGAGCTTTGAAACCTTGCACGTGTTATTTTTGTTTTCTCTTAATATTCCTTTGAAAAAAAATGGTTAGGATCGGACCACTACCACGCCTACCTCCAATACAACTGAAATATATGAAATGTTATAATTTTTTAGTCCTTTGAATCACAAATTGATGATTTCGATTATATGTTTCTGGTAGCAGAAAAAATAACGTTGTGAAAAATGGGTGCAATTCTCCAACTATTAACTTAGATTTCTTATAGCCTTTTTCCTAAATTTCTGCTGCAATTTGAATATTTAGTTTATTCTTATCAGCTTTCTGTGAAACCTAATTGAAAACATATACCACATACCGATCAATCTCTTCCCAAATTTTGCAAAATTTCATGAAATAGGCGAATATGTTAAAAATGGGCAGAAACGAGCAAAACATTTATAAAACACATTGAACTCAATGTTGGCATTTGGGTTTTGTGGAAATGTACTGAATGGAGACTTGAATTGTACTTTTTTTTGATGCTGAATGTACTTTTTCGACATGAACATAACGAAGTTACTTAATTTTACTAAAATACAGAAAAAAATTTAACTTTTTTCCAAAAAAAAAAAATATAAAAAATCTATCAGCTATGATTACTCCAGGCATATTTTGCGGCATAATTCCTAAAAATGGTAGTTTTTAGAAATAGTCGAAATGTACTGAAAATGTACTAAAACTGCGCCAAGTGTACCAAATATACTAACTACAATTTTTCACGACGCAAATGTACTGAAAAAAGTACAAATGTACTGAAAATATTATCACTGATTGAACTACACATTATCACCATTAATACAATATTTAAATTTGGCAAATTGTATGCAAATGTAAACAAGTTCTACTCTATTGAACACAAATTTGATTTTTGTAATTTATTGAAAAAAAAACACCCTTTTGAACAATTAATTTTTATACGATATAATTCACAAAAAATCAAAAAGTTTCAAAAAACTATTATCTACTGCATACCATTATTGTTTTTATCATTGTTTTACTTCTTTGATTGCTGCAGATTCTAGTTTTATTTGAATATTTATATTTTATTGAAAAATTACAGCAAAAGTTCGTTGATGTTGACTACTTGTCAAACTACTTGCCATTGAAAAAAACAATTTTTTATTTTGTGAAAATATGCACGTGTATTATCTGCATATTTTTTTAAAAAAAATATTATTATGTTAAATTTATGCCAAAAAAAATTGATTTTACAGTCCAATGTGCAAAGTAAAAATTATAAATTATATTCACATGGCTATAGTTCAAAACTCATAGTGTAAACTGTACTGATTTCAATTGAAAGTGTTGTAGGTAACATAACTTTAATTTCGATTTATCGAATATTATTTCTAAGCTTTAATCTATAAAAGTTAATTTTTTAAATTAAGTGCTTCGATGTCCAAATAATTCCCTTTTTTATTAATTATGCTGCTTTCTATAAAAAATATGATGAGATTTTTATTTTCACAACTAATAATCCATTTTTTATCAATTTTTTTATGTTTCCATAATTTTTGCATTCCTCACGAAAATTCATCTCTATATCTCTTAACATTATAAAACCAATTTAATAAATAGACAAAAAAGAAAAATCTAAGACCAGCTATAAATTTTTTCTCATTTCCATTTCAAATTCAATCTCATTTCAAATTCTATGTTTCATCTTATAATCTGCATGTGTGACTTCCAGTGCATGCAATTTTGAAGTGTTTCCAAAATAAACGTAATCCCACATAGCACTACGCTTCCTTACTTCTTAGCCACTATTGTACGGTATTTGAAATTCCAAGCAGCAATCTTGTAACTTAACACAAATACCAGCACACACTCGCACACACACATCTAAAATGGGGATTTTTCTTTAAAGACGTGCTTTAGATTTTTCATGCACTTTCATTCCATATAGCTATCATTTGCTACTACTCTTAGCTACTCTGCATTGAACTCTATATTTTGTAGTATCTTGACATTGCACTACTCCGGTTGCAACATTGCCATGTCTAAGAAGATGAATGTTGTGCCACACATCTTTCAGGTATGAGTTGACGTTTTGTACGGAACGTTTTTCTACAGTACAGTGTGTTAGGTAGAAATTTTCGCTCATCAAAAATTCATAGAATTATGTTTTATGTAAAATTTTGTGGCAAAGACAAGAAATTGTAAATTATAGATATTTTTTTTAAATATCAGAGGGAATTTTAAGTATTTTGAATGCTTTGGAATGACTAAGAGTATCTTAAGCAAAAATGTTGGAAAATACACTAAATGAGATATTTTTAGTTTTTTTTATGAAACATCTCCACTGTTATGACACTTTCCTTGAAATGAAAAGAAAATCCACTGCACATTCGTAATGGACGTGTGCATTTCTGTCAATGCATAGTGTGTGTACTCTCAGATGGGCACCAGTACCTACCATTTACTTAACTTTGATGACTCTGAGTTTAAGCATGAAAAACGACTGTCATACATCAGGCAGCGTAAACTGACAACTGGCAGTAGCAGCAGCAGCATAGTTCACACCTTAGATTGTGGAGAAAGTGCCGATGCAGCAGCAACATAAGCATTTACCACATACACGTACAATGTGCATTTGTATTTATGCTTGTGTTCATTCTATGTAAGTATTTGTTATTCTTGTTGCATACAAGCGCACACACTTACCAATGCACGCAAACAACACACCACAATCAGTATGAAATTCGATTGAAATGATGTTGCTACTGCTGCTTGCTGCATTTACCGCATGTGTGTGTTTGTGGAAAATTCACGTGCAACATTGATTCGATTTTCAATTTAATACTCAACAACTGCAAGTGCAACACATATTCAATTCATTTTATTTGATTGATTTAAAATTGAAAGCAGGCAATCAATTGTGTTGCATGAGTGCACGTTGCTTGCAAATTTTTGGTAGTCAATAGCAAAAGCTCAGGTAGCTTAGTATTTATAATCCAATGTGCTGGTACAATCATATTTTAATTTGCGATTTTTAGAAATTGGAAAATATATATATGGCGCGAGAGAGTTTTGGAAATTTTTGTTTTTTTTTTTGGATTTTTTAGTTTTTAAAACAAATAAAATAATTAAAACTATTTTATCTCAACGAAAAATCATGCTGGAGCTAAATTTTAGATGGAAGTTTAAATTTTATTTTAGTTTAGCAGTTTTGGAATTGTTTTTTTATTCAACTGAAAAATAGTACAAAAACCATATTTGCATGGAATGTAAATATAAACATAAAGTTCGGCATACAAATATATTGAAAAGTTTTTATTTAATATAAAAAATACTATAAAAGAAATTATTTGTTTTAAAATGTTCCAACCAAAAAACTTGTCACAAGAGTTCGTTTCCGAAAAATATTCACAGAAGGGTTCTGTAAAGAAAAGTTTCGAAAATGTTGATGAAATTTAAATTTGAGAAAATATCATAATATGAATATTAAAAGATTCAAAAGCTTTCGAATGAAAACAAAAAGTAAATCCGTTCAAATCCCAATGATATTTAAAAAATTTATTTACAGTGGCGTACATTGAAATCCGGAAAAACAAAAAAAGAGTTGAATAAAGTCCTTTAGGATCTAAATTTTTTATCGATTCAAAAAACTGATGCAAGGATCAGAGGCGCAAAATATTTTTACTGAAAATATTTTGCTGTAGGTCGAAAACCATACCATAAACGTCTATTTTTAGCAATAAAGTGAAATACTTATGTCCTTTATTAATAAAAAAAAGATTTTTTTGTTAAATGTAATAAAATTTTATTTTTAAGGAACGAATTTTAAAATATTTACAGCAGGTATTTTAAGGACTTATATTAAGGATTAAGAAAAAACAGGTATCAATATTTTGTTGTTCCTTCCTTCGCTTTTATAACCGCCATAACTCGCTGCGGCATGGAAGAAACCAAATTTTTCAGAAGATCTTGCGAAATGCCTTCGTACCAAACATTTCGAATTATTCTGTCTAACTCAGGTAAATTAGTGGGCTTATCACCTGTACCTTTATTATGTGCCAAAGATTCTCAGTGGAGTTAAGCTCAGGACTATTGTCTGGCAACGATAAAGTTGAAATGCAAAGTTCATTCAAGTAATTTCTTACCGGTAAAAGAAGAAGAAGAAAATAAGGATAAAAGATTTGGATTATTATTAAGTACATAATGAAGATTTACACAATACTAATGTTTACTAATTGCACTCGATGACAAATCGTAGAATCATTTTGAAAAATCACGTTCTCCACACGCGAAAAATGCTCTTCAATAGAAGGCTCCAAGTTTTATTTCAGGATGTTTTTATAGTCAGCTGCTTTAATAGTTCCTTCAATCAAGGCCAGTTGTCCAACTTGGTAATAAGAAAAGCATCTCCAGACCATTCCACTAATCGGTTGCCTAAATGTTCTTTGGATGCACTCACCGCTGTAACGCTCCCCAGTTCTTTGGCGCTCATACAGCACACCATCGGTGCCGTATATGTTGAACTTTGATTCATCTGAGAAGATCACGATTTTCCAATCAGTTCACATTTTGTGCTGGTTGGCCCACTCCAAGCGTTTCCGACGAATTTGAATGGTCATAAAAGGCTTTTTAGCGGGGCGATGTGCTAATAAACGAGCGTCATGGAGCTTTCGTTGCACAGTCATTGAAGTATTATCTGTTCTTCCACATTCAACAAACTCTTTTATAATTTTCACAGGCGTTTTGAAGGGATTCCTAAGACTAATCCTTTTTAAAAGTCGATCATCAGCTTCTGTAGTCTTTTTTCGCACTCCTGACCCTTCCTTTTGATTTGTTGACCCAGTTTAATAATATTTTTGAGGACTTACTAAAGTCTACTTTATCAGAAATTTCCCGAATCGCGCATATCCGCATCGCTCATTTTTTTTATAATTTGGCAACTTTTTCAACACAATATAACAAGAATGATTAAAAACTAACAGTGTAACTTCCATTTATACTAAGATATTGTCCTACCTCTAAAATAAGCCCCTATCTACGCCATATCTGTAAAAAAAGCCGTACCTATAAAACAAAGAGGTTGACGGGATCGTAAAACCCTTTTTTTAAATTTTTTTTGCTTGTCCGCATTTCAATGTTCGCTACTGTATATATAATATTTTTCTTAGAAATGAAAAATGTTGATAAATTTACAAATATCAAAGCGAATGTTATCGACGAAGTCGATAAATTTTTGTTACTACAAAAAAGACAATAAATTCGATGACGATCGAAATTTGATTTGATTTAATCTGAAAAGTTTTGAATAGTATCGGTAGAATTTGTCAGTCGCATCATGCTGAAAATGCAGAAAAAGTCAATGAAACAGAAATTTATGAAACCGAAGTTTGTTGAATAATCTCAAAATATTTTTGAAATCGAAAAATTTTTGAAAATGTTTAAAATTCACAAAACGTGAACAAATTTGTGAAAGAATAATTGCGTCGAATAACCTAGAAAAAAGATCAAAAAAAAAAAAAAAACGTAAAATGTTGATGATAAAATTTTCAAATTTGAAAAACTATACACAAATCGAAAAATGTGGTATAAGTCTACAAAAAGTTAAATTTTTTTTTTTTAAATAGAAAAATACTGACAAAATCAATAAGTGTTAAAAGTGTCGAATAAAGTTGAAAAATTCTGATCATTAAATATTGAAAAATCAATAGAAGTCGAAAAACGAAATGAATGTCTTGTAGGAGTCGGAGAGTGTTGAAGAAGTCGAAAAACGTTGAAATTGTCGGAAAATATTGAGAACTTTTAAAAATCTTCTACAAATTAGAAAAGTCGAAAATTTTCAAAAATTTTAAGAATATATGCTTAATCACCGATTTTTGACTTATGCGGAATTTTTTTTTATTTATTGACTTTCTTCAACTGAATCATTATTTTTTCGAAAAAGTTCAAGATTAATCGACTTAAACGATATTATTTGAGTTTTCCGACATCCTTTTTTTTCGAAATATATTAATTTTCCAAAACCATTCGACCTTAATAAAATTTTTTTTTTGGACAATTTTTTTCCGCCCATACTTTGTAAATGTCTGTATCACTCTCACAAAACAGCCTCATATATATATAATTTCTATAAAACAAACTGGGAGGATGGAGCTGCTTGTAGTAGTCCACGTAAGTGGGTAAAGTTCCTGATCGCCACTCACTTGGGATGATTCTTTTGCAAACAGTTCAAGCTGCTCACAAACTTCCGGCCTTTTGGCCAAGTATCCTCTGGAGATCCCTTGGACACCCGTCCGGGGGTGAGCTAGTTATGAGAAGGCGAGTCTCTCCTAGACTTAAAACTTGGAATAGCCTGCTGAGCTGTTGGTGTCTAAAAAAATTAAAATCTTCCAGGAAGTATTTCAAAATAAATCTAAAAAATGTCATTCACTATCAAATATTTATTTTTCTTCAGAACCCAAATACTTAGTTTTCATCCCCTTCGCAGAACATGCAATCGAGAAAATTCCAACCAATTTTTGCATAAATGACACTTCAGCACCTGAATGCAATATCATTGTGTTATTTCACTAATAAAGTGCTGCACACCAGCTATAAATTGATGCTTGAGCTCTTCACTAACCATTTTGTGATTCAACTGTTGATGACAGGTTTCGCGTGTCCCAAAAATTGACTTCGAACAAAAGACAACTTTGGCTTCGAAACGACAGTGAAATTCGAAAAGATGTCACCGCTTATAATTGAAATCGTATTGTTTTTGTCAAACAAAGCAGTGCACGAAAAGTCATTTTCAGATGTAAAATTGTTGATGTTCTATTGCAGCACAAACTATATGCTAGTGCAGGTATCCTGAAATGTTTGCAAGCATATTTGAACTTGATGATATTTTGTTATATTAGTGCAAACCTTATAAAAAACTTGAATTTATTTAATTCGTTATATAATCGTCGAAAATTTGTAAATTGTTTCTTAAGCATAAAATTACTTAACCCTCTCTCAATATCAAGTAGCAGTTTAGTTCATATATCACAGAGCTTTTACACAAATTATCATTTTCAATTAATCATTCATCATATTTTTTTAGTGCCTAGCTGTAGCCAACATAAAAATAATAATTTCATATAAATTTATTAGCATGACATAGTTAACAACTTAGCGTTTGAATGAACCACTTACCAACAAAATATTTGCGGCTTTTCACAATAAACCAACAGCAACTTTGTGTTTTTTCTGCTATGAGTATTTTTTTAGCACTATGTCAAATGACTTCATATCTGGTTTGGGGGGCCAGCATAAATAAATGTGGGTGATATGTGCAAGTTGTGGACGCTGTTGTTTTTTTCTTTCTCTACAACATTCCTACACCCAATTCCCAAAAGAAGTTTTCCAGTGATTTCCTGTGTACCAAAAATAACAGGCGAATCATAAAATTCAATATGCGTGTTACAGTCATCAAGCAACTTTTTGCAATACACTAATGCCATTGCAATATGGATACGCTTATGGTTGTAGTGTGGACTGGGTTCATTGCCTGTTCGGATACACTAAAGGGACTGGTCACAAAATGGGACTTTCGTGTGATTTCGGCATAAGTCTGCGGATTATCAGTGTATGAGTGGTAGTAATATGGTAATAAATTCCAAGAGCCACGTAACAAAATATGAGGCTTATAAAAACATTCACAATGCATTAAGGGATTAAGGTCATAATTTGGCAAAGGGCTGGTGGTGCTATATATTTCTTATCGCTACATATGTACATACATATATACTACATATATAAATACAGTGTGATTTTTATTTCTTTTTTTTTTTGTAATACTTAAGGTGTATATGGTATGTGTAGATTATTAATATTGGGTTATGCTTATTTATGTCATTCACTAAAGTCGAATCCTTTTTGTGTGGCTAAAGTAATTTTTGATTAAAATAATAAATTATGTAGCATGCTATATGTTATGTTATGCGATATGCAGTCACGCAAATCAACACTCCCAGTTGTGTTTCTTGTGAAGTTTTATTGCTTTGATTTTAGCTACTTTAACCTTAATAGTTCTTAAGTAAAATATCTAGAATTTTATCATTTGATTAGTTTCGTAATATAATTAAATGTAATATAAGAAAAAATTTTATGTGTCAATAAAATAGTTTATGTTAACATTATGTTCTACAGAGCTGTGAAAGAGTGCATTCATTTTCAATTTTAACTCATGAGTAATTCCGCATTCAGAGTGCAGCTATTTAATAAAGTCACCTGTAGACTTGAATGCTATAAGTTTGCAGCTTTTTCTATCGCAAAAGAATGCAATTATTTTGGTGACGTCACATTTTTGATTGGAATCATGATTGGAAGAGTTATGATTGCATTGAACTTAGCTCAAATCATTTTTAATTCGCTGCAATCACTTGAAGTCGCTGCAATGACTTGAATTCGCTGCAATCATTTGAAGTCACTGAAGACATTTGAAGACATCTGCTCTGAATTAACTCGAAAATCTACACAAATATCATCCAAACATATTATTAGATATCAGGGGTCTAGAAACAAAAGTAGACAAGTCCTTCAGATGTGATTTTACAAAAACTGAGAAAAACACTTTACGAACTTGTTAACGTGCTACAGCCAAGAAAAAATCCATAAAATAGAAGAAAATCATGTTTTTCTTATTTTAAGAACATATTTAGCACGGTATCTTTTAAATAATAAGGGTTATTTTAATAAAATGGATGGACATATCTAACTCTGTTTCCAAATGGCGGACATAGCTAGTTTCATTTGTAAGCAAACGGGACATAACCAAGTTTGTTGCTAACATACAAACCAGGGACGTATTCAGTAAAATAATAATCAGTGAAATAATATTAATCATCTTTATTCATAAAAACACATAGAAATATGACATCACGGAGATATCGGTTTTGATATGCGGTTTTGGCATTCTTTTAAGCAAAAACAATACATTAACAATAATGTACACGGGACCGAAATAATATGGGACGTGTTGCAACTGGAAAGTGAAAAATCGGTACGTTTTAATTTTTCCGGTTAATTTTAAATTTTTTTTATAAGAAAGAAAGAAGGAGAAGAAAAACTAATCATGAATTCGGGTACCTCGATCGATAATTGTCCGAAAACCATACCCACTTTGTTGGAAAATTTGATAACTTTTATAAATTGCACCATTTTTCAAATCAATATTTTTGAAAATGGGTAGCCAACTTAAAACAGAAGGTGCTAATCCAGTTTTCAATATTAACCTTAACCCTAGTAATGTGCTTTGTCCAGACATATGAGACTATTGTAATCCGCTGACACAACTCTAAAAATTAAAAAAGTTTTTATTTTGAACCGCTCTAATATACATTTATATAAAGAACTTACCATGACCTTTCTTTTTCATATATAACTTTTTTTTAACTTGTTTTTTTTTTTTTTTTTTAGCAAGAATGATATTTTATTAAATTTAATAACCCTAATAAAAACGCGCACGTAGTTGTATTCACAACTCTACTTAGAAAACTAAACTTTTATGGTTTGCTGTTAATCTGTAAATTAGTATTTACAAAAACAAAGTGCATTTTTGTTTGCTTTGAAGTATTTTCTATTATATTGCAACAACAACAAAACAATACAGAGTGTGACAAAAATAGGTTTTGACCAGCAAAATGGTCAGCGAGCCCATCGTGCACTGGTCGCCGTGATATATTTGCTACAACGATTTTAAGTCACAAATTTTGAGGGAGTTTACAGGCAGCCCTTTATTTGAATATCTAAAACAAAACAAAAAGTCACTTGTTTTGCAATGTAAACAAAGATCCGGCCCTGGAATTACCTCTCTTTCTTCGCAACATTTGTCTTCTATTTTTCCGAATGTGCCTGCCTTTTTCTACTTTTATTTGGAAGTACATCTAAAGCATTATAATTCATTTTGCATTTGCAATTAAAATAAGCTTAAATGCTTCAATATTTTCCTAACTTTTTATTGAAATACCGAGCACTGACACTCACAAAAACGTTCGAGCGCAATTGAAAATGGAGCGTTCTTATTGGCTAATGTGGACTTAACCAGCTTTGTAAGTGACATCTGAGGACATATCCAATTCTGTTGCTCAACTGTAATTTCAAAGCAAAATAGCTTTGGAACGTAGCGTATTTAGTCTGATATTTAATTTAAAATTTGAATCTGAATGACCGATGAAAGTGTTACCATAAAAATTTCCAAAATTTACCATGTGTGACTTGTCTACTTTTGTTTGTAAGCCCCTGATATATGTTATACGTATATGTAGATTTTCGAAATAATGCAGAGAAGATGTCATCAAATGTCTTCAGTGACTTCAAATGATTGCAGCGACTCAAAGTGATTGCAGGGACTTCAAGTGATTGCAGCGAATTAAAAATGATTTGAGGAGACTTCAATGTAATCATAATTCTTCCAATCATGATTCCAATAAAAAATGGAACGTCACCAATATAATTGCATTCTTTTGTGATAGAAAAGGCTGCAAACTTATGGCATTCAAGTCTGCAAGTGACTTCATTTTTAAATAGCTGCACTCTGAATGCTGTATTTTTGGCAGTGATTTCAATGGATTTCAATTGCAAATAAATGCACTCTTTGACAGCTCTGATGTTCTAAATGAACGTCATTTCATTTGAATAAATTTCTTTAATATTTTAGCGACCAATTAAAAAATTTTTTTCTGTATTGCATTCTATTTAAGATGAAAAATATTGCATTTTATGAATATTTACTATAATTTTAAGATTTGCAACTGATTTCTTAAACATATTTTCTTCAAATACTTATTAATATTGCAGCAATTTAAATTATAACTGATATGTACATATATACTAATGCAAAATTAAGCATATAAATAAATCTCTAATCACGTTGCGTACCACTTTTAACCAGCAATGAGAGATCATCATCGATAGTGCATAATTAATATGCCAATTAATTAAGTTACTTACAGATTTCCACCAGCAATTACAACAAGTTGAAATAAAATAAAAAGAAAAACCTTTTTATTGAAAAAAATAAAGTAACCGCTTTGCCAGAATGATTCGTAATTAATATCTACATCAGCGCAATGAATACGTAATAAAAGTAATTGAATCTGCTCTCGTCGACTACTGCCCTCTGGGCTCATTTACAACTCCATACGATTTGTCGAAGTTGAAGTTATCATCATATTGGTTGAATTCGATACAAGTTGGCAACACTTTACTGCGTTTTCTACCGAAAGGGAATAAGGAAAATGCAGATGTATAGCTAAACTTTTTTATTATAATTTTTTTTTTTCATTTCTCTGAACAAAACCCACATTCTCGTGTTAAGCATAAAAAAATTGTAATTTACAGTAGAATCCATTGCATTTTGTTACATTTCATTGCATCGGAACGAACGTATAAAATGAACGTAACATCCTGGCAAATGGTTGAAACAAAACTTTCCATTGGGATCTGAATCAATGGTTACGTTGAGTTTTGCCATACTGAGTGAAGTAGAGAAGAATTATTGAAATAACATAAGAGAATTGATTTGAATGGTTCGAAGTTGAAGCAGCACTGGAGCAGAGCAACTTTTCGTAAGCAACGAGGTTTTAGTATGCATTTTTACAGGAATTTTTTTTTTCTACGAATTGCTAGGTATATTGAACTTAACATCTGGGTATGTATGTGTGTGTTTTGAATGAGAGTTACCAAGTTAACGTTTTATAAACCAAATACTTCTCGTGGATTGAAGAAAAATCAATGAAGATATTATGTTGCTGTATTATGATGATGTTTCTCATTGATACCTTGAAGTTTTGCAATGACTGAATTAATATTTTTAGTGAATCAACGATAACCTGACTTAAAATTGGTAAGTCTCCAAAAGTTGTTATTGGTTAAATAAAAGATTGTATACAATCAATTCAGTTCTTCTTTGGATCCTAGAAGGTCTAATCTGTTCATAGAAGTTCTTCATTAGGTTTGGTCACAGCTTCATTGAATGAATGAAGGTGTTTGTTTCATCAACCAATGTCTTAATTAAATGATCATTGTCCTACCAGACTAATGACAATCTCCATTCAATGATGTTCCTCACTGATTTAATGAAGAGTCTCATTTGCACAAGGTAGTTTATTTTTGACTCTCTGAATATCCTCATTTATTCAATGATTTTGTTGTTGACTTAATGAAAATCACCATCGGTTCGATGAAGTTTCTTATTGATTCAACGAATTTCCACGTTGAGTCAATGTAGTTATTCATTACTTCAATGGATTTCTCGTCGTCTCAATAAAGCTATTCATTACTTTAATGAAGTTCCTCGTTGATTCCAGGTAATCTCTTTTTGATTTTTTTAATTCCACTATTGTTTCAATGAAAATCTTTAAAAACTTAGTGAAGTTCCGCGCTAATTTAAGGAGTTTTGTCATTGATTGTCTAAAGTTTCTCATTGATTAAATTAAATTTTTCTTGGTTCAAATAATTTTTATATCTAATAAATGATTTTTGATGCGATATATGATTCAGTTTTTTAGTAAATTATTTACGTTCCACATTGAATCAATTGAAGTAGAGAATATACTAAAAAGAAATTATGATTTAATTAATATCAACAAAATATACTCGTTGCAACAAAGTATATTTTCATTCAGAGTAGCAGCTTCGTTTCGATGGCCTTCGTTGAAGAAGGTTCCCATTGTTCCAATATAGACCATAGTTTCACCAACAAGCATTTTTCTGGACACAAAATCAATGTAAGTTTGCTTTGCTGAAAGTAAATTCAGTTCAGCTATTTTTTAATTTTTCTGTGAACTGTTGGCAATACTGGTGTCAGTTTCGTTGCTGTTTTTTTATATTTTTTTATTTGTATTTTTATTATACATATTGGTTTTGGCAATCAGAGCAGAACCAATACAAGCATCATATGGCGCCAATTGCATACTCAATGTTACGAGTTTGCTGACGCTGCTGCCACTCTTGCAGCCATCGTTGCTACTGCGGCAAAATTGTGGTCGTTAGTGCAAAATGTGAGGCCAACTTGTGGCTTACAACAACAGCAGCAACAACAACAGTAACTAACCAACCAACCGCAGTGGCATCGAACTTAAATAAAATAACATAAATTTCATTTGAAGTGATTGTATTGGTCATACATACATTTGTAGCAATATGTTAAGGATTTTTCCGCAAAAGAATGTACTTACGTCACGCATACATACGAACATATGTATGTGCGTATGTTTTGCTATAAAGCTTGTGAAAACTTTTAGCTTGAAGAAAAGATTCTTGAAAAGCTGCTTTTAAGTTTCCTAAGAGCATAGTGTCCTTACAATTGTATCGTATTTTTGTTTGTGCATTTGTGAAATGTGTCGAATTGTTTTGCTGCTTTAAATGAAGAGCATGTCGTTCTGGTCTTCATTATTTCCTTTACTTTACACTTACACAACACACTTACACATACACATGTATTCATACTTTAATTAAATACTTGCACTTATTTGTAGAATTGCCATCGTTGTTCTTATATCAACAATGGAATTACTCGAACAGTTTTCCTTCAACTACCCCATGCAGCTTCAGTTCTTATGCGGAAACGGAAATGAAAATGGTTGAAATTTGTATTCAAGCAACATTGTTACTATCTACTGGTGGTGATAGTGGTTTTTGGTGTGATTTTGTTGCTCAAATTTTGTCAATATTTGATGTTGCAGTTGAAATTGAAATGAAACGCTTTTAGCTGTTACATTGTAATTTTTCGGGTATGTACATAATTAAAAACTGAGGGAAAATTAAATTAAAAAATTAATAATAAGGTTCTTATGAACATGCTTCGTATATGTTATGAAAAAATAATATAATTTATAAAAAATTTAATGCAGTAAAATTACTTTGGTACCTTTTGCTGAAGAATATGTGGTATGATTTCATAACCCATTCTGCATTTTATGTTATGTGTTAGGCCATTAAGGATGTAATAAAACATAAATATACATTTTTTGCATTATTTTTAATAAAAAAATTTTTCATTTTTATTTCATAAAAATTTTTTTTAATATCGTTATTTGTTTGTCTAACATTTTGTATACTTTGCATGTTGAAATGTAGACAGAGTATCTGCTAACTTTGTATATGGAGATGTAGGCAGCTTGTCAAGCTATACAGTCACTTTTCAAGCGACGATGTAGACAGTATGCCTACATTGTGTGACAACATTGTATATAGAGATGTAGGCAAACTGCCTACAAAGCTGCTATCCCTTCGTAAAAAGAATCCACAACTGTGAATGGAGTTGTGAGCATTACTGTTTAAAAAGAGTGTAATTATTCATAACATATTTGGCGCTGGGTCACTTACGAAATGAGCGATTTATTTTGCTTTGCAAAAATTCAGAAAAAATGACAGATCTTATTGAAAACTAAGCCCGTAAACATAAAAAATACTTAATAAATTTTTGAAGTACATACTTCTATACGCGCGTTGACAACAAAACATGTTACGAAAATGAGCGAATTTGAACATAAAGTGTGGAATACTTTTAGGTTTTATAAAAATTGGGTGTTTACGCATGCATTTAATTTAACTCAATGCTGCTTCACTCAGAAAGGTGGTGTTTTTTTCTTTCTATAATTAATAGGGATTTTGGACATCAATTAAGGTGGCTCCGGACCCTGGAAGGACCGTTTTTGGCCAATTTTCGCATTTGCAAGCGTTATCTATCGATTGGAACAAAAAAAAAATTATTTTAATCCACCCTTAAATTTTTTTTTGCTCCAATCGATAATGAAAGGTTGAAAATGAGTTTGGATTTTGGAATTTTGGACATCATGTAGAGTGGCTCCGAAATTTGGAAAGGACTAAAATGGTCGAAAACGGTACTTTCCAGTGTCCGGAGCCACTCTACATGATGTCTAAAATTTATTTTCGACTTTTGCCCATTAATTAAAAAAAAAAAAACTTCCGAAAATAGGTCAAACACGGTGCCACGTGCTAAAAGTTTTAAAGAAATGGGTCAAAAATGATCTTTTCTACGATCCGAATCCACCCTAAGTGATGTCCAAAATCTATTTTCGACTTTTCCCCATCGATTGGATGTTTTTTCTGTAGTACAGTTCAACATAAGTGGCTCAAGCCATTCACTGCTACATGAATCTGAATCCATGTGAGTGTGAGCTTCACAGGCATTCACATTCATGAGCGCAGTGCTACTAGTACTACAGCTTTTAAAACCCTCAATGAGCTACTCAATGACGTTCTCTGATATATGTACATATATAAACATATGTATATATACATTAGGGTGATTCAAATTTTTTTTTTTTTGTTTTTTTTAAAGTGCTGTTGCTTAAAAAGTAAGTTTATGATATGAAGAAAAAGTTCACGAAAATTCAGTTCTGTAACTCAATTTTATAAGGTGGCGCCGGAGCCTGTTAGTTTTACATGTAAATTGTATGGAAAAATTATTTTTTACAAAAAAGGTATCTAAATGAATAGGCGATTAGTGTTGTTATGCTGAAAAGAGTCGTTTTTCGACGTAATTTTTTACGCTGAATCCGAATCTGACCTCAGAATTGACTCATCATGTCGGAATCCTGAAATATTTGAGGTTAATTACCTGAAACATGATGTTTTTTGTCTACTTTCGAGGCCATGTATAGGATTCAAAGAAAGTTGATCAGCTTATTTTTAACAAAAGCATCATTTAGTACCATCCTTGCCCTTTACAATGAGCTTTCAAGTGGTGATCTGTGATGTTTCCTTGCAAAGTTATAGCCATTTTAAAGTGACATGAATTGGATCCCCTACAAAGGGTTGCAACCCAACAATATTAACCAACGGGTTTCAAATTCATGTCACCTTGAAATGGCTGCAACTTTGCAAGTAAGCATCACAGATCACCACTTGAAAGCTTATTTTAAAGGGCAAGGATGGTACTAAATGATGCTTTTGTTATAAATAAGCTGACCAACTTACTTTGAATCCTATACATGGCCTCCAAAGTAGACAAAAAACATCATGTTTCAGGTAATTAACCTCAAATATTTCAGGATTCCGACATGATGGGTCAATTCTGAGGCCAGATTCGGATTCAGCGTAAGAAATTACGTCGAAAAACGACCCTTTTAAGCTCAACAACACTAATCACCTATTCATTTAGATACCTTTTTTGTAAAAAATAATTTTTCCATACAATTTATATGTAAAACTAACAGGCTCCGGCGCCACCTTATAAAATTGAGTTACAGAGCTGAATTTTCGTGAGCTTTTTCTTCATATCATAAACTTACTTTTTAAGCAACAGCACCTTAAAAAAAACAAAAAAAAAAAAATTTGAATCACCCTAATATACATACATACATAAAGATGGAGCTAAAGAAGTATATGCTTCAGTTGTGTGGTCTAAAGCACACTCGTTTTTTTTACTTTTTTTTCTTCATACTACAGCAACTTTATTCTTTCTGATTTGAAATATTTAATTAAAAATTAAGCTAAGACAGAGCGTGCAACACACAGATTATGGATATTTTTTTTTGTCGTATAAACGTTTTCTTTTCAAAAACTTTCTTAAATTCTATTTCACTTACTTACTAAAGATTATTGTTCTAATCCTTGCAACAAAAGAAAATCCACTCAAAAAGTTTAACAAAATGCATAACTCAAACATTTTGTGAACAAGCATTGGTCATTAGTAGGGAAACATTTTTAAGTCAATTTAAATAAAGCAAAAAACCCACAATCACAAGAGAAATTGTTAAAACAAATGAAATAAAAATACGAAATCCTTTTCTGTCAGCAAAAAAAAAATGTCCGTGCAATCCAAAAAACAAACATGCAAAGAACTGCATTTTTTTTTGAAGACAAAAAATGCAACTGGGTAACCGCATCAATGTTAAATTAACGCAGTATCCTACGCTGAAAGCAACATTCAAGCCAAAGTTGAAAAAAAAAACCAAAACAGTTCTTGGGTTTTTAGTATTTGCCACTGCTGCTGCTGCTACTGTAGTTGCCTCTGTTGCTAGTGTCCTGTTTTTGGTTTGCCAACAAGCATTGCAAAAACCAATAAAGTTAAATGGAAAATCCGTAAACTATAAATCATGGCTTAAGTCCATTTCCTTAGATGTCGATACGCTTCCGTTGGACTGCTGTTGAAGGGGACCCTTGCCGCACTTACAAAGCAATAGCGCAGTGGGGTGTACGTACAGTATAGAAAAATTTTATCATTTCGAGTAAAAAGAATTTCTTATATATGTTACCGGTTAAACTTAGTTTTTCGGCCAAACTAGTTATCAATTTCATTATATACTTGGCAAGTTGTAAGTCGAGATAATTGGGCGGCCTTCAGCCGTGGCTCAGGATTTACATCTTCCAATATGTCCAATTTTGGCTTTGCGGTGGCCTTCGGCCGCGGTTCAGTCTATAATATGTGCAACACTGACTTCGCTATTCACAGTGCTTTTGCATTAAAATTAAATTGCATACTTTTAGGCATTCAAATTAACTAGTTTGGCCTAGGATAAACTAGTTTGTCCTAAAAACCAGTTTGGCCGGTGACATATATAATTTAAGAAATATTGTACTTAAGTTAAAGTGTTTTTAGGAAATTTAAAACAAAATATTGCAGAAAAATTTTTTTATTTAAAAATTTTATTTTATTCCTTCAAGAGCAGCCTTAATTTTTATAAAGTTGATTTAAGTAATTTTTGTTTTGGCTGCTTTGCACTCAACTAAGTGTCTCATCTTTTTTTATAAGGTAAGTTTTCCGGTAGTAAATGGAGCTTAACTAAAATTTCTTATCTTTGGCTTATTGACTAAGCTAACTTTTTCTGTTTGCCCCACTGTACAAGGCGTTATACAATAGTGACGAAGCGACGCGCTAGTTTTTCATTTACAGTTGAACGAATGTCGTTGCACGTCGAGTACAAATGTAGAAATTTTTAACGCCGACCCAAAGAATAGCCGTTTGCAAAGTCATTTCTGCACTCGCATACACATACGTACATGTCTATACGCTAGACTGTACGTTATTTTTCAAGTTTCTTTAATCGAGAAATTCAGATTTTGATTGACGTAACAAAATTTTAACATATCAAATACCAAAAGAAAAGTTGTGTTTGGCATGTAATATAAACGGTCAACGGGTCGTATGAGTAATGTCTGCTATTTTATCAGAAAAGACACTTTTTCAAACAGCTGTAACTTTCTCAAATATTAACATGTCGATACATGTTAAACAATACTTTAAAGCCAAAAGTATTATATTAATATGGGTTTTTTCACAAATATTTTTAAGCTTTTTTCAGCTGATTTATATGAATTCAAAAGAAGATTTTAATTTTTCCAAACAAAATACTGTTCAAAATTGCATTTACATAAAAGAGCTTATAACAACCACTCTGTTCTATATGTACACATATATTTACATGCAAACTCAAAGTCAAAACATTTGCAAAACTTTTTGACATGTCGATTTATTAGAAATTTTCAAGCAGCACAAAGAAAATGTTTGAAAATCTCAATGTACGTTAGATTTCTGCAGCCATTACCAACTACTTTTACTACTTTTTTAACTACTTTTTTTTTGGCAGCCTTTGTTGTACAGACTTAAGTTTTATCTTTTTTTTTCCCGATTTATATCATCTACTACTGTTCCTTAACTGCTATTGATGTGAGTTTTTGAAATTTTTTTTTTCAACTCCGCAGCATACAAAGAATTATTTTGCTTACTGCAAATGTATTGCAAAGGCAATGTCAAATGCCATAGATTCTTATGGATGTTTTATGCCTTTTTTTTCTCTTAGTATTTTCTATCCTTGTGATATTTTGAAGAGAAGAAACTCTCCTTAGGCGGGCTATAAAAATTTACATATGTAGCTTGATGGAGATATTGTTATGTTCGTACGAATGCATATGTGTGAATTAAAAAGTATTGACCAGAAATCCATTTGGTTTCTTTTAGCTGCTGCACTGGCTGGAGCAATGCAACAAAAAAATAAAAGAAAAAAAAAATTGCTGAAATGTAATTTTTTTAAATGCATGCTGAACAAAAAAAAAAATTGATAAACTACCAAGTACTTAGAAAGATTTGAAGTCAATGATCGTTGGAGCACAGTGGAATTGTAATTTGATATGTGAAAACTAGATTTGTAGCAACAATTTTTTCCAGAAGTTGTGTAGTTTGAAATTTTAGTGAATGCTTGCAAGTAGCACTGATTTTTCTGCTAGGTAAAGAAAGAGAGTACGGTGCAAATAGTATGATAATGAAATAATTTTTTCTCTGAGGCCTGTGAAAACATTTTGATGAATGTTTGTTTCCAATTTTCTTGTTTTATTAATACTTGAGCCTAAATTTTAGTTGCGTTTTTACATATGAAGAGCCAACATCAAAAATAAAATAAATATTGTACAAGAAAATCTCCATATAAAAAATTTCAACTACTTTTTATTAAAATTATTAAAAATTCTCAGAAACGCTTGTTTAATAGAAAAAGTAATTTTACTTTAACATTTCAACGCCAAGTGTCATTTTTCTTCTCAAAAGATGTGCTAGAGATAAAAAAAATCCCTTTTTCACTTAAAGTAAATGCAATAATAATTTCAAGATTAAAATGAGCAAATAAATCTTATAGCACGGATGAGTCAAAAGTAACAAAAAATAAATGATTTTAAAATGAATTGAAGTCAAAGATTGTGCTTTAAAGCAAAAAAATGAATTGAGTTGAGTCAGATGTCGGGAAAAATGATTGGACGCAAGCGAAACGTTGCTATGAATACAAAAGTATGCAAATAAAGTAGCTTAAAGATAAAAAAAAGATTTAGTTGCATAAAAGAAATATAAAAAAACATATAAACCTATCGAAAATAAAGTCTTAATTTAAACTTACACATTTTCAAAATGCACATTAATAGGATTTGAACGCATAGCGAAAAAATGTTTATTTCTCTTGGATTTTCGCCAAATGTTCTATGTTAGGAACTTAAAGAAGTACAAAATCCTTCTTATGCCTTAAGCTATCTCAATACCAAAACAGCCTAAAAAAAAACAGTACTCATATAATAGAAGACATAAATGTTTCCAAACATTTTTCGCGCAAGTGGCCGGTGTAATAAAATGCAAATAAATGCAAGAACAAACATCAACTGCGTTTGGTGGCACGGTATGATGGACAAAAATCAAAATACGTGTGGTTATTACTTTATTTTTTTATTAGAAATAATATTTGAAACTTTTAGCTTAACAAATTCGGATATAACGAACAGTCACTTACAGTTCTTCAGTACAGAAAGTCGGTATACTTAACTCTTCGAGTAGAAAAAATCATTGAGATAATTTACTTTTAACTTAATGCATTATCTTGTGCTCATATTCTTAAAAGAAAAATTATTAAATACACTGTGAAAAATGTTGCACATTAGTTTTTCTTTATAGTTGATTATATAGTTAATAAAAAAGTTTCAAATATTCTTTCTGTTGACTTACTATCTACTTTTCGAGTAACAAAATAATTTAAGAAAAAAAAAAAAAAAAGTGGACCAATATTATTTTCATCTTTAAAGTCAATAACTTTATTTTTAGTTAGCAAAAAATGTAATCCACTCGATAAATGAAACATGAGAAATAACTTAAAGCTGTATTCATAAGCTAGTAACTCTCTGGTTCGAAAAATTGTAAAAAAAGATCTTATATTCAAAAGTAACAAAAAAAGCAGTTAAAAGAGAATTTGTTCATTGAGTTTCAAAGCCAAATAAAAACGGTACAAATAAGAAAAAAGAAAAAAACAACAATAACATCACAGAATCTATGAAGCAGCATAAGCAACGCAAAATCAAATAAAAATTTGTGTGTGACATTTTGCAAAAAACTTAATCCTAAAAATCCTTAATCCCTGAAAAATTACAAAATAAGTATGCAATAAGCTTCTTTAACACAAATATGTTATTTTGAATAAGAAAATATTGACATCAGTTCAGTATATTTTTCAACAAAGCGTTACAAAGCATTTCTTCATCAGCAAGTCTTAATAGAAAAACAGCAGTTGTATCATACAAAACATAAAATTAGACATGAGCAATTGCTATAGCAATAGCCGACTATAGACTGCGACAGTTCTTCTTGAACTTTATATTTTTTTTTAAGCTTCATGCAACATACAGCAATAGCTGCATATTGACAGTAACAGTTTTATGAAATGCTGAGAAATTCATTTAAATAAACAATTAGGTTTGATAAAATATATGTGTTGAATTTTTGGTTAAATTCATAAGATTGTTTTTCTCTAAGTGTTCTTTCTAAAGCTTGTCTTGTTTCAGCAAAACAAAAACTGTTTCGTTTTATACTTTTTTGTTTTTAAAAAAACTCTTTCAACACCTTCTACAGACATGCTGTCAACACTGCATAACTCATGCTGACAAAAATTCAAATTCTCGCATTATCTTAAATCAAGAAGTGTGAAAGAAATCCAAGTTGAAAATTGTTGAAAATTTAATGCGCTATATTAGCATGAAAACCAGAAGTCAACAAACAGTTCGATGCTTTTTGTTCAGTAACCACACTTTTTCTATCTTTTTTTTTTTTCCAAAACTCTATACTCAACCAAGTAGCATACACATAAATTCAGCGCATAAGCAGCAACAGCACACCAACTGAGGAGTAGCTGCTGAATTGCTATTTATGTCTTTCAAATCATCAGCAGCGTTTGAAGACATTTACAAAGAACCAAGTTAACAGTTTGCGATGAGAAGAGGGCGCTGAGCGAAAAAATAAAAAAAGAATAAACCAAAAGCAGCAAAAATATTTGCAAGGTCTTAAGTTCTGATATCAAAAGAATACAGAAATAAAAATAGACATACCATCCCAGTTGGAATTGCGCTCAAGATGTTTAAATGAATTCATAAACAATATTTGTACTTCTATTATTCAAAAATTTTATAGCATTATTATTACTTAAAATTTTAAAGTAAACTCTCTTTATGATTCCTAATTTGGGTGCCGTTGGAAATATTAAAATGAAAGTAATCCATGCACTTTGACTTTAATATGAAGTACTTGAATTAAGGACTCATAGCTCCTAAAGAACTGCACTGATTTTGAAAAATTATGCGGGATTTTTGCTTCATCAGCAGTGGTCATATGTAGATTATTTATGTAGTATTTGCTTATAAGGAAACGGTTTGTAACGCTTTGGCGCAAAATATAATGATCCGATTTTAGTAATTTCTTTTTTTTTAAAGTTATTTGATTAAGTTTATGAAAACGACACACCAGAATATTCTAATATGTGTACGTTTTTCTTACTTTTGAAAATAAACTAAGGAATGTGATGTTAAGAGAGTAATGTAATTTAAGAACAAAACAAAGGTTTCAATTTTAAAGTAATAAATCAAGGAGGAAGATGATCAAAAATTAAAAAAGAAAATTCGGACAACAGAGTTTTTGTGAAACGATTATCTTATATTAGTTAATTTTTCTATTATATATATTACTTAAAGTCAGATTTTGAATTTAATTTTTTGATTTTTATTTTTTTCGAAAAATCTGAAGATTTTTTCTTTTAGGCAATTTTCCACTTTTGGTTTTTCCAAATTGTTTTGGTGATTCTCATATTTTTTTCGGATTTTCCTAACTGACGAATATCTATAGAATACAGTTGAGTTGGACCCATGAGATTTTGTTTATTTTTAGCAGTTTGTTTTCCAGCAAGTTTTCGAACACCTCGCAATTGTATACTTTCGTTTATTACTTGAAGAAACATATGATCTTCAAACCGAAAAAAATGTTTAAAATTAATTTCTCAAAATTTGTTAAGAAAAAGATTCCTTTAGACAGCGATTATTTAAAGTGAAAAACTAATGGTACAAAGTTTATTACATATCGGGTGTGGCAACTCCTATAAAAGCAAAAAACTCAATACACCGCATTGAGATGTTCATCTTGCAAATTCATTTCAACACTCTTGAAATAAACAATACGTTATTGATGCCGTGGTAGATGCCACGCCCACATACACACTAATACTTATTTTCGTACATTGAATGCTTTTTATAGTTATGCGCAGCAATTTTCATTGCAAGCACGATATGGCGCATAAGACTTTTTGAGGACTTCTGTGGAAACAGCTGCTTTATCTTGCAGATCTCGCGTAAGTTTTCGATATAGGCACTACAAAATTTTTTCTAGTCGCAATGACAATTTTTCTGTTCCTCACATTTATTTCACCAGTCACTAGACTGAGTTATTCCTATAAGGCAACTATCACCTTGAATGTGTAGCATAATGCTGCCAAGTCTTACGTTAAATTATGAAAACTTTTTTAAAATATCATACCTGACTGTTATCTGGTAATGGTTGTTTATTTTCTTTATAATTTCTAATGTTATTTTTCGATTTGCGTGCTGAACCCTTTTGAAAAAAAATGAAAATTTCTCTCAAGCGTGAAACAGAAAAAGAATATTTTATATTTTTTGCGATGAAAGAAACATGAAGAGTTTCACGTAGATTAAAATTGCATTTCTAGCGAATTTTCCGATTAACTTGATTTTCTTTTTAAGTTTTTGTGGGTTTTTTATAGAGTGATTTGTATTAAATATTGTATGGTTCTTCTTTAAAATAAGCCAAATAAAATAAATTCAGTTGTGTTCTAAGTATCAGAGATATTGCCATTAAAAGGACACCTTATATGAAATTCACAAAAAGTCAGAAGAGAATGTAGAGAAATGCAGTTAAGTTCAGAAAATGTTATTTTGGATAAATAAAATCCCACATATCTGATTTTTAAATACTAACATATACCTTGTCTGCACAGTGAAAAAAATTCAACTTCAAATCTTAATATTTTTTTTTTTGAAATATTTTTTTGGAAATTATTCTTCATGCTTTTTTCCATAAAAAAAGTGTTAGGAACTTTTTTTTAAGAAAAAATTGAGAACAATTTTTTAGAAATATTAGAAAACTGAAACCGTTGAGATCTTAGGTTGAAATTTTTCCCTTTATAATTTAATATAAAAATATTAAGCCGAACCGCTAAGTAAATATTTTTTTTTTTGTTACACAAAATAAAATGTTTTTCAAAACTGATTTAACTATCAAAAAATATTTGTTTTATCCCACATGCACAATATTTTTATATCACAATATATATTCATATCAAAATTCAATAATCCTTTAGCACACTTTCACTACAGTGTTCTATGCTCGCACACAATAGTAGATATAAACAACCACCTAAAAATATGCAAAATAAACTTTTTTCATTGAGTGCGTCACTTTGTATTTATTATATTGCGTCAGCAAATATTATATATTTTTATATATATAACTGACATATATTGCGTTTTTTGGTTATCATTTATTTGATGTTTTTACGCTTTTCATTTTATTAAATTTTAGCAAGGATTTTTTTGCTCATTTTTCTTTCAGTTTTATGCTGCTAACCTTATGTAAAAGCCAATTTTCTGTTTTTTTACATAACATTTTTATTGCATTGTTAAGGGATTGAATATCTTTTTTTTTTTGATAAATAAATGACATGTGAGTCGAGGTGTTGTCATTTTCGATGCCTAAAAAGCTGCTACCCTAACCATACTAAAAATATGCAAACAAATAAATGTAAGCTTTAATGCTTCATGACAGCTGTGTCGGGTTTTTGGTTGTTCTATTTGCATAAATTTATTTTTTTTTGTTGCTTTTTTTGTATAAATGTTGATGATGAGCAATTGTTTTGAAAATTGAATTCTTAAAGAAATTATGTCTAGACTTTGAACCTAAATAAATTACTAATTTTTAAAATGCGGTAGTTTACTGAAAAGTATTTGCTTCATTGACTTCCATTGTAAATGGATTTAAAATTAAAAAAAAAACGAAAATATTTCTACTGTAATTGAATTTAAATAAAAGGCATGATATTAACGAATAGTTGCACTAACAATTTAGACAGAGTAAAATGTTCACATCAGCATAGGAAAAATTGACAAAAAATGTATTACGCAGCATTACTGTGAATACACTGGGATTCATATTATGGTAAAATGAAAGTCAATATGGTGCATGAAACACTAAAGTACTCATGCACTAACATATACTCACTGGGGTGTATCCAGCCATAAGAAAGAAAGAAAATCTTTTGTGTCACCTCTTATTTTGAACACATTATCTTGAAAGTGTTATGGGGGAAAAGGGTCGGAGAGACAAAAAAAAAAACCTATTTTTGTGATTATTTTTTTCACAGTACCTTCTTTATTAAAATTTGCAACATTGTTAAGCATTATTTAAAAAATATTCTGCTAAATTTTCATAAGAAAATATTAAGAAATCAGCCAGTGGTAGTGGGGAGAGCTAAGTTACATAAGAAAAAAGTCAACATGCGGTAGGCAGCATAACTCATGACTGCTTCATCTGAAATCAAGTTACTAAAAAGATTTCTTAAGTATATAAATAAGATCATCTTAGATATGAATAAAAAAAACAAAAATAAAATATTCATTTTTGAATTTTTGGTACAGATTTAATCAAAAAAATCTGATTTTTACCCAAAATTGCTCCTTTTGTTTAATTAAAAAATAAGTAGTATTTGAAAAAACAAAAATCCTTCCAGATCCGAGAATTTAATATCGAAAATAAGTGTGTAAAATTTTGGCAAAATCGGTTCACAAGTTTTCGAGAAATTTTGACTATCGACTTAAAAAAAGTTTTGAGAAAAACGCGATTGAAGTTTATGTATAATTACTTCTTCATATGGTATGACCGCTCGGACTCTATTGTCTGGAACTCAAAAAGTTTTGCTCCTAATGACTTCAAATTTTCTGACAATATTCCTAATAACTTGTAGTTTCAGAAAATAAATAAAAAAGAAATTGATTTTCGGACCCTTTCCCCTCTTAAGCACCATTAATACATATTTTCTGTTCACCCTGTAAATACCAAAAAAATCGATTTCATCATGACTTTGTTTTGTCTTCTGTTCAAGCACTAAATTTTTAACATAGGTTTCATTATACCTTTCAAAAAAACTTTGTATAAAACTATCGTATATTATCCAACAATGTTATATAGAAGAGCTATGTACAATAGTTTTAGCTGTTTTAACAGGGTGAACAGAAAAATGAATTTTCATAACAGCGAGTTGTATGATCGCCGTGTACAATTCGGTTTCGGAATGGAGTACACATTTTTAAAAATTATTTTATAAGAGTGTTGAACTTTGGACAACAAAGTTATAAACATATATAATTTGTTTCGCTATTCACGTCAATTTTTCGTTCTCATAGAGATATAATGAAAAACTGATTTTCACATTTTTCATAGGGTGAAGTGAAAATAAAATTATGTGGCGCTCAAATATTCACGAGGTTAGATCTCTTACAAAGAGTTGCCAGTCCAGACTTTTGCCTCGTGATACACCCTAATATCCATTCACTTCCATATAAACGGCAATACTCGTATGGCAATCCACAATTATTATTATGGTTATCACCGAATTCTGTATTCATGTGATTGTTCCCCGGCAAGCAATGAGCGAATAAAATAAAATATAAAGTTCCACTCATACATACGTACATCGACATCGACCAAGCGATCACGCTTGTAGCAACACTCACACTTGAAAAAAATGCTGTAAGCATACATACAGTTACATATATGTATGTAGTAGTTACAATACGTGGGCGTGGCAATAAAATTCAAATACCACATTAAAATCATTTAAATTCTATCGTTCAAAAGAATAAGCCATTGATGACAGCATGTGAAAAAGAACCTGCAAAAGCACTCACATTTGGTTACAGTAGCGTCTGTGTGTGGTATGTGTGTATTGTGTTGGTATGGGTTTGTTTACTAACAGCACATATCCACATACCACCAATGTACTTATTGCGGCATATCATCGTTTTTTAGTGCAAGCCAAGCGTTTTTTTCTTGTTGTTGTGTGTGTACGTATGTAAGTTGAAGTATTTTAACAATTTTATGCTAACGTATGTGTGCAAGTGCATATGCGTGTGAGCGCTTATCTCAATGGATCAATGATTTTATATGGTGAGTCGTAAAAAAAAATTTAAATGCTTTCAATTGAAAAATTAAGAAAATAAAATTTAAAAACTTGTTGAACCTTTCTTTAAAATAGCAGTCTGTATGTGTGGTAAAAATATAAAATATATAAGAAAAAAAAAAGTCCACAAAAGAACCCTTGAGTCCACGAAAGGCGAATATTCTGAAATTGAGCCAAATTTACCAGATGTACTAAAAACTTGTCGAATGCACTGGCGACGATTTTTCACGACGCAAATGTACCGAAAAAAGTACAGATGTACCGAAAATGCCATCACTTGCCCTCTACATGAGAAAAAAATCAAATTCATCATATCTCATAAACTATTTGACGGAGATGAATGTGTCTTGGTATACATGTCACCGGCCAAACTAGTTAGCTTAAGCCTAAAAATGTGCAATGACATTTTAATGCAAAAGCACTGTGGTTAGTCAAGACTACGACAGTAGCAAATTAAGAAAACATAATTTTTCAATTTCATTATATACAAGGCAAGTTGTAAGTGGGGATAAATGGGCGTCCTTCGGCCGTGACTCAGGATTTACATCCTCCAATATGTCCGATTTCGGTTTCGCGGCGACATTTGGCCGCGGTTCAGTCTATAGTATGTGCAACACTGACTTCGCTATTCACAGAGTTTTTGCATTAAAATTCAATTGCATACTTTTAGGCTTTCAAATTGACTAGTTTGGCCTAGGATAAACTAGTATGTCCTAAAAACTTGTTTGGCCGGTGACGTCTTACGTCTTACGTTGAAGGAAAGAGCTTATGCTGTATTGAGTTATTAGCGTAGATCGAAAGAGGTTGTTTTGTCAAATGTTCACAGATATATTAAAGGTATGAGCAATAGTAAGTTTCAATAAAAAATGGATGGTACCACACCTCCCATATCAAGAAAAACCGAAAACTGTTTGTCTGTCGCATATAAACTTGCAAACTAATAAACGGATTTTCATTACTCTTTTTTCATAATCTGTGGAAGATTCTCCGTAAAGTTTAACTTAAAAAAATCTGCGATGACACGCCTTGCGAAATCAAATTCATCAAATCTTATCAACCATTTGACGCATATAAGCAACGCTTGGTACATATATAAAAAAGCAAAGAATTTCAATGAAAAAGTAGGTGGAGACACGCCTATCATATGAGAAAAAACCAAACATTCTTTATATCTCAGAAACTTTTTGATGTAGATGAAAAAATGTTGTACTGATGTTTCTTATGCTTTGTGGAAAGTGTTTAGCATACATCAGTTTAGAAAAATTCGCGTTGCCACGCCCCTTATATAAGAATAAAATCAAACTCAACTTGTCTCATCAACAATTTGACGCAGATGAATGAGACTTGGTACATATGTATATAAAAGACACAGACTATAATCAAATTAGACTCATCGCCCCACCTACCGGCAAGGGCAGAACAATGTTTGCCGGGTTCTTTAGTGTATGTATGTATAATATTTTTTTGAAAATTATTTAGGAACCTTTTGGAATAATCAGAATTTGGAAAGGTTTACATCTATACAAAAAGTCGATCAATCTTAAAAAGTGTCGAGAAATCTTTTGAAGTCAACAAATAGTATAAAATTCAATAATTTCGATCAAATCGAAAAATTTTTAAAAGTCAAATTACATTTAAAGAGTTCGATAACAATAGAAAAAAAACTTAAATTAAGTCTAAGCCGCCTCACAAGCGTAAGCATTAATTTTTATCCAATTTACTATAGTAAAGAGTTAACATCATTTCCTCCAATTATGTCATATTCACACATCAAAAAAATAAAACTTCTGATTAAAATTTTTTGATATTAAGTTTTTAGTGCTATATCGCGTTTGGCAGCAGCACCAGCGCTACAAAAAACAATAACAGTGGTAAAAAAGTCATCGTCACATGATGACAACAATGGCGCCACATGCAGCAACATAATCCATAGTCGTTAGTTAAATGCTGTTGTCCCATTTCAATTCAATGCATTTCATTTAAATCAATTTTGCCTTATCTATTCATTTTTTGCGCCATTTTTATGTATTTAATTGAAAATTTTTAATTTTTTTACAGGATTTTATCATTATATGATAAATTTTAAGCATCATAAAATGCATGCTGGCGTATTTGTTTATCTTTTTTTTTTGTTGCAACTTATTATCAAATTTGTGCACACATGATTGACTTTTATAAAAAAACTTTAAAAGCAAAACATAAATTGATTAATTTTTCATTTTTTCTTTTGTAATAGTTATGAGGTTAATTAATTTTTTGCAGCATTTTTGTCATTATTTATAATAGGATTATAGTTTAAATGAACTTAATTAAAAAATAAAATAATCACAAGGTTATTTTTATGGTTTATTATGAGATAAATAGTCATGCAGTTTGTCAACGTTTTAATTTGTTTAAGGCATTTTTTCTTATATTACGAGTAATTATACAGCAAAAATTCAACTCCATGTAATTTTTGAAATTAAGTTTTTTTGTGGTTAGATATTAACGTTTTTCGCCGATAACTTGGGTATATAAATAATGTTACAATACACAACAATTTAAAAATTAAAATACTTTTACAGGCGCAAATGTACATTATACAAAAAAAAAAATAAAATATTGCACGTACAGAGTTTTCAAATCTTCATGAAATTACATTTTTTATGTCGATTACAAAAATTTTGAATAATATTTTTTTTTGTCTTTTTTTTTTGCTTAAAAAAAAAAAAAAATAAAACCATTTCATTTGATTTTTTTTTAAGCAGCATGCAATATTAAATAATATAATATGTTCTCTAAATGTTGGCATGAGAAGATTGTACCTACAACTTAAGTAAATATTTCCCAGAAAATCTCTCAAGGCTTTATATGAGTAAACATATTTTTGACGAAACTAAATACACAGTTTAAAAACATAAAAAAATTGAGCTTAAGCACTCGAATAAATTGACATCTAATATGTTTCATCAAAATATTTACAACTACAAAATCATGAACATCAGTGTGTATATAAAAAATAATGTATGTATATATAAAAAGAGTTCTAGAAACACCCAACGGGAAAATAAAACATCCATCTCATTTTATTCAAAAATCACAAAATGCTCAAAATTTTTGGAAAATGTTCATATCTCACAAACTAAGTGAACAACTCCAAAGTTTGGTATGGATTTTTTGTGGCTTATAAAGTTATATTTAATTTAATACTCATTGGAATTGGATTTAGAGGTTTTCAATTACTTGAATTTTACCTTAGATAGACAACCTTTTTTACTAATCCTTAAAATCTAATCATTCGTAATTTTGACGAAGGAAGAAATTTTTCTGATTTTTAATGTGAAGTGGTATACTTTTTTTAAGTTAAGTGGTTTTGTTACTATAATCACGACATTTATTAAAAATTCAGGAAATAAAAATAACTTTAAATTAGCATTCAGAAATGCTTATATTAATGCAATAACTAACAATTTTTTTTTTTTTGTCAAAGACATAACTCTTTTTATTCTTATTTCGGACATTTCTTTAAATTAAGATCATTAACTTTACAAATAAAATTGGATGCACCTTTGTATGTATTAATATGTTTTAAATGTAAGATAAAAAAAAATTAACAAAAAATTACACTAAAGCTAACCATTCGTCAAAGTGACGTATAAATAAGTAGCCTAATTATGAAATTAAAAAATTCTCACCGACTACGCACTACCATCACAAAAGCTTTCAGCGACGACTAAGTTAGTGTGAGAGTACATGATGCTAGGCGCAATAGATAAAGAGAAATGCCTTGCCCAGAATTGGGACGGGGTCGGAAAGCGGCAACGAATACACGCTGCCCCAAAAAAATAACCGTCGGAAAATCGTTTGAATACACGCAATTGCGGCGGACGACTGCTTTTCACAACTGATTTCTTGTGAGAGAATCGTATGGGAAAAGAGAGTGACAAAAACAAAATTTGTAAACAACAAATTTTGCTGAGAAAATCGTATGCAAAAGAGAGAGACAAATTTTAATACTTTAGAAATGCAACACTGATCCAACGTAAAAATAGAATTAATTCTAAATCGACGGGTACCCGTCGGCAGGTTACCAGTCTAACACGTCGCAATTCTGTTGAATTTCACATGATCAATTATGCTATAGTTTTTGAGAGCGTGTAATCGTCGCCACTTTCCCGACCCCGTCCTAATTCTGAGCAAAGCAAAAGACTGCTGCTCGTCAAAATGACGAAGGTTAGTTATATACGGTTAAATTTTGGATAAGTTGGTTATATTTGAATTTTTTTCCACTGCTTCTGTTTCTTTAAGACAAACAAAGTTTTCTTCAATTTCAATCGTTTACTTCTTGCTTTATTTTGGAATTCTCTTGCATATTCCTGTTAGAGCACTATGTACACTGATACTGATATGAGTACATAGATGTAAAATAACAACATTTCTGTTACGCTTAAAGGTATTGTTGGCAACATCTTCATTGTAGTTGTTGTTGTTACTTTTTCTCAGAAGCTGTTTTCGCAGCATAGTAACATTTTTAAGGATTTTCCAAAAATAAAAGATGTTTTAACTTTTTTTTTGCTTTTCTTTTACCTTTCGTCGAAAATATGCTTCAATCCTTCTTCATTATGTTGCTGCTTTTGTTTGTGGTGACGTTATAACAATAGTTGGTATTTGCATATTTTTGTTATGTTCTTGAATTTCTTTCAATAACTGGTGTGGTAAAAGCGTTGTGTTGTTTTATTTTGTGCTTCTGTCATTATTTTGTTTTTTTATTTTTTCAGTTATCAATACCCCTTACATCAGCATAACATCAATAATGTTGTTAGGAATATTTTCGCTGTTATTTTTGTTGCTTTGTTTTAGTTTTTGGTGATATTCGAAAGAATTTTTGCGTGTGTAAAATGTGTGCTGTTTTAAGTAAATTGAAAATGTTAGTACAAATACTTTGCTTAAAATTAAAAATGTAAGCCAAAATGGAAAGATTTCCTTTTGAAATAATACAAAAAAAAAAAAAAAAATTCAACAATAACTATTTTCATTCCCATTGAGACGATAGCTATATAAAATATTAGATAACAGAGTTTAGCTACTACAACTAAAATACTTCTTAGCTATTTAGCTTTAAGTTTAAAATAAAGTCGATTTTATCTTAGTTAATATTAATTGAGAAAAGTTTGTAGCAGCTTAGTGAATAAACAAATGGATTTTGGATATCACCTAGGTTAATCCTGATGGGTATATTTCAGGCTTTGTCCGGCTACATTTTTTTTCAACTTATCTTAGTATGCCAAAAAAATAAAACCCTTACAAATTTCACTTACAATAGAAGAACTAGAAAGTTTTGAGCATTACCATGCGTTTGTCACGCCCAATCCATGTTATTTTGTTTTATACTAATAATATTTTATTTTCAGTTTTCACAGCTTTGCTCATTTCCTCATTGTATTTACTTGCTGACTACTACTTTCATTAGATTTCTGACGTTTCTCAACCACAACAGCAAAATTGTCGACGATAACGCCTGCAGGTGAACATTTATTTCATTTTAAAAGTTCCTCATTGTTCAAGAGTTTTCTTTTTTTGTGATATTTTGTTTTGTTTGATTTCCTATATTTTTTTCTTTTGTTTTGTGCATGTTATATTCTGACATTTCCATCTTCAACTCATTCTCATAACCAAAAAATTACGACAAACGAAATGGAGCTGATGTCAATGTAATCCTTTACGTCATTTCCCACGTGCTGTACAAATTTTGTATGTGAATGTTTTTGTATGCGCGACTATCTCTGAAATGTGCATGTCTTCGTGTATGTTTGTGTGTGTGTGTGCTCTCTTATATTTATGCTGCTGTTGTGGTTTCCTTTGAAAATTCAACATTTTCATTTGGAATTTTAAATTTGATAACATGCGAACGACATGAATGTGATATGCATGTGACTTTGATATGAAATGATGTGATGCCTTCATATGATGGCAGAGCAAAAGTTTAGAAGTGGGCTATGGTGAGAAGTTTTGTTATACACGAGTGCCCAAGGTATTACAAAGTGCCAAACTTTTAAAGTTTTCAGTACATGGAGAAAACTGGTGATGTGTGTCCGAAGTTTGATCTTTATTGAAACAAAACTGCTATATATAAAAACACATTTTCAATTATAAAACACTCGAGACACAGAATGCTATCCAAATCCAAAATCGGTTCGTTAGTTTAGCTGTGAAAAAATATTTTCTGATTGAGGACGCACAGTGGTGAAAAAGTTACCTTTTTTGTTAAAATAGGCTTTCAGGATATAATAATGCACAGATTAAAACAATGTTTTTTTAAGTCTTCATTTGTGAATCCCACATTTATATGTGTAGCCGCATTTCTTTTCTCTTGACTCAAAATGGCGGAGAAAAAATGCAAACTGTTCCAATCTGATTAACAAGGCTTCACTGGCACACTGGCCTCAAAAATAGTCCATTTTCAATTTATCTCGTTTTATGTGTTGTATTTATGAAAAGAGATTTCGACGTCAACTTAGACAGCAGTTTTGGAAAGAGATTCAAAATGTAATTTAAGAAAATAACTAACATAAGAGTTAATTTTTGCTTTAAATTAATCTGTGAATTAAAATTGTAATTTAAATTTATAAATGAACTTTTCAACGCAAAAATACTTAAATCTTCTTAAAATTTAATTTTGAACACAATAAAGTGTAGGTAATAAAAATCATATAAAATAAAGATGTCGGCCATTACGTGGCGCAATATAACAAATTTTTCCTGATGACATAGTAATATTTTTTTAGTTTCCCCCCTGTTGAAAGGTTTCTGCAACATTTCAAATGAAAGAAAAAAATCGGACGTTGAAAAGTTGCCGAAAGCTTTCCGAAGTGAAAATGAAACCTTTCAGAAACGTTTCTGAAAGATGTAAGTTTTCATATGAATGGTTTCTGAAAGGTTTCAGAAACGTTTCATGTGGAGCGGGTATGTTGCTTGGTTGCCTCGAAAGAAAAAAATTCATTTTATTGTATTTCTTCGATTGAAGGGAGACGTCGACAGTGGATCGAAAGCTGCGGCAAGGACTTGAAAAGATCATTTTGCTTTTGTTTACTTTTTGTTTCTCGACCTTACAGCTGTTTGGAACTATTCTGACACGTCTGAAATAAAAGCGTTTTTTATTTTTTAAAAAGAATACATTTTGTAGAAAATAAGCTTCGAAATCTTTTTGCTTGAGTTTTGATTTGTATGGATAGCGTTATAATCGAATAATGGACTATTTTTGAAATAAGCTTTTCGTTTGAAGTGGGAAATTTCTTAGCATGTAAAAGCAGCAACAGTAGCATATGCATATATTAGGGTGTCCAAAACTTCAAGAGGAAATATATTTTGTGCTATGAGAATTTTTAGTTTACACCAGTAGGTAGGTGTCTCGGAGCACCAAACTTATTCAATTTACAAATTTTTAACTCGAAGTCTAGTAGACTAACAGAGTAATCTTTTTGTTCTCTTTATATGAACTTTTTAGAAAAAATTAAATGCACTGAAAAAGGATTACTTAATCGTTTTTTCACAAGAAATCTTCATTTTCAGATTGTGTTGATTTTTTCCTTTTTACGTCTACTTGTTTTCGAGTAAAAAAAATTAAAAAAAAATAAAAAGTTTAAGTGCTAAATAACGCCTGGGTTGATTATAAATATTTAACGTCCTAAATACTTAATTTTTTTTCTAGGTTGTTTTGAAAAATCTTAAAATCAAAAATAATTAATTTTTTTTTTCATATAAAACATTAATATATGAAGCTCTACGATAAAGAAATTTTGATCGGTTTATGATTTTCAAAATTGACAATTTTTAGAGTCATCCTTAGATTTGGTTTTCTCCAACAATTCCAAAATGCGTGAATTTTCTAAATGTTTGGCGGCAACGAGTTCCCTGACAGCGAAAGCTTTTCTAATACAATGTACATTCAAAATCCAACTGAATCTCTAAAAAATCTTCAATTTTGAGAAATAGCGAACACCTTAACATGCACGTACGTATGTATATGTGCACTTTGAGTAGCTAAAAGTAGTTTCATATTTTTGTTAGTTTCCATCAACATCGTTGATGACGTTGTCCTCGTCAGCATCATCTTTGTCGTCAACTGATAGTCAACTATTTTTTGCCACCAGACAGCTGAAAGTAGTTATGCTGAGGAAATGAATCTTTCATTTTTCCTTTACCTTGACGTATGTGAATTCCTGCACATGCTTGCATACCACTCTCTGTATCCTGACATGCTTTGTTAACGAATATTTTTAGTATATTTTAATGCAAATATTTGAAGATTTTTTTTTTGTACATAAAGTTTATAGAGGATAAAGTTATTTCGTTAGTTATTGTATTTGCAAAATAAAATTTTTTTTACATTAATCAACAATAATGGAAGTAGCAAAGGCATTTTACGTATAATCGTATATTAAAAATGACAGAAATCCATTAGTATTTTTATTTTACCCTTAGAGCGTGCAGCTGGCTGCTGCTGTTGTCAGTTGTTAAATTTAAATATTTATCAAATTCAATTGCCAAATGAAAAATGAAACGAATCAGTATATAGACAGCTCGAATATTCATTCACTGAATTGTTTGTTATATTTTGTAATAATAGAAAAAAAAATGTTTTAATTCAATTTACTTATTTGATCAATAGCTCCACAGATTGATTGAATGTGGAATGATAAACTGATTCATTTTTAACATGAAAAATGGCCACTTTTAAGGACGACTACAAAGGGAAGTATATATGAAATAAAATGTTAGCATTTGCATAATATATTTTATGGTTATTCATCTCAGATAAAGTGTTGAAAATCTACTGCGCGTTAAATTAGACCTTTGACTTAGACAGTTGGTGCACCACGACATAAAGATGAGTCCATATACGACTAGGACCGCTTCTTCATTGAAAATATTAAAGTATGCAAGGAGAAAAATATGTAGACTATAGATGCTAGTCAACGAATTAAATGCTGGATTCTACAATAAGCTCTACTAATCGGGATGGAACTTCAACGGCAATCCTTAGGGAAGCCGTATTAAAGGGGTTTGCGGTATTAGAGTTTAACTTCGTAATGTAAAAATAATTGCGAGTGATATGTGAAAGAACACATCTCAAGCGTTTTCCACAGGGAAATCCAAATAACCTCACAGGAGTCCATAAAGATACCACATACTCTCTAAGTACTTTAGTCTTATCACTAAATTTTGTTCTTTTCATCGTGGCACTCCTTCTTTATAAGAGTGCTTGTTGTTAGAAGAAATAATTTCCTTTATGGATAAGAAAAACGACTAGTATTCTGATATAATTCTTGTCAATGCGGGGCAAAAGGATCCATGGCTTCCAATTCGTCGGGCTCATGAAATTTTCTCCACCAGTCATTGGATACTATATCCAACCTTCAAGCTTGATGCGGTGCTGTACTCACAATCCATAGTTCCTGGGGTTCTACTTCTGGTTCAGAAATGGTAATATACTTTCCTAGTTAACTAATTTTCCTTTCTTCCTAATAATTTACTGATTCTCTTTTTATTTTACTAGTGGCTTATTGAGGTTTAACCAAATTATCCTCACACTGATGGGTCAAGTTGTAAAGTTTGAAAGTACAAATTTTTTGGCAAAATTTGTTAAATTGAAGTGCTCTTATGTTTAACCCAAAATAGCTTTATTTATGTATTTCTCATTAAAAGCTAAGCATTCGTCATTTTGACGAACACATAAACTTGTCCTGTATGGACGAGTTGTGATACGAAAGTATAAATTGTTTGGTAAAATATGTTAAATTGAAGTGGTCTTATGTTTAATCCAAAATAGCTATATTTATGTATTACTCATTAAAAGCTAAACATTCGTCATTTTGACGAACACATAAATTTGTCCTGTATGGACAAGAAGTGCTATGAAAGTACAAATTTTTTGGCAAATTATGTTAAATTGAAGTGCTCTTATGTTTAACTCAAAATAGCTTTCTTTATGTATTACTCATTAAAAGCTAAACATTCGTCTTTTAGACGAACGCAAAAATGTGTCCTGTATGGATTGATAGGCAAATAAAGTAATTAAAAATTATCAACAAATCTACATGCAGCTCTTAAACTTTTCCATAAGTGCCTCTGATAAGACACGCACTTGAAAGGTGAAAGCTCTTAGCTAAAAATGTTATACACAAATTAATCCGGAAAACATTGATATGATAAAGACAAAAATAAAACTCATGCACAATTAAACAAATGGCTTGTGACAGAAACATTACTTATTATTTATTACGTACACGATGATGTAGATAAAGCTAAATTTGGCAACGGCTGCAGCTAATCAAAAAAAAAAAAATGTCAACAATTTTGATATACCCAATAATCACGCGACTTTCTTCAAGATTTAATTTTTAATAATGAAAAATGTGCGTTCGTTATCTAAGCCAATCTTAATGAATTTTATAAATTTTAAGAAATTGCTGCTGTAATAAAAATTTAAAAGATAAAAAATTAATTTTTGAACATTATTTCATTAACTTATCAATTTCAATAACATGTGTAAAAATTATCAAAAAACTAATTAAATAAAAAAAAAAAAACGTGAAAAAAAAGTTTTTCTTTAGTGATATATACAAAAACATCATAAAAGGTATTAACGCCAAGTTTTTAGATAAACACCCTTGCAACACTTCACACATTAGATTCGTTGTGTGAATTTTAAGCCGAATATTAAAGGTAAGCTGTAATGTAGCCTTTGGTACCACATCCACATTACAACATTTGGTTGGCTTAGCCCATTTGGAAAGCAATTGGCAACATAAAGAACAACTACCGACGCGATACTTCCGAACGTTAGTTGTTCAGCACCGCAAGTCATTGAAATTCGCCTACGTTGCGGTTAAGACAGAAAAACTTTGCCATTGCATTTTCAACTGCAATGCGTTTTACGTGAAAATGTCTGTCGATCCGCCTATCTAAATGCGCGTCTGTCTGCTTGTCTACAAGGCTGTCTATTTGTTTGTCCTTTGGCACAATGCAACATTCGAGTACCAGCTTGCAATGTGTGCTACTTAGCTAACAGTGTTGGGCAGCGAAAACTACAACGGGAAACATTCGAAGTTATATTTCTGTATTAGAAATGGTAAATCCTACAAAAAATACCTACTGTATTTAAGGAAATTAATAAGTCGTCATTATTTTGTTAATAAGATAAGATATTTAGACTCAAATTGTTCGTATTTTTGACGAATGGTTAGCTTTTCTGTAAGTTTTTTGCTATATGTTTTTTTTATGTTAAAAACATTTTATCCATTTAATTTTAAGTGTTACTTATCTAATTTTAAAGAAAAATCACATATAAAAATAAAAAAAGTTTTGTGTATACCAATAAGAAAACTGTTTCTAGGTTATTGCTTAGATTTAAACTATCTCAATACCAATAAAAAGTGCCTCTTATTTTCTAATAGTTCAAATAAATGTCATTATTTATCAACTTATATTAAACAAAATATCAGTCGTAAATAATACCATTTAATTTAAAAGAAAGTATAACACACAACATTTAAAGCAACAAAAATTTATGTGTTCGTCAGAATAACGAATGTTTACCTTTTAAGGAATAATAATTTAGATTAGCTAAATCTCTTTAAACTTTTTCAACATTTCTCAAATTTTCAACACTTCATCTTTTTCTTCATGTTTCAACCATATCATTTTTTAATTTGTTTAAGTTTTTCAAATGTACAACACATTTCGAATATATCACCATTTCTCGAAATTTTCAGCACATTTCAACTTGATCAAATATTTTCGACTTCAATCACGTTTTTCAAATTCTATTTAGACGTTTTAATACATTTCAATTTGTTCAGCATTTGTTTGATTTATTCAACACTTTTCGACCTCTTCAACAAGTTTCGATTTTTTCGACATCTTTCGACCTTTTTAACACATTTCGACATTAATTTAAATTTTTTTTCAAAGTATTGTTTTTTGCAATATAGATAAACATACTACTCGTACATTTAAAAAACATAAAATTATTGATAGTAACTATTTATGTATTAAGTGGTTACTAGAACTCGTCCACTGGTTGAAAATCAACTATTATAGCGATAATACAAAACAGTTCAAGACCATTTTACCTGATTCAATATCAGCGCTCCCAATAATGAAAATAATTTTGCGGAATCCGTGTCTCCATTAAAAATTACCTTGTAAATTTTCCAATCATATTTAAAACAGCAATAAAAAAATCGCTAAATATTAGAAACGCTTTAGTTTCACTACCATTGCTAGTCAGAATAAAATAACATCTCCATAAAAAAGCACCTTGTAAATTTTTCAATCATATTGGAAACAGCAATAAAAAAGTAAAAAATCGCTGAATATTAGAAACGCTTTAGTCTCACTGCCATGTTAGTCAGAATAAAATAAATTTAATTTAATTTGCTTTGAATGCGTGAAAGGTACTTTTCTCATTTACCGGCTCATATATTCAAATCGTAGCATGAAATAAAATGTTAAACCAGAAAAACTTTGTAGTTTACTTGCAGCGAATCTAATTATATTGAAATTGATATGAAAATTCGTTGTGCTTTTAAACGGTTATTGCCCAAGCAAAAACAAAATATATTTTTAAAAGATTATTTCATACTTTTTTTTTTTGTTGACATGCATTGAACGATTTACATATTTTAATTAGGTTTTACTTTAAAATATCTTCACCGATCACAATAATATTTTCTTAACTTACTGATTGTCGCTAATAAACTTTTCCGATTTTTTGAGAAAGATAAATTTTGTGAACAATTCTGTCACACATTCGAACACAGATATTTAGTAAAAATGAGCTTCGAAAATGTTTTCTGATATTTTTACTTTTTTTTTTAATAAACTTTTATTCAAAAATTAATGAATTTGATTTTTTAAATATTTATAGCGAATTTTTGCCCGATGTGTTGAGCAAACGCATAACTGGGCGGTAATGGGTTAAGTAATATGTCACGTATCGTAAAAATATAATTGGAAATTGATTTGTCAAGTATTTTAATTTGATAACTTTGCTGTGAGCAGAAAATCGTTTCCCAGCTGCAATACTTTGTAAACAACATTGATGAATAATTATACCTACTCATTGTAGGTAGTGATGCTCACAAGTGTAAATTCTTTTTACAAAGAGATGGCCGCTTTTTAGGCAGTTTTTTATATAAAAAACATATGTATTTTCGTTAAATTTTATTGCAAGTTTTTTACTGTTTTCTCGAATAACATCTACATTTTTTGTCCGATATCCGCAAAATTATACTAAAATATTTGCAAAAGAATAGTCTTTCATTTTAAATTCTAAAAATATGAAAAAGAAAAAATTTTTCATTCAAATGAAGCAGTTGAATTTTAGTGATTTTTAAAAACGTCAGTTTTTTTGCACTTTGCGCACTTGTAACTTCATCAAATCTTATTCGATTCTAGGAAACAGTATATTGTTAGAAAGGGAATAAAAATATCTTTAAAGTGCTGAAAAGCGTTTTTGAATCGAAAAAAAAATTAAGCGAGATATAGCCAAATAAATGAAAAAAGTGCCGATAAAGGGGGTTTTTGGCGATATCTCGAAAACGAGTCTTAAGAAAAAAAAAATGGTTGCCATTTTTGGAAACTACGTCCCATAATACATGGAAAAAAGTCTATGAGAAACCCGATCCTTTTCTTGTAAACTAGTGTTATTGATTTTTTTGAAAAACAACAAAATTTTTATGCATTTTTCGTCCGCCCGGTACCACTATAATATTTATGCCGTAAAAACTAATTGAGGCTCCACGATTTTTTTTACGAATTCTAGTTTGGAAGGATTCAATGCATCTCTGTAATTTTTTTTCAGATTTTTTCGAGGCGGAGCAAGTCATTAAAATTCAATTGTTGATAGAAAAATTGCTAATTAACAACAAATATGCAAAATTTTTGCAACTTTTTTTTCTTAATACATAAGTTCAACTTATTATCTACAGAAATTAAAAAATTTCGTCACAATCAGTCAAGCAGTTCAAAACTTATAGCATTTTAAAAAAAAGGTTAATGAAAACTTTGACTGGCCATAATTATTGCAACAACAATTTTTTTTAAAAAATTTTTCCATACACTAATTTCTACCACTTGCAGCTACTGATTTATATAAAAAACTTTGAAAAACATTTCAGACATGTCGGTTTCGCGTATTCTGACCCAATACAGTTCAAACATTAAATATCATTTGGAATCAATTTGATGCTATCGCAAGCATTACATTTAGCCAACGTAAATATGATACTACGTTGGCTGATCTCGTTAAAATGTTCATGCAACCCTTGTATTGAAAGGGAACCAGGTTCGAATCCCAGTAGATACGACATATAGTTTTTTTAAATTTTAATAAAAACGAGTATTAAATTTTAATACAAATTTGTAATAAAAATGAATTTTAATATATAGACAGTATTGAATTTTAATATAATTCTGGTGTAGTCATGTATGTAAGTCCAAAAGTATTAAAATTTATTCTAAAATTTCTAACCGTGTACATGACTCTTGACCTTTTCGAAATGTATTCCTTACAAACAAATTTGATTCACAACATAAACTTCTTTCTTTAAAGTGAAAGCGGGTATACTACATAAATAATGTTTCTAAATGTGAAGAGGCAAATTTACTCTGCTGTAAAAATGTTAAATAAAAATGCCTGATCAATATGTAAATCATCAAAAAATTACTCTATATTTTAAGTGTTTCAGATATATGTTATGCAATGATGGGGTCAATTTCCTTCAATCAGTTTTTGTATCTTTGATAAGATCGATTTTGGAGTATGGTTCTGTGATCTGGGGACCTACTTATACTGTTCTTAGTAATAGAATTGAAAATGTTCAAAAGCGTTTCACTCGGTTAGAGATTAGAAAACTTCGATGAGAGTTAACGCCTTCTTATGAATCCCGTCGTGTACTTTTGAGGCTTTAAATCCTTAGGCTTGAGACGAAAATACTTATAAACGGTATTTGCACGTGACATATTGATGTATCACATAGAGTGCTAACCTTTGTTAGACCTTTTGGGTATATATACCCGAATGAGAAATTTTATGCAAAGACAATTGCTCTGTATTCCATTTCGTAGAACCAAATATGATAAGAGCGATTCCGTTTATAAAATTACGCTTTCTTTTAACTCTTTAAGTAATATTTCCGATTTTACTATGACCCTTTCTTTTAACTCATTAAGTAATACTTCTGATTTTACTATGGAAATTGTTTGGTATGAGTCTATTTCTCACGCAGTTTTTTTTATCAGAATTGCATTTTTTATTTATTTTTTCTCTTTCGCAATTATATATTTCATTTTGTTTTTTAACTCATCGTGGCGAGCTGTACAAAATTCAGCGAAAATATTACTACATCAGTTTATGAGCATCGACTTATATTTACCTAAATCGATATTAACAAATGTGTACGATGACAACAAAGCAAAATTTAATTTAGCTAAATACATGCACCCCTATCATCAAAAAACATTCCTTCGGATTTTTTCGTGAGTTTTTGCAACAAAGAAATATTTGTTTTAACAAAAAAAAGTATTTAGTAATTATTACCAAATGTATGATTGAATAATTAATCAAATTATTAATAATATGAAATGATATTTTGCTTAAATCAGATATAAAATTTGTTACTTATTACAAAATTTTGATATAAACAAATAAATCGTTTTCTCTGTGTTTATTTTGAAATATATCTGGAGGCTGTTTCATAATGTGAATTTGAACTTTTTCCGACAGTTTAGTACTCGTATTTAATTTCATAAAAATGTTGTTTAAATTTTAACAATACACTGGAGTGTAACAACACTGTTACCTGCTCCTGTACACAACTTATATGGAGTAGCTGAATTGGCATCAAAGTTGCATTGCATGTGTATGCTCATTCAGCAAGTTTAATGTGCGCTCCACTCAAACTTTTGCCGTATATCTCGAGCATTTCACTTTAATCCTTTTTATTTTTATTTTTCGTTTTCAACTCTTTCACAGCTTTGCACTTTTTTTTCATTTCGTTATATTTCTTTTTTCATGTTATCAACATTATTATTATCACCTCTGCGCTGCGCTGAACTTTGCAACGCGTTAATGCCACTATTTCCATTCTCAATTTTATGCCTTTTTTTGCGGGTTTTATGGGAATGTGCTGCTGCTTTTTTTCTAAATTATTTTGCAGCTACGAGGCCAAATTCATTGAAAATGCAGCCGCATTTAAGTTGGACATGAAATTAGGTCATTAAAATTTTGTTTGGCTGCTTTCGGCTACTTTTTCTTTTGCACCAATGTTGTTCGTGTTTGTTGAATGTTAAATAAAATTTCAACCCAAAAGTGGTTTATCTTTTTTTTTCTTTCACTTTATTTGAGCTACATTAAAGCGCATTAAACGATATGCTTAGTTTTTGTTGTTGTTGTAGACGTTGAAACAGTTGGTTGTTGGTTATTTGTGGCAATCCTTGGAGTGTAATTTATTGATAAGTTTTGGAAATGTTTTGAAATTACGAAATTATTTTAAGTTAAAATGTTGTAATTTGGTTTTAAATGAAAAAGGATAATACTCAGTTAATGCAAAGAAAATCCGTATGACCTCTTTTTCAGTAGATTTTTATTTTTTATTTCGAAATTATTATAACTGCTTAAGAAACCTATTGATTTTGACACTTTATCCCATAACTTTTTATAAAACTTTTGGCTTAAACCTTACAAGATCAATTTTGATAAACAAAACAGCGTTGCCGTGAACTTATTTGACAATATTACTGTAATACCAACATTATTACAATTGTTGTAACCACTCTATTGTAACGCTGTAATGTTTATTGCCATACTCGAAAGTAGAACTCATTTTCATTTCCGCTCAATAGGTGCACATAAAGCGTCAACGGCTCGTAGGCGATAAAGGATAGCGCAGTCATTGGTGTTGGCAGCGGCGGCGCAAGCACTTCATTTAAAATTCATGAAAAACCTTGAAAACTTCTTTGTTGGCAACACATTTAGCAAAATATAGTGCCAGTTTTATACCGTCAGTTGCCGTCAATTTTTAGACTGCTTTTAAGGGATCAAAAGTACTAGTGATATCACCACCACCACAAACGTCGCCACTTTGCTGCGCTTTTGCAAAACTTACTCAGCCCATTCTAATAAAAGTCATTTTGGCTTTAATGGCATCATTTTGGCTACGGTTTCTTAGGCACATATGAAGTGTGTTACTTTTGTGGTTTTGCCAAAAATATTCGACATTGGTTATTTCATTTTCAGCAAGACATAATTTCTGCTGCGGATTATAGTGTTGTAAATTGGGTCAAGTACAAGTGATGGCAGTAAAATTATATGAGGTCTTTTATGGAAAAAATCCATTATATCGCATATATGAGTTTGCTTGTGGTATTGGTATGTAAAAATTATGATATATAAAATCGTGCTTATGATATGAATTTTATTATTGAAATGTGTGTTGCTCCCTCTTTTAAACATTTTTACTTATTGCTACTTACTGAAATGCAACACTTGAGGTGTTATATATTTGAAAAAATTTCTATTATCAGCCACTATTTTTTGACTCCTTCAATATTTCTGATATCAAATCAGGAGCTGTCAATTACAAAATAATCGATTATATTATATTTTTTTTGGTTTCATTTCATTGCTTCTGATCATTTGCTTTGTTAAAGTGTCATGTGAGTGGTCACAAGGGTGACCACTTCGATCACTGTCAATTATTTTCTTTTGCAAAATGCTAAGCATGTGAAGCACTTAACTAACGAAGGCTTGCCACCTAATGAAAGGCGTATGCGACTTTTTTGAAGTAGCTAAAGTTTTATGAAAATTTTGTGTGCGGTCAAGTTTTTAGCTAAGTAAAATATCTTAACAGTTGATAAGTTCATAAGATTTTTTAGTAAGTTGATTAATAAATAAATGAATTATGTAAGTAACAAATTAAACGATAAATTGATAAGTATATAATGTGATAAATCGTTTTGATAATTACTTTATAAACAGAATGATGGTTTGAAATACTTTATAAGTAAATCAATTATTTCAGCTTAAAAAGTTATTCATTTGATAAGTCTTGATAATTTGCTTAAATTATGAGTTCATAAATTTATGAATAAAAAGTAACGAACAGTTTTGTAGTTGACAGTTCAGTAAGTTAATACGAAGATAACTTTTTGAGTCCCTAAGACGATAAGTTGATAAGTTAGTTATTTGATAAGTGAATAATTTTTCACGTTTTTCAGTTCATCTGAAAAGGTGATTATTTAAACCAAACCTTTTTCGATAAGTTGACAAATTGATAAGATCAAAATTTGTAAACTGACAAGTATATACATCTGTTGTCAACTAATTGGAAACGAAATCTTTCGTGGTGTTATTAGTAGTTTTTTCATTTATTTTTCTATGTGAACCAGAAAATTTATAGATATTATAAATGTGGAACATATAAGCTCTTAAAAAAGAACATAATTGAAATCAAATTCATAGCATAAAAAGTTTTATGAGAGATTTTCTGCTCAAAACTCATATTTGACTGAGTCAACTAATTGGAAACAAAAAAATGATTTGCAAAAAAATAAAGGAAAAACTTGATTAAAGATTCCATAAACGATATTGTGATCTTATTATTGCTTGTAAGAACACTTTTTGACCGAATTTTCTAATAAGCGTATTTTCTAAATAGCGTATAAATTACCCAAAAAAGATGGTATTCAACGCACTTCATCATTTCAATAAGTATGACACAACAAAAAATGTTCCCCGCAAAAAGAGACCTCGTAAGACTTCTGGGTACAAGGATCACCAGATTGTGCGCAAGGCAAAATTGGATCCTCGTAAGACTGCTGCAGAGCTCCAACGCGAAATAATTGATCAATATGATGCACAAATATCCAAGCAAACTTTAGCTTGTCGATTGGTTGAGGCAGGACTCCATGGACGAATTTCACGCAATAACCCATTGGTGACAGTTAAGCGGAGGAATAGCTGCATACAGTTTGCTAAGACGCATGCCGGTTTTCCGCTCATTAAATGGAAGTATGCCCCTTTTGAACGTTTTACATATCTTCCACCATATACAAAAAGCAGATAAATATAAATAAAAAAATAAAAATCAGCACAAATGAAGATCTTAAGATTCAGCTCCTTTGGCTTTGATTTGTAATGCACCATTTACTTATATATAATGACTTTTTATTTTGGTATGCTGTTAAATGCTGTTTATTTTGGTATGCTGAAAAAGTTATAGGTAAAAGCCTTAAGGGTGAACATTGACTTCAGCTTACATTACGTACGAGTATTCAATTGCCTCTTTTTTTAGATTCACGATAACTGGGTTATTTGGACGAGACACAAAGGAAAAATTAATGAAGAAAATTGAAAGTGATTGAAAATTCTTGATATTTCCTTTTCAGTTTGCTTGGTGCTGCGGTTATGACTTTCATACTTTTTATAACTCTTTCAACAAAAAGATTCTTAAACATAAAAATCTTTATTTTTCTTTTGTTGTGTATCGGAACAGAAAATAATTTAAAAAATTTTACTGAGCTAACTGTTCAGTGCAGTGTGCGATAACACTCAAAAAATTACAAAAACTAAAATCAAACACAAAACAAAACCCGATTAAAGCTAAGTATTCCAACTTCATACATTATTAAGTGGAATTATCAGTGCTATGTGAAATCATCAGTGACCTTTAAGACAATTTTTGGGTTCACAAGAAATCTATATAAAAAAAATAACAAATCAGTCTTAGAAATTCTTTTACATCGGCTCAATGGTCGCTGATGATTCCACTTAGCAATGGATGAAACTAGTATGGCTCTCTTTAGTTCAGTTTTTTTTTATTTGGTTATTGCTCTTGCAATTTTTTTTTAGTGCAATATCAAAACAGAAAATGCAGTAAAATTATAATCAGTTTTAATTATGTCATCATTTTTTCGAACACTTTCCTTTTTTTTGATATTTTTGTAGTTTGTAAAACTCTTTTTGTTTTCTTTCTTTTTTGGTATGAATTTAAGTTTATTTTATTTTTACGTAGTTCTTGCTGCGTTTTAAAGATTGACAATTTGCATTATTTTAATTTTAGTAAAATTTTGTCAGCAACTGTTTAGGATAAAAGTGAGAGGGATGAAAATGTTTCGCGGAATGTATTTTATAATTAATCATGCAAAATAGTGCTGCAAAAATGAAGAAATAAAACGGACGAGTTGTTCAAACTTAACATTGCTTAAACTTACGTGCCTTTAAAATTTTGCACGTAAACAGAGAACAGAAACCCTTCTGAAGAAGCTACTGCCTTGCTGAAAAGACAGAAGTTTGAAAGAATGAAGGTAAGTTAAAAAAATTTACCCATGAAAATCGTTGATTGAGCCCTCGGAAAAAACTTTGATGATATTTTGTTTAAAAAGTAAGTCTTTTCATAATTTTATATCACGTTCTTGAACCTTTAAGCATTTTTTTACTGAAAGAGACAAGACAAGTGCAATCTTTTATACTAAATGGAAATCACAATATTTATAACCTTTGACGTCACTCTCAGTGAAGTAAGATAGTTCTGGTGCGACCCCAAAGTCATCTTATTTTTAATTTGAAAAATATTTCTTTTTGTAGGCAGCTTTTAAATCGAACTGATAAAACACTCAGAAAGTACTTTATTGTTTTTTTTGATTTTATGTCTTACATTATTTGACGATATTAGACAAAACCATATAAATAAATGAAATATCATAAATAAATGAATCAACATGATTTACAGATCTCCATATAAACAGGATATCACTGTAGATCCCTAAAAATACAGATACTCAACTAAGTATATAAGCTTAGGATCGTATGATTAAAGTGATAGCATTTCAGCAAATGTTTGTTTAATGAACGTTGAGTGCTACTGCAATCATGCAAAAGAAAAAAGATTTTTTATTCGGTACTCAAATACTACCACGTCTTTTGTTTTCTAGTTTTTTCACCTCTTAGCTTTGCATTTTGTTTGCTCTCTTCTCCCTAATTAGCTACTTTATCTCAACGATTCGTCATACAATCTGTATTTGAAATTTTGCATGATGTGAGTAAAAGATTAAAAAAAAAATATCGTTATCATAATATTTCATCGATAATTTGCACATGACTAAAACTTATAATAAAATTTTATAAATGCCTTAATGATATAAAATGAAAAAAACATTATACAAATGCCATTAACCGTAGGTTAAGTCTCAAATTTCCACTCGTTAGTACATCAATTCCCAACCTATGACGAAAAGTCACAAGAAATATTTTATTGGTCTTTTAAAGTGTGACAAAAAAAAAAAATTGTATTATTAATCGAATGCGATAATAATTTGTATTGTTTAGATTAGAAATAATAACAGGTAAGAAGTTAAGTGGGTATTGATTGTTTAACTAAAAGTCGCCAGACGTTTTCTTTCTCTCGACGCGTGAAGTACAAAAAAAAAGAATATAGAACGATTTCTGAAAACGGCCATTTATACGATTTTTGGAATTTTTTAAATTTGGATTTTTTTTTTCGAAAAAGAAGCGGTAATTGAAATTAAGGATAATACTACTGAATATTTTTATTGAGTGTGTATGTGATGTTATAAGCAAAATTAAAAGAAACAGACAGAATAGCTGTGGTGAGATAATTTGGAAAAAAAAAACGTTTATATATTTATTGGGTTTTTGATAGAATTTTTGGTTTTTTAAGCTAAAGGGACTGTATAGATCTAAGAACATACGTTTAAAAACTGCGTCGCTTTCTTTTAAGAAACTTAATAGTAATAAGTTTTAGTTGAACCAAAAATTTGGAAAATTTATTATTAAACGTGCATAGAATCTGTGTTATATCCCAAGCACTTTTTTCCATATTTCTTTAAAATTTTTAATTTAATAACTAAAGTTTTGCATTAAAAGGAGCTTAAAATAAGACAAGTGGCTTAACTTTGCTACTCTTTTAGTATGAAATTTAATTGATTAAGCTATACGATATAATTCTAAATCAACTTCAAATTAAATTCTTTGATGTATAGTCCTTCATGAAAGTTTTTATCCCTTATACATTTATCGCTTTTGGCTTTAGTTTCCATCAAAAGCATAAACTACAAATTGATGCAGGATAACAGTCCAAGTAACAATTACTTTTTGTTAAGCCATAAAATTTAATACAAACTGAGTTTTCTTTAAAATGGATTGTATTAATTTTCTTTCAAAATACTTTGAAAAGAAAGCATAGATTTTTCTTATTAAAAATATTAAATTTCAAAAAAAAAACTTTCATTGTTCTGTTCTCATAAGACCTTAATGTTAAAGACTGCACGTCAGGATAGCGCAAGCTCTCAACGTTGTGTTTCGTTGTTTGCTGCATGAAAGAATATTAAGAAACGCAAAATTTTATAGAACGTGACACATAGTCTTCGATATTTAATTTCATGAAAACAAAAAAAAAAAAATAATAATTTTAAAATGTGCAACGTTTTGAAACTCAATGCTATCATTTGAAGCGATAATAGCGAAAACTTCAATTAAAAAGATTTAACGGAAAAGTTTTATCTGAGAATTTAATTCAAATGCATATAATGAGGGTATTCCTGAAAATGCGAAAAAGCCTCGATAACTGCGTAAACTGCGAAAACTGAGCACATTTTCGAGCCGCGAAAATAATTTGTATGAAGACAAGTTTGCTCAACTCTCGAAAACTTTCGAGGCAAATTAGTTGAGCAAGTAGCCTCGAAAAGTCGGAAAGTGAATCAGTGTTGCCGTTTGTCGAAAAGGCATAAGTAAATTGTTTATAGCTATTTCTTCAATAAATTGAATCAATTTATTTTCTTCAAAGAATTTGATGAAAAATTTAATTATTTTTCAAAAAAATCAGCCATAACTGAAATAGTGGACATTTTGACTAAAACACTGCAGCACGGCAGCATTGATCGCACTGTCAAATTGCCATTGCTCAATCATTTACGCGTTTGCATTGATAGGGGTGTTCCCGAAAGCAAGCTCGAAAGCTTTAGAGTTTTCGCGTTTAGAGGAATACCCTTAATATTTATCCATATTCCGCAAGCAAATCAAAGTGTGTTATCTAAAAGTTTCAGGTCAGCACTTTGGACACTGAACAACATATCGTAAAATTTTCACTGACCAACACATTGTAAAATTTTCTCTGGCAGGATAAAATAAACAAATATATTGTAATATTATGTATTGCAGAGACCGCAACGATTATGAATTTTATGAAGGAAATCAGTGCGTAATCGGTGAATGGATTTATATTTTTTTCCATCTGAAATAATCGTTATTTTGGATTTATATTTTTTTCACTCAAAAATAATCGTTATATTAGATTTCTATTTTTTTCGATCATATATAATCGTTATTTTGGATTTCTATTCTTTTGGATCAAAAATAATAGTTATTTTGGATTTCTATTCTGTATTAAATTAAGCATAAACAAAATGTCTTTCAAAAAAAAAAAAAAAATATATAAAATTCGAAACTCTTACAGATCTTACAATAAAAATTTTTAAAATTGATAAAAAAAAATTAAGCCTAAGCAATTTTCAGTATGATTAAATATTTGCTAGTTTTGAAAACAAAGTACGACAAAAGCTAATGCCTTTTGGATAAGTTTTCTTAAATTTTTTGACAAAAAGTTTAATTACTACAGATAATCTTATTTTTAATTTAAAGAAAATTTTGCTTAGGAAAAATGTTCCAAGTGAATATGAACAGTTTATTAGCTATCGTGTCCGGAAATTAGCATTATTCTAAATGATAACATAACTTTAACTTCCATCACTACAGTTCATCAAGTAAATGTTACCTTAATAAAATCAGTATTTGTGATCATAAAAATTAAATTGAAAAAGAGAACGTGCCCCTTTCGCATGGTATAGTACCAAGTGTTTTATTAAACTAATATCATTACAACATTTTTTGTATACTCAATTAACTCAAAACATATAGATTATTTAAAAAAAAAAAAAAAAATATTTTAAAATGTATATCAAGGACAAGTAAAACAGACTGATTAACGGATATACCAAGTGGTCATATCTATTTGATATAACTGATAATATTGATTACAAATTTCATGGACACATAAGGCTAAAAACGTTCAACAAATATATTTCGTCATTATGAATCAAGTTTTAAATCTTTTTGTTTACTTTTTAGCTGGTAATATGAGGTTTTACTGAAGTGTAAATGAATTACTAGAAATTATCTCTGCTATGATCAATCAGTGATTGTTGCTAGTGATGTAGTGATGTATATATTGCATACATTTCATTTCTGATTTCAGATAAAATTTGTGGTCAAGTTTTCAATAATCTACATAGGACACTAAGTTAATAGCTGGATATGTTCTAGCCAAACACTTTTATTAAATAATCCAAATGGGTTTATCCATAGGGAAGCTTTTTATTTCTTATTAAAAGAAAAGTAAAGTTACAACTCTCGTCTAATTATGTTCACAAAATAGCTAACTTAACAGCGCATTTAACCTTTACTTTGGATTTTGATTCAGTTTATGACCGCTTATTCTCAAAACTGCTGGTCCTGAGGAAACCGAGGAGAAAAGTGGTGCCATTATATATTTCCTAGCGCAATATCAAGTAAGACTGCTTACTCAAAATAACTCTACTGCAGGGTTTTTTTATTTTCATGAAAATATAATTGTGCTGAACATTCTCTCAACCAATTGTAATGAAATCCACATCCAAGTTGAAAGCATCATGGAAAATGTTAATATCTCTGTTTCTATAAAACGTACGAAAAAAAAATTACTTCCATTAATTTTTTCCTTTGCTTTTTTTTGTTGTTTTTTTTTTTTTTTAATTTAAGTACTAGCTGCATATGTGTTAGAAAACCACAATCACTGGCAGCTTTATGTATATCACTGCATGTAGCCATGACATGAACCATTGAACTTGCACCCGTACGTGCGGATGCGAGGATATTCCTTTATTTGTTATCAAATCATCAATCAAATGATTGGTTTTGACAGCTTAATTTCATTTCAGTTGAAGAGCTCGTATCGTCACTTTTTTGATTTTTTAGTCCTTTGGAAAAATGGTTTTGCTTGATTTTATTTGTATTTAAATAGTTGTAATTAATTCCGCAGATGATATTCATATAAGTAAATTAAAAAAAAAGTTATGTTGCAAAATAGCCAACTGTTAAGTATATTAGCTAACAATATACTTGACACATTTTTAAACAATACCATATTTTAAAAGTTATCCGTGATTTTTTACTTTTCAATCAGAAATTTTAACCAACATTTATTTATAATTAAAAAAGACTTAACACTAATTAAAATTCCGGTGGCGTTGCACAAAAATGCCTACCTCATTACATTAAACTTTCTCATAAATAAATGAATCACTGCATAATTTACAACAACGATTATCAGTGATGAATGAATGTAATTTTCCAGTGATTCAGTATGCTGTGGGATTATTTTCTATTGAAAAGTTAAAAACAAAAGAAAAAAATCGCTGCTATGCATTAAATTTAAAAATGATGTATCGTTAACTTGCTTATTCAACATACATCACTGGAATTATATCACATTAAAATTTTAAAAATAAATTTGATTGATTTATTTAACGATATCTTTTGAAACACAATTAATTGTATTGTTGGCATTACGAAAATTTATTGGGTTTTTTTTTTTCTTTCATATATTCAATCAAATGTCTGCTATTGATAGCAGTTTGATGATTCAAACAAATAATTTTGTTTTCTATCACGTGCTAAGAATTTTTTTTTGATTAAACAACGATTTGTAATCAGATAAAGCCACTCGTATTTTGTAAATATAGGTAGAGGTTAATCTCTTATTAAAAGTCATGTTATGCGTTACTGATAGTTGTTTTCGTTTAGCCATTTAATAGATAAAGCCAATAAAAATTAATTGTGTTATTAAATTAATTCGTTGAAATGTGCTGGATTTATACGGTTTACCAATAAGGTTTTATTATTTAGTTTTTTTTTTGTAATTTTTTTTTTTTTTTTGAAAAATTTCAATAAATCATATCGAAAACCATAAAAATCTATGTCATGTGAGTTGATTGATAGGTGTGTAGCCTTGAATTACAATTAAAAACATGTACTTGCTAACTAATTAACTAAGGGTAAGAAAAGTTAGATTAGCGTGTTGCTTGGAGTCATAAGTTTGAATTTATCGGCGCACACTTTCAGTTAGCTAGTTCTTTTATCTATACTACGTTTGCATTTTTAATTTCCAAATGAATGTCTAGTGAGAATGCTATAGTTTTGTATGTAATGTGCGAAAAAATATAATGACTTAAAAACTACGCACGATTTTTTTATGAAATTTAATACAGCGTATATTGGTGGCATAAAATAATAAAAAAAAATTATGATTAAAAGGCAAAGGAGCAATTCAAGTGCTCTACACTCAAAAAAAGGACTGTTTAGAAAGCGTTTGTAGCAAATTACCGAATGTTTAATATAAGCACTTATTATTTCAAGCAAACACTTAACTTTTGTCTTAAACTACTTATAAGTATTTGTAGACATTATAAGAAAAACCAATGTATTTGACACAAGTAAATGTTAAGTTGTGGCAAATGATTCAATTACTTCTAACAAAACATTTCATAAAATGTTGCTTCTAAATGATTGAAATTATTTACGACAAATAGTTAAAATATTTCAGTCAAACAATTCAATTTATGGAAGTGTTTCGACAAACACTTGTCTTTTGTCCCAAACACTTATTCATTTCAACAAACGATTTATCACTTATAAACTTTTCATGTTCATATTTTGTAGTGCTTTGATTCGAAATAACTTTTTTGTTACTTGCATTGTACATATACGATATCAAATGTTTATAAGTGTTTGGGAGCAAAGAACGATGACGATGTTGCCAGGTTGTGTTCTATGTTATGTTAAGTTTTAAAGAGTAGTTTTGTATAATAATTTTCAACTATCAATTTGTAAATAAAATCAAAAGTTATTGTGACAAAAAAAAATTTTATTATTTTGTAAGTAAAATCAAAAGTTTTTGTGACAAACATTTTATTATTTCACGCAAACACTTGAAGTAGTTCCATCTATATCATTTGTGGCAAACACTTTTTTTTTTTTGAGTGTACACTTCCACATGGAAGACAAAAAGCGCTGAAGCATTCCTATAATATTGGCTATTTAAGTGCTCAGCAAAAGCGTAATTTTTCTTAAATTTTAAATCAGAGCAGTGCTGATTTCAAATCTTTTTATTTTCGAATTTAGGGTCTAGAAATTTTAAGTTCAAACTTTAGTATTTAGCGTTTGAAAATCATCATTTATTTGTCGGCTTAAGGAAATTTCTATTATTATAATATACCATATTAGGTATTTAAATACCCAAGAACGAAAAATATATTCTAGACAAGAAGATGCCCGCGACTTTGTACTCGTAGCCTGTTTTTTCTGCGAAGGTAAACAATTTACTTTTTTTAAATAGAAATACATTCAATTTTGGATTCTTCTTCACAGATCTAGAGTTCTTGTTGTTTTCTCTTCAATAAATATTCCATTGCATTGCCATGTGAAAGACAAAAACAATGCACACTTACAAACTAACACATTCAATTAACCTAGTACACATTATCACACATGTTGTCCAACATGAATGTTCGATAATGTGAACTCTAGAAACGACCGCTTGACACACATGTTGGATAGATTTCAGAAATTGTTGATTTTCCTGCTGGCTTGTCAAGCCAAGTGAACAGTTTTAATTTTAAATAGGATTTCATGTAGTTCACTTCGATGTGGGCGCTCATAAATTGTTAGGCAATTGATGTTTGATGGCATGCACGAAAATGTGAAAGCAAAGCAATATTGACAGTCACACATGTTGTCAAGCCATTTAAGACAGCATGTGTGTTTTCTATGTGTGAACGTACTGTATTTTTTTTTCATTGTTCACAAATTCCGCGTTGCTGCGTTGACAAATTGAGAATCAGAGCGAGAGCGAGAGTAAAATTTGAATATTCTCTTCCATTGCATTGTCATATAAAAACAAAACGCACACACACTAACTTGCCATTAAACGACTTGTTATGCTTACATGGTTTTTTAGCAATTTTAAAACTTTAATATTTTGATATTTAACAGGAATATCGTGATAATTTTAATTTTATGTTGGGACCAAGCGTCTGAGAAAGATGACAAAAAAAATTTTATCAAAATTACTTTAGTAGATTTTGCGTGAATCCTGTTCATCAAAAACGGCTATCATTTTATTTATATAGATACATGTAAATGTTACTTAAAAGAAAAAAATATTTCTATTAGCTGAAATTTGCTTTTGTAAGAACCAGAATGACCTAAAAATGTGAAAATCATGGTTTTTTGACATATTTGAGGCAAAGTTACATCGAAAGGTAACAATTTCTAGCAAAATTATTAATGAGGTCCAGAAGAACTAACTACTCTTTCTCTTTCAAGGTACATATTGAGTTATATCGATATCTTTGTTTTTCTACGAAATATCGTTAATTGAAATTTATTGTGCATTTCTCCATACAAATCTTCATAAGTTTAAGTGAGGCACATATGTAATAAACTTCAATTTACGATATTTTGGAGAAATAAAAATAATATCAATAAAATTTTAAGTGGATTTTGTAGAGAAGGAGTTGTTCTGTCGAACCCCGTCGTTAATGAAACAAAAAAGAATTGCCTTTCAATGTAAAATAGCTTCAAATATCTCGAAAAATAGTGATTTTTGCACTTATAGGTCAGAATATCACGAAAACGAGAATGATCAGAGAAGTTCTGCTATTGGATTCGAACTCAGTGCATCAAGAACATTCGAAAAAGTATATTCAGGTTTCAGAGCCAGAGATTTGACCAAATTTTTTCGCCTTGTGTTATTGAGAGCATTAAGAAAACAAAATCAAATCCATTTTTCATAAATCTTTGGCTTTTAGTTACCTTTAAACCACTTTCCCACAAACATTTCGATTGTTATCGATACTTTTTTCTTTCAACATTTTACTAATTCATTAATAATTTTACGCGAATTCAAGGCTTTAAAATGGCTTCATTTTGACTTTAAAATATATCTTATCAAATTTAATTAAAAAAAATTATATACTTTTAATGACTAAGTATAATCGCAATCATTATGATAATAATGAGCTAGTATGCCAAAAGAAATATTTTTTCAATTAGTAACTATGCAAAAAGTCTTATAAGAACTTAAAAACTACAAATTTGAATATCCATTTTTTAACAGAGGGTATACAATATATAATTTAATACATTAACTCTATGAGCTTAAAGCATGTTTAGGCATCATACTTTACTTTGCTTTGCTACTTGAAAAAATCTCTTTCCATATCATGCATTATCTATATTGATTGATAACATTTTGTTTATTATAGAGCTTTTAAATTTCATTTAATATTTTAATGGTAAGCAAATATTTGCAAAACACTTTAATTTCATAGTTATTTTTATATCAAGTAGCTTATAAAATAATTTTTAACAATTTATGCGATTAGTTGGTTAATTAGATGAAAAAAAAACACTTCAGATAATAGAGGCACTGTGAGTTAATGAAAACGCAATTACAAAAGAAGAATTAAAGAGAGAAAAAGAGAAAACAATTCAATGCAATAAAATTGTTAGCATTAGTAACGCATGTGTCAACCCTCTATTGTGACTGTTATCTTATCAGTAAATAAATTGGATGCATTGATATTGGCGTAACAATTCCAAATTCTAGTGCTTATTATTATGTAGCTAAAACATTAATGACCAAACGATATAACGTTCCATTTCGTTTGATTCATGTAAAGATCAAACTTACGAAAAATCGATACTCTGTGTGGTGGGATACACAGTTACAAAATCTAGAATGTCAAATTGTGTTAAAAAACATTCAAAATTAAACATCGAATAGCATGAGAAAATATCGAAAAGTTGGCTGAAAGTCAACGTGTGGCATTTTATAATCAGAAAAGTCAATAAGTATAAAAAAAAAATCAAAAAATGTGTGACAACTCGAACAAAAGTCAGAATGTATCAAGAACTCTAGAGACATCAAAAAAGTTTCATAATAATCGAAGTTGAATACTGCAAAAACATCGATAAAAATTGATCAATGTATATATATATCAAAGAACATAAAAACAATCAAATAATATCGAAAAGCTTTGAATAGCATTAAAAAAATAGAAATAAGTGATATACGTCAAATGATATCGAAAAGTATCAAAAAAGTTTAAGGCAGTCGAAGTATCGAAGTGTTTCGAAAAACATAGAAATGTTCGAATAAAAGCAATATATATCATGAATTATTGTAAACTATCGGAAAATTCATTAACAGTCAGAAAGTCAAACGTCATTGGAAAATATTATAAAGTCGTAGCGTATCGTATCGAATAGAGAAGAAAAATTGGTAAAATCTACAAGCATAAGTCACAAAGTATCAAAATGTAATTTTAATACTATATTTCTATATTGAAAAATATAAAAAACTTGTTAAAATCGAAAAAATAGTCGAAAATTTAAGAGTATCGAGAAACATTAGAATGTCGGAATATATCGAAAACTATCAAAAATATCAAGTAACAAAAAAAAACTAATGAAGTAACAAGTCTTCAAGTAATTAAAATATATACTTCAGAAAAGGTATTTTAATAGCGAGTGAAAAAAAGTGTACCCTATCTTAACAGAAACATTAATAAAATATATCAACATCACTATTTTCCGGCAGAGTAGGGTATCAATCACATTGTTGATGTTAAAATTTATTATCTGCCACAAAATGTTGACAAACATTTGGTTACCACAAAGTTTTTCAAGCTGTTCCAATCATATGTCAAGTATAATTGTTCAGCACAACTCACTAATTTCTATTGCGTTCCATTTAATCTTTCCAGAAACTGAGAGCAGTACCTAATCACAATGGGTGACATGTTCCGCAGCGAAAAAATGGCCTTGTGCCAAATGTTCATACAACCGGAGGCAGCCTATACATCAGTAGCTGAACTTGGTGAAATTGGTTGTGTGCAGTTTCGAGATGTAGGTCCAAAGACTCAAAAACATAATTCTAGAGATAATAATTTTCTCCATCTCCTCACAGCTCAATACTGATATCAATTCATTTCAACGTAAGTTTGTCAATGAAGTGCGACGTTGCGATGAACTGGAGCGTCAAATACGCTACATAGAAAGCGAACTCAAAAAAGATTCTATAAATATGCCAGAAATACGCCTGCAAGATGAGCCACGTCCACCAAATCCACGCGAAATTATTGACTTGGAGGCTCATCTGGAATCAATTGAAAATGAAATACGCGAACTCTCACAGAACGGGGTCAATCTGAATCAGAATTACTTGGGCATGACTGAATTGAAACATGTACTTGAGAACACTGAAGGTTTTTTTTCCGAAACTGAAGTCAGCAATTTAGATAGCAATCGTTATAGAAATCCCATTGAAGATATGGGTGTTCTAGCGCAACGTGGACAACTTGGTTTCGTAGCTGGTGTCATTAATCTGGAACGTTTCTTTGCCTTTGAACGCATGTTGTGGCGCATTTCACGTGGTAATATTTTTCTCAAACGCAGCGATTTGAGCGACGCTAGTACAGATCCCGAAAGTGGACGTCCCTTACAGAAGACTGTTTTCGTTGCCTTCTTTCAGGGTGATCAGCTAAAGAATCGTATTAAGAAAGTTTGTGAAGGTTTCCATGCATCCGTCTATCCCTGTCCAAGTGCACATGCTGAACGTGAGGATATGATTAAGGAAGTACGTGTACGCATACAAGACTTACATATGGTACTTAATCAAACAGCAGATCATCGCAGTCGGGTGCTAGCTGGTGCTGCAAAAAATATGTCCAAATGGTCGATTATGGTAAAAAAGATGAAAGCCATCTATCATACGTTGAATTTATTTAACATGGATGTCAGTAATAAGTGTCTCATTGGTGAAGGTTGGGTGCCAAAAAGTGATTTACCCAAGGTACAGCGAGCTTTAGCTGAAGGCTCAACTAAGGTGGAGAGTACGATACCGTCATTTTTGAATGTAATTGAGACACCAGAGCAGCCGCCTTCATATACGCGTACGAATAAATTTACGCGCGGTTTCCAGAACCTAATTGAGGCGTACGGCTTTTGTTCATACCGTGAAGCGAATCCGGGCCTATACACTTGCATCACATTTCCCTTTCTGTTTGCTTTGATGTTCGGTGATGCTGGCCATGGTGCAATTTTGCTAATCATTGGTGCCTGGATGACAATATGGGAGAAGAAATTGAGTGAACGTAAAGGTGAAATCTGGAGCATGTTTTTCGGTGGACGTTATATTGTCTTACTTATGGGTATTTTCTCCATCTACTCGGGATTCATATACAATGATGTCTTTTCCAAATCGATGAATATATTTGGGTCGAAATGGGTCATCCGGTATAATACTTCAACAGTGCTGGAGAATCCGTCGCTACAATTGTCACCTGATACATCTACTACTGGTGTGTATCCATTGGGTCTGGATCCCATTTGGCAATTGGCGGACAATAAGATTATCTTCCAAAACGGTTTCAAAATGAAACTTTCAATTATTATTGGTGTGGTACATATGACGTTTGGGGTCTGCATGTCATTAGTAAATCACATGCATTTCAAAAAGTATTCCGGCATTATATTTGAGTTCATACCACAATTGTTGTTCCTTTTGTTGCTCTTTGGCTACATGGTCTTCATGATGTTCTTCAAGTGGGCTAGATATTCAGCAAAAGAAGCGCCGCCTCTATCGCCGGGCTGTGCACCATCAATTTTGATTCTTTTCATTAACATGATGTTGTTTAAGTCCGAAGTGCCACAGGCGGGTTGTAATGAATTCATGTTCGAGGCCCAAGATCAAATGCAGACAATATTTGTTCTTGTTGCTCTAATTTGTATACCATGGATGTTGCTTGGCCGCCCATTCTATGTTATGATCCAAAGGCGCGCACGCCAGAAACAGGTAAAATTTACAGCGCAAGTGGTTCCAACAGATCAAAATTATAACTCTGCAATTCATTTTCAGCTTTCCAATCACGGAAATGGTGTTACCACTACAATCCATGAAAATGGTAAAGTTGTACCGGGACCCAATTCGGCGCCAGCACCAGCACCAGTTTCTAATGGTGGTCACGGTGATGGACATGGTGATGATGAACCTATAAGTGAAGTTTTTATATTGCAAGCCATTCACACCATCGAATATGTGCTGAGCACAATTTCGCATACAGCATCGTACTTACGTCTCTGGGCTCTATCGCTGGCGCATGCACGTAAGTTATTAAAAAAAAACTAATTAAATGCTTACAATGTTAAATATTAAAATGTGAATTTTAATATTTTCAGAATTATCAGAAGTATTATGGAGCATGGTGCTGCATAGCGCCCTCGTCATGGCACCCGGTTACTATGGTGTTATATCAATTTGGATTATTTTCTGGCCTTGGGCATTGCTGACGATTTTCATTTTAGTACTTATTGAGGGTCTATCGGCCTTTTTGCATACGCTACGTTTGCATTGGTAAGTTAAACAGCAGTGCTACAAAATAAGTTTTTCCGGTACTAACAAAAGTGATTTCATTGCAGGGTTGAATTTATGAGCAAATTTTATTCTGGCTTGGGTTATGCTTTCACACCGTACAGCTTTAGAGCAATCATTGATACTCCAGATGAGGACTAAATTCAACAAGTATTTGCACACACATTTCGAGCTGTTGCTGCTCAGCAGTTTGAGGTCAACATTTTGAAGAATAGCTGAATACCATTAAAAATTATTTATTGCGCAAAATATTTATATTTGATTATGTGAATAAATTGAATTAAATGAGTATATTTTTGGAAAATTGTAAAAAGAGATCGTATTCCGCAAAAAATATATATCATATATATAAATTTGTATAGAATATATTTTATTTATTATTATTTTATTTTGTAGGGAAAACATGCTTCATGTATTCAAAATGCCGCATAACTAAAAAAATTAGCACTGAAAATTCGAAAAAAAGAACCCACCGTTTGCACATAATCAGACTAGACTTAAAATTTGGTAAATAAATATATTTTTTACAAAAAACTTTGAACAAAATCGAAACTAAAAATATAGTAATATCGTTCTAAAAAAAAAGTTTAAGTTTTATATGCGAGGTACGCATAAAATTTTTTTTTTAAAAAAAAAAAAAAAAAAATTTCGCTGATTATTCGCGGAGAATGACCATTTAAAAATAAACTTTAATAAATGTCAGTTTTCAAAAATTTACTTTCTCGTTAATGAATCACGAAAATAGGTCATGTTTAGAAACTTTTTTCATTTAATATGGCAAAAAATTCGAAGGCTTATATTTTTAAATTAGAGCTTATGCTATTGGCTTTGCTTAAAATTTTTTTTTGCCGTGCCACTCTAAATTTTTAATGTTAGTTTTGGGAGTTTAAAAAAAAACTATTTTTTTGGGATATTTTTTTTAAAATTATTCAAAAATATTAAAATTGATCAAATGTGGATAAAACTTCTCATTATAGATTCAAAAAAACTAAATTTTATTTTCCACAATAATAGTTATATTTTCAGATTGCTAAGGTGAATTTATATAGCACTCAATTAGGGTGATGCGTATACGAATTGATAGCCTTTTCCCAGGGTAACTATTTGTGTTAGTACCTGAAATATTTTTTTGAGAAAGTCATTTCATGAGCTAAGACTTCAAAAGATAATCGGAATCTCACAATAAAATTACATTAGGGAAAAAGCCGATAGCCCTGGCAGCTAGTGGTTTGTTAATATTAATTGTAATTTTAATTATAGTTAATACAGAAACAATAATAATAATACATTAGGAAAAATATTCTGTGCTTCCATTCTGCGATAGAGTGTACTATTTCAAAGTACTCGTGATTCACGAATGGCCACAAACAAACACACAGTTATTTGAATGGGTTCCGTTTCGATCCACAAATACCGCTTCGTTTTCAAAAAAAAAAATTGAAAAAAATCATGGAGAACACTTAAACAGAAGCTACAAAAAAACGGATTTTCAAAAAAAAAAATAAAAAATACAGAGATGCGAAACCAAAAAGGTGTCCGTCAAATTTGGCGCAAAATGCCTTATATACTACATTCGAACATACGCGTTGCTTTGCTGTCGCTAGCATATCCTGCTGGAAGACTTGTCATTGTCGCGAAAGTTTTTTAGTGTAAAGAAATGTGAAAAGAAAAATTGAAGCGGAAAAAGTATTTCTAATTGAGTTCTCTCTCTCTCTCTCTCTCTCTCTCTTCTTCTCATTTTTTGCACTCTATTGCAACTCATCGCGTTGTAAAAGTGATATGAAAAATTACGTCTCTGTATTGTATTACCGTCGCTACGACAAGAAAAACGATGCGTTAGCGCAGATGACCTGTGTAGTACAGTGGTGGGCATGGAAATCTAACAACCGAAATTTTAAAGTTTTTTTTTACTTTAATTTCCAAATTTGCCAACATTCATTTGCTACATTCGTAGAAACACAATGCGGCACCGTCGCTTATAGCTTTGTGTGTTGTTTTTGTTTTCATTTGAACTCAAGTTGACGGTGCGGAGCGCCTTGACGGCGTTGAAATTCTGCGAGGTTTTTTTCGCTTGCTTCTGCGTCGAATAACGGTTCGGGTAATAAGGGTGGATAGGGAGACTACGTGCCCACCACTGGTGTAGTGTATTTGGCCCTTTATCCCTAGCAACGCACGTTCGCTTACAGTGAAACATGAAGAAAATTAAATTAGCAATTGTTTTTCTTTATTACTGCTTATGTGTGTTAAGCGGTATTTCCAAACAATTAATGTTTGGAAAACCGCTTTAGTTTTATTTTCGCTAATGACTCATTAATTAGAGTAATTTTCATATAAAAAAGTGCAACGATTTCACAAATTTCACAAAATTTTCAAAATAAACTTTAAAGCTGAGAAGTGATCTCCTGCGAAACGACAAAATCAGACTGAAGCAATTTTTCATTTTCACCACAGAGTTCGTTCTCAGTCAATAACTGATGTATTGCTTAGGTCATATGACAGGAACTAGTGCATTTCTGCTACTTCAATTAAAGTAGGGTATTTTTACTCCCATACAAAAAAAAAAAAAAAAAAACAAACATTTATTTTTAGTACTTAAGTATCATATTTTTTATCTACTTTATGCTTACTCTTCTCACAAGCCCTTAAAATTTTTCCTAATCAGCTTCTCAATCGTCAACTATTTTTGAAGTTAGCAAAATGTGGGTAAAATAAATAAAAAACGTCATTATCATGATAATTTATTGATTGTTTTCACATGATCAAAACTTATAATAAAATTTTATAAACGTTTTAGAGATATAACAACAAAATGTAATTCAAATGCCACTAACCGTGGATTAAGTTCAAAATTTCCACTCGTTATTCGCATTTATTTCCAACATATGACGTAAAGTCACAAGAAAATTCTTAATAGTCTTATGATGTGTGACAAAAATTGCATTTAATTGCATTATTAATCGAATGCGATAGTAATTTGTATTGTTTAGATTAGAAATATTAACAGATAAAAATGAAGTGGGGTATTGATAGTTCTATTTAAAGTCGTCTTCATAAATAGACGGTCAAACGATTTCATTCTTCCGACGCGTAAGGTACAAATAAATTTTAAATTGATTTCCCGAAACGGTGATTTATACGAATTTTATAATTATATAAATTTTTTATTTAAAAAGGAAGCGGTTATTAAAAATAAATAAAAATTTTATTGCATATTTGTATTGTGTGTGATATTATAAGCAAAACTTCAAGGAGGAAACAGAACAAAGTTCTAATAATATACGAGCATAGGTTTTAAAAAGACCGGGTCGAAATTTAGATTCATCCCGACACCAATTCAAAAGTTAAAAGTACCTTTTTTTTGTTCCGAGAAAAACCAATGGAACACATTTTTTACATGGAAAAATCGAATTTTGGGACTACAAATTATCTATAACAGAAAAAAAAATTTAAAATTTTTTGCAAGAGCGCAGTCTTTATTTTTTCAAGCAAATTCAGGTATTAATTCTGTGAAGAAAAAAAAAGTTACGAGCAAAAAACACGTTCTTTCAGGAAAATAAAAAAGAGCCTTCAGGAGAATCAAAAGTGTTCCATTGGTTTTTCTCGGAACGAAAAAAAAATGATGCGTATTTCGATGCGTAGGTTCTTCTAACCTAACTTTTAAGTCGGTGTCTGGCTGACTTTATTCTGCTTCATACCAATCGACACGGTCTAGTGTTCAATATGGCACATATATGGATTAACTTTCCTTAATTTTAAGGCGAAATCTTTTATCAATACAGAAAATCTTATTTTGGGAAATTCTTATTTTTGAACTATAAGCAAATTTAACTTACGAAAAAGGTTTTAAGTGAATATGAACACCTTATTAACTATCTTGTCACGAAATTATTATTATTCCAAATGATAAGATATTTTGATTGCTCGTCACCACTTTTCATTAGGTAAACGATACTTAATAATATCAGTATTTATGTTCAAAAATTTAAGTGGCTTATTAAGTACACATCAATAGAATATTTTGTATACACTCATTTAACTCAAAACAAATTGATTATTTTATAAAAATTATCAAATGTATATCAAGGGCAGGTGAAACAGACTATTAACGGATTTGCGAAGTAGTCATATCTGTTGGATATAGCCGATAATAATGTTTACAAAATAGAAGCAACAGATATATTACATTATTGTGAACTATACAATAAAATTTTGTTTATTTTTACTCTGATAATATGAGGTTGTGTTGAGGGTTAAACAAATTCCTAAAAATTAACTCTTTTGACTTTGATTCTGCTACTAAATAGCGTGATACTTTGAATTGCTGAAATTTACATATTTCAAAGTTCAAATAAAATTTGCTATGACTTCGGTTATTGTATTTCGTCGAATGAACTTTTGAAACATCTGACTTTGCTCCCAGTAGCCATTGAAATTCAACTTTTATGTTTGAGTCGTTTTGCTTATCCTTGATATGTTCTTTTAAATCCTGTATATTAGTCGGGAGTGAAAAGTGTTGAGCTCTATCTTAACAGCAGCATTATTGAAATAAATCAACATCACTATCTTTTGGCTGTAGGGATCAATCACATTGTTGATATTTAAATTTATTGCGTGCCGTAAAATAATAAAATATCGATTACCAAATAACTTTTCAAGCCCTTTTAAACATATACCATAAGTATTGGTTTTCAGCCTAGCTCACTAATTTTCACTGTGTTTCTTTTACTCTTTCCAGAAACTGAGAGCAGAACGTAATCGCAATGGGTGACATGTTCCGCAGTGAGAAAATGGCCTTGTGCCAAATGTTCATACAACCGGAAGCAGCCTATACATCAATAGCCGAACTTGGTGAAATTGGCTGTGTGCAGTTTCGAGATGTAGGTGTTATCTGAATAGAAATCTAGAGAATTACTTATAATTTTCTACATCTCTTCACAGCTAAATAGCAACATCAATTCCTTTCGACGAAAATTTGTCAACGAAGTGCGACGTTGTGATGAACTGGAGCGTCAAATACGCTATATAGAAAACGAACTCAAAAAAGATTCCATAAATATACCAGAGCTATCCCTGCAAGATGAGCCATGTCCACCAAACCCACGCGAAATAATCGATTTGGAGGCTCATCTGGAATTAATTGAAAATGAAATACGTGAACTCGCACAAAACGGACTCAATCTGAATCAGAATTATTTGGGCATGTGCGAACTGAAAAATGTACTTGAAAATACCGAAGGTTTCTTTTCCCCCACTGAAGCAATTAATTTAGACATCAATCGTTATAGAAGTCCCAATGAAGATATCAGCGTTCTAGCACAACGTGGACAGCTTGGTTTCGTAGCTGGTGTCATTAATCTGGAGCGTTTCTTTGCCTTTGAACGCATGTTGTGGCGCATTTCACGTGGTAATATTTTTCTCAAACGCAGCGATTTGAGCGACGCTAGTACAGATGCCGAAACTGGACGACCCGTACAGAAGACTGTTTTCGTTGCCTTCTTTCAGGGTGATCAGCTAAAGAATCGCATTAAGAAAGTTTGTGAAGGCTTCCATGCATCCGTTTATCCCTGTCCAAGTGCACATGCTGAACGTGAGGATATGATTAAGGAAGTACGTGTACGCATACAAGACTTACATATGGTGCTTAATCAAACAGCAGATCATCGCAGTCGGGTGCTTGCTGGTGCTGCAAAGAATATGTCAAAATGGTCGATTATGGTGAAAAAGATGAAAGCCATCTATCATACGTTGAATTTATTCAACATGGATGTCAGTAACAAGTGCCTTATTGGTGAAGGTTGGGTACCAAAAAGTGATTTACCCAAGGTACAGCGAGCCTTAGCTGAAGGCTCAACTAAGGTGGAGAGCACCATACCGTCGTTTTTGAATGTAATTGAGACACCAGAGCAGCCGCCTTCATATACGCGTACAAACAAATTTACGCGTGGTTTTCAGAACCTAATTGAGGCGTACGGCTTGGCTTCATACCGTGAAGTAAATCCGGGCCTCTATGCTTGCATCACATTTCCCTTTCTCTTTTCTGTGATGTTCGGTGATGCTGGCCATGGTGCAATTTTGCTGCTCATTGGTGCTTGGATGACAATATGGGAAAAGAAATTGAGTGAACGTAAAGGTGAAATCTGGAGCATGTTTTTCGGTGGACGTTACATCATCTTGCTTATGGGTTTTTTCTCCATCTACTCGGGACTTATATACAATGATGTCTTTTCCAAGTCGATGAATTTATTTGGCTCTAAATGGCGTGTGCATTATAATACCTCAACAGTGCGGACAAATCAGTTTCTACAATTGGCGCCTGATTACTCTACCATTGGTGTTTATCCTTTGGGTCTGGATCCCATTTGGCAATTGGCGGACAATAAGATCATCCTTCAAAACAGTTTCAAAATGAAGCTATCAATTGTTATAGGTGTTATACATATGGCTTTCGGAGTCTGCATGTCATTAGTAAATCACATTCATTTTAAAAAGTATTCCGGCATTATATTTGAGTTCATACCACAAATGTTATTTCTGCTATTACTCTTTGGCTACATGGTCTTTATGATGTTCTTCAAATGGGTTAGATATTCAGCAAAAGAAGCGCAGCCTCTATCGCCTGGCTGTGCACCATCAATTTTGGTACTTTTTATTAATATGATGTTGCTTAAGTCTGAAGTGCCACAGGCGGGTTGTAAAGAGTTCATGTTCGAGGCACAAGATCAAATGCAGACTACATTTTTAGTGGTTGCTGTGATCTGTATACCCTGGATGTTGCTTGGTCGCCCATTCTATGTTATGTTCTTAAGGCGTGGACAACGGAAACAGGTAAAAGATCGGTGGCATCGGTAAACTAAGGTTATAATTGTGTTATCTTTGCAGATTTCCTCTCAACAAAATGGTATTACCACTACAAATAATGAAAACGGCGTAATTGTACAAAGTCTCAATTCAGCAATAACCCCAGTTTCAAGTAATCAAGATGCTGGTAATGATGGTGGACATGGTCATGGTGATAATGAACCTATGAGTGAAGTTTTTATCCTGCAAGCCATTCACACCATCGAATATGTGCTGAGTACAATTTCACATACAGCATCGTACTTACGTCTGTGGGCTCTTTCGCTGGCGCATGCACGTAAGTCTTTTCAGAAGAAATATATTGTGAATTTCGGTGGAAATCCTAGGAAGGTTTTTTTTAAGGCTTCGAGGTGAAGTGTTATGAACTTAGATTCAAAACAGACTTTCAAAAAAACAAGCATACTTATATAAATTTTCTGAAAATTTCCCAAAAAAGAGTACTTTTATCAAACTAAAGAATTCAGTAGCAGTTAGAAAATACTGAGAAATTGATAATGACGAAGTAAAATTTAATTTTAATATTTTCAGAATTATCAGAAGTCTTATGGAGAATGGTGTTGCGTACCATATTTCTCGTGATACCTGGTTACTCTGGTGCTATAGCAATTTGGATTGTATTCTGGCCTTGGGCATTGCTAACGCTTTTCATTTTGGTTATCATTGAGGGTCTTTCGGCATTTTTGCATACGTTACGTTTACATTGGTAAGTAGTAATAATAGCGCCTGAAAATAAGATTTTCGTCCTTTACATCAAAGTCTTTTCATTACAGGGTTGAATTTATGAGTAAATTTTATGATGGTTTGGGTTATGCTTTCACACCGTACAGTTTCAGAGCAATAATTGATAGTGAAGAGGAGCAGTAAATTCAACAAACATATGCCCACACAACTGGAGCTGTTTTTGGTATATATTTTGAAGAAGAGATGAATACAAATTATTTATTTCGCAAAACATTTATATATGTTTATGTGAATAACTATAATTAAATGAGATCGTGCTTCACTTAACAAAACAATATATGGTATAAAAAATAAATGAAGTAAATATTGAAAATATGAAAATATTATTTTTTATGGGGTCGTAATAGTTTGCACGCTCCTAGGGTTCGAGTCTTATTTAAATTTGGTTGGGATGCGCAACCGCTCTATGGCATATTAATGTTTCTGGATTTAATCTCGTTTGGCTTAAGCATCGTGTATGTTTCGTACAAATATAATTGTTGTTAACAATTAAGTGGTTTGGTTATTGTCCCAGTAAGCAAGAGTTCTTTCGAAGACGACCTGTTAAAATTACTGTCCACAATACTCATGCCAACATACTAACATGCGTAGGCGTTTGTGGAAGGACTACTAAAAATCAGCTTTCATGCAAATATTCAGATAGACCTGTAAGCATTTTCGAAGCTATTTTTCGGCCTTTTCATCGATTTTGAATTGTTTCAAAAATTTTAACCCCTTTGAACTTTGAACCTTTTTCAACTTTTTTTTAACATTTTCCATATTTTTTCGACTTTTTCAATTTCCTTCAACTTTTTTCAATGGCTTCCATATTTTTTGACATATCAATCTTTTTCAACGTTTTTCAACATTTTTCAACGTTTTTCAAGATTTTTTACATTTTACAATTACAATGTTACAATAATATTCAACTTCTTCAACGTTTTGGTGTAGTCAATTTCTCGGCTATCATTAACTTTTCATAAACATCCTTCAATATGTTTTTTTTTATGTATGTAATGGTTTAAATGTTCGCTTGTTAGTGTACATTTTGGCCAAGGGCAATGCAGGCTGCTCAAAACAAAACTCTTAGTAAAAGCCTTGCAGCTGCTTTTGAGTTTTGGTGCTTTGCAAAGGTGTAATTTTATATGCATGAGTGCGGAATAATATAATTTATATGTCTACCGGGTAGGAAACTAACTTATTTTTCAAACAATTTAAAGATTACCGATATTTTTTTTTAGAAAAAAGTTTTACATAATGCATGTGGATGTAATATTTTCAGCGTTTAAGATTTTAGCTAAACAGTGTAGTAAATTAATTGCAATAACATTTCCTGCGCGGTCTTAAAGCCAACCTTAATAATATCATGGTAAACGCAATGGCAACATCATTACCTACACCCACAACATAAACAACGAAAACCATCATTAGTAGAAGCAACAATAACAACGCTTTAATTACGAGCAGCGGCAATCTCAATGGTTTAGCATTAGCATAAACTTAAGGTAACTCAACCCCAAAAGCAGGCCATCAACTGCTTAGTTTATTTCTGGTTAATCATCTGGTTACCTTAATAAGACATGACGGCGTAGACAGCTAAAGCTCAGCTGTTTATGATTGTGATGCGATTGCTGTGTGTGTATGTGTTGCTGCTGCCGTTATTTTGATAGAAGAAATGCAACTGTAAGCATAGCAATTAACACACATTTGTAGACACATACGCATAAACTATATAAGTACTGTTTTGAAGGTTAATAAGTTATAGTATATCCTAGCAGCACTTTGATTAAAGTTGAGTGTATCATGTTCATGAAAGTAGGAATTTTTATGGTATGTAGTTTTTTGTTTATTAACGTTGGTGCGCTTAAAAAACAACGAAAAATTTATTTAATGCTAAAAACTTAAGCTTTCTAAGAATTTGATCGAATTTCAGAACACTTAAAGTTTATATAATACAAAAAAAATTACACATATTTGCGAAATATGGATCTGAATAGAATCAGAGACCTAACTATTAATATTTGGTGCAGGACACCGCACAAAATCCAAGTTGGGACTGTCAAGTTTTTGACATACGATCATCCCAAATTTGGCTATTTATAGTAGTGCATCTGAAATATCTGAACATAGCATAGACTAATTTAAGCGCATGGTACTGATCTAAAGCTTTTAATTAATTTTTAGTTAATATAATTTTATCTCTATTGAACTATTTGTTCTTCACTGAAATATAATGATTCATTGAACTTTTAACTTTTTATATATAAAATTTACTAAAATTGATCTAAGGTTGGAATCGGAATCAGATTAGTAATTTGCATTGTCTTTTTGAAGGCAAATTTCAAATTAACGTCAGTTACAAGAGTCTAATAGAGATAACATAATTACTGCTAATTCTTCAAGCAAAATTTTAAATTCAATTTTAAAAAAGTTACCTCTTGAAATTGAGTAATGTCCTTAATGATAGATTTAGCATTGGGCCAGAATTTCTTTAATAACATATTACAAATGACAGGTGACTGCGTAAAATATTTTTATGAAGAAATTTTTGCGGCTATATCTTCGTGTGTGCCATACAGCTGTTGTCAACTAATTGGAAACGAAATCTTTCGTTGTGTTATTGATAGTTTTTCTCATTTTTTTTCTATGTGTACCAGAAAACTTATAGATAATATAAATGTGGAACATATAAGCTTAAAAAAAGAAAATAATTGAAATCAAATTCATAGCATAAAAAATTTTATGAGAGATTTTCTGCTTCTGCCTCAGATTTGACTGAGCGGCCAACAATATTCCTCTGCTTAACTGTCACCAATGCCCCTTGCGTGAAATTCGTCCATGGAGTCCATCCCAGTGATGGAATTTTCGGTACATTTGTACTTTTTTCGGTACAGTTGCGTCCTGAAAAATCGTTTCCAGTACATTCGACAAATGTTCAGTACATTCGCTACATTTGGGTCATTTTCGGTACATTTGGTGAATTTTCAGTGGACTTGCGGTACATTTGAACAATTAATAATTATTACCTTTGGCAAAAAAAAGACAAAAAGTACATTCGGCCCCTAAAAAGTACATTTGAAGTCTCGATTCAGTACATTTCCACACAACCCAAATGCCATCACTGGTCCAGCCTCAACTAATCGACAAGCGATAGTTCATTTGGATATTTGTGCATCATATTACACAATTATTTCGCGTTAGAGGTCTCCAGCAGTCTTACGAGGATCGAATTTTGCCTTGCGCACAATCTGGCGATCCCTGTACCCAGAAGTCTTACGAGGTCTCTTTTTGTGAGGAACATTTTTAGTTGTGTCATACTTATTGAAATGATCAAGTGCGTTGTATACCAACTTTTTTGGAGTAATTTAGGTGTGTTGCCATCGCCTGATATCTCATGGCCGTCTTTCGAAGCTCAACAGTTGACTTACGCGTGGCGGTGTATAACTTTTGGCTACAACTCATGATTGAGGATACGCTTATAAGCAAATTCATTCAAAAACTGTTCATACAAGCAATGACAAAATCACAATATCGTTTCTGGAATCTTTTATTAAGTTTTTTTTTTTTTTTTTCCAATTAGATGACTCATTCAAGTCTGAGGTTTGAGCAGTAAATCTCTCATATAACTTTTAATGCTATGAATTTGATTTCAATTATATTCTTTTTTTAAGCTTATATGTTCCATATTTATAATATCAATAAATTTTTTGTTTCACATAGAAAATTAAATGAAAAAACTACCAATAACACAGCGAAAGTTTTCGTTTCCAATTAGTTGACAACAGCTGAAACTGTAATTTTGCATTTCAAAAGCCTGAGGTGATAGCATGATTTTGAGCACGGATTTGAACTTAGTGTGCCAAAAGCCTTCGAAAGAGTATGGTCTGGTGTCTGAGTTAAAAATATGGAGGGGGTTTTTTAAATATCGGTTCTTACTCGTATATATATATATCACAGAAAAAGTGGATAAAATGTGAAAATGTACTGAAAATTTGCTCACTGTATTAAAAATGAGCTTACAAATATTTTTCACAACACAAATGTATTGCAAATGCGATCACAGCACAGAAATGTTAAGCGAATTGAAAAAAATTAAAACGAATTTTGATACAGCAGATCTAAGGCCATTTCTTACTCAGATGTGACAAAAAGTCATTTATGGCATATAAACTGCTGAGCTCTAAGATGTAATTTGTTTTTTCACTCGAAACGTGTGCTTTTTGGGTAAACACTCATAGGTATGCATGGAATTCTCACATGAAAGTCTTTTCATGCTTAATAAGATATAATGTCATGAGATTTTGTTAAGTTCATAAAACTAATTTTAATACAATAAGGCTAAGGTTTATAGTTCATGTGCATAAATATTAATCATTTTCATAACACGTCAAACATTTATAGCCATAAAACAAGTCCAATGTAACAACTAAGCATTGAAGATACCACACCATCAATTTCATTGAAGTTTAAAAGGTTAAAATTATGTTAAATAATGCGCTTAAGGTATACCAGCACACACAGGACTACCTATTAACATGGGATAAAAGGTATAGTTATCAGTTCAAATTGGCTAAGGGTTAAAATCTGTTTTTGGCAAAAGTGTGAAAGTTAGAGCACACAGTCTTGTGAGCCTATTTGAATTAAACATTAATTACATTATACACAAAATTTGTAACATAGTCTTTTTAATTGGCAAAATATGGTAATATTTTAACATATGTGCTGCAGGTTCAAGAGGGCATATGGCTGTAATTATTCAATTCAAAGCTAAAATTTTCATTACACATAAAAAGTGATAGGATTGATTGCCAAAGTAGTTTTATTTTTTTTATATATTTGGAACTTATTAATTATTTGCATAGGAAAAAAAACATCACAATTTTCATCAAAATTAAAATTTTGGGAAAAATCACAAAAAAAAAAAATCTTTAGTTTTTAAATGCTAATTTTACCTACGCATGCTACTTTGCATATTAAAAAATAAATAAATATTGAAAACTGCGTCAGCTGATATACCGCAGGATGTTTACATAAAATTTTTATTTAATATGTACTTAAACAAAAATGTCCTTTCTATACTAAAAAAAAATATTTACATAAAATTTTAGTTCACCAAACAATAAAGCGATTTCGATTGATTTAAAACAAATAAGCCGAAAAATTAACAAAACTGTATTTTGTAATCAAAAAACAATATTTTTATTAAAATATTTATATCATATTTACATATATTTTTTTTCACATATATGTAGCTGACATGATTTAATTTGAACTCAGATTAAGAAATGTTTGCAAGAGTTGGGCAACAAATCCACATCCACCAAATTTTCTATACTATCTGAATGGAAACAATTTCTACAATTCAAATAGGGCACTAAGAAGGTTAAATTTAAATTATTTTGTTTTTTTTTTTTGTATAAAGCTATATTTTTTTGATGCTAATTGAAATAAAGAAATCATATGCAGCACTGTACAAGTTATGTGAAAGTTTCTGCAAAAATCAAAGCCATAGTGCAGTGCGAGTGCAGTTCGGTTGAAATCAAAGGAAGTTGAAGTTGACTTCCGTAATCGATAAGATCAATGTATGGTAAAAAAGAGCTCGAACAAAAATCAAAGTGAAAACTATTATGTAAAAACTATACAGAAAGCTTTCAGCAAGATAAGTGCAATGTTGCAAGAAATCAAATTTTAAATTAATATGAAATTTAGTTAAGTACATCCCATTAAAATATAAAAAAGAAATCGAACTAAAATCAAAGTGAAAGCTTTTATTTAAAAACTATACAGAAAGCTTTCAGCAAGGTTAGTGCAATGTTGCAATAAAATCCAATTTCTAATCGATATGAAATTAAGTAAATTACATCTTTTTGAAACGTAGCTAAATAAAAATTATATATTCTATGATCAGGCACGACCGACTGTAGTATACCAATTTGTTTCATTTAAATAATTAGCTTGTCAGTGTACATTCCAACTAGTTCCACATTTTGCTATTCAACAGCCATAAATAATTTTAAACCAATTACGGCTAAAGCCAAAACTGAAAAATCGCAGAAGCTTAAAATTTACAAGTAAACTAAAGTGCAACTACAAGCAAAAAAAAAAATTAAGTACCCTGTAAGAATTAAAGTATATGACAAATTTCATATCAAATGTCCTTAGCCAAAAATCGAACATAACCGACTGACCTCAAACTTGGGAAAAGTGTTGTCTTATAAGATGGTAATCATAAAACAAAATATTTTTCTATTGCTTCCAAGACTGGCTGAAGTAAGAGGGATGATAATTTGAGATTTTTGGTTGATATCCTCCATTAAATTTATTTTTATTTTGAAAAAACTTGGCCAAATTTAAAAAACTCCAAAAAAAATGTGCGAACGTTTGAAAAACCATTAAAAAAAATCTATCGAAAGCAATTGGACTACGATTTTTACACTTCACCCAATAGGACAACACTTTGCCCACGTTTGAAGTGAATCGGTTATGTTCCAATTTTGACTTAGGACATTTGATATGAAATCTGTCACATATATTATTATATTAAAATGGCGTTTATATAAAAAATACATTAAAGTGGAACTTTAACAGAAAATATTTCATTGTATCTTAAAGCATTTTCCTCATGGCATTTAAAACTGCATTGTGTTCAGTACCTCGACTATGCTTTCTCTTTAAACTGCCATTTTTCACTGTTAAATTTTTTCAATGGAGATGTTTTTTCCTTTTTTTCTGCCTGGTTCCAAATTGTGTTTACAACAAATATAAATCACATTTGGTTCGAATTTGGCAGCATTGTTTTGGTTTTTATTTCACTTTGATTTTATTTTTGTAAAAGTCGACGGGTAGTCACTGCATGTGGGTGCAGTGCACAACCAGCAATTGCAGAGTGTAGGATAAATGAAGAGAGAAATAAAAAACGAAAATTATTTTGCAACATGTGACTATGAATCATTGCCCAGTAAGCATTTCTGATCGCATAAATGTTGTATTTTAATTGCAGTGACGAACATTTTTAACGCCCATGTTTTAACTGTCCATTTGTAGCAATTCACAAAAAAAATATGCGAATATATCGAAAGAAAGTCTTCAAACGGGTATTGCTAAAGCAAAATTTGGCATGACAGTGGTGCCAAATTGGATTGTCTTAAACAAAATTAATTTTTCATGTAGATGGCACCACGGCCACGGTCAAATTTGCATAGTGTGATGTTGAAAATGTACACTGAAAATGATTGCAGACTACATTTAATATTACACGAAATTGAACGTTGCCTGAGAACTTTGACATCATGGTTTTTTGCTGACTAGAATGTTACCAAAAATTAAAGGTCAAATCTCAACGCTTTTAAACCTATGATATTTAATAATATTAGCATAAATGCAATAAGTTTCTAATTCACTTTTGCAAGAGTTTTTTAAATTAATCGCATTTAAGGTTAAAAACTCAAAAATGTTCCAAACATTTGCTGGGTGTATACATCAGATTGTTACGTGTGATATGTAGTATTGGAAAACTAAATCGTTGCAGCCTAAACCTATACATGGCAAGCAATATAATCGAAAGCGAAAATTTATGGTCTTTTAATTGTTCTGCTTGTAGTTGTTATTTAACTGTTGTTGTTGTTGTTGTTGTTGTTGTTGTTGTTGTTGTTGTTGTTGTTTTGGCTGCTACAAGTTATTCAGCGGGTTCAAAAATTTATTTCCAATCGATTGTGTTTGCCTCAGATTTTTGAAAAAAATCTGAATTTTACCAACAAAATTTTGTCTTTAAAACATTCAACTTAAAATCTGTGAAAGTTTTTTTCATATTGAGAAATTTATTAATACATTTAAGTTTATCGACGGTTTATTATGTAGCTATTTAAATAAAAAACAAGTTAAGGTGTTATCTTCGGCTAGGCCGAAACTCACATACCCTACACTGCACTGAAAGTCACTTTTAAATAAATGTTAGAAGACGTTAAAGAGGTTGAATAAGTCGAAAAGAAATTTGAAATGTAAAAAAGGTTGAAAGAAGTTGAAAAATGTTGAAAAATTTATAAAAGACTGAAAAATTGAAAAAAATATGGAAACCATTGAAGAAAGTTGAAAGAAATTCAAAATGTCGAAATAATATGCAAAATGCTTAAAAATGTCGAACTAATATGAAACAGTCCAAAAAAGTTGAAAGAGGTTAAGAAATGATAAAACAATTCAAAATCGCTGAAGAAGTCTTAAAAATAAAGAAAATAATGAAGAAAAATGAAAGAGGTTGAAAAAGTTTAACAAATACATATGGGATATATTGGAAAAAGTTAAAAAGGTTGATAAAGTCAAAATAAAATATGGAAAACATGAAGAAAATCAAAAAAAAACTAAGATATTTAAATGTGCCACGCCCACTTCTCCAATTCCGCCAACTTTTGGGTTACTAAATTATTTCATTGACATGCACATACCAAACCTTAGCCCAATAGGTTTCATAGTTTGCGATATATACCGTAATTAGTCTAAAAATTTAGGGCGGTAACACACCCACTGGTGTAATATAGTCTAAATTTTATCCATAAATAGCTTTTTATAAGCACCACACTTTCTCCAAATTTTAGTGTGATTGATCACATATTTCGATGGACATGCCACTCAAGATATTTTACTTGTATGGGGAGTTACACGCCCACTCATGCTATTTCGCCCACTTTTGATTCAGGTATACCTTATAGCAAGTAAGCCACCTAAATTAAATTTCATACCAATTATTGCAATAGTTCAATCAAGCGCGATTGCAGCTTTATGGATATATAGGAGGCGCCACGCCCACTACTGCAATCTCGTCATTTCTCATTTAATTTCAAAGCCCATAGCTGGCGTCACATCCAACTATCAATAACATAAAGCGCTTTTTGCTTGTATGGGAGGTGCCACGCCCACATGCTGCATTGGGCCAAATTTTTGCAAAAACATACCTTCTAGCGAGTATATCTGCCTTATTAAATTTCATAACGATTACTTTGTTAGTTCTCTTAATATAACGTTTATAAATATTGTGGGCTGTGCCACGCCCTTCAACGAGTTTTTGCAATAAAGCGGCAGAGCTTGTGTTGATGACTGCTTTCGGTGGCATCATCTCTAAAATTTTTATGAAAATCGTTTGAGCCACTTTTGTGATATGAATGAAAATTTGCAACTGTTAAAAAGAGCCACGCCCACTTTTACGGTTCCGCCCACTTTTACGGTTCCGCCCACTTTTATCACAATTCAATTCAATATTTGAAATGTACTCGTTAACCAAATTTCATCACAATATCTTGTACGGCTTACGAGATATGGTGGTAAAAAAGTTAAAATTTAGGGCTTTGACACGCCCCTGTAGAAATCTTTGAAAACTTTAAACATAGCCTTATCCTAATCTTGTTCACATGTGCATCAAATCACTAAGTTTCATCAAAATCGCTGCAACTTTTTTCAAAATGGGCATATAAATAAAATATACATAAATATACGTAATATACATAGATTATGAGCGGTAGGCGTGTCAGTGAAACGATTTCGCCCAGTTTCATTCAATTAGCTAGACAGACAGACGGACATCGCTAAATCAACTCAGGTGGTGACGCTGATCAAGAATATATTACTTTTCCATACCTGGCGCGCCTCCTTTTTTGTGTTACAAACGGAAGGAAAAAGTGAATATACCTTCGGTGTAGGGTAAAAAAATTAACATTGAAATTTTGCTAGTTCAGCATTTGATTTTAAATTTTAAAAATGCAACAAATATCAAAAATGTTAATATTTTCACGAATACTAAATTTCTCAATAAAGCCAAAAATTGTTCAGCATATTCGAAATGTTTTAAAAATGTAGTAAGCTTTAAAATGTCAAATCAAATTCAAAAAAATCTTCGCATTACATAAGCCAAAAATGTCAATTTCGTGCTTGACTGCATCCACAAAAATATTTTGTTTATTCCGTGCTCGAACAGATGTAAGTCATAAAATAAAAAAAAGCTGTCAGCATAAATGTCAATCAAATGTAACTTGAAAAATTTGAAATAAATTTGAGTCAATCGCATTGTCTGACATCTAAGAGAAATGTTAAGTCTCTATTATTGTATTTTCATATTTAAATATAAATCATTTAACTTTCCTATATATACTGCTGAAAATTTAAGCCTTCTAAGTGCACAACTTAATCAATATATATTATAACGTTTTTATTTACTTCTTTTTTTTTGGAGTTAATACACCTCTGTGATATTACGTTAAATTACTAAATAATTAAGTTGTCTCATGTTGTGCCAACTCAGCAGAGACAAAAAAGATTTGAAATAAATAAAAATAATTCTACTTTGATAGAAAGCACAAAAAAAGTGGGTATTAACAGATATATTTAGACGTGTGTCAGTGCGTGTTGATAACGCACACACATACGCAGAGACGCACACACACACACACAAGGGCTCAACAATCCAAACAACAGTTAAATGTAATTAGATAATTATAAATAAATGAGGCAGCTTTGTTTTCTTTTCGTAACAAATTTTTCTTCAGATCCAACCAAGTCCGTTGACAGCGGTATTTTGGTTTATATCCAATTTTTGTTGTTGTGCTGGCTCGTGTTGCTATTGTTGTTTCCTACTTAATCCGACGTGGCAGTTAATTTTCGCCAGTGGCATGATATTAAATTTCATACATACATACATATATATAGATGTAGGACACGCAAGTCCTTAATACACAGGTGTACTAGTGTTTGATGAAATTTGTACACATAGAAAATTTTTTCAGTTTTTATTAACTTCTACTCTAAGGTTTTAAGAGTTAATTTTTTGAATTTTTATCTGCCTTAAAACCAGTTAAAAATATTGGGAAACTTATACCAAATTAATGAAAAAAAATGTTTGTCTTTTGTAAAAGAGTTATCAGAGTTTGAGCGACTAATTTCAAAATAAAAACTAAATAAAATAAAAATTATAAGTTTTTTTGAATGTAGACAATAGTGCTCAAAGTAATAACGAAAAAAATTCAAAAAAAAATTTTGTGTAAACTTTACTTTAGCAATATATGTAGCAATAGAAAACATATGAAAAACTAAATTTTTGTTTCCTTGGAAATTCGTCAAAAAAGTCTTTGTAGGCGTTGTAGGCCAGTATTTTATTTTGAGTTTTCCCTATCGACTTTTGTAAAAAATTAAAATTAACGATTCGAAAAAATTGATAAGGAAATGTCGGAAATAAATTTTAAGAGATAGTCTGGCACCTCCGATCATAAACAAAATTTTTTTTTTAATTTTCCATATCGATTGATGCAGTAAATGCATTTAATTGGAAAAATAAGTTGGTCGTATTCATGTTTTTATTTTTGATTTTTTCCAATGATTGTGTCATACAATTTTTTTTTAAAATGCTAAAATTGGCTTAGACATTTTTTTAAATTTTTTAAATTTTTTTTTTCAAAAAAGTGTGTCGAAAAATATTTCTCATAGAGCCCAGACATCATCTCCGGATATGTCAACAAATTATTTTTAACTTTTCCTCAGTCATCCAAGAAACATTTTTTTCAAAATTACACTTGGTCATGTTCTTTGGACTTCGGCACTCGTACGTGTGCCATGAACTAGAAAAGAAAGAGCCTAGATTGCTTAAGCAGATATTCACCTATCTTGTTTAAACTATCGGGGCTAGCTACATGTACTCTCACATTAACTGAGTCGTCGCCGGAAGTTTGCTTGTGGTGGTAGTACGCAGTCGATGAGAATTTTGAGTTTGCTACTTATTCGTCATTTTGACGAATGGTTAGCTTTTGTGTAGGTCTTTTGTTATACGTTTTATACATTAAAACTAGTTAACATATTTACAAACAGGTTGGTAATATTTTTAATGCTAACCATATAAATATCTAAGTTAGTGCTCCGATGTAAACTTTTCTGAATACTAAGAAAAAGTGTTTTTTTTTTATTTTATATGTCTGTATAAATAAAATGATAGCCGTTTTCGATGAACGGGATTCACGCAAGATCTACTGAATCAATTTCGATCAAATTTTTTTAGTTATCTTTCTTAGGCACTTGGTCTTAACATAGAATTAAAGTTATCATGATATTCCTCTTAAATATTAAAATATTAAAGTTTTAAAATTGCTAAAAAAATTAATTTCACACATAGAAAGAAGCATGTGAGCATACAAAATCGTTTAATAGCAAGTTAGCGGGTAAATAAGGGTGTGTGCGTTTTATTTTTATATGGCAATGCAATGAAAGACAAAAAACGGAATTTTACTCTCGCTCTCATTCTCAATTTGTCAACACAACAACGCGGAATTTGTGAACAATGAAAAATAAAAAAAAATTACAGTAGGTTCACACATAGAAAACACACATGCTGTCCTACATGGCTTGACAACATGTGTGACTGTCAATATTGCTTTAAGTTCACATTATCGAGCATGCCATCAAACATCAATTGCAGAACAATTTATGAGCGTCCACATCGAAGTGAAATGCATGTAATCCTATTTAAAATGAAAAATGTTCACTAGGTTTGACAGTCAGTTCACACAGGTTGTATGGTTGGACACTGCCAGCAGAAAAATCAACAATTTTTGAAATCCATCCAACATGTGTGTCAAGCGGTGGTTCCTAGAGTTTACTTTATCGAACATTGATGTTGTCAAGCCATGTTGGACAGCATGTGTGATAATGTGCACTTGGTTAATTGATTGTGTTAGTTAGTGTGTATGATTTGGATTTTGTCTTTCACATGGCAATGCAATGGAATATTTATGGAAGAGAAAACAACAACAACTCTAGATCTGTGAAGAAGAATCAAAATTGACGGTAGTTCTATTTAAAAAAATTAAATTGATTGCCTTCGCAGAAAAAAAAGGCTACGCGTACAAAGTCGCGGCATCTGCTAGTTTTAAATAAGTTTTGCCATTATTTACTAACAAATAATTGTTGCCATTATTTACTAACTTATACTATCATTCCATATTTAAAATAGCGAAAAATGTATGTATTCGTCAAATTGACGAATGGTTAGCCTTTATGTAATATTTAATATGGTTAGCAATCAATTTTTAAGAGAAGCACTCGATTTTCGCATTTTTCTTTCTCAAGAATGGTTGTCTCGCGCGTAGCGTATTTTCGCTCAGTGAACGTGCGTGTGTTTAAGCTTTATGTGTGTGTGTATAAGAGTGTTTGACGCATAAGGTAGCTGCTTTATTTTTTGTCTAACGATTTGTTTTATTATCTGTATTTTTTTTGTAATTATTGCATTTTTGTTTTTGTTGTTGTTGTTGATGTTTTTTTTACTGTCTTTTGCCATTTTGTAGCCAACTAATTGTGAAAGTGTTTGTGTTAATTGTAAGTGTAATTGTTTTGTGCCGCTTTCCGAGTACCTTGAGAGCCACTGGCCTTGACACATGTGCACACTTATGTACAGGCGTACAAATGCACACACACACACACACACATATAAATATATTGCTATGTTAAATGCTGCACGCAACGATGTGTAAACAATTTTAGCTCAAATTACATTCGCAAAGATTTCTTTCTTTGGCTTTTAGTTGGCGGCTGCTTGGATTTTTGGTCGCCTCAAAAGCACTTGACATAATTTGTGAGTTTTTTCTTCTTTCTTTGAATAGCATCTTTTTCAAGGTCAACAGTGATTTTTTTCTTCTATTCTTCTTCGCATAGCACTTTGACAAATGTTCAATAAATATCAGTTTTTATGTATAATTTTCAGATGGCGTTACATTTTCTACGAATTACAGGGTCCGATAATGGTCCGTACCAATTAGAAATTCCAATATATCCCTTATGTCAGTAACTAAAATTACCTACGTTGTTCAGTAACCAGGGTACCCGGGTACCCATAGAAGTAATTTATATAATTAAGGCAAAGTAGGAGTAGATTTTTGTTTTTCATTGTTTTGATTTCCGTTCTATAGAAAGCAAAGCTTGCTTATTGATTTTTCTGCTAACCGAAGACCGACCTTTAAATATTTCGACTAATCTTACGTTGGCGGGTTGTTTTCGACCAGCACATATTTTGTATGAAATTTCAAAGAAAAATAAAGTTTTAGTGAAAAAAAGTTTAATTATTACACTTATAAATTGCATTAATTACATTTATTGGTAGCAACAGTTAAACTATAATAAAATTAATTAAATAATTAGTTCTTTTCCAGATCTTGAATTCATTTCGGATTTCTGTTCCTCTGGAAACATTTTCGCTACATTCACTACAATCCAATCCGCACGTGTTTGGTTTGGGTAAAGTCTTCTCGGTGAAAAAAAAGAGTACATTTACCCCGTTTGTTTACATGTAGTGGGACCATTCTATTCCGCTTGGCAGAAGAACCGGCTTCTTCCTTTTGTCGTCAGTAAAATTATATGACAACTTCGATAGCGTAGGCAGAAGTAAAAGAAAATACGCACTTCGTAGATTTCTGGCTCTGTTAGACATATGATTTTTGACCAATGCAAGACCAAGTTCATGAAAAAAGTTCTTACGACATTGTTTTCGCTGCTTTCTTGCCAAGCTGGCTGTATAGCTGAATGGATGATGAAAGCATTCAGCGCTGAAATGTCAACGATGTTGGAAAAAATGCCTATCGGCCAATTGTTAGCTTTCCTCTTGTAACTGAATCTCGAAAGCATTTTGTCGGCATTATCAACACTGCATTTTGTTTTATTATAGTATGAAACTACCTTAGGTAAATTCTTTGGATTGATGCTCTGAATAGTGGTGAATTGTGTTGCTTGCTTACATATAAAACAATTATGGTATTTTCGGTGAAGGCGAATGTAGATTGGAATACTGGCAGTTTTTTTCGATTAGAAGCTTACGCAGAATGCTTATTTTCCGCAATGTGCCAACCATTAACAAATTTGTGTGTAGCAGCTTTTGATCCAAATAGAGCATCTGAATTAAATCAAAAACCACTGACTCACTCTCCCTGATTTCATTCCCGTGGAGCTCAATCTGTTTGGGCTCTGAGTGAGTGCTGAGTATAAGATTCTTGTTATCGCAATAAATTGCCTATAACGCTAGTACGCATGCGCAAAGACGGTCAGAGATTAGCAGATCAACAAAAATCTTACATATAGTAGTTTGCTGGAATATTAACAGTAGAATGAGTCAGAGGGTCCCGAAGTTTGAGGTGACCGAAGTTGTGCAGTTGTGTTTTTTGACGAAATTTTCCACTAATAAAGTAATAAATCGGTGCCGAGTGAGATTATTTTTTAAAGTCGTAAATAAATATTGTTTGCAACGTTAACGCTGATTCGCGGTTATCTTTTTACGTCGACAGAAAGTACGAAAACATACCTATACATCGAAAAATACGTGCAGGCCGGAAACGACCCGTGTGACGAAAATAGTTCCAAAGTCGAAACAACTGGACAACTATCGATAAAATCTGATGCTACATGTTTTCATTCATAACATACCTACATACATACATAATAACGAAAACACAGGTCAACACAGCTGATAGTTATCGAAATATTTGAAATGAAAAAAAAAAATTGGTCGAAAACGACCCTAACATCTTTCTACGATTAAAAACTGTGATAAAATTCTGTTTACTGTTTTTTTGTTTATACTGATGACAATGGAAGAGCTATCAACAACGAAATTTGGAAAGTATTTATATCATATATAAATATGTTGATATCTGATATTTGATAGAAGTATGTATAATGTATGTGGGTACCTGGGTACCCTGGTTATTGAACAAGCGTATGTTAACTTTAGCCGTAAATTTTTATTACTTTTATTTATAAAAATTAAAAATAAAGTCCATGAGTCGATGAAAAATAAAGCAAATAACGAGGATCTGATTGGAATTAAAAATTTTTTCATAGGAACATAAGAAAAATCATACGGAAAGTACGAAAAGGGTACCCGGGTACCCGGTTACTGACATAAGGGATATACTGAAATTAGATGTTAAAAAAATATACCTGTCTCGCTGTTTTTCTTCAGCTTGTTTGAATTTTTTTTTAATTGATTTTTGAAGTTTTTTATGATCTAACCCAAGTAGAAATTTGTAACTTTTAAGGTCACAAATTTTGCGTGCGAGTCACAACGTGGTTATTGTGACTAAATTTTGTGTAAATAAAGTAAATTTTCCTCTATTGTGACACCCTAACCGATAAGATTTGTACTGAACAGATGCTTAAGAGAACCAATTTCTTCAATTTTTCAAAATGTGCTAAACATTTTTTGCAGTGAAAAAAATTTATTTTGTGATGTAAATTCAAAGAGAATTTATGTTCAATTTCTAGGTTCAGAACATTTTCAAAAATCCTACAAGTCAACACGCACTTGAGTTCATTTTAGAGAATTGCAGTTCATCTGAATGAATATTGAATATGATCTTCACCCATTTGCTTAAAGTTTGTCATCAAGATTTTTCGAAAAACTAAGGTAAGTTTCAATCAGTATTGAAACTCTACTTTGAAGTCTCTGATTAACAATCCTGAGACTGTCATACATTTCCATATAAAAAAGCTACACCGAACTAAAACGAGTTCATAATATTTGAACTCAGAAATTTTCTTAGGCTTCCATTTCTGTTTTGAATTCACTAAAAAATTCTTTGTACATTTTCCAATCATATTATTAGTAAACATAACAAAAAAAAATTAAGAAATTGCTGTCCCTGCTGGGCAGAGTAAAATAAATGTCTTAAAATAATTTTCATTTTATTAAGGATCTTTTGATATTTACCAACTCAAATCGTAACATGGCATAAAATGTCAAACCGTTTTGGCTCGTAATCTTATTTGCAGCGTAACGAATTATACTGAAACCGATATGAAAATTCGATCTGCTTTTATGTCGTTTTTCACGCAATTTAATTTGAAACTCATTTGTAAAGTATTTTAATTTGATCACTTTGCTGTGAGCGTACCAATAAAATGGTTTATAAGTCAATGAAAATTTGAGTTTGATTTGGTTTTAATATTGAAAATTAAAATGTTCATACTGAAAAAAAAAGAATCAACTTAATTCTTACACCCAAGCAAATTATATTGATACGAATGCTGCAAGTATTTTTGTGCCGAATTTCCAAGATTCCATTTTTCAGTTTAAAGTTTGAAATTTTTGTACATTTTCTAGATCGTTTTGTTTTGTTGCTGCTTCTAAAGTTGTTCATTGTCCAGGAGTGCAATGCAGCCTTTGCATTTGACATAAAATAGAAAGCACTTAAGGCGTTATATTTCAATTTTCTTTTATTATATTTCTTTATCAGCTTTGTTTAACTTTGCGCTGCATTGTCCTTGAGACTGACTACTGCTGAGCAAAAAAAAAAAAAAAAACGTCTTTGCCCATCAGCAGTTTTATCTTTTTCTATCTCTCTCACAGTGTTTTTATTTGATTGCGGCAGTGAAACGTTTTGCCCGTTGTATTTGGCTTTTATGCTGTTCATATGCAATTCAAATAATTTCTAAAAAAAATATCAAAAAAAGACACTTTTTTTTTTTTATAAATGGCTATCTCTTTTGTGTATGTATTCATTGAAATGTCAAAAAAATATTCTTGTTCTCTTCTCTTAAATTTATTTGATTTATAATGCATTCTCGAAAGGACATTCATTATTAAATTTGTCAATTTTGTTGAAACATAATGCTAGGAGCATTGAAGGATCTCAAATGCAAGAGTCCTTGCAGCGTTGGAACAATGTATGCTTGTTCTTAACTAAAATTTTATATCAAAGTAGTTTAGGTGAATTTTTACTTTTGTTTTGGTGCTATATTTTGTTATATACGCTTATGCCAAGGACGTTAGTTCCTTTCTATGTAATATATATAATAAATATTTCTTAGTTTTATTGTATGCAAGTATATAAGTTATTTAAAACTTTGTTGCATTCTGTATAACGTGGTAATCTGAAAGACAAGAGCAAAGTTATTTGGGTAAACGGTGCGTATGAGTAACATTTAATTACACTGCTCCTCAAAAGAATGCAGACTACATCGACATGGTTTTAAGTGATTTCTAATATGATTCAAAGTGAGTGAGTGAGTGTGTGATTGAATAAATACTTAAAGTCAAATGAATAATTTCAAATATTTTGCAAATTAAAAATGAAATTTAAAGTTTTTTACGATTAAAGTATATTTAAAAATTCCGGCATTTCACGCGAATCGGACAGGGGAAATGTGGTTCATGTTTCCAATTTCAGATATGTTTGAATATGTTGTACCTGTATATGTTCGCGGCACAGAAACAAAATATTTTTATAATGGCAACACTGGTTTACATAATATAGGTCTTTGAAAATTTGAGAAATCGTAAGGTATGTATGTAAATGCCATTATTCAGTTAAAAAAAGTCTGGTAAAATGAATTAACTACTGGATTTTGTACTTCATTTATTGGATTTTTTAACCTCTTAGTTGGATTTTAAAAAGAAAATAAAAATACACTGAAAAAAATGAGAAATATTTTTCTTAATCGTTTTTTTAAATTTTCGCCTAACAAAAATTTTTTTTCTTAAGAACATTAAAAAAAATCTTATATTATGCTTATACTTCGTGCCAAGTTTGATAATGGTCCGCCCAGCCGTTTTGGAGCTATATGCATTGCTATGCTGAAACCCGAGTCGTATTTTTATAAAAAATATACAGATTTTTAGCCGAAAAAAGTTTCATTACAAACCTTTAGTTTACTATACAAAATTTAAAAATCTCAAATAATGGAATATCAAAGAACCTTAATAAAGCCTAAGCTAAATTCACGTATAATTTAATTACCATTTTTTTAATTTAAAGCAAAATTCGCAATTTTTTTGACAAGCGTTGCTACTATGTCTTTTTAAAGTATGAGTTCGGATGAAAGTTTGTATAAGTTTTTCTCCTTTATTAAATGGTTCATATGAAAGTAAATGGAGAATATAATTTAATTATTCTCTTACAAAACACGTTGGCAAAAAATATTTTAATTGCGTTTATTTTACTTGAAAGCACCGCCTTTGTTAGGACAACTCATCAAGTATGCTGATCTAATTAGTCGCCGCTTAAGCGTTGAAAACGAGTTCATTCATTTAATGCAAGCTAATTGAATTAAGTGACACAAATGCAATAACAGCAGCTTGTCGTTATCGTCATAGAAACTAATGATAAAACGAGTCAATTAGGAAATTGACAAGACAACTCATAATATATTCGTTAAAAAAAAACTAAAACTAAATATTATATTATATTAACTTAAGGCCAAACTCTTCAATGTTGATTACATATCGAAAAGATTTTGGTGTTATGTTCATTTTTCCATTAAGCTGTATTAAAATTTAGGCTACAAGTTCAAAATCCCAACACAATCTCATCACTTTCATAATCTAAGGTACATTTCCATAATTATGCAATCCACTACACCGCTGTTGTTCTGCACGAATGTCAACAACAATTTCTTAGTCCTTGTGACAAATGATAAATGTCCTTTGATGGCATCAGCAACAACGTCAGCGCAATGTCACGCCAAGTGTGAAATAAGACAATATCACAATGTTGTCAGCACTACACTGACATTGTCAGCAAACGTCAGCAGCATACGTAGCCACCTAGAGTTAGAACAAAAGCACACCTGTGCCACCTCAAGTTCGGTAACCAAAAAATTTACCAAAATTGACAAAAACCCAAATTTATTAGACTCGTTATGGACCAGCAACAGCAACAATGAGGCTACAAAATTCAAAACAATCACAACGATGCTGTGATGATGATGCGGAATTCTGCGGTACATGACGTATAAATTTGCGAAAAACGCAATTTATTGCATTCATTCATTATAATAAAATTGCGATAAGCATTTTCGGGAAAACGCTCAGCATCAACAGCAGCAATAGCAACGGAAGCAATTGCTTTATTGCTATTAAAGACATTGCGTGTTGGCAGTCTTTCATTGAATATGTGTGGGGGGAGGGGGCAGAGAAGAACATGCTTGAGCTCAAGATGTTGGAGGGCGTTTGTGGGATGAATCAATGTTCTGTTATAATGCACGCAATTGCCGTTAAAATGCTGCTCAATTGTGGCTAATTAATCAACGCGCCGAAATATTTATTTGACTTGGGGTTGGGCACGGGGTTGTGCTGGGCATATTTGGGGTTTGAATACTCTTGCTGATTACTTTACTTGATGCTTCAGGTAATTATTGGTAAATGGTGTAAAAGCCATAAAATCCAGTGGTTATTAAATTTACGCTTTCGTTGTTATTCATTTAATTTTCGGAGTAGAGAGCGTTTGGTATATAAATTATTTAGGGAGTGTTTTTTTTTTTGCAAAATTTTGTACAATAAAATGTGCCGCTAATATGGATTGCTTTTTTATGTGAGACTTTAAAATTATATTTTTGTTTACAATAAACATCGAAAAAAAATTGTAATCTGAAAATTTCAAATAACATCCTCATGCTGAGCATTTAATCCGCAAATGTTTCACAACAAATTATTTAGTTATTTCAAATGTTCCATTAAAAATTAATGAAAATTTCAATGTTTTAATTCTATGCAAATGACTTAATTCCATAGTTAATTATTACAATCAACTATAAATTACATAAAACTTTTTAACAAGTGTTATATAAATGTGGATAAATTTACACAATTTGATTTTAAATTATTGATTTGATAAAGTTTTTAACCAAAAATAAACAACAATTAGTTCCGAACAAAACAAGCAAATTAAATCAGCAGCTAAGTGCTTACACGTACGTATAATGAAATGTTATCCAATGGATTAAGGATGCGTGCTGAATGAAAAGTGCATTAATTTAAATAGTGCAGATAATGGCAGGGCGTGTAAAATTCATGAAAAATGTTGAAAAGGTCGAAAAGTGTTGGAAACTCGAAAAATGTTGAAAAAGTCGAAAAATTTATCAAAAATTAAATAAATTTAAAGATCCAAAAAAACATTTAAAAAGTTCAAAAGTTTTGAAAACAATCGGTCGATTAAAAATTTCTATGCAATACCAAAGTTGTGCGTTACTTCCCACCAATTCATTCCATTACAGATTTTCTTTCACGGCTGTCAGTATTGCTGAAAAGTTTTCAAAACCCTCTAAGAAGAACAGGGCTATTTTAAAATAACTTAATTTATTTTCAGCCAAGACTTTATAATAATATGAGGTAAAAAGTAATAAGTACACATTGGGGACATTCCGTGTCAACCGGATCAATGTTGAAACTTAAATTAGAAGATTCGAAAAACTCAGAACTACAAAAAGAAGTAAAAGCCAATTTTTACATATGATAAATGGGCATTTCCGCCAAAAAGCCAACCGTGACAGAAAAATTAAAAGTGATTATAAAAGCGTTACTATCTGAGATTATCTAAGGAAAATATTCAAATTTTGTTAATTTAAACAATTTATACCAGAATTTATTTATCACATTGAGCAAGCCACCTGCAAACTTGCATAAATGCAGTTTCTCTTTTTTTGTAATATTGAAGAGTATTTTGTCTTAAATATTTAACAGTGTAAGCGAGGTGATGATAGTCTTTCCGAAAAATCTCTCTTCCAACGTCAATTAGCTAAAAACAATGCAAAAACATCAAACCAATCTCTATTAACTGTAAAAACTTAAATTTCTTAAGTTCATGTTCTAAAGTCACAAATAACATAGAAAAACATCATATGTTCTCATTTCGAAATTGATAACAGCAGCAAGTGTGTCAAAATTTTTGCACAAACAGAGTTTCATGTACATAATTAAAAAAAAAAAGTGAGTGCAAAAAAAGTTAAATTTTAACTTTTTGAAGCTGTTTGAAGTTGGTCATGTTCGCAAACATAGGTATAATAAATAGGCAGTTGAAAACGGTTAAATCAGTTATTATAATAATAATAAACATAATTTTTTTTCTATTTTTCAATAGTAGGCAGTGCCACGCCCCTATCGGGAAACAACGTTTCCATGGCTAAATTAATAGACCGATGTTGATGAAATTTTGCTTAGAGGTAGATTGAATCCGAAGAAAGATTATTAGAAACTCTGATTCTTAAAAGTGTGCGTGGCATCGCTCCAAATGGGAAAAAACGGTATCACGGCTGTGCCACTACACCGATTTTGATGAAATTTGGAATGTAGATAGATTGAAACTTGAGTAAACATATTTGTTTTAGTGGGCGGTGCCACGTTTTTTGCAGGAAAAACGTTTTAATAGCAAAAGCACAAGTTTTATCTTCTTTTAAGAAAAATATCTACTCTTTCCTCTTTTGTTTGTTGAAATTGATCTCACTAATTAATTTGATAAATATAAACATTAAATTTTTTTTTTAGTTACTGTATATATCTTAAATATTATTATTTATATAAATATTAAAGTCGTTTTGAAAAATTGCCCAAGTGAACCAAAATGGAAAAACATGTCCTGTTAGAATGGATTATTATGCCTTGTAAGAAAAAAAGTATATAAGATTTTTCAATCAAACGAAATCTATTAAAAAGTTAAATTATCCCAAAACATTTTAAAATTAGTCGCATTAAAAAATGCTGCCAGGTTTTGCTGACTTATGTTTTTCTATAGATGGTAATGAAAAACACTTCCTTTTTTTGTCCCGTTCGAATGGCTTTTTTACCGCCTCTACTGGTTATTACGCCTGGCATCAACTTTACCACTCATTATAATGCTACCAAAGGGCTTTTTCTTAAAGTAACAGAAATAAATAAAAATGTTTTACTTTGACTTTTTATTTCACTTTAAAAGTGTACTTCCGTCCCGTTCAACATGAGAAAAGTGCCCATGTGTATTTTTTTAAATTTTAAATATTTATCAATAATATTTTTTAACTTTGTCCATAATTTGAGTACAGGGCTTTTACAGATTTAAACAGGCCGTTCTGTGTAACATGCGGTAATCTGGCAAATTGTCCCAAGCCAATCGCCTTTGAATCTTATCACACTTTCAAGCCAGATATAGTATTACACATGCTTAAAACTCATAAAATTCTGCTCTGCTTGATAATGCTAAGGTTAAGTGAAATTGCTATCCTTCAAAGAATATTTTATCAAAATTAATTTTATTAAATTAACTTTTATTTTGTTTTTGCCACTAGCTGTGTGAGTTCGTGTTCGTCCTGTAAAAGTTTCTAATGTATGCAGATTAATATTTTATACATGCTTATCCTGGCTTAGATCACTTCAGAATGTATTTTTCATTTCTGAACCAATGACGTAAAAGTCGAGCACTGACTTATACTCGAAACTCTGAAGAATATTTTACTCATAGAATAGATAGAAAAAGGAGCTCATTTGTCATCATAGCAGCGTGTGAAGTAAAAAAAGGCGACACTCAAGGAAACTCGCATGCATACCCAACAAGAAATTTATGAATTGGTGACTTCAAAAATGATTTTGGCAAAATTAATAATTTCAAAAATTTATTTGAATTCAAATCATATATTACATAAAAATTAATTTTTTTATAAGTTTTTTAAAAGAAAAAAAAAACGAAGCAGAAAGAGGTACTATAGCTCGAAAACCCGAGCTTAAAGAGACACCAACGTATTTTGTGGAATCAAGAATTTAGCATAAGAGCAAAGTTCCTCAATGGTCATCACATTAACCACCTAGAAGTTGGGAGTTACTGCAAAAATCAAATATATTATAATCCAAATATTTCTTTCTTAAGTATTCTTGAAACACTCATATTGACATTTTCCTACCGAGCTTTCAATATGCAAAGACGTTCGTCACTATTAGAAACACTAACAACTACAAGAACAAAGACAGTGTGCATACTTCATTTGTCGTCCGTTCGTTTGTTCGTGTATTCCCATGGACAAACTCATTTATCACTCGTTGGCACTGCAGCAACACCAAATGCCCCCTACTACAGGATATTTTTTCTTCTCTAGCAAAGGATGAGAGTTGAGGTCAAAATGCTGATTTGCAAAGCTTTGTGAAAAATCTCTGGTCCTTTCATTGTGGTTGAGCTTAGATATTTTGAAGGACATGCGATGCGTTACGTTGCGTTGGGTTCACTCCACACAGCCAGAGTGTGTTACCATTGATGAAATTTCATCATGCTTGATTGTGTTGAGGTAACAAGAAAAATAATAGCAGTGTAACAAATCACATGCATTTCCTTCCTTATGGCAATAAGAGGTTGCTTGGGTTGAGTTGGGAATTGTGCGGGGTTGGGATTGGATTTTTGTTTTTATACGAGAGTTTTTTGATATGGCCTGAGTGTTATATACGAGTCACGCACTAGACATCAATTTCATCAGAAAATGATTTATTTACAACGTTTAATGTTGACGAAGGCAGTCATTCTCTTTTTTGTTTTTTTTCGTGTGCTACTTAAGTTGTGTGATAAGGCTACTTTGTTGGACTTTAAGTGTTATATGTCAGTGTGAGGGTTATAAATTTAGTTCATTATATAATTTGGTTCACTTTGAAAATACGCAAAAAGTTTTTAAGAACATATGAATAAATTTTGAAAATTGATTGTTAAATTAAAGAAACGACAAATATTCAAATTAATTTAATTTAATTTTAAGTTTTCCTTTCAATTATACTATTTAAAACTCTTCATTTTACTGTTCCTGACATCATTTGTACCACATGTGCTATTTCATCAAACTGGTACCTAATTATGTATGTTATGTACATACATACAAGTACTATCCTTTTTTTTCCATTAGCGCTTTAATTACTTTGTTCTTAATTTTCACTTTACATGTAAATTTTTGTTATATAATTACAAACATTTGTGGCGCACTTTTATGCTATTATTGGAAGTACTATGATGTATGCGTACAAAATACAAATAACTATAGAATTTTAAGCGTTGTGTGCTGCTTTTAACAGCGATACTTTTGCGCTACTTCAATTTAACAAAGTTAAATTCAATAAAAATCATTTACACACTGATTCACACTCACTTACGCCACAGATACTCATAAAGAGTAGAGTTGACAACTATTAATAGTGCGAACTAAAAAGTAGTGATAGCTTTGACAGCAAAACCCACAAAGAAAAAAAGTTAACAGATTTTTATGTATGGTTTGTTGACGAAAAATTCTTCTGGGCTTAATAACAATTGAAAAATAATTTTCATATTTTTTTTTGTAGGCTTTAAAAGTATTATCGACTATAAAGCCTACAAAAAAGAAAAAAAAAATTATATATTGTTTTTTTTATTCACCATTTTTCACTTGAAAAATTTTCATGGGGAAAAATTTCATGAGTTGAAAATAACAATGAAAACGTTGCAAGTATTTGTGACTTAAGGTGAATATTTCAATAACAGAAAATATATTATTATGCCATTAAAATAATACAGGGTATCGACTTATTAGCAAAGAAGATTTGAAAGCCAAAAGTGATGTTGTTATGGTCGGAAAAAATACTCAAGATGAGATTATTTCATTATTCTATCTCATAAGATAGCTGCACTTAGTTCTATTACTTAAATAGTCATATTCAAAAACCATACCTGGACACCGTTAATCAATTAGTTAACTTCGTTTATCGCTAAACCGTTACAAAAAAATTGTACTTTGCTAAACGTTAAATAGTGAACTTCTAATAAAAACTGTTGGTTTGGGTTCTGGAAGTTCACAGGTTTGGAAAAGACGTGTATAATTGGAGTGAGTACTTTAGTCATCTAACATAATGTGAATATTCCCTTTCATGAACATTAATATGCTGAAGTTAACGTCTGAAAGCGAGGCCTGCTTCGCCGTTAAAATATCTTTACCCGTGTAAAAAAAGGCTGTCAGCTTGGGGGTATAGCAGTATTATAATTCACAAAAGTTAATTTTTACACGGTACAATTGTTTATTTCATTAACATTCAAATTCTAATATTAATCGGACACTGTATAGACAACTGTTTTACTTTACTATATTGATTCAACTGTTCTGCTTCACTGTTTAAGTTCAACTGTTCACTTATGTTGCTCAAATTCCACTGTTCACTTATGTTGCTCAAATTCAACTGTTCTGCTTCACTGTTTGAATTCAACTGTGTCTTGACAACTCAGATGACAAACTTTTATACTACAGTCATCACTTTCTCGAATAATCCAGTACCTTCTAAATGGCGTATCAGCGTGGAATTCACAATCAATTTCTCGAATAATTCAATACCTTCTAGATGGCGTTGTACGACGGCTGCACTTGGCCGCTAGATGGTGTAAAATTATTTATACAGCCAGTGATGCTAGCTAGTATCGTTTAGTTTTCTTTTGTTGGTTTTTATTTCGAGAATTTTCTGGCGTAAACCAAATTTCGCTACAATATTTAATAAATAGACTTATGAATATCTGTTCCCCGAGGAATGCCGCAGCGTTGAGCAAGTCTTTTGATTTAATATTTACCAAATTTAAAGATTTGTGGCTCTTAGGTTTTTTTTTTAGACTGAGTGACAGAATTGAAAAGTCTTCCTCATCATCGTCATTGTTACTCGCGTTGCTTGCCTCTGCCACTGAAACTCTCTCTCTCTTCGAGTTTTTGGCAACTTTTTGTCTTCTTCTACCTTTTTTTACGCATTTTTTTACTATATCCACACGACCGCTGTCATACGTTTCCAGCCATATCAATCCGAACATACTTGTTGTTTTGGTAAATAGTAGGTACCGGATTAACGATTAATGGACTTGAGGAAATTAATTGGAAGTTAACTAGTTCGTTAATATATTTTAAAGTTAACTTAAAAGTTAATCCGTTGGTCGAAATGTTAACTTCGTTAATTAACGATTAACAGGTTAACGAGTTAATGCCCAGCTATGTCAAAAAAATAGCCACATGTAAGGAATGTCTACTTTATAGACAAAAACAAGCGTGCAGCAAATGGGTTATAAACATCGATCAACTGGCAACTCTAAGTAAATTCATAAACTACTTAAACACCTGCGCTTTGTAAATATACATCAACATATCAGTGCAATTTGCCATTAATGAATAAAATGACATTACAAACACAAGTTGCAAATAACAACAAACAAACACAAAAGCTGCATAATAGATACATAGATATATATTAAGGTGTCTGTTATTTACCAGAATTATTATATCTACACGAATCACTGATCTCATCAAATGAAAAAAATTAACAAATTATTTTTTTCCTCATTCCGAAAATTTATTATTACGATATTAAGTTACAATGACAATGACACAAAGTTGAAAAATAAGATTTCGCTAAATACTTGACACCCTTATTGTTATGTATGAGTTATTGTAATTTTACTTTTGTTTATGTTTGTGCTAGTTAAGTTTCATTAAAGTACATGTGTGTATACATTTGTGTGTGTATGTGTGCATGCAAAATAAAATGAAATACTGCAACATGATTTTATTTTAATGTTTATATGGGCATTTAAGTGCATACGTCAGTGTGTGCGTGTAACTGATTCAATTGTTTACAACTTTTAATTGAATAAAATGTTGTTTTTAATTTTACTGTTGTTCGCTTTCACTTGCAGCCCATTATTAACAAAGTATAAACTTAAACACTTACACATACATACATGCACATAATTACCCAGTTGGACTAGTCCTTACGCTAGAGCTACTCAACAAGAAAATACATATGGTGGTGTTGAACGCGAAAAAATGTTGCCTACGCTAACAAAAAGAAAATATAGCTTGGAAATTGTTTTTTAAATGAACTGATAAAATCGCCGAGAATAACATCCAAGCTAATTGTCGGATTTGTTTTTTTGTTATTGACCATTCATCATGGAATAAATCAAAGAAAAAGTTATACTTATATAAAAATATATGCGTAGGTTGATCACAAATGGAAGATCATTTGTTACGATTTAGAAGCATTTAAAGATTAACCATAGAGAAATACATTTTCCCATTGGGTGATGATGGCATGGTAAGTTTTTTTCAATCACCGTCGTTCCTTGCTAAAATGTCGTCAAACGACGTTAGTTATTACTATTTAACCAAAGCGCAAAAGTTGAGGTTGAGTTGGCTACTGCGTGGTCAAGTAATCTTGAGGTATGGGATCGCGTCCAATGTAGTGTTCTACATTTGAAATTATTTTCCAAATATCTTAGAACGAAAGGAGAAGGTTTATGTATTTTTATGGTCAAATAATAAAAGAAATTTAGTGCAACTTGTTATTAATAACATATTTTGCTGTTGTTATAAAGAATCCCACAAAATAGGGCAAAGGATGAGAAAAAATTTAAATTTTTGGACCTTAAAAAAATAATTTTAGAAAAAGTGTTATTTTTGGCCTGACCTTAACTTACATAATCTACACTGCCACATCCACGCACAGAGATTTGCCTATCATTTCTACTGTTTGTTTGAAATTAAGTTTCGTCACCTTAAACAATTCTCTCAGCATAGCGTATTAAGGATTTTGCTTGTATTGGAGGTGCCACACCCTTTTGTCGAAATTTTCCAACTTTTTGCCTAGAGATTGTTCAAGCTATTTCTAGTGCTTATGAACAATTTAGTTACACTACGTCAAATATCTCTCTCATCATTGACGTATTCATAAATCCATTTCGCCCATTCCAAAGAGTTATGTTTCACTCAATTGCTATCTTGCTTGGATTTCCTGTAATCGTGCTTTCCACAGAATAATTTATTGAACATTGATGCTGATCAAGAATATATATATTCTCTTATACCTGCCACGCCCCATTTTTTGTGCTACAAACTGAATAAAAAAAACGAGAAATTAGTTCCTATTTGATTTCAACCTTTTGAACCTTTAATAACTAGCTTTGCTTCACCGAGGGCAAAACAAAGTATATGCTGTCCACAAACAGGGAGACGCGGCGTATTGGATCCTTTGTTACTGCGAACAACTATACTTTCGAAGTTGTCAAGGAATTCACCTATCTTGGCACCGCCGTGAACACTCAAAACGATGTCAGCCTGGAGATAAAGCGAAGACTAACTCTTGCTAATAGGTGTTACTATGGTCTCAGTAAGCAATTGAGTAGTAGAGACCTCTCTCGCCCGACAAAACTGACACTCTACAAGACGCTCATCTTACCCGTGCTACTTTACGGCGCAGAAGCATGGGTTGTGTCGCAGACTGATGCAGCCACGCTTGGGGTGTTTGAGAGAAAAATTCTTCGCAAAATCTTCGGTCCTGTTCACGTCGGCGACGACTACCGTATTCGAATGAACCACGAACTGTACGAGCTCTACGCTGACATTGACATAGTCAAGCGCATCACTATTCAACGTCTGCGCTGGCTGGGACATGTTGTGCGTATGGACGAAGAAGCTCCGGCGAAAAAGGTGTTTGATGCGGAAGCCGCTGGGCGACGACGAAGAGGAAGACCATGCCTCCGATGGAAAGACCAAGCCGAGGAAACCCTATCCACGCTTGGTGTGAATGATTGGAGAAGGCGTGCGCAAAGCAGAGGCGCCTGGAGAGAGCTTTTGAGGTCGGCCGTAACCCGGTAACGGGTTGTTATGGCCACCCAAGTAAGTAAGTAAGCTTCACCGATATTTTGTATTGATATAAAGACATACAAATAACTCCGGCTTTTTTTTTTTCTTTTAAATAAAAACTTTTTATATTTAATTTTGGAAAACTCTTACATAATGTAACGCATTTTTTCGTAATTGAAAATATAAAATTAAAAAGGATTAAGATTTTGTTCGTAATTGAAAATATAAAACCATAAAGGATACTACTCGATGCCATTAACTGAAATAACATATAAAAGTCAACAAAAAATAACTAAGTACCCGAAAAGTACTTATTAAAACCTGTGTGATTGAAAAATGGTGTAAGAAATGTCATCACTTCTTGGGTGTTATATTTAAACGATAATCACCGATACTTTTAGTACCTTTTACGATTGAAAATTCTTTCATAAATTTTGTACAACATTTTTTCATATAAAACTTTAAAGCTTTTATTTTTTGGATAAAAATGTTCAAAGGATGGAATGTTTGAACTTTTCAATTGAGGTTCAGTGTCGAAAATCTGGTTTACTTTTTCCTTGTAGTCTATATCAACTCACGATATATAAAGCAGCCATAAAACTCTTCTCTTCAATAATTCTAAAATGTCTGAAACTCTTGTTCTAGCGATCGTATCAGTAATATGGTACTCAAGAGTTTTTTCGTATGTACTAAATTAAAGTTGGAAAGTATTTTTTTAAAGTTTGGACATATTTTTTTATCATAGGTTACTTTAATCAATGGGAATAGAATAATGCAATTAATTATGTTCAATAAATCAGAAATATATATGTCACCGGCCAAACTAGTTCTTAGGACAAACTAGTTGATCCTAGGCCAAACTAGTTAATTTGAAGGCCTAAAAGTATGCAATTTGAACATTGATGCTGATCAAGAGGAGGATGTAAATCCTGAGCCGTGACCGAATTACTCCCACTTACTACTTGCCAAGTGTATAATGAAATTGACGAATGTTGTTTTCTTACATTGCTACTGTCGTAGTCTTCACTTACTACAGTGCTTTTGCATTAAAATGTCATTACACATCTTTAGGCTTAAGCTAACTAGTTTGGCCTAAAAACTAGTTTGGCCGGTAACATATACATGTAGTATGATATATGTTAGCATGTGTAGGAAAAAGCATTATTAAGTATAAACCATAAATGCGCAGAAAATTCAATGAATGAAAGTTAATCCATTGTACTATTCGTGCTTTATTATTTAAAATTGTGACAATTTTCCCAACATAGTATATAAATCTTTGCCAAGTAAGTAATCGTCTTGGCATAATCTCTTAACAAATGACTCTAATGCCTTTTTGCACTTTGCATATCATCATTGTTGTGCTTCCGCATGAAATCTTTCGTAACTATTTCTCACAATTGCATTTCATTTCAATTTCCATAACCATTCAGCATTTGCAATTTGTTCCGTTTCATTTTACATGTCACTTTGACATTAAAGCATCATTGTTCTTCTTCTGCTTCTTGAGTTACAGCTCTTGCAAATGATAGAATTTATTGCAGCCTTTAAATTGACATTCGTCCATTTGATGTCATGACGTCACTTCACAACGTTGTGTGCGCCTCCAACGCCTGTTCTAAAAGTTTCGATGTGCCACATTCGCGTTAACAAAGACATTTTTGATTTCTTTCTCTTTCGTTTTTGTTTTTTTTTTTTCTCTCTCTCTCTGTTGTCCAATTTATTACCAAGCCACGTTAACAATTTATCAAAACATTCAGAGTCATCTATTATGGATGATTGTGGTGGCGCAACTTGGATGTGGGTACTAAGCAGAATGGGGGGGGGGGGGGGTGTGAGAAATCTCGCGTTTTATGTAAGCACTTAGTTGACAACCAAAAATGTTGCGTTACGAATTGAGTGTTAGTGTGAAAAATGGTTAGTTTTCCTTTTGTTAAATTTATTGCATTCAGGGGTAGCTAAATTTAATTTGAGGTCTTTGAACTTAAAATTTGAGCGCAATAAATAGTACGCTGAAAACAATTATTTAAATGAGGAAATGGTGTAGAAAGTTATGATATAAAAGTAACGAAAATTTTAATTTTCTATTTAAAGAAATGGAAGAATACTTTTAAAGATATTTAAGTACCAAGAAAAGAAAACACTACAAGGTCTTATAAAAAATATTTAATTTATGACTTTTGCCACTGCAAGCATATTTGTCACTTTTGCCGCATTTTTTCACAGGCAAAAAAAATATAATGCACAGCAATAAAATATTTCACCCAGTCCTTGCAAAATTGTGCACATCCTTCAAATTTTTATTTATTTCATTGTCAATATTTGTAGCTATTGTTATGAATAGAAAAAAATGTGTCAAATGCAACTGTCTACAAATTCCTTGCTCGGATTTTACTATGAATGGGTAAGAAAATTGCATGAATTACTGCACTTGACATTTGTCACAATGTGTCACAGAAGATCATAAATTTTAGTTTTCATTTCAATGACTTTATTTGGAATATGATGACATTATTTTATATATAGCATGACGTGCAAAAATTTGATATTACACTGAAATTATATGGATGTGTGCCAAAAATTATTGATTTTTTTTTTTTGTGTGAGACTACAAAATCAGCTTATAACCTTTTTGGAACTGTTTTGATTAATGCGACTAAAGGCTTAAGAAACTTTTTCTAAAATCATTTGGTATTAAAATTAATGACAAATTTTTAATGGTCCCAATGCAAAACATAAAAATATTAAATTCATTCATTAGTTACACTATAAATTTGATTTTATGTAAAACCATAAAAGGTACTTAACTCCAAATGGACAGCGCCAATCTTGCAAATGCTTAGCTTTGTTCTTTTACTTTCTTCACTGTTTGCCCTGCTTTCTCTTTTTATACCTGTGTACCACACGCCGCTTTCAATCAAAATTTACTTTTAAGTGTTCTTCAGAGGATTTATATGCATGTATGTGTACGTACGACTTTGTCGGAAACACTTGTAATGCATATTGCACACACACACACACTGACAAACCAATACAGACTCATTGCTGAATTGCTTCATTAAATAATTATTATTGTCCAGCGTCAGTTGACCGGAAATTAATTCAACAACAACTGAAACAAAACAACATGAACAGAAACATAGGGGTGAATGGGGAGCTGAGACAGAGAGAGAGAGAGAGAGAGAGAGAGAGTGAACATCAATACAATAACAACTTTAATAGTAATAAAAGCAGTTAAAGCAACAACAACAACTATAACAAAAACAGTAACAAAATGTGTTAAGCCAACAAACCAAATGGAATTAAAGGGCTGCATCCGATGAAGTGCTGTGAGAGTATGTTAATCGGTTATTCCACAAATAAGTGTCGTTGCATCCTAATTAAATTTTTTTTTACAAAAATTTTTCTAATACAACTACAGTGGAACCTCTATAAGTCGAACCTCAATAAGTCGAAAACCTCACAAACTCGAAAAAATTTTGTGTTTCCTTCCCTTCAAGCCCCAAAACCTCCAGTGCTCGAAATCTGACACCTCTATAAGTCGAAATAATTAGTGAGTCCCTACAAGTAAATTCAGTACATATTTTCCCTCTATAACTCGAAAAAATAAATTTGACCTCTGCATCTCGAACATAGCAATGTTTAATCTTACAACCTTTACAACGCGATTATTTGAAACGAATTATCTCTATAGCTCGAAGTAAAATAAGATACCGACTTTAAGAATATGACGACAATGTACATCATTGTTTCTTAGAAATCAATGTAAAAGCCTACTTATACAATAAACCAATTCTATGGAATTTATGACTGACATTAACACGTGATTTCGTTTGAATTTTAGCGAAGTTACGTTATTGTTGTCGATTGAAAAATTATTAGAAATAGTTTGGTCCTACGGCAATGCACACCAATGTTTAATGCCTCTATAACTAGGATTTATTTCACCTCTCTAACTCAAAATTAGTTAAAATAAATCTTAAGCTCTTCAAGACGAACCTTTCCTGACAAAATTTGCTTCAGTCGAAGTTCTCCATAAGTCAAAAACTCTATAACTCGAATTTTTTGGCGTCTCCCTTTGGGAAATCGACAAATGCTGGGAGAACTTCACATACAAATTTTTGTATGAATTATAAATGTTTGCAAAGTTTTATATAGTAAAAGTTGAAATATTTTCTTTTGCAATACGGCACATCATAGCGTAAGTTGAGCGCAATACAGCACAACAATTTTTTTTTGGAAAATCGACAAATGCTGGCCCAACTTCACAAATATCTTATAATAATTTTTTTGATTAAATACTTAGAATTACTTTTTTTGCGTTGCGGCACATCATAGCACAAGTCGAGCACATTACAGCACAATATCAAATGTTTGAAAAATCGAAAAATGCTGGGCCAAATTCACACTCAAAAAATGTTTTTGCTCATAGAGGTCGAAATTCCAGAAATAATTTTATGCCCTTTACGGGCACATCCTGAGCACATAACAGCACAAGGTTAATTTTCTATAAATATGAAAAAGCTGGGCCAACTTCACACTAAAAAATTATTTTGGTCATAAAAATCGAATCCTAAAAACGATTTTTTTTAAATACGGCACAGCACAAGTCGGGCACATTGCAGCACAAGTTTAATTTTTTTTAAAGAATCGACAAATGCTGGGCCAACTTCACAGACATCAAATACTCTGACATTAAAGTAATAAGATTATATGGTGCTTAGACCCTTATATATATAAAGTTTTAAAAATAAGATGTGGAAGCACATTTTCTCGATCTATTTTTTCAAATTTTCAATGTTAATTTTGGAAAATATCCAGATGCGGCATTTAAAATAAATAAGGTATAGATTTTCATAAATTTTTTTGCATTTATTTTATTTCATAGAAACATTTTTTATACATCAGTTAGAAAATTTTTTTCGTTAAATTTCCACACCATTTTTTAAACTTTTCGATTAACAACCAAATTAATATTAAATCGTGGAATAACCCAGCTAGCTGTGCGTACATGCTTATGTGTGCGTGTGCATGTTGTAGATGATCGTATTGTAAGGGTATTAAATGAAACTGATTTTGATTACAATTGAAAGGGACCAAAATAACATAAATTGAGGACTGAGGGTGGTGCAGAAAGCGCTTGTAACGCTTGCATGGGTAAATCAGATCTTTGTATGTGTGTTTGTGTGTGTGTGTGTATGTATCTGATAAGTTTATGGCAGAAGTAAACGTCTATAATATACCTACTCACATGCATGCATATTAATGTGAATTAATTTGTGCAAATGCATATGTATGTTTATTTTCCTGTGCGTGAGTATACGTGTGGACTTGGCTTAAAATGGATTTATGTATATAAATGTTTCTCTGTGTTCCTGCGTGTGTGCGTGTGCATTTGTTTATTTCTCTGTTTGTCTGCGCCTATTCATATGCAATCAATTATTCATTTCACTTTGAAAACCACTAATTTATGGCTTCCGGTCAATTTGTTTTACGCAGCCACCGTCAAAAAAATGATAGAGAGTTGCTTGCCGTGTGTGCGTGTGTGTGTATTCAACTCAACCGGAAATTTGTGACACATCTGAGATGGTAGATCAAAGGGTACTTTAATTCAATTTCTTCCATTTTAATTATTAAATGAATAGGGCAAATATTAAAGTTTATTTCAAATTACAAAAGTCATGTTGATATCAACTTTATTTATGAGGATAAAACTGTGAAAGTGTAAATTGTGCACCTACATTTAAAAATAGTATTTATTTTCATTTGAATTGTCTTTATGACTGCTGTCTATCAGAATACATTTGACTGTAATGAATCTTATTCCTATGTAATTCAATCAATTGTGAATATTCCTCTGCGGTTAAGAATCTGTACCGCGATATGACACAATCGCAACCTCCAGTCTCGGTAAATTAAGTCCAAGGGGAGGCATTGCGAATTTAACTTAATGAAAGAAACCATTTCTGTGGTTACCTGTCTATTAATTTGGCAATCTGTTGTTGTGATTCCATTATGATGAGTCTTTGGCTGCAATATTGCGATAACTAAAACCATTGAATTTTAACATCTATGGATTGAAATCTCACATATATCAAGTTGAGATAATATGTGTGGACAGTATTAAGAATAGCTTGCTCAAATTGATTTAAGTTACATTAAACAAAAGACATAAAAGTTGAGTGAATTAAAAAAAGCGGCATGTTATGTGAGAACTTTATGATGTTTCGTAATGTTATTGTTGTATCGTAAGTTTTGACAAATCAAAAGATATTTGAAAAATTCAGAAATAAAATTAGGATCGAATAGTTAGTTCTATAATTAGTGTTGAAAGTTTTTGGTTACTGCTTGCAATACTGAGAGCTAGATATTAAAGAAATTTTTATCCAAATTCCATTGGTTTTTCTACATTACATTTATCTCTAATGATAACCCAATGGCAATGTAAGGTAATAATTTATCTACAATGACAACCTAATGATAACATAATGTATTCTTGATTGATTTTGATGATATAAATAAAGCCGTGTATTGTCAAAAAATGATATAGAGTTCGAAACATGTTGAAAAATGTTGAATAAGATGAAGTTACGAAATTTGAAATATATTTAATCCGTCGATTTTGAATTATTTTTTCTTTCACAAGCCATACTTTTTGGGTATTTTGTTTGATATTTCTTGACTTTTATCGATGTATTTATTTCGAAAGTAATTGACTTTCTTAAATTTTTCAATAGTTTTTAAACACTAGAATTTTTTCGATGTTTCGAATATTTTTTTTTAACTCTTTTATACTTGAAAGTTTCGTTTTTTCGGTATTTTTCGATTGTTTTTAAGAATTTTTTTACATTTCTATTGAATCTGATTAGGTTAAATTTTTTCGGTAAGTTTGGATATAAATCGGCAATTATTGATATTTTCGATTAATTTCAATGTTTTTCGATAGTTTTTGATAAATATTGACGTTTTCAAAAATTTCCGATATTTTTGATGTTTTTCTACATATAGTTTTCGACTGTATTTGACAAATACCTAAGTGATATTCGATAGGGTTTGGCAAATAAAAAATACTATCAAAATATTGATGATCGATTTTTCGAAACCGTATCGAAATATATCGAGAAGAAAATATCGGATATATCGATAATCGAAAACCAATATTTTTGCCGAAAAAATTAAAATGCAGAAAATGGCGTCCCAAGCTCTATTATGCGTGTTGAGCGTTAAAATTCTTTAAATATGAATTCAAATTGCTTTTCAGTTTGCTACGAGGGATCGCATCAACGAAATCAATGTACCGTGGAAGCAACAGATAAGAAATGGCCAATGTATGTGGTCTTTATCTTGTAGTAACTGCATTCATTTGTGTTGAAATATCCGAAGTCAGCAGGATGCTATATTTCGGCACGATACTCTTTGCGATTTATAAGTTCTTTTTCATAAAAAAAACCTGACAACAATTTTCTCAATATTCTTCATTTGCCATTTACCACAGCATTTGCCGTCACTTGTCTTACTATACTAGTGACTAGTCTCTCGTTAGGAACTCTCCGTTCATTAGGAGCCTTTTCTAGAGCTTTTGGACCTATAGTAGGGTCTGTAGATGCTGTAGCTTTTCACGGTTTCATTTATTTGGGATAATTATCTTGTAAGTCTAGGTACACACGAGTGCTTTTTTAATTGGATACAGAGCAACCTTTAAACAAAAATACCGAATTCGATAGTCGAAAAATGAAATCGAATTTTGATATATTAAAATAAAAATATCACTGATAATTATCGAAAAAAATATCGCAAATATCGGTAATCGATATATTTTGCATACGCCTAATATTCGATAGTTTCAATCTTTACAAAATTTTTCTTTTTTTTTGAAAATTTTCTATTTTTTTTTTTGACGTTTTTGAACTTTTCGACGTATTTTTATGCATTTCCACATACTTCCGCTTTTCAAAATTATACAACTTTAAGCATATTTCAAGTGTCTCAACGCTTTGGAATTTTTATGATTTTTCTTTGTGTAACGAAATCGAATAAGTCCAAAGGTATCGAATTATATTGAATGACATCAAAAAGCCTCATTTATTAGAAATAAAAATTATTTCGGAATATAAGAGATATTTTCCTTAATATTTTAATAATGAAATCATTTACTTGGGAAAAATATATTTAAAATTCAAATCTCTGACATAAAATTTGATTAGTGGACTCTAATATTAGTCAAATAGAGATTTCTGCTCAATTACTTAAAGGAGGACATACAACTCATATAAAAAATATATTAAATTAAAGCTAAGTAGATATAAAAAAAAATCTTATCAATATCTGGTTCAAAAGGACTCCGTAGTATAATTTCTAACTAAGCCAAACTATTTATTAAATTTTAAATATTTTTTTTAAGAAACTACTTTGTTTTAGAGACTTTTCGGTCAGGAAAAGATCAATAATTCTGTAAGATTTTATAAATTGTTCAATGCTTTTTATTCAACAAACATGAAAAAGAGAACAATTAGATCAATTTAACCTGGTAATTTGTGACATTTGTTTCAGCTATTACCACATATATACATATTTATATACAAATACACATAGCCTCATCAGACCAGTATTAAATTTTCATCAAAATCACGATTTTTGTAATTTTTGTTGTATGCAAAAAATTAAATTTTGTATAAAATCTTAGAATATTAAGTATTCACATGTAATCTTATACAAAAGTAAACATTAATGTTAATCCAAAGTTCTCAAAGTAAATTTCAATCAGTGACCTGTAAACTCATATTATCTTTATTGCAGCTCACCTCAATCCGATGTGTGCATATTAACAAACTGTTTTAGTTTTCTCATTCAAAATATATTGCTGACTGACAGCTTTAATAGGTAACTCTATACAGCGATTTAAAGATGCCATTCAAAAGTGACACTAAACGGACGGAATTTTATGTTGTCCAGCTTAGCATGCTCGTCCATAGCTGTTAACTGCTTGTTGACATAATTTTCCAATTTTGTAAAATTTAATTGAATTTGCAGACGCCTCAGGTGGTATGGCATATAAAATTTCCGTTCATTATCATTATCATTATTAGTAGAGTGATGCAAACTATTTGTTTGCACTTATCAACGTGATAATGGTGGTGTTACAGCTGATGCTGAGGTTTCGAAATTTAGATGATGCTTAAACAAAGCGAACTTAAAACAAAATTTAGTTTTTGTGTTGATGCGCACAAAAGTGTTTAATTGGAATATTTAAACGAAGCCACCAATTTTGAAAAGTAGTTGAATGCAAGGACTCGCGGCTTGTTGTATAAACATTCTGATGATATGTTATGAAAATATTTTTAGGAAGGTCGAATGATGTTTAAAAAGGTGTTATATGTTGAAAAAGTTGAGAAATTTTTAAGAAGAAGTTAACATGTTGAAACATTTGAAACTCAAAAAATAAGTCGAAAAACTCTGAGTGAGTGATGAAGAAGTCCGAAAATGTAGAAAAGTCGAAAAATGTTGAAGAGTCACACAAACGTTAAAAGTCATGATATATTGGAAAATTTTTAAATGTATAAAAACTTAAAAAAAGGTTGAAAAGATCGACTTTATTGACGATGTAGAAAGAGCCCAAATATGCCAAAAAATTGAAGAATATTGTTTAAGTTGAAAAAGCTGTTCAAAATCGATAAAAGTCAAAAACATAATACCACTCTGAAAGCTCCTTTTTTGCCAATATTCATAGCCTCCAGTTAAGACAATAACACAGCAAACATTTAATCATATAAATGAGCAAAGTTAAATTCTTGGTTTTCTCTTTGCAAATGGCTTGGCTAATATAGAAGATGTTTGGTTTTAGTAATTTTCCATCGCTATAAATGAATCTCTTCCATTTAATTAAATTAAAAAAGGCCAATTTGTTCCATAACTTCTAAGAATTTCACTTACATTTCTCATTTATAAATTAGTAAGGATATTTAGCAACATAACTTGCCACAAAAATCGTAAGCTACAATTTTACGGCAAATACTTACCTAAATTGCTGCAAAATATTTCACACAAAAGCCATTAAAACTTCATTTCATCCTTTTGCCAGAAATTGTAATTATTTGATGCAAAGCTGTGGTGGGGCTCTGTTGAAAATTATTTACAGCAGTTTAAGCCAAGTTTTGCATAAATTTTTGAAAAATACATAAACCAAAAGCTTTCAAAGTTCAATATGATAAAGGGAGGGAGGGGGGGTATTCAACACTCAATTACAAGTGAAATTCAAATTTTCAAATAAATGCTACGATTTGTAAATCTACGAGCTGTTATATTACAAATTCCATTTCAATTTCCGTATCCGATTTTGAATTTTACTGAATGCAACAAAATTCACTTACAACTTTGATGTTATATTGTTGTTGTTGTTGTTGTTGTTGTTGTTGTTGTTGTTGTTGTTGTTGTTGTTGTTGTTGTTGTTGTTGTTGTTGTTGTTGTTGTTGTTGTTGTTGTTGTTGTTGTTGGTGTCTACTGATGCTTGGCCTAACAATTTGATTTATTAACACTACAACAAATGCCCCTTATATATGGGAAGTATCAAACAACATCAGTAGCTGAAGTAACAGGAAGAAAATAGGCAATGGCAGTGACGAAGAAAAGCCGGAAATCCTTTTTTGTGGCTCTAAATGCATATTGCCCTTAAAGTGTGTGAACAGAGGTGGGGAGAAATAAGTAAAATTTTTTTGGAAATAATTAAAAAAAAAAATGCGCAGCTACACTACTTCACATAAGTGACTTTAATTGTCAGACAATCAAATCTAAAAGACTGGATGTTCAAGAAAAAAATCGTACAAAAATTTTAATTTTGATTGAAAATAGGTAAAAACAAATACGTTTTTTTTTCGTTTTTTTTATTTAACAATTTTCAGCTTTGACGCGGTATTTCTGAAATTAATAACATTGGTGACAAATGTTAGTCCACCTTAATTTCTTCCCTGTAACGAGAATACCGTCATCGTAACGTTTTTTTTTTTTCAACTTTGTACGTGATATATTTTTGAAAACATATTTTTCGATAAAAAAAAATGCTTTTCCACCAGTGGGGGAGGTGGCCCGGTTGTGAGACAGGCCCAGTTGTGAGACAGTCAATTTTTTCTGTCATGTGATATGGTATTGGCGATCTAACTACTGTCAAATGCTTCATTTGACAGGAGCTAGTTTTTGCCGTGACACTGAACTGAAAAGACGCATTGCGTATATATTCAGTAAACATCGTATTAAAAATCGACTGAAAAATCAAGTTTATATTTTTTTTAAAGTTCAATTTTATTTTGAAAATCATCTGCAAACGGTGAGTATTTTGCATTAAAATTCAGTGTTTGACTTATATTTGTGGAACAAAAATTTTTGTTGTCATTTTCAAAATAGCGTCAAGGTCCGGCTATGAGACAGTGTAGTGGCCCAGTTGTGAGACACTTTTTTTTCGGCATAAAAACATGTGCAATTGTAAAATATCGTCATTTTTGATGGCATAATGCATTTATCGGCCCATTGCAACCCGCCACACCAAAAAAAACGTCGAAGCGTGGCCGAAAGGCAATGGAGAGCGCTGAGCTGACTTCTACAGAGAACCTTGCTCTTTTTAAAGAGAAAGCTGCAGCAGCAGCTGAGAAAAAGGCACCGAAGAAGGTGACACCGAAGAAGGCGACCCTGAAGAAGACGACACCGAAAAAGGCGACACCACCAGCCAAACGCTCCAAACCAAATGCGAAAACGTCTCCACCTTCGGATGATGATGCAGACTTTTGCATCATTTGTTTAAAGCTGTTGCCGAACTGGCTGACTTCTACCAACTCTATTGAATGCAACGTATGCAAGCGGCCTGTCCATTTGAGGTATGCAGACATGCATTCGAGCTTCACTTGCATACATTGCAACAGCGATGAAGATGAGTCATCGAATGAATGAAACTTTCTTTAAAAACTCATTTATGCCACCGAAGGCCTCCAAATTAATAAACGAATAATTTTCTACACATTTATGGCATTTTTCTCTTGATATCCCCTCATATTCGGTGTTATTTCACCACTTTTTCTAGGTATTTCACAACTGGGGCACTTTTTTTTGGGCAAAAAAAGTCGTCTTGACAAACGTCGTCATATTTTTTTTCTTTTGATCAAATCATGATATATTCTATGTTTAAAAGTTGCGTAATGACCTAAGCTTTATAACGATATATAGAACTCTCGATTTGGTTGAGCTCGTAAAAATTTATGGGTCGAAAACAAAACCCGTCTCACAACCGGGCAACCTCTTGCTGACTACCATCGGACGTAACCTCACATGATTTTGCTTCCTGACGCCAAATTAAACATTTCCACCGAATTTCATCACAATATAAATTTTTCCATCTTATATTTTATTGGTTTAAAAAAGGGCATTTCTACTATATGCTTGAATTTAAAAAATGTTAAAAACAAAAAAGGAAACACTTACCTAGTTTGCCCTTAAATGTTCCCATATAGTTGAGGACGTGCTATTCGCAATTCCGAAGTAAGAGCTTCTGAAAGCATTGATATATACCACAGTGGATGCTGCAATTTGGCAGCAGCGGCGATGGACACTTCAAAGATTATTAGCAAATAAACTTTTAATATAAAAACAAACAATTGCTCAATTGCGAATAAGACTAAGTTTAATTAAACACTTTTTGCTTTTAATTAGATCACAAAACATTGAACAAACTCGCGCACAATTAACAACAACAACAAAAAACACCAAAAACAAAACAACAAAACACTGCACCTACGGCTTAGCTGACGGCGCCGCTTTCGATAAGATTTTACATTCTTACGCACTTGCATTCAAATTTTTATGGAAAGTATCACAAACAACTGCTGAAGACAATATTGAAATCATAGTCTAACAAACTTATTTTAATAATAATTAATTTATTGAGAATACACAAAATTTAACACAAGAAATTAACGTGGAATTTGCAATAATAATAAAAACTAACGGTGACAGTTGATGTGGCGTTGCCACACGTTTAATCAGAATGACAGCTTTGGTGTTAAGCGCTCAACTTGTGCGCCGCGTATACCTGTGCGTTTGATTGCAAGTTGCATCGTACATAAGTTGGTTGTGTCGGAAACTCTTCAACCGATTTCGACATGTGATGTGTCATTATTTTATATATATAAAATGGAGCTGTGAATAATGAGATCTGAATTTGATGAAATTGAATGAGTGGTGCCGTTTGTTGAAACAATTTTCAGGTTATATAAGATTTCTTTAAAAATTTGCACATAAATCTAACATTACGACATTATAGCAAATTTTAAAATAAATTTCAAATAACCTGCAAATTGTTTCAACAGTTATTTTATTCAGTTTCATAAATTTTTTCTCGAAAGTTATTAAGGCATGCGTAAGCTTTGCTCCACACAAATCTTTTTCGAGGCTCGAAAATGTTCTCAATCTACATATTTTGAATCGAATTACTTACTACGGAGATAGTATCAAGACAATATTTGTTGAGCTGAAATTGACTGAAAAGTTTCCGACACAACCAACTTATGTCCGATGCAACTTGCAGTCAAACGCACAAGTTGAGCTTAACACCAAAGCTGTCATTGTGATTAAACATGTGGCAACGCTAGTGAAGAACTGTCACCGTTCGATTTTATTATTATTGTAAATTCCGCGTTAATTTCTCGTGTTAAATTTTGTATATTCTCAATAAATTAATTATTATTAAAATAAGTTTGTAAAACTATGATTTCAATGTTGCCTTCAGCAGTCGTTTGTGATATTTTCAATAAAAATTTGAATGCAATTGCATAAAAATGTTATATTTTATTGAAAGCGGTGTCGTCGGCTTAACCGCAGGTGCAGTGTTTTGATGTTTTGTTTTTGTTTTTGGTTTTTTTTTTTTTTTTGCTGTAAATTGTGAGTAATTTTTTTTAATGTTTTTTGATCTAATGAAAAGCAAAAAGTGTTTAATTAAATTTAATCTTTTTCGCAACAGAGTACTTGCTTGTTTCTATTATTAAAGTTTATTTGGTGAAAATCGTTCAATAGTGTAAGTGAATCCACAGTGGTATATATCAATTCTTTCAGAAGCTCATACTTCAGAATTACGTATAGGACTTCCTGAACTGTATAAGAACATTTAAGGACCAAATACGTAAGTGTTTCCTTTTTTTGTTTCTAACATTTCTTTTGAATTCAAGTATAAAGTAGAAATGCCCTTCTTTAATTCAATAAAATATGAGTTGGAAAAATTTATATTTAGATGAAATTTGGTGAAATCTGGTGGTAGAACGATTTTTATTATTTATCGAAAAGGTTATATCAGAAATATATTACGGGCAAAGTTGAAAAGAAAAGCGTTACGATTATGGTATTCTCGTTCCATGGTAGCAAGCTTTGTGGCAAATTCGCAAAATAGCGAATTTTCATTTCAAATTTGTTTGAACAAACTATTTTATTTTGATTTCTTTAACATCTCCGGATACTATTACAAAGAATTTGTGTGCGAAATCGAGAAACTTTCTAATTTTTATACAAGTTAATAAATGCATGGAAAAATTCGAATGGTAAAAATTCTCTGAATATTACTAAACTGGATGAAATCACATAAAAATGCACTTAAAACATTCATTTAACTCCAGAAAAGGATTACGTAGAATAAGTGGAAAGAGAAAACATATTAGCTGGTACATTTTAAATCGCACCATTTAAAAAAATAAATCTTATGGTGGCAATCAAAAAATTATTGACATGGTGACAAAATTAAACACATACATCGTAGCTAAGCCAGGTGAAACTGCACAAACGATAGCAGAGTCAGAGCTGACGCCAAGACGAGTAATAAAGACATCGTTCACCAATAGATATGTTTCGATTTAGAAACTTTGTATAACAAATAGCACCTGCATACAAATATGAAAATTACGTATTTCAACTAAATTTTTTACAATTTTTCGGCCAAATCATTTATATCCTCTTTTATAAGAGAATAATACCATTGCCTAATGGCAATACCGCTACCAAAATGATCTACAAGCTGTTTAGTAGTAATGTACTTTAGTCAGTTTTTCTTAGCAACATGGCGCTGTAGACATAAAAAAACAATTGCCTATTCGTAGGCGCTTCAATATAAACAAAAGTGCAATGATTCGTGTATAGAATAAATACAACGAATGTGAGTTACAGTGATTCCAAAATACTTAACTGCAGTTTGAAGAGAAGTGAAGTCTTGAGCTTCGATCAGTGCCAAAATAACCTACAGCGAAAAAGATAATTGATATTTCCCAAAGGGGTTTTTTTTTTTAATTTGCTGAAGAAATTTTATTTATTTAATATCCCAAAGGGTATAAAATATGCGTTTAGAAAATAAAATTCCCCTCATTCGATGGCCGCTGGTTTTGCTCTTTGGTACAGGAAGGAAGCTTTGCGGTGCAAATTCGGAATATCGTTCTTTGTATCTACTTTTGTTTGTCTTTGACTTTTTTCATATGCATACATAGTGAACATTTTGTATAAAACTTACCAAAGTTTAAACATTGTTGATTAATTCTATCCATAAAAATTCTAATTTTGCACTCGCGATTGTTTCTATTCGAAATATGTTAGAGCTAATTTACAATTCAAGTTTAATTTACACGAACGGAAACGACAAAATTGTTGCACCTTAACACCAACACTTGAATTAAATGACTGATCAGTGTTGCAAATTTTCCCGGTCGAGGGTTGTCCTCTCCATAAATTTCAGCATTTTTTTAAATATAGTTTTTTAGTAGTTTTTCACATACATATTAAGCTAATGTTAAGGTTTTTTAAATTTTATTAACATTATCAAATTTATAACTATAAATTTTGAATTTTAAATTATAAAAGTAATTAAAAGAAAGTTGCTAATATTTGATTCAGGAGATGAAGCTGTCGAAATTGCGAATATGACAGAAATTTCCGTAAGTCTTTAGCCTGCACCAATTTTAACCAAATTGGGTGACATTTAATAGCTATGAACATTTTCACAAATATTTCGCAACAGTAGATTTTTTACTTATGACGTATTGTTGTTTTTCGAATCCATACGAAAAAATGTATGAGTATTAATTTTGGAATATACTTTTTTATTAATTTATTAAGAAAACTTGTTTGTCTGATATAAAATTATTCTTATGCAACCTTCTACTATGGCTGTAGTCTTAAATATTCATGTTTGGCAGAGCTGTTAGCAATTTATATGAAATGCCATCAGTTCCTTTTTTCCAAACTACTTGAGTATTTTATGTTTTTTCTTGCCAGAAATAACTAGATTTGCCACTAAGTGTAAAGTTCTTTTCAGTTAATGGCACTATTGTGATTACTAAAAATTAATAATATTAAAAATTTGAGCTTGGTACTATTGAAGATTGAAAAATTTACTTAATTCAAAAATTTAAATAATATAGCGGAGGTCATTTGTGTGTATCTTGTTTTTGCCTTAAAGTATGGAAATGGATGTCTAAACTTTTTTTGATCAAATTTCAATATTTTGATAAAAATCAGCATGGTCATTTTATTTTTGCAAATTACTAATAATCTGACAATTGCTTAAGGGAACTTTTCTTTTTTCAATTTCAAAGGGCTCTGATTTAAGAAAAGATTGTTCGTATTACCTTTATTACTTAGAACTTCATGATTTTGAATATCTGCCTTGTGATAAAATCATATGAAATTTTGGTCACCGGCTCCCTAGTAATTTGATTGCACTCAAATTATAATATTTAATGTAAAATTCATTTTTTATAGTTTAAAATATAAGCATGTCAATATGAATTCAAAAACTACTATATTCTAAAAGGAAAATGCAACCCAAAAAACGAAAAGGGCAACTCTTGACCGCAAAAAAATTCAACACTTATCAGTCATTTAATTCAAGTGTTGGTGTTAAAGCGCAAATGTTTTTGTCGTGTGAATTAAACTTTAATTGTTAATTAACTCTAATATATTTCGAATAAAGTCAATCGCGAGTGCAATGTAACAATTTTCATACATGAAATTGATTAAAAATGTTTAATATATGGTAAGTTTTATAAAAAATTATCGAATTAGGAAAAAAAATCTATGAAAAAAGCCGATGCTGGTAACGAAGGCAAAGGAGAGTAGATATAAAGAACGATATCCGAATTTACATCGTAAAGCTTTTTGTGCCAAAAACCGAAAGTTGCGGCAAACGAATGAGAGCAATTGGTTTTTATTTTCTGATGCATATTTTATTCCCTTTGGGATATTTAATAAATAAAATTCCTTTTGCAATTAAAAAAATCCCTCGTTTTCACCGTATGTTTTTTGATTGTACGCTGTGATATTATTAAATGCATTCTGGACACAAACCACTTTACTATCAATAATTTTTGAATGCAGCGCCTATGCGTATGCAATTGATTTTAAACTTTTCTGGTATAACGTCTGTGGTGTAGTTTACACAGTGATGGCATTTTCAGTACATTTGCACTGTTCTAACAAGGAGACTGGACCGACGACTACTTTTTTGAAAAATTTTTGTATGATAAATTTTATTTTTCGTTTATATAGTTAGCGCCACGCCTACTTTATGAACCATGATTGTTTTGTATATTATATGAGTAACTGATAAAAGTTTAGCTATGGACTAACTTTTTAAATCAATTCACTTAAAATTTAGCTGGAGCTGTTACACCCCTCAAAATTTTAATCTCAATAGATAGACATACTCAAAAATAGCCGTATAAGTAATTAAGTTTTCTACAGTAAAACTTTTCTTATGTGCCTGTTTAATTATACTGCATTTCTAAATTTAAAACATTTGTGGTTTTTCCTAAGTAAATCAAAAAGTTTACATTAAACTTTTTTTACCCACTGAGCGCCTGTCTGTGTTTCTTAACTTATACCATAAATAAATAAATTTCAATTTAATACCAGACCTTTCTGAGCGTTAGCCACACTCTTTCCTACAAACTCATTCGAAATTTCTTAAAACACCCACTCAATTATAATTCCATAAAGCAACCTTTGTCTCAATTTAATTTAAAAGGATTTACATGCCACTTGAAGTGTTTGTTTAACTGTATTTTATTTTTCTGCGCTCCACATCAAGAATCAACGTCGTCATCTCCTCCAAGTCGTCTTTGCTGCTGCTGTCTAACCTAAAAGCCTGGCTGCTCAAACTGTTTGTCCAGCTGTCGCTTTGCCAGCCATTGGCAGTGTATTTCACTGTCTGTCTACAAGTGAATATCTATTTGTCTGCCTATTTTGTTATGCTGTTGGCATAAATTAAAGGGTTCATTTCAAAAATTTATTTCTCTTCTGTGTAATCCGTTGTAGTCGCGTCCTTTGTATGCACTACTGCTTATATGAGCTTATTCCTATTATTCTTCCTTCAGCTAGTGCTATAGTTTCAATGAAAGACTTGGCTACTACTACAGTTTTGGGTAGGGCTTTTTTTTCTCTTTTGAGTTCAAGTGGCTGTTTTGCGAATTTCGACAAAGTCCATTTAATTTAAATGGCATTGACAAATGTAAACGAATGCGATTTGCATATTTTATATGTATACACGTGTAGCTGTAGTAGTAGTAGCGGTCGTAGTTGTAGAAGGACGGTTGTATGCGTTAGTTGTTGGCAAGTGATTACGTTGACTTCCGATGTCAAGAATGAAAAGTTTAAGTCAAACCATTTGCTATACCTTAAGATATAAGAGTTTTGTATATTTTATAAACAGATTCACGGGTATTGTTTCAAATTTGTCATTTTCATAAATAATTGATTTTAATTGAAAACTTAAATTTTGAGGCTACGAAATAAATTTGAAGAAAATAGACAACGAAGTTCATATTTAAATGGCAATGAAAATCTAGAAGAGCAAATTAAAAAAACTTAAATACATAATAATCACATAATAATACAAAGAGTTAAGTTCTTAGAAGTTTTGATTTGATTACAAACGTTAAAAGTTTTGTTCCTTATATAAGGTATTTTGGCAAAAATCATTCCTTTATCAAAAAATTTCCAAAAATGCATGTATTCCAAAAGACACAGTGTGATCTATTTCAATAAATTCAGACCAAAATCTCGAGAAAAAAGTACGATAGAGATAAATGTTTTAGAAAAAAAGTTTTTTATGGGGTTAAATAATAGTGAAATTTGCGTGTGACCTTAAAAAGAATTTTCAATATAATTATCTATAGAAATAATATGATAGCTGTTTTCGATGTTCACATATCACGCAAAAAGTTATTGATTAATTTCAATCAATTTTACTTAGGTTTATTTCTTAGAAGCTGGGTCTCAATCTCCAATTCAAATTGTCACGATATTCCCGTTAAATATCAAAATATTTAAGTTTTAAAATAGCTAAAAAAATTAATTTCACACATAACATAACCATGTAAACATAACGAATCGTTGAAATGGGATCTCTTTAAGATCCTTCCATGTGGAATACTGTAATGCATATGTGTAGTACCTTAGCTTGTTATCAAACACATTCATTTATTTATTATTTTTTTTAAACTCAACAGTCGATAGATTTTTATTAACAAACAATTTCTCCAGCTATCTACTGTTAAAGCTCCCGATGTCTTCTTCACGCTTCAATTGATATGCGAAGAAGAAACTGCCAATGCTACTGCTGCTTCAAATCAACCAGTTAACGCTACCACCATTATCATTATCATTCAACACTCAACGTCTACTACAGAAAGCAGCTACTCGATAGCACAAAGTTGCACTGTTGGTAGTAGTGGTGGTTGTTGGTTAATGGTTGTTGTTATTTGTTGATGATATGTCAGTTGCTTTAGCTGAGTTTACAGTGAATTTGATGGCATTTACAATTTTGCAGCAGAGTTTTATTTTTTTCTCGATTTTCCGAACGCATTTTATTGAAATCTGTGGTAGGTTTGCTGCTGCATTATTTATGCATTCAATGCAATTCAATGCTTTGGCTTTGTGTCTGTCACTATGCTGCATTTAGCATGTAATTTTAGGGCGTAGGTGTAGTAAGCACATTTCGTTGAACGAACTACAAAGCAAGTCGTTGATCCTTTTTAAATGACAGTGGTTTTTTCTTTCATTTTATTGTGTTTACTATTCCCTTTTTCTCTCACACAGTTTGTTTATATTTAGTCTGGTATTGCTTTTATTGTATTTTACAGCACACGAGTTCAATGACTCATACTATCGGTATGAATGAAGTTCAATGTTTTTTTTTTCTTTTATTTTCAGTTGAGGGCATACGTGAGAATTTTAATTACTTGTAACTTTTAATTGAGGCATAAGTCCTAAGGGTTTCATGCACCGCAAATTTATTTATGTAAATTAAATTTGTTTTGATTTTGATTTAGGATTTTAGTCCCAATTTGCGTACATATCTTTAAGACTATTGATAGTTTTGTGGGTTGGAAAATATGTTATGAAACGATAAATTTTTAGCACATCTTAAGCAATAAGTAGAAGCGATTTGTTTGTGTAGTATCTTTATATTTGTTTATTGATTTTTCCTGCGGCTATAATTTCAAATGCTTAAGAAACTACAAAATGTTTACCAAATGGTATGCATGTAAAGATATGGGCATTTCTCTCATGTTGAACGGGACGGGACAGGATATATACAGTAATTAAAAAAAACAAATTTAATGTTTATATTTTTCAAATTAATTAGTGAGATCAATTTTAACAAAAAAATAGAGGAAGGATTATATATTTTTCTTAAAAGAATATAAAACTTGATTTTCTTTTGTTAAAACGTTTTTCCTGTAAGAGGCGTGGCACCGCCCACTAAAAAAATATATTTTTACTCAAGTTTCAATCTATCTACGTACCAAATTTCATCAAAATCGGTGGTGGCACAGCCGTGATACTGATTTTTCCCATTTGGAGCAATGCCACGCCCCCTTAAAAGAATCTGAGTTTCTAATAATCTGTCGTAGGATTCAATCTCTCTTTAAACAACATTTTATCAACATCAGTCCATTAGTTTAGCCGTGAAAAAGTTTTGTTCCCGTTAGGGGCGTGGCACTGCCAACTATTGAAAAAAAAGTAAACATGTCCCTCCTTCTCTTCACAACCTTTATGTTGTGTTATGGCAGTTAATAACTGTTTTAACCGTTTTCAGCTGCCTATTTATTATACTTATGTTTGCGAACATGACCAACTTCAAATAGCTCCAAAAATTTAAAATTAAATATTTTTTTGCACTCGCTTTTTTTTTTAACTATGTACATGAAACTCTGTTTGTGCAAAAATTTTGACACACTTGCTGCTGTTATCAATTTTGAAATGAGAACATTTGATGTGTTTTTATGTTATCTGTGACTTTAGCTTGAGGCACTGTTACTTATGGCGGCAAACTTGAAAAATGGCGGCCTAATTAAATTTTTCCAAATACTTTGCCAATTCTGGGAACTACTCAAATTTAAAATGCGAAACTTATTACTGCTGCAAATAGACGTTGATGTGTACATGACAGCATGTCAGTTTATCGTAATGTCTACAATGTAGACATTAAAAAAGAGCTGAATATGCATTCACAATCGTTGGATGGTTTGAATGATCTTACTAGAGTGAAACAGATTTTGCGAAGTTCCATTGCATTACATTGAATGACTATGAAACGATAAAAAAATATGATATATGAACTTTGCTTATATAAATCATAACTTTCGAAGTAAGTAGGTGTGATAGTGCTTCGGTACTAGCCATTTTGTCAGTCACAGAAATATTGGAACAAATCCAGAACTATTCATAAAAAGTCTTAGAGCTCTACTTTGATTATTAAACTTTATGCCAAAAAAATTGATTTTCCGACTTGTTTCAAAGATGCTTTTCAAAACTTCCACCTAAAATATATATATTCACTTTTTTTAAAATGAAACGGAGCTGAAACATACTTAACTATTTCCCATTATAGGTAAAATTTAAGTCTATGATGACTTTCCATGAATTATTTCGGCATAAGTTGTTCCATTGTTGCGCTACAAGTGATCAAAGCTTATAAAAAAATAAAAAAACTATATGTTAAAATATTTGTTAGATCTATAAATGATAATTCTACGCAAAACATTGTTAGGAAATAAGTAATTGGACTTCTGCAAAAAATATTTAAGACTTTTTTTTTCTTAAAAATATGCCTAAACTCAAACTTCGATAGTAAATCTTTTTGTTTATATTTTTTTAAAGGTTTTCACAAAATTAGATCCCAGTACCGTCTATTTTGAAGAACTACTTAGTACACTATGACCTGGTAGGCATCAACATCATTAGCAGCAAAAACTACAACAGCCGAATTGTTATAGTTATTGTTGTTGTTTTGTTGGTTGCACACTTTTAATATTCAAATGCATTTGTAACAATAGCACGGCAACATCCACCTAACAATGCGCACCCTGGGTGCAATGTTTAGAAATACTGTTATTTGTGGCCATTATCTGTTGTTGCACATGCAAACACCCTCTAAATTGCATATGTACATACGTTTACAAACACAAACAAATGCTCACATCAACATATTGTATACAACTAGATGCTATTACAATAGTTGTTGCTGCTAATCATCAGTAGGTAAAACTTCCTTTTTGTGAGCGTCGTGTGGCAAAGATTCATATGGCGTACAGTGGTACAAATAATATTTTTTAGAAAAGCAAAAATTATCGATAATAAATCATTTCAAAATTTGAGTTAATTTTTTATTTTTTTTTTTAAAGTGAGAGATAAAATTTTGACTTCTAAGGTCGAAGGTTTTTTTCATGTTCTGTTTGAAATTTATAAAAAAAAATTAAGTCGTTTGGCAGCATTTCGGGCCAAACGCAACAATAAGATCAAAAAATATGCTTAATATGATCGATAAGCCAATTTCATTTTATTTTAACAATCCAAATTATTTTTAAAGAAGTTTTCTTACACCTTTCGTTTTCAAGGATTGAAATTAGGTTTTAACTTGCCGAGGTCTGCATTTTCATAGTTGACTCACTTATTCTATCATATTTTCCATGTCTTTACAATCACGAAATATTATTTATATATATAATGAAGTAATTCATATTACAGTACATTTTGGTAGATCCATTCAAAGGATCATATTGTCTGATACAGAAAACGTTATTAGAGTTTCGATATCTTCCAAATGATGCTCAGAGTTTTCACATTATATACTAATCGTAAGAGCCTATTATTGAAATATAATTTTGTGCAAAATGATATAGCCCGCGTATTCTGATTATCTCCTACCGGCAGCGATGTGGCATTTTGCACAAAACGATAGAGGTAGCTCGAGTATCCTGTTCAGATCCTTCAGTTTGCGCTTATGCTGGAATTTCATTCCTAACTGTTCAACCTAAATTAGAGCGTTGGGCGTTGACTTTGCCAGCGCTACACTTTGGAGTTGAGCGCTGAACCTTAATAAGAGCGTAGCGTTAAATGTCATGTAGAGTTTATTTGTTTACTGTTTGTGACAGAAAAAATCAAATCAACACAATAAAATAAAAAATGAACTGCCAACGCTCTGTCAAAATTGGAAAATCGAATACGCTGGCGTTAGAGCGTTGCTTATTTCGGTTGGCTTCATATAAAATGTATGTGCATGAGAGAATTTTGACAGCTAAACGACGCTGGCGCTGCAATTTAGGTTGAACAGTTAGAAAATCGCCTTTTGGACGCGTGTATTAATTTATTATTATTGCTGTTGTAGCTTTGCGATAAAATCGATAGCCATCGATTTAATAGAAACGATGCCATTTTGGTACTACGAAACTCAATAGAAAAATTGCCCCATTGTGACTTTAAATATTATTATTTTTCTTGAGACAGCCGTTTAGTTTCTTTCAGTTTGAAATATTTTGTGTGACAAATTTAAAAAATAAAGAAATATCTACTAAAATAAAAAGAAAATCTTATCTATCAAAATAAAATTATAGAACAGCTAGCGATTGTAATCGATAAACACAATACCAAACAAAATCGCTAATAGAAAAAAAGCGACAACCGCAGTAGGGGCCTATATCTATATAAATAAAATGATAGCTGTTTTCGATGTTCGCATATCATGCAAAAACTGCGTGATAAATTTCAATCTAATTTATTTTGGGTTATTTCTTAGACGCTTGGTCTCAAAATACAATTAGAATTATCACAATATTCTTGTTAAATATCAAAATATTTAAGTTATAAAATTGCTAAAAAAATTAATTTCACACATAGAAACAAGCATGCAAGCTTCACGTTGAATGGGAATTGAATGTGTTTTGTCGTTACCATGGCAATTTACAAAAAAAAAAAAATTGTTTACTAAAAATTTTGAATAAAATTTTGAAATGTCTGAAAATAAAAGCTGTTTGTTTAAGAAGAAAATATTTGAAAAATCATTAAAGTTTTGTTCGAAAATTTTTCAAATAAATTTAGAAGAAACTTAGAGGTAATGGCTTATGCATTTAGTACCTACTAATATGCACCATATCATTATAAACTGGTGCGTTAACGTGCTTTTAGATGTGAATAAGGTAATGGCACATTAAATCTCTTAATTTATGAGAAAATTCTTTTATCCGTGAATTCGGATGTAATTTGTTCTTCTTCTGACTTAAAAATATCTTAAGTAATTAAAAAATTAATGCAAACAGCTGTTAAATGATTTTTGAATATAAAGCTCAAGTGAACTAGTCAATAATTTGTGGAACAATTTAAAAATAAAGTTTTGAGAATCGTATGTACAGCTGAAATCGAGCGTCAAAATAAGCTACAACGCATTGGTTATCGAAATTTCGGTGTTATTGAGATAGATATCTGAACAACTGTAAGTCAATTTGAATGAAATCTATTTTAAGTATATTCAAATGCTTATATGTAGATATAATAAAGCATTTGCAGTTCCCAGTATCATTAAGCTGAGCATCTACTTGCGGTTTTTGGTGATGGTGGATATCAAAAAGGAATGGGTATTGAGCAAACTATTGGACTGGTGTAGTACACTTTCGGTTTGGAGTTGAATGTGTTGGAGAGAAACTTTTAGCAATTGAAACTTGAGCAATAGCTGAAATATCAAACACTTTTACTTTTTTTACAAACACTTTTTCTTACTTTCTTTCACTTGGCAATGCTCTTCATTGGTGGCCCTTCACTATTCAATTTTGTCTCATTCTTTTTTTTTTCAAAATCAATCTACAATTTCTCTTCTCTCGCTTAGAAAACTTTGATTTTTCCATGAACGCATTCAGGAAAATGTCCGAATACATCTTATTAACGAGCTAGCTCCAAACAATATCAAAGATTTCAGGAAGAATTCATTACGAAATCGAATGAAATATTTTGCAGGAATTTTGAAACTTTGAATTTTGAAGTAATGGCGGTTCACCACAGTTTCTCTGTCGTTCATCATTAAGGAAAATTTTCCCAAAATGTAAAGTAAATCGCCTGAATTGGAAAACTGTAACCCCTCGTTCTAACGTTGAAATCGACTGTACAACGTGCTGTGCAATCAGTTGATCTCTTCTCTACAAACGCTACGATTTTTCATACAATTTTTTGTCCAACTTCGCTTTACGATTTTTCATACAATTTTTTGTTCAATTTTGCACTATCATTTTCAGTCATACCCACTCTTCGTCACAATAAACTCTTTTTTATCAACGTCAGCATCAGGCAACAATTTTGACGATACCAAAAATGAAGCAAAATTGTACCAACGTACATACAAACGTTGCGACCAGTCATGCGATTCGTCAAAATTTTAAAAAAATTTTTGATTTTTCATGCGACCGCTGGTACAACGTGTTGTACAACTATACTAATGTTACAATCTGTCGTTCAATTTTCATAATCGTAAGTGGTTGTAAAAGTTGTTGTACGAAAGATCGCAGCGTTAGTAAGAGGCATAATAATATTGTACATATGTACTTATGTAAATATGTATACAGAATATAATAAAAAAGAAGATACTGAAATGTAACTCTTGTGAAATATACATCTCAGTTATAATAGTTATAATGAAATCAAATATAATATTCGCACTAAGGAATACTAAAATAGTCTTTCTTGCTGAACATCAATAAACAGCTGTTGTTTCACGCGTTTTCAAAAATAGTTTTCACACTGGCACTTTTGCGTTTTTGCTGATATGAGGTGTTCATTTGACATTAGTTTGACTTCAGCCGTGGCAGGCGCTTGGAAGTGCAAAATGAATATTGCAACATTAGGTTTTTTTTGTGAGGAACCCTCACATCATTGTTCGTAAAAATAGTTATTGGTCTTATGCCAAGATATGCTTCAAGTTCAAGTGAACCTGAAATGCAAAAGAAAGTATTAATATGATTTAAAATAAAATAAAAATAAATACAAATATAATTTTGAAAAATTTAATTCCCTCAGCTCTTCAGTATCAATTTCCATGACTTTTCGGCTGCATTAAAAATGATTATATTATTGTATCTAACGTCTTTTCTTATGGTTGCATCGCTTCTGTTATTTTTGACATCTTTTTATTATATCTGCGTTGATATCATGAATCATTACGAACTGCTCAATCTGTTGCGGGTACTAAATTTTTTCGATATTTTCGACTGACATATTGTTTATGAAAAATATAAAAATAAAAAATTAAAAAATATATTAAATTAAATTTCACAAAATTTTAAGAAGTTTTATAAAATTCGTCATTGAAAATTTTGACTTTAAATTACAAGCGCACATATTTTTTTTTAATAAAATTTCAGTTATTTCTCATAAAGTTGTGTTTTTTTTTTTATATTTTGATGACATTTATTATGAAAAAACAAAACTAAAAATTTTTGACGAAATTTAAAAATTCTGGTAGTGATCAACGAAAATTTCAGTAATAAATTTTTTTGTTTTATAATTTATATATATTTTTTTTTATATTGAGAAATGCTTACAGTGCAAAGTGTGCTCTTCATAATTCTATTTTGTTTGATTTATGCAGCAGTTCGATGTTTTCACATTAGCTGCGATTTATTTTTGGAACTATATCGCATATGTGGTTTATAATTTTTTTGATATTTAATAATAAAATATTAATTTTAGCATAAAATATTTTTGGCAGTCTAACATATAATTAAAATGAAATAACTGAAACAATTAAATTAAAATGTATGAAAAAAAACGCTAATAAGAAAATTTAAAAGTATGTAACAGCTCATTCAAATTTAAAGTATGTATATATATTTTTAAAATATTAATATTTTTTTTTAACGTAAAATTATAATTGAAAGTTTTTTTTTGGAAAAATTAAAGATTTAAAAAAAAAAGAAAATAAAAAAACTGATTAAATGAATTTAATAATAATAAGAAAATACACGATTATTTGTAAAATTATATATTATTTTTCAAATAAAAGTAAATAAATTTCCAAAATTTACGGACTTAAACCACACTGTTCCCATTTTGTACATAGTAACATCATTCAACTTTTACGAAGCCTTTTCGAGATATTGCAGCCTTAATTGCTAAAAATTGCATTTTAAATTTTAGTTGAGATTACGCAAAAAATATTTTACTTCTATTTGATTGTCAGAATTCAAAATACAAATTCCATCTTTTAAGATATTTGTAATTTTATTCAACTTTCTAATGAAATTTTAATGAACAAACGCAAATTTTTTAGTTCTTTAAAACTTGTGGTACTCAAGATATAACAAAAGATTCATCTTAAAATACTTTTATCTCCATTTTGATACTTTTTCTACTACGTACATAAGATTCTCAAGGTTCTACTATACATTTTTTTCTACGAATTATTGATAAGTTTATAATTATACAATATGTAACGTTTATTTGACAGCTTTTTGCTTTTACTTTTAATTTTTGAAATGCAAATGACTGCAAGAAGAGAAAAATTCGCATTCGAATTTGAAGAAAAATAATTTTCCATGACAGCATAGCTGCCAACTATTTTGCCGGTGAAATGAAAATAACTGGTGAAAGTGCGATTTACGCGAAATTCATGATTTATTTACATAATCTTATAATTTTCTTTTCGTTTATTAATTTCAATCAAGTTCTCTTAATGTTTTTTTTCCATGAAAAGTAAGAAAATGCATAAGAAATTAATACCCAAGTGTGACTCAATTAAAAATGCAAAAAAACTGATTACAAAAAGAAATACAATCCAAAAACATAATGGATTGGATAAGAATAATAAGAAACATTCAAAAATTTTCATTTTAAATTTATCATCAAGTAAATGTGATAATCAGCAATTGTGATTTACTCATTTATTAAAATTTTTATATATTTTTTTTTTCAAATTTTATGGAATTTTATTTTTGTGTTACATTTTCTTAAAAAATATATTTGACTGCAAAATTATTTTATTTGTAAATTTTGTGTTTTAAGACAAGTTCAGAGTTCCGTCAGTTAGTAAAATTATTAATATAATTGAAATGTATATTTTTAATAATAACACGTTGGAAATTATTATTTTTGGAAGCAAAATTCCATACTTCGATTTAATGAAGTGCATATACACTGGCTTTCTTCTACTGCTATTTGTTTGCTTAGTCTATATGTCAGCTCAATATTTGGATCAGGATCAAGATGAACCAAATTTAATGTCAGTTTTTCGTTTTTTTGAAATGTAAATGAAATTATATATTTGATTTTATTAGGAGTCATAAAATTTATTCCCTTGTAAGTCGTGGAAATTGTTTATTTGGTTTTTTTTTTTAAAAAAAATTTATTTGTCAGTTTTTTATCGTAAAAAAAATTTTAAAAAAAGAGGCAATTGTCTTTTGCAAAAAAGTTGCCATCTAACCAAAACTATCAAAATTTATTTTTGAAACAATTTAGTTAAGGAACGAATTAAATGTTATTTCTTCTATATACTCGCAGGAAACTGAAAAATTTATTTTATCTCATATTTTATCATATAAAAACTTAATTTTTAACTTTTTTTATAAACTGTGCATGTGAATAATTTTCAAAATTTTTTTTCTCAAAGATGTAGGCATTGGAACATTATTTTCTTATCATATCAAGTTCAAGAGAATTGAGTTATATTTCACATAGCTTGAACCACTAATTCCGCTTCCAGATTTGTGGAAGAAAAACTCTTGATATTTGCGCCACGATAATGCAACATCTTATAAAGCCATAATTGTGCAATAATTTTCTTAATATTCATAGACATAAATCAAAAAAAAAAAAACGGTGGGTTGCACTCCGGGAGTGCCGACAGAAGTAAAAACAAATAGTTTAATTGCAAGTTAGTGTGTTAGTTGGTATGTGTGCGTTTTCTTTTTATATGGCAATGCAATGGAAGACAAAAATGGAATATGTATTCAAATCTTACTCTCGCTCTCATTCTCAATTTGTCAAACGCAACAATGCGGAATGTGAAAGAAACAAACATGTAAGCATAACGAATGAAATGTGTCAGTTAGTGTGTCTGCTTTGCTTTTTGTCTTCCACTTGGAATATTTATTTAAGAGAAACAATGGAACATTAAAATTCTATCGCTCTCATTCATGACGGGGAATCCCGATGACGGTCGGTGTCGCGAGTTTATACTTTTTTCCTCAGCCGCACAACGTGCCGTAAGAAGTTTTCACTTCAAAAAAAAACTATTTTTGTAAAAACCTTCCAACTAACAGATCATATATCTGTTGAGGTATGAGAAAAATATTTTAAAGCGCAGAACTAAGTCACTCCTAAAAAATATGTTAGAGCCTACCTTCTATAAAAATTTGCTTTAGCCGAAGCGCAGTCTTCGATTCGCTTGATTTTAAATATCCATTACAGTCGAAATCCTTTCGCTTTTAATCCATATCTTGATTAATTCATCTTCTTTATAAATATATCGTCCACGTCCTCAAAAATTACTAAAAACTTATCACAATAAGCTCCAGGTGAGGCGCAATATATTAAAATTGATTTCAGAACTGGGAAGCTATTGTTTTTTTGCAACAATATTTTGATTTATCGATGGAGAAAATTAAATTTTAATAATTCAAAACTATTTTGCCCATTGTTGGTGTTACTCGTACCTTAATTACTTGGTCATCTCGGAAGCTGATATAAAAGTTTAGTTTTTCAATAGGCTTTCTTGTTGTAAAATTGGTTATCGTTTGTACTCAAATCTCTTCAAGACTTTCTTAGATGAATTTCAAAACCGTCGGTATCTGGCTCGTGGTTTCGCGAGTTATTAGAAGTAATTTATTATAATTTTCACATAATTTAATCTTTAAGGGTTTTATTTTCACTTTTTCTATAGACACTGAAATGAAAAATAAATTCAACTGATTTCAAAAAAAAACTATAAATTTATTTTTTTTTTTGACTTTCAAAAATATGCTACTTGATTAAAATTATTTCTGTGAATAATAAAATTAGAAGTTTTCTTTTCATAGCTTGCAATAAAACTGCGCCAATGGTTGATCCAGTCTTTCATATATTTTTGAAGGCTGATTAAAAAACAGCCTTCAGCTCCTTTAGCGAATTTGCTTTTAAAGTTTCAAAGAACTCAAATTGCTTTCCTGGAATTTAAAATTTTAGTTTCGGGAGTAGAAAAGGATCACACAGGTCCATATCAAGTGAATACGGTGCTTTATTGAATGTTTGGTTAAAACCTCACGCAAATTGTTTCTTTATGTATTGGTGTATTGCCATGGTGTAAGTTCCATGAAATGTACTTTCACAAATCTGGCCATTCGCGGTGGAGATTCACACGGAAGTGAATAATGTTGCCTAGAAAAAATTTGCGTATTTATCGTTTAGTGATTAATAAATACTTTTATTTCGCTTAATTAAATAGTTTTGAATACTTTATACACTATATGGTAAATGTTCACACCTCAAATAAATTTTAGTTGCAAATGACATCCATTTTTCATCAAAAAAACAAAGTTTGTGTTAGATTTTCATACATGAAAATAGCATAGTTTAACTTAAAAAACAACTGGTATTCGTATATTGTTGAATATCCTCTGCAGAATTCAAAACCCCACGCAATTTAGAGCATTACAAAAATACCAATTTAACTAATGTTAAACATCAACAAACTGTCACCTACAAGCTGCTTAAGGCAACAACAGCAGCAACAGTTTTAAAGCAGACAGCTCAGCCAAATCAAGTCCATCATCCTTAATATGCAATCGGGCTGCAGTAGTTGCGAAGCAAAAGTTTTTCGTAGTTGCTTGCTTTTGCAAAAATTTTAACGCTAGAATAAATTTATTGTTTTTGTTGGATAAAAACTAAGAAGTTTTGTGTTTAATTTTAGAATTAGGTTAAGCAAAAAATTAAAAAAAAAAAAAAAATTACTAAAATTGGCAAAGTTTTATGTGAGCGTCCTGGTTGTAAAGTGCAAATGTTTTTTGTTTTTTTTTTTTTATTCAATGACCATGGCCTGAACTTTGTGAGTAGTTTTGATTTTATTCAGCCAAAGCATATTATAAATGTCAAGTGTGCAGCAGTTTTAGCTTTTTTTTTGCCATTGGAAGTGAAAGTTTCCAAGCATACGCTGCACCACTTCATTATTTGCGTTAATTAAATGAAAACTTAAGAAAAAAAACCCTGTTATGTTGCGAACTATAAAGAAAACGCTTTTTTTTATGTTGGACATTAAGTAGTTTTTTGTAATTTGCATAATTTAAATATTTTATATCAAGAAGTATAAAATACTTCAAGCTGTGCAAAAATATCGTAGGAAAACCGCAAGTTATTATTTCCACCTTAATTTAATTCACGTTAACAACTTACTAACTACAAAAATCACGCATTATAGTCACTACCTTTGCACTCTAGAATGCAGCGCGTTAAAATTACTACATTCATTATATTATGCTGCAGCAACGTCCTGGCGGGTGCATACTCAAACTAATTCTAAGGAAGTTTTGCAGTGAAATTTGCTTCACATGACGCACTTGCTGTTGCAGCAAATGAAACACATTTTTTATGAGCTATTATTTATTATACCAATTGAATTTGTTCATTGTTTTACTGAGCTATTGAAACAATCAATACGAATTTTGGCTAAACTTTAGTTATATTATTAAAAGCTTTTACTAGAACAAAATTGTACAGAATTGTGCTGGTGGGCGTGACACATCCCATTAAATAAAATGTCTTTAGCAACATAGATTTGACCAAATTTTGTCGACTTGTGTTTTCATTCAAAGGAACAATTCTTTAAAGTAACATTTTTTAAATTACTGCGGCTAACATGGTCCATTCTGAGGTTCCAATTTTCGATGATGCGTTTGAGCATTTCGAGTGTTATTTGGCATATGACGCTGGTAATTCTGCAGTCGTAGCCAGCATTCCATGTAGACTTTGGACAACATGTTTTGTTATTCTTTAAAATGTATATTTGACTCAAATATTTTGGTACAAAAAAACATTAATTTTTCTTTAAAACTTTAATTATTTATAATCTTAAAAAGCAAAATGTAATTCATAAGAGAAACCAGCAGACAACCGACTTTAGTACGGTTTTTCGTAAAGACTAAAATTTAATGGAAGTAACATAAAGTTTAAATATAACTCTCATGACATAAATTTCTGAGTAAAATGCTATAATCCAGCGGCTAATCGATGAAGTAATCTGATTTTTCATGTATAAAAATCCATCCCATGAATGAAATTGTTACTTCGATAATTTGTTTATTTGCCTGCTAGCTGCCTGCTTTGTATATGGAGCTGTAGGCAGTTTGCTTGGTGGCTGCCTGCTTTGTATATGGAGCAGTAGGCAGTCTGCTTACTGGCTGCCTGCTTTGTTTATGGAACTGTAGGCAGTCTGCTTACTTTGTATATGAAGATGTAAGGAGTCTTGCCTGTTGGCTGCATGCTTTGTATGTGAAGATGTAGGAAACTCGCTAAACTATACAGGCACTTAGTAAGCGATGTTTTAAGGGGCAATCTCCCTTTCGTTTGTTACACATTGTATATAAAGATGTAGGCAAGCTGCCTACAAAACGGCCATCTCTTTGTAAAAAAAATTTACAGTTGAGGCTGGAGTTGTGAGCATTACTGCCTACAATGAGTATAACCATTCATCGATGTTGTTTATAATATAATTATTTCTCACCATAAAATCGCTTAAAATTTAAATTGTCTTCTTTCTACAAATTAAAACTGAATTCATGAAGTCTTGTTGTCACATTATGGTTCTGTTTCTTATGTGTTGCTTAGTATAGCAAAAAGGATACTTAGTTAAAAACTTTGTAAAAAGAATTGGATTTCTAACAACATTATTGAAGTTGCAGCAGCATTGCAACCAGCACACTACAAAATCATCTATTGCATTGTAGAGTACGTAACACTATAGTATAGCAACAAACACAATATACAACTTAGACTGTACGTTATTTCTCATATTCACCCTCCGAGCTGTGCGCGGTATTTTGATGTCTTATTAAACAAACTTTTTTATCCTTATTTCCGAGTAATGTAATAAATACAGACATAATTATAAATACTCGGCGGCACGTTAAAAAACATCCTTCGAATAAAATTTCTCCTTTTTTTTGTAACAAAAACATTGACATATCGATCTTAGTAAATAAAGTACAGTCTAATACACACACACACATATGCTCCACTTCATATAACGTTGATAGTTACAGCGACAACTTCAATTGGATACGGCAAAAGATGTCGAGAACGACACTCAAATAAGGAAACCAACCAACCAACCAACCATCGAAGGATGTTGCTGCTACTGTTGCAACATCTCAGCTTCAATTAAGTTTCCACGGTTCAATGTAAAATCTGATTTTAATTAAAACCTTCTGCAAACAACATCAAGTGTGACGACGATGTCGACGGTGATGATGATGATGATGACAAAGTCGAAGACGTTGTTGAACGATGGAAAAAGTGGTATTATTGCTTAATGAAAAGTGTGGGAAAATGTGCTCTTGTATCAGAATGTATTTGATTTGACGTTAAATTAAAGTGGGTAGAAAGAAAATAAAATAGAAGATGAAGTCGAGTAGTTGGAAGTGGAGCAGGAAAACTATGTTGCGGTTACATGTGTTGACATAAAGAGCCAACAACAACAGCAACAAAAATAACCAAAAGTAAATGAACATTTGAGAAATGTCAATTTTATAGCATGTCAGTATTGATATATATTCGCTTTGCGAAAATTAGTTGTTTAATATTGTGGCGGGAGAAACTTGAGGAGTCTTAAAGTTTTAGAACAAAAAAAAAAAATTACTAAAATAAATTGGTATCTTTGGTAATTTTGTGAAATATTGTTTTGAATATTTTTTCAACCTTAACTTTTCAACAATTAAGTTGGTCACTTTCGAGTTTAGAACATATTTTCTAATCACTACTTAAAGTACGGAAGTCAATTGGATTTTTTTTCTTATAAGGATTTTTAATAATTTGTACTGCATAGTTCAAGGCGAACAACAAACAAAGATAAATTGTTTAATATTATAAAATTTAAATTTTTAACGCAAAAAAATACACCCAGTTTCCAACAAAAAAGTTTCTCTACAAAAAAAAAAAAAAAAAAAAACCATCTACTTAACCATTTAGAATTTCGTGCTTTCCTCCACATACTTCATCAAAATTATTTTGCCCAACTTAAATTAAGAAATTTTCTAAAAATATTTTCTCATAAAAATAGTCATCATTGTCATTCTGGCGGTTGCTTACTGCATAGCACTTGATTTCCACTACACATATTTCAACATGCTGATGATGATGATGTTGCTGCTGCTGATGCTGATGATGCCATAGCAACTAAGTGGCCATTGATGATGAGAAGGTACCGAAAATGTCGACGGACATACTGAACTCAACTGAACCGTGCCGAACGGTGTTGCTGACACATTTTTTATGAGTGAAAACTTTTAAATGAATTTCACTTTGCATGAAATTACGATGACAGTCGACAAAGCAAAAAAACAAAAAAAAAAAATTCATTGTGAGGCAGAAAAATGGGACACATGAAAATGAGACCACAAACTGAACGAAAGTTTAAAAAGCAGCTATGCAAAAAATGCTATTTAACTACCGGAAGTGAAATTTTGGACACGCGTTGCCAGTATAATGGCAGGTAGGTTAGTTAGTAAAGTAAGTAGCTGCCAGGGTAATCAAAAAGCTTAAAGCAAAATAAGAAAAATAGAAACAAAAAAAAAACTCAAAGCAAAAGTGATGAACTACAAGAAGAGCAATTTGCGTAAAAATTTTGTTTTTACACAGAGGGAAACTTTTTCTTCAATTAAACTTTTTCTTTATATTGACGAATGAATGTCCTTGTTGGTACCGTCATAAGGTGTTATTACACTAACTGTGCAAGCAAAGGGATTAATGATGGATTGTGCTGATGAAGATGCTTTTTATCTCTGCGACTATTATACACAACAAGCGGTTCATATAAACATATTATTACAATGTTTGCATAAAATGTTTATAAGCATTGTTTTTATACATTGTTTATAAGTACCATTGAAAAAATGTAGTAGAATTCTTACCATGTAGCTCGGTAGAAAAATGCGTTATTACCAAGTAACAAAGTTAATAGTCGTCGCAGTTAATGTAGAAAACTTTGTTATTCTTCAGTTTTTTTTTCCTACTCTCCTATTAGTTGCTGGCACTTTGACAGTGGAAAATGAACTTTTTCACATTAAATTTTATTTTTCATCTTTCTAGCGCACACTTTTCTTTTTTAATTTCATGCATTTTGCACATCAATAACAAATGAATGGCATCGTACGAGTGGGCAGGTGCTATCCTACTAAACTTCCGCTTAGATCGAGCAAAAGGTCTCAGCTGTCAACGCTGGCAGCAGGTAGTATCCAACATACGCAGTTACTTTAGTTAATAGTAAAAAAACATAAAAAAAAAAATTTTTAAATTTATTTTATGACTTGAGCGGATTACGTGAGAAAACTTTTGTGCGACAAGTGACTTTGACTTTTGCTAGAGACTTCGAAAATATGATCAATGTTGAAATGATACTTTTACTCGATACCCAAGTAGCATTAAAATGCTACGGTGCGTTAATTGCTAGGAGTATGTTGTAAAAATGCTTTTTTTTTAATGTTATTGGCAAGTTATTTACTAGATTTTTTAAAGTTTTATTTAAAATAAATTTTTACTATTTAAAAACGCTTTTATGGCTTGTGTCTAGCTTAATATTAGCATTGATTTGAAATATTTTCTTAACCTGCTTTAGAAGCTCTTATACAGCCAAAATAGATGTTGAGAACTAGCACAACTTCGTTGTTATTTGCTTTAGCTATGAAGTAAACTTTAACGAAAATATTACAGCTAAACAAAAGCAACTATATTTATTGCTTTGATTTGGCATTTATAGCTAAAATAAATCACAGGGCATTTAAAGTTAATTTACAGTAAAAGCTATGGCTACATTTTTTAGCTTTTATTTTGCACGCACACTTCAAATTATTGCTAAAAAAATCCACACACATTTCATTTCTCTATACTGATGCGCACTGCTCGAGAGAGTGCTGAAAGCGCCAGCTCGTTATGCGTTGCTAGTTCTTGGCTATAAATCAGCTTTTGAAATCAAAAATTTAGCTGAAAAATACCAATGTAGTAAAACTTATTTTTCTGCAATTTATTAGCTATTTTTTGAAATATTTAGGCCAATTGAACTCTAAAAAACAAAAAAAAAACTGCAGCGCTCTCGCTGTTAAATTCATATTTTTTGGTTAAATTTTAGCAATTGATGCTTCCATGCAATTCATTTATTGAACTCTGAAGACGCCATTACATGTGTGTTGTATAAAAATTATTCGAGTAAGGAAATTTATTCGAACAATCAAAAACGCTCAACATTGATTATATTTCAACATTTTCTGTTCTTTAGTCCCAAGTATTTAAAGAGAATATCACCTGAACATTTATTGTTTCTACAGTATCGTCTTGTGATATTTTGTACTCTACAGTGGCATATCACTACGCTAGAAAGTTTTTAAATGTCAGGTAGGCCAGCAGTCAGTCATGCAAACAAAAACAACTAGTCGGTCGTCACATTGAATTTTGTATTTGAATTTCATTTAAGTTAAAGTCCTATTGAATTTTTAACAAAGTTTTCTGAATGCTTTTGCTTAAGAAAATCAGCTGCAAATGGAAAATCTTAATTCTTTCGATTCCAAACTGAAAGTTTATTTTGTCTTTGGTATTTTGAAGTGTTTATTGAATGCAGTCATGTGTAAGCAAGAACAGTAACGCAACAGCAGAATTTGTTAATGCTATTCATGCTACTATCTTGGTCATTGTAATCAATTTCATTTGCCTGACTGACTTACAATTTTAGCCATGAGAGTTGGCAGCTGAAATAAGTGCTCAAATTTTAAGTGACATATTTTTTTTTTTTGGAATTGTTGTTTCTTGAAACTTTGCAATGTGGAAATTTATTTTTCAAATTTCAAAAAACTTACATTACTTATATAAAAGTATAGTTATGACATTTTACATAAATAAAGTTCATTATTTATATAAATTTGGACTCAAGATGTATTGGAATGCATGTCAATTTTAGTTAAAAATTCTTCAGAACTATATGCTTTTATGGCTTATTATTTTGAATGTCTTGGATTTCACATCAAACATCCCGTGTAAAATCATAATAATGATGTACTTATAATTTTATGAGCTCAAAGTTTTAAGTTCTTTCAAAATACCCAAAATTTCAAAAATATTTTTTCCACTGCTATGTCATACCATATATCAATGCCATAAATTATAAATTTGTTCTTTTCCGAATTTTTCATTATATTTATACTACGAATCTAACAAAGTACTTTACTAAGTACTTTTCTCTTATATTCTGTCAATTATTAAATGCTTTGTTGCAAAAGCATGCAAATACTCAGAAATATTTTCAATTGTCATTTATTTTGTTGAAATTTTTATCTCTTTTGTAGTTAGTGTCGTTCGTATTTTGTAGATTAAGGTGGTTGCTACGAAATTATTCTTGGATTTCAAAACCAAGCACCACTACAGAACTTGCAAAAAATCAAAGTACTTCGACCTCGATATCTTATTGGCGACATGTGCCATACGAGATTTTGCTTGGAGAAACCAACATTTTAGTTTGAGGTTAGGTGATTGAAGTCTAAGACTTTTTTTTATAAGGTAAAAGGTTATAAAAGCATACATATTTATATGTAAGTACAATTAAAGGGTCGTATGACTTATCTCTACTATCAAAAAAGACACTTTTTGAAACAATTTCATATTTTACAATTATAAAAGTGTTCATAAATATAAGACAGTTTCTTGAAACGTAAGTAATTATCTTTATAAAAGTTTTCCTCATATAAAAAAAAATTTAAAAACACAAAAAACAGTTCGGCACTTAAAGGTTAAATATCTCATAAACGTTGATTTCATTTTTACAGTAGGGATTTGATAACAGTTCTCGCATGAGTTCTGTCAAACTGTCATGATATTTTCGTTCAGTATTGTTTGGCATTTCGTCATAAATAGACTTACGCCAGAGCATCGCATGCAATTTGTGAACATTTTTTTTATATTATTCAAATTACAACTTTATTATTCACCCAAAATTCACATAGCTTCTTACAATTATGAAATCAATTGGTCGCCGATATCATTTGATATCACAATTCTAGACTTTTTCTTATAAGATTTACGTAAAGTCCAAAGTCTGCGTGAATAATAAGGAATTAGAAGCCACGATTACTCGCGTCATTTGCAAAATACCACTCGAACTATTTGAACGCGTCATCGAAAACAGCTGCTACAGAATGGACCATGTTAGCAACAGTTGCGGCCAACATTTGAAAAAATTTTCTTTAAAAATAAATGCAAAGATTGGTTCTTTTGTATGATCTATTTGAAAGATAACCCAAAAAAATTTAATTTTTTATATTTTTTTTTTTGAGTTTTGAAAAAAAATTACCTTTAAGTAAATCCCCCTACATTTATATGAACAATATCTCTTATTTTGTTATATAAATTCCTTTTTTCTAAACTGTTGTACCTTTCCAATGTAATAGGATTTACTTAGGATTTTTAAAGCCATAATTATTATCTACTCGAGCTTTTTATCTACAAATTTATGAATTGTTTTCAATAGAAACATACATATAAGCCCATACTCAAATTTTAATTTTCCGCACAAAGTTTCAAACAATAGCTTAACCTCTTTGGAGAACGTCTTAACTTTGAAAAATCAAACTCAAATTTTCAGTAAATGTCATTTTATTATTTGACAAGGTTTACAAAAAAAAAAAAAAAAATTACTAAGAATCACCTTTTTTTTTACATTGAAATATTTTAATAACAATTTACTTGCCAAGCAACCGTACACTTGCGATTGTTAAAGTTTACAATTGTCTTTTAAATGATGTTTTTATTTTTGATATAATAACTTTTTTAAATATCTTCTGTCTCTTAACTTCTTACCATTGCTGTAAGTTATCAACTGAGACTCTTTTATTACGAACATTTCATAAAAAGTTTTTCCTCAGATCTTAAGCTCATTTTATACAAAATTTCACTCATAATTAATATAAAGTATCAGTGATATTCCTCAGCTGTTTCCATTAAGAAGTATGAGACTGCATACCCAAGAGGAATTATATTGAAAAGCAAATATTATCTTTAATGAAAATGGAAATGCAAAGTAAAGTAACATAAAAATTAGTCATTATTTCAAGAGCCACTCAGCTCTATATTGCCAGCGGCTTTACGTTTTAGAGGCATACTTCTTTCAGTTTTTATTTATTTTACTTTTATATTTATATTTAATTTTATATATTTTCCAACCAAATATATATAATTTTCCTCATTTTTTTTTAATTTTTGTATTGCTTATTTTTTTTAAAGCCTTCAAACAAACCTTTGGCGACCCCTGAGTTGCCTCAGTCCGTCACTGCTATTGTCTAAATCTACAATAAAATATATATAACGAATACATAATTTTTTTCACAAATAGAATAAAGTCAAAAAATAAGAAAAATAGGCATTTCATCTAAAAAAAAATAGCAAACATTAAGAAGCCCAGCAAACAAATTCAACGAGCGGCAAATTTATGAGTAATAAGCACTCATAATTCATTGCAGACAAATTTAAAGGCAATAAAACCGAAACGACAGTCAGTCGGTGTAGTCAGAACGTGTTAATAATGGGCGTGCGCTGTCCAAAATGCCTTGAGATCACAGAGATTTAGTTGGTTGATGATGAAAATGGCGGTAATGGATAAGTTATAAGTGTTGTTAGAAATAAATAGGCGAAATAAATAAAAGCTTAAGAGAATGACCAAGATAAGTAATAAAACTGACAAAAATAGAATAAAAGAATATGAAGGAGCCAAGCATGACAGAGATAGAATATGATAAAGCGAGCGAACAAACCAGCACTGACTGCAAACATTTTTGACAGCAAATGGCAATTTACATAATTTATGCGATTATTTAGTGGTAAATCTTTAGAATTTCAAGATGAGGCTATATGGTAAATATAAGAAAATCACGAGATTTTTAGTGAGCCAAAAAGGTTTAAGATAGCAGTATATTAAGAGCGAGTTGAGCAGTTGAGTATAATGAGGCAAATTTTACAAAACATTTTAATAGACATTATGATTAAATAACTTTATGATACTTTAAATGTTTTTTAATATTTTTATTATTATATAGAAGGTAGTTGGGAGTATAGAGTTTTTATTTCAATTATTTTAGACAAAGAATCTTAAATTCATACTTACTTACATTTACTTGATTAAACCTAATAAAAAATATTTTATCAAACAATATACAAAGTCATAAACATTACGAGTACATTCATAGCTTATGCTTAAGTTTTACTCTCAACTGAAAAATGACTAAAATACTCAAAATATTTGTTGAAATATTTTAAAACATCATGTACTGTAGTTATACTTACATATATGCTATTCAAACTACTACAGGCATACTTGAAATAAAATTTTTGTGTAAAATGCTGTAGGATATTCCTTTGACATGTCTTTTTTACTGCACATAGTACGAGTACATGCATAAATTTATAGCATACTTTCAGGCATTGAGTGCCTTGCATGACATTTAAGTTGTCTACCTATAACTAAATACTTGAAAAAGATGCAATTTATACGAATTATGGTATGTTCAAAGTATGTGCTTTAAGAAATGTTTAAATAAATAAAATTTTATTTCAACACTTCAATGCTCTTTGGAAATATAAACCACAAATGGCCTGAAAAGAACCACAAACGTATGAGAAAATTTATGATAAACAAAACTAGATAAGTTATTGCCAAAATTGATATTAAAATATTTAATTGTAAGTAAATGTTTGAAATTGTTTTGCCGAAATTAGGATAATATTTAAAACTAAAATTATTTAATTAAAGAATTATGTCTAAAATTATATAATATGCTAATGCTGTTTTGTATGTGATAAATGAGGTGTCAGTGTTGGTTGCATATAATGGTTATATAATGCTTATTCAGCTTGATTTTTTTCAGACATATTACGAGATTTCTCTATGTATTATGTATTCTCTCAGTTTTTTTTTATATTTCAGCTTAATTTATGACATAATTTTCCCGGAAAAATTTTTAAAGAAAAACTTGCAAAAAAATTTTTTTTCTTTGTAAATTTTTCCAGGACTTCCAAAATTTTTAAGTTTTTTTAAAAAAATTTGAGCCAAAAATTCTATAAGTTTTTTTGAACTTTCAAGCAATTTTAATTATTATTATTAATATTAATTTTTTTTATTTATAAAAAACGAGTTCGAAACTGATCCGTGTGTGAAGTCCGTTACGAGTTCAAAACGGATTCGTTTTACTTCCAAAAAAACTTAATTCGACTCGTATTCGTTCTATGAACAATAAACGAATTAGAAACGGATCCTTTTTATGAACAAAAATCTAATTCGAAACGGATCTGTCTTATGAGCAAAAAACGAATTCCAAACGGATCCGTTTTATGAAAACAAAACGAATTCAAAATGGATTCGTATTTGAGGTCCATTCCGAATTCAAAACGGATTCGTTTTACTTACAAAAAAACAAATTCGAAACGACTTCGTTTTATGAACAAAAAACGATTTCGAAACGGATTTGTTTTATGAACAAAAAGCGAATTCGAAACGGATTCGTTTTATGAACAAAAAGCGAATTCGAAACGGATTCGTTTTATGAACAAAAAAACGAATTCGAAAAGGATTCGTATTTGAAATCCGTTACAAATTCGAAACGGACTAGTTTTACTTACAAAAAAAGGGAATGTGCACCAACGAATTCGTTTTGAATTCGAAACGAATTCGCATCCGTTTTTGTGCAAATTGAGATTGTATATGTGAATGTACCATCTTCACATAGTAGCATAGTGAACTTCTATATCATATATCTATGCGATTAGGACGTATTTCAAAAATTTTCATGAAAGGATATGCAAGAAAATTCTTGTTAATTTTAAGAATTGTGATATTTTTACTTTAAAATTACTCTAAAACTAACAAAATCAAGCAAAGCAGCTGGAGCGTTAAATTAAGCGGAACTTTGCAAATTTAAATGCTGAGCCCTCTCTATTTTACTTTGCTCTTATTGTACTTAGCAACAGCAACAACAATAGCAAAAATGTTGCCAAAATCAAAATGCAACCACAGGACTGTTTGCCAAGGAATTTGCGTACCACAAAACTCTGTCTAGGTTGTTTTTTTTTTTTTTAGACAAAGCCATTTTTCTCTAATTTTTTAGTTTTCCGTTTTCTTTATTTTTTTTTTTTGCATTGTGTCCTTTTATATTTACGTATGACAAACTGGAAAATTTGTGGCTGCTGGCCAAGCAAAAAATAAATGTAGCTGCAAAGTATACAAACATCAAAATAAAAGCAAAGGACAACAAAAAAAAAAACGCGTTTAGCAGCTGGACACGTTTTGCTAGTAAAAATTGTATGGAAACAAGCAAAAATAGCGCAGAGCTACGGGTAAACGTCGTTTTACGTATTCAGAATTGTTAATTTACTGATTACAAGAATACGCAAATGAATATGCTGACCGGAATGATGATGATTGTGATAGAGGCATGTAAAGGACAACATGTTAAATATAGTTGTTTTGAAATTTTTTGTCAAGTATACGGTATATTAACAAAAATTGCACTCAGTCAAAAGGATCTGTTTAATGAAAATTTTTACAATTAATTTCTCTGGTTTTCTTACTTCATATTGTAATAAAATTCTTCAGTCGTTAATAAGTTTGCTGGCTACTGAAAGCAAATAGGCTGTTTTTTATGTAACCCTTCAATTTCTCACCAAGCATAATCACTTTAAACCCCAGCTCCAAATTGATTAAGTACTCTGATTTTTCATGTATGAAAAGCTACATCCTTTGTGTTGTACGTTTCACAAATGAAATTGTTACTGGGATTTTTTGTTGATTTGCTTGCTGGCTGCCTGCTTTGTATATGGAGCTGTAGGCAGTTTGTCTGATTTGTATATGGAGATGTAAGGGGCTGCATACTTTGTATGTGGAGATGTAGGCAACTTGCTAATCTGTACAGGCACTTAGTATCTTAAGGCAGTCTGCCTTTCCCTTGCTACAGATTGTATATAGAGGTGTAGGCAAGCTGCCTACAAAGCGGCCATCCCTTTGTAAAAAGAATTAACAGTTGTGGCTGGAGTTGTGAGCATTACTGCCTACAACGAGTACTATTCATCGATGTTGTGTATAACATATTTGCCGCTGGGACTTAAAATTTACGCTCAAACTATTCATTTTTGAGTTCATAAGTGAAATGACATGAGATTTGAAGGTCAAAACTGAATAATCAGTGAATGTCTAAAAAATTTGCTCCGTCAAGCTTGCCAGAAGAGATTCTTTAGATTGTCGCATAAAATGTGTCAACCTGTATATTTATATTGCAAAAATGATGAATAATTTTTAAGTTTTTCAAGCCAGAGAAAAAATTTATAATTACAATGACACAACAAGAAAACGACCGCCGTCAGACAACCACCAACTTTCCATAAAATATTTTACTTTATGAACGCAGCTGCTGCTCCATGAAATGTAATTTTAATCGGATTCTGCGGAATTTCGTTGTGGTTTTCTAAAATATGCAGTTACAGCTAGGCAACAACAATCTAACTGCGCATGTATTTTGTTATTCACTTTAGTTCTGGTTCTTTGGCGATGGTGTCGCTTGAAGTCTGTTAATTTTAAATACCAATTTGTAGAGTTTTTGACCTTTTTGCAACCTCAAAAAGACACAAAACTCTTATTGTGATTGATGGCGTGCTATGAAGCGATATTTTGTGCTCGTGCTGATAGATTGATATTAATGATTTTTGAAACTTTCATAAAAGAAACAAAAAAAAAATATAATAGTAAAAATAATAATAATGGAAAAACAAATTATTTGTTTATTGCAAATTCAAAAGTTACGCTCAACTGCGCTGATAAACTGAGCAGTAAAATTTTCACTCTCAATATTTTGGCATTAGGCTATTTTTGAGTTTAAAACTGTCATTTGCAAGAGCTTCTTTTTGACTTGCAACTAATAAACATAACTTTTGCATAGCAGAAAATATCAAACAAAATAAATGTAAATTAATTTTACCAATTTTGTATTTTTTCATTTAAAGCTTATAGTTTTTTTTTTTTTTTTTCATTAATAAGTTATTGCCATTTCTGTAAATGAAAAATCAAACAAATCCCAATGAACGTCATTAAACTTTATGGCTTAGCTTTGCTGCTGCTCAAGCTGTCAGCTGTCATTGAAGACTGAATATTTAATCAATGAAGAAAACTTTCTGATTTTATTGAAAGCAATAAAAATATAATTTTTTTTTTTTGATTTTTTTCTATAAACAGCATTTTATTGAGACGAAAGCAACACTGGAAATTCATGATTATTAAACTACAAAAGTTTTGGCCAAAAAAAAAGTAAAAAATAATTTTCAAACAAACATAAAATAATCATTAAATTGAATGATACAATGGCAATGTGAAAAACATGAAAATGACAACTAATTTCGTATTGGTCATAAAAAAATTTGAATTTGTTTTTTTTTTTTAGATATTATGTTGGATTATTAGATTTTATTTGTAATATGAAAAAGGTTTTCAGAGTCATAAAAAACTTATTTTATTTAATTTCAAAAGAAGCTAGCCAATGTTCAAAAGTTGCCAAGTCTTTATTGCCTACATTACAGGAACATTTATGTGTCTGTCCCTCTCTTTGCTCTGCATGCTAGTGATTGGTAATTACTACAGAAAGGCAACAGCAAATTCAGCTGTCAAATTTCAAACTGCCTTGTTATGCTCGGAGAATACTGCTTAAGTCATAGGCTGATACTAAAGGATAAATCATTCTCTACTTTACTATACCACTCTTCTTTTCATGTGCATCAGGAAAGTACGTTGTTCTAATTTACACTTATGTTCAAAAATACATTGAGTAAAACGAAAATTTTCTTCTTCTATCTCAATTTTTCAAATAAAGTTTTCTCTTAAGAAGGCCGATTTCAACAATACACCCCATATTTAGTTAACTTCATCTCATATATCGAGCATTTTACGCGAAGCGGACAGGGCAAATGGGGTTCATGTTTCGAATTTCAGATATATTTGAATTTGTTGTACATCTATATGACCTTGACACAGAAACAAAATATTTTTAGAATGGCAACACTGGTTTACATAATATGGGTCTTTGAATATTAGAGAAATCGTAAGGTATGTCTTACTTCAAAAAAGTCTGGTAAATTGAATTAACTACTGGATTTTATACTTCATTTATTGGCCTTTTTAACCTCATAATTGGATTTTAAAAATAAAAAAAAAATACACTGAAAAAATGTGAAATATTTTTCTTTATCATTTTTTACAGTGTTCGCCTAACAAACATTTTTTTGCAAGTGCATTGAAAAAAGCTTATATTATGCTTATACTTCGTACCAAATTTGATAATGGTCCGCCCAGTCGTTTTGGAGCTATATGCATTGCCATGCCGAAACCCGAGTCGAGTCAGTTGATTTTCGCCACTTATGCGAAATTGGTTTCCCAAATTTTTTAGATAAATTGTAAATGGGTAATTTTAATAAAAGTCAAAATTATTCGAAAACTATTGAGAATTGTCAAAATTATGCAATATTTTCTTTTTTTACCCAATTTAAGCTGTAGCTCAAATTATATGGGCATGAGAAAGATCTTGCTTGACAAATCTTTCAAAGTTTCTATATTCCGCACAGAAAGATTCACTTTGTCATTTCAATTACAACGCATAGAAAGGGCGTGGTAGATACTGAGTTCATTCACCTATGTCCGCTTGCTTGTCTGTCTGTCTGCATGTCTGTCTGTCTGTCTTGAGAAATCATGATTACGAAAACATCAACCAAAGTGTTCAAATAAATCTATTGAGATTGAAATTGGGCGAAATCGGTTCACGCCTACCCCTCATATATGTTAAGTAAACTATTTTAAATACTCTAATGGGAGACCTTTTTTATGTAAAACAGCCGAATTTCTTAAAAATACTAGACAAGCACTGTACAAAAAGTTGGCAAATCTCGGTAAGAGCAATATCGGCAATATTTACGATATATTTGCTATATAGTTCGCTTTAAAGGTACACTCATATTATCAGCTTTTTGAAGAAGTATAATGTCAAAATATATCCCACAGGCAATGCCAAGAAACCGTTATGATAAATATACAAAAAACTTTAGTATCTATATAAATAAAATGATAGCCGTTTTTGATGTTCGCATATCACGCAAAAACTGATTGATCAATTTCAATCAAATTTACTTAGGGTTATTTCTTAGACGCTCGGTCTCAATCTTCAATTAAAATTGTCACGATATTCTTGTTAAATATTAAAATAATTACATAACATATCGTAGAATGGGAATTGAATGTGTTAGTTAGTGTGTGTGCTTTGTTTTTTTTTTTCGTTTCCATGGCAATTTAAAAAAAAGTAAATTGTTTGCTTTAAGTTTTCAATAAAATTTTGAAATGCTTGAAAATAAAAGCTGTTTGTTTAAGAGGAAAATATTTGGAAAATTAATTAGGTTGTGTTCGAAAATTTGTCAAATGAGTTTAGAAGGAACTTAGAGCTAATGGTTTATATATTCCATACTAATATGCACCAAATCATTATAACCTGCTGCGTAAATGTCCTTTTGGATGTAAGTAAAGTAATGACACATAAAATTTTATTTTCCGGTACTTTTATATTCATAAGTGACCGAAATAACTTCGATTATAACTTAATTAGTTTAGCTAGCTAGTTTTTAATATTAATGATCAACTGAAAGTGCCTTTAAGAAATGTAATAAAAGGTATTTTTTTTTTCATTGGAACCTCTTAAAGAGTTCCACAAACTTGTCTTAATAATCCCTTTGTAACTGAGAGTATATAAGCTTCTTTATATGATTTATGTAACTGCTAGCAAGAAAACAGTACAAACAAATATTGAAACCATTTAATAGAAAATAACCCATCATACAATGCAAAGCCTAAGATAACACAAGAAATGTTCCCATACATTAAAATTATTATTTATACTAAAATTTTATTTGCAAAAATAAAGAGAAAAGTAAAACTTTCCAAACAGCCTCAGATTGGCCTTCAACAAATTGCTATTGTTGTCTGCATGGCATGTGTGATACAATTCTTATATGCTGGTGGCAAATTATCAGAGTATAACATTAAATATACTTAGAAAAATAACCCTATACAGCAATATACATTCAGGCGACAATAACAAAAGCTTAACTACATTGAAATAAGCATTTCACAGAATGTCCTTGCTGGCGGGCAAAAATAAAAAAAACACGCAGACAAGCAAATGTACTCTTAAACAACTTTATAATGTATGTGATATAATGTTGGTGATAGCTGAGAAAATGCTTAAAATTTGGTAAGAGAATGAAAATATAACTTGTTTCATAATCAATTAAATCACTTAAATTTAATTTTTCAAATGCACACTGCTCTACTTATGGCTATGCTTTATTTGCTTTCGCAACTATCAATTGCTTGGAATATAAAATATTATTTTTATTCTAATACCACTAATAGAAATCCATTTAACAATACCCATAAACTTCAAACATAACTCCCATGTCATCTATATTGCAAGCACCAGCAATGTTTTTAAAAATTTTCACACGGAAAAGACGGCATTTAATAAATATGTCAGTAGGGAACAATTTTCTAACGACGTCATGCTAAAGCCACTCACTCACACAGGATATATGGCAATACAATACGATATGAATAAACATATAATTCTCAATACGCGCGTAATTTTACAAAGCCACAGAACATCTAAAGACGGTATACATTTGTTGAAGTGTGTGTATACACACACACACACACACACATACACAGTAGCAGCAGCAACGAAAACTGGCATAGCGACATGTAAAATCCCAGCAAGATTTCTTTTCAATGGCACACATATCGATAGTTTTTCTATATATCCTTCCATTTGCCTGTTTTTTTTTTTTTTTTTTTGTTACGAGATGAGAACGCAAAGTTATTATTTCATATCACGTATTTTATTACGTTGTAGAAATTCATGAGCGAGCAGTGTGCACAAGTGTCAGTTGCTGGCAATACATACATTTATGACGAGTTATAGGTTGGAAGGCCAAAGCATTCATATCCACTTAGTTGCTGACGAAGATGTCAGTTTGAGAGAAGAAAATGGCATGCTCTAGGTAGCGTTATATCAATTGGTTTTTTTGATTTGATATTTTATATTCTTAGAAATAACAATCTTTTAAAATGGTGTGCATACAAACTCATGGCGCTCCAGAAATGTGTTGAAGTCTCAAGACTTGGCACTCAAGATTTTTTGATAGAGATTGGGGTAGAAAATTCGCAGTCACAGTCGGATTCTTAAAAGTGTTTGAACAACCAAAATACGTAGATATTGGTCCAAAGCTTTGGGATTAGGCACATGTAAAATGTACTGGAAAATTCATTATTATTATGTATTCCATTCTTAGTAATATAATCGCTTCAATCACTAAAAGATCCACTGGTCGGAATAAACAAAAAATTATTTCCATCGATCGTAGTCATCAAATCGTAATTTATACATACATCGTTTTAAAGGTAATTTAGGCACTGATCCCATCAATATATACCTTTTTTGAAAACTAATTTTTAGAATTGAAACTGGTACCCAACAGACTAGTCCCACATTTTGACTTAAACTTAGCAGAGCATCACAAAGTGATAACGAAACCTATCCCAATCGATAGTTTCCTTCCATCAAGACTTTAAGATTGAACATAAAGGGTTTTTCAATAGGGACGCTACAAAAGTAGACCAATAGTGACAGCAAACGACGCCATATTTTTTCCCGCTCTTTTGACATTTCTCTTAAATAAGATTTGCCATTTTATCATGAAAAGATATACGATCCAACAACTAGTTGAAATTATTAAAATTTACTACCGAAATTTGGAGTCAGTGGCCTCAACTTTAAGAGCGCTACGTCCAATTTATGGTCGTCATAATCGTCCTGTCAGATCAACAATTGAGCGTCTATTGGAAAAATTTGAATCCACAGGCACAGTACAAATTGTTCCCGTGCCAGTGAGATAAAGAAGTGCCCGTAGTGTCGAGAATATTGCTGCCGCTAGCGCATCAATTGAGGAAGACCCAAATCAGTCTCTCAAACGTCGTTCTCAAGCGTTGGGCATCTCTGTGACGTCGTTGTGGCGAATTTTGCGAAAAGATCTTAGCCTACATCCTTACAAAATCAAATTGACGCAAGAACTGAAGCCGCTTGACCACCAGAATCGTCGTATGTTCGTGAATTGGGCTGAGCAACAACTTGAAAATGATCCGGATTTTCATCGAAAAATCATCTTTAGCGATGAAGCTCGTTTCTGGCTGAATGAAAACAATTTTGATTATTTTAATTTGTTTTAATTATTTTTTTAAAGAACATTTGAGATTCAAGGTATTCAAATAATATAACATTGGATTAAGCAGAGAAAAAAATTTTTATTGATATTTTTTTTTACAAAATGGCGGTTGTGCAGTAATTACAGTGAACCGCTTTTTCAAAAAGGTCTTCCGCGGCGAGCAGTAGAAGTCTCGTCTAACTCCAACTATAACAAAATAAAAACTTTTTTCATTATCTACATGAGTTTTGCTACTGAAATGCACATGATCATATTTTTAGAATTTTTTTTTCGCGAAATGACGAATGTTTTAAAAAAAAATCGTGTTTTCGACGAAATAAATTGACTTAAATTGCTTATAACTTTTTTTCTTGTAATTAATCGCTAAAATCGTTCACTTTAAAAGATAATCAAACAACGAAGATACTGCCAAAATTTCCTGTCAATCGGATGTAATATTTCTGAGTTCTACTACCCGCCGATTTTGAAAACATCGTTTCGAAAAAAATGTGTTTAAAGTTGCAAAATGCTATACATCTTCATCAAAGTTTTTAGGAAAGAATTGATTTAAAAAATTCTTAGTTTAAATCGGTACTAAGGCGCTGTAGATTTTGATTAAAGGAATGTTTTGGCATGACTTAAGCTAATAAAAAAACTGGAAAAATTAAAAAAAATTAGGGAGATATAACCCCTTAAATACATTAAGATGGTCAATTTCTTCATAGCAAAGTATTCAAGTACAATAGACTGACTTCTATTACATCAAGTATTTTTTTAGTATATATTTTTACCAAATATTCCAAGAATATTCTGTGTTAAGCGCATGTATTGTTCATCGTATGTACTTTATAATCAAACATGGATGAAAAACCAGACAAGAAGGAACTTTTGAATGAACATTTCGGATATTTTGCTATAAAATTTATATCAAAGGTACGAGACATAACGTAAAAGTAATTTTATCCCATTACGAAACAAAAAGCACTTGAAAGGAGAAAGTTCTAGCTTTTTATAAAAAAGAGAAAAAATCTGAAAAAAAGTCAGAACATCCTTAATTTTAATATTAATATTTTAAATCTCTTAAGAAGGTTTAAGGCGTAATTCAAAATATTTGAAAATATTTTTATAGTATTTTGCGGAAAAACTTCTAATAATTCTAATAATTCACTCTTTCTGATATCCTAAAATACCTGCTAGAGTCGCCTTAAAATTTTCTGAATTATACTTTTAAAAGTTGTAACAATAAAATTAAAATTTTTGATATTTAAATGACATATCGATATTTTGTGAATGTATTTTTTCACTCACTATTTTTAAGGTATTACTTAGGATTTTTACTTTTGTACTTTTGCCACGCTAATAAAAAATGTTATTATGATCATTTATCCTGTATTTATGACTATACTCTCTACATAAATATATATATATGTGTGTGTGTGTGTGCGTGCATGCTTTCTTACCCAAGGATTTATAAAGCCTACTATGGATTTTACTACATTCCAATGCTGCCAAATTAATACACTTAAACTGAAGTAAAACATTCATCGTTATATTGAAAAATGTCGATTGATGTGAACTCTGTGTAGTACGGCTGCAGATTCAGATTCAGTGTAAAGCCGAACAGCAGCAGCAGCGTTAGTGTGTGTCATGGTGTGGATGTATGAATGACTGAATGGTTGGGTCGTTTGTGTTGCTAGCATGGGAAATCAATAAACGAATGAGCTGAATGCATTAAATATTTATTAAGATTAGCCTGAAAATGCCATGGATTTGTGTTTGGTAGAGCTCAATGCCTTACAGTGCTGAGTGAGGAATGATTGAATTGAATTTGGTTTTTTTTTTAATATTTTTTTTTCTCAATATTATAAATTGTGTTGCTACTTATGTAGTTTGTTAAGCTATTTGTTAGAACCTTTTTTTTTTGGTAGCATTAATTTAATTAAGTTAAATGTATACAAAAACTATGTGCTAGCAGCTTGGCAAATATTTGCTAGCGACCTATGAAAAGATTCAATTTATTCTACGAAAAAGCAAAAACATCTTTCTTTCAATTAAAAAAATTGGAAAACTTACGAATGTTAACATGTGTCAAATTAAAAATAAAAAAAAAAAAAAATTATTTAACTTATTTTCTACAATATTTGTAAGACGCAGGTGTGTTGTACAACATACGCGCGCAGCAAAAGCATCCTCGTAGTCAACGAAGCGTTTAATAAATGTTGCCTTGATTTTATTAAGAAAAACTCTGCTTTCAGCAATAAGAGAAAACACCAACAACAACAACATATAATAACAACAAAAATAAGCAAAGAAAAAAAAAATGCAGGGTGTTAAATAAGAAAAACAACAACAACAAATTTTAAAAAAACATTGCGTATGCTGGTGCTGCATTCTTGCGAGCTTCCACTTCCTGTTTTCATGTTGCTGTGTGTCTGTGTGTGTGTGTGTGTGTGTGTGCAATGCGTGTGTGCACTGTATTTGCTCAAATTTTCTATTTTATTTTTGAGAGTTTTTTTTTTATTTTTATCATGGCGTACTTCCTTGTAAGCTCTTTCACTGCGCTGTGTACAGCTGCACACTTCCGCTTTTTCTTTTGCGTTGTCGTCAACAGCGTTTGTTGAATTTTGGTGAATTTTTGCTGATTGAATTATTTTGTGCGATTTGAAATGAAAAACGCGCTACAGGAACAGCAGCAGTAAATGTGAAAAAAAGAAATCTTAGCTTTGCTTTATTGCTGCTTATATATATCCTTGAAGTTGTACATGTTGCTAGTTTTTTCTTTTTGTTTGCTGTTGTTGTTGCCTTTAATTTTTTTCTTCTTTTTATTGCGGGTAATTAAGTTAGCAAAACGCGCTCGCGTTAACAACGCTCTCTGCTTTACTGCACTGTTTGTTCGATGGAGCATAGTGTTGTTGAAATAGTAACCGATTCGTGAAAGAATAAAATAAGTGACGATTCGACCAGAAATTAGAAAAAATCGTATAAAAATTTAAAAAAAATAAATGGGTATTTCCACGAAAACGGAAGTTTTTGTCCCGTGCGACACCTTTGGTTTTTTGCAATTATCTTGAAAACGAAAAATTGCCCAAATTCATGCTTAGCACCAATTATTAAGCTAGTTAGGAGCTATAAGTGAAACCTAATATCAAAATAAAAATCCGATTTATTTTGAATTTTTTTTACTTTTTGTTCGACGGTCGAACGGGACCCATGGAAATGGCCATATGCAAATTATAACATCTCAAAGTTTCCTCATTATCAAATCAAAATTGACATAAGATAAAAAAAAATTATATCATTTGATTTTAGTAAAATGTCATGAGATTTTTTAAAAAAGTCATGACATTTAATAAAAAATGTTATGAAATTTTTCAAAAATTTTTTAGAGATTTTTCATACAAATATAACGATAAGTGTTACTTGCCACTTAACATTGATATACATAGTTCATAATAATCACTTGTTGCGTTAGAAGTTTCTTGGAACCGTGAAAGCTTCCTCAAAAATTTGAACGATGTATCATGGGACTTTTTTCCAAAATATAGCTTTGATCTTACAAAATTTCAAGCGATTTTCTATTTTTAATTTTTTAAAAATAACAAGAGATATTTTGCACAATGTCAATAAAAATTTTAAAAAGATATCTGCTTCATTTTTTTTTTCGTTCCGAGAAAAACCAATGGATCAATTTTGATTCCCCTGAAGGTCCTTTTTATTGTAAAATTGCTTGTAACTTTTATTTTTTCACCGAATGGATACCTAAGTTCATTCGAAAAATAAAGATTGTGTTCTTGCAACAAATGTGACGTTCAAAAATCTTAAATTTTGTTTTCTGTTATAGATAATATTTAGTCCCAAAATTCGATTTTTTCACATTTTTTGTATGGAAAATCGAATTTTGGGACTAAACATTTTCTATAACAGAAAGAAAATTAAAATTTTTTAACCTCAAATTTTTTGTAAAGTCGAAATCTTTATTTTTTAATCAAATTCAGGTATCCATTTTGTGAAGAAAAAAAAAAGTAACGAGCAAAAAACACGTTTTTTTTTGCCAAAAAGGACCTTCAAAAGAATTAAAAGTGCTCCATTGATTTTTCTCAGAACGAAAAAAAAATGACACAGATATCGTTTTTAAGGGTCCTTCTAATTTTTGAGTATCTGGTTGACTTTGTTTTTCTTCATACAAATCGATCCGGTCTATTACACAAGAACACACAAAGAACAAATATTTTTTATGAGTAAAAGCAATGAACGACTGAACTTTTTGAAATTACTTAAATGTTGTTTCTGAGTTTTACGTTATGTAAATGTATTTAACTATAGGGAATCGAAATATTTTTAAATTTTTTTGTTTTTTTAATTTTCTGTTGGATTATAGTATTTTTTTTTTGACTCCTCGTCCAATAAATGTTTTGTATTTTTCCAATCAAATATTTGCCTTAAGGCACTTCGTAACTTATGACTTAAAAAATGTGAGCTAGTTACAAAACTTTCAGGAAATATGGACAAGTCGTAACCAGTCATGTTGTATTGTGGACTACAAGACATGCGGATCTTAGGATCACTCCTTCTGAAATAATACTTTCGATGAATCAAGGAATCTGATTAGTTTGTTTTATTATAAAATTATTTATTATTAAATTATATTTTGCTTATCTCATCCGGTTACCTGCATTATTTTCTTATAATATAATTTTCTTGCTAACGTGCGATTTTCTTCGCTGTTCCGGTATAAACTTGTTGAGCTTTAAATCAACCAGAGCATTAAGAACAACAGCAAACGGAAAACAAAAATTAAAACAACTAAGAAAATTGAGTTTTTCACCTGAGTTGCAATCCAACGATGTTAACGACGTTCATGATTTTTGTCGTTGACTTTATGTTGACTGTTTTTTAGTGTTAGCCAAACTAACAGCAAAACGCCGTTGCAGTGCTTCGCAGTTTTTTTTTTTCTTCTTAACTCAACAATTCAATTTCTTAACTTGACTTAAAGTTTTCTTTGAAGTATGTGTATGTGTGTGCGACCGTTTCTATATGCGTGTGTCCTTGTTGACTTATTACAACTTTACACGAAGAACTTAAGTGAGTACACGTTTTCTTTTTTTTTTTCTATTTTCATTCCCTTAATGAAAGTGCAAATTTACTGAAAGCTGAAAGAAAAACTGCTGCTGCCGTTGCTGTGACAAGTTGCTACGCTGCTTAAGTATTTAGTGTGTATATTTTTTTTGTGCTATTTAATTGTACAATTTTTTTATTTTTTTTTTGTTAAACTGTGTTAATTTTGTTTTCAAAGAAATTTCTCACATGAAATGAATTTAATTTTTGGTTGCCATGCGTTAAGACGAAGTGGGAAATTTTCGATGACACTAAGTTGGGTTGGTTATTCCATGTTCATTTCATATCGCAGTGCTTGTTAACACAAAATTGTTGGTTAAAAATGCGAATTTTTGATGTGTAAGTCCTCCATTGCCGCACGTCAAATGCTATTTTACAATACCAACATTTGTAGTTCATATTTGATATGCAAAAATTTTACTTGCAACATTTGTAGTTGCTGCGTGTTATTTGCTACCATTGTTACTAAATGTTGCTAATTTGATGCATTTTCTGCATATTTTGTTAGTAGAAGGTACAGCCTTTCACATATGTGAACTTTTTCGAAACAACATATGACAATTGTTGAAATATTTTCGATTTCGATGTTGAAATTGTATGAAAACTTCTATTGCAGGCTTTTTGGGGGTCAGCCAAGTTTGTTTTGTTATACGTGTATGGGTCAGTAGAGATATGTATTTGTGCAGCAAAATAAATACACAGCAGCAATATAAAGTTATTCGCTTATGAAAATTTGAAACAATGGAAAAATATAGCGATGACAAAGGCAAACAAAAATTTATATCCATTAACTTGGTTTGAGAGTTGTGCTGACTTTTCTACATGTGTGCCTCACTATATGATAGTAACAAATGTAAAAAAATTATAAAAATAATAGCTTGCTTGTTGCAATATCTCCACCTTCAAATGAAAACAAAATCGTTGCAGAACCAGTCGACCAAAATCTGTGTATCCGACTTGTTTTTGAAAAAAAAAGTGACTTTATAGGGATTGTTGCAAGAATACCGAATATAATCATTGTATATCATCAGTACTAGCTTTGGACGTACAAATAGCACACTTTTCTTAACATATGTTATATATTTCTATTTTTGACTGAGACTCAGCGAATCACTTACAGATAAATTTTCCTAAATTTCCAGGGCAAGCTTTGGTCGTACAAATAGCACAGTTTTCCTTATATATGTTAAATAATTCTATTTTCGACTGATCCTCAGCGAATAATTTACAGAAGAGTTTTCCTAAAAGCACATCCTTGAAATGCTGTGTCATCGCCAACAACACAAATAAGTGATCATCATTGAAGTACCCTTCTTTGTTGTCATATGTATGTGGGTCAAATTTTCTCTTAGTGTTATTTTTGAGTTATTTCGTTTATGCTGCTTGTTTCTGCAATTCTAATCAAATAAATGTCCTTGCATGTTTGTAGCTTTTGGGAGTTTCGTTTGTATCATTTGTGAAATGTGAGTGTGGCGTTTTTTTGGAAACATGCAATAGCATTTTGCAATTTCTATTTATTTTTGGCGCATTTCAATTTAAAAATTTGCAACACTGCCATTGAAAATTTTGAGCGAAAAATTTTTCTTTATGTTTGTGCAATATTGTTGTCACAAATTGTTTAGGGACTTTTTGTTGCGATGTTGTGTTGATGGCATTTCAGTTTTATGCTTGTATTGGTCAAATTGTTGACAATATTTTTGGCGATATTGAAGTGACAAATTTCAAGAAATTAAATTTTCATGTTATATTTTGTAGGAGTTTTGAAATTGGAACAAGTAAATCCATTTTAATTATATTGATATTCAGTGGAATAAATTGCCAAAAAACTTATGCTCTAAGGACATTTTTCCAAATAAACACTTCAATAATTCTTACAATTACATTAACACTGCTCCCTCAGTAATTTTTATTAGCTACATTATTATACATATCCTATCAATTTAGCGGAAGGCTAAAACTCATAAGCACACTTTTTTCTCCACTGCCAATACTTAAGGCAATGCAATGTGCCATGACGCACTTTATAGACAAACATTGCCGGGCTATTAATGCTCGTCCCCTAGTGGTAGCAATTAAGCCACTACAACAAAGTGTATAAAGTTGGCTCGTCTATTGCATCCCTTGATTTGTCCGTCCAATATCGCACTGAAATTTGCACGCTATACGTTCGCTCGTTATTCATTCGCTAGCAATGCTCGCAATATTTAGAGCGAATAAAACTCATTAAAGGCAATTATCATTACCAGAGGCAATCAGTGCTGGTGCCCAGTACGAAGTAAACACAATGTCTTGCTCTTCTACGTCTTCCATCGATTCATGTACTTACTTGGTTGTTTGCTCAATAGTGTCGGACTCGAATGGCCTTTGTGTATCTCATTTGCTAAAAGTGCGTTCAGCTCTCAAGCTCAGCGCACAAATTGTCGAACTCAATGGTAGAGGCGCGTTAATGAAAGCACAAATAACTAGGTATGCAAAGATGTTGGACGCAAGTCTGATTTCTTAGTGCACTGAAAAAAAAATAATGTTCAATCAGAGGCCGGTGGAGAACGTAAAATTGAAAATATTTCTCCTGTATGTTGTTGGTTCATTGAGCCTGTGAAAACTTTTTTAAACAATGAATTTCTTTTTAGCGCGGAATTTGGTTTCTTTTGTGAGACTGTGATATTACTTAAATAAACAGCAAATTATTATTACAAGCTAAGTACAATTAATAAGTCAGTTTGAGTACAGATGATTTGTACAAATTTGCACAAACTATCATCAATTTTGTACGGAAGAATTTGTTAGGACCAAAGAGTGAGCAATGAGGGCTAAATACAAAACAATTAATAGGTCAGTTCAAGTTCAGATAATTTGTACAAATTTGCACAAACTATCATCTATTTTGTACGAGAAATTTGTTAGGACCAAAGGGTCAACAATGAGAGCTAAATGCAATACAATTAATAGGTCATTTGGAGCACAGATAATTTGAACAAATTTACACAAGCTATCATCAATTTTGTACGGAGGAATTTATAGCTCAAAATAGTCAGAAATTAGTGCTAAATACAATACAATTAATAGTTCAGTTCAAGCATAAATAGTTTGTACGAATTTGCACAAACTATCATCAATTTTGTTCGAAGGAACTGTTGTTAGGACCAAAGGGTCAGCAAGAAGGGCTAAATGCAATATAATTAATAGGTCCGTTCGAGCACAGATAATTTGTACAAAATTGCACAAGCTTTCATCAATTTTGTACGAAAGAATTTGTTAGGACCAAAGAGTCAGCAATGAGGACTACACAAAATACAATTAATAGGTCAGTTTGAGTACAGATAATTTGTACAAATTTGCACAAACTATTATCAATTGTACGCAAGAATTTGGTAGTATCAAAGAGGGCTAAATACAATACAATTAATAGGTCAGTTCGAGCACAGATAATTTGTACAAATTTGCACAAGCATTGTCAGCAATGAGATAGCAATTGAAGGAATAATATGACAACTCACTGCTAGAGAACTTGCAAGCAAGGAAAAACATACGTTTCAAAAACATATACATATATCAATCAGAGATGCCAATTCGAGTAAATTAAGCTGGTGGTGTGAATTTTAGCTTATATATTCCTAAAACGATAAGAATGAGGATATTAACTTAAAAATTATCATATTGCCTTATCTATTCAAATAAATTCGATGCTTTTTGATATTAAAACGAAACTAATATTGATGTGTGCTCATTAATAAAACTTTGAATCATTTTCTTTATTACTGAAAATTAAAGCTACAAAACCTTAGAAATAAAATATATTTTTTTTTAAAATAACGAGTTTATGATTTTGAGAAATTGCAAAACTCTTGCAGTGTATTGGCCTGCCTGATTGTTGTTTGGCATAGCGTTAATTATCTGCTTGGCCTAAATGCAAAAGTGGCAATATTCGAGCCAAAGCTATTAAGTGGCGCACTGTTGGTCTGCCGATAAAGCTACACAACACATCACTTTGCATTTCCTTTTAGTTTTCTGAGATCACGATGATGTGTTTTTTTTTGCTTCCCAATGTTAGTACTTCCTTCAATGGGGACAATTTTAGGTACTAAAGTATCACTTTGATGGTAGGTTGATTGACAATTATTTCGCATCGTAAAAAGATCGAAATTGAAGCCATTGACGACCGACGACTCTTTTGCTGATAATGCGCTTTTCTGCTTAAGTCTGTTGGCATTGCCAAGACAGTAATGCGCAGCAAGAGCAGCAAATTTTGCGTGAATCAGTAGTAATTTAGAAAGGGCAGCATTTTTTTTTGGTTGGTCAATTTTTTGCAATCGATAATTTTGCTGTGGCGTAATATGTTTTTGCTGCTTTATGAAATTTATCTTTGAAATAAATTTGAGAACTGCTAGGTATTACAAGAATTAAAAAAATCGTTCCGCAATATAAAATTCAAAGTTTTTACAGCTGTACGCTTAAAAGTTATGGTGTATTTTGCAATTACGAGCTCTTTAATTTGTATATCCCATTGGAATGCTACGACTACTGTTGATGAATGATGTGGCACAATTTTGTTTCAAATTTAAGTGCTTAACCACTTTACGCAACATTAGTTTAAGTGTTAAAGTTTTAAGCTCATTAAGTTTTATCTAAAGTCTTCTATTTTTTAACAGTTTGGTTTTCTACCTTATACCCCTTAACTTTATTTTAACCGGAAAAACAGTAGGGGACACTTGAATCGTTAATTTTATGTCATCGTGTCACACGCGAATTACGATTCACAAAAAAGTCATAAACACACAGAGAGACAGACACGCTCGCATGGATGCAGCGTTCTTAACGTTAGCTAATGATTACCAATATCGTAAAAAAGCAACTTTAAAGTTCTTGAACGCACAGATAAACAGACAGAACAGATATGCTAAGCTCCCCAGCAGGCAAATGAGCAAGGCCTTACTCGGAGAAGCCCTGCTAGCACTGCTGCGATTATATAAGGACTTCTCAAAACTAGATTTTCATGCAAATAAAAATACAATCACAGAAGGCATAATATGCCTTGCCACAACAGACGTGCTATCAGGCCTGATATTAGAAGGCAAAGAAGGACTCCATTTACTTTAGCGCTTTTCTGTTTCTTTTTTATTTCATGTATTGCAATGTTTTATGATTCGGCATAACTTTTTTGTCATATGACATGAAAAGTATACACATGGTTAGAAATTAAGAGAGGTGTGCAGGCTAGTCTTCTGTTGTTTCATGTTATGTTAAGGAGGTAGAGTTTTGTGTATTCTTTGTCAAATTGTAAAGTCATTAAAAAAATATCAACGCAAGTGAGATGGCGCGGATAAAAAAAAAAAACAATTAATATTTAGAGTCTTTAAATTTATTAAAATTAAATTTTTGTCAAGTACTTCTGAGAGTCCTTCTACGGTAAGCGGTGTTCGAAAGCCTGCTTAGGAAGGCCTGTTTTCTGCGGCCATTTCATATAAAAAAGAAAGTACGTTTGAAAGGAGGGTGGAAGGCCTTATACTTACCAAGGAAGGCCTTCTAGAAGCACTGTTAGCTCCTGCCCTTGCCTACTGGGTTCATCTGACATACATACCGACTTCTTAACACATACACATTAATATATGCACATATATAGAGAAACACGGAAATGTCGTTACTTTTATAACATTTCACGCAAAATGGCTGGTGGTATTGGTACAATTTTTTTTCTGCACACATAAAAAAAATCTATAAAAAATACATCGTCAGCGATACATTTTTTTTTTCTTCTTTCATTTTATAGCTCATTTTTAAATTTGGATTATGACGGTGTGAATGACATACTTCAATTTGGGACAGCGCTTAATCGGTTTATCACCGTAAGAGTGAAAGGGTTTTTATGTTCGTTCTTTTTATATTTTTTAAATGTGAAAATGTTTTTATGTTTAGTTTTGAAATTTAGTTGATAAAGACTTTGCTTAAAAGTGAAATATTATTTTTCCTTTTATCAGGATTCCGTGAGTTTTTTTCCAATGAAAAATTTTTCAAAACTTAATAGTTTATTGAAAAATCCTTTGTGAAATGCCCAAATGTTAAAACTTTGCACATTAACAAAAACTATCCCCTTTTATAAGTCAGCAGAATTTTTTAATTTATTGCTTTTTTTAAAAGTTTTGTGTTAAAAGCAAAGTTTATCTTACATTTGACAAACAAAATTGCATTCGAGTGTAAAAATTATTAATTTTTCCCGGAATATAAATGGTTGACAAACATAATGTGAGCAATTGTTTTTTTTTTTTTGGAAGTACGCTGTTATACTTCATATCCTGCACTCAGAGTATTTTCACTTTGCTATTTCGTTAGTAACATAAAGAAGGGGGCATGTCTGGACAATCACAAATACCGGAAAATCAAGCAAGATTAGTGAATGAAATTTGGTATACAGTTTACAACTTCAAACAAGGTTCTAAGGAAGGAAATTGGTAGAAATCTCTTCGCGAATACGCCTAACCGCCCACACAAACAAAACTACTAAAACGCTGTATTGAAAGTGTTATTTGATCCAATTTTTGTACAAATATTAAAGCATTTGAAAGCACATTGCAGAGGGATATTGATGAACTTTTAAAAAATATTTCTGCATAATTTTTTTTTTCGATTATAGAAAAATCATGCAGCTCGATTTTTTTTTTTGCAAACAAAAAACATATGGTTTTGCTCTAATTTTTTTCTTTTACAAAATGCATACCAAAATTTGCTTAAAACGCAAAGTTTGGTTTGGGTTTTGCAAATATAATAAAAAAAAAAAAAAAAATAAAATTATTTATTTTTATACTTAACTAGCGACTTTGTACGCGTATCCTGTTTTAATTTATTTTTTTTTAAATAGAACTACAGTCAATTTTGTTTCTTCTTTACAGATCTAGAGTTATTGTTGTTTTCTCTTCCATAAATATTCCAATGCATTGCCATGTGACAGACAAAATCCAAAGCACACACACTAACTAACACAATCAATTAACCAAGTTCACATTATCACACATGCTGTCCAACATGGCTTGACAACATCAATGTTCGATAAAGTAAACTCTAGGAACGACCGCTTGACACACATATTGGATGGATTTCAAAAATTGTTAATTTTCCTGCTGGCAGTGTCCAACCATACAACCTGTGTGAACTGACTGTCAAGCCTAGTAAACATTTTTAATTTTAAATGCTCATAAATTCTGCAACTGATGTTTGATGGCATGCTCGATAATGTGAACTTAAATCAATATTGACAGTCACACATGTTGTCAAGCCATGTAGGACAGAATGTGTGTTTTCTATGTGTGAACCTACTGTAATTTTTTTTCATTCTTCATTGTTCACAAATTCCGCGTTGTTGTGTTGACAAATTGAGAATGAGAGCGAGAGCGAGAGTAAAATTCCGTTTTTGTCGTCCATTGCATTGCCATATAAAAATAAAATGCACACACCCTTACTAACCCACTAACTTGCTATAAAACGATTTGTTATACTTACATGCTTCTTTCTATGTGTGAAATTATTTTTTTTTTATCAATTTTAAAACTTTAATATTTTGATATTTAAGAGGAATATCGTGATAACTTTAATTCTTTGTTAGGACCAAGTGCCTGAGAAAGATAACTAAAAAATTTTGATCGAAATTGATTCAGTAGATTTTGCGTGAATCCCGTTCATCAAAAACGGCTATAATTTTATTTATATAGATGCCAGGACGCGAAAATTGAGGTTTTTTATAATTTTTTAAATCACTATAAACGGTGAATTTCTGCCTAAGCTAACATAAATTAAGCTTGGTGGAAAGGTATTGAGATTTCTTTTATTAAAAGGACAAGTTTTTGTTCTTTTAAGTTGATTAATTAGATGCGATTTTCGAGCTGTTTCATAAACATGATGATTTGAAATAACAAAATAGGAAGGAATTTATGTAGGTACAAAATAATCTGAAGTAAATATGATGAGGATATAATTTCTCGCGTATCTGGTGTCAATTTGTGTTGGTGGCAGTTAAAAAAAAAGATTTCAAATTTATCAGTTTCTGTCAACTTACTCGTAAAGCTGATTTCAAATGAGTAATGATATTAAATTTGAAGTTATTGAGAAGAAAAAATATGCACGTCAATATTCTAAAGATCTCCGAAAACGAAATTTGATATGAAACTTTTATATAAAAAATACAGCATCAACAGTAATTATAGTTGTTGATATAGTCCGTTGACTTAATCAGCTTTTTATAACTGGCCGTTCACGCGAAGCGGACAGGAGAAATGGGGTTCATGTTTCCAATTTCAGATATATTTGAATATGTTGTACCTATATATCATCTCGACGCAGAAACAACATATTTTTAGAATGGCAACACTGGTTTGCAAAATATGGGTCTTTGAAAATTTGAAAAATCGTAAGGTATGTACTTCATCAAATGCCATTATTTAGCTTAAAAAAGTTTGGTAAAATGAATTAACTACTGGATTTTATACTTCAATTATTGGCCTTTTTTACCTCATAATTTTATTTTAAAAATAAAAAAAAATACACAGAAAAAAATGAGAAATATTTTTTTTTTTTTAATTGCAATAAAAAATAGTTTTTATTATGCTTATACTTCAAATATATCTGAAATTGGAAACATGTACCCCATTTCCCGTGTCCGCTTCGCGTGAAATGCCCGATATACTGTAAAATTCCCCATAACCGAACACCTACCGTCGTAGGCTATCGGAATTGATTTTGTATGGAAAACTTAGTGAGTGTCGCTGAAATATGTCCGGTTAATGGAGCTGTCCGTTTATGGGGGCTGTTCGTAATGGGGAATTACACTGTATTTGTTTTTCGAATCTTAAGCTTTCATTGATTTCAATTCAATGATTTATATTTTTCGATATTTTCATCAAATTTTAAAACTTTTTTAGTATTTAAAACATCTTAAAGTTTTTTGAAATTTTTCATCTTTCCTTTTAGTTTTCCTAACAGTTTCAACTTAATAGCTTTCAACATTATCATTTCAACATGTTCAACATCTTGAAATTTCTTAAATTTAATATGACCTTTTCAGCATTTCTCGAATTTAAAAGCATTATTTCACCTTGTTTATTATCTATTTTGTGACATTTTAAAAGTCTTAAGCTCTTTTAACATTTTTTATACCAAAATAATAAATAATCAGTAGGTTCGGATTTCACGCGCTAACAGCTAACATTCAGCTGTTTTCTCTTTACTGTTTGCTTTACCATTAGACTGTCTCTTGTTGTAGACAAAAAGCAAAAAAATGTTGGATTGGTTGTTTTAAAATGTTCATACAAAATGTGTAATGAATAAAGATCAATAAACTCTTCAGCAAGCATCAAGTATCAGAGAATGTTTTTTATAAAATTTTAATAACAATTTAAAAAGCATTGAGTTCATAATGGAGATTTCATTGGTATCATTTAGAAATGAAAATATCTTTGCAATTTATGAAGTTGTCTATTTTGCATTCAAAATCCAAAAAAAAAATATATATATAATCCCTCGCTACATTTACCGCAGCAACTAACTAATTGGCAACATTTTCGTCATGCTTGAACGCACCATTGGCCTTTTAACAACAACAACAGCAGCAGCAATATAATTTGGCATGTCTGCTTTTATTGCTAAGCAAAATACAATTTTAGTTTTACATGTGCTGGTTTTGTGCGTTATTTTCGAATGTCTGCTTGTTTGTTTGTTTATTTTAAAATGCGTGTTGTTCGTTTAATAAATATGTTGCATATGCCACAAAAATATACGTGTGTAAGCAAGCATACACATGCATTTGATAACAAACCATGCATATGTGTGCATTTTACAAAATAACATGACGCAATGTGCGTCGAAACAACAAATGCGCCCGTCTAACATAAAATACAATAAAATAATGTTGTTGTTACCGTTCAAATAACATGTAAGTACACAGTGAACAATTTTTGTTTTTATTATTTAGTATATGAAATTCTCGTTGTATTTGATATTTGCCATCTATATCTGCTGTTGGACTACGACTGCCTATTATCCCAATATCCTTGGTGACAACAAAAATAATGCTGAAATAAAGTTTTAAATTGCTTATTTGGCGTCGGCGTCAGATTATTTGCATATTTGTTGTTGTTGTTACTACAGTTTTTGTTGATATTCTTGTTGTTGTTGTTGTTTGTGCTTCGAACCGAAAAACTTTTCTCGTTAGCTTAACAAAAATAGGCAAAAGTTCGAGTATGTTTGGACAAAAAAAAAAAATCAAATAAGGGAAATAAAAATAAAATCGAAACAAAAAGTTTTTCAGAGGACAACAAAAATCAAATGATTTTGTATGCGTTATGTTTTGTGTGTTTCCTTTAATGTAGATAATTAATTTTTATTTGTTTAATCTTGATAATCTTACGAAATCTTAAGAAACTTTTAAATTTTTATAGAAAACTTTATTATTCCTTTAAGCTTAAAGGTTTCTTAAAAACATTTGTAAGTCTTAAGGCTTTAAGTATTTAATTTTTGATAAAACGAAGACAATGACATGACTTGTTTAACTCCAAAATGATTTTATTTGGTGAAATTTTTCAAACTTCAAAACGAAAGTTTTCATAGAAAAAACCATCTAAAAAAACCAATTGAAATATGAGTACGTTGTAGTTTTTATTATTCGACCAAAATCGCTGTCTTCAACTCACTCGCAGTTGACGGGCTATTGATCAGCCCACTCGAAATCTCTTCTACTGAAGATTTATAACGATTTATAACTTATTAATTTTTTGCTAATACTTATTTAAGAAGGATTGTCTTATAATTAGTCAAAGTTTTAGAAAAATTATCAGCTTTTCTAAGCTAAGGACTGTCCCAAAAAAAAACCACTCGGTCTTATTTTGTTTGATTTTACTCTATTTGATAATCTTATAGGTCTAAAAAGACACAATTTTTGTTTTATATAAAGTAACGTTTAATATGATGCATATAACTTGGTGATAGCACTTTTAACTACAAAGATGTCTAACTAACAACAAGAAGGCCGCAAACTCATTTTGTCCACAAACCTGTAAAATCCAGAGTTATAAAATTCAGCTATAGCAAAAATAATTAGTGCATCAGATAAAACTGTTTTGACGTTTAATTCTAATTACAATAAGGGCCTACCTGTTTCACGAAGAAAAGATTCAGGCAGAAAACCAGAATTTTTTAACTTAAGGGTAGTGGCGAAGGTTATGGGTCTTTTTAAGCAGAGTCCCAACACCTTAGTGCGATATATGGTGACTAGAGCAGGTATATCAAAACCTACTGCACAAAGGATAAAGGAAAAAAGTAAGCTGACGATATATAAAGTTCAAAAAGTACCAGACCGTTCCAATAAAAAGCAGTTGATGGCTCAGATACGAGCCCGAAAATTGTATGTCTAAATATGATTGTTGCGTTATGGACGGCGGAACTTACATCGACGCAGATTTTAAACCGCTACCTTGGCACAAATATTATAAATCACCGAAGAAGGGGCATATGCCTAGTAAATTTAAAGAAAAAAAATTCAAAATTTTCGAAGCAATATATGGTTTGGAAGGTCATATGTACCCATGGCCTCAGAAGAAGCTTTTCTGTTACGCCAATGCACAATGAATTCAAAAGTTTATATAGACGAGTGCCTCAAAAAACGTGTTCTACCATTTATTCTGGCCCAATTAAGCAACCTCTCATTACTCTAAAGCTACGATGGAATGGTATCAAAGTAAAAAGATCAATTTTGTATCAAAAATAGCAAATCCGCCCAATTGAAGGATATTGGGCTTTAATGAAAAGAGACTTTCGAAAGAGTGGTAAGACTACAAAACACTAGCAAGACTTCAGACTTAAGTAGAACCGTCGTACCGTCGCTGAAACAACTGGAAAAAATTTAATAAAGGACCTTAAGAAAAAATTAGAAATTTTTATAAAAAAAAATTTGTTAATTAATTTTTAGTTATTTATATTTCTAACACTAACCATTGTTAATAAAAAAAGAAAAAAGACAAAAAAATATTGGGTATTTTTTTATAACTGAAAATAAAACCGAAAGTTTTTTCTGGGACAATCCTTATGTGACTGGAGTTAAATTTTGTGTAATACTGTTACCGTCTATAAAATTGCCTTGAATTTGAGAATGAGAATCTGTTCCTGGGTATAATATTAAAGTCCAAAAAGGTAGAAATTACTAATTTAATTTGAATAATATTGGTCTGAGATGGAAGATAAGCTTATAGCCTATACCAGCAACATACAAACATTTAAGGGGAGGGTAACGTTAATTCGTACAAAAACAGGCACTTCTTTGTGAATTTTTTTCGACAACACAGTTAAGACCTATTTATTAAAACCAATGGTAGATTAAAGTATATCATTTGAAGAATATTGTGAAAAACTTTCAGGTAGAAATATTGACAACTACGGCAATGGCAACATTTTTTTGGAAGCGTCTCAGAAAAAAAGTAGAATTGCCGATAAGTCGGTGCTGGATTATCTACAATCAAAAAAAATAAATTTCGTTAGATAATCGATTTCCCCCAGGTAATACTGGGGAGTTTTTTTGAAATTTCAATTTTTCAATTTTTGGGATCACTTTGAAGTGAAAATCGCGATTTTTGCAAAAAAAAAATCGGATAATTTGTTACTATAAAATAATAAATGTTGACAAATTTGAAAAAACCTCTCCAGCGTTACCTCGAAAATTATGTACAGAAATAGTGTTCAAAATTTCAAAAGAATCGATGCTGTAGTTTTGAAGATACGGTGGGCATCGACTTTGAAAACGTAAGTTGTGGGAAAAACGCTTTAAAGTTTTAAACGTGCACTGAGTCATGTATGAGGCACGGTTGCTTAAACTGCTGTACCTTCGTTGTTTTTGCTTCGATACGTCTCAAATTTTCACACAATATTCTTGAAAATTTTTGCATTTAGATAAAAAAATAAAAAAAGTGAAAAAAATCCGTTAAATACATTACCCTGCCCTTAAGACAATCACATGTTTTTCATGTTATGACAATTCTTCTAAAACTGTGACCAATTTTTTCTTTTTTAGTAAAAAATAATAATAACTTTTTTTTAACTTTAAAATGAAATGTCATGAAACAATAAAAGCAAAGAGCAGATTATTAACATGCTGCAAGACATTAAAGGTCTCTTGGTCAATTTAATTAAATTTGTCTGGTGGCTTATCCCTCGAGCTTGCATATTTTAATTGCTATTAAATTTCAATGAGACAATAAGACTCGTACCATGAAATGTCAATTTAAAAGAAAGCACCGGTGGCTGTCTGTACGTACACAATATATTGTAAAGAAATATTATAAAATAATTAAATTTAAATATGATGTCAAGAAAATGCTTGTTTTTCGTAACCATTTAGCTATTTATTATTTCATGGAATTTGTAAATTACACCATGATAAATCTAAATTATTAAAATGCCATTGATTGTTTTTTTTTTCGAAAATAATATCATTTACATTCTGCCACAACTCTTTGCAAAACAATGACCTTTCGAATACAAAGCAATCAATCAGAATCCCAATTAAATGCTCATGACAACCTGCCAAGGACAAGAAAATATTAATACATTGAACTGATTTCAAAGAAACTCCAAACCAACAATAATAAGAAGAATTATTTCAAAATAATAGAAAAAAAGAACAAAAGAAAAATTGTTTATCACAACAATTGGGTTAATAATTTTGACCGGTCATATATTTGCCCCAACTCATACACACAAAAACGTGCACGTTTTATTTATATTCCTAACATGGACAATAAACTCAATTTAAAATTTTCAATTTTTCACACACGACTTTGCACTAAAATTCACTTGGCATTCAATCTGAGAAAACAGATGAGTAGGAAGAAAACTTAAAGGTTTTCTCTCTTTCTCTCTCTCTCTCTTTATTGCCACTTCTAATGTTAAATGGATTAAGTTTATCCAGGTGTAGGTTGCTACCTTTTTGCCTCTCAATATTGCTGTTGCTGCTGTTTTTCATCTTGATGATTTGCTATGGTCTTTTGCAAAAAAAATTCCACTACTTGTGTATTGAATACTGATGGGTAATGTTGCCGATGAAAAATAACAATGTGAGCAAATACAACACAACAATAAGTTTTTAAAAAATATTAAAAAAAAAATAACAAGGTGCTATAGTTTTGGCTTAAGTTGCAAAATTTTTGCTCTCATAGTTCACTCAGTTTCTTTTTTCGCTATCCAAATAGTAGCGATACCTTCAGCTTCTTTTATCTGTTCGAAAATAAATTCAAAAGTTTTAGCTAAAGCGTAAATTTTTGTTCTCTGAAAAATGATTTGTTACGAGTAACAATGTTGCCTAAGTCGGAGGAAATAGAATCGAGATTCAACTTATAAGGACTTGAAATTTTTCTCAAGCAAAGTGATATTTTTGAACACAACAAGTCAACACAACTTTTTAAAATTTAATGTGTCATAGATTCTAAAAATTTTTTTTATCAGTTTTTAACATCAAAAGTTTATAGAAATTAAAATTGACGAATAATTAAGTCGGTGAAGTTTATTGGCTCAAATGGACTATTTTAAGTATGTGACGTTTTCTGACAAGAGTTTTTATATCCGAAATATCCTGTTTAGTATTATGGGAGACACTCCTTAAGGCATTTAAAGAAGATCTATCACCAATTTTAATATTTTCTAATCAAATTATTGAATTTATAGACAAAAATATCGATGTATCACACTAAACTACTTTAGTTTTCATGGTAAAACTGAACACTATCGACTATGGAAACTCAGCAATATTTCATATGTTTCGCGCGACTGAAGCAATATATCTATGATAAATGGTTGGCATTGCACGTTATTTCTTTTGTTGTTGCTATTGGCATAGGTTTCAGTATACATGCGCTCATATTGGGGTTTTCTTTCGCAGAAACTGCTCTGTTATATTTTATTTTTGTTTCATTTTTTGGGCAAGTTTGGTCAAGCATTATTGTTTTCATTGTATTTTACTGCTATTACTCGGTGTGGCTTACAACTTGGGTTGCACTAAGTGACTTTTTGCAGAAAACATTGTGCGAAATTTGATGAAATCTATGTGATGAGATATTTGAAAATAAATTTGAACTGGAAATAGACTATAATGAAAGAGTAAACTGTGAAACTGTGTTAGAATTGTGATCAAAAGTATACGTTTTTGAATTTGACTAAAACATTTGATCTACTGGTTCAATTAGCTGTAACCTTTAGTATACTTCTGAATGAAACTCTTATTATTACGAGCATATGCTTGATAGCTATTTATTCTTATTGGAAAATTGTATGTAATACCACATTAATTTCGGTCACTATCAAATAGCACTTATAGTTGATTGTTCACTACACCATATGTTTGCTTGTATTTGAGCTGGCATTTTTTTTTTTGTTAGTGTTAGTGTTGCTCAGTAGAATGCTTTGCAATAACAAACAATACTTCATACATCAATTGATGTCGGATTTTGGCTTAAATGGAATGTAAACAGAAAGTTGAAGAAAAATCTAATGTCAGTGTTGTTTCACAATTTTTTATTTCTGAGTAGCAGAGTTGCTAGGACTTTCATTTACCTCTTTTAAACGCTTAATAAATTTTGATTTGTTTGTTAATTTGAATAAGGTTTTTACATAGCTAGATATTTTTTTTTGATAGAAACGCTAGAATAAGCTCTTGGAAATTAATAAAATATTGTGTTAAGTTAGTCCTTATGACACTTTTCCCTATTTTTTCAAGTTTTTCGATTGCATGAGATTTCATGTATGATCTTTATCGACATGTTTGATGTTTTTCGATACCATAACGTTTAGAGTAATTTCGGGAAATGTGATGAGGGTATTTTTGTATTTTTAATTACACGTAACTTTTATAGCATAGCTTCTACTCCTTTATGTAATATGGTTTGTTGATGCATTGTGCAGTATATTACGTCTTCGTAGCTCTACAGCGTATGCCAATCTGAAGCTATTTCAACAAACTGGAAAAAAGCCAAGTGTCACTATAATTGGCGGGTAATGTGATATATAGCGTTCGGATAATGTGATATACTATAATGAAAAGTATAACAAATATAAAACATTAGGAACTAAGTAAAATACAATAACATTACATCTTCCAATAGAATTTCCATAAAAAAGGAATATGAATTGAAACTGAATCAATAAGCAAAAAGCAGAACATATTAAAGTCAGATAGATGACACACATACACAAATTGCTTTCCGTCTTGGAAGACAATCATTGTGAGCCCAAATTAAATCGCATTGCAGGCATTGAACTCAGGTCTGAATTTATGTATCCCTCTGGAATGATTTGTTGCAAAAAGAACAGGTAATGTCCTTGCTGGGTGGACCAATTTGGACTATATCACATTACCCGAATTTCAGTTTTAATACACTCAAGTTATTTTATTAAAACGCACTTCACTAAATAAGAAGCTCACATAATTAATGCCAAAGTATATCCACCAACTAACAAATTTGAGTATGTATTTCGGCTTTAATACTTACTTTATTTTGGGCTTAATTCACACATGAAATACACACAAATAAAATCTCGATTTGTGGTTAAATCAATTTCACCACGCTCAGTCCAAAAACAGTGAAAGAGAACGTACAAGATCTTGCAGCACGTATTTTTATCCTTTACTGCTATGTTGTCGAGAGTTGTTTATTTAAGGAAATATGATGACATATCACATTACCCAACCATATCAAAATCCCCGAAGTTACTCTTCATAGACTAATATGCTATTTTTCAATACTATTCGACTTCCTTTAACTTTCATTGGCTGTTTCAGTATTTGTAGATATTAATTTGTATTTATTGGCTGCTTAGTTGTTATTCGATAATAATAATATTTAATTTACTTTTTCGATGCAGTCATGATACTTTTTGATATAGATCATATCCAGCTTATCGATTGTATTCCTTTAATTTTTTTTTTTTTTTGAAAGCACTTGATTTTCTTCTGTTAACATATATCATATTTTCGTCTTTCTCGATACTCTTCATTATGTCAGTAAAATTTTTATGTGTTTCGTTGGAATTTGACACTTCCGATACCTTCGACTCTTTTCAATAATATTGTTGTTATTCAAAACTGTTTGCCATGCTTACTTTTTGAATGAGTCACCAAGTCATCGAGTCACACCTTATTTTTCGAAACCACTTGATACTTTTGTATATACTTTTATCGACTATGTTATTCGAATTCATTTGATACTTATTGTCTTGTGTTGACTTGTGAAACACTACATCATTTTTACTTTTAGTACAATTCAATAATTTTCAACCGCTGTTATTTAACTGGGCTTTTTGCAAATTTCATCGACTTATTAAATTTTTTCGTATTGACTTAAGTTATTCTTTTTTCTTCTAATATCAAATTTTACATTCTTTTACTTTCATTTTTTATTCTTGGATTATTTTTCAATCATCAGGAAAATTATTTATATTTTTTAATTTTAATTTAGAGCAGTTTTACGTATAAAAAATAAAAATTTAATTTTTGTGTACAAATAAATTTAAAGTTTATTTTTTTTTAACTCCACAGCCCTTGTAACAATCAATAATATGCGAATTCAGTCATATGTCCTTGATGGTTAATGAGAAACTACAGCAATATACCCTTTAGTTTTTGAAAGGTTGAGTAGAAAAATTAACGTTGGACATTTCGCTCACTGTATAGTCAAAGCCACACAACACTGACCGTTACGTGTAATACCGCACTTAAATGGTGGCGGTACATGTGTGTGTGGAATATAATATTTCAGCGCGTATATTGAAGAAACATCAAAGGATGGAACAAGTGTTGTAAGAAAAGTAATAGCAACGATGAGAAAGTGTAAAATTTCAAAGAACACACACAATAAGTGAAAAACTTAACTACAATTCAGATAAATAGCATTTTACGCTTACGAGTGGGAATTTCAAGGTTTTTAGTGTTGCGGGTCAGCGTATGCTTTTTTTGCTTGCAGATATTTTGTGTGCTTTAGGGGGCCAAAATAATAGTGCACTAAATATTAATTAAAAGTATGATAAGGAACTTAAGTTCTTCGTAGGATCAATAAAACTGATATTCAAAAAATATTTGGTGAAGTGAATAAAAATCAAACTGCTGCTTAAACGATATATATAACATATAAAGCAAATTAATGGAAAAACTAAAAGGAATTCTTTTGTTCCAGAATTCTAGCGTCACAGTTCGGCAAATCATCAATTTTCTAAGTAAACGAAAAAATCACCTCTAAAGAAATCTTTATGCTGACTGTGAAAGAAAACTTTTCCCATAACAAATCTCAAATCAATTCAAAACCAAAATTTACATTAAAGTTTAGCAAGAGTTTCTTAAACCAATATAAAATCATTAATTTTTATATCACCAAAATTCGATTGGAAAAATCTAAATAAATAATGTTTTTTTTATATAAAAAAAGGCACATGAAATAAAAATTGCATTGTTTATGATTTTCAAATAAATTTTGCCAAGTCTGACCGCAAAAAAAACTGCTATTGAACAAAGAAGTGGGAAAAAAATGAACACTTGATGGAAAATTGAATTTTCAACACTTTGTTATCAGCATAAAAAAGCCAACAGCAACGAACCTTTACATAAACACCCCCATACTCCTTCACCAACAACAAGGCAGTCACATTTAAATGGGCTATTTCACAGCACAAGAGTTGAACGTATGAGAGCATAGTAGTCCCCAGTGTGTATTTTGCACAGGGTTAAAGAAAAAATGTATTTGATAAGATCTTAATTTATACGAAATATCGAAAATAGATTAAGCTTTATTATTGGCACATCATCCGTTTTACACGCAGGGATTATGTGGATGTTTCAAGAGAATCATTAATCATTGTGGTAGTGGCATTGGTGAAAGCGTGAAAGCAGCAGCAAAAGTAGGCCAAATTGTAAAAGAAACTGTAGAATTTTATTTTGTTTTTTTTTTTTAAAAGCTGAATAATTTATTTTAGAATTTATTGAAGTTTGCATGCAAAATGATGTTGTTGTTGTTTTGATTTGTGTTTTGCTAAAGCTTAACATTGTATAATTAATTAGTACAAGGATTTTAGTAAGTCATATGAAATTGGTATTTATTTGAAACTGAATATAATGTTATTTTTTTGTGTTAGAAAACTGATAAGCTGTCTTAAAAACTAAAGCTATGAATTGAGCGAATTAATTTGTAAATAAAGTCTTAGTGATGTAATTGGTGGTAAGATGGTTTCCTGCATTATACAGGGTGTTTTTTTTAGAGGTATAGAGCTTCGAGTTGAAATAAAACACAAGAAAATCGTTTTAATGTCCATCAATTTGGCTTTATTGGAAGAATAATTTTATGCCATTAATGTTTAAATATGATTTCGGGCATGTAGCCGCCGCGGCTGGCTCGAATAAAGCCAATTCTACAGGTCCAATTTTGAACCACTTTTTCGAGCATATGGGGCCGTATGTCGGCAATAACGCCACGAATGTTGGCTTCCAAGTCCCCTAACGTTTCTGGTTTGTTAGCGAAGACGAGCGACTTCCCCCAAAGAAAATAATCCAATGGTGTCAAATCACACGATCTTGGTGGCCAATTGACAGGTCCATTCCGCGAAATTATGCGCTCATCGAATGTTTCCTTCAATAAATTGATTGTGACGTGCGCTGTGTGGCATGTAGCGCCGTCTTGTTGGAACCACAACTCATCCACTTTCATGCCATCCAATTCGGGAACAAAATAGTCGGTTATCATGGCTCTATACCGGTCTCCATTAACGGTAACTGACTCTCCAGCATTATTTCGGAAGAAGTATGGCCCAATGACTCCAGCAGCCCATAGAGCACACCAAACAGTCAGTTTTTGTGGATGTAATGGCGTCTCAAGGGTCTCATGTGGATTCTCTTCACTCCAAATGCGGCAATTTTGCTTGTTGACGTAGCCATTCAACCAAAAATGAGCCTCATCACTGAACAACATTTTGCGATGAAAATCAGCATCGAGATCAATCTCATTTTCGGCCCATACACCAAAATCACGACGCATTGCATGGTCTCGCGGCTTTAATTCTTGCACAAGCTGGATCTTGTAAGGTCGCAAGCCAAGATTTTTGCGCAAAATCTTCCATAAAGTTGATGGACAAAGCTCCAATTGCTGTGCACGGTGGCGAATCGATTCATTTGGGTCCTCTTCAACATTTTGCTCTACAGCGGCAATTGTTTCTTCGGTGCGCACTGTTCGACGTCTCTGCGGATGCGTATTACCACATAGAGTAAACGTAGTGCGAAAACGACCCATGGTTAACCGAATTAATTGCTCTGATGGACGATTATGTCGACCATAAAATGGACGGAGCTTGCGGTAAACTTCGCGAACTGAACCATTATTTTCGAAATAAATTTGCACGATTTGCAAGCGTTGTTCTTTTGTCAACCTGTTCATGATGAAATGGCAAACCAAACTGAACATAAATGACATTAGAGTTGCCAGATTTGACCATAAAATGCCAGTTTTATCTCTATTCGAAAAACAAACCTCTAAAAAAAACACCCGTTATTTCCAAAATATCGTGGCAAAAACTTGCAATATTTTCATTTATTTTTATTGCTTTTAGGCCCTCAACTTTTATAAGGCTGTCCTGAAACAATTGAAGTACTTTAACTTAAAAATAACTATGCTGCTGTCTAACTTTTCCAAATATTTTTCATAAAAATACTTACAAGCATTTGAGTATTTTCTAAAGTACTCTATGAAATGACAGATAAATGAAAATTAATATCTCAACTGAAAATTTTTATAGAGATGAATGACTTTTTTTGTTTTATTTTTCAACTTAAGTCCATATTAATTGAACCTTAACAAAAAAATGCTATATAGCATTTAGCTCAACTCTCTAAACACCAAGTGTCATCTTTACGCCATGTTTCATTGCAATTTCGAAATAAATTAATCGATAACAAAAAAAAAAAGCCGACTTTGTCCTTTTGAGAATATATTTTTATTTTTATACAGCTTGCAAGCAAATACTTTTATTTGTTCCTTATTTTTTTGCAATGTCCTCACTTAAACAGCTCAAGGACGTTCATTTATCACTAACACATCGTTGCTCAAAACATGTACCAACTGATAAGACTATAAACTAAATACGAGAAGGAAGCAGAAGAGATAAAAACAATGCGAAAGATTTTCCTAAAGAAAATATATAATAAAATTATAGGAACAACAAATATGGCATAGATATTTTTGTTTCCCTTCCTTTGGTTTTGGTTTATTTCTCAGTTTGACTGTCATGGCCGTCATTGCCTCTACGTCGTCGTCGTCATCATCATCATCAACAACATCGTCAGCGCGTTGGTTGTGTTGTCGCTTCGAATATTTCATCATCTGCAGCGTTTATCCCTTTTGATTGATGGGTGCTTATGTTTGAAGAAGCTTTTTGGCACACACTCATAAACGCTAGAGCGGCGCTGAAGCAGCGACAGTTAGACAGATAGATAGACAACTTGCGATAGATGGAGACAAAGCGGCAGTAACATAAGACAGACAGACAAATAGGCATTGCCGGTGGTATGACAGTGTGTACTTTTAAATACAATTGCTGGCAGTGCCTTGTCTAAACGTTTGGCGTATGCTGCAGCACATAAGACTTTAAAAGATTTTTGCACATTTTTCACATTTAAATCCATAAAAGTTTACTTTGATAAGACTTTTTGAAAACTTTTAATATAAATCAGTTGATAATTTATTGTTTTTTTTTTAAGTTTCATTCAACTTATAATTATGTAAATTTGAAATCTCTAAAATGTAAGTTTTATTCACTAGCGTGTTAAAGTTCTCTCTCTAGAGCCTTTTTGCGTCTTTTACCAAAAAAATATCAAAACGTATAAAAAAAGATGGCGCAATTGGCTCGTCGTCTAGCTCATGCTGCCGCTACCAAGGCAAAAATCAAAAAGACTTTTGAACTTTGTCATGTCGCGCAGCATCATGGAGTGCAGCAAACCTTGAACCAGCCAAGCGATTTGCCAAGTCATTGCCAAATATCCTGCTGTGCTGTGGTTCTTTTTTTCAGAAAACAATTTTTGGCTTTCATTTGGTTTAAATATTTTATTTGCCATTTTTTCTTTTACTCCAACCACTAAAAGCCAATTCAACATTTCAAATAAAAGAAATGGCAATAAATAAAACAGCGTTAAAAAGCTTGCAACCATTACCAGTGTACATGATGCCTTTTGGGTTTTGTAATGTTAAAATGTACAATTTAATTTACATAAACATGAAATATATTTTAGCATTTGTATTTAAAAGGGAATTCTTATTGATCTTACGATTAAATGTCAACGTTTAAGATCTGAGTGTTGGTCATATTCAGAGTATTAAAAATCAGTTTAAAGTCGGCTTTTGAGCATAACCTGTAATGGCGGCTGAAATTTTGTCTAAAGCAATATCGAATACGTACAATCAGTCTCATGATTAGATAAAAAATTAAGAAATTTCTCGCTATAGCTACAATTTTTGTACATTTAACGTTTCTATATTCAAATTTATTTTAAAATGTGCAAAGCTTAATGTATTTTCTTCAAATGTAAGCAACAATCCGTAAGCACTTTATTCCTTCGTCAACATAATTAATCGTAAGTATGAGTAATTCATTTACTTAACTAAATTTAATTAAAATCAATGTAGCTATGCCTAAAAACAACGCCACAAAACATTTATAGTTTAATAAATTTTCATAAATTTTATTACGAACGACAAAAGACGGTGACAAAATTGTGACGTCAATATTTATGTTACGACAACAATAACATTAATAATAATAAAAGCCAAAAGTGTAAACAGTTGCATAAATCACAAATATCATGCATCCCTTACCGAAAACAAAATAGCACTCACACAGAGAAATACGCATTAGCACACCGATACGTAAAACAATTTACACAAACACATTTAAAGCCTTAAAACATCTACATAAGTTGCAAATAAGCAACTTAGGCGTCTAAAGCAACGTATTTGTGGGTGTTATTTTTGTGAGGGGGTACAAAATAATTCAATATTATTAATAAAATTTTGTTTAATTAATAAATTTGTGGCATGCACGTGTAATTTATGGCAGAAGCCTTTAAATTTGGCAAGCTTTGAATTGAAATGTCCCAGCAAAAAATTTATTAAGTCGTCGTAGGCATTTAGATCATTAACGATAAAAATAAAATAGAAAGAAACTTTAACCGTACAAATACAGTTTTGACGTACATAAAAAAGTTAGCAAAAAAACATAGACGAAAGCTAACGAATCGTCAAAATGACGAACAACAATACAATTGAAACAATCTCTTCACGTACAAATACAATTTTGACGCATAAAAAAAAGGTTAGCACAAAAATCATATACGAAAGCTAACGATTCGTCAAAATGACGAACAACATTTCTTATAATTCTTAAACGCGTTACAGACTATTTTTTGGTAAATTCCTACCGCGCAATATAAAGTTTGCAATACTCGTAAATAACAACTTAAAGCATATTCTGGTTTTCAATATGAATAAGTTCATATTTGAGCAGAATAAATTGAACTTTAACCACTTTATTTCGAACAGATATCTCGTATAGCTACGCTTTATTAAAATCGTGATTACTCTGAGAGTAGATCTCACGCATAAATCAGGTTTCGTTTACCTTTTGACTGGTACCCAGCTCATCTCAACTAGAAAATTAAGATAACCTTCTTATCGCCTTTAAAAATGTTATTTAAGATTCTTTCTTATAAACTCCTCAAAATTTTTCTACAAAAAAGATCAGAATGTAACTAAAGCATCCCATGCAAGTGTTTGCTGGGGTAATACGAATGAATTATAATGGCATGTGTAAGTGTACTTGTATTTCGCCAATATGTTGCAGTAACTTTTTATAAGAAATTGTACCACTCTCATTTAAATGGCCTTATTACCGATGGCGAGTCGTCTGAAAAACTAAGCGACTGATATTACGGCTTGCAAGTCGCCCAGTTGTTTAGCCTCAAACGTCAAAATTGCGCGAATGTCAAAAATGTTCGTATTACTGTTAGCGAGTCACCTAATTTTCGTTCGGCAGAAATGTCAAAATCGGGCGAGTAGAATTTTGTATTTGAATATTCTTTGAATAAGTATTTGAAAAATTTTACAAAAAGTAGGGAAATCACAATCATGGAAAGCACAAACAAAAGGTCATTCGCTTTTTTGATAGGAGCCGTCAGCAAAAAAGCGTAGTGCAGAAGCCGGTTTCAAAATCAGAGGGATTGATGTACTACGATTTCATTTTTTCCAATAGATACACAAACGCTCTTTTATTAATCCTGAGGTAATACACAAATCTGGAAAAATAATTTCTTCATATATTTCTAGTCAATATTTAAGAAATGAATTTGCTTACAGCCGGCTAGGCAGTTCGAGAGGGTTCGAGCTGTCCCTAATGCTCCGCCTCCGGATGAAACGGAACTCCAACTGGTCCAAAATAGTTTTGTTTGGCTCTAGGGCATTATGTACGAAGACCAGTGGAAGTTCCGTTCCATCCGAAATACGTGCCAAGGACCGTAAAGCATGGTGTTGCAAAAATTAACTTTTGGGTCTGCTTTTCACACCCTCTGACACAGGTCCAATTTATTGGATAAAAGAAAACATGGATGCAAAATTATACGTGGAAATAATGAGCTCAACTATACTACCCTACGCTGAATGGAAAATGCCGTTAAAATGGGTTTAGCAAATTGGCGAAAAATTGGTTTTTCTCAAATAGGATTGAGGTAATGGAGAGGTCAGCCCAGTCCCCAGACCTCAACCCCATCGAAAATCTTTGGGCCAATGTCAAAGAAGTCGTGAGCAAGGAATGTCCTAAGAATGTCAAAGAATTGTGGCATACTGTAAGGGCAGCATGGAAGGCCATTCCTGTAGAGAAATGCCAGCGTTTGGTGGATTCCATACAGCGAAGATGTGCATCCGTTCGTTCTAATAAAGGTCATTCCACTAATTGTTAATAGATTTAATATAAATAAGGCTTGAATACTGAATTATACTTTTTTTAGTTTTGTTTTTGTTAAGTATTGCTAAGCACTGCTATTATTTTTCACACCTGAATTTTGGAACGTTCCCTAATTTGTCCCTGTTTGAAGTCCGAATAAATCTTAATGTTCAAAAAAATGCTTGTTTAACATTGGTGAAACATAAATGAAGCAAATAAATTTGAAATTTCATTTTTCCTATGAATAATTTTTATTTTTCATAAAGGCAAAGATTATTTCATATGACACTGCTAATTTTTCGCACACAGCTGTACTTCCATTTAATGAACGGCCAACCATCATGCGTCTCAACGAATTGAATGCGGATTTTCCTTTGCTTAACTTTCACGAATGGAGCCTTGCGTGAAATTTGTCCATGGAGTTCAGTCTCAACCAATCGATGAGCGACAGTTTGCTTGGATATTTGTACATCGTATTGTTCAATTATTTTGCGTTGGATGACTGCAACAGTCTTACGAGGATCCAATTTTGCCTTGCTCACAATCTAGAGATCCTTGTGCCCAGAAGTCTTACGACTTCTTTACGATTTCTTATCGAAATGATCAAGAGCACTGAATACCATCTTTTTGGACCAATTTAGCTGTGTTGCCATCACCTGATATCTCATGACCGTCTTTCGAAGCTCAAAAATTGACTTACGCATGTCCGGTGTACTACTTTTGGCCACTACCCATGATTAAGGATATGCTTACAAGCAAATTCGATTAAAAAGTGTTTCTACAATCAATAAAAATATCACAATATCGTTTCTGGAACCTCATATCAAGTTTTTCTTTTGTTTTTTGCAAATTATTTTTTTGTTTCCAATTAGTTGACTCAGTCCAATCTGAGGTTTGAGCAGAAAATCTCACATAAAATTTTTTTATGCTATGAATTTAAAATCAATTATGTTCTTTATTTTAGCCTTATATGTCCCACATTTATATTATGTGTAAATTTTCTGGTACACATAGAAAAATAAATGAGAAAAACTACCAATAACACAACGAATGATTTCGTTTCCAATTAGTTGTCAACAGCTGTATATAGTAATTCAATGGGAGCAAATTTAAAGTTTTGCTTAAACAAAAACAATCATTACATACAAGAATTTATTTAGCACACTGTACTTCTTAAATGACACGTACTTGTACCATTGCCAATGTTGATGTTGCTACATCTACATAGAAATTAAAACAATTAATGTGCGCCCCACAAGTTGCACACACAAACTTTAGTCAGCTGAGCTGCTGCCAATACGTACCGAAACTAAAAGAAGGAAAAATGTGAAAGTATCTCTGATCAACACTATTTTGTACCACTCCCTTCAACACCCAACGCAATGGGTGCACATTTTTACCTCTGCCGTAATTGTGCCTCAATAGGATGACCCCACATGAAAGTGTAAGAGATAGTTACAATTATAGCGTTGTTAGTAAAAAAAATGAAAATGTGACTACAACAATATTGGCGCGATGATGACGATAACGTGAACGAGAACAACAGCTAGCGCCATCTGTTGTGCAATTAATTCTTTTCCCATTTTCACGAGTGTTTGCAATCTAAACACCATTAGCCGCTAATGCAATACAATAACAAGAACAACAGCAGCAGCAACGAGTGAGACAACAAAAGCAACAGTTTTTCATTGGCAACACCAACATCGCAAGCAACAGCACAAAGTTAGCAAGAAAAAGAGAAAACGAAAAAGTTTTCACGAATTATGGTGCAAATATTACGCTTCGCTAACATTTCTAGTGGAGTGCAACCAACAAAACGAACGAATTTTCTGGCGCTGTTTGAAGTGGCAATTAAGAGGCAGCAACTATTTTTAATTATCCAACAACGATGCAACTGACCGACCTGCCAGCAACACAACGCTGCAATGAAATTAACAAAGATGTTACTGTTGGTGCTGCAAGGATGTTTTGGTTGCAGTGTTGCTCTGCTACTCGCGCATTATCTCTATCTTTCTCTCTCTTATTGAACTTAGTTTATTTATGAGCTACTAATAAACGATTAATTAATATGAAGTGTTGCAAGTGCTGATCGCAAAATTAGAATAATGAGGTGCAACATAAACAAGGTCAGAATATTTTTTAAAGAGTACTTGAGGTCAGTGGGCGAATAAACTTTAATTTTAAGTACTCAATCGAAATTGCTTATACAGCTGATTAGGTGATTTTACATAGATGGTTAATTGGTTGAGAATTAAGACATTGCATTGTTCAAAGTCAAAAGATAGATAGATTATATTTAAAAGTATTTTCTCAATATTTTCCGCCTAAAATGTCAAATTTTTCGAATAACTATTAGCACCAAATAAAATTTTCTTGAGAGAAGTTTCTCTCAATACACTTTTACTATTCGCTTTATATCAGATTCAGGTGCAATGTAAATTGAAATGCACTGGATAGTTTGTGTAACTGTTCAGCTAATTCGGTTAAATTATTTAATTTAGTTTTTAAAGCGTACAGAAATAGTAAAAAGTATGCAATTTTATTGAAGTATACACTTCTTTACGCGCGTTTGACATGGGGGTAAGCTGGTGAAGGTGTTACGGAAATGAGCGAACGAAATGCGTTACGAAAAGTGTGGCATACTTTTAGGTTTTATAAAAATTGGGTGTCAACGCATGCATTTAATTTAACTTCACTCAGGGTGGCTCCGGACCCTAGAAGGACTGTTTTTGACCCAATTTCCGAAAAACATTTTTTTTGCTATAATTAACGGGGACAGGTCGATAATGGATTTTGGACATCATTTAAGGTGGCTCCGGACCCTGTAAAGAACCGTTTTCGACCATTTTGGTCTTTTTCAAGTTCCGGAGCTACTATAAGTGATATCCAAAAGCCATTTTCGACTTTTCATAATTGATTCGAGCAAAAAAAAGAATTTTAGGGTGGATCAAAATAAAATTTTTTTTTGTTCCAATCAATAAATGAAGCTCGAAAATGGCTATTTTCGACATTTCTAATATGTGACTAGTCAAAATTTTTCTATTTTTAAGTCGGATTAATTTATTTCTTAAAAAAAAGTAGAAATTAGATTGAAAATTCCGAAAAATACTTGATATTAAATTTAACAATTTATTGACAAAACTAAAAAAAAAAAAAAATGGAATATAATAACTTTGTATCTAATTTGAAAGGTCATATTTACTTAGCAATTACAAAGGCACTATATTAAAAAATCTATGCTGAAAATGTATCGAAATATAAAAGTCTTATAACTTAAGTATATGGACATTGATCCTCTCATTTAAGTCTCATATTATCAATTTCGTCACAAAAATTATTTTGCTTAAAAGATCCTTAAAGCTACATATGTAGATGTCCTGCAGACTAATATTTCTTAAATGGCCGAAAAAAAAATCGGCGCTTCAAGCTTTTTGTATATTGTTTTTTTTTTTTTTTAAATCAAAAAATAACAACTTTTGAACTTCTTTTATAAGGTCTGTAAGTGAAAGCACAGTAGTGCTCGATTTCTGTTATTCGAAATATTCATTGTTTTGAATTTTCAAAACATATTGCTGTGTATATGGACTTGCTTAAGAAACATAGTTTAGTTCTTTCGAAACCTTGAAAATAACACAGTGTCAAGTTAATAAAAGCCCTTTTGATGTCAGCTATACTTTTCAGTGTATTTTCACACTTTGATTATTTTACTAAAATAACTTATTTTAATATTCAATGATTACGTGATTTATTCTATCGTTTCTTATGGAAATTATTTAAACAAAATCTATCGAAAATCGCAACTGCTAAGCTGCGCAGTTCTTCCAGTAAATAACTAAAACTGAAAGTTTTCTCCAGCAATTAACAACTTTATGAAATAAACTTTTTCACCAAATTCTATTTTTCTGCTTCATAAATAATTTGCAGCAATGAGACTGACCAATTTGATAGCAACACACACGTGCAGAAGACGCACACGCAAATGTATAAATGCACACACGCATACCCTAACCGGCACACACACACACACACAATAGTCATAAACTACTTAAAAAATTGTACGCTTTGTTGCTTAAATCAGCTTTCTTAAAAATGTTCTCTTACTGCTTACTTTTGGGCGAAATTATTCAATGGATTGGAAATTTGTTTCAGTTTGTTTATATGTATTTGTTGCTGTAGTTGTTGTTTTTATCATTGCTGTTTCTGTTGCTGCTTAAGTTGTGTAGGTATGTTTTCTTTTTGTATGCACCATTAAATCGTTGAAATTTTCACATTCACCGAAGCTGACTTCCTTGTCTGCTTCGAATTTGTATTTGTTTCAATGTTTGCGCTCATTTATTGGGATATGGTAGTGTACAGTGATAGACAAAAAAAAAATTATGAATAATCTTAAAAAAAAAAAAAAAAACGGCGGGTTGCACTCCGGGAGTGCCGACAGAAGTGAAAACAAATCGTTTAATGGCAAGTTAGTGCGTTAATTGGTATGTGTGCGCTTTCTTTTTATATGTCAATGCAATGGAAGACAAAAACGGAATATGTATTCAAATTTTACTCTCGCTCTCATTCTCAATTTGTCAACGCAACAACGCGGACATTGAAAGAAACAAACATGTAAGCATAACAATCGTTGAATGAGAATTAAATGTGTCAGTTAGTGTGCATGCTTTGCTTTTTGTCTTCCACTTGGAATATTTTTTATTTAAAAGAAACAATAGAACATTAAAATTTTACCATCGCATTCATGACGGGGAATCCCGATGACGGTCGGTGTCACGAGTTTATACTTTTTTACTCAGCCGCACAACGTGCCATAAGAAGTTTTCACTTCAAAAATTGCTGGAAGAAGTATATTCGGCTCAGTAGCCTCAACTGTGAATAATTAAATTTGAGCTAAGTATTCCTAATGTTTGAGAACAAAAATTTATTCTGATTGCAGTAAGACACATCATTGCGAATTATGTAAGTATAAGAAAAAATCAGGTAAAAAAAGTACCTGGACCTGTGACTAAATAGCTTAAACATAATTTTTCTTAAACTTAAGATAAAAATCTGCTTCTTCTAACAGACACTATGACACCACATTTATCAAAATCGGCTTATTCGTTGCCGAGTTCTGGCTGTTAGAATATTCAAACTGCTTAAAACGCCATCTTGTGACAGTTAATCATAATACAAATGACTTCAAAAAAATCTGCTTGTTCTTAAAAAAAACTATTACACCTCATTTGTCTAAATCGGTTTAGTAATAGCCGAGATATAACTTTTTAAAGTTTTTCAAAAAACCAAATTTGCTTGCTGCTGGTTCAAGGTGGCCTGGTATTTCAGATTTTTCTCTGCTTTGGGCTGCTGGCTCTGCTTTCGGCTGCGCTAGCAGAGAAAAATTTGCTTACTGAGCAACAACTAAGCGGAAGTCAACATATGTATGCTACAAATTTAAAAATTTTTTCCACAAAATTACATACTTTCATGGGCCAATTTTTTCAAAAAACGTTGCATACTTTTAGGCGCTATTAATAATTTACCCTTAAGCGGCCCTCACACGATCAGTATTACTGACAGGATTTTGCATACTGACAGTATTACTGATCGTATGAGGTGAGTACTGATGTACTGTCAGTATAGAAAAACGATACTGATGACTGATGAAAAAATCGGATATTACTGACGAAGTTTTTAAATACTGACAGTAAAGCGGCCCTCACACGATCAATATTACTGACAGTATAATTACTGACAGTACATTACTGTCAGTGTACCACTCACACGGTCAGTATTGTTTATTGTCAGTAATCAGTTTTTTTGACATTCGACTGGTGAAGGTGCGAACTATGCTCCGGCTACGTGACCGACAGCCGAAAATGGCATGCCACTTTTTGGGGCAGATTCCATCCAAACTTACACCACGCCTCCAGCTAGGCATCGGACGACCATACCCTTGGACGCAATGTTCCATGCCACTGAATGAGGAACTTTTCCAAGTTTCTTTCAAGTTTCGCTGCCTCATCGTCTATCTGCCACAAAATGGGGCATGCCACGCCCCCTCCCAGGATTTTTCCGTCCTGTGCCTACTTGCACCCTCTGACCAACTTTCAGCCGGATCTGCCCGGCATGCCACTTTTTGGCCACTTTTCTTTGCAAATAATACTGATGAACTGTCAGTATTCACCTTACACCATCAGTATTAAGCGGCCCTCACACGATCAATATTACTGACAGTGTGAGGGCCGCTTAATACTGATAGTGTGAGGTGAATACTGACAGTTGATCAGTATTATTTGCACAGAAAAGTGGCCAAAAAGTGGCATGCCACTTTTTGGGGCAGATCCGGCTGAAAGTTGGTCAGAGGGTGCAAGTAGGCACGGGACGGAAAAATCCTGGGAGGGGGCGTGGCATGCCCCATTTTGTGGCAGATAGACGATGAGGCATGCCACTTTTTGGGGCAGATCCGGCTGAAAGTTGGTCAGAGGGTGCAAGTAGGCACGGGACGGCAAAATCCTGGGAGGGGGCGTGGCATGCCCCATTTTGTGGCAGATAGGCGATGAGGCAGCGAAACTTGAAAGAAACTTGAAAAAGTTCCTCATTCAGTGGCATGGAACATTGCGTCCAAGGGTATGGTCGTCCGATGCCTAGCTGGAGGCGTGGTGCAAGTTTGGATGGAATCTGCCCCAAAAAGTGGCATGCCATTTTCGGCTGTCGGTTACGTAGCCGGAGCATAGTTCGCACCTTCACTAGTCGAATGTCAAAAAAACTGATTACTGACAATAAACAATACTGACCGTGTGAGTGGTACACTGACAGTAATGTAAATACTGTCAGTAATTATACTGTCAGTAATATTGAGCGTGTGAGAGCCGCTTTAAAAGTATGCAACACTTTCCGACGAATTTCAAAAGTAGCACCTAAAATTAGGACACATTATCTGAAATTTTTAAAATCGTTACCTACTTTTAGGCGTTCTTTTTGAAATTTGTCAGAAAGTGTTGCCTACTTTTAGGGGCAAGTTATTAATAGCACCTAAAAGTAGGCAACGTTTTATAAATTTTTTGAAATCGAGTTCATTTTCCATGTCTTCAAAATTTTAAAATCGAGTTCGTTTCCCAAGTCTTCAAAATTCCAAAATCAAGTTCGTTTCCCAAGTCTTCCAAATTTGAAATCGAGTTCGTTTCCCAAGTCTTCAAATTTCTGAAATCGAATTCGTTTCCAAAGTCTTCGAAATTCTAAAATCGAGTTCGTTTCCCAAGTCTTCCAAATTTGAAATCGAGTTCGTTTCCCAAGTCTTCAAATTTCTGAAATCGAATTCGTTTCCAAAGTCTTCGAAATTCTAAAATCGAGTTCGTTTCCCAAGTCTTCAAAATTCCAAAATCAAGTTCGTTTCCCAAGTCTTCCAAATTTGAAATCGAGTTCGTTTCCCAAGTCTTCAAATTTCTGAAATCGAGTTCGTTTCAAAAGTCTTCAAAATTCCAATATCGAGTTCGTTTCCCAAGTCTTCAAAATTCCAAAATCGAGTTCGTTTCCCAAGTCTTCCCGATGACGGTCGGTGTCGCGAAATTATACTTTTTTCCTCAGCCGCACAACGTGCCATAAGAAGTTTTCACTTCAAAAACTTAAGCCGATGCTTTGATTCATAGCTCTGAAATGATTTCTCTACTGAAGAATTTTTTTGAAGATTTTTTTCGCCAGTTTAAAAAAATCATTGCATCGCTGCTTTTTTTGTCCAACACTGTGTTATTTCTTCTATATATTTTCATTTGGTCCTTTTTTTCGGGTACATTGAACTGACAGAGAAATAATGTTGTTTATATGCTGGCAATGCGCAAACTTGGTATTTCCTTTGCCAATAAAGTTGTCGGAATTTTTACGCCGAAATTTAATAGTTTATGGCGGAAACCATTACGTGTAAGGGATTTCTTCTACTCGTTTTCACATCTGCTTCTTTGAGTGTTTCACTGCCCAGCGTACAGTCGATGGCTTTAGTAGTTTCTGTTTATGAAGGTAGCAAATAAGGGTTTTATTTTTAGTTTTATGATACATGAACTATTTCAGTTAAATTAAAAATTTTCGCTTTGTAACTTTAGAATTTTATGAGAATTATTGTCTGAGTTGGATTTTTGACACGTTCAATAATTTCTGCTACAATATATTTTCAGTGGAGTTTTGTGATTTTTGAGATTTTGGAAAATGGTGGACAAAATAAAAATGCATCCAGGAACTTAAATAATTTCCGAAACTGTTGTGGGCTTATTTCTGAAGTATGCCTGATTCTAAGGATCTTTTGTAGAATACTTCGACTCTGTTTTTGATAGAACTTTGTCTCAGTCTCTATGAGTTGTCTATTCTCTTTTGTGATTTTCATTCTGCGTTTGCGACATATGACAAATTTTCTACCTCGTCCCTTTTATTTTTCCCGTCTTTCCAACAAACAATGAAACTTTGCGGTAGAAGTTTCCTGGTGTAAACGCTGACTAAATGTAGAATTTTGGTGAATGTGCTTTAAAAGGATTCCCTTGAAAAACAGTTAATTATTCAAGAACTTAAAGAAATCTCTCATGCTCTCTTCAGGACCACCGAGAGAGTTGAATAAATGACAGAGATTTGGGCTCAAATTATGTGAATTATTTACTAATAAAATATCTCCATAACAAAAAAGCGTATTTGAATATATGCCAGCTCTAATTTAGTAAATTAATAATAATAATTTTTCTAACTTAATTGCATATTTAACCACAATTAAAACTTGCATTTTTAATTTAGCAATTATTTAATGCTAACAACTAAAAATTTATGTTTGTTATTATTACGGCTAATTAAATTTATTTTTATTGTAAAAAATTTCTCTATTGTTTTTACCTAATTACTTTGAAATTAGCAACATTATTTTGACACTGTGAATTTACCAAAATCATCAACGATATTTGCTTTGAAATGTCAAAAAAAGTTACACTATGGTTTTTAGCAACATTTCACGTTGCCATTTTTTGCACTTAATATGGGTAATGTGAAGTATTTAAAACATTTAAGCTTACAAAATTAATTTAGAAAATTTTTGACATTATTGTTGTAATTAAAGCTTAGTGAAACAACAAAAAGTGGAGCAGAGCAACATCAAGCATCCCACTTTTATCGCCACTTTGGAACACCGTTGTTATGCTTTGTTGAGGATAATTTAACGAAGTGTCACGTGCTTTAATTAACTAATTTCCGTGGCGGTTTATTTTCAATATAATTTTTTGCCAATATACGGATATTTTGTTTGATTTTTTTTTTATATTCCTCTACGGAACACCATAACTAAATACTGTGTGTGTTTCTTTTTGGTACCATGGTATTTTATAAATTTTCGATTAGCTGCAATTGATATAAACTCTCACTTCCGTTGATTCCGTTCAAATTCTAGCTATTTTTCCTCAATTTCTGCCCGCAAATTTAATTGTGAAAATTGTTGTTTAAATATTTTTTATTATTCGATGGCATGGTGATAGTTGGGCATTTTCAATGAATATATGGATAATCATAATTAGTAAGTTTAGTGCACGTTTTATTTATAATTGTTTTTTTTTTTGCTTTACAAAAAACGCACATTAAGCACAAAAACTAGGTTAAATTGAAAAGCTCAAGCACGTTAGATTCTGCAAATCTCTAAAATTGTTTTTCATTTTAACAACAAGGCGTATTTGGACAATAACTTACAATTTGATGTTCTGAATTTGAACAGTTTAATTTTTATAAATTTTTAGTAAGTTAAAGTGTCTTTACAAAATGAATAACTTTGAGTCAAATCTCGTAAAAATTTAAAGAGAAATACGGAGACAATGACAATGACAATGACAATGACAATGACAATGACAATGACAATGACAATGACAATGACAATGACAATGACAATGACAATGACAATGACAATGACAATGACAATGACAATGACAATGACAATGACAATGACAATGACAATGACAATGACAATGACAATGACAATGACAATGACAATGACAATGACAATGACAATGACAATGACAATGACAATGACAATGACAATGACAATGACAATGACAATGACAATGACAATGACAATGACAATGACAATGACAATGACAATGACAATGACAATGACAATGACAATGACAATGACAATGACAATGACAATGACAATGACAATGACAATGACAATGACAATGACAATGACAATGACAATGACAATGACAATGACAATGACAATGACAATGACAATGACAATGACAATGACAATGACAATGACAATGACAATGACAATGACAATGACAATGACAATGACAATGACAATGACAATGACAATGACAATGACAATGACAATGACAATGACAATGACAATGACAATGACAATGACAATGACAATGACAATGACAATGACAATGACAATGACAATGACAATGACAATGACAATGACAATGACAATGACAATGACAATGACAATGACAATGACAATGACAATGACAATGACAATGACAATGACAATGACAATGACAATGACAATGACAATGACAATGACAATGACAATGACAATGACAATGACAATGACAATGACAATGACAATGACAATGACAATGACAATGACAATGACAATGACAATGACAATGACAATGACAATGACAATGACAATGACAATGACAATGACAATGACAATGACAATGACAATGACAATGACAATGACAATGACAATGACAATGACAATGACAATGACAATGACAATGACAATGACAATGACAATGACAATGACAATGACAATGACAATGACAATGACAATGACAATGACAATGACAATGACAATGACAATGACAGTGACAATGTCAATGACTTTGAACATAACATTAAATGACTTTAAGTCAATGCGTGTTCTATTTGGATGAAAATCAAAAATATTTTTATATTCGATCATAAAAAATTTACAACTTATCATATTTTATCTTTCAAAGTGCGCTATTTTCATAAATTTGAATGACATTTGCCACAAAATTTCCAAAATCCACTCCATATGGTTTGTAACAACATTGTTATTCATTATAATGCTCTTTTACTGTATCATTGTCATATTGTATGATATTTTAATACAAAAAGACTTCAGTGAAATTTTAATCATTTTTGATAGATATTTCAGCTGCACGGCTGGTAACTAGGCAACAACTGCACAAAGTTTATTTAATGTTTTTGTCAAAATCTGTCAAATTCAATTATCGCCAGCTTAATTTGCATTTGAAAATGATTTTAAGTATCTATCTAGAGATTATCACAACTGGTTTGTAAAATAACATTGCGGTTTTCATTATAATCAGAATTTAATGTTTTTGCATTTTGTAAATAAAATTGTATAAGAACAAAAAATTTTGAATTTCAAATGAAATAAACTTTAACTTTTTAACAAAAAAATTATGAAAATAAACTAAATCATCAGTGCATTATCTCTTGTGCTCTCCATAAGAAAAATTAAATGCTTATACGCTGTCCAGAACATTTTCCTTTATAACATCAAATATGCCTAATATATGACTTTCTGTTACTGGCTTCAAAATTGCGCCTATAATTTAAGAAATTAAAAGTACTCACAAAGACATCAACAAAAAAAAAAAAAAAGTACCTACTACTACTTGCACTCAAACACACAGTGACTGTCAAGCAAAGAAGTAGAAAACAACAAATGAACACAATCTGAAAATCTCACAGAGCTTTGTCACCGACAACACTATTGCCGCAATGAACCACAACAAACAGCAACTAACACAGTAGTGGCTCACATGACCGACCGTACATATAAACACTTAAAAGTTCAAAAGGGTTCTTAACCCCCTGCCGGCGGCCAAGTGAACTAAGGCACAAAAAAATCAACAACAACAAAAACACAGCATAAAGCAAAAATTAATGAAAAAAGTTGAAAGTAAAAAAGAAACAGGAGAAATAAAGGCAAAAAAAAGTAGAAGAAAAAAAAATCAACTCAACTATAAATAGCAGCACGTATTAAAACCACTACACACACACACACACATACACACACACATAAACACAGAGTCATATATAAGCACATATCTTAATAAAGTGTAGTCATACTACGCATAATGACAAACGATGCTGATGACGAGAATGACGACGGAGAAAAATACAGTGGAACTTTTTGAAAATTGGGAGATTTAAATTTAATTTTATTTCGTAAAGTCTGTCCCGTAAAATGAACAATTCAAAGCTTAGTTCATAGTCCTAATACTTTTTGTATTGAAGAAAAATATTCAAATGAATGTGTGAGATTTTTAAAATGAGAGATGACAAGCCTGATCAGTTTTGTACTGTAAATTCAGATTAGTTTAACCCTTAAAATCCTCAAAGTTTCATGAAACATGCTTAAAGAAGATTCGAATATTTGCAATGAATTACAGTTATGTGAGAGCTAAAAGTTTATTGTTTACGATGCATATGGTAAGAAAGATTAATCTCAGCCAAAAAATTAATATGAGCACCTGCATTGAATGATAATTTTTTTAAATATACGAGTCAGTTTTGACTTCTATTTATGACCAAAAAGTTATTACAAGTAATAAATGAGAAAAAAAAAATTTTAAAAAAATTCCGAAAATCACATTCCAATATACCCAATGATCTAAAACTGATTGCACAGGAAAACAGTAGCAATATTATCACTTTTTGATCTACGTAATGATTCGAATGTGACTTTAGAACTTATTCTTGAAAATATGTATTTTAAATTGCGTTCTGTTTCGTAGTCCACAATAACTTTACAACGAGAAGATAATATATATGTATGTAAATACCTTTACAATAAATAAAATTATAGACATAGGACTGATGATGGTGAAAAGAATGGATAGGGCACCCGAAGAAACTTGAATGCAAAAAAATTTATTGTAAATTATTTGATAACATTTAACATGGTGTGCCATGGATATTGTAGCAATATAGAAAAATAAGGAATAACAAGATACTACCTTGATCAAAAAGTTTTAGGACTTTATTTTTAAAATGAAAAATACAAGTTTATTCATCAAAATCGATATTGTCTCCTTCAAAGTACTCCCCATCGACTGCAATACACTTATGCCAACGCTTGACCCAGTCCTCAAAAGCCTTTTTATACTCGACCGTCGGTATGGCCATCAGGGCCATCTTCGATTTTTCGATGACCTCTTCTCGGCTGCTGTAACGCGATCCGCGGAGCGGTTTCTTCAGGTGGCCGAACAGGAAAAAGTCGCAGGGAGCCAAATCAGGCGAATTCGGTGGATGTTGGACGGTATTCATGGAGTTTTTGGCCAAAAACTCACGAATAACGCGGTCCCTTTTTTGCATGAAATTCAGGTCTTTCGGCACCAGCTTTGCAGCGACACGTCTGAGGCCCAAATCATTAATTAAAATGTCTTGGACGGATCCGTAAGCAATGCCCAACTCCTCTGCAATCTCTCTAATGGTCAATTTGCGGCTTACGGCCATCCACTCTTTGATTTTGTTGACGTTTTCATCAGTTTTCGCTGTCGACGGCCTGCCACTGCGTTCGTCATCCTCGACCGACTCACGACCATTTCTGAAGCGTCCGTGCCAGCGAAAAACGTTCGATCTCGTTAGAGTATCGTCATTTCCAACGTCTGCGCACCGTTAAATCCGTTTTTAACACAAAATTTAATGCAAACTCGTTGCTGCAAAGTTGATGACATTTTTTTTTTTGTAAAAAATCGAAACCACACACAAAAGTAGATGCACACAATACGGCGTCACTTCAAGAAATGTCAAGCTGTCAAGCTGAAAATTTGACATAACGTCCATGACACTTCTACCAACACAACAAAAAAAAGAGAATTGAAATCGGACGAACGAGAGCGCCACACGGTGACGAGTCCTAAAACTTTTTGATCAAGCTGGTATAAGGCTAAAATATGACTCGTAAATGATAAGAAATATGACTCAAAAAAGACTCACAAATGCTTAGAAATATGACTTAAATATGACTCAAAATAGACTCGCAAACGATTAGAAATATGACTAAAATATGACTCGAAAAAAACTCGCAAATGCTTAGAAATATGACTAAAATATGACTCGAAAAAAACTCGCAAATGCTTAGAAATATAACTAAAATATGACTCAAAAAAACTCGCATATGAATAGAAATATGACTCAAAAAAGACTCGCAAATGATGAGAAATATGACTTGAAAATGAGTCAAAACTGATCAGAAAAACGGGTTATAAACGACTCTTTAAGAAGAATCGCGGATGGGGTACCATTTTCTCCCGACAAAAGTAACATTTATGATCAGAAAATGAGCGCTTTTATGACCATTTCAATCAGACAGAGGACTCGAAAAAGACTAAAATGTGGTCGGAAATTTCATAAAATGCTGGCTGGGAATATCTATAATTTGATTTTTGTTTCACCATGAAGAATATACATGACTTACTAAAAAGAGTTTATTTTTAATCTATTTTCAGCAATTCCGAATATTTTGTGTTTGCTTATGGTCAAAATTATTCTATTTTAATGTGTCCATTTAAAAACTGTTAAAAACTTCGATAGAGACAGCTGTTGTTATATAATATCCCTTTTGATGTTTGAATTTTGGTAAGTTTTAAAAAATTAACATTAAAGAAATTTTACTAAAATAATGGACTGAAATAAAAAAGAACTACTTAAGTTCATATACATAAATGCTAATTTTAGATTGATCGTAAAATTTATGCTGAAAAGTGTCCATTTATTTGATTGAAATTATTTAAAAAGTAGAAATTTATGTGAAAAATTTTTTCACAATTCACACTTCAGCCGCTCTAAGAAAACAACCTTTTACAAATTGATGTATCATTAAAACATCAATAATTATGGTATGTGGTTGAAAACAAGACATGATGTTTACGTTGTCACTTAAATCTTTAAACAAGTTCGCTCGCAAATAAAATGGTCTACTAAAATATATAAAACAGCTATAAAAAATGTTTCATGAAAAATTTTAGTCTGGACTAGTCGGCATTATTCACATTATAATATATTTGGCACAAGCACTAATGATTTTCGAATGGATTTTGTTAATATTTCTAATTTGTAGCGCTTATCTAATAGCAAATATTTATTATTCCAGAAGTTTGGAAAGTTTTGGTAATAATTTGACAAAATAATTTTTAGTAAAAACATTTGTAGAGTTTCGAATACATATTTTTTTGAAAGCCTTTGTTAAGTATACGTTTACTAACATGATGTCTTTATTCAACAACTATGATCATGTAATAGCTTAAATTTATTTTATATTCTTTTGGTAAAGTTTTTTTTTTGACATTTGTAGAGCTTTCGGTGTTTGTTATTATATGAATTTGTGATGCACGAACTATTCTTGACCGTGGCTTTCAGTGCATATTACAGTAAATTCATTGTGCTATGATGTGAGAGATTATATGGATATGATTTCCAATAATAATAACTGCGATGAGTGGGAATGGCTTGTTTCATTGTATTTTATTCATGTGTAATGACAAAAAGTTTAAGAATCCAAAAAAAAAACGAACTAATAACCTGCTATCCCACCAAATTTTGAACATCTCACATTTTGATCGCTAGCAAAACTAAACTGTCCACTGTTTCTTTGCTGACGACTTTGTTGCTGACGATGACTACAAATAAGGAAGAGTACAGCACTAACAGCAAGCAAGTCACATAAAAATGGTGTCACTGCTTGAGGATATGGGGTGAGCGACATTTTGGTCCTTTTTGTTTTTGCTTTCTCTGATTCATTTTAACGGCGTTACTAGTGGTTTTTTCTCCTTTTTCTTCCATATTTTTTATTTATTTTTGAGACAAGCACTTTTCAATGAGTTTGCAATGAGTGTTAAAATTGCTAAGAGATGCTGCCGCCAACGCTGTTTTGTGTAGTTGTTGAAGGCTTTATGAAATTCTAATTTTTTAAAAAAAATGTGGCAAGGCATGAGAATGAAAGCACGTTAACTACAACAGCAACAATATCAAAAGACATCGGCATTAAAAGTGTAAGAAAAAAGAACGAACGAACCCACTTCACTTTGAAAATGTTTTTAATGTGTTTGTTGACAGCAAGCAAACGGCACAAGAAAAAGTGTTGCATGCAACAAAAATTATTGAAAACGCCGATCAGGCAGTAAAAATCAAAGTGATTTTGATGTTGACTCTTTGTGAATCGGTACTTGATAATTTTCTTTGAAAAAATTTGTCAAGCTGTAAGAACAGAAAGTCTCAAACTTATGTTTATGTTAGATAAAAAAAAATTTTGCAAAATAACATTTAAAATTTATTATGTATTTTTATGAAACTTATGCATGATTTTACTTTTTATACGAACTTTTTGTTTGTAATTATATGAAACTTTTAAAAAAATCTTAACTTTTGAAATGTGAAAAATTCCATTATTTTAGCTTTAGTTGAGAAAGTCTAAAATAAACAGCATAAGTAAAGAAAATCCGCTTTTCTTTAAATAAAACTTTGCGCGTACTTTTCGCTTCTTACTAAAGAAAAATTTTTTGAATAAGATAATAAAAAGATCAAAAAAGAAAAAAAAAAAAAAACAAATTATCACAAAAACAGATTCAATTTTCTAAGATTGTTTTTCTTGCAAACAGTGAAAGAAAATCAAGCGCACCAAATGTTGAGCGCCTAAAGAAAAGAAAAATTTCACCAAAAAAGCTTAAACTTATAAATTTTAAATGTTATGCGCAGCATTTACACAACTACAGCTGCAAAAATTACACACAAACAAAAGAAAAAAGTAGCAGCGCAAAAAAAAAAATAAGGCAAAAATGTTCAAAAAAATTTAAAAAGAAACCAGAGAAACAATGAAAAAATAATCTAAAGAAACATTTCAAAGAAAAAGTGCACAATGAAAAAACACAATTATATTTTATTGCTTTTAGGTTCAGTTCACTTTTGTGCGATTTTTGTAGTGCGGTGCGGTTGTTTTAGTTTAAGGTGCATGGGGAAAAATCATTTTATTTGAGAAAACAAAAAAAAAACAAATTACTTTATATTAGACAGAATTTTTTTTTAACATGCGAGAACTTTGAGAACCAAAATTGCTACAAATTTGAGATCCACATAATTTAGAACGCCATAGAAATACGTTGCGCAGGATATGAAATGATCAAGAAGAAAACGCAGTGGACCTCAAACCTTTTGTGGCAATTGACGAGTTTTCTCCATCAAACGTTCTGCCAAGGCTAATGTACAGCAATAGGACAAGTGATCTAAGCCTGAGGTCTAGAAAAATCATGAAAAATGCAGCTTTGACTCACTCTGAAAATTTAATTCAAGTGAGTTGCCTTTTTCTTAACATCTGAACATCCGGAAAGCATAATTGCTACACAAAAGAAATTTTCTTTAGAACCAATCTTCACTAACTTTTATGGAAGAAACTTTATGTTGCATTGATCACATAGAAAAAGATAATGTAAAATGCATCCCATAATTCTTTTGTCGAAATTTTTCATTACTGCTTTGCATAATATGGCGAAATTTCGTTGGTACACCGTTTAGTTTTCTTCTTCAAGTTGTCGGAGTTCATGGACTTGTTGGAATATTCCATAGGTTTAAAAAAAAATCTAAGGAAAAGCACAACGGCCTTAATTCGCATGATCTGGTTGGCCAATTCTGATCACAAAACTGAAAAACTACACCACCAAGTAATTACTCGTGAAGTAGTCGAATTTTTTTTTGATTGTATGAAATCTGGCATCTTCTTGTTAAAAACCAACTGTTGACCACATTCATATCTTGGAACTTAGGTACAGAAGACTGAATTGTCATATCACAATAGCAAGCACCATTAATTGTTATTGCCTGACCAACCGCATTTTAAAGAAGAATGATCTGAAAGGGAATGCATCCAGCCAAAATTGCTCAGCAAATATGGACACATTCTGGATGAACAAACACTCGTGGACTTTCTTTGGTTTGACGATAAACGAAGTCATCAAGTTGAAAATGCAACTCATGGCTGAAAATAGTTTGATTCGACTAGTCTGCATTGACTTATTGTTGTTTCAAAATCTATTCATTGAACTCTTTCCGTTGTCCGTGGCCAGTGGGTTTCAGTTTTGGAGTCATCTGAACTTTTTTAGCATGAAGCTGCAAGTTTTTTCTGAGAATTGATATTCCTAAACTATCAGCAACGATTTGACGAACTACGACCAGACGACCAGACGACCAGTTGAATATCATCAATTGCCCCAGTCTCCCAGAATTTTGTAGTACATCCCATCTCAGTGAATTCACTATTCCATCCATCATTTGGACAAAAATTGCAAACTATTGCCAAATCTTCCTTATTTTGAAAATATTAATTAACAATAAAATCGCGTTCTTCCTTCGTCTTGAGCTCGATTTTTTTTAACAGTAACACCTTATGATACAAATGGAATGAAAATGAAACCTTGGAACACCCTTTATAAATAACCCTTCTGTTATATTTTTTATTTTCGTTGACTTTTTTTGTCAAATAAAGAAATCGGTGAAAGAGCTTCATTTAAACTTTCTTAATATGTTTTGAACTTTTCAACATTTTGAATAATTTCTTATACGAAATGTTCTATTTTGTTTTATTGTATTTTGACTCTGTAAATGACGTTTTCAGCTTCATTCAACCATTTCTTAATTTTTCAATATATCCCATATTTTTCAGCATTATTTGACTTTTTTAACATTTACCAACTATTTCAATATTTTTTTAAATTCTTCAGACTAATCAACATCTTGCGACTTCCTTAAATCTGTTCGACTTTTCCAGCATTTATTAAATTTTTCTACATTTTTGACCGTTCTAATCATTCACCTATTCGTATTTTTCAACATTTTTCGGCGTTTCAATATTTTTTTTTGCATTTCTACTTATACATTTTCGACATTGCGAACATATCTGGACATCGATTTACTTTTTACGACTCCTCAATATTTTTTCTACTCTTTCCTTAGCGTTTTTGATAATGTCAACATTTTCCAACTTCTTCAATATTATTTGCATTTCTTTAAAAGTTTTTCACACATTTCTTCATTTTTTGACATTGTTGTCAATATTTTTCGGCTTTGTCAACTTTTTTTGAAAATTTCTACATATTTTTTCTCGATTTTCTCAACATTTTCTTGACCTATTCAATATTTTGCATATTTTCTCATTCAAAAATTTACTTTTTCAAAATGTTTGTTTTTGTTTTTTCATTGTATTTTGACTCTGTTAATGAAGTTTTTAGCTTTATTCAACTTTGTCAATATATCCTTTATTTTTCGTCTTTTTCATCATTGTTTGACTTTTTGAACATTTACCAATGTTTTTTAATTCTTCAGACTTATCAACATCTTTCAACTTCTTTAAATGTGTTTGACTTTTCTACCATTTTTTAAATTTTTATACTTTCTATTCAAATTTTTCAACATTTTTCGCCGTTGTTAACATTTTTCTAGCGTTTCTACTTATATATTTATTTATACTTGTTACGAGTTCTCAATATTTTTTCTACTCTATCCTTAGTGTTTTTGATAATGTCAAAATTTTTCAGGTTCTTCAATATTTTGCCTTTCTTTAAAAATTTTTCACACATTTCCTAATTTTTTGACATTGTTGTCAATATATTTCGGCTTTGTCAACATTTTTTGAAAATTTCTACATATTTTTTCTCGATTTTCTCAACATTTTCTCAACATTTCAAATCCTCTTTCAATATACATCAACTTCTGCAAAATCTATCAATTTTATCAAAACTTATCGATCTTAGCAACATTTTCAATTTTTATATGACTATATTCCACATTTTCCCAACTCGTCAATCTTTTTTCGACCATTTTGATCCCTTGTTTTAAAAATTATTTAACATTTTTCGACGTTATTAACATTTTTTTCACCCTTTCTAAATTTTTTCCTTCGTGTAACTCTGAGCTTGGTTAATATTCAAAAAAAAGTTTTGTACATTAAATTCTGTTGCAGTTAAAAAAACGCACAATTTGATTTTTTTTTTTTAAATACTGACGAATTTGTAGGCATTTGAGTTTTAAGATAGTTTGTTTTTCGATTTAAAATTTTTTAAGTTTTCAATAGGAGGCTTTCTTTCAAAATTCCTCATATTAAGGCTTACGTTATTGAAAACTTTGTATAAATAATACACAAAAATATATTTTTCTCTCACTGCACGATTAGTTGTAACCAAAGTGAAGTATGCCTTTTGTGATGCTATTGCTCTTCTTCGGTCTGACTGTCTCTCTAATGCTTCCGCACTGTCTGCCTGTCTATTTGTTGGTCTGTCCTTGCCATAACACTTCCTACTGGCACTGCTTTGCTGCTTACACTATTTTTTTTCCTCTTCATACACAACTGACTTTATATTATATACTTTTTTTTTCTATAGAATTTTTGTTTTTGATATTATACTTTGTCCAAGTAGTTACAGGACATTTTCAACGTAAGCCAACTTAAGTAAGTTAACAGCAAAGTAAGAGAAGGATCAAAAAAAAAAAGGCAAGGAAGTGCAAAAAAAAAAATAGTCGAAAAAAATGGAAAAGGGTGAGGGCAGAATGTATAAGGAAATGCGTTATAATTGCTACTTGTGCGCTTCATGCGAAATAAATGCGAATTTACTTTATTCATATTAGAGACTTATATCCGCAGCTGCTTCGTGTGTTTTAACAATACCAACAACTCAAAGGATCATATGGCGGATGTACGGAAAGACCAATGCAATTGTAGCATGCATTGTAAATTCAACAAAATTTTGCTGCTTTTTTTTAGACAGCTGTGATATGTAGCTTTAGTTTGAAAAAAAAATTCCGAACACAAAAAATGCTTTACTTACCTCTTAAATGCAAAAAACCACAAATCTGTGAATAATCATAAATTTGACCTTAATTTTCATAACAAAAAGGTACTCACACTTTTGTTTTCAAATTTTTCATTTAAATTTCAAATCAATAACTTCCCATTACCTACATTTTTTAATATACTTTCATTCATTTTGTATTAATTTCAATTTAAGTTCATAATACAATTTTCCCACTTTCAATTTTAAATTGATAAAAAATTAATTAAATAACTTGCTGCAGCACAATTTAGAATGCAGCTTTAATTAAATAAAACTTGACACTTTTATTTGTAGTAGAAAAAAAGTTTAAATTAATTATGTAGAGTAGAAATGAAAAGGTAAAAGCAGCGAACATAAAAAAAACTTTTCATTCCCAAAGTTATTTGCATATACTCCCAAAATATTGTCATTGAACAAGCGATTGGGGATTTTGGGAAATTAAATTCACCTTCAAACAAACAAATCGAACTATCAATCAAGGGAGAGATGCCAGCGTAAAACTATGCACGAGGGCAACATCAACGCTTGATGTGACAGGAGAGCTTTATACAAATGGAAAAAATAAATGAAAAATTTTTTTTGTCGTATTGAAAAAAACTTTCAAAGAAAACAACATAGGTCACTCTAAAAAATGGCACAAGCAAAAAAAACACCACTGCAGCAGTATTACAAAGGTTCAATTCTCAAAAGAGAAATTTTGTGCTATGCGGTCAGTTTTTTTTTTTTATACCTGCAGTCAGCATCAGCAACAACCTGAATGACGGCAGCCGTCATTCGTGCATGATAACTTTTGAACCTGTGCTTGTTCTCCGACTGTCTGTCTCTGTGTACAATAAATGGCGCAGGATTTGCTAGGGATTTAAATTGAACATAAATATTTCAATGAAATTCAATTGCAATGCAGAAGTGCCAGTCTTATTTTTCTTCTTTTTTTTAAGTTTTGTTTATTGTTGTCAAATTTCACACAAAAATTGTGTTATATTTTGTCAATATTGGCTCGATATATTTTATTTATTTTAAATGACGCACGTAGATTTCAAACCAGACACAAGCACTGATGTTGCCTTGGCTATGATTTTGATTGTTTTGCTTGACCAATGAAAAAATGCAAGCGAAATCCTATAGGGGTGAATAAAGAAGACAAATATGAGGCATATTAAAATAATTCAAACAGATTGACGTACAGTGGTTTAATTATAACATAAAGAAATCATATATGTTATTGAAAATTATATAGATCGTTAAGGATTATAAAAGAATTGAGTTTAAGTTGATATGTTTTTAAAATAGCATTATTTTATCAATGTATCAAAATCTATAAAATCTAAAATTTCGATTTCCATAAACGACTTTTATTAACATATTCAATTATTGTTAAGCCGCAATTAAGAAGCTGTTTCAATCAAAACTCAAGCGAGAAACAGACACATTTTTTCAACAGAGTTTTCTTAATATATGTATGTATATCACCGGCCAAACTAGTCTTAAGAACAAACTAGTTTTTATATGTCACCGGCCAAACTAGTTTTTAGGACAAACTAGTTTTTAGGACAAACTAGTTTTTAGGACAAACTAGTTTTTAGGACAAACTAGTTTATCCTAAGCCAAACTAGTTAATTTAAAGGTCTTAAGGTATGCAATTTAATTTTAATGCAGAAGCTTTGTGAATAGCGAAGTCAGTGTTGCACATATTATAGCCAAAGACCACCGCAAAGCCGAAATTGAACTTATTGGAGGATGTTAATCCTGAGCCGCGGCCGAAGGCCTTCCAATTATGCCCACTTACAACTTGCCAAGTATTTAATGAAATTGACAAATTTTATTTTCTTATTTTCCTACTGTCGTAGTCCTCACTAACCACAGTGCTTTTGCATTAAAATGTCATTGCACACCTTTAGGCGTAAGCTAACTAGTTTGGCCTAAAAACTAGTTTGGCCGGTAACATATATAAATTTAAGATTGTGTAATGAAATAGCTGTTTTTGTCTATATATTTTATTTTGAAATTTCTCAATATAAGGCTTAAATATTTTAGATTAAAGTTTCAAATGGCTTAGTTCTTCTTTTTCAAATGTTCTCGAGAATGATATGGAAACGCCAAAACTAAACTTTTTGCATACATTGCGTTAATAACTTTTTTAATAAAACACTTTAAAGTTTCTGTTCGTATAGGTGTTGTGATCTGTATTTTTTCGTTTTCTTCCAATCCTAATTTCCACAAATAGACAGCTTTATTGATATGACTTACTCCGCTCTGAAGGTGATTAAAAATATTTTTTTTTTTAGTTAATTTTGTTATTGAATGATAGATAAAAGCCAATTTCCTTAATTTTCTGAATTTTACTTTTGCATTTAAATAAATATACAATAAAATTCTTTTAATTTTTTATAATATTTTCAAGTCCAAGCTCTTAATTCGCATAAAAAACATCGTACATCACAGCAATTTTATATCTAATCTGTTCTAGTTTTTCCTCATACTCTTTTTCAGCTCAAACAAACCCCAGCGTACACAAACGCTTTTGGGTCAAAAATTTGCCAACCTTTTTTAAGTGATTTAGTAGATATATGTGTAACAAAGTAACGAAACAAACGAAAGAAACAGGATGAATAAAAAAAAAACCCAAATTTCTCAAACTAATGAAAGTCAATTAAAATTGATTGCTTTGCTGGCGTAGAAAAATGAAACCTTAATGGAAAGGGTTTCTTTAGGGTAACATTAAGCAAAGATTTGCACCAATTCGCAAACATACATCTACATGCACACACACGCACACACACACCCACAGTGTGTCCGCATCTAAGTCCCTAGTGGTTAAGTGTCATTGCTGTTTTTATTTATTAAATAGAAAATATAGCAAAAGAAAGAAGAAACTTAGAATAAATAAAATGCATGAAAAAATATGCAAATTGAAACGGAAACCCACAAAATTGTAACGAATAAATGTGAGGAAAGAATATCACTAAAAGGATGTTATAATATTGTTGTTGATAGTAAAGGGATATGTTGAATATCACTGATTTTTTAACAGTGCGAAAAAAGATTTTACTCAAACAGAATAAAGCAATTTAGTAACACATAAGAGTTCTTTTAAAAACAAAACTTTTCTGAGTGTAGCTTTGTTTGCCTTTTCAAAGTCACAGTAAATGCAAATGCGTTGTACCCAAATTAATGCATAGTAATACACAAAGCAAAGCAAAATACAAAGCAAAAAAAACAGCATATTAAGTTAGGATGATTGCCTGAACGTCTAACTGACCGAATGAGTGAGTGAGTGGCTGACGGACGCTTCGCTATGACGACTTCCATGTGTGTCCCACTGTGTGTGTGGGTCTTACACCTACATACGAGCAATCCTTGGGGGAAATGACAAATTGATGTGTTTTTCCTTGAATATTTTTTTTGTTTGTTTTCTTTTCTCTTGCGAGCATTGCTTTACCTTCAAGTATGGTAAATTTCTTCTTTAATTTTTTATTCCGAAGAAATGAAGGATACTTTTCCCTATCATTTAAAGTACCACAAACATTTTATGTTAAGTCCCATGCCACTTAAGTGTTGCCTTTTTAGCTGTGATTTTTGCAGGTTTTGTATATATTTTTTATCAACCTGCCAACTTAAACATATTCAAGACGTTACTTGATTGATGAGAATTGGGATGTTTTTTTTTTTTTTATTTTTTGTCACATTATATTACTTCATTAATATCCTTATGGCGTAGCTATTTTACATATATAAATTTAATGATAATATGAAAAAAAAATCTGCTTTAATTTATACTTGCCAAAGGTACGTAGTCAACATTAAAGATTAAAAACAAAAAATAATAGCATATATTTTTAATTAAAATTCATTTTATTTTTTTTCGAATTCGACACAAAAATATAAAATAGTTTTGCTTGTTTTAATTTTTTCCTTATAAACTCAACATAACATTTCTTGTTAACATAAATATATGGTTTTTTTGATATTCAGGAAAATTATGCACTTAATAAGGGTGACGTTCACAGTACCGCCAAAGAGTTAGCTTACATCTAAAACTTCTCATTGAATAAGCAAGCAAATTAAATTAATTTTAAACTTCTATCTGGGGAAGGTTTAATTAATTATGCTTACAAAATATAAAATTAAGGAAATTTATTTTCCTTTGACTGTCTGTTTACCACTAAAAAACATATCTCCCTATGGAAAACTTTTTCTTTCTTTCTACGACTATTTTTATTTCAAGTCTGAGGAAAAGTTCTTCCATCCCTTAAGCATCAATTCTTGACTCGCCTATGGAGAATTTAATTTAAATTTTCTAAAACAATTTAACTAAAGTTACATTTTTTAATATAGTAACACCTTTTCATCGCGAAGCTACTGCAGTGAAATACGCCGCCTACAAAAGAACCCTGCAATCAGCCGCAACGCGAGCCATGCACGAAAACTACCGGGAAAAGAGAAAGGAAGAGAGGCGCCTTTTCAGACGCAAGAAACGAGAGCAGGAAAGGCAGGAGCGTGAGAAACTCGAAGTGTTACCGGGCAGGAATGATGCTCAAAACTTTTGCCAACAAGTCAAGCGTCTGACACAAGGTTTCAAACTCGGAGCATCTACCTGTAAAGATGAACATGGAAATCTGGTTACCAATACGCAGGGTACAATGAGATTATGGAGGGAACACTTTTTCAAGCTGCATGCTGGCGATAACTCCACCAATCCCGCATTTGGAGAAATTAACCAGATGCCACCAATCAACGACGATGGTGTGGACGTACCACCACCTAGCCATGACGCGGTACGAGTTGTGATCCAACGACTTAAGAACAACAAAGCGGCTGGTGCTGATGGCCTGCCTGCTGAATTGCATCAACTCATCTGCAAAATATGGCTAATAGAAAGCATGCCCGACGATTGGAGTCTCAGTGTCCATTGTCGTGTACTGAAGAAAGGTGACCCGATAATCTGCGCTAGCTACCGGGGAATCAGTCTTCTTGCCATCTCTTACAAGGTCCAGTCGACTGTACTGTGTGAAAGACTTAAGCCGTTTGCCAACACACTGATTGGGCTTTATCAGTGCGGCTTTAGACCTGGTAAGTTCAACATAGACCAGATCTTCACACTACGTCAAATCCTGGAAAAACCCACGAAAAACAGATCGATACCCATCATCTCTTTATCGATTTTAAAGTTACTTTCGATAGCCCGATACGGGATTGCCTGTATGCCACCATGTCTGAGTTCGGTATACCAGCGAAGCTGGTGCGGCTTTGCAGAATGACGTTGAGCATCACAGCTAGCTCCATCAGAGTAGATGTTTTCTACAAAAGTATCCAGCTCCTTGCATATGCCGATGATATTGATATCATTGGACGTTGTCAGCGAGATGTTACTGCTGCGTTCTCTGCTATCGAAAAAGAGTCAGCGAAGGTGGGTTTGATGGTGAACGAGGGAAAAACAAAGTATATGCTGTCCACAAACAGGGAGACGCGGCGTATTGGATCCTATGTTACTGCGAACAACTATACTTTCGAAGTTGTCAAGGAATTCACCTATCTTGGCACCGCCGCGAACACTCAAAACGATGTAAGCCTGGAGATAAAGCGAAGATTAACTCTTGCTAATAGGTGTTACTATGGTCTCAGTAAGCATTTGAGTAGTAGAGACTTCTCTCGCTCGACAAAACTGACACTCTACAAGACGCTCATCTTACCCGTGCTACTTAACGGCGCAGAAGCATGGGTTGAGTCGCAGACTGATGCAGCCACGCTTGGGGTGTTTGAGAGAAAAATTCTTCGCAAAATCTTTGGTCCTGTTCACGTCGGCGACGACTACCGTATTCAAATGAACCACGAACTGTACGAGCTCTACGCTGACATTGATTACTACTACTTCTACTACTATCCAACGTCTGCGCTGGCTGGGACATGTTGTGCGTATGGACGAAGAAGCTCCGGCAAAAAAGGTGTTTGATGCGAAAGCTGCTGGGCAACGACGAAGAGGAAGACCATGCCTCCGATGGAAAGACCAAGCCAAGGAAACCCTATCCACGTGTGATGTTAATGATTGGAGAAGGCGCGCGCGAAGCAGAGGCGCCTGGAGAGAGCTTTTGAGGTCGGCCGTAACCCGGTAATGGGTTGTTATGGCCACCCAAGTAATTGTCACCTTTCTATAGGATACCTAATATTAAATAGACGTTCGTGACCTTAGCTAAAATATCATTATTAGGTCCAAGCTGACTCCAGGTTCACTTCACAAAAACTGCAATGTTGCCTAACGATATGTTTAGTTTCTGGATAAAACAACTAACGTTCCTATATAAGGCTTTTATATGAACCAAAATAAGTTCAAAATATACAAATTATATTAATGTGAGATGGACAATGTTGATTTTTGGAACTTTTTTTCGAACAATATTATCGTAGCATAATGTTTATTGTCGTATAAGATCATCATTGAAAGTACCAACTATTATGTGCTCCATGGTGTTTTTTTTTTTTTCTTTTTTGGTACCAACAAAATTGTAGGACTTTTGTTTTTAGAATACATTGCAAATTTTATTAAATTTAAATTATATTAACATAAATGGTGTCAAAAAAAAAAACGACGAAGGCATGTCCCTTCTCCCATACACATTTCTCACGTTGTGAACATTTTATTTCTTTAGCTGCACTACCGCTTTCTAGATTTTGGAAAAAAACGTCGACCACTACAAATGCCACTACTACTACTACGAAAAGATATCGTTTCGGCATGCAATTGGAATTTTATTTAATTTCTCCTTACTCTGCTATGCGAAGAAATATTAAAATCAAGTAGCATGGAAAAAGCGGAGATTAAACATTAAAATTAAATTTTTATTATACATATAATCTCATGTTGTTGTTGTTGTTTTAATGCTTGTTGCTATGTCTACTTTTAATATTTTTGCGCGTCTGTTGTGTTGCCTTTATCGTTGTTTTATTTATATTTTTATTTTTTCTTCTCTCACACACACTTAAGTAGCCAATGTTAATGAAGTTTAATGTTTGTTTCCATAAGTGTTTACTCCGCTGTATGTGTGTGCGTGTGTATGTAATTGTGCGCGTTTTTGTGTTGAGTGTGAATAGCGGTACATTGTTGGTTATACATTTTTTGTTATTATAAAATTTTTTTTCTCTTAATTTTTTTTTAATATTTTTATTCCTTTGTAACTTTGTGAGTACTTTTTATTTTTCACCGATTTTTTTTTTCTCATTTTTTTACTAAACGGCAACACTTGTGCCTCCGCCGCCATTTCTACATGCGTTTATTGTGTTCATTTATGTTTGTTTGTGTGTTGTGCCTTAAAAATTATGTGTTTATGCCTGTGTTGGTAGTTAACAGAGTGTAGCATTTAATGCAAATTAAATGCTATCAAAGGCCTGGCATTGGAGATGAAAGGCACAAGAATATTTGACTTCAGAAAAAATTATGTACAAATGCAATTACAAAATTTAATTTGATGTTGAATAATACTTTTTTCATCAAAAGTTCAGAATTATATGTAAAGAAATTGCTTATTAAGTTGCCGAAAGTTTAGTTGTATACTGAACTTAATATTTTAAAAATTTAGCTAAATCAAAATTTTTTCCAATTAAAATTAACAAAAAACTTAGCTGTCAGCATATCTTTGTTCCAAAAATCAATATCATAGCCAATTCGTGGAAATGTTAAGATTAAATAATATGACATATTAGTTGAGTAGTTCACAGTATATCGCGCTTTTCAAAATATTTTTAAATTTACTAAAAGTTTTAGTATTTTTACATAAACGCCTAAGAAGATGATGTAAGCTTGTCAGCAAACAGTTTTAATTTCTAAAAAACTTTTAATAAAAATTTTAAAGTAAAAGCTTGGTCACAAGGGAGTGTGCAGAAAAACTGCAATTACATAAAATGATGATTTTTCTTTCAACTATTTGCAGATTTTTTCACATTCCACTTTAGTAAGAAATCGATTATCACTTCTTTCGCAGCCACCATATATGAAAAATATGCATTCATTTTTATCCGAATTGTAGGACCACATGGGAATCGCGGCATCATAAAATCCTTCAACAGCATGTTCTGAGCCCCATATGGCTGAATTCAATAACAAATGCTTAAATTAATACCAACATCTTTTATTTTTTTCTGAGAAAAATACGATTTTTTACTGTTCAAGGCAGTAAAAATTAATATGAATATTTTCATTTTAAAGATAAAACACTGAAATACAATCTTTGAAAACTGACTTTGGCTCAAGTTTTTCATTGACTTATAAACCAATCTAAGTTTCAATTATATTGTAAAAAATTGTGCCATATAACGTAAAGGCAGATCAAATTTTTATTTCGGTTTCACTTTAATTAGATACGCTGAAAAACCTGCTAACGAAATTATACGGTCTGACTTTTCACGATTGATTATATGAGTTGAGAACTATCAAAAGTATGGCACAACCAAGCAAAGCGAATTAAATTAAGATTTATTTTTTTCTGCCTAGTAATAGCAGTGAGACTTAAATTCTTTTGATGTTCAGCGACATAACGATACAAAATTTTTCATATTAATTTTTCGATGAAACTTTTTCATGTGAAAGTCTCTTAACTTATGCTAGAGTATTTAATTGTCTCTTAAGAGAACAAAATTATACCTTGCGACATAATATATTTATGAGGCATTTTAAAACTGCCAATTAAGATGTTTGCAAGTACCAATATTACTTAAAATTGAGAAAATATTATCAAGGTCTTAAGATCGTCTTTTAAGAGGTTCTCAAAACGTCGATAAAGTGCTGAGGTTAAACATCTTCTTAAGTCTTACGTTAATCTTGGGTGAGATTCATAAAACTTTTATGAATAATTTTTTGTTCGAGAACTCTCATGGTCTTTAAAAAATTTTTGTTAAAATATCTCACTAAGGGATGTAAAACGTATTGCGTTCAGCTGCTAGTTGTTATTTTGTTGAAGAAATCAAATCACAGTCCAAAAGAGTACAAACTCAGTAAAAATACTTTACTTTCGCAAACAAATTTTAACGTTCTTAAGAATTTACAATGACTTAAACCATATTTTTGTAAGGCATTTTGTGACATGCTGCACTTAGACACGAAAATATTTATTTTAATTAATTTTTTTTTAAAAATATGACTTTTTTCTTTAAAAGCGCGTTTAAATTTAAATCAAACATAAATTCATGAAAAACTTATAAGCGTCCACATCGTAGTAAACTCGATGAAATCTCATTTAAAATGAAAAATTTTCAATATGCTTGACGGTCAGTGTCCACACAGGTTGTAAGAATTGACATTTTTTTTTTAATTTATTTTAGAAAGGATGAGTTTTTTTTCTTTAAGAGTGCGCTTAAATTTTTCACTTTTCATAATTTTTGTAAAAGTTATAGCTATGCAAAAGCTACTTCAAAAGTTACCAACGTAATTTTTGTTTACGTGGCGTATGAGTGACATTTAATTTTTTTGCACAGAAAGCTAAAGGTATTTATTCGTCACCCTGCACTTCGGAAGTAGCAATTTTTTAATAATTCTAATATTTGTTACAATAACAAAAACTTATTAATTTGCGCACATTTTCAAAAATATAACTCTAAACTATAGGACAAGCATATTTTATAAGCTTTAAGTGGCCGCTCTTTTTGGGCTGCTCTCCAAGGAAAAAAATTTCTTGCATAGCGCTTCAACATAAGCGATATTACAAAATATATTAAGTTAAATTTTGGAGCAAATGCGGAACTTATAGCGAACTTATATCATATATTACGTGCTTAATAAGAGTAATAGTGCTGAAACATAATTTTCGAATGCGCTTCATATGGTAGGTGCTCAATAGAAATTTATTGTGTGGAGTTCCAATGCTGCTTCTAAAAAAAATTTGTTCTAAAATTACAGAAAAAATCGGCACAACTAGATTTTACTAACATTATCTGAAATGTGTAAAAAATATGCATGCCTTTTTTTTACAAAACTGTTTAAAAAAATTCCAAAATTTGTCTATTTTACTGTTGTTTTAACCCTACTGAATTTTAATTAAAACATAAAATATCTACTACTACTAAACTATACAATAGTCACCATTTTTTTTTATATCCTGCGGCATTTTTAATACGATTTCTATATTTCGATATACGATATAATACGATTTTCACAAAAATAAAAAATACACAGTTGACCTAATTTTTGATTTACATTACATACTAATTTCATTTGAAAAATTCTTAATTAATTGCGTTCTATTCAAATTGCATGCATTTTATTTTATTTAATTTAAAACATAAGTTGTGCAAATATTGAACTTTCAAGCCAATTGGAATATAACAGAAATAATATTTATTAATAAATTATTAAAAATTAATAATTAAATGATTATTAAACTTTAGCCATTTTTTGCAGCGATCAACATTTTTATGTAAAACTTTACAAGTTGATACAATGTTTTATGTATTAAACAAACTTTGATAACAAAGGAAAAAAACAACAACAACTCTAGAATATAGACATATGTTTCCATTCTTAAAATCTCATCAGTATATTTTTTGGTTGATATCTACGTTTTTTTTTTCCTTTGTTATCAAAGTTTGTTTAATACATAAAGCATTGTATCAACTTGTAAAATTTTACATAAAAATGTTGATCGCTGCGAAAAATGGGTTAAGTTCAATAATGATTTAATTATTAAAATTATTAAGAAAGCCAATAAAACAAATCTAAAATTATTAAAAATATAACTTTAAAATCATTAAAGATAATAAGATAATAAGTTTTGGTGGCTCTTTTTTTATTCCTAACTTGGAAAACTTTTTAAATTAAAAAAAAAAAAAAAATAGCGCATTGAAATTTTTTGGATGAGAAATTTTAAAAGTATTATATTAAGTGTGTTAATAATATACAAACCATTTTGCTTATAAAATTATATGTAAAAAAAATATTTCAAAATTTCCTTCTTTTCGTATTGTTTTCTATAATAACAAACAAGAATTGCCTGATGTTATTTTTGCTTAAACTCTACTGGTTCTTAATTTAAACATAAAATATCTACTGCTACCTCGGTTTACAATATTTTCTATTATTTTTCATATCCTGGGGCACTTTTAATGTGATTTCAATATATTTTTTTCATAAATAAAATGTAAACACATAATTGTTCAAGTTTTTTGATTAAAATAAAAAACACTAATCAAATTTGAAAAGTTTTTAGTTTAATGCATTCAATTCAAACTACAGGCATTGATTATTTTATTTAATTTAGTACAACAATTGTGCAAATATTGAATTTTCAAACTAATCGGAAAATAAGAGAAATAATATTTATTAATAATACCGCATTATTAAATTTAATAAAATTAGTCTATTTTAATACATTGCAAGTCCGAGAAAAAAATTTAAAAAAAATAAAACTTCGTTTTCACGTAAAAATTTTAATTGCCATTGGCTTTAGCGCCAAAGAGTATGCAATGAATTTGTGTTTAAATTTTTTTCATAAAAAATTTTTCCAATGAAAATCAAGCGCGTAGCGTAGCAGCAACATAAACATAAAAGCAAAACTACAGGCCAGAAGACAAGCAAAATCTGTTGGCCAACAATTGACTTGTGAAGTGCAGGGTGCCAATCATAAACACTTCACTCGAAATTGCGTTCGGACAGAATGCACATACACTCGCTCAGTATAAAAGAGAATATCAACGAGCTGAGGACCAGCAGAGAACGCGGAAAAAATAGTCAATGCTAAGGGGGTTTTATATAAAATATTTTCTAAGCAAAAGCTTAGTTTTTTAGAATCTAACATTTGCTAACGATCTTCTTGAATGATACAATATATTCCGTTCTCTCAGAACTTAGCTATTATTAATTTCCCTGCGGCAAATACTTATGTTATACACAACATCGATGAATTGTTATACTCGTTGTAGGCAGTAATGCTCATAACTCCAACCACAACTGTAAATGCTTTTACAAAGGGATGGCCGCTTTGTAGGCAGCTTGCCTACATTTATATATACAATGTGAAGCAAGGGAAAGGCAGACTGCCTTAAAATATCGCTTACTAAGTGCTTAACAAAGCACAGTTAAATATATTTGGGGTATTTAACACCCCATGTCACTGAACTTGTCACATTTTTGAATCTCATTGATGACGGATGAAACAAACTTGATGAAGTCGTTGATAAATATCACATTATTGACAATGCAAAAGATTTTGCTTTTTTCAGCAAATATAAGACAACGAACCACCCCAATTAGTAGAAATTGCAGCCAGCTACTACGATAGCAATGCATAAATTTACGCGAAACTACGTATTAAGGACTAGAATTTCATAGCTTCGATATTAGCAGCAACAGAAAAAACAACAACAACAGCTCAAACTAGTTAACAACTGAAAATCTCAAATTACCAGCAGACCAAGCCACATTGAAAGCCAGCCACCATAGAGAAAAAGACAAAATTGTGCAGTGATGCACAGAGCACATATGCGCAACTTGAAATGAAGTTTATGTAATTGAACACAAATTGCAAGCGGCAAAATGGGATTGGCAAATTTTTGATTTTGATATTTTTAATTTGTATTTGGAATGAATGGTACAGCGGAAGAAATTCTTTTCAAAAAAAAAAGTTCAATCAAAAATTGTTGCACAGTTTGAAAACTAAAACTTAAGTGCTCTATTCTAAGAATTTATATATAACTTAAATAAATTTACTGCTGCACTAAATAAAAATTAATACGCTTAACTCTGTAATTTATCTGAAAGAAGCAGCTGAAAAACATTAATATTTTCAAGGAAAAATTTCATTAGTGTTCCACTTATCACAGCTTTTTTTTGGTCTGCATTAAATGAGAAATTGCAATAACAAATTTACTGCCAAAAACATTTGCGGTTGTCCGCAAATTACAACTCAATGCAATACTGAAATCGGAGTTATTTCTCATTTTTAAATCCTACTCAAAAGTTTTGATAGCTCACCACACGTAATTCATGGCTGTTGAAACAATGTCCATTTTTAATGATTCCATAAAGGTTATGTTTTACATGCATTTAGTTTATGTTTTCAGTAGACATTGACGTTGACAGCGCACAATGGTAAGTGGCGGAGGTGGCGCTGTTGCCATGAAGCGAAAGCAGAACTTTTATGTTGAAGCTACTTCGTGACTGCCTGCAGAGGAGGGCACATCAAATTTGGCTGAAGCACAGTGGTTTGAAAAAAATTTCTTTGATATGATATAGTCTGTCTGTATATGTAATTAGTGATGTTTTCGAAAGAAAACGGAATTTAAGGAAACAAAAGTAAATAACACAGGCCAACAAAAAAAAAAGGTTTTGGTCCGAAAACAAAACCCACTGATTTTTTCTGTAAAATTTCTCGCTCCGAGTTCGAAAAAAAAAATTCTCGAGCCAACTCCCCTCACTCCCCATTTCTCACACCAAAATATTTAAGAAATCCACTTTTTTTTCATTTGTAAAATTCATCGCTGAGTTCTAAGAAAATAAAAAAACTTTGCTGAGCGAATGCTGCCCACTCCTCCTTTTTCCCCACTCTTCTCACCAAAATATTTCATAAAAATTTATTTTTAATTTGACTGCTACAGGGAACAATAATTTAATAGTATTTTTCGAAATCATATTGATTATATATAAAACTTGATTTAAATAAAGTCTATGTTTTCTTAGCTTCATACCACTGTCTCTCATTATAGCTACTTATTAAAAACTCTCAAGCTTATTCAAAGGCAGCAACAACATTTTTTTGGGAGGCCAAATTTAATAGCAACATTAGCAGCAATTTTGCTAGAGCAAGCAACATTTTGAAGCAGTAAAACGTAACATTTTACGTTTAAGTTTTTATGGTACGTCATTTAAGAAAAGTAAAAGAAAAAAACAAAAAAAAAACCAAAACCCTACAAATGCCTTCAAGTACCAAGAAACGTAGTGAAAAGTAAAATAAAACAATTTTTTAAGTTGTACTTTATGTCTTTACGTCTTATGCTCTTACACGTTACACTCAGGCATAATTTTTTACGTTCATTGCAACGTAAACATTTGCTGGCTTTAAGCCAGCCAGCAGCTGCTGTAGGCAAACACTGCAATTAAATTAAAAATTCAACTTTGTTATCAGAAAAATGAGAAACCTCTTTTTTTTTTGTAATTCTTTTATGGCACTTGGCATCACTACACTTCAATTAACTTAAAATGCAGTTGTGCTGAAATTTCTCACATTTTAATTACATTTAAATTGTGCGCGCTCATTACAGGCTAATCGAGGCTGCCAGGCAGGCAACATACATTTGATTAACATATCAATTTACTCAAACACACTGCAGGGGCGAATAAAGTGACATGCATACGCTTTCATGCGCTTTATATGTGTCAGTCACTCAATAGTCCATTAAGGCTAAAAATGCCATTGCTGCTACTGATGTTGCTGTTGCTGCATGAATGCAACAGCATGCTGCATTGCAAAAACAGCCATGTAGCACACTATTTTGCGTGTCAGTTAAAATTGTGTATGTGAGTGCATATATTTCAGTTTTTTGTTGCTTTTTATGTTACAATATTTATGCAAATTAGGCTAATCAGCTTAACTTTTCTTATCTATGTTTACAGATTAAAGCAAATTTAGTAGTAGTAAATTCATGTCAACGGTAGTGTAGCAAGTTTTTTGGGTTATGTTAACGACTATGCTAGCAAATGCTGTTGATAATAATGCTAAAGGGTATATTTGAAAGGTTCAGGTATCAGTTGGAAGGCCCAAATTAGGTATATGGACATTTCTCTCACGGGACGGAAGTATTTCTACTCAAGTTTCAATCTATCTACATACCAAATTTCATTGGTGTAGCGGCACAGCCATGATACCGTTTTTTCAGATTTTGAACAATACCACGCGTCTTTTAAAAGAATCCGAGTTTCTAGTTATCTTTCTTAGGACTCAATCTATCTTTAAGCAAAATTTCATCAACATCGGTCCATTATTCTAGCCGTGGAAACGTTTTTTCTCGTTAGGGGCGTGGCACTGCCTACTATTGAAAAACAAAAGTATACACGTCCCTTCTTCTCTTCACAATCTTTCCAGGAACTGTTGTGTTATATCAGTTAATAACTGGTTTAAACGTTTTCAACTGCCTATTTATTACTCTTATGTTCGCGAACATGACCAACTTCCAATAGCTTCAAAAATTTGGAATTTAATTTTTTTTTGCACTCGCTTTATTTTTTTATAATTATGTACATGAAACTCTGTTCGTGCAAAAATTTTGACACACTTGCTGCTGTTATCAATTTCAAAATGAGAACATTTGATGTTTTTCTATGTTATTTGTGACTTAAGAATATAAACTTAGACAAATTAAAATTTTACAGTTAATAGAGATTGGTTTGATATTTTTGTAATGTTTTTAGCTAACTGCGGTTGGAGGAGAGATTTTTCGGAAAGACTATCATCATGTATCACCTCTCTTACACACTTAAATATTTAAGGCAAAATACTATTCAATATACAAAAAAAGAGAAACTGCATTTGTGGAAGTTTGCAGGTGGTTTGCTCAATGTGATAAATGAATTCTGGTGTAAATTGCTTAAATTAAAAAAATTTGAATGTTTTTCTTAGATAATATCAGATAGTAACGCTTTTATAATAACTTTTAATTTTTCTGCCTTTTGGCGGAAATGCCCATATAAACTTTATGAGAAAATAATTTTTTCCAAAAAATCTAAAGTGATATTTTGAAATAAATATCTGAGCTCTCTTATATCGCAGACTATAGTTCTATGATGCGTTATTTTTATAAAAGTTTAGATTTTTAATTCAATTAAATTTAAAGAAAATTTATAAAGAGAAACAATTCTAATGATTTCATAGTAAAATTTCAGTTCTTACATTAACACTTTTAAATTTTTAAGTATTTTGAAAGAATGTGAACTTAAGAGTCAGTTATTTAACCCTTCGTTGCATACTGATGCAGATATGCATCATACATATAAATTGCTCGCATGTTGTAACGTATAAAAATTTTATTTGAACATTAATTTTTTATTAGTTGTACGATGTATAAGCAACGTTTATATAGATATTATATTGTTTTTGTCGTTGTCGTTTTGAAGGAATCGCAAGTCACAATCAGTTACATCAAAGTATTGTAAAGTCGCAAAAACTGATCTTAAATTTTACTGAGAAAAGTAATGAAAAAGTGAAATTTTATTTGAAAGTAATTTTTTTTGTGTGAGTAATATCATAAAAAACAATTTTTATTTATAATAAGAACTACTTTTTGTATGAAATCTGTTCTATTCGTGCATTTCATACATGATGCAAATCTGCAACACTATGCATTTACGTGAAAAAAATTTTATAACGTTTATGAATGGCTAACTCTCTGTCTGACACAGATCTGGTGAAGGTTTTGGTAGCTTGGAGCGACAATAAAGATGATTTTGATATCGGACAATAGAATGAAATTGCCGATAAAGCTGATTACGAAAATCACGGAATTACTATCAGAAGAAGGATGATGATATCCTCAGGAATAACTAAATATCTTGGAAAGATCTGAAAGCTGATGTTCGTTATTCAGGTGCCCAATGTATGGCATTATTGTGGTCCTGCCGTAGGAAATACAACAATATCGACTAGGTACACTGGTCGTATATGTGTATAAAAACATTCAAGGATTTCTTCATTTTAACTGACATAATGCAGTGGTACCAAGAGTACATCCAACTCATGAGGGGCTGCATAAGATTTGACCTGTTTTGATCCACTTCATAAATAAATTTTTGTCCATTCCAAGAAAAGAGTGTCTACCTCTGGTTGAAGAAATATGTGTTACAAAAAATCGCAGTTACCTAAATCAATATATGCCAGCTCAATCCCATATGTGGAGTTAAAAAAATCTGTAATAAGTGGAATATCCGGATTTGAGGCGCCCGGTTTCAAAACCGCCAAGTCCATATTTCATACTTTTGGGAAAACAACGAAAAACGTTTGTTTTCATCTATGTTCATTGAAAAATTAAAAAGTATTTCACACATGATATCTAATAAAATTTCTTACTCATGGTACGTCAGATCAGATATTTAAAGTTTTATTTGCGAATGTTTTTGAGAAAACAATTTTGGACTTGGCCGGTTTTGATTCCAATGAACTGGACTTGGCCGGTTTTGATTTCAAGGCGTTGGAAAAAAAATGGACTTGGCCGGTTTTGATACCAATGTACTGCACTTGGCCTGTTTTGATTCCAAGGCGTTGGATTGGTTTTGAATGCAAGTTCATGGACTTGGCCGGTTTTGAAACCCATGAACCCATGAATAATAAATAAAAAAGTATAACATTTGTGTCAAAAAAAAAATTTTTTTTAATATAAAACCATTGTAGAAAGATAAAGCATGGTCTAGATTTTTATATATGAGAATATCTCAAAATTTAGTTTTTTTAACTTGGCCGGTTTTGAAACCGGGCGCCTCATTTACTTATAATTTCGAAATAAGCACCAAAAAAAAAAAATTGGATGAAATCTTACTCAGCGGCTCAGGGCTTACATATTCCAATATATTCAACAGCAATTTCATGGTGGCCTTCGGCTGCAGTTCACTATAATACGTCCGAGACCGGCTTTGCTAGCCGCAGTAATTGCACACACAAGTTAGTGAAGAAGGTTATTATCAAGCTCAAAATAAATAAAAAGGAAGTCCGAGCGTGCTCTAAGTACATAGACTTGCTCAAAATAATCCCACGGATAACATACTTCAAGGCCATCGGTCATGTGTTGCATTTTTGGAATAATTTCCAAATATGCATTTTTTTACATTAAACAATTATTTTATTTTTTTAGAATAATAAAATTCCTTCTCAATGCATGGCGTTGCAGATATGCACCATGTGGAAAAAACCTATTTTTCTGGAAAACTAAGGTCCGAAATTTTTTTTAATAATGTTTTCAATGATTGGATTGAGGAATGTGATTCAAAAAAATTTTTTGTTTTTGAAACTAGAAAATCATGCAACGAAGGGTTAAAAGTCACAAAGTAATTATTTATATAACAAAAAAAAAAAAAATTTGATTTTCCAGAAAAAAATCTTTTATTTATCTAAGCAGATCACTCACACGAAAACACTACCCAGTAGTAAGAAAAAACATATCAATTTAAAATCAAAAAAAAATAAATTTTTTTCCGCGACTTTGCCGATATAACTGGAATTTATATTCGAATTAACTTGATAACGTCCTCGTTATTTCGTCTTTCTTAAAATAAATTTCAAATAAATGCAGAAAATGACAACTGATTTTCAAACACAAATCAACTAAAAAGCAATAATAACTAACATTTTTCCATTTCCTACGTGCCGTAGGTCCTCAAGTTTATTGTGGCTCTGAAAAAAAGTCTTTTCACCATATATGAAGAAGCAGCTGTCACATCACTCATAGGAAAAAAAAATAAAAAATTGGAAAATAAAGAGGAAAATATGCTGCAAGTTGCTGTCATGTTAGTCAATGAAAGCCCTTGATGCTACATTGTCAATCAACTTAAAATGTTTCGGACTTTGCTTTGCCTATGCTAGAAAGAATTTCAAACCAATTCCCAGTACATATATGAAAAATAGGAAAAAAATCAAAAAAAAATTCCAAAAAAAAACAAAAATCAAAAAATAAAAGAACAGCAAAGAAGGCTTTACCATTTTTTTTTTTACAAACTAAAATGTTACACCGGCGTACAATATGGCACAGCAAAAATAAAGCACTAAAAAATGTTGTATCCCACAAAAAAAAAAAATCCAACGAGAGAAGAAAATCAGATGGTCTTTGCACTCGTCGTGCAGCAGCATGTAAAGTGGAATTGCACAGCCGATTCAGGATCATGGTATACCACAATTGACATACTGAAAGCCAGCAGAGCGCCACAAAGCGATGAGATACAATGAAGTTGCAATTGACTTGATGAAAGAAACCAAAATAAAGGAACTGACAAAAAAAAAGCGAGCAGCAGTTGAAAAAAAAAGCAATTTAGTTTAAGATGGCGTAGGTTGTGAACTACGTTTTTTTTTCTCTCTCTCTCTCATCAACAATGATTGATTTATGGTATTTAGGGTACTGATGTTAATACTTGTAAGTACAATATATCAGTTGTGATGCTGAGTTATATTGAAATGAATTTTAATTTGCAAAATATTTTCTTGAGGCTGACAAGATTTGACAGCAAGAGATATTGAATGACTTTTAGAGCCTGGTGATGGGATAAATGAAAATCGAATGAATTTGCATGCTGGCAAGTTCAATTTTTGGGTAAGAGTAATCAAATTATTGAAAAAATTGGTCGAAAATAGACCTCATCGTATTTGCCTCTATAAGAGCAGTAGCGCCGAAAATTTTGTTGATATGCTTTAAAGATATAATTCAACAGAATGTATTTCAAAACGTTAAAAAGATTTTTGCTCTAAGTCAAAACGATTTAGTTTTACTAAAAAAAAACATACTCATTGCAAAACCCATAGAAACCGAAATCGTATGTTTTTTCTTTATAAAAACCTTAAACCAAAATATTAAATATTTTCTTCTTTTGAAAATAAATGAGTTGTCCATTTTCTCATTAAGATGTCGCACAACATTTTTTTTATCTCCTTTTTGCCTCAGCACAAATTGAAAGCATTCAATACAAAAATACACCGACACACAAAGGCGACTACAAAATGTCAACTTTAAAAGTTTGAGGGTTGTTAACAGAGTTAATGACAAAGCAATTAGTATGCCACATGCCTTCTTAACAACAAAAGCAACAACAATAACAAAAAACATACAGTCCAATATCTTTTTATATTTTACTACACAAAAATTTCATTTATTGTAGCATACATATGAGTATAGCAAAAACTTAAACAAACACACATACTAACACACACACTAACGCAGATAAATGCTATATAAAAAAAAAACCTCATTCTAAAACCATCATATTGCAAAAAAAGGGACAAAAACGCAACAACAAATTACTTACAGTCAAAACGTTTATGTAAAAGCAACGTAGATGAGAAGATTTTAATAAAAAGCCAGGATACCCTTGTTAATTTAAACAAAAACAAGCACGCACAAACACATCGATATACTCATTCCTACATACTTATATGTACATTTGTATGACCCAGCAGGAAAATCCTTTTAAAGTACGTTTAAACTTTTTTGATAAATTCTGTAAAAAATTGCTTATTGTTCGCTTGATGCATTCGTGGAGCATTTGACCAGTGATGGCGTTTTGTGATTTTTAAGCTTTTAACATTTTATTCACATTTTGCAAAGCTTTACGTATGTTTTTTAGTAAAAAACTTTTTTTCACAAGCTTTCAATTTTCACTAAAAATGGCACTGAGTAAAAAGTTCTTAAAATTGGTCAAAATATTTAGAAAACACATTTTTTTTAATCGCCAAACTTAAAATAAATATAATGTTAAAAATTTTCTTCAATAAAAATTCTGAAAATTAGTTTTATGGTAATGGTTATGGTTATGGTTATGGTTATGGTTATGGTTATGGTTATGGTTATGGTTATGGTTATGGTTATGGTTATGGTTATGGTTATGGTTATGGTTATGGTTATGGTTATGGTTATGGTTATGGTTATGGTTATGGTTATGGTTATGGTTATGGTTATGGTTATGGTTATGGTTATGGTTATGGTTATGGTTATGGTTATGGTTATGGTTATGGTTATGGTTATGGTTATGGTTATGGTTATGGTTATGGTTATGGTTATGGTTATGGTTATGGTTATGGTTATGGTTATGGTTATGGTTATGGTTATGGTTATGGTTATGGTTATGGTTATGGTTATGGTTATGGTTATGGTTATGGTTATGGTTATGGTTATGGTTATGGTTATGGTTATGGTTATGGTTATGGTTATGGTTATGGTTATGGTTATGGTTATGGTTATGGTTATGGTTATGGTTATGGTTATGGTTATGGTTATGGTTATGGTTATGGTTATGGTTATGGTTATGGTTATGGTTATGGTTATGGTTATGGTTATGGTTATGGTTATGGTTATGGTTATGGTTATGGTTATGCGTTTAACGCTTGAGCGTTAGATGGATGAACTTCAGCGTAAAAAAATTTGATTTGAAATAAAGACGGCAAAATTTTCAACTTTTTCCTTGATTATATTGAATTCTACCGTAGTTTCAAGTCAAGAAATTGATGTATTGCTTCTGCTGGCCAATTTTTTGATTTGGGTCATACTTTTCGAATACATTTCAATAAAGAAATTTTACGATCATTTTGAACGGCTACCCATTGAAACTGCCGTTTACAGTGTAGGAATTATTTTGGAAGAATTACACAAAATATTTCACCAAATTAACTACGACTAGGATAGCAATAGTTGACATTCGACTGCGACAGCTCTTAATGAACTGTTGTTTCGACTATTGAACTTTATGCAATCAGCAATAGCTGACTTTCAACTGCAAAATGAAACGAGCCGTTTTTTTTCTAGCTCTAAAAGAAACTTTCAAAAAAAAAACCTTTTTATTCTTCCTCAATGGGTATTTTACACTATACATTGAAATATATGCCTTTGCCAAGAAATGTATAAAAATATGTTTATACATACAATGCTGCCATACTTACACTTGCATCAAAAGATACACACACATACTTTCCTATAATCATCAGACCTTTCGCAATTAGTTTTATCACATGTTACGTGATTATGGTAGTAGAAAAAAAGGACAAAAACAAAAAACCCACAATCAGGTTAAAATGGTTCGAGTGATAAACATTTGGGTTAAATATTAATTTCACTGCTTTTTTATGTTGACTTTGATTAGGCTACATGGTATATTTTAATTGCTGATGCTGTTTTTATTTTTTTTGTTGGTTTTGTTGTCGTTGACGATTATTATATTTAAAAAAAAAAAGAAAAAAAAAAAAAACTTCAAAGCTTTAATTTGCATGGTACAACAAAATTTGTGGGCCCATAGCACGTACACTCAATAGTTGGCATTAATTACAAGCATTTTTGACATAATTTTATTTTAATTTTATTTCTCGCATGTATAAACATAAATATGTCGGTATGTTTTATTGCTAACGAGTTACTGTTGTTGTTTTTGTTGTAACTGGTGTTATTATGCGGTAACTCTTGTTTGTAACATATATATTTGTGTTGCCATGGAGCTTAGTTTCGTTAAGTTTTTCAATTGATTATCTCTAAAATTTACAATGTATTTGATTAACAAAATAATTTAGAAAATAATGTGCAGTGAGATAAAAAAATAAAGCAATTTTTGTTAGTTTTAGGGATTGAGCGATTCAAAACTTTGATGTACCTTCAGTTGATTGTTTCTACTTGTCGATGGAATGCATCACTGTGATTTCTTATCCTTTAAAATTTGCTTATAAAAAAGTTGTTTTTATTAACGCAATAATTGTGTTTCAATGAAAAAATTTAAGTTTTTTTATATAATTTTTCTTTAAGTATATACTTCAAAACTTCGTACGTATTGCATTTTATAACTTAAGTAATACTTTTTGAGTACTAACTAAACTATTGTTTTAACTTCTTTAAATTTTTATTTTACTTTCAAGTACTTCATCAAGCATTTAGTCCAATTTCCTTTTCTAATCCAAATTTTTCACCTACGTGTGTCTGTTAGGTTTAATTTTGATCAACGTGACGTATGAATAACATTTAATTACATTAGAATTATCCTAGTTTTTCTTAATTTTTTTATTGTTTATCAAGATATACCATATCGCTTATTGAACTGAAATTTCCACAAATGTATTGAACTTTTAATCGAAATGTATTTTTAAGAGCTCAATCGTACTGCTTTTCAGTTCATCGAAAAATAAATAAGACTTTTAACACCAAGTATAATAGATGATATTTGAATTCGAAAGATCACATTTCAAAAATTTTTATTTACTCGACAACTCTTAAAGAATTACACAAAAATTGGACTGGGTTCAAAAGCATTTTTTATGTTGAAAAGTTTTTTGATTAAAGCCAAGAAGCAATGGTTAAAATAATTATTATCAGAGATACCAAAAAGGGGTCGACTTGGGACTTGGACTTAAAATCAGAAAAGTTTGAAAAGTGGTTTTTCATCTTGACAAATTTCCTACAAATCAATTTTAGTGTACGTGTACGAAAAAGTTCTTTGGGTATGAGAAACAAATAAAAAATAACAACACGTCAGATTTTAGAGCTTCTTAATGACATTCAACACATCATGATTCTCGTAAGATTCATTTGTACTAAAAATAAAAACAGTGCGTGTTATTTTGGACCGAGAGCTTTGTACATGGTCAAATTGAATATTTTTGAAAATTTTTTCTATGTACATTTTGAAATTATTGCTTAATATTATATGTAGATTCTAGACGATTCAAAAATATCTCTCTGCAAGTTTGTTCAATTTATATATTTTGGCATCAAAAAAGTATAATATATGATCATATTTGTATAAAATATATGTTATAGGACATAGCTTTTGGAAACAAAATTTTTCTTATGTCGTCTGATCATTTAAACTTTCTAGTGCTTGCATATTTCATCACATTCTTTTTTTCCAGAAAAGAAGGGATTTTTGTCTTCTGCGCAGCTGCGTTTTGCTATACATTCGTTTAAGTCTGAACTGTAATACCACCCAATTAAAAATTCATCACACCAACCTCCAATCATATAATTTTTAAAGACACATCTAGCTGAAATAAGTAACAAAACGTTAAATTAAAACTAAATATTTTTGTTTTATTTTTTCTAAGATAAATACTATCTGCAGCAGTGTTTGAAGCAAAGATCAGGACAGCAAAAATTAAAAAGAAAATTTTCATTTTTAAATGCAAAACTTCCACACACAATTTTCAGAAACTGAATTTGTTTCAAATTTTTCAATGACTTATAAGCCATTTCAATTTTATGGTCATGGTAAACTCAAATTATTAAATAAAAACTTTGTTGCTGAAAACGTGGTATGTGGCTTAAAAGCAGATTATATCTGCATATTGGTTTCGGTATAATTGGATGCGCTTAAAAAAGCAACACTTGTCGGCCCTTTTTGATCAATCATTGAAATGAAATATATACATATATTAGAATGTTTATTTTTAGAAATTTGTAGACAAATTTTATTTTTTTTTTTGTCCAAACTTTAGCTTGAAGAATAAAAATATTTGTGCCAATATATAAATCATCTCAAAAATGTTATCAATAACGAAAAATTTGAAACTAAGCAGAAAAGTTTTGAATTTTTTTGCTTTCATAATTTTTGGAAGAGAAGTAATTAAATGAGTTTACAAAATATCTAGATAAATTGAATCCATAAGCATACAATTGAAAATATGAGATTTCGATAAAATTGACTTGTGTTGTTGCGAACATATCGCTCACTTACTTCAAGACTGGCATAACTCAAAAAACGTGATTTTTGAGTAAATGATGCAGAAATATCCGCCATTTCATGTTTTATTTTGTGTGAAAATATCAGAAAAGTACCTCATAAACTTGTCTTGTGAGAAGAGTTTATGTAGACATACTTTTCATTATTTTCATATAAAAATCAACTTATTGAAAATTTTAAATGCGATTTCCTCCCACTTTATGTTTTTTGAGTTATGCCAGTCTTGAAGTAAGTGAGCGATATGTAGGTGTAAGAGTGATACAATAAGTATCACCATGAATTAAGTAGACATAAAATTTCTCAAAAACTAGGTCGCAAAATAAAAATTTTCAAAAATTTGATTTTCTTATTCTGATTTTTGTTGCTGCATTTTCCAATGATGTCATTTACACTATCCACACTTATACAAAAAAAAAACTTATTTCTTATTTCTCAGAAAATTAGCGAAGAAATTGTTGAAATGGTTTCAGCACCCAACAAATTGTGAAAATTCCACTATATGCAGCTGTTGACAACTAATTGGAAACCAATTCATTCGTTGTGTTATTGGTAGTTTTTCTCATTTATTTTTCTATGTTTACCAGAAAACTTATACATAATATAAATGTGGGACATATAAACTAAAAAAAAGAACATAGCTCAATTCAAATTCATAGAATAAAAAAGTTTTATGAGTGATTTTCTACTCAAGCCTAAGATTTGACTGAGTCAACTAATTGGAAACAAACAATTAATTTGCAAAAAATAAAAGACAAACTTGATAAAAAATTCCAAAAACGATATTGTGATATTACCATATCTTGTAAGGACATTTTTTGACCGAATGTGCTCATTAGCATATCCATAATCATGGCTAGTGAACAAAAGTTGTATACCGGCCATGTGTAATTTAATTATTGAACTTTCAAAGACGGCCATGAGTTATAAGGCAATGGTCAATTTCGATTATTAAGATACAGCAAAAAATGTTCCTCGAAAAAAGAGACCTCGCAAGACTTCTGGGCACAATGATCGTCAGATTGTGCGCTAGGCAAAATTGAATCCTCGTTACAGTCCTACGTGTCACCAATGGGCTCTTGCGTGAAATTCGTCGTTGGAGATCAGCCTCAACCAATTGACAAGTGACAGTTCGTTTGGATATTTTTTCGTCTATTGATCAATTATTTCGCGCTGGATGTCTGCAGCAGTCTTATGAGGAACCAATTTTGCCTTGCGCACAATCTAAATCTCAATTTCACTCATTTTGAAAAAAGTTTCTATGTTTTGAAATAATTTCTTGACATTATCCGTAGATTCTAGACGATGCAAAAATAACTCTCTGTAAGTTTGCTCAGTTTATATATTTTGCCATAGCAAGTACATAGTAGGATTATATGTAAAAGTACATAACTTAAGGAAACAAAATTGTTTTCAAGTCGTCTGATCAATATTACTTTTACTGCATTCTACTGCTTGCAGGTTTCTTCACACTCGGAACGACTTTCAAATAAGAGACTATCGTTTGCAGTACAGCTGCGCTGCATAACGCATTCGTTTTTATCTGATTCGTAGGTCACCCTCATATAATAGGCATCACAGTTACTTTCCTGAGAGTACTTTAAGGTACATCTAGCTGAAATTAATAGCAAAAGATTTAATTAATACAAAATTTTTTATTTTTTCTAAGATAAATACGATCTTTCGTTGCAAAAGTGTTTGAAACAATGCTCAATACAGCAAAAATTAATAAGAAAAAATTCATTTTTAAATGCAAAACACCAAAACACAATTTTCAGAAACTGACTTTTTCTGAAATTTCTCATTGACTTATAAACCATTTCAATTGTATGGTCATGGTAAACTTTAATTAATAAATAAAAACTTTATTGCTAAAACGTGGTATATGAATTACAGTCAGATTTAATCTGCATATTGGTTTCGGTATAATTGGATACGCAACACGTGTCGGAATTTTTTGATCACTCATTGGAATATGTACAATATATATGTATAGGTAGTACGAATTCTTAAGTTTACCTCAGCGTCAAAAATCTTGATAAAGGCCAGAAGGCAACTTATTTAAATCAACATTACTTACAGATCTTATGTTCAAAAAAAATAATTGTTAGTTACATTAAAAATGAAAAACGTTGTCTTACAGATATTGCAATCACTTGCTTTTGTATATTTATTGATGTTTAAATATATCAAAACGCAATTAACATTTCAACGTTTTACAGTAATTGGGTTTTGAAAATTTGTTTCGAACATGAAAAGGTTTGAATATTTTTTAGAAATTCCATATTTGTAAAATAAGTTTTGTATAGAAATCAGCTAAAATTTAGTGAATAAAACTTCTTCAAGTCAGAGAACTTAACACAAATATATGTGTTACCTTAGATTGCATGTGTTGAAAGCAAAGTGATAGAATGCTTCCACAAATAAAATTTTGAAAAAAAAAAAAAACAGATAAGGAAATTTTAAGAAAACTTTGCGTATCTTTTGCCAACATGTGCAATAATACAACAATGAAGCAAAAACAAGAGAAATAAAAGGCAACATCACTAACATAAAAAAAATGTAGCAAAGTGCTTTTTTGTGCATCTCTTGCACACTTCTTTGCGTTACAATTTGACCCTATTTCGTTGTATGTAGATGCGATTTCTATGCAACAAGAAAACTTATGCGACACGTTAAAAAGTTATTTTTGTGTATATTTTTTTTTACACAATGTACATAGTATATATAACAAGAAATGTTGAAAAAATGTTGTAAAAGTGTAGCCAAAAAATGAACCACTGTCCCTTGTGCAATAACGTTTATACTAGAGTGCTTCAAAAAAATTAATGTTTTTACTCAATCATACTTAGCAAAAAATTTTTTTCCGATATAATTTCTGTTCATTTTAATACTAAGCAAGATAATGGTGAACAAGTGTTGTTTGTGACCCTCGATTTTAAATTACTTTCATAGGTACAAGTCTCGCAAGGTAAAGCTGGATTGCTTAAACCTCTATTCCGTAGTATTCATTTTGGTAATACAGAATAGTTAGCCTTGACTTACACTTTAATACAAAATCGAAAGGGCGATATTTAAGAAAACCTTTATACGGCAAATTTTAACACCGAAACATTTTGCCAAATACTGCCGTACTATATAGCTCAATATTTTCTGATCACCGATTTAACTTTGTTATAATTATTATAAATAATTGAACAATTTTATATTGAACTTTTTTAGTCATTTTTATTCAACAAACATGACAAAGATAACAAGTGGATCAATTTAACCTGGTAATTGGTGACATATTATTATAATTAAACATATTATTATAATTCATTTTAGAAAACTGTGTCATTGGCAGTAACCCAGCCAGTATTTTATGAAATTTCCGTTCACATTCGAGTCTTTTTCGAGTACTGATTAAAATGATCCTAAATGCTCTCATTTTCTTATCATAAATGATACTTTTGTCGGGAAAAAAAAACCCTATCTTCGACTTTTCTTGAAGAGTCGCTTATGACCCGTTAGTCTGATCAGTTTTGACTAATTTTCGAGTCATATTTCTATTCATTTGCGAGCCTTTTTCGAGTCATATTTTAGTCGTATAACTTATCACTAGCGAGTCTTTTTCCTATCATATTTCTAGTCATTTGCGAGTCTTTTTCGAGTCATGTTTTAGTCATGTTTCTAATCGTTTGCGAGTCTTTCTCGAGTCATTTCATTTTATTCTCTATTGTTTAGTGATTTTTGACTACATATTCCTATTATTGTTGGTTTAGTTGTGGCTACAATATCCATGGCGAATCTTAAACGTTATCAAATAATTTATCATAAATTTTTTCGTATTCACGTTCTTTCGCGTGCCATTGCCGTTATTTTCATAACCATCTGTCCAATATCTATAATTTTACTTATTGAAAAAGTATTTATACATTATCTTCTTATTGTAAAGTTATTGTGAACTACAAAACAGAACGCAAATTGAAATACATATTTTCAAGAATAAGTTCTAAGGTCACATTCGAATCATTACGTAGATCAAAAAGTGATAATATTGTTACTGTTTTCCTGTGCAATCAGTTTTAGATCATTGGGTATATCGAAATGTGATTTTTGGATTTTTTTTTTTATTTTTTTTTCTCAGTTATTACTTATAATCACTTCTTGGTCAGAAATAGTAGTCAAAAATGACTCGTATAGGTTATTTAAAAATAAATTATCATCTAAATGCTAAGTGGGAAGCTGACTAAAATATTTGTAGATAAGAAACATTCAAAACATATGTATTGAATACAATGTACCCTAGAATTTTAAGCGAAAAAAAAGTTGTGGCTTTTGAGAAAATTCAATTTTTTTTTTAATTTCTTAAAGTTTCTGAAAGAGAATATGAAATTCTTTTAGAATCTGGAGAAAGAAATGAGTTACTTTGTTTTGGATGGAAATGGCGATTTTGTGAAAAAGTTTTCAGCGGTTTTTTGCTTTTTGACACCCAAAATTGAAATGCGCATTAATTTGTAAAACATGTTTTTCATTCAAATCGAAGGAGTACATGTCCTTTCACTTCCTCTGAAATTTAGCAAGTTTTTATCTTCAATCAACTAACATTAATTTGAAATCAGTCAGACTGCATGATTTGAAATGAGTTCGGACATTATTTTTTAAAAAATCTCATTTCTCTCAAATTTTGTTAAAAATATGTTAGCCTTACTATTTTGCAAGCTTAAGGCAGTAGACTTTATCGACGTTAAGTAAAAAAAATACTTTTTTCCGCTTAAAACCACTGTGCAACATAAAAAAATACTGAATTTTTGATTTTCATAGAACTGGGCTCCACTCTAATGCAGATATAAATACAAATAAACAGACTTAGTAGAGTTGAAAGTGTAGTGCAACATGCAAATTCGATTCGCAAATATTGCCAATGTATGTGACGGCAAATGTGTGCTTGTGCTGATGTTTTTATTTGCACACAGTGCACTGGTGTGTGTAATGATATGTAAGTAGCATTAGATTTATTTATTTTTTTTTTGTAATACTTTACAACTATCGTACTTAAAATGATTTGTATTTTGTTTGCTGTCACATTGCCGTTTTTTTTTTTTAAATGAAATATTTTAAGTTTTTTTGCAAAAAAATGTTTCTATTTTGCTGCAAATATGTGAACGCAATAATTTAAGTTGATAAGTGGACTTTTGGCTTTATTTATTATTCTTACTGAAATAAACAATTTGTAAGTCTTTTTAATTTTCCATCTTCTTTTGTTAGCTTTAAAAAAACAAAGCTTCCAAAATATTTTACTTACGTTTTCAAAAGCTTATTATTATTATTTATTAAGACTCTTTTCTGTTAACAAATATTTCATATAATTGTAAGTTAAGAAATTCAATGTCAGCAACATTCTGTTTGTACCAACTTTTGATGAACCTTTTTTGCAACTTACTATTTTGTATGCATATCCTTAAGAAAAAACGATCTACATTTAAATGCGAAACCTAATCAATATCACCGCAACTGTTAGTCATAGTGTATAAGATATATATAAATCTCAGTCAATAAATGGCGAATAACAACAGCAGTTGTGGCGGCAACAGAAATTACAATTTACAATTGAATACTCTAATTAAACGGGTGTATGTAATGAATGCTGCTAATAAACAAGAAAAGGATTAACTTAATTACATCCCTACAAGAACAGCAATAAAAACAACAACAGCAAACATCTAAATAATTACAACATATTAATTGCAAAAACAAAACACCAAAAAGAAGCGATGTGGATAAGAAGAAATAAAAAAAATATAAAAAAATTGCAAAAGGTGTTGTAACATTATATAGAAACAACAACAAAAACATTCTAAAAAAATAGCAACAACAAAACTAAGCTACACTACATTCAACTCAACTTAATTGAATTTTTATTCCTCTTTATTATGTTAAAATACAGTGATGGGTGTAAATTGCTCGCCTACAGTAATACATGAAAAAACAAAGAAAAAAATAATGAACAGCTAAATAATAAGACAAATACGACTATACAGCTGGTCCAAGAGGCGCTTTAATTAATTACAACAATTTATATAGCCGGCAAGCTCTTTTATAGCAACATACTCTATAAAAGAGAGAGAAAAAAAAAAATAGAAGAAATCATGATATTCGTAGTATAAAAATAAAACTGAACAATTAAATGCGTCAGAGAATTATGTGAAGAAAATGGGGTATGAAAAAGGATAAAAATTTACTACAAAAGTAGTGAAAAAAGAAAGAAAAACGAAAACTTTTTGTAATTGTATTTTATATAGTATACTGGAAAAAATTTGCCTAAAACCAAAGCTAAATAAGTTCTAAGATTATACAAATATTCTTCAAGATTTTAGCCTACTTTGAAATCTGAAAAACTCACCAAAAATAACAAAATCGGAACCTATTTCGCTCTGTTCGAAGAACATTTTATATCTTATCGGTATTTCTCTATGCTCGGCAATGACCTATAAAAATAAATAAGTACCATTGGCAGTCCGAATACTTACTTGCTGGGACTTTCTCAGTAAATTTTGTAATCACAGTGAGAAGATCAAGAGTTGTTTTAAGCAGCTTTTGTTATTTATTAAAATAATTTAGAAAATGAAAATACATTAATACAGACATAAAAAATAAAAATAATACAATTTTCTAAAAAACTTAAAAATATTATTTGACATTAAAATCAACTAGTTTTTGTACAAAGTTGAATTTTGAATTACAAACATGAGAAATATCATACAGAAATTTTAGTTCCTGAAAAATAAGTAGTATCTTTAGCAACATAATTAGTTCAAAAAGTATTTAAATAAAAAGGTACTATATCAAATTTTGCTAACTAAACAATTACTCTTAACCCATATTCCCAACGCTACAAAAATTGTTGAATTTTTTGATATAAAGTTTATTTCTACAGTATTTAAAGCCCCCTGATTATAAATACGTCATCAAAAAAATTTTACCTTGATCCATTTTCCTGTTATGTTAAAAAATCAAGTGTTCGATTAAACGAACGTTGGCGCCTATCCCATACCATAAGATTCCTTACAAATACGAAATGTCAAATGTTCCCTCCAAGTGATAGCGCCTCTCTATATCTTTTGTGTTTTCAAAGGATTAGAGGTGTTTTGTGAGTGCTTATCATATCTTTAATTTTTTTTTGATTTTGGGCAGGATTTTCGTCCATAGACGAGCAGATGGTGGCATATTGCGGCCGTCATAGTGCAAAATATTTATTAAGGGAAAGCCCATATAAGCTTTATTGGCCACATTCGTCAACCGGCTATTTGTTATTGTTCATCCCTTTCTACACAGAAGTTGAGCTTGGAGCTGATGTAGCTCTAAGTTTTCTGAGCAACGTCAAGGCCCCCATGCGTCACGTAGTATTTTTCGACAGTTTCTTCAAATGTTATCATATCCTGTGTTTGCTATCAGAAAAGGGATTCTGTGCCACTGGAACTGTTCTCTGTAACCGTGTAGCTGCTGGTACTACAAATATGAAGACCGAAAAGTATATACCTCGCTGCGCACATTATTATGTGTGCAACTCTAAGGACCAGATCACTCGTTGTTGCTGGCAAGTTTATAAGGAGGTCACAATTGCAAAAAAATACTATCAGATTCTGCCACTCCACTTTATTTAGCGTTGGAAAAATAGCAACTAAATCTGCAAAGAAACGACCCATTTGTCAACGTCAATCAGCCTGTTATGCTTCGCTGCAATAATATGTGGATAAACGGCGTTGATCTATACGACTACACTTTTCAAAATTATTGAGTCAACATCCGTGGAAAGAGAAAAAAGAGAAGTCATTGAGTCAGAAACAATCCAAGTTGTCTATCACTGAGTCCCTTCTGTTGGCCGATGATGAAGAAGGAATGAAAATAGATGCTGACCTGGAGTCTCAGTGACCACACAATTTACGTCGATTCTAGTTGAAAGTCTCTGGCAACCAAGCAATTTGGATGTGAGAGAAATGCATTGAACAATTATTGTTTCAAAGTTTTCCATGAAAACAATTTCTTTTTATTTTCCTACATGTTTCTTCGACTGCTAAGCAAATACTCATTATTTGTTATAATCTCATTCTGTAGCGTCATTTCACCAAAAGCTTGGTGGGGGGCGAGAGTTTAAATAACATATTGAATATATGATATTTTGAATTAAATCATTTAGGTAATAATAATATCAGGTCCTTGGGGGTCCAATTCCCCCTCTAGTCCTACCCAAGCCTCTGATCTCATCACTATTCTTTAAATTTTATAAAATCACTAAAATTCATTTAACAATTTTTTTTACTGATAGAAATTGTGTCTATTCACTTCTCTTACGAATACAAATGAGATTTTATGGTAAAGATAAGCGCCAACAACAGATTAATCGAACACTTACCTTATCTAATACCTGTGCTATCCTAGTGATGCAAAAGTTTTGATTTTTTGATTGTAAAAGATAGATTACTTTTTTGGGTATACTTAAGACCTCATCATTCTTTCGATTAATTGATTATCGGTAAAAAATCGGTTATGTCCTGGCAATACCTGACATCGGAGGGTATGGAAATAAAATTTCTAAATGTTACATTTGTTGCTTACTAAACAAAAAATTATTCTCATACATCATGTTGAAACATAAGAAACATTATTTTACGTCGTCAACATCGATAATAACATATGTTGTCACATTTTAAACGTTTTTTGAATATAACGTTTATATGGACATTTCATAATACCAATCATTCACATCATGCACACTGAGTGCATTAAGGCCACATACAATTTTGTGCAAAATACAGCTTGTTATTTATCATGGAACACATAAAAATTCAATGTCTGTCTGCTTGGTTTTTTTAAAAACATTTTAGCTCTGATTACGCATGTAATTAAAAACGTTTACTAATTGAAAATTTAAGTACCAGACATATTTGCTTTCAAATGATAGTCTAACTCTTGTCTCATGATTTTTTTTTTTTTTTTTGAATTAATAACTTTACCATCAAAATATGCGACGAAAAATTTAAAAAGCACATAAATAATGTCAAAAAAAGTAGTAAAATGGCTACGTAGCAAAAACTCAAAGCCAATTTTGCTACATTGAGCACAACGAATTTTGCTCAAGACAACAGAGCTTAAGCCTTCATTATTCTTCAGAATACATATGACAAAGAAAACAGACTAACTTGGCCAAAGCCAAAAAAGGATTTACTGTATTGCGTTTGCTTAGTACGAGGGTTTACATAAAGCGAAAATATTAACAGGGTCTTCTAAGGGTTTTTAGACTTTTAAAATTGTCTGAGCTTTAACTACTTAAAAAGATGTGGCAAAAAAATCCAAGCATGAAAACAATAAACTGGCAAGTTCTTGTAGACACACCCTGTTTAAGATAAATTCAAGGATTTAATTAGGCATTGTCATAAAAAATGAAAGACATAGAAGAAAAGCGAGTATCAAATGAATAGTGGAGATCAAAAGAAAGAAAAATTTAGTCATTTACAAATAATCACGCGCTATACATTGCGAGATTAACGCAATGCCACAACAACAGCAAACACTCAGTTCAAACCAACACGATAAAAATCCTGGAAAGAAGCAGAAGCAAGAAACGCACGAGTGAAGATGAACACAAAATGAGAAACCGAAACGTATCAAATCAGTTACTTAAATCCAAGCACAGCATCGAAAAACAAAAGAAATCCAAAAAATAAGCGGAAAAAGGGGCATAAGAAAAATGGCGACAAGAAACTGCCAAACAATGGGAAAACAAACTGAAATAATGGCGAAACCAATGCAACGCCGTTAGCAGGCAACGAACCAACCAACACCACAAATGATGACAACAGGAAACGGAAGCTGTAAAAGTGATTTGAGTGTGTGTGTGTGTGTGTGTGTGCGTGTTTTCATCTGTAACGGTTAGGGGATGCAGAGCGCTAGAGTGTATAGGTACATATGTGATGCTGCTCGCCGATATTGGCATGATATTGCCTCATAATTAATGTACGAATAAAAACAAGTGACTTGTAAATATCGTTGAACATTACTTGGCAAATACACGCACGCTTTGTTGTAAAAAATAGTAAAAGGTTTATGTGTGTCCTTGTACTTGTCATATCACACGCGAATGCACACATTGGCTACAGAAAATGTTAGTCAAAACTGAATAAGTTTTTCAATACAAAATTTAAAGAATCTTTTATCTTAAATCTTATAAAATGAAATTTGATTTCATATTGTTAATAATAAAATCACAGCTGAAATCTTGTTGAAATCCATGTTATGTGTAATTACTTATTGAACTCGTGTTAGAACTCTGGTCAACACCATAGCAGAAATCATATTGAAATCATAGCAAAGTCGTAATAGATGCCATAGCTAAAGTTTAAGTCTAAGGAATAGCTAAAGTAATATTTAAGTCAGAGTCGAGTTGGAGACATGGTGTAGTCAAAGCTAAGGTCATTTACTAATCATAGTTTAAATAAGGCTCAATATGGCTGGAGACAAAGCTTAAGTCCTGTTGAAGTAATAACTGAATTCATTTCAAAATCAAAGATTCAATCATGTTTGAGTCATGTTGAAATTATTGCAAACTATTGCTTAAGTCTCGGTTGAAGTTTTGTTCAGTATGTGAAGTAATATGTGTTATCAGCATAAAAGCAATTTTAAAGATATTATTGAAGTCGTGTCGAACTTACAAACAAAATTTTAGCCGAAATAATGGTTGGAGTCATTGTTATGGTTCGAATTAGTAAGTTGAAGTAAAAATTCTAGTTAAAAATAGTGTCGTAGTTTCTATTAGAATCACGAATACTCTGCATGTAACGTTTCATTAACGTTTCAGAAATCTTTCAAGCCTTATATCATTTTAGTTACGTTTCAGAAATCTTTCGTTTTCATTTCTGATAGTTTTTTGCAATGTGCCAATGTCCAGATTTTGATTTTATTCAAAATGTTGTTGAAACATTTATATTCACTATATAGGAAAGTTGTCAGATTTAAGGGGAAGGAAACAAATAAAAAAATTTAATACATCATTGAACTCTGGTATTTTTTGGTCTTTTTATCTGAATTATTGTTTCATTTTACCCACGTCATCACGTGCGTTGACGTAATAATTTTCTGTGTAGTTTCTTAATTAATAATTGGCAATGATTACACTAAGCTGTGCTTAACATGGTATCAAACAGAATGTCAGCCTGGCATTATTTACACGGCTCTTTACAAACCAAGTACCTACGTTTAATGTCTAACATGTACAATGCAGATAACAAAAAAGTATTATCGAATCATAACACATTACACAGATTTTACCAAGCAAATTCAGTAAACGTTAAGTCTTGAAACCTTTCAGAAACATTTCAGAATGATTACATGTGAAAAATTTTGCTTATAACGTGCCAAAAAGATGTCATTTGAAAGTTGCAGCGAAGGTTGAATCTGAACGATTGCATATGATATATGAGAAAAATTTCTGTTATATTGCGCATGCAATATTTCAAATGAAAGATTTCTGGTACCTTACGTGGGATTTCTGAAGCATTGCATGCCGCGTGGGTAATTCAATTAATTGCAAAAATTTATATGTGAAGTCGTTACTAAGGCCAAGAATTAAGTTAGTCAAAATCATAGTTGAAGTAACAATAGTAAGAATATAATTTAAATCTTGACACAAGTCACATTTTTTTATAAGCCGAAGTCCTATTTGAAGTGCTTGTCGAAATCGTTAAATCTTGGCAAATATTTTATATATTTTTATAGTACTTAGTATGTTATAACTGAACTTATCGACTAGCGATTTTCATGAAAGAATTTGCGTAATTTAAACTATTGTGGAATGTAAGTCAATTGTAGTTGAAGGCTTAGTTCAAGGTGGTATCAAAACACAAACTTTCTCACAAAATTTGCATGAGTGTACGTAAACACAAAGACATGAGCATCAGCGGAAACATGTAAGTTTCACTAAGCTAATAATGCAACTAACGGTAATTTGGCATTATGATGCTTGAGCGCATACATACATACATCTATGTGCATATATTAAAGTAGTGCTTTTATCACTACTGCCACTTGCTTTGTATAAAAAGCACTTTTAACCATTGAGTCTTTTCCTTTCCTATTTTGGTTTCTTCTCATACCAAATCGGTAGTGGTGCCGCACATAATAAGGATAATGTGCGCCACAGGGATTGCACAAATTAAGCATATTAAACGAACATCCTAGCAGCCGTTCAGCATAGCATCACAGCAACAGCAACAGCATCCTAGTACATAAACAAGATCCTGTTGTTGTGTTCCATGCTCACATAACATAACGCTTTGCAAGAGATAGAAAATCTGTAAAGCGAGCAAACGATGGTTGAGTAAATGAATGACTGAACGAATGGTTATGGAAACCATGAACGGAAATAGCGTAAATGCCAAGGAAATGACACTTTGAGTATGTTGATGTTGGGTTTGTTGTTTTTTTCTTTCTTGTTATTCAGTTGAACAAAACAAAAACGCCGACTTTAAGGCTCGCTTGCTTGATTGCACACTCCATTCAATATTCAACTCTCAACGTATCGCATCGAATCTCAACTCATCGCTTACTTGTTCATTATCATAAGCAATCATGTGTAAATGTGTGTGTGTGTGTGTGTGTTAGTGATAGCATTGTGTTTGTATATTTGTGTATGCATATGTTGTGTTAGTGTTATTGAGCAGCGACAATGCTGACCAAAATGTGTAAAATCAATAACGAACAAATAAATTCTTTAGCAATTCGTGAATCGAATATTATGACTTTTTGTTTAAAGGTTTGTGTGAATTCAAAACTTAACGTTTGCGATCATTCACTGAGCTCGTTTAAAAGAACAAAATAATATTTATTTTAATTTATTATTATTTAATGATTTGTGTTGAACTGACGGACAGATTTTAAACAGTTAAAAGAACTAAAGAAAATACTTGAGTATTTAACATTTTAATTAAAAGTTGTTCATACGTCATGGTTAACAGTGTTAACCAAAAACAGTGTTAAATAAAAACATTTCAGAAAGTTAAAACTGCGCTTGGTTGACATCAAGCGCCTTCTCGGCAGGCTCAAAATTTAAATACAAAAAAATAAATCATAAGGGACAATGCAGAATCAGTGCTTAATTTTGAAATTGGAATAAAAAAATTCTTGTTAAATTGCGTTTATCTTTTTTTTTTTGTAAAATAGCACCCTTTTTTATTGGAAGTGTAATACAATGATTGATTTTATTGCATAAATGTTTATAAAAAATAGTATTAAGCAAATATTTTGTCCTAACTGGGTCAACACTAAGCTGCATGAGTTTTTGTTACAGAAAATCGTAATAGTTTTGCACAAATATTGCAAACAAATTTTACTAGCTACACACTTGCATTGCATAATGGACTTTGTGAAATAGTGATGGAAATTCCTTAATGCATTAGTTGAAGCCTCAGAAATGGATTTACTGTGCTGCAACAAGGCAACAAAAGGATAAAGAATTAAGTAGCAGCACAAAAATGCATAGAATCCCAAAAGCCACAAATATGTGCAACTTTGTTGTGTATGCAAATGTATGTGCCCTTTTTATGACTACATATAACAAGAAATGTAGAAATATTTTTGCACAAACACTAACACATCTTTGTATGTATGTATGTAGAAAATACCTGAGCTTTTGGTTTTTCTGTCATACTGTTAATTACACTTGTGTATTTGCAATGTCAGGATCTGATATGCCAGTAAAACACAAAAAGGATCATACATATGTTGCAAGGTAGATACTATGTTATGGAAGATTTAGGGCCCTTTGACATTAAAAAGGACATAACTCACATTTTTTTTTTTACTTTTAAATAAATTAGTTTTTTCAAATTTTTTTTTTTTTTTTAAGGTTTGCGAGTTTCCATAACAAAAAAGTGGTATAACTTTAGTTTACTGAATAATAATAAATTTAATATTTGTATTCGTAGTTTTCTTAGATTTTTATGGAAGAACATTTTTAAAAGAAAAGTGTTTCAAACTATCTTTGTTATGTTTCAAAGTCCTTAGCATTCTTATTGTTAAATTATTTGAAAATATTTTTGTTGTTTGAAAATTGTGCTTTTATCTTAAGAGATTACAATTATATCTATTTGTTTAAGCAAAGCAACACACTCATATGTTAATTGATGTTATTTTACTTAAATACGGATATTTATCTGACTGTTTGCTTAGCAAAAATATTTTATACATGACAAATAAAAGCATTGCATCTTTCTGTGCGAAGAATGTATTTTAGAAATTTATGATTTCTGACGAATTTGGTGTACCTTTATTAGAAATCCAAAAACTAAGCGCATGCAGTTTTTTCCTTTAACGTTAAGCTAAGTTAGGAATTTAATTAAAATAATATCTAATAATGCTCTGGTAGTATTTTTAAATATGCATTAAATTATTCTTTTATTATCTATAATACAAGTAAGCAGAACTGAGCTTAAGTGTTTCTTGAATGTTGCTTTATTGTTGATATTAATCAAAGTTATCAAAAAATTAAAAGATTTTTGGAATATCTCAGCTGTCTTATACCGTCTAGCCACTTGATAAGGCTGTTTTATAGTTTAAATAAAAAATAAAAATGTTCAACATACACAAAGTGAGCAGCGTTTCTAGAAATAATTTAAGGTTAATTTTAATGTACACAAATAGATAAGCAAACGCTGCACTGTTTACTTCAAAGACATATATTTTTCTGATGTGAAATTCATAACATCTAAGCCTATGCTTGAATTTTGGTGCAGCTAATTTTTAGACACACTTGACCTTTTAAAAAGACAGAAAAACGATTTTTCAGGAAATTTTTTTTTCCACAATTCTGTGTCTGTGTCTTTTGAGAAAAGTTACTTAAGTCATTAGCTTTAATTTCACTAAGAGCAACCATATGTTTTTATAGATCATGCATTACCATGATGTATAGTACTTAATAGGTCTATAAGTGGAAACAATCTAATACAATTTTTCGAACGTGTTAGAAACTTTACGCTCAGTTGTCAAAGTGACCATAATATCATCATAAAGCGCGAAATTGGGTTAAAGCAGATTTACAATTTTTGCAGAAAATTTGAAAAATTCAGTAGCTAAACCATCTATAATTTTTAATGGCTATACAAATGCCATTATTGCGACGCGTAAATCGCACTTATTATGTTCGTAAATTTCTTCACCCAGAGTGAAATTTTCCCCAAAAAAACCGATCTTTACGATCATTCCCAGCGGCAAATTGATGAAGTACTCTGACTTTTCATGTATGAAAAGCTATACCCTTTGTGTTGTATGTTTCACAAAGAAATTGTTACTGTGATATTTTTTTATTAGCCTGCTGGCTGCCTGCTTTGTATATGAAGCTACAGGCAGTCTGTCTGTTTGCTGTCTGATTAATATATGGAGATGTAAGGGGTCTTGACTGTTGGCTGCATACTTTGTATGTGAAGATGTAGGCAACTCGGTAAACTATAAAGGAACTTAGTAAGCGATATTTTAAGGCAATCTGCCTTTCCCTTGCTAAACATTGTATATGGAGATGTAACGCAGCTGCCTACAAAGCGGCCATCCCTTTGTTAAAAGAATTCACAGTTGTGGCTGGAGTTGTGAGCATTACTGCCTTCAACGAGTATAACTCTTCATCGATTTTGTGTATCACATATTTGCCGCTGGGTTGTGAAAAAGTTTTAATTTGAAACGCAAAATTTAAGAAACATTGTGTTTCAACTCTAAATTCTCAAAACTCTCAAAATAGTTCCTATTCTATGAATTTTTATGATCATTTAAGGCAAATTAATTTGTCTTTCATGTGCAATGTAGTACTCTTACGTATTAATGCTAATAAGAAAAATGATTAGTTAAGTGAAAATAGCGCCGATTTTCTTTCCAATATTGCAAAAACACTATATAAAAATATTTATCGGGTCTGCCTCTGATATTTTGTGTTAGAGCATAGTTATTAATAAAGAAATATAATAGGCAGACGTCTACGCTGACGTAGGAATAAACCTAAAATAAATGGTTTCGCATATGTCAAAGTCGTCAATTTTGATTAAAATTGTATATTTATTTCATAGAGTAATAAAAATATAATTTGTATAAAAACCATAAGTACAACAAGAGAAACAGAAAAGACAAAAGCCAAAAGCCAAAACAAAAATCGCACAGAGATGGTAAAGAATTGTCGTTCTGATAAATGGGTATTACGTCTAAATGGAATAATATTATAGAAAATGTTATTCTTCAGTTTTCTACGAATCGTAAATTTAAGTTTTCCAGCTATCTTGCAGTACTGAAACTTATGTAAGAAATTTCAATTAATCATATGTTGAAGACACAAAAGAAATATAAAAGATTTTGGATACTTGTCTCAACCAATACAAAAAAAATTAAAATTTCCACAAAGATCAGGGAAGCAAAAACCAAGTGTCCGAATTCGATCATAGAAACTTAAACTTATTTTATATACAAACATATGTTTGAACTAAAAAATTTACCAATTTAATAAAAAATAATATTATATAAATAATAATATCGGTGAAAATGAAAAAGCTCTTAAGTCACACTGCCATTGCTAAGCATATGAAAATAAATTTAGTTTAATGAATTTTAATTTTATTTGCTTTGCATGAATGTCAAAATGGTACTCACCCACTTTTGATGTTAAGCGACACTTAAAGATTTTCAAATCGTAACATAGCATAAAAAATAATACGACAATTAACTCTATTGAATCTAAACTTTGTAATTTGTGATGCATTATTCGTAACGTCATTACTGATGTAGGTGAAATCCATTCATACTTTAGAATTAGTTTATTTCTGAAATTTGTTTCTCAAATCATAAAATTTTATTTTCATAATTAAAAACACTTATTTTACTATAAATGTTATTTAAAAGATTATATTTTTATTATAGATAATTTGAAAAAAAAAAAAATAAATTAAATTAATTTATTGAATTTTCACGTTTAAGAGAGAGATAAGTAAAAATCGTGTACCGAAAGGCACCCATACACTTTTTTTATATAAAGAGTTTTTTCACTTAATTCAAAAAAATACTGCTAAAACAAATTTTGAAATACGTGGAATTAAATAGTTTTCAAAAATATACATGTGCTAGAGACTAACACTATGAAATATAATCTAAGCATCTGTAAAACAATATCTTTTCATTTTTAAGGTGAGTACATAAATTTTGTTTTTTTTTTTACAATAAATATGTAAAAGAAAGTTGATTTTTGCGACTGATTATTTTTATTATAATTAAACATTATGAATTTTACTTATTGATCAATGCTATTTTTTATTCAACAAACATGACAAAGATAACAAATGGAACAATTTTAACCAGGTTAAATAATTTGTTGAATAAAAAATAGCATTGATCAATAAGTAAAATTTACAATATTGGTCTTTGCTTAAATGACTGTAAGTTCATAATGTTTAATTATAATAAATATGTAAACAATTTTGGTTGCCTCTATCAAGCCTTTCGGCGCTGAGAAATAATAATTGACTTGTAGTATGAACATATAAACAATATATCGTCGCTCACTTGTACAACGGCCCTAATTGACATTTTTGATTTTGTTCAGGAGACACAAAAAACTGTATAAAAACCGACAATGTAGAATATTGAAATTTTTTTTAATGCAGATTAGTTACAAAAACATTAACTTAATTATTTTTAATGAAAATGCTAATTGTTTTTTATTGATATTTATTATATTTCAATTAGGGCTTTTTGACATCATTTTTATGTATGCAAAAGTGCATTTAGGGCTTTTTGCAGTTACTTTGAAAACTAAAAGTGTGATTCATTTACAACAAAATTAAAGAAAATATGCAAGTATTGTAGATACTTATTGATTTATTTTTTTAAAAAATAAAAAGAACTTAAAAAAAAACTTGAATAAACAAATTTATTCAAATGATTGCATTAGAATCTAATGATTAGATGAATGGCAAACTATCATAAAATTGTTGGCAATCCATCGGCAATAACTTTTTCAGATCTTGCAAATGGTCCCACTTTTGCTTTGAAATTTTCAATTTTCGTCTGTATAAAGGGCTCAGCCTTTCTTCAGAAAACTTTCTTGCTTTTGATGTTATAGGTAAGGACTGATATTCATCCTTTATGTCAACTTTGTAATATATTTCCTGAGATGGATCATATGCCTAGGCTCTGAACATATTCACAGTTGGATCGCCAGGTTTTGTTCCTGAAATCCGCTTCTACTGTACTCGGAATATCTTTGAATCATCAGGACTAATTTGAGTGCCGTGAATACAGCTGCTTTTTATCCAGGTCCTCACCATATTTTCTTTCAAACATAATGTTGATAAAAACATTTGCCGACATACTTGCAATCGTTGGGAATTGTGTTTTAAGAAATATTCGAGAGAGTGAGTACGCGCTGAGTTTCCGGACGAAATTCGTTTTCTGCTTACCGGATCAACAAGGCCTTTTACATATAGCTTTTTTTTGCTCCCATGTCATTTTCCAAAATGCATCAAAGATGCTTTTCCTTGCATTTGTGCTAAAAAGTGAACAGTACCGGTTACGTCTTTCCTAGCAATATTTTGACGTACAAGGTGGTCCAAGCTGTCTTTCAGCCCTTTCACACAAACCATTTTCAATGGAAACGCCTATATATTGAACTCCACGCATTCGTTTTTTCATATTTAGAATCCGATCACGTTTTAATTGTTCCAGGATTGAATCAGAGGCATTGATCTCATACAAAATATTTTCCGTAACACTCATTGCGAATAATTAAAACAAAGACCACATACGCGTCCCAACACTAGATATGAACTAAGTAATTGTTACTTTTTAAAATTGAAAATTACACGGAAATTTTGAATTCGAAATCCTCTAGAAATGCTATGCTATCTATGCTATCGATTACAATTTAAATTTGTTCAAATTGAAAACTACTTCGCGAGAAAAAGCATTTAGGGCCTTTTAACATATAAAAAATGTTGGATGCATTTAGGGCTTTTTAATATCACCTTATAAAGTTGGTATTTTTTGTGTTACCGTTCCAATTTTTTGGGTGAAGGTGCATTTGAGGTTGGTCTTAAGGAATATTTAATAAACTAGATTTAAAAAAAAATGTCAATTAGGGCCGTTGTACAAGTGAGCGACGATATACACATCAATGTTTAATAAAAAACTGCCGACACGTGTTGCCTTTTTAAGCGCATCCAATTTTACCGAAACCACAATATGCAAATTTAAACTGCCTTTAAGTCACATACAACTTTTCTAGTAATAAAGTTTTTACTTAAAAAATTAAGTTTACCATGACCATACAATTGAAATGGTTTATAAGTCAATGAGAAATTTCAGAAAAAGTCAGTTTCTGAAAATTGTGTGTTGGTATTTTGCATTTAAAAATGAAACTTTTCTTATTAATTTTTGCTGTATTGAGCATTGTTTCAAACACTTTTGCAGCGAAAGATCGTATTTATCTTAGAAAAATAAAAATATTTAGTATTAATTTAACCTGTCGTTACTAATTTTAGCTAAATGTTCCATACAACCTATTTTTGTGGATTATTGTGATGCCATGATACGTAGGATATATTACAATTCAGATAAAAACAAATGTGAATTTCAAATGAGCTGCGGAATCGAAAGTTTATTTTTTTTTGGAAAGAAAGAGTGTGAAGATAGCTGCGTTCAGTAGACAGCAGTAGCAGTAAAATTGATCAGACGACATCAAAACAATTATGTTTCCTAAAGTTATGTCCTATTACATATAATAATACTAATATACTATATGTAAATCTATGTACATATATGGTACTTGTTATGACAAAATATATAAATTGAGCAAACTTAAAAATTTCTTATTTTTCATCGTCTAGAATCTACAAAAAAAAATATCAAGAAAGAAGAAATTCTTTCATGAGCTTCTACAATGTTCTCGATCGAATTTACTACGCACTGTTATTACTTTTGGTACAATAAAGACTTGCAAGGATCATGTGTGCTGTATGCCATTAACAAACTCTTAAACCTGATGTGAAATTCAATAAATAATTTTATAGGGAACGTATTCGTATATCTGTGTCAGTTTCGGAATTTTGTGTGCACATGAACATTTTACGTTACATTTGCATTTTCTAAAGTACACAAGTACAAAGGATTCTTTTACAATACATTAACAATAATTTTTGGGTTTCATTTACTAAACTAAGCTAGTATAAATAATTTGGGGCAATAATACTTCTAACAAACAAAATAATACTTTAAATAAGTCTTTTTTTTTTTAATATTTTTCACAATTTGTCGCTGACCAAACGTAATTAAAAAGTGATCTTTTGATTTTTGTTACACATGTGGAGCAATTTTTTTATTTTTTGGGTGCTGTAAGTTATAAGCATTTTTTACAAATTTTCTGAGGAATAAGAAAAAAGAGTATACTCCACCTGCAAAAAATTCACTTGGGCTCTAAATTTTCTATAGTTGTAAATAGCGGAAGTTCAATCACTGAGTTGCAGCAGAAACTATCCGAATAAGAAAATCAAATTTTTGTAAATTGAAATTTTTCGACACAGTTAGTATCTTTGAATAATTACCTGTCTACAAAATTTGTAGCGACACTGATTATGTCACTCTAACACTTCTGCTCGCAGCCACTCAAGATAGGTAAAATAACTTTTTTTTGCGTTGTTAAAATACTTAAAAAAAAAAGAAAGATTTTATCAAAATATATTTAAATGAGTCGTTGCCGTAAAACTAAAAGCGTAAATTTTTTTTTGGGAAACTCAAACCTCGTTATGTTACGTAGTTCTTAACACTAGAAAACTAACGCTCGCTTGTGAGGTGCAACGATTTCGTTTATTTACAATATTTAACGATCACTTGAAAATTTCAAAGCACGCTTTTGTGCCAACTCCGTTTAGTGCTGTACGAGCTTAAGAACAAACACACGTCATGAAGTGCTTTTGTGTTGCTGCGTAGTACGCCTTCGTGACACCTGAGAGGCGAACCTTTAGTATATTTTTTTTAATTTTCTTTTCTCCATATCTTATTCTTCTTTTAGTTGTTTACAACTATTTTTACCCCATTTTTTAAAATTTTGCAGATGTCTGCTTCTGAAACACATATGCAAATATGGTTTGAAGAAATCTCGTCAAATGAAAATCTACTTTTTGTGGTCTATAATCGACCCTTCTGAGTATCAGCAGGTTGAATCTGATAAGCTGGTGATAAAATAGGAAAACAATCAAATGTGTGTTGTTCAAAATATGAGGATGAACATGGAACAAATGATGATTAGATGGACTGTTCGAAGGCGTTGCTGTTCGAAAACATTTTATCAAGTTTTGCTTATTCACTTTAAGCTTATTTGAAGCACTTTGTAAAAAGAAGTGGAGCCAACAAATTTACGTTTTGTGTGATGTGAGCTTACATACAAACAATGCAAAAAATATGCTTCATGTGAGATGTTTTTATAAACAACAACTTTAAATTTTCGTTTTTAAAAATGTACCTGTGCTAGGGACTAACATTATGAAATATAATCTAAACATCTGTAAAACAATACCTTTTCATTTTTAATGTAACTACAAAATAATTTTTTTTTAACATAAAATACTAAGCCTTTCGGCGCTGAGAAATAATAATTTAGTTGTAGTAGAAACATATGTATATACTATATATGTACTTCAATGCTTAATAAAAAACTGACGACACCTGTTGCCTTTTTCAGCGTATGCAATTATACCGAAACCAATATACAAATCTAGTATGCATTTTAGTCATATTAATTAATACCTGTTCATCAATAACATTTTTATTAATTATTTAAATTTAACCATGACCATACAATTGAAATGGTATATAAGTCAATGAGTAATTTCAAAAAAAGTCAGTTTGTGAAAATTAGTTGGTGTTTTACCATTTTAGAATGAAAACTTTCTTATTAATTTTTGCTGTTATATTGAGCTTTGTTTCAAACACTTTTGCAGCGAAAGATCGTATTTATCTTAGAAGAAATAAAAATATTTCGTAATAATTTAACCTCTCATTACTAATTTTAGCTAAATGTTCCGTACAACCTATTTTTGTGGATTATTGTGATGCCATGATTGCAAGGGTTTATTATAATTCAGATAAAAACGAATGCGAATATTTGAGGAGCTGCGGCATTGAAGCTCTGACTTTTGGACTACCAAAGGACTGTGAAGATACCTGCGTTCAGTAGACAACAGCAGCAGTAAAATTGATCAGACGGCATCAGAACAATTTTGTTTCCTAAAATTATGTCCTTTTACATATAATACTATATACCATTTATATAGATGCATATACACTTATGTTATGCCAAAATATATGAATTGATTAAGTTTCGAGGGAGTTATTATTGCATCCTTTAGAAGCTACAAATAATATGAAAAAATTATTTTAAGATTTACGAAATTTATTCAAAAAAAGTTAAGTTGAGCTTCTGCAATGTGAGTCTTCAAGATTCCCAATAAGAAGAAATCTCATATTGTTAATTTGCATTATCTTGGTGGCAAATTTACGTCTGTACGTCGAGAGACTATTCGATTATTAAAGTTATTTTCAAAACAGAAGTTTCTGTTGCTGTATTGAAAGTTGCAACACATATTTTGCTCTGCTGTTGTTGTCCTTGGCGCTTAAGCAACACTTGTGCCAACAGCTGCAATATTTAAAATTTAACTACCACTGCAATATCAAATTCTGTTTCCTTTATTTTGAACTGAACCAGTTTCTTCAAATTTTTCAATGATAGCACGGTTTGTCTGAGCATTTTCTCAATTGTATTTTGAACAAAATATACTTTCGACTTCTGTATAATTTTCACCATTTTTCAACCTCTTTCAACATTTTCCATACTCTTTGAACTTTCTTTGAATTTGAATTTAGTTCAATATGTATTTGTAATATTTTTTCAACATATTGATTCAACAAATTTTTGGCGGTGCCATAGATAACACCTTTACTAAATTTTATTCTATTTGCATTTGGGACTGATTATGTCACGCTTTTCCTTATGTTCGCAACATTAATCTTTGGAGATCGAACTTAATTTGTTGCTTAACCACCCATTGAAATGTACCCATGTTGCATTTTATGAGTGTAAAAATAACTCGGTTGTGGAACGAGTTAAGACTTTTTTTTAAGTTTCGCAAAAATAATCATATAATTAAATTAAGTGCTGTCAAGGAAAGGCAGGTTTCTGCGATGTCTAGGAAAAAGAGTAGCATCAGTTAAAAAAAAAAAATATTTAAATTGTATTAATGCCGCCTGAAAAGCTTCAAACACAGCATATGCTATTTTCATTCATAGTAGCATCGCCCATTTATTGAAAAATTTAAGGTCAACAGAAATTTTTTTTTATGTTTCAACTGAAATTGCTTATGAAAACATCAAGCATTTTATTGCAAATTATATGAAGAGTTAAGGTTTGTTTGTTTGTTTGTATGTTCCGGGTAATCTCTGGAACTACAGAGCCGATTCCAAAAATTTTTCTACTAGTAGAAAGCTACACTATTCCTGAGTAACATGGGCCATATTTTATTTTGATAAAAGCAATGGGCGTGGCACTTTACGTGCAATTAAAACCTTTAACTCGCTATATCTTGGTTCCTATGATAGCAAGAGTCTTAAAATTCGGTGTCAGGATGCACATAGCCTATGTTAAGCACTTTACAAAATATGAAAGGGATTAGACACCAGGGGCGTGGTGGCTATAGGGCTTTAATTTAGGGTGGCCCTCATTCGCAAATATTTATAAAACAGCATTTTTACAAGGACCACTTAATCGATTCACATGGAATTTACACCACATGTCTTTTATATTAAGACGCATAGCTAAGACGATGAAACTTTTATTTAGGGTGGTCCTCATACACAAATATTTTAAAAATAGCGATTTCTCAAAGACAGGTAAATCGATTCTCATGAAACTTACACAGTATGACTTTTATATTAAAGGGCATAGATTAGATTAAAATTAAAAATTTTATTTAAGGTGCATACTTAGTGTGGCCCTCATACAAATATATTTTTAAATATCATTTTCACGAAGACAGGTGAATAATTTACACCACACGACTTTTATATTAAAAAGCACAGATAAGATAGTAAAAATTTTACTTACGGTTCATACTTAGGGTGGTCCATATACAAAAATATTTATAAATATCATTTTCTCGAAGACCGCTCAATCGATTCTCATGGAACTTACTCCACATGGCTTTTATATTAAGAGGCACAGATAAGGTAGTAAACCTTTTATTTAGGGTGCATACTTAGGGTGACCCTCATACAAAAATATTTTTAAAAATAATTTTCACGAAGACAGGTTAGACGATTTACACCGAATTTACGCCACGTATCTCTTATGTTAAGAAGCATAGCTTAGGCTACACAACTTTTATTTAGGGTGGCCCTCACACAAAAATATTTTTTAAATATCATTTTCTCAAGGACCGTCTAATCGATTCTCATGGTCTTAACACCACATGACTTTTATATGAAGGGGCACAGATTAGATAGTAAAAATTTTACTTAGGGTTCACACTTTGGGTGGTCCTCACACAAAAATATTTTTAAATATCTTTTTACGAAGACAGGTTAATCGATTCATACCGAATTTACACCAAGTAACTTTTATATTAAGAGGCGTAGCTAAGGCTTCAATACTTTTATTTAAGGAGCATATTTAGGGTGGCCTTCATACAAATATATTTTTTTAACATAATTTTCTCAAAGATCGCTTAATCGGTTCTCATGGAATTCACACTACGAGGCTTTTATATAAACAGGCACAGCTTAGAATAGAATGGGTGATGCCACTCCCACTTATCTAAAAGAAAATAAGATTCATCATATCTTATCAACTATTTCATGCAGATAAATGAAACTTGGTACATATATAAAGAGTAGAGAAAGAAGTAAGATTCCATGCAAAAATTGGCGGTACCACGCTTCCATATGAGGAATAATCAACTTTTTATGTATCAACAACTATTTGACGCAGATGGATAAGATTTGGTACATATGTTTCTTATAGTTTGTAAAAATTTCTTAGCATAGTTTGGTTTGGAAAAAATGAGTCAAAAAGAAAGAAAGTAAGATTCAATGAAAAAATGGGTAGTGCCATGCCTCTAAAATAAGAAAAAACTATGACTATGAGACTCGGTACATATATAGAAGACAAGGACTGTAACCAAATTAAACTCATGCCAAGGTGCTGATTCTACGTATTCCAATCATTCCCGCCAATTCAATTGTTCATTTATGAGACAAATAGAAAAACCAACAACGTTGTTTATCCACTCGCAATAAGATAAATATCAATAAAAATAGTTTTTACTTATTTAATCCAACTAAAATAAAAACACATAATATTTTGTTTGTTGAGGCGTAGCAATGCGCGCCGGGTTTTGCAGCTGCCCGCTACTTTGTACGCGTAGCCTGTTTTTTTGCGAAGGCAAACAATTTAATTTTTGAAGTGAAAACTTCTTATGGCACGTTGTGCGGCTGAGGAAAAAAGTATAATTTCGCGACACCGACCGTCATCGGGATGACTTGGGAAACGAACTCGATTTTGGAATTTTGAAGACTTGGGAAACGAACTCGAAATTGAAATTTTGAAGACTTTTGAAACGAACTCGATTTCAGAAATTTGAAGACTTGGGAAACGAACTCGATTTCAAATTTGGAAGACTTGGGAAACGAACTTGATTTTGGAATTTTGAAGACTTGGGAAACGAACTCGATTTTAGAATTTCGAAGACTTTGGAAACGAATTCGATTTCAGAAATTTGAAGACTTGGGAAACGAACTCGATTTCAAATTTGGAAGACTTGGGAAACGAACTTGATTTTGGAATTTTGAAGACTTGGGAAACGAACTCGATTTTAAAATTTTGAAGACTTGGAAAATGAACTCGATTTCAAAAAATTTATAAAACATTGCCTACTTTTAGGTGCTATTAATAATTTGCCCCTAAAAGTAGGCAACACTTTCTGACAAATTTCAAAAAGAACGCCTAAAAGTAGGTAACGATTTTGAAAATTTCAGATAATGTGTCCTAATTTTTTGAAATTCGTCGGAAAATGTTGCATACTTTTAAAGCGGCTCTCACACGATCAATATTACTGACCCACTTTTTGGGGCAGATCCGGCTGAAAGTTCGTCAGATGGTGCAAGTAGGCACGGGACGGAAAAATCCTGGGAGGGGGCGTGGCATGCCCCATTTTGTGGCAGATAGACGATGAGGCAGCGAAACTTGAAAGAAACTTGGAAAAGTTCCTCATTCAGTGGCATGGAACATTGCGTCCAAGGGTATGGTCGTCCGATGCCTAGCTGGAGGCGTGGTGCAAGTTTGGATGGAATCTGCCCCAAAAAGTGGCATGCCATTTTCGGCTGTCGGTCACGTAGCCGGAGCATAGTTCGCACCTTCACCAGTCGAATGTCAAAAAAACTGATTACTGACAATAAACAATACTGACCGTGTGAGTGGTACACTGACAGTAATGTAAATACTGTCAGTAATTATACTGTCAGTAATATTGATCGTGTGAGGGCCGCTTTACTGTCAGTATTTAAAAACTTCGTCAGTAATATCCGATTTTTTCATCAGTCATCAGTATCGTTTTTCTATACTGACAGTACATCAGTACTCACCTCATACGATCAGTAATACTGTCAGTATGCAAAATCCTGTCAGTAATACTGATCGTGTGAGGGCCGCTTAAGGGTAAATTATTAATAGCGCCTAAAAGTAGGCAACGTTTTTTGAAAAAATTGGCCCATGAAAGTATGTAATTTTGTGGAAAAAATTTTTAAATTTGTAGCATACATATGTTGACTTCCGGTTAGTTGTTGCTCAGTAAGCAAATTTTTCTCTGCTAGCGCAGCCGAAAGCAGAGCCAGTAGCCCAAAGCAGAGAAAAATCTGAAATACCAGGCCACCTTGAACCAGCAGCAAGCAAATTTGGTTTTTTGAAAAACTTTAAAACGTTATATCTCGGCTATTACTAAACCGATTTAGACAAATGAGGTGTAATAGTTTTTTTTAAGAACAAGCAGATTTTTTGAAGTCATTTGTATTATGATTAACTGTCACAAGACGGCGTTTTAAGCAGTTTGAATATTCTAACAGCCAGAACTCGGCAACGAATAAGCCGATTTTGATAAATGTGGTGTCATAGTGTCTGTTAGAAGAAGCAAATTTTTATCTTAAGTTTAAGAAAAATTATGTTTAAGCTATTAAGTCACAGGTCCAGGTACTTTTTTTACCTGATTTTTTCTTATACTTACATAATTCGCAATGATGTGTCTTACTGCAATCAGAATAAATTTTTGTTTTTAAACATAAGGAGTACTTAGCTCAAATTTAATTATTCACAGTTGAGGCTACTGAGCCGAATATACTTCTTCCAGCAATTTTTGAAGTGAAAACTTCTTATGGCACGTTGTGCGGCTGAGTAAAAAAGTATAAACTCGTGACACCGACCGTCATCGGGATTCCCCGTCATGAATGCGATGGTAAAATTTTAATGTTCTATTGTTTCTTTTAAATAAAAAATATTCCAACTGGAAGACAAAAAGCAAAGCAGACACACTAACTGACACATTTAATTCTCATTCAACGATTGTTATGCTTACATGTTTGATTCTTTCAATGTCCGCGTTGTTGCGTTGACAAATTGAGAATGAGAGCGAGAGTAAAATTTGAATACATATTCCGTTTTTGTCTTCCATTGCATTGCCATATAAAAAGAAAACGCACACATACCAATTAACGCACTAACTTGCCATTAAACGATTTGTTTTCACTTCTGTCGGCACTCCCGGAGTGCAACCCGCCGTTTTTTTTTTAAATAGAACTACAGTCAATTTTGATTCTTCTTCACAGATCTAGAGTTGTTGTTGTTATCTCTTCCATAAATATACCATTGCATTGCCATGTGAAAGACAAACAACAAAGCCTAACTAACACATTCAATTAGCCCAATTCACATTATCACACATGCTGTCCAACATGGCTTGACAACATCAATGTTCGATAATGTGAACTCTAGGAGCGACCGCTTGACGCACTTGTTGGATGGATTTCAAAAATTGTTGATTTTCCTGCTGGCTTGTCCAACCATACAACCTGTTTGAGCTGACTGTCAAGCCTAGTGAACATTTTTCATTTTATGCAGTTTATTTCGATGTGGACGCTCATAAATTGTTCTGCAATTGATCTTTGGTGGCATGCTCGATAATGTGAACGCAATATTGACAGTCACAGATGTTGTCAAGCCATGGACAGTATGTGTGTTTTCTGTGTGTGAACATACTGTAATTTTTTTTCATACTTCATTGTTCACAAATTCCGCGTTGTTGCGTAGACAAATTAAGAGCGAGAGTAAAATTTGAATGTTCTATTGTTTCTCTTAAATAAATATTCCAAGTGGAAGACACAAAACAAAGCAGACACGCTATGGGCAAAGAGAGTGTCAAAGAAATAGAAAATAGAATTAAATCTAAATCGACGGCAGGTCCCCAGTAATACTCCGCAATTCTGTTCAATTTCACATGATCAAGTATGGTATAATATTTGACAGCGTATATTCGTCGCCACTTTACCGCCACCGCTCTAATTCTGGCGCTACCATAATTCTGTTCAAAGCATAACACATTCCATTCCATTCTCATGTGTGAACATACTGTAATTTTTTTTCATTCCTCATTGTTCAAAAATTCCGCATTGTTGTGTTGACAAATTGAGAATGAGAGCGCGAGCGAGAGCGAGAGTAAAATTCCGTTTTTTGTCTTCCATTGCGTTGCCATATACATAAGTAAAAATAAAACGTGTGAAATTTATTTTCTTAGCAATTTTAAAACTTTAATATTTTGATATTTAATAGGAATATCGTAATAAATTTAATTCTATGTCAAGACCAAGCGTCTAAGAAAGATAACTAAAAAAATTTGATTGAGGTGCAACACGATAACTTGACTTTTCTGCCAACTCCGTTTAGTGCTGTACGAGCTTAAGAATAAACACACGTCATAAAGTGCTCTTGCGTTCCTGAATAAAAAACCTTCGTGACGCCTGGGAGGTGAACCTTAAGTATATTTTTTTTTTCATTTTCTTTTCTCCGTATCTATTTCTTCTTTTAATTGTTTACAACAATTTTTATCCCATTTTTTAAATTTTGCAGATGTCTGCTTCTGCAACACATATGCAAATATGGTTCGAAGAAATCTCGTTAAGTGAAAATCTACCTTTTATGGTCAATAATCGACCCTTCTGAGTATCAGCAGGTTAAATCTGATAAGTCAGTGATAAAATTGGAAAACAATCAAAAATGTGTTGTTCAAAATATGAGGATGAATATAGTACAAGGGACAAATGATGAATAGATAGACTGTTCGAAGACTTTGCTGTTCGAAAACATTTGACCAAGTTTTGTTCATTAACTTTAAGCTTATTTGAAGCACTTTGCAAAAAGCAGTGAAGCCAAAAACTTTATGTTGATGCTTAGTAAAAACTGCCGACACGTGTTGCCTTTTTCAGCGTATGCAATTATAGCGAAACCGATATGCAAATCTTATATGCATTTTAGTCATATTAGGTAATACCTGTTCAGCAATAATATTTTTATTAATTAGTTCAAGTTTACCATGACCATACAATTGAAATGGTATATAAGTCAATGAGAAATTTCAAAAAAAGTCATTTTGTGAAAATTAGTTGCTGTTTTACCATTTTAGAATGAAAACTTTCATAATAATTTTTGCTGTTTTAAGCTTTGTTTCAAGCACTTTTGCAGCGAAAGATCGTATTTATCATAGAAAAAATAAAAATATTTATTATTAATTTAACCTCTCGTTACTAATTTTAGCTAGATGTTCCATACAACCTATTCATAACGAGGATTGTGATGCAATTCTACGTGGTTTATATTACAATTCAGATAAAAACAAATGCGAATTTAAAAGGAGCTGCGGAATCGAACCTCCGACTTTTGTACGACCAAAGGATTGTGAAGATACCTGCGTTCAGTAGACAACAGCAGCAGTAAAAGTGATCAAACGACATAAGAACAAGTTTGTTTCCTAAAGTTATGTACTTTTACATATAATACTATATACTAAGTATTTATATAGATGCTTATACGCATATGTATGTTATGCCAAAATATATGAATTGATTAATTTTCGAGGGAGTTATTATTGCATCCTTGAGAAACTACAAATAATATGAAAAAAATGATTTTAAAATTAACGAAATTTATTCAAAAAGATTTAAATTGAGCTTCTGTAATGCGAGTCTTCAAGAAACTTTATCAGAAGAAAACATATAAACCCATGTTGCATTTTATGGGTGCAAAAATAACTCGGTTGTGGAACGAGTTCAGACTTTTTTTTTAAGTCTCGCAATAATAATCAAACGATAAAATTAAGTGCTGTCAAGGAAAGGTAGGTCTCTGCGGCGTCTAGAAAAAAGAGTAGCATCAATTAAAAAAAAAAAAATTTAATTTGTATTAATGCAGCTTGACAAAGCTTCAAACACAGCATTTGCTATTTTCGTTCATAGTAGCAAAACAAAAAGACCTTGGTGACCTTGTCAATAAAAAAATATTCTTTAAAAAATATAAAAAAAATATCCTTCAAACTATTATGCTTTTTTTTTTTTTTTTGAATGATATAAAGCTTTTGTGAAAAAATTGATGTTTCTTAACAAATAAAAGCTTATTGCAAATATTGAAATTTTTTTTGTATGTTTCAGCTGAAATTGCTTATGTAAACATCAAGCATTTTAATATTAATGAATTTTTATCTGAGAGCACAAACTAAATACAAATAATATTAAAAAACTGAAAAAAAAGGTTTTTCGCTGAAAAACGACTGAAAAGCGCAAAGTAAATATTGATTTGAATTTGAAATTAGCTGGCAGTATTTTTTTTCGTTTGCCCTTTTTTCTATCAGTAGTAAATTAAATACTGACAAATATATAAAACAGATATAAGTTTATGTATATATTGGTATTAAAAAGAGAGAAAAATAAAAAATTCAAATCAATAAAGGACAAAAAATGCAAACATAAAATAAATAAAAATTCAATTTCTGCACGAACATATTTTTTAAAAAAAAAAAATCAATCTTTCATTTATGTATTCATCGAGTCCTTTTTTTTTGAAAATATTATTGTATTTTCTTAACTGTTTTTGTTGTAGCTGTTTTTGCTCTTTAACTTGTACTAAAACTAAGTAGTGCTACTACTTTTTTACACTTTGGTAGTAATATCGCTTCTTAATTTTCATATTATCACCTGCCATGTCTCCATAATCTGCGAAGCTTCTTATACTGTTTTTTATTTAACTAATGACATCTTTCAATGATGGCGTTCTTAGCACATTTGTACTTTCTTTAATAAAATTTGCATTGTGAAAAATTTTTAGTAAATTCAAAGCCATAGTTTAGCCATAAAAGCTTTGCACACAACGGAGAATTCGCAGTAAATTCGAACTATTTATAGTTAATTGTTTCTTAAATGCGAAACATTGATTTTTACATATTTTTTTTTAGTAATTTTTGTTTAAGTTCAGAATTCAGGATTTTGAATCCTTTTACTCTGCTTTACACACTTTCCTGTGCTGTGCAATTTCACTTGCAAATATGCTAACAATTTTATTTTTTTGTTTCCTACTACGTTTAAATTTTTTGTTCGTTATAAATTTGCATATTTTGCTTTTGAATCGTTGTGTACAACTGGAAATAAAATTTCCTAGAGCGAAACTAAATGTGAACAAAAAAAACAACAACAATCGACATAGAAAAAAAAAAAATTAAAACACAATTGAATTCTCGATTTTACCACTCGGGGTGATAGAGTTTGAGCATAATGAAGAATGATTCATGAAATATTTATTAATGATACTTGAAAATGCTGTAGCACATGTCGGTGATTTGTCTGGCAATAAAAAAAATAGAATTGGTTTCCATTATGATGATAATTTTTATTGGGCTTTTCTTTTTTACTTGTTTTTAGGTTTTTAGTAGCACAACATTAGATTTGTATTGATTTTAGTTTTGATGCAACATTTTTTTATTTTGCGATCATTTGATAATTGAAAACGTATTGTACATTACTTATTTATAACGTTATCCAACGTTAAGTAGATAATTCCCATAAATAAAAATACACAGTGCTAATTTGCAAGAATATGATATATGTTATTTGAAAGCAATATAAAACACTTATGGTCATCATAACAAAATTTTACAGTCCGAAAATGACACGAACAAGACGTTGTATTTTTTTAATGTTTTTTTTTTTTTGTTTCTAATCAACTAAAACAAAATTAGTACAGTTATTTTATGATTTATTTATTTATTTCTTTGATTATAACTTTCAATAAATTTTTTTGTAATATATTGCATTAAAATACGTCAAATCAATTCCAATCAAAATTTAAAAAAAAAACCTACGAAAGTTGTTCAGGTTATTCTTAAACATAAATTAATTTTTAATGACATAATGACGCCAAAATTTCAATAGTTTTTAATATAAATCATCGTTGATTTTTACACAGTCTTCACTTATATTTTTGCCAAGAAAGCCATGAATGATAAATTCAAGCAAATTGAAAACCAGCTCCTCATTTTGGATTTAATTTAAGATTAAAGCTCTCATCTTTTAGTAACTTTTTGATCTGTGGCCCATGGAAAACCTCTTCGTTGATTTTTGCATCAGAAAGATTGAGAACCATAACTTTTGAATATGTGATTGCATCACTAGTTTTGTCTAATACCTTCTCAAAATTTTTTATTAGGCCCAGTTTAATAATCAGCGCAAAAAATTTAAGGGGGGAAAAGGGTCGGAAAATCAATTTGTTTTTTTAGTTTTTTTTCTGATACCACAAGCTATAAGAAATATTGTGAGAAAGTTTGAATTCAGTAGGAGCAAAACTTTTCGCGTTCCAGACAATAGAGGCCGAGTGGTCATATGAAGAAGTAATCATATATGAGCCTCAATCGCGTTTTTCTCAAAACTTTTTTTTAAGTCGGTTGTCAAAATTTCTCGAAAACTTGTGGACTGATTTTGCCTGATACTAAATACTCGGATCTGAACTAAGGATTTTATTTTTTAATTACTACTTATTTTTCAATTAAACAAAAGGAGCAATTTTTGGTAAAAATCAGAGATTTTTGATTGATCCTGTACCAAAAATTCAAAAATGAATATTTTGGTTATTCAATCGTTCAAATCTAAGATGAATTTATATACATTCAAACTCCATATAGCGAATACGCACGGGACAAGAAAAAAAATTCGTTATATAGAAAATTCATTATATAGATATAAATTTTTTTATTACTAATTTAAAGAAGTCAGTAATTTTGGTTTGGACTACACTCTTCCATATTTCTCCTTCAACAAAATCTTCCAAAACATTAAGAAAAGCATACACATTAGTCGGTACGTTGCTCCTAACCTCCAGAAAGTTTCGAAATTCGTCATATGTCACGCCTTCTTCAACTTTTTTTATTATCAAAAACTTTTTTTCGAGAGAAAGGCTACTTAGTTGCAACATTTTCACTTCTATCACTGAACACTAACTGAACTATAGTCACCATTAATAGGGAAGGAACTTTCTTTTTTTCGATTATTATTATATTCATATCTTAGGTATCCCTTTTAAATGTTTTCTTTTTTCTCCGTATGTATGTAGTTTTTATGCCATGCTTAACAGAAAATCGCTTTAAGGAGATCAGAAACGCATTAAAGTTTGATTTTCAGCAGCAAAACTTCTTCGTTTAAAAGAAAATCTCGCTATAAGGAAATTCGTTGTAAGAAGATCAAAATACACTGAAAATAGAACGAGAAAGCTGTATACTTGAACTCAGTTTGTAGTAGAAAAAACTTCGTAGCATAGGAGTTCGTTATAAGGAAGTTTGACTGTACTGAATTTATATACTCTTTTTTTGATTTCAAATGAAGCAATCTTGAGTTATCCTGCCTAATGCATATTGAGTTTTTTTTTGAGGTTACTTAGTCCTCCCCACTACCACTGGCTTATTGTTTATATTTTTTAATAAAAATTTAGCAGAACATTCTTGAAATAATGCTTAATCATATTACAATCTTAAAGAATTTTAATAAAGAAGGTACTGAGTAAATAAAGTTACAAAAATACGCTTTTGTTTTGTCTTTCGGACCCTTATACCCCCGTAAGACTTATCTTCGAGAGGTTTATATATTAAATGTTGGCTATGCCCGGTGTAGATAATACTCGTTCTTCCCAGTCTTTTTCTAGCGTAGCACTGGTTACGTGTACGGCTAACCTACATACAAAAAAAAATAGTAAATCGCTATAAGTCTTGAAAATCTAACAATATTCTGTCCATTTTCAAATTGACTCAAATTCTCAACTTGCGTTGGTCCCAGCTGATAATTTTTAATATTTGCGCTATGCCTCTTATGTTTGCTTTATGTGCACTGCAATAGTTGGCTTTTCATTTCCATGATGCGGAAAATGATGCATTTCGAGAGGACACAAAAGTGTAGATTTTGATATATCGCGAACTTCGATTTAAAACAGGATTGACTGAAGAAAATTATATAAAAAATGTAAAAAGCAGATAAAATTTTATATTTTTAGAAAAATATTAACACATACAAAAATTATGTTTAACTGATTTACTTAATTCTTTTTTGATTTTTCTATAAAATCGCAGTCATTTGAAGAATGGCCAATGTCAAAGCTCAACTTCGATCTTTCTAAGTATTGGACCATTAATCCAATCGCTATTGGAATTAATTTTTGATAGTTTTCTTATCACTATAAAAATCAATACTATGCATGACTTCTGTTAGAAAAAAGTATTCTTCAAACTTGCATCTGCAATAAGGTGAGTTAAGTTAAGTTAAACTAAAAAATGGCCAAAACTCAAATTTCAATATCATCGCTTAATCTCTATTTTCCTCAAATTATTTCAAAAACAAAATAGATCTCAATAATTCCTATTGCTTCTTAGTTTTGCAAAATATTATTTCGGTTCAAAGTTCATCAAAAATTGCACAAGAAAAATCAAATTTTTGCTGGGAAAAATTTTTCAAAAAAAAAAAATTTAAAGAATTTGTTTAGCATCTTCCATCCATAAAAATTACTATTACTTTATAAAATGTTGTTCACCAAGCAAAAATATCAAAAAAAAAAATTAAAAATCAAAATTTCAACTTTAAGATTTATTTCCTTTGCACTTTAGTATGAAAATCTGAAAAATACATTATTCACCTACCTGTCTGTTGGCTGCTTGTCAGTTATGCAGCATCGCTAGGTAGGAACGAAAAAAAAACCAGCACATGAGCGACTGCGTAAATGTGAATTTTAACCCTTTAAGCTGACAACACTAACGAACATGTCCAGCTGCTTGTGTGTTTGTACATCACAGTTTTACAAATGTTGCTTGGCTCTCCTACGGTTTTTTGGATAAAACATGAAGATTTTTGGCGCATACTTTTTTTGCAACTGGGAAATATGTTACTTTTATTCCAGAGCACACGAACTTTCGAACAGCTGCTACTCTGCTGTTGTTGATTTCGATGTTTCAAAAAGTTGTTGCTGCTGTTAGAGAGAGACAAAAGCAACTTTTGTCTGATAGCTAGTAAACCACAATCGGTCATAGGCCAGACATGTACGCATATATACCATCAAGCAAGCGTAAGGATGTGTGTGTGTGAATGTACCCAGTTAGAAAATTACTTTAAAATAGTGATAAAGCTATTGTCTAGCAGTGCATAAACAACTTAAAACTTAAGAATTTTCCAAAAAGGGCTCCATGGTACTAAAAAAAACTGAATTTTAATAGTAATTTTAAATTTTGAGAATTATTTTTTTGACGTTCTTTTGACTAAGTCAACTTTTATAAAACTTAGAACAACCAAAAGATCTATATTGCTCCGATTTCTTCAAACATATATTTTAGAGTGGATTGCTACACTGGGAACATGTGCTGGCACATACTCTAACAAACGCTGTAGCTTTTGCTGCTCTCACCACGGCACAAAATTTTTGAGCTATCAAGAAAAACAACATGAAAAATACAAGGAAACACAAATTTTGAAACACAACTACAAAAAAAAAAAAAAACAGTAGCAGCATCAACTCCATCACTAACACCAACACATACATAATAGCTGTCCAAAGTTTTAGCACCACAATGAAACGTCGTTGTAAGCAACACGATGGATTTTGGTATCTCAAGCCGTCCCCAATACTGGTCGCTCAAACACCCCCCAGCATTTAACCGTTAAGCTTTATTTATTTGCAGCCATAAATAATTCTTAACGAATGAAAATTTTAGGTTTTGCGTCAAGCTTAGGTTAGTGCAGAAGATACAAACACACTCCCACACGCACACATACATACATCAAATGGTGCTCGTGTATATGCGTCGTACGTCGTTTTACGTGTGTGACTTTTGTTTTATTTTCTTTTTTTTTTGTTTTGCTTTGTTTTAAATTGTAAAATTTATTGTTTCGTAGTTTGTTATTGTTTAAGTCGTTTTTTTTGCTGGTTTCTTTGTATAAAAAGTTTCACAAAAAAAATTGCAACAATGAATACCAAAAACTGTGGGTGTAAAGCATATTAAGATATAGTGCTATACCAAAGGAGGTTAACGAGTTTAGTGGGTAAATGAACTAGATTTTTCCTGTAGGTCTTAAGTGGAAATGCTTTAAAACGTTGAAGAGGCAGTCAAGTTTTTTTGGTGGGTTTCTTGTAAGGAAATTTCTCTATAACATAATTTTTCATCGGTTAAAAATAGAAAAAAAAATACATTATAACTAGAAACCATAAAAAAAAACACATTTTTATTCCAAAATAAATATTTATGTTAAAAATTGTTGTATTTAGCAAAAAGTTTAAGAACGGTGAATGTTGGGTAAAGTCTTGTCGTATGGAGACTTTTCAACTGTACAAAATATATTTTTCTACTTGTGACTTACATTCCGAGTTATTCCCTCTAATTTGTTAAGCAGACTTTCACAACCAGCCACACGACTATTAATGCAGCTGATACTTAGATAATCATATAACTACCAGAAATCATAATTTTAAAGGGGAATGAAATGGTATGAAATGATTGTTTGCAATGCTGCCTCCAGGACTATCAAACAACAATAAATATAACAAAAAAATCTGTATAACAAAAATATTATAACATTTTTCTTATGCATATGGGCATTTCCGCCAAAAGGCCAATCATGACAGAAAGTTAAAAGTTATTGTAAAAGCGTTACTATGTAACGAGGAAAATATTCAAATTTTGTTAACTTAAATAATTTACACCAGAATTCATTTATCGCATTGAGAAAACCACCTACAAACTTGCATAAATGCATTTTCTCTTTTTTTGTAATATTAAGTATTATTTTGCTTTAAATATTTAAGTGTGTAAGAGAGGTGATACATGATGATAGTCTTTCCGAAAAATCTCTCTTCCAACGTCAATTAGCTTAAAACAATGCAAAAACATCAAACCAATCTCTATTAACTGTAAAATTTTAATTTGCTTAAGTTCCTGCTCTAAAGTCACAAATAACATAGACAAACATCATATGTTCTCATTTCGAAATTGATAACAGCAGCAAGTGCGTCAAAACTCTTGCACGAACAGAGTTTCACGTACATAATTCAAAAAAAAAAAATCGAGTGCAAAAAAGTTAAATTTAAATTTTTGGAGATGTTTGAAGTTGGTCACGTTCGCAAACAAAAGTGTAATAAAAAGGCGGTTGAAAGTGGTTAAACCAGTTATTAACTGCCATAACACAATATAATCGCATGATTTTTTTTTGTTGGAAAGGTTGTGAAGGGAAGGAAGGACATGTATACTTTTTTTTTTAATAGTAGGCGGTGCCATGCCCCTAACGGGAAAAAACGTTACCACGGCTAAACTAATGTACCAATGTTGATGAAATTTTGCTTACAGATAGATTGAATCCTTTGAAAAATTATTAGAAACTCTGATTCTTTAAAAAGGGCGTGGCATCGCTCCAAATGGGGAAAAAACGGTATCACGGCTGCGCCACTACACCGATTTTGATGAATGCAGATTGATTGAAACTTGAGTATAAATATATTTTTTATTGAGCACTGCCACTCCTCTTACAGGAAAACTTTTTTATAGCAAAAAGACAAGTTCTATATTCTTTTAAGAAAAATATCTCCTCCATCCTCTGTTCTTTGTTAAAATTGATCTCACTAATTAATTTGATAAATATAAGCATTAAATTTGTTTTTCTAATTACTGTTTAAATCTTAATTATTATTATTTATATAAATATTAAAATCGTTTTGAAAAATTCCCCAAGTGAACCAAAATGGAAAAATATGTCGCGTCGAATGGATTATTATGCCTTGTAAGAAAAAAAGTAAATAAGATTTTTCAATCAAACGAAGTCTATTAAAATGTAATATTATTCCATAAGATATTAAAATTTGTTGCATTAAAAAATGTTGCCAGGTTTCGCTAACTTCTGCTTTTCTATAGATGGCCATGAAAGCACTTCCGGTTTTTGTCCCGTCCGAATTCCCCTATCTTGGAATCAGTACTACGTCTGGTATCAACTTTACTACTCAATATAGAGCTACCAAAGGGCAATTGCTTTAAGTAACAGAAAAAAATAAAAGTGTTTTACCTTGACTTTTATTTCACTTTCAAAGTGTACTTCCATCCCTTTCAACATGAGGGAAATGCCCATATGTTGTTGAAAATAATTTTAAGAATAACAATAATTTATTGAAATTTTATAATTAATTCTGTTTTCTTAATTAAGTTATAAATTCTCTTGAGCATATTCACATATACTTCTTCAGTTAATAATCTGAGTCATACATGTCGTATGAGTGACATTTAATTATTTAACACTAATTGCGTTCAAATGAAAAATCTCTAATAAAAATGACTTTTAATCAACATTTATGATATGCAATGTGCATTTTTCTCATCTATAAAAATGAATACCCTATTGTATATGGTCAAAGCTAAAAACTTTTTAAAATTCATACACTCAGCAAAATAATAAAAACAAAAAAACAAAAAAATCTAAGGAAATCCAATTAGATGTGGTGCATCACAAGTCTTTGGGGATTTCAAATTACGTTTAACTATATGAAGAGAGTAGAGTGTATACACAGATTGATATTGGCAAAACATATGCACATGTTTATGCATGTAATTGCATGCATGTGCTGTGTTGTATGCTTTTAAAGTTATTTGCATTTTAATAAGGATTTTAACTTATTCCTTAGAATATAAATTGAAACTGAAAAATGTATTTAGAGCAAAGAAGACAAGAGGTAGAAAACTTATGTGCTCTTTGCTGTGTATATTTTTTTGACCTTCACCATACAAAATAAGAAGCACAGCTAGTTTTGCTTAAAAATTCTTTCCTATCATTGTTTACGACCTTTTAATCCTAATGCTTTGTTATTTTATTAGTTTTTTTTATTTATCAATGTATTTTGTCCTTTCTGATTTCCGATTTGCATTTTCGCTTTCAAACTGGAAATTACGATTTGCTTCTTTTTTTTTTTTTGTTTTATTGTAAAAAATCTTCAATCATTTCGCTTATTAAAAAATTAAAAATCCTTTTAAGTCATTCAGTCAAGGACAATTTTGATTACATAGGATTTGCACGAATGTTTTCTTTTTTTTTTTTCTTCTGATTTTAGCTGGCGCGTAACACGTTTTATTGTTATTGTTGCTGCTGCTGCTGCCATGAAGCAATAGCACAAAAAGTAACAGCAGCTGCTGAATAATTTCACGCTAAATTCATTTCGATTCTTCGGATTTTAATCGTGCCTCTGCCTATTTTTTTTGCTTCTTGATGATTTCTATTTTTATTTTTCTTTTTCGTTTGTTATTTTGCAGCATCAGTCGCTCTTCCATTACATTCATTTTTATTTTTACGTTTATTTTTATGCTTTTTATTGTGCAAATTTCAATTCGAAATCAGAAATGAAATTAAAAATCGAAAAATTATACTAGAAAGTTGCGTTGTTGTTATTGTTGGCGTCAATTTTTGCCTTCTTGTGTATTTTTCTTTTATTTTGCATAATAATGAGTTGGAATTTCGATGGTTTTTTTTTTTTTTTTTCAATTTCCTTCATATTGCTTGATTTTTTTGCTATTTTTGTGCCAAATCTTCTTACACGCAGCTGTTGTGCCTTAAGCCTAAAAATTTCTCTCTCTATTTTTGCAATATAAGTACATTGCGAAAAAAACAAAAATTTATAAAGTAGTCATTTAGGCGCTATATACAGATTATTTTAGTATACAATAAAAACTTAAACTGAGGTACCTTAGGATTTTCGTATTTATTCTAGAAAATTGTAAACATTTTTTGCATTTACGTAGCAGCAAATATGTTTTTTTCATAAACGAATTTCTAAAAATTTGTTCTAAAATGAATACCTACGTTTTATAGGCATTTGCTATTTATGGAAATCCAAAAATCGGATATTACCATAAAAAGAATTATTAAGAAATGTGGATATTCAAAAGAAACAAAAAAAGAATATTTTTCTAAATGAAACTTTAGCTAAAAGTTGGTTAATGCAGTCGATTGCATCAACAGTGCAACTCTTTTGATTCGCCAACAAAAAGATTTAAAATAAAATTCCGCTAAATACAGAAGAGACGCTGTCATCACCGAAGAAGTGTAAAAGAGGGTGAAAAAAAGAATAGACAACGTGCATGAAAAAAAAAAAAATGCAGCAGAAACCACACATAAATGTTAAAGGCGCAAAGTCTTAAATTATTAAGGATAATATAAAAATCATAAAATTCTTGACATAAACTGACATTCAGCAAAAGCGAAAAGAAAAAAAAAATTTATGGATATCCTTTTCAAGCGCCTTTTCAATTGGCGCCGAATACAAAGTGATAAACCAAACACACACACACAAGCGCAGACACTTAGCAAAATGTGTGGAAAGTTTAAAGAAATCAGCAAATAAAGGGATGCATACTGCTGCACGTTGGCAGCAGCAGCAGCAGCTTTGCAAAAGATTTACGAGTCTTCTTGCCAAGAGTTTTCTTTCAAAAAGTGACTCTTAGTGCTTTATTGCATATAAATTGAGAAGCAATTTGGATTGAATTTGCAAATGAATTGAATAAAGTGGTTGTTTTTTTCTTTTTTCGTATGACACAAAAGCGTAAATGGTTGATAGGGCAGCTTGAAAGGGTAAAGAAACTTAAATTCAATGAATTGGAACAGTAGTTGTATGTCAGGCTCAATAGACACAAACTAAAGTGCAAGAAAAAAATCCAATTTAATTCTGAAAATTTTGTTTTAGGGTTTCTTCATAACTTCCAGGAAAAAGTTAATATGATATTTCTACTAAAAGTTTCTTTACCGAAGATATGTGCAAGCAATTTAGCATTTTATTGAAATATTGAAATAAATAAATATAAAAATAACTGCAAGTCCTTTTCTTATACTATACACCAATCAAAGTAAACAAAACGCCGCTGACAGCATGTCCTGTTGAGTGTGAAGTAAAACAAAACAATAACGCTGCATGGCGTAACTAAGCAAAATTTATGCAGAATTTAATAAATTCGATGAAACAGCATTTTTGATTTTCTCTTCAAAGTTTTTTTTTTTTTTGTTTGTCTTTTGCAGTTTATGCTGCATACAATTTATGCATGCAGCAGCGTTACGCTCATTTTTTGTTTTTTTTTTGCGTGTATAAGTTTCGAACTTAAATAAAAAATTATATTTTCATAAAAAAAAGGAAGAACAACATTTAAAAAAAAAAACTCAAAACTGCATATTTTGTGCAAACTCTTTCATATTAATGTCGTTTGCATGACATATTTTTATTTATTGCAGCCTTTGTTTTAAGTTGTCTTCTTTATTATTCTCTTTTGAAACTGTATTTCGGTTTTTTTTTTCATGCAGTCGTTGACAACATTTTACTTGATATTGTTACTGCCGACATTCGCTTGTTGTTTCAACAATCTAACAGCATTTGGTCAAAGTTGAAACAGAAATTTTTTGGTTATATTAGTTAAAAAATAATTCAAATAATCACAACATTATGATGTAAGGAATCTCTCAAAAAGTAAGTTGCAAGATTCGTTTGTAATTTATCGAATCTCTTTTACTCGTGAGACTGTCCGTGAGAAAATTAATTATTATATCAAAATCAGGTTATGAGGGCTATACCATATATATAATTCGAGAGTTTCGAAATTTTATGTGCCGAATTTGCCATTACTTACATTTTGTATTGAAGCGCGATCTTACCTATTACATTACATCTTCCTACTTTAACAATTTTGATTGCACCTATCAAGCCTTTTGGCGCTGAGGTATAATTATATATTTGTTGTTAATATATCTATATATTTTATTTCAATTATTAACTAAACAAAACCAACACGTGTTGCCCTTTTGAGCGTATGCAATTATACCGAAACCAATATGCAAATCTAATATGCCTTTTAGTCATATTAATTAATACCTGTTCAGCAATAACATTTTTATTAATTAGTTTAAGTTAACCATGACCATACAATTGAAATGGTATATAAATCAATGAGAAATTCCAGTGAAAAAGTCAGTTTGTGAAAATTAGTTGGTGTTTTATCATTTAAAAATGAAAATTTTCTTATTAATTTTTGCTGTATTGAGCTTTGTTTCAAACACTTTTGCAGCAAAAGATCGTATTTATTTTAGAAAAAATTAAAATATTTAATATTGATCTAACCTCTTGTTACTTATTTCAGCTAAATGTTCCATACAACCTATTTATGAGCCACATTGTGATGCCATGTTTGGAATGATTTATTATAATTCAGATAAAAATGAATGCAAATTTAGGAGGTCCTGTATAATCGAGGATTCGGCGTTTATTGGAATGGATAAATGTATAAAAAGCTGCGTTCATTAGACAGCACCAGCAGTAAAACTGATCAGACGACATAAGAACAATTTTGTTTCCTAAAGTTATATCCCCTTACATATAAGACTACTTACAATATACTTTATCTATATCTATTATACTTATTATGCCAAAATATATAAATTGAGCAAACTTCCAGAGAGTTATTTTTGAGTCTTTTAGAATCTAAAAATAATATCAAGAAATAATTTCAAAATACATATAGGAAATTTTTTGAAAAAGAGTGAAATTGAGCTTTTACAGTGTGTCCCATAATAACTGTCAGTAAAACATAGTGTTAAAAGAATCAAAGTCGTCTACAATATTTTTTTTTATTTATCACAAACGTTTAACAACATTCCAAAACTTATTAAATCCAATGTCTTGAGATCCGCTGATGATGCTGGCTAATCTTCCGCAGAGATGAAATCAATCGAATTCATCGGCCCTTTTCCTATATGAGCTACTGCTCCGTACACCTTGATTTTGGTCACGTTTTGATATCGCTCAGCAGTCAACTCATCTTTTGGAGCATTCGCAAAACTTCATGCGTACACACGGTTATTCTGCTGGTTGTGTCTGTCTTGCAGGAAGAACAGTTTTTCATCCGAAAAGATTATTTCATCTCCACCGTGCCAGTCAAGTAGCTTCTTACTTTTTGTAACAGGTAATTGCTTTTGCTTATTTATTAGCCCATGAAAGCGTTAGTCGTAGATCATTCCTGATAAGAAGTTGCTTGGAAGTTTTTATATTTTCATAGCCTTTTCTACAGAACAGGCTGAATGAGCAGGATATCGTCCACTCATTTGTTTTATGACGTCATTTGTCCGACTGCGTCCAATTTTTATTTTTTATCTTCGAGCCTCCCGTATCTTTATATCGTTTTATTGTCTTATTTATGAATTTTTCTGCTATTCCGAGTGGTTGCGTTTACTTTCCATGGCGCTTCTGAGTTTGATATAAAGAATATTTTTTTTCCCGTGTAATTTCGTTGTGTACAATTAAATTTTTGGAATGCAATGCATCCTAAGATTATAAATAAAATCAGGTTTTCAATTTTTTTCGAAATAGTGAAATTTACTGACAGTTATTATGGGCCACACTGTTTATATTTTAATTCAATTATTAATTAAATAAAACCAACACGTGTTGCCCTTTTGAGCGTACGCAATTATACCGAAACCAATATGCAAATCTAATATGCCTTTTAGTTATATATTACCTTTTCAGCAATAACATTTTTATTAATTAGTTTAAGTTAACCATGACCATACAATTGAAATGGTATATAAATCAATGAAAAATTTCAGTGAAAAAGTCAGTTTGTGAAAATTAGTTGGTGTTTTGACATTTTAGAATGAAAATTTTCTTATTTATTTTTGCTGTCTTGAGCTTTGTTTCAAACATTTTTGCAGCGAATCGTTGTATTTATTTTAGAAAAAATAAAAATATTTAGTATTAAGTTAACCTCTTGTTACTAATTTCAGATAAATGTTCCATACAACCTATTTTCGAGCCGAATTGTGTTGACAAGTCTCCAATGATTTATTATAATTCAGATAAAAACGTATGCGAATTTAGGAGGACCTGCGGAATCGAAGCCGAAGCTTTTATTCGAAAGGACGAATGTGAAAAAATCTGCGTTCTGTAGACAGCAGTAGCAGTAAAAAAGATCAAACGACATAAGAAAAATTTTGTTTCTTAAGGTTATGTCCCTTTACATATAAGACTACTTATATACTTTATCCATATCTATTATACTTATTATCCTAAAATATATAAATTGAGCAAACTTCCGGAGAGTTATTTTTGCATCTTTTAGAATCTAAAAATAATATCAAGAAATAGTTGCAAAATACATGTAGGAAATTTTTTGAAAAAGAGTGAAATTAAGCTTCTACAATGTTCTCGATCGAAGTTGCTTCACACTGTTATTATCTTTGGTAACATTAACAAACTATAAAACCTGACATGTATTTACATAAAATGGGTACAAACGTATTCTTTTCAAATTTTTAATGGGATTTTTCAATATTTCTCTTGCTTCCAGAGTTTGAATATTTTAGTTTATCAACAACGGGAGTATCTTATATATAATTCAATAACATTGAAGTGAGTAACTACATTCGGGGGCAGGTGGTAGTGAGTTTTAAAATTTTCTTCGTTAGTCTGTACTTGCATACATTTTAACTTAAAGCATGTATTCGGTCACCTATATACAGTTACAGAAAAATGTCTATTTTAATTAAAATTTAATGAACTATAGTTCGAATTGCATGAACTGTATACTTAATTTTGTGACATAAATTTTGCTTTAATTTACGTTTTTATGAATTCTTTTTGTGTTTTGTTTTAAATATATTAAAATTTATGTTAGTTATTAGTTAGTAAGATTGGTATCTATCCCAATCCATTAAAATTATTTCTTAAAAGGTTTTAGTTTCTTTAAAAATTGCCAATATTTCTTTCAAATCAGGGTGTATACTCAATTTTGTGGGTAACTGTATTGTATATCCAAAAGCTACAGTTGTATAAAAAAAAAATACTTTTCTGATATAAATAGCATTAGATATTACTCATACGACCTGTTATTCATAATTATCTAGTAAGGTTTCCCAAGTTTATTAAGACTATATACATATATTGTCTATATAAATTTTTATCAACATTTTTGAATTATTTTCAAATACAAATTCTGTCTTTTTCACACCTTTAAATATTGAGAAACGAAACTCAAATTTTGCTGAGATCTTTAAGGAACGTTTTCTTCTGAATTAAAAACAAAAGATATTTTTCATAAACCAAATTATTATGACCTTGATACAAGCTTATCATAAATCGTTTTTTAATTAGCACTTAATAAAACATTCATTAAATTTTATTGCTGGAATTAAATAATCAAAATCTTTTTGCCTAACGAACTGGATAGCTTTTGAGGTCTAAGATATTTTAAGAAGACACAAAAATTTATGTTATTTCTCTATTTTTGAATTTTGTTAAATATGTGTACATCTAAGATAACCTGGATCCTTTATAAAATTCAAAGTTGACAATTTTTATATCACTATTATATTAATTTTCATGGAAATAGCAGCTATGCGCAAAAGCATAGAATACATAGTTTGACAAATTTTGGTCAAACCTCCAGTTTTGAATCACGAATATATTTTTTTGAAGGTTTCTGGCATGCTCAATATGACCTCAAGGTCCAAATTTCTCTCATGGTTTCAGTTTAAAAAATATTCTACCTTAAAAGAGTAAAAAGCACTGCCTTTTAAGTTATTTGAGTTTATATTACAATACACCGAATTCTTTTTTTTGGAACAATTAGTTGGCTTAGGAAAAAATTCTCTTTCTCTTCAAAACACTTCTTCAATTATGAAAATACTGATAATTTTTTCAAATGTCATCAATTGAAATGATTAACACAAATATCACCAGTTTAATAATATCCATTACCCATATATTACAATTTTTTTTTTTTCACTTTCGGTCCTTAATATTTCTAATATTATTTCCTTATGTTTTCGTCATTTTTATCAAGAGTTTTTATTTACTCAAAGTATTTTTTTATTTATATCTCATGCATTATAAAACTTTTTTTATTTCAAACCAAATTTTTTTATTATTCTTTAAAACACTTATGAAACGACCGACGTTTTAAGTGCAAGTTGCAATTCTAATTTTTTGTCAAATGTGAATTCTGATATCATTATGTGGTAGTGTCTTTTTTAATACACATTCTCTGATTTATTTTCAACTTTTTCGTTTGTGTGAATCTGCATTAATATGGCATATCTACGATGCCTTTGGGAATACTATTTTCTATCTTGTTGCAGCAATTTTCATATTGTTACGAAATTTCTGTCCCTTTGACGATAATTTCGATCTCTCACACTTTTCTGAGTTCGATCACTGGATTGTGTAACAATTAAAAACACACAAACTTCTTTAGTTATAAAATGGTTTATTTTATTAACGTTCAAATTCTAATATTAATTTAACACTGTATAGAAAACTGTTTTGTTCTACTACGGATCACACTGTATTCACTTTATTGCTTACTGCTTCGCTGGTTTAATTCTACTGTGTGCTCAGCTCAGATGACAACCCTTTTTATACTGCAGTCATCACTCTCTCGAATAATCCAGTACCTTCTAAGTGGCGTATATTCTACCATTATCTACAACCCACCAGTGCTACTTTGTAGCGTGCATTCTACTACTATCCACAATTCACCACGTTGACGTTGAGCTAGCTATTATGCTAGATGTTAGATGGCGTTGTACGTTGTACGACGGCGATAATTTCTCTCGGTTGTTGACTTTTTATTGTTTACTGCAGCGTCTGTTCGGTTTATTATTTATAGCATTTTGCGCTAGATGGTGCTAATATCGTTTAGTTTCTTTCGTTGGTATTTATTTCAAGAGTCTTCTAGCATAAACCAAATTTCGCTACACTGCCCTCCGCTTAAACTTGTTCGTCCCGAACAAGAGTCTCTCCGTCCCTAGTATAAGGTGCCAGCCTTTCGATGTGGACTACCTTTAATTTATTTTTGTTCTCGGGGTATTTTCGGATTCGATACACAACATCATTAATCCTTGTGACGATCCGGTAAGGTCCATCCCAGTGAGTCCGAAACTTAGGAGACAAGCCTCGTTTCCGTTGTGGGTTGTGTAGCAGCACTAGTTGATCTTTCTTGAACCTTTCAGTATTTGCTCGCAGGTCACACCGAGCTTCCATCTTGTCGCGATCTTTATCACGCTCTTTCTCACGTTCCTTTTTGCGCGATTTAGAACGACGTCTAGAAGATTTCTCCCGACTTCGAGAACGTTCTCGGCGTGACTGCTCTCGTTCTCGTTCTCGCTCTTTCTCATGTTTGCGTTCCCTTTCTCTTCTTCTGCGCTCACGATCTTTATCTGGCCGTTCTGGATCCTCCTTTTCAACTTTATCTCTTTCAGCGCGCTCTCTAACTTCCTCTCGTTCACGTTCTCTTTCACGTTCCCGCTTTCGTTCTCTGTCGCGTTCCTCACGCCGTTCGCGATCACGCTCGCGATCTCTTTCACGTTCCCTTTCACACTCTCGTTCACGATCACCACGATCCCGATCACTACGCTGGTCCCATCTTACCTCCTCTTCAGGCAAAACGTTCAAACGGCGCACATCAATTGTTCCAGCTTTATTTTCCGTTCGTGAACATTCAATTTTACATAGACGACGGAAAAATGCATCCGATGTTTCATGCTGGCTTTCTTTGCGATGTGGTAGTCGTTTCTCAGGCTCCCTCTCAGGAATCGAACCCTGATTCCACGAACGCGCCTGCTTCCCGCTATCATTTTCGCCATCGTCCACCCTATTTTCAATTCTTCTTTTTGGTGAATGTGATGCAGATCGTTTACGACGTGATTCGCAGTCACGTGCCATGTGTCCGTGCTTACCACAGTTGTAGCATTTTCCGCTGAAGCTACTGCTGGCGAACGATGAACTTTTTTTTTTAAAATCCACCTCCATCCGATATTCAATTTTTCTACTTGGTGAACGTGATGCAGATCGTGATTTGCAGTCACGTGCCATGTGTCCCTGCTTACCACAGTTGTAGCATTTTCTGCTGAAGCTACCGCTGGCGAACGATGAATTTTTCTTTTCAGCCTCCACCTCTATCCGACGAGTTTTCAGTGATGGGCGGCATGTCAACGCAATCATCTCTTCAGTGAGGGCAACCATTAATGTTTCGTTAAATGTTGTCTTCGGGCTCCGCATTGTTTCGCGTTTTGTATCTAAGTCACGTATGCCGTCAATAAACGCCTCTATTTTGAATTTTTCTGCTACGACACTTAACTCGTCAGGATAGGAAAGGTGTGCCAATCGCTCAATATCCGCAGCATACTCCTGCAAGGACTCACCAGATTTCTGGATACGACTTTTCAACTCCAATCTGTGAATCTGCTTCATGTGGTCACTGCCATATTTTCGCTGTAAGGCATCCATCACCGCCTTGTAGTTTTTCTGCTCCGCCACTGGAACCGTTTGCAATACTTCTGCAGCTGCGCCTTTTAATGCCACAATTAGCGCTGCAGCTGCGCTTTCGTTATCCCAACGGTTGTGACCAGATGTTGTTTCGAACTGGAGCTTGAAAACACTAAATGGCGTTGTTCCATCGAATGAGGGTGCCTTAAGCCTCTCTGCGCTGATTTCTCTTATAACTTGAGTGGTTGGTTCACTTATTTCCAACTGTTGAATCCTTTTATTAACGTCCTCAAAATTATTTTGAACTTTTTCAAGATTATTTTGTACTTTTTCAAGATTATTTTGAACTTTTTCCTTGAATGATTCAACGTCAACTTGTAACTCAGTCATTTTTGCGTCGAAGCCATTTACCATTTTGGCAACCTCCGTTCGAACAGCTTCGTGGATCTGCGTCGCATTCTGACTTAAGCTCTGATCAATTTCTTCCCGAACCGTCTGGATCTGCAGCGCGTTCTGATTTAACTTCTGGTCCATTTGCAGTGCATTTTGACTTAAGCTCTGACCAATTTCTTCTCGAATGGTCTGGATATTGCTATTCATCTGTAGTGTATTTTGATTTAACTTCTCGTCTATTTGCAGTGCATTTTGACTTAACTTTTTGTCTATTTGCAATGCATTTTGACTTATTGCCTGCGTCATCGCCATTAACATTTTCTCGAACTTTGCCATATCCACAACTTCACCACTTGCCGCTGATCCAGAAGCTTCTTCCACTTTCGCTGCTGATTCTGATACATCACTATAAAATTCATGCTCTTCTAGGTTTACACCTTGAGCCTCAAGAGCCTGCCGTAAGCGTTTCTGTAACTCCACCTTTCCGCCAGTAGATTGCAGATTCAGCTGCTGCAACTCCTTCTTCAGTTGATCCACTTTCAGATCTTCAAACTTGACCATTTTTATTTATTTATTTATTTTTTTTTTTTTTTCTAAAATTGATTGTTAATTCTTTTACACAATCCCACTTCTGACACCAATTGTTACGAAATTTCTGTCCCTTTGACGATAATTTCGATCTCTCACACTTTTCTGAGTTCGATCACTGGATTGTGTAACAATTAAAAACACACAAACTTCTTTAGTTATAAAATGGTTTATTTTATTAACGTTCAAATTCTAATATTAATTTAACACTGTATAGAAAACTGTTTTGTTCTACTACGGATCACACTGTATTCACTTTATTGCTTACTGCTTCGCTGGTTTAATTCTACTGTGTGCTCAGCTCAGATGACAACCCTTTTTATACTGCAGTCATCACTCTCTCGAATAATCCAGTACCTTCTAAGTGGCGTATATTCTACCATTATCTACAACCCACCAGTGCTACTTTGTAGCGTGCATTCTACTACTATCCACAATTCACCACGTTGACGTTGAGCTAGCTATTATGCTAGATGTTAGATGGCGTTGTACGTTGTACGACGGCGATAATTTCTCTCGGTTGTTGACTTTTTATTGTTTACTGCAGCGTCTGTTCGGTTTATTATTTATAGCATTTTGCGCTAGATGGTGCTAATATCGTTTAGTTTCTTTCGTTGGTATTTATTTCAAGAGTCTTCTAGCATAAACCAAATTTCGCTACAATATGTATTTCTCTTCTCTGTTTCGCTCTTCTTTTTACCCACTTTGCAAATGACAATATTTTGTCATATCCCATTTCTTCACTCTGAGTTCTTTTTATGATTTAAATATTACATTTTTTTTCACATTGTGATGTTCACTCTTTCAGTTTGCTTCAGCTGCTGTCATTTTTTTCCAGCTTTTCAGCTCCATATTCCTGATGCAAATATTTCTCCAAAATGTTCATTTAATAACATTCATAGCAATAGGACATTCGTGTTGTGTGGCAACGTTTGTCTCCTCTTCCTTTTTTGAATGTTTTTTTTTTTGTATTCAACTCCTTGGAGGTAGTTAGTTGTATCAACAAAGTTGTCTTTGCCACTACTGGGAGTATCTTTGTATATATTCTACATAGAGTTGAAATGTATTCGTCAGTAGAATTTAATAAAATTTTCAAAATAATTGTAAAAACTCAATGGGGATTCTGTTCTTTTTTATATAATTCCTTTTTTTTTACATTTTTATTTGCAAAAGACAAAGTGGTTACTGCTGTTTCTTGTATTATGAAAATAGCTTTTGAGGCAAATGTGCTAAGAAAAATATTTTATAGTCAATTGTCAAATGGATATAGAATGGAGCTCATTATATAGCTTTAAGTGTTTTATTTATTTAGTCATTTCGTAAATATCATTGACATATAAGAATATTTTTTTATAAATATCTTGACATTTTTATAAATATCTTGATATTTTTATAAATATTTTGTTATTTTTATGAATATCAACTGATTCGACTCGGGTTTTGGCATTGCATTGCATATAGCTCCAAAACGGCTGGGCGGACCATTATCAAATCCACATAACCTGTTGTAATCTTGGAAGCCTCTTGAGCTCGGGGTCAATGCCTTCGCACCAGCAAAACTATAAGAGAATACCCTATAGCCTTTCCTTAATACAGCGCTGTTGTGCACTACATTTTATTACTGAGAGAAGTAAAGATCTTGAGAAGTCGCAATATGTCGCTATAGAAAATCAATACTCACCCTTAATTTTGTCTGTACACTAACATTTTCAATATCTGAATTAAGGAAGTTTCCTATTCTATTCGAACTTCCGTGCATGTGTTATGGACCAATAAAACTGGTTTTGGAGATCACTTGATATCTAAAACTTAAGATCGGTTTTAATCTTCTTTTTGCACTTATTGGATGTGCACTTAAGCTTTGCATGGCTGTAACACTGCCTATCATTTATTCGCTATATTCGTCTAGCAGTCAACGGACTAATATCCAAAATATGAAAAAATATGTTACAAATATGTAAGGAAGAATCATCCACTTTATAGACCCTTATATCCTCTATATCTTCATAAGGTTCTAAAAACAAAACTTCGAGATTCATATAAGAAACTCTTAGAAAACACCTTCTACTATATATTGCAAATCAATAAGAGACGACAAGCTGGCAGAGTTCAGGAAATTCATGCAAAAATTATCTGCTAAAAGATAAAACCAACTGCTAACCTCAACAAAACCCATATCTAGAGCGCAAAATAACCCTAACTTAACACTATAAGGTATTGAAGTTTGTGCGACAACAATAAAGGCACAGCAGTGTGTAGTTTTCACATAATTTTTTTTTATTGTGGGCTCTGTTTAGTCAAAAATACCTTGAAAGCCCACAAAATGAAAAAAAAAAAAATTTTGGAGTATCCCCCTCTTTGAAAAAAATCAAATTTTGAACCTATATATCTCGAAAATGAACTTTATACTGCAAGTTACATTGAAATTTTGGGAATTTTTTTTCCAATGAAAAAACTTCTTTCCAAACTTCTGTTTCACCTGAAATAGATATGCAAAGAAAAATGCTTTAGCTTAAATTTATTTCAGTGTCATGTCAATTTTATTATCATTTAGTTGCTATAATAATTTACAATTTATTTCATTAAAGTGTTGACTTTTGCATTCATTAAACTAATTTCAAGTGTTTAATTTTTTATTTTATAATACGATAATTTATTTTCTTATGCTAATCACTAAAATTTTATTCATATATTTTTTAAGATCAACTAATTTTATTACTTAGCGTATAAAATTTTTCTTTTAAGTTTTTGTTGTTGCTTTTTATTATATAAAAACTATTTCACGCACTAAAACTAAATTTTCAATTAATCTAATTAATACCATGAATTCTTAACTAAAAAAAGAAAGAAAGATCAAAGAAACATATATATGTATTAAAAATACAATTTTATGGAAACCTATGTGTATATGAGTATATTGTTTTTATGAAATAAACTACTTTTCTTTTTTTACAAAATCTTCAAAAATAATATACGTGAGATATGGCGTGAAATGTGATTGTTTTAGTTGCTAATGCAATTGAAACTTATTTGCTGAACTATTTGATGATTTTTTCATTTATTTTTTATACAAAACAATATAAAGGATTTTATTATAACTATGTTTCAAAAGTGTTTATCATTATTTTTTTTGTTTCATTTACAAAATATTAAAAGTTATTGGAGTTACGCGAATACTGCATTGCCTCGCTTAATTTTCAATATAATTTTCAAACTAATATATATTATGTTAAAAATTTATTAAAAAAATTATAAAATATAAGAACTAATAATACTAAGAAATAATTAAGACACATTAAATTAATTATAAAAATTTCAGTTGCGGCAAACTGCTTAACTTATGTTTATTGCAACACTACAACTACTCGTTATACATTTCATGTTTTAGCCTAAATTTACCCCTAAAATTTGCTTTTGTATTTCATAGTTTTACTAGATTTTTATTAAATTTAGTTTTTTTAAAATATAATATCATATATTTTGCATAAAATCAAATTATTTTTGTTGCAACCTTTTTTGCATTAAATAAATTTGATTTAAGTTCTAAACTTTTGTGTGGAGGCATTTTTGGGTCTTAAATAAAGTTAAAATATGGGTTTGCTGTCTCTTTTTATATGATTTTTTTTTTTGTGCTTAACCTTTGAATTAATTTTCATTATAATTTTTTTTTTTTGTATAAAACTCACTAATTTTATTTTAATATTTTTCATTTCAGTTAGGTACTAATTTAGTTTAAAGTTTATTACATTTTCATTATATGTCTATTAACAACTATTTTACTATTGGATAATAACACTGTACAGCACAATATGAAAACTAGGTTTTGACATTTGATTCCAGTAGAGTATGGAAACAAAATATATGCAAATCGATGTTTTTAAGTGCTAACATCTAAACATTTTTAACAGTTTGTAGAAATTTTTAAGTTTTTGTTAAAAAATTAATAAAATGATATGAGAAACAAGTGCTAATCTACTTTTAAGTTCATTTTTGTCTTAGAGACCTTCTGGTAATACCTAACCAGAAATATTTTAAGCCACAAATTCTTTTCGTTAGGCGTACATCTTGCAGTGTTTTGAGAGAATTCATGAAATAATTCATAAAACTGTTGTGAAAGGACTAACATTTTTGACAAAGATAATTTCCAGACTCTTTTACATCGGATATTGTGGAGAATATCGTCTTTTAATATCTCATGTGGAATCTCGTGAAATTTGAAATTTCTGTAAAATAATTTTGTGAATTAGTTTTACCCTTCCATTTTCTATGAAAATTTTATGAAACTTTTCAAAGAAAATAGCAACGAAAGTGTAACTTATGGGGTAAGAATTAGGTTAGGCTTGCATATAACAAGTTTCACATGGAGGCAGATTGTTCACTGTGATACCCTACAAATGAAAAGGAAAAAATTTTTTGTAGAGTCGTAAAGTCGCAATCCGATTTAATATTGGAATTGCACATATTTTTTATATGGAACGGGTTCTTAAAAAACTTTTCGGACGACGCATTTTTGATTTGGCTGAAATTTTTTTTGTGGGCTCTGTATCAAAAAAGAAGAGACACGTATTCGAGGATTTTTTTGAAAAATTTTTTTTTTAGAAAATAGAGCGAATTTAAATTTTGAGATTTTCGTGATCTTTGGCATGGAGACTCACTTTCAAAAATTCATAACTCCGGTACTGTTAAAGCTAGAACATTGATTTTACTTTCATTTTAAAGCTAAGAAAACGAGCTTAAAAAAACAATTTAATAAAAATTTTTTATTATGTCAATATTGTTATAAACAATTTAAATGTTTAAATCAATTTTTAATAATATCTCCCACCCTATATCAAATTTTTTAATATAAAGATCGTGTTCTACGTTAAATTTCCTATCAAAAACGTATTTTTTTTTTAATAAACAAATTATTATTACTATTAGAAATTAATTAATTTATGTAGTGCGGTACGTTTTATTTGCTCGCGTATTCTACACTAGTTTACAAATTTGTCGTTCATCTCGAGATCTGGTTTCTCATAAGCTTTTTTCTATGTATTTTGGAACGTAGATTAGCCATATCTCCGTTTTTTCGACTCAAAAACGCTATCCAGCATTCAAAAGATATTTGCTCTTAGCTTTAAAATGAAAATAAAATCAATTTTCTAGCTTTAACATAACTGGAGTTATGAATTTTTGAAAGTAATTCTGCATGCCAAAAATCACGAAATTCTCAAATGTTAAATTCGTTTTTTTTTTGTAAAAAATAAAAAATTTTCAAAAAGATCCTCGAACACTTATATCTTCTTTTTCGATATAAAATCCATAAAAATAATTTCAGCCCAATGAAAAATGTGTCGGTCAAATTTCGTTAAAATTCGTTCGGTTTGTAAAAGAACGAAAATTGTTGCCTACTGTAAAAATCCTTTCAAACCTTTTAGCTTTTAAAATGCCATTAAATACACATATGCGATTACGATCATCTACCAGAATCAAGTGTCAGTAAGATATTATTTCGCAAGAAATTGCATTTTGTCGCACAGTGTAATTTAATACTTTAATACACTTTCATTAATTTACTTACAGTGTTCTTTTTTAATACTAAGTACATAAAAAATTATTTACAGTGCTCTGCTTATATGCTTGTATATTTTTTAAATATACATAAGTAAAAAATTGTTAACAGTGTCTTTTTTTCGCTTTCGAAAATATTTTGGTTGGTAAGTTTTCTAATTTAATATTTTTTTTTTTCGAAAAACAATACCTTGATGTTTGGAAACTTTGCGTTGATTATTATGCTGACGAGTGTTTCCAGCTTCATATGTTTGACTCTATTTTATAAGCGTTCAATCTGCTAAAAACCTTCTTATTTCCAAAAGTTTTTAAATAAATGATTAAAAATATAAAAAAAAAATTAAACGTAATACTTAAGTTAAAATAACTTGAGATAAATTATGTAGTGAACAAATAAAATTAATAATTAAATTAATTTTCTAAATTTAAAAATTGTGTGACTTCATGAAATGTACTTAAATTTTCTGCTAATATTTTTATTCCTTAAAATTTTTCTCTATTTTTGCTTCGAGTTTTCCTTAAAATTTTATTCCTGCTAATTTTTCCTATCTTTCTCTATAAAAGTTACATCGATTATTGAAGTAATAATTCAGACAGCGTAAAAGTCAAGAAACTGCACGTAAAACATTATTGATTTTCCTAATTAAATTGTCACAGAAAAGAAAAGTTTTCGTGTATACAATGTAATTTTTTGCAAGAATTCATGAAACTGTGTCAACGTGTTCGAAAGTTCAGTCAGGTCAACTTTAAAAGTTTTGTCCAGGTAAATGACATAAATTTGAAATGTTAAGAAATAATATTTGTGCGTGGTATATGCGCAGGTAGAAAAGTTTTTGCTTTTTTCTAATTAATGTAATTATTGATAAGCTTTAGGGTGTCACAAATTTTTATTTTATTTAAAAATATTTTTTGTAGCTGTCAACTCCACAATATTTAGTAATTTAAGCAAGTCATGATACATTACCTTCAACATTTTAATTTTTATTTTGGGGTAACACTTTTGCCAACAATTGTTGCTACTTTAACCTATTTCCACTTTTTGTGGAGCAATTTTTGTCAATCAAAAACTTTATTACACTTATATTGCAAAAAAAAAATTGTTGTTTCATTTCCTAAACGAAAATATCTAGCTATTTAAAGTTGTGTGACAAAAGTTGTGCCAAAGTTGCATGAGATAAGTTTCAACGTCTACAGTTATGCTAAATGTTTTTTCCAAATTTTGTTTCTTAACCATTTCTATTGCTGAAAGTGCTTTGTTATCTTAAATCTGTGCGCTTGTATTTATAATTTCAATTTACTAAAATATATTTGTTTAAAAAAACAATTAATCTAAATTATAAAAGAAACTCAACCTACATTCTATAGAAAACAAGACGACCTAAGTAAACTTCAGGTAATAGTTTTTTTTTCCTCTATGAAACTAAAATTTCTTAACTACACTGCGTATTTTGTGTGGTGACATGATATTCCTTGGAAAAAGTTTTTTTAAAAAAAGTTCAACAGCGAAAGTCTCTTTAAACATTTATTTAACTAACTCATTTTTTTAGCCCACAAAGCCAGCTAAATCGTTTTTCATTACTTTTATGGTGCTTTTATTATTTTACTCTGCTCAAGTTGTGATTCTTTTACTTTTCTTCTTCTTTTTGTTTCAGTTTTGTTTGTTCGCTTTTTATTTAATTTACCTTTTGTTGTTTTATTTTTAATTTAAAGGTGTCACCTAGGAAATTCATAAGCTTTCATCGTCACTTCAACTACGCTGTTCAGTATAATGCCAGTGATGCTGAATTGGTATCGTTAAACCAAATTAAATTTATTTAAAAATACTTGTCTCTGGCTGTTAGTTAATTTTTAGAAAAATATCTGTTAGGGAATCAAAAAGTTAATACATATATAGAATAGCACATTTCAGTATTAGAAAGTACTGCACCCAAATAAAAAAAATTCAGAACTTTGAATGCATCTCAAATAGATATCTTAAAAGAGATAGTATCGATTAGTTAAAAAAATATTAAAGTTTTTAAATGAATATATCAATATGGGGAACAGGAAGTTAGGATTCTCAGATCCGATTATTTTGATTTGAGATTTTCTGGAAGTTTTAAAATCTGACTGTGTTTTTCAAATAAATAACTTACTGGGCATTTCTATGGGTCCCGTTCGACCGTCACATACATTTAAAAAAAAAGTCAAAATAAAACGAATTTTTGTTTCGACAATAGGTTTAACGTATAGCTCCTAATTAGTTTTATAACTGGTGCTAAGGTTGAATTTGGGAAATTTTCCGTTTTCAAGATAACTGCGAAAAAAGCAAGATGTCGCACGGGACAAAAACTTCCATTTTCGTGGAAATGCCTTTATATGAAGAAGTTGCAAGAATAATTAAAAAATTTCTAAAAAAATTTTGAAAGTATATATGAAATACTGCCTACAGGAGCAAATGAATTGACTTTGGGTAGAAAAAAAAGCCAGAAATTTTCACAGTAACCAGTGTTGTAAGTGGACTTGTTTGTTAAAAAGTGAAGCACTTAAAAAAACTGCAGCATCACCAGAAACCGTCACAAAAATACAGGATTTCGGAAGATCAGCAATTGACCAAAAGAAATTTAGTAGAAGCTCTGGTCATTTCAATAGGCATAATGAGCAAAATTTTAAATGAAGTTTTGTATTTCAAAACACTGTGTGAACAATTGGTGCCGAATTCGTTAACAATTCGAAAAAAAAAAATAGATTTATGTGCGAATTTGTCAGCAACATCTGAAGCGTTTAAGAAAGTATAGCCAAATTGTGTGCGTCATTTTATCATTACCTAAGTAGAGGAAACGTTTAATGCGTGATTACAGCACTAACACAGCTGTTTTAGGTGTATACAGCTGTAAAAGCGCTGTAAATGCGCATTAAAAGCTTTCTCTGCCAAAAACGCTTCTTGTGTATGGATGAGATTTCGACCTACTAGCCTTGATGCTGAATAAACTGAGTTTAATCAATATATCGTGTTTTACTCTATTCGTATCAATATCAATGAATCCTCCTGTTACATCGAATGCCGCTGCAATTGAAGCAACATCCCTAAGCAAAAAAACAACCCTCCAGTATGAGTTCCTTGTAGTATGCCATTGTTTTTCCAAACTTAGTCGAAAAGTCTGCACCTACTTAAAAAATACTCAAACCCAATGTAGGTAAGAGTCATAATATCAGACTGCAGATACCGTTGCTACTACTACTTGGCTTCTTGTTTTGTTTCTTTTGATAGCTTTCAGTGCCTAAAGCTGCCTGGCAGCAACCATTCGACTGTGATATAAAGTTTAAATTAAATGAAAACTTTTTCAATTACATCAACGAAAATAAAATTCAACATTCAAAGTGAAAGGCTCTTTTAGTCTGCAGCAAAACAGCAAACCGGGATGCTGTGAAGTGTGATGTAATGCCGCGCTAACAAACGCTTCAAATAAGAAACAATAACACCAGCGTCTAACTTTTGTTTTCCCATCGTCTTATTTCTAACGTATTTTCTTAAGTTGAAATTCTCTCTTTGTTATTGGGCTCAATAGAATCTTGAGTAAGGTGACCAGAAGCATTAGCGTTGATATTTATTATCTACCCCAAAAAGAGAGGTCAATAAGAAGTCTTTTGAGGCTTAAGTGGATAACAATTGAAATGTTGGGGGTTTTGCATAAGAAAAAGCCAACACGTTTCTTCAATTCAAAAAGGTGTGAATTAAAACAACTTTCGTGGGGATTGCTGAGGATTTTAGGTAACAAAATTTTAAAGACAAAATTTGTGATAATTTTAAAAATTTCTTTGGTAAATAATCCTCAGTGAAGACTCAAACTCAAACTCGAAACAAATTCATTTCCTGCTGATATGCAATTTAAAAATCAACATCTACTTAGCATTTTTTATTTGCAAGCCACAACCACTCTCGCGTACGTATCGTAGTCCTTCCTTCCAACACTTAACAAGTGTTTTAATTACAAGCTTTTAATTAACCACGGAAATAAGACCTCCGAAACGAACCGGTATAAAACCAAACTTAATTAAAGTCAAAAACAAAGCAAACCACATATCATCATCAACAGTAGCAGCAACAGCAACAGCGAACCAATGCTGATGATGCTGCTGACTATGATGACGATGAAGCGTGGAAGCGGAAACACTCGCACACATAAACCATATCTAGTAACAACACGACGTTTACAATGCTACCGAATCATCCAATGTGTTAACGCTTACGCTGGTATAGGAGGAGCAACTACCACCACCACCACCACTACCACCGTTCCGACGTCAGATGTCGGAACCCTCCTGTGAATCACCTACATAGCCTTCATCCGGACTATCGGCTAGTGGGCCAGTGAGATGGCGTAATTTTGTTGTTTCCTTCTCCGTCGATGTACCACCGTCTGTACCAGTCATCACCGAAGCTGTGGTTGCAGCTGCTGTAGCTGCTGTTGGGGAAACATCATTTTCATCATCGCATTCGGGTATCGTTGAATCATCCGCTTGCGCTGCAACACAACGTTTCTTGAGAGATGCATCCATTGTTGCTGACTGCTGCTGCTGTTCAGTACTCAAACAGCTGCTGCTGCTGCAAATGTTTTGTGTTTGCGTATGGCACGAGGTAACCGGCGGTATTTGTGATTGTGATTGCGTGGCGGTGGCGTTTGTGTTGGCAATTGACGCTGGCTGCTGCTGCTGCGTCATACCGACAATTGTGGGTGGATAACGTATGGGCTGCGCGTGATAGCCAGGCAAACAGGGTGGCCATTGTTGAAAGCTGCCTGACTGTGAAATCGTGCCCAGATCGCCGTTCATTGCAGTCGTGGCGGCAGAATGTGGCGGGCTACCGCAACTCTTGTAACCCTCAGGTGGTGAAGGATACTGCACTAATGGCGCCGATACAGGACTCATAATATGCAGCGGATAGCCTTCGGCAGTGAAGCGCACATTCGGCATATATTTGTCGTAGCTCGTTGGTGTGCCGGAACGTTGCAGGAATTCCGCTTCAAGGCTATAACGCAATCCTGGATTAGCGGCGGAGACGGCGAATTGTTGCTGCTTGTGCGCACGATTGTGCGGCAAAGTACGATAGAAATTCTGTTGCTGCTGTTGTGGCAGCTGTTGGTGTTGCTGCTGCTGCTGTCCGTGTATTGATTGTTGTGCTACGGCTGCTGGTGATAGTAGCGCATGTTGCTGTTGCTGCAAATGCAAATGATGATGTGGTGGTGCAACTGTGCTGTAATCATATGCAAAACCACCATCCTGTCCCAGAAAACAGACGGGATTTAGGTGCACATCCACTTGATGTTGACCACCAGGAGTGCTAAGGGTAGCAGTACCATTGCCATTGTTTGCCAGTGGTGATTGTTGCATATGTTGCATAACTGTTTTTAATTGCATGCCACGTGGCAATGTTGTCATTGCTGCAAATCGTGAAGCAGCCGCTGAGCCACCGTTACTAGCACGCAGCAATTGTGAACCAAATTGTGACGATGCAGCCGCAAGTTGATAACACTGATCGTAGTTTGTTGTACCCAGTGGTGGCATACCTTGTATGCTACAAGGACCCGAACAATCACTAGCAGCATCATACTCGTTGTCATCCATTGATGATGATTTCAATTTGTTCTTTACGCTTTCGGCGTCATTGACGAGATCGGGATTTTTCTCTTGGTACACTGAAATAAAAGAAGAAATAAGAGAATTTGAGATTAGCGTGAGTGTCACGTGCGATGAAATTCAGCTAGGATTTTGTAAAAATTCCTTTCGGAGAAAGAGTCAAACGAAAAGATACTCACATTTTTTACTATCACTTATATAGTTCCGCATTGATGATGGCGGCGAGCAGTAGTTTGTTAGTCCATTACTTAGTCCACCAACTCCAACCATTAGTGGTGGTGGCGTACCACCTGATCCACTACCCACAGCATTCGCATTGAGTTGCATCGCCTGTGCGGCGCCATCCAACAGATGCTGCTGAAAATGCGCCGGAGCATACATGATCAAATTCTGTTTCATTTGACCACCAATAATAACACCATTTTCCTTTGCCAATTTCGTTGGCGTCATGCTCGTCTCTCCACTCAGCAAAATACCGACACCTGAAACACCATTAAGACTGTCCCCGCAACCATCGTTAATGATAGACGAACACTTCATAAGACCCGTATCATTACTGGTGCTACCATCACTGGAACTGCCGTTGCCGACCGCGCCTTGTCCGCCTCCCTTTTTACGTTTGCTCGGCTTACGTTGCTTGCACTTGACAACAATAGTGCAGAGCAGCACAGCGAAAATCACGCCCGCGCCAGTGCTACTCGCAATAATATAATTCATATAGTCGCGTGGAAATGATACCTCATTAACCACTGGCGGCTCTTTGATGATGACGCGCAGCGTATAATTGCTAAATGTTGTGCCAGCTATGTTCTGTCCAACGCACGAGAAGGTGCCATTATCTTCAGTGCCAACATTGTAGATAAATATTTCGCTGCGTTTCTCCTCGCTACCGCTGCCAGCGCTCTCATCGATATAATAATACATATGAAGATTATCCAGCAGGCTATCATTGGTCATCACCTGACCGTTGAAGAGCCACAGCACTTTCGGCCCTGGTATGGCGCGCACCACGCACATAATTGATATGTTGCGACCCTCGGATATCTCAGTGTAGGTTGATTTTGGTGTAACCTCCGGTAAACAAGCGAGTTCGTCTTTCTTCAGTGACTTTATAAATTGACCCTTGAGACGTGGTGGCTCAACGCATTTGGGTTCTTCAATCTGTGGCGTATTGTAGTTCACCAACCATGCGTGTATATCGATCAGCCGACAATCGCAGGTCCAACGATTGCTCTGTAAGCTAATGTCATGCAGTGATTTCGGCAGTATGTGTTGGCCCTGTATAAAACCAATACGATTACCATCAAGACGCAAACGCTCCAGATTGTCCATGCCTACAAAGGCCTCATTCTCGATGCGTTCAATGTGACAGTTGCTCAGTTCGAGTGTTGTCAGAAAGGACAAATGCCGAAAGGCAGAAGTCTTAAGCTCACGTATTGGATTGCCGCTAAGCGATAGACGCATTAGAGATGTGTAATCTTGAAAAGTTTCGCTGGGTACATTCTGCAGTGAATTCTCCGCTAAATCGAGTTCGACAAGATTTGTCAAACCACGAAATGCCTTCTCGTGTATGCGTATGAGTTGATTGCGTGACAAATAGATTTTCTGTAAGTTGAGTAAATCCATGCGTAGAAAGCGTTCACTTTGTAGCACTTGCAGCGCATTGCCCGAGAAGTTCAATACTTGCGTGCCAGGATCCATACCTTCGGGAATTGTAGGTAGCTGTTGGCCGCCACATTCCACAGTTTGTTTGCCACCTTTCCACTTACAGATGCAGACTTCTGCGGGACACGATGCTATTGAGGATATAAAGCAGGATAAAAGCAGCAGCAATAGAAATGGCAGCAGCCAAGAATGGCGATGGCAAGCTGCTTCAATTGTAGTGTTGGACATGTTTTTTGTTAACTAGCATGGACAAAAGTGCCGCAGGAACTCAAGTGATTGCTAGTGTTGTCTGTGATGTGTGAGATATGTACTTTTTAAAGGCAGACCAAAAGTTGACTCGAAAAAAAAGCCTTTGAAGGCTTTTAGGCCTTTTAAAATGTCGCTGCAAGATTGTTTCTACTTTCTTAGTGCTACTTAAGTACTTTTGTACTATAAGTCCTTAGTGCTACTATTGTGCTCTTAAAGTAGTACTTTTGTAATGCTTTTGTGCTCCCTTTGTGCTTCCTTTATAGCTTGTATTTTTTTCTTCTTAAGTTTTAGTTTATCTTCCTTTTTTTGTAAATTAATTTCACTCTTATGATACTTTGCTTTTGGCCAAACAATGTCGTTGTTTTTAATACTTGTAATATATGAAAAGTCAAACACGCTATGACTGAAAACAACAAAAAAGATAGCGTCTTTGCACTTGACTTTGCTTCCTTTATATCCGCTTTTGACGCGATTATCTTTTCCTTGTTATTTTATTTATTACTGGCGGCAGCGACATCATCATCATCATTGTGTTGACACGTTTGCATGTCAAATTATGGGAATCTTTTTGCCTGCAGCGACTGCACTGGCAACTATAGCGTTTGTCATTGATATTCTGCTGCTTTTACGGTTCGTTACTGTTGCTGCTAGCGCCAGCGTCATCTAGCATTTAGTAGTAGTAGTAGTAGTAGTAGTCGTAGTAGTAGTGCCAACCACTTGTGCGCTGATGTTGCTGTTGATGATGACAATGTTGCCGTTGGCTGGCGTGTCGCTCAATTGCGTCAACGTGTAAATGAAAGGAAACAGCAGCAAAGATGGCTACAAAAAAAAAAAGGACTCTTTCACTATGAAGTCTCTTTATTTAGCTCAACGTCCAAATTGATTCATTTGACAATCACGTTTTGCTTCGTAGACAAGCGGACGTTATGCTTGAAATCACGACAACTACAAGAGGACAATAGCACCCCTGTGGCAGTTTATAAGACGATGAAGAAGAAGACGTAAAAAAAGGCTACTCCCCTGGCTTTATACTCTTTTGTTTGCTTCCGTTATTCCGAGAATTTTCTCTCCCTCGCCTATTGTGTTAATTTTGCAACTGTCACTTGAGCTTTAGTTGTGGCGGGTCGCTTTTTCTATTTTATTATCTTTGTCTACTACTTTATTCAGTTCTTCAGCAGCCGCTCTATTCCTTTTCAACCGTCAGTTGCAATTTTGTGCGCGTCTTCATTGTCACTGTCACAGCTTGAAACGGCCGCCAGAGGTGTCGCTCGAACACAATATTTTATATCTTCTCTCGTTTCCCGTTGTCTCTCACTTGCCCCGTTTTTTGTCGCTAATGATGTCACTATTGTTATTGTTGTTAGTGTTGCTTTTAATATTATATATACTAAATTTAGATGTGAATTTATTTTCTCTTCGTTTTTATGCGCTTCCTGTTTGCCTATTGTTCTGTTTTGCCTTTAAGACCCTTTCTAGCCGATTTGATACTTTTCAACGTTCTTGCAAATGAAGTTACAGCTTGCAGTGATTTATTTTTATAATTTTTTTCATCACTGATGTATATTTTATTTTGTTAACTGGTTGAGGCTCTGTGTAAGCTGCAAATAGAAGAGAAAACAAAAGGAAGATTCTTAATTAGCAAATACGAATTATGCTCATTTAATATTTGTCATAATTTTTATTAAAGTAAAAGTAGCAGTGTAAATCAAGTAAATGGGAAGTAGGGGAAAGATTTTTCTAACGAATAATATTTACGTTCAATGTTTATGTATATTTACTTTATGGTGTCTGTTTTTTTTTTTAGATTATTAAATTTGTTTTTACTAACATATCACACCGACGCAATTTTGCAGTAATTTTTTTTTTAAAAAAGAAGTTTTTCCACTTTAAATAAAATAAAGTATTTTTGTATTACATTTCAAAAAGTATTAGGAACTTATTTCCAGAGCTTGAAATAAACTTTTATAAAAGTTTTTTTTTAGGTAAAGTAAAATTTAAACTTTTATATTTGTGAAATAAAAGTAAAACTTTTCTTAAAACTTTTACATCCGACGATAAAAAGTTAAAAGTTTTTTTTAAACTTATATTTCCAAAAGTCAAAAATAACTTTTAAAAAAAAAGTTTTATTAATAAAAGTTTTTTATTTATAAAAGTTTTTTTTTTAAAGTTTCCTGTGACTTTTATTAATAAAAGTTTTTTTAAAAGTTTTTTAAGTCTTTTTTTTAACTTATATGACATACAAAAAGTTTTTTTTTGAGTTTTATTTTTGAAATGGCAGAAATAAAAGTTTTTTTTTGTATGAAAAAACGAGGAAAATCCTAAAATAATATCTTGAATTACTGAGCAAAAAATTTCAAAGGAGAACACTTAGGATTATTGATAATAAAATCCAATGAAAAATACTTAACATGTTTCTAAAAAAAAAAAAAAATTATGATAATTATGCACTTATATTTAAAAACAAAATGTATTTCACGCATCAATGGGAAAAAGCCGAAAATGGATTTTGGGAGTGACAGGTGAAGTCCCTCTTATAGAGGTGTTTCGGACACATTTTTCGAATAAAAATTTTACTGCACGAATGGATGGGAAAATGTCGAAAATAGATTTTTAAAGTGACAAGTGAGGTCCCCGACCCTCCTAAAATGGTTTTTTGGACAAATTTTTCGAAGAAAATTTTACTACTGGGATCGATGGTAAACAGCCAAAAATGGATTTTAGAGGTGACAAGTGAAATCCCCGACCCCCCTAAAATGGTTTTTTGGACCCATTTTCGAAAAAAATTTATTGCTCGAATCGATGGGAAAAAGCTGAAAATGGATTTTGAAAGTGACAGAGGAGGTCTCCGTCCCCCCCTAAAATGTTTTTTTGGACCTATTTTCGAAAAAATTTTATTGCTCGAATCGATGGGAAAAGGCTGAAAATGGATTTTGAAAGTTGCAGAGGAGGTCTCCGACCCTCCTAAAGAGGGTTTTTGAACCCATTTCTTAAAAAAAAAATTGTATTGCTCGAGCGATTTCAGGAAAATTTTTGAAGAAAGTTTATAACAAAAAATTTTTAAGAAACTTTTATTTTGAAAACTTTTTAATAAATGTATAAAAGTTTCAAGGTCTACTTATTCCATTAGCCTTACGTACAGAAACCTTAAGGTACAAAAACAGAATTAAAATTTAGTGGCAACTTCTTATAATATTCGAAAACTGTCTTCCTAGCAGCAATTACAAAAACATGTCAGTCTGTAGCTGAAAAAGTTTTGAAATACTTATATTAGTAAAAAGCCAATTAGCTTTAATACTTTGCTTAACATTCGTTATCTAAGTTTATTTTTTCTATTATTTGATATAATAACTATAGACAGTTGCCTTCAGTTTTATCTTGGAAACACTAAACCTTGTATTTTTAACATGTTTTTTTAAACTTTTTTGATATTAAAACTGTGATGGTTTCAATATACTAGTACAGTTCACGTGGTTAGATAATATAGGCGGAGAGCCCGCTATAGAAAAATAGAGTAAACAAGACTAGAAAACAGGATTAACAGAAAAGATGGTAATGTATTTTAGTGAAACTTATCAACCAGTGTTGTCTTTTCAAAGCCTCTATTGATGAGTGAAAATACTCGAAGAATTTCCAAATTTCTTCTTAATTGTATAACATTCAGCTTCAAATGCACGCCAAATGATAGAGCTCGAAGAGTTTAATGGAGTATGAAGGGTTGCTACTACTACTGTCCATTACCAAAATTGCCAACCACATAAGGAATAGTAATGAATGATTTCAATAGATTTTGTTATGATCTTTCCAAAAAAAAATACCTTGTTGCTTAAGAAAAATTTTTATAGAAAAAGTTTACGATATGACTACATTTTTTAAAAAATTAAAAGTAAAAAAATTTTTAAGTATTTTTTTTTTTTGTAGGTTCTGTGTTTAATTTTATAAAACAAAGGCCCTGTATTAACCCGCAACATTTTGCCTGGAAATAACGTTATCATCACTTTAAGCTTTTAAGATCAGAGTCATAAATAAAATGTTGCTGCTTGGCATGTGCTGCAGTAATTGTGTCAATATAGTCATCAGCAATAAAAATAACAATAACAGCAATCATTAAAACAGTGTTGCGTGCAGCATTTTTAATTATTTTTATTATTATTTCTATCCTTTTATTTAAAATATGTGCTATTAAAGCAAATGATATTCACATCAACATGCAATCAAATGATTTTCATGAGTCAATTTATAAATTGTTTGCCATTTAGCTGCACATAATATTATAATTATGCATACATCGACAAATGAACGTGTTGCTATTTGTGTCTGTTCATATACACATATAAGTATGTGCACTTTGTTACACGGTTTTGCTGATTTTCAATATATCATATCATATGGCCGTTAGCACACTCATGCTGAAAATTAGTTAAATTTGCGTTAAATGTTTAACGCTCTTAATGGGAAAAATTTGGGCGCTGCTACTGGCTGTGAAAATAAAGTCGTGTTAGTGTTGGGATCAGTGATGGCATTTGTATTTTGTTATAATGTACTGAATCGAGATTTGAAATGTACTATTTAGATGCCGAATGTACTTATTTTGACTTCTTGAAAACTTTCAACTTTTGCAACAGCTTAAATTTTTCAAAAAATTTATTTCATCAAAGGATTTTCAAGTCAAATTTTTTTGTATTTTTCAGACGTAATTTCAATATAATTTTCTTGTCATTATTTTTAATTGCCTTAAAACGCCAAAACTATTCCATGTTTCACCTGCTACATAAGTTTACTGATATTTTTAATGAATGTGTACAGGTTTGACATAAATTTTTAACAATAGCTCATAATAGGTCTGTCTGCCGCTTGCGTGCATATACTGACTGACATGCAAATTGCGCGATTTACTGTGATAAAATTTGCAATTATTGTTATTTTAATGCTGTTGTTATGATTCTGTCGCTTGTTTATGTAGTCCCTTTTCGTGTGCACAATAAAACTTAATAAGTAGTTTTCGTTAAAGTTTTAACGCTTTATTTAAGCTTTTATATATTCTATGAAATTTTGCAAAAACAATATAAATTAATAAATTTTATCTGGCTTTAGCTCTAAGTAATACAGAAAAATGTTCATAAATGGTTTTGTGTGCATAATGTTGGAAGGTTTTTGCGTTCACTGAAAAAGCCACTTTCGTTAAATTATTGTCATTTATTCTTTTTGTCAGTACTTTCTTTTATCACCAAAAGTTTCCGCATTAACTTTCATCACACCAAGCACAGGTTTTGGTAACATAGAAGATAATAAATGAAGATCACTCATACGACCTGTTGTACACAGGAATATTCAAAAAAGTGTGGTGCGCCTTAGACAAACAATACTTATTAAAGTATTTCCTTTTTTTTGTTTACGCTACAAAGAGGTATAACTAAACATCTAGCAACATTTTCATAATCTTTTGACAATACTATACATATTTCGAATGTTCTAATAATGATTTACATCAGACCTGGTCGATTTGCGTGAAGCAAAATAAAGTCAGCCAGACGCCGAACAAAATCTGCATAATTTTGTTTTTCGTTTCGAGAAAAACCAATGGAGCACTTTTGATTCTCCTGATGGTCCTTTTTTGCTAAAAAAAAACGTGTTTTTTTTCTCATAACTTTTATTTCTTAACAGAATTGGTACCTAAATTTGCTTGAAAAATAAAAAATGCGTTTTTGCAAAATATCTATCCTAAATGTTACCACCGACTACATGACCCCCACTTTATACATTGACAGGAAATTCTTGGTAACGTTTCCTTCAAGAGAATTCTGGAAGTCAAAGGGTGAGGACCCAACAGACGTAATAAACATCTATACAGACGGCTCTAAAATGAATGAAGGTGAGGGTGCAAGTTTTTTACATCTCAAACTGCAAAACAAGCCAATCATTCAAACTGCCGACAGAGTGTAGCATTTTTCAGGCTGAAATTGCTGCAATTTATAAAGCAGCAGTCTACTTAAAAGAATGTGCTTGTAACAGAAAATTTCATTTCTACGTTGATAGTCAGGCCGCTTTAAAAGCTCTACAATCGTATTCCATTAAGTAAAAAATTGTCCTAGAGTGTTTTAATGCTTTGTGTACACTAAGTGAGGAGAATTCAGTATTCCTTCAGTGGGTACCTGGGCATTGCGACATTGTAGGAAATGAAATGGCAGATTTACTAGCAAAGCAGGGTGCTCAGTCAGACTCAGAACTCTTGAATGTTTCAGTACCTCTTCAACACTACTACTTATCAAAAGACAGAGAATTACTCTCAGTAGCGGATACGAGGTGGACTTCCTCTTCCACGAGCAAGGTAACCAAACATTTTTGGCCCAGTTTCCATAGAAAGGACACTAAATATTTGTTATCCTTAACTCGGAGTGAATGTAGTTTATTGACAAGGGTTGTGACTGGCCACTGCCCTTTTGGGCGTCATGCCTTCAGGCTGGGCGCAGTATCCAATAACTGGTGTAGAAACTTTTATGAACCCGATGAAGAGGAAACCATAGAACACCTTTTTTGCTTTTGCCCTGCTTTGGTAAGCTATAGGTTAAAGTACTTTGGGCAGCCATTCTTTATATCCCTGAAGGAACTAACTATAGTCCAATTGAGTGAAATCAAAAGATTCGCTGTAACAACAGGCACCTTCATGTTGGACAAGCAGCACAATGAAAGGACCAGAATTTACTAATAAGACCTTAGCAAGGAGTTTGTGGTAACCCTATGGACCCCTGTGGTCTATGTGAGGCTCTGTAATAGCCGCCACCCTAACCTAACCTAACCTAAGGGTGCAAAGAGATACTTATCACTTTCAAAAAAAAAAAAAAAAATTTAAATTAATTTTAAGCAACTTCAGCTTTTGACTGAAAATATTGTTGAAAAGCTGGGCTTTTCGCAAATAAAATATTTGTTATAAGCTAAAATAGATATTTTACAATAAATGACGGCTCAAATGCTTATCTACAAAATATTGCAAAAAAAAAAATATGTCCTTGCTTTATGCAAAATTACAACGGCATTAGTAAAAAAAAATATTAAAAAATTAATACTTTGTCAAATCTCCCGTATTCTCTTCCTCCGCTGTTGACAAATGCCAACAAATTGCTTCCTTCCTTTCAATATGCCACACATAATTCAGTTTGTGAATTACGATATTAAAAACAAAGCATAATCCATTAAATACAAGTCAAATCCATAATATTAATCAACATTTTTGCACTTAATGGCGCCAATTTGTATGCCACACTTTTGAGCAGAAGGGACAAACAACAACGACAACAACATCAACAGTACTGACATAATTTCAGCATAACCTCAATAAATTAGAGTGTAACATATTGTATAGAATTACTTGGGGTAAATAAACCATAAATTAAGCAAATTTTACCTGAATGGCAGTAGGTAACATTAAACAGTTTAGATGGTAGCAAAACCAAAAAAAAAACAAAAAAAAACAAAAATACAAAATAAAACAAAAAAGACAGCAATAGCAAAAGGTACAAAAACAACAACAAAAATAAACAAAAGAAATCTTTGTTATTCCAAAGAGCAAAACCAACAAATATACGAATATTGAGCAATGAGGGAGTAGTAGTAGGTCGCACAGAGCAACTTTAGAGTGAGACAAAAAATAAGCAAATGAAGCCAAACGAAATAAAGTACAATAGGTGAAAACAAAAGATTTAGAAATTGCACAAAATAAGAACAACTACAACAATATGAAATGAGTAACAATAACAACGAAAGCAATAAGGACAATAAGGATTACAATGAAAATCAAATGCAAAAACTGAGAAAAAAAAATGCCAGCTTTTGTTTTCAATGTGACACAAAAGGTGTTGCCACACTCAACAAGAACAACAACAACAACAACAAATACACAAATACAAGCACACAGTTTAAGACCTAATTAAACATATACATACATACATACATATAAAGGAAGATGTATGATAGAAATATTACATAAACACATACAGAGATTAAGCAAAGCTGTTGAGAATGAAGATGCTCTTTTTTGTTAGATTACATTTTTAAATTTTGTTTTGCTTAACACTAAATATATTGAACTTATAGAAATGGTGGGAAAAAATGGCGAAATAAACTTTTTTGTGAATCGCATATGGAACTCCTTGCATTTGGTGCACTTCATATTGCTTCCATATTCATTTCCAAATAAATTTGTTTTGGTTTCGTCGCTCAATAAAATATTTCTCCATTTTTTCTCACCATCAAGGCCCGACCAGCTGGTGTGAGACTTTGCGAAATTTAACCTCATGATAACATTTTTTTGTACGCACCAGCGGAATTTTTTTAGCGATTCTTTCCGGAAGGTTCTGCAAACGACGACGAATTCAAAGAGTGCTTAAAACATTCCGATTTCCGCAGAAATTGCCTTGGAGGACTTGAAAGGGTTTTTTTTTTTTGAAAGAATAACTATTTGGTGACCAGCTTCTGAAGAGGTTTTTGCTGGTCCATCTCTAGTTTCTTTTCCTATTTTGTTTATAAAAACCATTTTGCACAAAACGCAAACACCAATCCATCAATCGAGCGGTGTCCCGCAAAGATTTTCCTTTTTTTCGCAGGCTTAGGACTAATAGTCTCTCTTCTGCTGTGCAATGACTTTTTCAGCCCATATCTATAGTTAATTTTTGTTTAAAAAAAATCACAAAAAAATGTAAGTTCTTGACTTAAAATTGAAAAACAAAACAAGTGTATCTATTATTTTGATCAACGAATTCGCGCCCGTTTTCAATCTATATTCTCTGGCGGTCAAAATAGGGGAAGTACCTTCTTTCATTTCTCATTTAAATGCATTGCCAGATTGTATTCTCTAGTTTTGTAAAAAAATGCTAATGCCAATTTTTTCAAATATAGAATTTATTGAGGATTGAGTGAAAGTCTTGTTGGTGTATCTATTATTTGGAGCATGGGTGTATATGGGGCATTCAATGTGAAAGTTTCGAACGAAAAATAAAATAGACTTTTACCCCGGGAATTTGTTCTTCAACAGTTTACGATGACCCAGCTAAATTTTCACGCCAATCGCTTGCGCCGAACCCAAGATATCCTCTGAACAGATTATTGTTTAGACCAATTTTCTCGTTTTTACATGATTTTCAGGCGTGAAGAACTCGAAATGGGCGCATTTTCATGACATGATGGTTAAGAGAAAACTTGTTTGCTGTTTCTTGAAAAATATTTTCGTCGCGGGTATAAAAAATTTTGCGCATGCGCAGTATAATTTTTAGTTCAATTAGATTTGTTTTTTTAATTTTCATATCGTGAGCCCCGTAATTTTTTCTCTTATTTAGTCCCAAAATGTTCGTCAAAACGTCCTTTAGTAGTAGCAAAATTTTCACAGTGGAGACTTTTATATTGTCCTCAGTAGCTCGAATGACTGATGCGCAGAAAAAGAAAAAAACTCGATTCTAAGGGTATAGGCTATTGATTATGTCATAAAGAAAGAAACTCAGACGTTCATGTGTTTTTCTTGCAGGAATTGGTCAATGGGTTATTTAGGAAGAAAAAGCCGTGGAGTGCTATTAAATTTGAAGGTGGAAATCGGAGATATGGGTGAAAGTGAACACTTTTTAGTTTTTTTTTTCAACATGTCTCGCAAACGAAGCAAAATTTCGACATAATTCACAAAAAACTTTTTTACAAAATTGAATTTTCCATCGAAATGGCTTATTCAAAGAATGTTGTATTTCGTTTATGCCAAAAATGTTGAAACAAAAATAGAAAAAAATCCAAAATTTATTTTTTTTATTTTTTTTTTTTTTTTTGTTTTTTTACCCTATAACTTTTTTTTTAATCAGAAATAGGTACAAGCATTGCTCTTTAGCAAAGAAGTAGACAAAATTTTCTTTAAAATACTCTATCAAAATTTTTTTTTTGTTAAAAATTGAAGTGAAATCAAGCTTGCTTTCGATAAAATACGAACAGCGTTTTCTATTATTTTTTTGCAAAACTTTAATACCGGTTTATCCCTATGTCATATTAAAGTCCCGAAATATTGTTCATAGTAATACTAAGAAACGTAAAATCGCAAATACAAAACATTTGCTATACATTGCTTGCGATTTTAAAGCATAAAATCCGCAACCATAGAAAAGACAGGTTATGTAGATAAATTTTTATTTTAATATTGTAAAAAAATTTTTTTTTCAGCTCTTCTATATTTTTCTATTTCTCTACTAAAAAAAAAAAAAGCAAAACATTTTTGTGAATTTGTTTTTTTCTTTCTACCTCTAATACTTATTGTCGCTAACTTCTTGCCAGTCAGCCTTTTGTTCTGTTCGCAGGCCATAAACCTATGAAATATACTGCACTAAGCCTTAGAATTTTCTACCTCGGCTTTTTTATTCTCTGTTTTTTTCTTCACATATTTTATTCTGGCTTTCATGCTGTGACCAAAGTAGAAAAAAAAAAGAATTTTTTTTTTTTTTTTTATAATAAAAAGACAAAACTTTCACATAAAAGTTTCAGTAAAGTATGGAAAGTTCTTTTCCGGATTTTTTCACTTTTGTCCTAACAAATAATTTAAGGCTTATGAAGGGAAAAAATCTTAAAAATGTGTATTAGATAAGGGGAAAAAATCAAGGGGTTTAATTTTAGCATGAAAAAAAAATGTGATTTCATCTATTTTTTGATATCATTGTAAAAGCAAAGAGTCTTGAATTTGGTTTAATATTGATATTCTAACTACCAAGTGCATAGACAAAGTTTCTATTGTAAAAAGTTCTTCTACGCAATAATGTTTTATAAATCGATAGCAGTTTTTAAGCAATTTGCTTCAATATTTTGCTTTTTAAATGCAACTTTTTAGTTATTGCTGTAATATAATCAGGCAAGAAAGCTCAAGTCCTTAAACGTACACTTTTAGCCTTGAAAGTCTCAGCTCAATTTACCTAACAGCATTTTTGTTGTATAATTCTTTGTTAAATTTTTAACATTGTTTAGTATCAGCAGACTTATCACTTTTGTTACCAAATTGAATTTTCTAGAAGGAATTTATTAAAAATATAGAAATATTCTTCATATCGTATAAAATTCGTCTGCATTTTTTAAATTTTAAATTAAGAAATTTCACTTTTATAGCACAAAAAAAAAAATCTCAAAAAGCTTGCAAATTCCACTTGCGTACAGCAGCATCAGTGGAAAAGAGGTCCTTCACATTTGTGCATTGTACAGCGATTTTAGCTGAACTTCATTGTTGTGCGCGCGCCTGAAAATAGGCTAATATTTTTTTGCAATTACTATTTTCACTGCTTTTGTTTTGCAAAATAGCTTTATGTGTGTGTGTGTGAGTCACCATACTAAAGATTCAAAGCATTGTTAGAAATTTTTTCAGCTTTCTTTTGTTTCAAATTTTTTGTGCCTCTAAGTCTCTTTCTCACACATTTCAAGTGTTTCAACACTTAAGGCAACAATTAAATGTGCACAAGGACACGCTTAGTGTAGCATTTTTTGTAATATTGCACTTTTTTTTTTAGAAAAACTTGCACTTGCTGTTGTCGTTAATTGTTGTAAGCGCTTAAATGTCATGTACGAAGTGATGTATTTTTTTTTATTTTGCAAGTGAAATTACTACTAGTAGTTTATGTCAACGTTAAGACTGTAAGAGCGCAACATTGAAATTTCAAGTTTTAAATTGTTGTTTCAAAATAAATCGTATTTTTTTAATTTTATAATGGTATAAATGTGGCTTTTGAATAAAAAAAACCCTGAGCAAATTCAAATATTTATGTGTTGGTGATTTTAAATTTAATTTTTCACAATATTTTCGTGTACAGTTTTTAGTTGATTTAACTTTTTGCTTAACAATATTTGTTGAATTTTGCCAACTTTCGCTTAAAATTATGTTTTATTTCATTTTTAAGCGGTTCTGGAAATTAAGGATAGTTCATTAGATTTCTCTAAAACATTATAAAGTCACATTTTATACACTTAATCGTATTAGCTGTAATTAAACATCATTAATGCAAAAAACTAATGATGAAATGATGATCTGCTTAACCCCAATGGACACTGCAAAAATAAGTAACAGCTTAATTAGAAGCACCAAAAAAAAAAACACGCTTCAATAGTAAAAGCAACAAAATAAAGTTGAAAAAATTAAGAAAAAAACTTTATGGAAGATAACTTAAATTAGCAGCAAACGAAAGCCAACAACAACGACGTTTTTAAGGACGAACGCATTATGACAAAAGCAGCGCAGCGCAGCTCAACATCACTAAAGACGATTTACTCATAGAGACGTTGTAAACTGGTCATTACGTAAGAGAAACAAGTAAAGGGCAACATTAAAAGAAAACAAACAAAACCAAGCGATAACCATAGTAAAACCAAAGCGGATGAAAAGCGCTAACGAAATATTAACGAAAAAGCTAAAAAAAAAAAAAAAACTCCTCTGAAAACAACAAAATGAGGGCAAAAACAAGCTGCTTATAATGAACGCGATGCTCATGACAAAAGCTGCTATGCATGTAGCAGCAGCAGCAGCAGCAGTAAGCTGCAAAAGAAGATGAAGTAGAAACAAGTTAACGCTCCTTAACAATGTAAAGAATGTGCTGTTGCACGCCACATTGGAGACTTTTAAGCGGTACTGCCCCCAGAGGGTAGTCAAACTTATTGTCAGGCTTACGATTAAATAAAAATGGAACACAACGACGAGAAATGCAGACTATGTAGTCGGATATATTGTCTGTAGTCAGGCGGGAATGTGCACAGTTTCTTTAACTTTTTTTTTTTCAGGTCAATTAAAAGTTTTCTTTATTTTCGCCTTAAGAAGAAAACTTTAAAAAGTTCATGATATAAAAATAAAAATAAAACTTAAGTAAAATGCGCTTTTGCAAGAGCACTAAGGCACACACTCACTATGACTACGAAAAAAATGGGAAAAGTTATGGTAATAATTTGCGATTTAAATGGGGAAAAGTTTGGTTGACATACAAGGGATTTGCGGATTTGAAGTTGAGGAAAGCCATCAAAACGTTAGTAAAACAACAAAAAATACTTCTTACTATGAAAATGTTTGATTATATATTTCTGATGCTGCAGTTATTAAACTGCATGCTATGGTGAAGATAAGTAATTATGGGCATTTCCGAAAAAAAAGCCAACCGTGACAGAAAAATTAAAAGTTATTATAGAAGCGTTACTACCTGATATTATCTAAGGAAAATATTTAAATTTTGTTAACTTAAACACTTTACACCAAAATTCATTTATCACATTGAGCAAACCACCCGCAAACTTGCATAAATGCAGTTTTTCTTATTTTGTAATATTGTATAGTATTTTGCCTTAAATATTTAAGTGTGTAAGAGAGGTGATACATGATGATAGTCTGTCCGAAAAATCTCTTTTCCAACATCAATTAGCTTAAAAAAATGCAAAAACATCAAACCAATCTCTATTAACTGTAAAATTTTAATTTGCTTAATGTTCATGTTCTAAAGTCACAAATAACATAGAAAAACATCATATTTTCTCATTTAGAAATTGATAACAGCTGCAAGTGTGTCAAAATTTTTGCGCGAACAGAGTTTCATGTACATAATTAAAAACAAAAAAGCGAGTGCAAAAAAAATTAAATTTTAAATTTTTGGAGCTGTTTGAAGTTGGTCATGTTCGCAAACATAGGTGTAATAAATAGGCAGTTGAAAACGTTTAAACCAGCTATTAACTGCCATAACACTACATAATCGCATAGTTTTTTTGTTGGAAAGGTTGTGAAGAGAAAGAGGCACATGTTTACTTTTTTTTAAACAGTAGGCGGTGCCACGCCCCTAACGGGAAAAAACATTTCCACGGCTAAAATGGACCGATGTTGATGAAATTTTGCTTAAAGATAATTTGAATCCTAAGAAAGATTATTAAAAACTCTGATTCTTTAAAAGGGGCGTGGCATCGCTCAAAATGGAAAAAAACAGCTGTGCCACTACATCGATTTTGATAAAATTTGGTATGTAGATATATTGAAATTTGAGCAAAAATATATTTTTTTTAGTGGGCGGTGCCACGCCTCTTAAATGAAAAATGTTTTGACAGCAAAAAGTCGAGTTTTATATTCTTTTAAGAAAAATATCTACTCCTTCCTATTTTCTTTTTTAAAATTGATCTCACTAATTAATTTGATAAATATAAATATTAAATTTGTTTTTTTAATTACTGTATATGTATGTCTTATATATTATTATTTATGTATAATATACATTGTATATAAATATTAAAGTCGTTTTGGAAAATTGCCCAAGTGAACCAAAATGAAAAAATTTTTCCCGTTCGAATGGATTATTATGCCTTGTAAGAAAATAAGTAAAAAAGATTTTTCAATCAAACGAAATTTATTAAAAAGATATATTATTCCATAACATTTTAAAACTAGTCGCGTTGAAAAATGTTTTCAGGTTTCACCGACTTCTGCTTTTCTATAGATGTCCACGAAAAAGCTTCCGTTTCTTGTCCCGTTCGAATGACTTTTTTATTGCCTCTGTCTTGGAACCAGTATTACGTCCGGCATCAACTTTACCACTCAATATAGTGCTACCAAATGGCTTTTACTTAAAGTGACAGAAAATTACATTTGCACAATGTGACTTATAACTACATAGTAGCCACTTGCCTATAAATGCTCTTAAAATATTTCGAAAAAATATTTTATTACCGAAGTTTTTCGGATGCAGAAACTTTGAAACTTAAGAATTTTACTACTAATAAGTTTTTGGAATAACTTTTCGTATATATAAAATTTTCAATTGCAATCTATGACTCTTTTAAAGATTTCTCTATGCTTTTATTTCACTAAATTTCATATAAATTGTTCTAAGAAATTCAAATCACTTAAAATATCTGCACACGGCTCAATTTGAAAATTTTATTTTATCTATGCAAAGTTTTTAATATTTTATTTGAATAAACATTTCGCATGAAGATAAGTGCACATAAAAACTTTTACGCTCACATCGATGTGCAAACAAACAAACATAAGACATATAAACTTCTTCACGCTCATAATTTGGAAATCGTTTCAAATACTTTTTGACAGCTACAAAAACAAAAAATTGTTAAATTCACGCGCCCCCTAAAGCTAAAAGCAGTAAAGCAACAAAAAATTTATTTTTTTTTTTAAGATAAAATTTTAACTTGAACGCAATCAAAACTTCCGTGACAACGAACTCTACTCGTGTTGCTATCGCTGCAACTTCACACATCTTGTTTTCAAGTTTATTTCAAGTAGAGCGAGCAAAAGACACTGCGACAGCAGGAAGGAAGCAGCAAGCAAAGAAATAAAGCTCAATTGCATGACATACCAAAAGAAAAAGACGGCAACAAAAATAAAATGTGCTTACTTCATACAAGCAGTTTAAATATTCCTACCATACGTATAATGTGAGTGCAAAAGTTTTTTTGCAGCACCAGTAGCAGCCACATTTTTACTTCGTCTTTATTGTTCAATTGCGGCATGGTTTATGGGTTTAACAGCACCATGTTGTTTTGTCACTCCGAGGTTTTTTACCCATATGTTGCCAGCATTTGGGGGGTAACATAAGTGTGTGAGTTTAAGCGCTTTTTATTGAAACATTGATTTTATAGATTTTTATCTAAGGCAATGTATCGCCAACGTTGCTTGTCACTTTGTGGTTGAACTTTTTATAGAGCACAAAATTTTGAATTGCGTTTTAAAGCAGATTTTATTTGCGAGAAGATCATTCTAGGAAAAAAAAAGTTTTAGAATATTTTAAGCGAAAAATAAAAAATTTTGTTTCAATATTTATTTCTTCAACAGCAAAATCGAGGAAATTAGCAATACAGCCAAAACTCGATATTACAATAATATTATAATAGAAATACTTTTTAACTTATTAAACATTTTTTGAAGTATATATGTACTTCTTTTGACTTGGGGGTAAACTGGTGAAAGCGTCACTGAAATGAGCGAATTTGAACATAAAGTGTGGCATAGTTTTAGGTTTTATAAAAATTGAGTGTTTACGCATGCATTTAATTTAACTCAATGCTGCTTCACTCAGGGTGGCTCTGGGCCCTGGAAAAGACCGTTCTTGACCCATTTTCGGAAAAAAAATATTTTTCTTGTAATTAGTGTGGAAAGGTCGAAAATGAATCTTGAACTTCATTTAGGGTGGCTCCGGACCTTGAAAGGACCGTTATTGACAAATCTTCGATAATTTTTGTATTTTTTTTTTTTGTCAATAATAGAGAAAGGTCGAAAATAGACTTTGGACATCATTTAGGGTGGCTCCGGACCCTTGAAGGACCGTTTTTGACCCATTTTTGGGAAATTTTTGTATTTTTTCGTATAAATAATGGGGAAAGGTCGAAAATGGATCTTGGACATCATTTAGGGTGGCTCTGGGCCCTGGAAAAGACCGTTTTTGACCCATTTTTGAAAAAATAATTTTTTTCTATAATTAACGAGGAATGGTCGAAAATAAATTTTGGACATTATTTAAGGTGGCTCCGGACAATGGAAAGGACCGTTTTCGACCATTTTGGTACTTGTCATGTTCCGGAGCCACTCTAAGTGACATCCAAAAGCCATTTTCAACATTTCATAATCGATTGGAGCAAAAAAAAATTTAGGGTGGATCAAAATAATTTTTTTTTTTTGTTTCAATCATTATATAAAACTCGAAAATGGCTATTTTTGACATATCTTACTTTTTTTTTTTAACCTTGTCGACTATTTAACTGTTTTATTTTTTACTCTTTGAACTTTTTCAACACTTTTTTTTTCAATTTTTTGACTATTTGCACTTTTTTCAACATTTTCCATATTCCTTGTTGAATTTTTTAACATCTTTTAACTTCTTTATCGTATTTGCCAAGATTTCTTAACATTTTAGCATGACGTTTTCAATCCTCCTTTTTTTAAGATTTTCAACTTCAACATAATTTTTTATATTTTATCAAATTTTTTCAGTATTTTTTAACTTTTTCCGACAGTCCCATATTTTTTCGACGTTATTCAAATTCTTTCAATTTTTTCGTCTTTTTCAGTTTTCGACCACTCTCAACTTTTCTCAATATTTTCCATTTTTGTTTGCGACATCTTAAACATTTTTCGGCTTCTTCAACCTTGTGCAGTACTTTTAAAAATTTTCCAACTTTTTCAACACTTCCAATATTTTCCATATGTATTCAATTTATTCAACCTCATTCAGTTTATTTTTTAATATTTTCCACATATTTTCGTCTTTCTCAAACTCTTTTAAATTTCTTCATTAGTTTTCATATTTTCTCGACTTTTTCAGTGATTTTTAGCTGATAAGTTTTAAGTTTTTGTCATGTTTCCTTTGTACAAATTGTTTTCGGTCACATTTTGTTCAAGCAAAAAAATATTTTTATAGGATATTTTATATTTATTGGAAAAAATTAAAATTGAAAATATTTTGGACCATTGTTCGTAGTGATAGTTTGGATAATAGATTGATGCGACCATATTGCCTAAATGGAAACTTAGTTTTGGGCAATTTATGGGTAGGGCTAATGTTTAAAATTAACAAGCATCCAAAATTATAAATTACTTTTAGGGCATTTATCAATTGGCACAATATTATTGAGCGGTTGAAATCTTTTCGTCAACTAAAGCAAAATCATGTGCTAAATGGCCATGAAATTTAACTTTTTCTTTTTGACTAAGCCATTTGTCAGTAGCGTTAATTTTCATCTAAAAAAATTGCTTTTCAAGGAATTTCCTCCATAACATTGATGTTTTTTCAAAAACCTTAGGAATTCAAAGAACCTACACCGATTTTTTTATATAAAGTGCAATCAAAGTATGGCATAAAATAATCAACATGGCATCAAAAACTTCACAATTTTGTTATAATTTAATATCAGTTTTTACTGAGTTCGTTTTGAATTATTTTTGTGATTTATGCTGTTTTTAAAAAACAAACGCTTCATTTAAATAAAAATATTTCATGTCTTATCAAAGGTTAATCAACTACTAACGAACTTAAGTTTAAATTTAATGAAGCATCGTTGAAATTATATAACTTACAAAGCGTTTAAATTCAATTCATCAAACTAGTAATTACAACTCAGTGCTATCAATTATTTAAGCTACAAAATTTTGCAGCGCACAACAATTTAGAGTACGCAAAATTATCAACATGAAATTTACTGAAAATGCGCATATTATTATACACAAAAACTCATATTAAAATAAGGTCTCATTGAAATTTTGTACGTGACTTAATAATGTCATTAGTGTTTTTTTCAAACTTAAAAAAATATCATATATAAAAAATGTTCTTTGACTAAAGTAAAATTGTCCATAGAATATAAATTAGATAGCAACAAAGCTTAGTTGAAAATTTTTCAGGCAATGAATGTCCACATAACTTTAGGGCTGTACAAGTAAATTTCAGTTACAAACTGAATAAGTAGGCTGTGACGTGCCTGGAACAACAATAATAAACTAATACAACACCATGCTAATCGGCATCATCATCAGCAGCAGCAGCAGCAAATGCATCATCTGCGTATTGCTGTTGCTGTCATAAACATCATTATCAGCAATGTTATCTTTGTCAACGTCATTGTCAACAACAAAATCATCAACGTGCCAATCAGTAACCAATAAATGTCGCCCAATCAAAATGTCAATAAAATTGTAGAACTGCACTCCACCACCCTGATTTTCAACTGTAAAGCAACGCTCTTAAATTGCGTTGGGTCGTAACGCAAAGCAATGACAATTTCAGCAAAAAAAAAAAAAAAAACTGACAGCATATGTCAATGTTAAGAATTGCTCACAGTCACTTTTATCAAGACTAGCAACAACTATACCGATGCGCATCCTTCAACGGTTTGTTGCTATTACCGTTGTTGTTGTTGACTGCTTCACCATAATTGACACAAATCTAAAATGTCAAATCGTAGTAAATGTCAATTGATTCTCAGCAAAATTATTTCAATCAAGGATACAAGGATTCAAAAGCAACGCAATGCATGGCAAGTCAAAACAAGTAGGATGGAAAATTTTCAATCGAATGGAAAATGAGAAACAGAAAATCAAAATGAAGAAAATGAGATGGATGATACGACAAAATACAGTGGTATCTGCCATACTGAGAAAAAATTCATGTAAAAGGAATTGCTTTTGTTTGCGTAGGAATTTCGTCCTAAATTTCTAGTTAATGTTAAAAGAAAAAAATTGTTTTAAATGTTTTCCTAACGCCCACTGTGCACTTAAAAGCGACTACTCAGATTTGTAACATGAAACTGATTAAGGGACATTTTGCGAAAATACGCATATACATACATATGGCTTATTTACAAAAGCACATATACGTATACTCTCACATATGGCAGAGAGAAAGTGGTGTGTGCTGAGATACGACAGAAGCACTAACATCCTAACACACTTACACAGTCACATAGAAAATGTCAATTTGAAATTGATTGAAATGCTGCGTACGCCTTTCGCATACTTTAGATCCTTTGGAACTTCTGCCTCGTTGTCATTTTGCTGCCGGTCGCCTGTCAGAATATGAAACACGTGTTTAAGCCCAAAGGGTGCAAAAAGGACTTAAATAAATAAAAAGGAAAAATATCACAAAAAAAAAAAAGTGAAAAGTGTATGTTACAGTAAAGTGCAAAATAAATTGCTTAATGGCTTCAAAGTGTGGGAATTTGAAAATCTGAAAAAATATAAGCAGAAATTGAAACTTTCGCATATGAGTTTTAATGTCATCAGATGTTTTGATTTACTGAGGTTGTTTTTTATGGAGTTGATATTGTTATCTTAGCGTTGACACAACAAATTCAATTTTAGACTTATGTCAATAGAACTCTTTTTTTGATATGTTGTTCATTTTTGCTGCAACGATATAATACAAAAAACAAAAAAAAATTATTTATGCAAATAAAGCCTAATTAAAATAAAGCAAATTATTTATATTTTAAATGAAAAGTATTCAAAGGAAATAGGCAGCAATCAATAAAAATTAATATTTTTCTGAAAAAAAAATATTAATCATACGACGTGTTGACTTACAATGTATGAAAACGTATCGAGAGAGACACTAAAACTCTCAAAGGGTTTTTTTTTGTAAAGGAAATTACTCAAAAAACTGATTTCAAAAAATATTGCTAAAATTCTCTATATATCTAAAAACTTTTGAAATTCGACACTTAAATAATTTTCAAATAAAAAGTCGTTAAAATTCCATTAAATAAATTTAAATTATTGTTTTTTTTTTTTTTTAATTCAATATGTGTTCGCAGTAATGACAGCAAAATCTAAATTACTTTCTGTAAGTTTGACAAATAATGCAATTGAAATTGAATTTTTTACAACAAAAAAAAAAATAACTTTTTGCACAAATAAAGCGCAATATCAGGAAAAAATACTAACAACGTACTGCTCATATATATGGTAAAAAAGAAACAAAAATAAGCCTAATCCATTTAAAATATATCACTCAATGTAAATCAAATGAAATTCGACAGCTTTTTAGATTGATTGTATGAGAAAAATGCAATTTTGTAACACAAAAGTGCTAGAGTGCATTTTCTTTTTGTGTGTTTAATTGAGAATTGTCGGAAATTTTTCAATATTTTCTTTTTTGTTTTTTAATTTAGATGGAACTTATTTCATTAAATACATATGTGACTTTCCAATAGCGAATTGCACATTTTTGTCACTAGAAACGATGGCACGGCAAAGGTGGATTTAATTGCAGATTTTTTATTTACGACTACACTTCAAGCTTTTCAATTTCCTTATTTGAATAATGCAATTAAATAATGACATGTAAAACATTTAGGAAAGTTTTTAATTAAATGTAATGAAATATAATTAACCAGCAAATAGGGTTTTCAAAAGATACAAGTCATGTTAGGTGTATCTTCATCAAACTTTTTTTATGTTACTTCTAACCCTGTCCCATATTATTTATATTTAGATCTTTAAAATATAATTAAAATACAAAGAAAGAGATATTTAGAGCATGGATATTAATGACAAATTCGTAAACAAATAAAATAGTTTTAATAAAATGAAAGCTTTGCTAATTAAGTGAAGCAGCTTAACTTTAACCCTAGTGGTACGGATGGTGGTACAGGTGTACCCCTTGATATTTGAAATTAAAATATCTTAAAATTCTTTTAATTTAGAGGTCAGGTTCTTTCTGACAACTTCGGCCCATCATTTCTACGCATTATTAAGCTATTTGTATTATTTTACCTTTTTACTGCTCCGGCATAGGTAGGTATGCAAAACTTGCTCCTAACCGGAACATTAAAAAGGTAAAATAATACAAATAGCTTAATAATGGGTAGAAATGATGGGCCGAAGTTGTCAGAAACAACCAGACCTATAACTTAAAAAAAATCTGAGATATTTAATTTCAAATATCAAAGGTACACCTGCACCACCATCCGTTCCACTGTGTAGGGTTAAGAAACTTTTGGGCACAAGTAGTTGAAATGAAAACAGATAGATGAAAGAAAAGTAGCTGAAATTCTTCAATAAATGTACATATAAATACTTGTTGCTACTAATCTTATTTTAATAAATCAGTTCAAGGCTTCCAAAAGGGAATTTATGCTATGGAGTAAGCCATGTCGTATGAGTAACATATATAACAGCGAACAAGTAGAAATAGAGACATTACATCCATATTTGCAAAAAAGGCACACAATAATTTTGGAAGCAGTTTGCCATATTTTTAAGGTTTGATAGAGAAACTTGTAATAGTGTGAAAGATCGTACAGAACTCCTTTCAAAGCTAAAGTCATCTAAATATTCGTATGAAACCTTCATTAAATTTCCTATTTAAAAAATTTGATTCCAATGAATTATTTCTATGTATATGATGTGATATTTTTGAGGTTTTGCTTTTTTCAATACAATTCAATGCTCTTCAACTTTTTCAATTTCCTACAATTTTTTTTCGCTACGAGTCGAATTTTATCGAGCATATATTTCAATACTTTTTGACCCTAGTTGACTTTTTGGTTAGTTTTATTTACCATTCATTAATTGAAGACTTTTGAGCCGATCTTAGTTAGAAACAGGATGATATTTTTTTTCAAATATCTTAGAAACGCTTTTGGAAGAATTCGTATTTAGTTTTAACTAAACTATTTTTTAATAATGCTAAATATCCTAACAAAAATAGTAACTATTTGGCAAAACTCTTAAAATCCATAAAAACTTTATATGTTGCTTTTAATTAAATTTGATTTAACTTCAAAGTGCAACTTACATATACAAATGTACATATATGCAACAACCAAGGACCTCATCATTAAAATTGTTTTCTTTATAAGTTTGCTTTCAATATGCTCAAACCATAGTATCTATGTATTATTCGCACACACTTGATCTTATTTAATTTTAAAATTTTCAATTAAAAATAAATTCAATTTGTTAAACAACGGGAGATTTTCAATAGAACACAATCTATTAATGAGGGCAAAGCAATAGCAACAAAATCCAACAGATTTTAATTAGCTATGCTGAGTTGAATTGCGAAAATAAATAGATATACACTACATTAAAAAGGGTGATTCAAAATCAAAATTTATTTTTCATTTTAAACATTTAAAATTTCTCTGCTGGTATACAAAATAAAATATTTTTACTGAAGCACAACTTGTTAAACTTAAGAATTTTTTTTTTTTGCCCTGACTCATATTCAATATAAATTTTATCTGATCACGTATTTGCTGTAACTTCTTTATTTATAAAATAATTGAGCATTGATAATTATTGGAAAAAATATTTTTTCCATTTGTATTAAAAGTAAAAAAAAAATGTTTAGCGTTGAGTTAAATTATATTAAAACAAAACCGTTAATCCACCCTAATTTGTACGTATACTAACTTATAGTTCTATACTACCTTGATCAAAAAGTTTTAGGACTTTATTTTTAAAATGAAAAATACAAGTTTATTCATCAAAATCGATATTGTCTCCTTCAAAGTACTCCCCATCGACTGCAATGCACTTATGCCAACGCTTGACCCAGTCCTCAAAAGCCTTTTTATACTCGACCGTCGGTATGGCCATCAGGGCCATCTTCGATTTTTCGATGACCTCTTCTCGGCTGCTGTAACGCGATCCGCGGAGCGGTTTCTTCAGGTGGCCGAACAGGAAAAAGTCGCAGGGAGCCAAATCAGGCGAATTCGGTGGATGTTGGACGGTATTCATGGAGTTTTTGGCCAAAAACTCACGAATAATGATCGCATTGTGCGACGGCGCGTTGTCGTGATGCAAAATCCACGAGTTGTTTGCCCACAAATCCGGTCTTTTTTGGCGAACTGCTTCACGCAAACGTCTCAAAACGCCCAAATAATATTCTTTGTTGACGGTCTGACCTTCTGGGAGGAATTCATGATGCACAACACCTCTGTAGTCCATGAAAACCGTGAGCATCGCCTTCTTTTTCGATTGAAAACGACGTGGTTTTTTCGGTCGCGGCTCATTGGGTGAACGCCATTCACTCGCTTGATGTCTGGATTGCGTGTCGTACTCGTAAATCCACGTCTCGTCACCAGTAATGACGTCACCGTTAAATCCGTTTTTAACACAAAATTTAATGCAAACTCGTTGCTGCAAAGTTGATGACATTTTTTTTTTTGTAAAAAATCGAAACCACACACAAAAGTAGATGCACACAATACGGCGTCACTTCAAGAAATGTCAAGCTGTCAAGCTGAAAATTTGACATAACGTCCATGACACTTCTACCAACACAACAAAAAAAAGAGAATTGAAATCGGACGAACGAGAGCGCCACACGGTGACGAGTCCTAAAACTTTTTGATCAAGCTGGTATGTGTATGTTTTATTGGTCCGTTGAATTCTTTGAATGAATAAGCACATGCACGCTGTGATAAATTCTTTCTCATATATATTTCAACGTATAGTATGTACATTAGGGTGCTTAATTTTAAATTTTTTTTTCAGTCATGCTTAATATTTAGTTGCACGTATGTACATGAAAGAAAAATGCTTGTCCAAGGATAGGTCATTATATTAATACTAACATCTGACTCCTTGAAGTTTTTATATTTCCAAGAGAAAAAAAACGTAAGGAATACTTTACCATACAGTTTTGTTTATCTCCAGTGAAAGAAAAATCTTACATAAACGGAACTAAGTTCACTAGAATATTATGTATAATAGTTAATAAGAATAACGTGAAATTCAGCATTATTACTTTTCAGTAGAAATCGTATTATAGTTAAAGAATCACAATACAAATCTGCAAAAGTTGGGCATTTCCAATTTAATTAAATTTATTATATTAATTTCACAATAATTTGAAAATTACATACATACATACATACATACATATTTATCCTCTCGCTTGCCATGTCACACAACCAATTGTACGTGTACAGCATTATCTTGTTATACCCTTTTTTTTGTAATATTTTTAGGTTATCATTCATAAAAGCTATTATATTATTACGTCCTCCTATGTGGTATACTCAACCAAAAGTATTTCTTATATTTTTAGCACTATCTTCCATTAAGAAATAGGGGCAGGCAGGGTTTACATTACTATTCGTATCTACATCTTCAATTCGAGCTATCAAACTAATTCCACAAATAGAGGTTCTTAAGCTAAAGAAATATATACGATATATTATCTACTATACTTTTACCACCCTTTGCTAAAGCAAAACTTAATCCTTTTTGCTGCCAAATCCTTTTTTTTTTTTTTTTTGTTGTTTTTGCCTCCTTCAATTTCTCTTCAACTGCTGCTTCTTGCGAACAATATTATTTTTGATATCCTTGTATCCTTTTTTTTTTTTGTTTTTGTTTTTGCTGTGTTGTCATTCAGTCGTTATTGTCTCCTATCTGGAACTCAATCAATATTGTTCTTTGTTAGGCTGCTGCTGTTGTTTGGTTGGCTTATTCCTTCGATGTCATGTTGTTGCCACTACTGTTGGTTTTGTCATATACTTCAATTTATCGCGGTTTTTCGTCAGTCAGTATTGTTGGCGTTTTTTGTCGCACAGTATATTGATTTCGCGCGAAAAATTTTGATAGTTTGTGAAAATTTAAGTTGACATTTTAGTATTTTATAATAACTTAAATATGAAAAATTTGCTTACTGTGATCTAAACCTTGAAGCTATTATAATTTTGTTCAAAAAACTGTGAAAGTAAAATTTCTAAAAAAATTTTTCTATAAAAGTTAATAATGATTATTATGGAAACAATTTATTAAAAAGTTATACCTAATTTTTTTTTTTTTTTTTTTGAATTTCCACTTTTTTTTCTTTTTATATTAATCGTTGACTTTGATTATAAAGTTCCAAAATCGTTGAATAAATAGATAACAATTAAGACCCTATTAAAATGAAAAATTATGCGATAATAACTCCATAGAAAGAAGAGATCGTCCGCTGCCAGAAGATTGATAGCGATAATCGAAATATTGAAAACTTTGAAGACTACTAGCAGCATAGTTTTGCACATGAAGAATATTTTCGGAAGTTGTCAGTAAAACCTCTTCAAATATGTTTGTAAAAGTATGCGAAACAAACGTAAAATGTTATGCCCCAACAAAAATCACTGTGCACCATGTACACCATGTTGGTGTTGTTGTTTTTTTCTGTCAATCTCGCTTACTTGTTTTGTCAACGTTCCATTCCCCCCTCTTCGCAATCTGTCTGTCAGTCACTATTCATTCATTTATTTTATTTAGACGCGCAAGTTTACTGTGCTTTCCTGCTACTTCAAGAAAACAGTTTCCTTATCCTTTATTTTATCCTTTAAGTTTTTTTCTTTTCTACTCCTTCTGGCTTCATTTTGGTTGGGTTACTGTTTTATTTTTATTTTGTTGTAATTTGTTTCTTCTTTTTTGCATTATTTTGTTTTTGCAATAATTCTGTTTTTGCTTACGTCAGCTTGTTGTGTTTGTATTGTTCTTTAGTGTTTTTGTTGTATTATTTTTATTGTTGTTTCTCTTGCTGCATGGCAATGCTTCCTTTAAGCCTGCAGCAATATTTGCAAATAAAAGCAACGTAGCAACATTTGCTTATTTTATTAGCAGTTTGAAAGAGTTACACGCCTACTTTGACAGCGGATGGAGAGCGGCATGAGAGTTAGTGTAGAAGTAAGAGTAATGCGTGTCTTATACGTTCAATGTATTGAAACTGTGTTTTTTATATATATTTTTGTTAAATGAAACAGGATCTTTATAGAGATATATATAAGAAAGGGCTACCACTTTAAAATAAATTGGGAAAAAACTATAATATATAAAACATTTTTAAATTCAAAAAATTTCAAAAATGCAAAGAAATTAAATTTTACTAAAATACTTTACAAATTTTTGAAAAATGTCCTCAGGAGAATAAACAAACATACATATTTATGAAGAATTTTGTTATATCGGAAAATTTCCCAAAAACTTTTCCATAAGAGAAAAGGGAAAAAAATTCCACAGGAATATCTAAGCAAACAGAATAATGAAGAATTTTTTTGTATCGAAAATTTCCCAAAAACTATTCCATAAGGGAAATTTTATATAATCAAAAAAAACCATTTTCATATATTCAAAAATTACGTTTACCTTTGAATTATTTAAATTTTTTAATATTAATTTTTTTTGAGGATACAAAACCTATCTCTTTGAATCAAAAATAGAAACAAAAAATAGTTTTTAAATAATAATTAAGAAATAATGTCATCCCTGCTACTGTTAAATAAAAATTTCATAGAAGTTCATGTTCAAAATTGTAAAATATATCAGATTATACTTAATTTATGAATAATTTATATGAATCAGTAAATAAGCACATATTTATAAAAAATTTTTCAATATCGGAAAATTTCCCATTTACATATTAGTATATTACTTACGTTTGGGAAATTTTATAGTTTCAGAGAAAACTCTTTATGTATTCAAGAAATACGTACTTCATTACATTATATAAATTTTCGTGAATTCGTTTAAAAATAAAAAACCCTTATCTTTCAATCAAAAACTAAGTCAAAAAATTATTATAAAATAATAAAGCAGCGTCATCCCTGTTACTGCTGCGTCATGTTACTAAGCTTTGTGTATTTTTGCATTGTTACTTTGTTGTTACTGTTGTTGCTGCCTCAATGTTATTGTTCCTGTTAGTACTATGTTGCGTAGATATATCTCATTACAATTACGTCTCCTTTAACTTATTTATTTACAATGAACTCGTATATCTACGTTTATTTCTATAAATTAAATTTATTTCCAAATACTCGTATAACAATGCGAAATTTCCCACACCAGAGAATTGCAAAACGTTTTGTTTCAACGAGAATTTACGTCTTACGAATTACTTTGCTTGATTTTAATTAAATTGAATTTATAGTCAACATGATTTTGAGATTTTAGAGATCTATTGTCTGTTTATGACTTAAAGAAAATGTTGCTGTTTCTAGTTGAGATTTAAGTTGTTTAGATATGTATTATTTTTTAATATGCTTGTGAGAAATCAGAGATTGCAGTTTTCAAAAGTCGCTTGAAAGTGAAGAATGGTGAACTACTTATTTTGTAACTGATTTGATTTTAGCCAAAACACTAATTTTTTTAGTTAAAATAATTTTTATCAAAATATTGCCAATTTTTTTTTCTTATTTTCTCATATGCTATTCCTCAATCCAGCCACACTAAAACAATTGCCATTTTTTCTGTTTTTCATTACACAAAAGTAAAAGAAAATTTCATTTGAAACAGCATTATTCGACTACCTATCTACTTTAAATCTTAAATTTGAAAGCAATAAATAGCTCTATTTGATTTCACATTTTCTTTAATGCAATATTTCCTCATATACAAAAGCTTTATACAATTTAAGGAAATTGCAGCTAATCAGGATTTACCGCCTGCCTTTAAGCTATAGTTGTGCGTGTGTGTGTGTGAAAATGTTTTTCACATTCTAAATGCTGCACTGTCACATTTTCTCAACGCTGCTGACGTTGCATTTACAGCGAACGAGCTAAGGATATAACATAAAATGTGCACAATTTATAAGCTCGAGTACACGTGAACAACACGGAAAAAGTGCATTGCTGTGAGTCTACAGCAGCAGCAGCCAACATGCAAAACACAAAATGCAAAATTCATGCAGCAGCTTATTTTGTATTTTATGCGGAAAATTTTATTCACTTTGGCAACACTCAGCAAAAAGGAAAAACACGATGATAAAGCAAAATACGCATGCTGACCTTGCTGCTTGCTTGCTTGCTTGACGCTGCAACTACCTGTGTGACATGTCATGTGCGAAATTTTGTTATTTTTTCCAACTACTTGGAACGTAATTTTATTGCAGAAAATTGCAAGGAAAAACACGACTTAATTTAATACAGCAGTACAACAAAGAAATAGCGTAAGTAATTGCTTACTTAAAAGAAATAAAGTAGCTGTGCAAGTTTTTGCATTTGTAATAAAATTTTGTACGCTTTTATTAGCTGACAAAAACATCAGTAGATGTATTTTGTTTTCGTTTACTTTTCTGAAAAGTTTTACAATTTTAAAGCAATTTTTTTTTTTTATTATTCACTTTAACATTGTAAAAACAACATTGAAAGCAGCTGCTGCTTCACTTCACTTTAACAGTTTTGCTTACTCTTTTATATTCACATTAAAAATTTCGTATTTCTTTGTGTTGTACGCTTAAATTTTTCTTAAGTACAAAAAGTTTTCTTTGTTTAACAATCTACATTGACGCGCAGTTACTTAAAGACATTAGCTATATACAGCTGCATATTAAATGTTGCCTGCTTTTAGGCTATCACCAACAGTATGTAGGCAAAAAGGAAATGTATAGCAAAGAAAGCAGCTGTTGCTATCGTCTTTTATGTCATTATTTTGTAATCACTTTGTCTACTTTTTGCTGTCGACGCAAGGATGTGCGGTAAAAATTTATGAACTACATGCATTTAATTGCATGTGAATGTCAACAACATTTTTAATAAAAATCACTTACTTTAGAAGAAAAAAAAATGTTCAGATACCAAACAAATTTATCATTTAACCCTTACGGTACTACTCAGATAATACGTCCCAGGTATTTTCAAAGTTATATCCCACTCTTATTGTGAACGGAAACTCCTATTTGAGGTATCCCAATTCAAGTTTTGTGTTTTCTTTATGCAAAATTGTATTTAAAGAAGTATTATTTCTAACAAGTGTGTACCATTGGTTGGATTCGCTTACATGTGTTGAGAAATTTTGTCGATTTGAAAAAAACAAAATGTGTCCGAAATATATGTTCTGCGATTTCCATTGTGCTTCGGACAAACTAAAATGCTTAACTTTCCCATTTTTTACGTTTATTTGGCTTTTTACCATCATAAAATATCAGTAGAGTTGAGTTGCATACAATTTTTGTTATATTGGGGGGATATATCGTCCCAGTTTGTGTCTTACGTGGGTGTTATCGTTCCCAATATTGAATCTTGCATATATAAAAGAAAAAGTATTCAGAGAGGGAGATGGCAGACATTTTGTCCGAAGGTACGGATGATGAAGATTTTGAAGCATCTCCGTGCCATTATATGACGAGGAAGAAATAGCTGCGAACAGATGTGACGATGTTCGTTAGAAGAACACAGCGATGTTTCGTATTCCAAATTAAACGAAGAACGAGCAGAGGAGGTGGAAGTGTTATACGAAGTTGGTGAACTTGGAGCGGCTTCAATCGCAACGTGGACTTATGTTACTGATGTTGCTAATTTTCAGTTAAAACTCAAATGCTTTTGGAAAGTGACTCACAAATTTCGAAGAAATGCTAACGAGTTCAATATTTTCTGAATGTTTCTTTCAAGAAGTTTGTGCATTTTTATCGTACAAAGCACAAATCAGCAGCTAAGACAACTGAAACAAAAGAATCTTAAAACAAGTTGCACAGGGGAACGTCCTTCTAAACGTAGACGTACTGATCTTTTGAATATAGGCGATTATTTGCCAATAAAACGCTATTTTCGAAGGCGATGCATACAATCCACTCGTCAGCAAAAAAAAAAAAAAACTAGAACAAGTTACGTGTGTTCCGAAATGTAATTATGCAATGCGCTACAAGTGCTTTGCTCCTTACCACCAATAAATATATTTTATTTCAACTGATAATGCAATTTTTTCAATGTTTTTTGCAAATAAGCTTAAAAATAAAACAAAAGGACTATTTCAAATTTATGTTTGTGCAGCTTATTGTGACATATGATCCCAGCGAAAATCTTTATTGGGACAATATCTCCCAGGATAACAAGAGGATTTCAGGACTTTTCAAGTAAGCAGACCATGTTTTTTTAACTACTATTTTCATATTTTGAAAACAAAATTTTCAAAATTTTATCTGAAGTTGAATTAAAACTCCGTCGCGAAAGGGTTAAGCACTTTTCGATCAATTTTCTTGTAATAGGTAGATTTTTATTTTAAATTAAAATAAGAAAGTTTTTATTAATTTTAAGTAAAAATTTTGTTTTAAAGTCTTATGTCTGTTTTAATTTTTAAAGCTTTTGAAAGAACTAAGAAAAGTTAAGTAGTTTTTCAAATACATTTTTCTTCAATATTTGTTATTTTGTAAACTGATTATAAAGCTTTCTGGAGTAAGTTAATTACTTGCTTGTATTTTCATATATGGTTAAATTGTCCCATGAAAGCATTAAAGTTAGCTTTCGGCCACTTGGAAACTAAATATATTTTCAAATTACAATGCAAAATAATACAGAATTAACTATTCACAGTTGAAAACACACACAAATAATGTTAACAAATATAAGTATGCATACAAATAAAATCAAACATACATATTCATTTAAAAATATGCAAAGGAAATGCATATGAGTGCATTTATAGCTAAGTTAGAAAACTTCAACATTTGCACAATCACAAAATTTTTTGACTTGTTAACATAAAATGTTAAAAAACTTGGAAATTATGTAAAAAAAAAGCTGATATATGCTGTTATTGTTTGTTTGCACTGCAATTCACATACACACAAAAATGCACGCATATGCACAGTTCCCATACATAAACGTATACTTTTATATGTACGTGCAGTAAATGCAACTTTGAAAACTCAAGCAGCCATGCAAACAATTTTTTTTCTTTTTTTATTTTGTTTCTAAGAAAAATGAGCAAAATGAATGCCCTAAGACAAAGCAGAAAGGATATAAGAAGTAATTTTTCAAAGCTGGTACTTTGGCAAAGAGAAAAATTAAAAAAAAAATTGAATACAAAACTTGCATGCTGCTTACGAGGACATTGTGAACATTGAAACTGAAGATTTCGTTTGGTATAATATGTCAGTAAAAATCTTTCAAGATAATGAAAATTTTCCGGAAATAGAAAAAGATATGACAGCGCTAAGCTTTAAGTAGATTAGTTTTGTACTTGCTCTTTTTGTAAAAATTTTTGTATTGTTGTTTTGTTGAAATTTAAGGATACATTAAAAAAATTTTAAATCTGGAATTCCAACAGATCTTCGAAGACCGGGTGGTTAAAAAACAAATCGTTTTAAGCCAATATTCAGCGAAGACTTAGTGAGTATAGTGTTTTTTTTAGTTTTGCTATTTTTATTTATGTATTTTTTGCACCACCTTTGACAAAAATCCATTATTTTTTTTTTTTTTTTGTTAAATGGATACAATTTTTTATTTTTAGTTCATACTTTTTATCAAATTTATTACGAAACTAAAGCTCAAAATCATGGTTAAATGATTCTTTTTTAGGAGTAATGGGATTTTCATATTAAAAATCTAATAAATTTTTCAGCAAAATTTAAATTCCATAAAGGAAACTTTTCTTTCAATACTACGATCTGTCTTTCATTTATTAATAATTTTAAGAACTAAGCTATTACTAAGGGTGTAGAGCTAAAAATTTATAATAATTTTCAACCAACCCTTTAAAAAAACTACATTTTAAAAAAACTACATTTTAAAAAATACAATAATAAAATTTATTTTATTTCCTTTAGTGTTTCACCAAAAGGTTATATTTGCAACTTTGTCAGCTTTATAGATTTCTTTATGTTTTACTATTTTATAATTGTCATATGCTGTTCTATATCCAAACGCAGTTGCACATGAATTTAATTTTTCTTAAATTAAACCTTAAAGCTAAATTTAGACTTTTTCCTTAGACAACCATAAGCTGCCCTAAAGTAATTTACATATCATTATGCACTACATTAATGAAACATTAATGCGCAAAAACAAAAAAAATAAATTGTCCTTGGACTCAATTTCTTGGACAAGGTTCTTTTGTTTTTATTTTCTGCGTCGTTGTCATCTTCTTAATTATCATTATTCCCAATTATGCATGGTATATTTTCCACTTGAATTAAGGATGCTAATTTGTTTCTTATGCTTAATTAGGAATTAATAGATTCAGTGGTTTTTAATTAGGCTTTCTTCGTAATTTCGTTGCTATTTTTGGTGGAGATTTTCTTCGACGACATTAGTTTTATTGTAGTGTGATAATTTAAAAAAAAAATATCAAAATTGCTAGTATTTCTTCATAGAAATTATTATAGCTGATTTGAATAGCTGAATTTGTTTATAGTTGAACTTTAAACTTAAAGGAGATTAATAGAATAAATTTAAAGGATGAATTTAATGGTTAATTTTTATTTTTTGAAAAAGCTACCTTGATCAATTATATATATATAAATGTTTTGCAGAAAATTGTTGGGAGAAAATCTCATTACATTTCGTTGAGTTGCTTCATTAACTATATTCTTGAGAGAATCTGTACCAGTTTTATTTGATTACATATGACTTTGTTATTAACACATCGTGGTTATACGCTGATCTCAAAATTGAGTGCTGAAAGCTAATGAAAATAAAAATTTTGGTATTATAATGCCCTATCTCTATATCAATCTATTCCTTCGAGATCAATCTATCTCCATACAAAATTTCTTCATTATCGGTCCATTAGCTTAACATAAGCTATGAAAACATATTCTTCTGCTAGCGGCGTGGCACCACCTACTTAAAAATACTTTTCCCTAAGGTTCAATCTATCCACATTCAAAATTTTATCAAAATCGGTTCATTAGTCAAGCGGTAAGCTTGCTAGAGATGTGGCAGCGCCACTAAACAACAAAAAGGGTTCAGTCTATCTATATACCAAATTTTATCGAAATCGGTCAATTGGCTTAGCAGCTAAAGCGTTTTTTTTTTTTGTTAGAGGCGTGGTACCAGACACTGAAAAACGAATGTAACTCCTCAAAATCAACCTATGTCCATAATTAATTTCCAAAAGTGGCCATTGGCAACTTAAGCATAAAAACAAATTTCAAAAATGATGTGTCATATGATATACATTTTTTTTTTAAAAAAAGCGTATTACCCAGAGCTGTGAAAGAGTGCATTTATTTGCAATTGAAATCCATTGAAGTCACTGCCAAAAATACATGTCTTCAGTGACTTCAATTGATTGCAGCGACTTCAAGTGATTGCAGCGACTTGAAGTGATTGCAACGACTTCAAGTGATTGCAGCGACTTCAAGTGATTGTAGCGAACTAAAAGTGATTTGAGGTGACTTCAATGCAATCATAATTCTTCCAATCATGATTCCAATCAAAAATGTAACGTCACCAAAATAATTGCATTCTTTTGTGATAGAAAACGCTGCAAGCTTATGGCATTGAAGTCTACAGGTGAATTCATTTTTAAATGGCTGCACTCTGAATGCGGAATTTCTCATGGGTTAAAATTGAAAATGGTATTACCGATAATTTTATGGGGCTAAGCATGATTTTTTTATTAAAATATCATTCCAAAGGAATTTTGAGAAGTTTACCATAAGAAAATAGTGCCTAGCATATAATATATTTTAGAAAAGGCAAGTTTCTCTCCAGTCGCAGTAGTAAATAATTATCCGTGTTTTTGTGTTCCCAAGCGTAGATAATGATTTTAAATAATTTTCTGTTTGATATTTTTTTTAAGCTTTATGTTTACATTTTTACTCTAAAATTTTCTCACATTAAATAAAAATCGCATCAACAATACCCAAAAGGAGCAAAACAAACTTAAGCAAGTAAAAAAAAATAGAGAAAACCCCAAACAAACAACATAAAAGAGCATTTTAATCATTAAAAAAAAAAAAAGTTACAAAGTCAATTAAAAAATTTTTGCTACACCCATATAAAAGAAAAAAAAAAAAAACACAAACAACATAACTGTGGAAAAAAAAACCATAAGTAGAAAAATACCTAAATAAATTGTGTTTGTGTACTTCAAACAGCAGTCGATAGCAGGAGAAAGGATAAAAAAACATGCTGGTAACCCTGCACAACTTAGAACATATTGAAACTTGCCCTCATATTGACTGTGGGTTACCAGCATCGCTTTTGTTGCGTTAAAGCTGCTTTTCCTACGCTTCCTTATTTGTTTTTATTTTAAATTATTAAACATTTTTCATTCTTAATGAAAAACGTTGAACTTGTAAAAAGTAGGTATTTCAAATATGTTACAACTGAAAAAGGTAGTTAAAAGTGTACTAGCTACAATTTGGGTGATTGGCGGCAGGAGCTGTAGTTGTAGTCTCATTTTTTCTCCTCCTGTGTACTTGTTTTTTTTTAATAATTAATGAGGGATCGTTAAAATTAAGTGACGTTAATTAGTTTTTCCAAAAGATGTTACGCTTATAAAAATAGCAAAAAAAAAAGTAAAAATGCCACAAGGTTACCTAAATAATTATTAGAAGGGTACTTTGCTGTTTTTCTAAATTAAATTTGATTTTTCTATGGCTTTTGTGTACAACTTTTTTTTTCTTTTAATTTTTCTTATTTTATTTTGGGTTTATTGTTATGAAAGTAACTTACCATCAAATAAAATGAGTTGCCTTATTTGAAATCAAGGTTTCTTTTTGATGAAATGCTGAAAAAAAAAACAGAAAGTTTTTATATGTTAAGAAAAATTTATATATTTTTGTTGGTGTAAGCAATAAAATAAATTTAACGTTAATTGGTATTTAAAAAAAAAAAACTTGCTAAACAAAAAACATACAATCTACTATTTAATATAATTTAATTAATATATACCGGAAGCAGTACGAGCTCCAATTGTTTACGACCCGCTTTTAAATTAAACTTAAATTAAAGTGAACTAATAAATAGTTTGACGAAATAATACAAACTGTACTTGATTTGACGTAATTAAATATTTATTTGAGTCAAATAAAGACAGCCAGAGATTCGAAAGGCAACAATAATCATACATATAAAAGCTAGCTATAATATTAACATTAGACTGAGTCAGAGAGTCTTAAAGTTCGAGGTGGCCAAAGTGATTTATGACCCTGAGTTTTTGAATGATTTTTCACTAATAAAGTAATAAATCGGTGCCGAATGAAAGAATTTTCTTCGGACACAAGAAAATATCTTATGCAATATAAGCGCTGATTTTCGGCTATTTATTTACATCGACAGCAAATACGAAAACATACCGCATGACGAAAAAAGTCCCAAAGTGGGAAAAATCTTTAGGACAACTATCGTTAAACTTTGACACTACATGCTTTCATTCAAAAGATACCAACTGCTTAAGTAACGAAAACATAGACCCACACAGCTGATAGTTTTCGAGATATTTGAAATAAAAAAAAAAATTTTGTTCAAAAACGGCCCTTACTTCGGTCTACGGTCAAAAGTTATCAACTAATTAATCGTAGGTTAATTTGAGCTTGATTTATTCATATTACTGTGTTCTATATGAAAATTACACATTTTTTCTTATTTTCATTTCTTGCGACATAACCCAGCGGCAAATTGATGAAGTACTCTGATTTTTCATATATGAAAAGCTATACCCTTTCTATTGTACATTTCACAAATGAAATTGTTACAGTGATATTTTGTTTATTTGCTTGCTGGCTGCCTGCTTTGTATATGGAGCAGTAGGCAGTTTGCTTGCTGGCTACCTGTATTGTATATGAAGCTGTAGGCAGTCTGTCTGATTTGTATATGGAGATGTAATGGGAATTGCCTGTTGGCTGCATGCATTGTATGTGGAGATGTAGGCAACTCGCTAAACTATGCATTTACTTAGTAAGCGATGTTTAAAGGCAATCTGCCTTTCCCTTGCTACACATTGTATATAGAGATGTAGGCAAGCTGCCTACAAAGTGGCCATACCTTTGTTAAAAGAATTTATAGTTGTGGCTGGAGTTGTGAGCATTACTGCCTACAACGAGTATAAGTATTCATCGATGTTGTGTATAACATATTTGCCGTTGGGGAGTAAACTTCTATTATTACACGCAGAACAATCAGTTTTTAATCGAAATTTGAGTACGATAGTAAAAATTAATTTTTAAATTTTTTTCAAAAACGTCAGTACCTTTTTAAAACTTCTAAAAATTTCAGAGTATATTAGGATACATGCAATAAATTAAATGCTGGCACTTACCAATGGTATTTGCATGGGTGTAAAGCCAAAGCAGATAACCAACTGAATTTAAAACAATATTTTTTTTTCGATTTATATCTCCTAAGAATATTAACTTTGTGCTTCCAAATTTTTAGGAATCATTAACTTATTTTCATTGTTAAAACATTTTTATTAATAAATAGCTATAATTTTGGTTAAAATCTGAAAAAATAAGCGAAATAAAAACACAATAAACAAAATTCTTAGTAAATTTTCATATCATTCTCTATAACGCTCAAGGAAAAGAAACGTCAATTGCAACTTTTGTATTAATTTTTGAAATCGTCATTAATTCTATTTATGTCTTTGACAGAAAAAATTCAAAACATAACTTTCTAACAAAAACAAAATACCAAGAAATATTATGTCGTTATTATGAAAAAAAACATATAAAAATGTTGTTTCCTCTTGTATTTGTATGTGGTATGATTATTTATATTAAATATCATCTAAAATGAACGCATATTTTATTTATGGGCTACTTATAAATGAGATTTTCTTTTTCCCAATAAATATTAGAGAAAGCTTCCGCTTTTCTCGAAAATTTTCTCAATTTCCCTTGTACTTCCGCTGTGGCTGTTGCTATACATTTACTTTTCGATTTAAAGCCACTTCCGCTCGCTGTCAACTTGCTGTTGCTGCTGCTTTGTTCCGCTTTTGCATCTTCTCACATTTTTTTCACTGGGAGTACTTGACGAGCAGCGATTTGGTACAACAGCTGCTACTGTTGCCGCTGAAAAACAGTTTTTTTTTTCATAAAATTTTTATGATTTTATTTACACATAAATTTTGTTATTTGCTATGTTGTGTTGCCATTGTTATTTTATGTTGTTGCTACTGCTGTTATTATTATTGTTACTTCTATTATTATTGTTGTTGTTGTTCGTTACTGCCGCCAATTTTGCTTGTTGTGGCATTTAGCTTAATTGTAGTGGTGCAAAAATGCTTTATTATTGCCAAAGTGAAAGTAGCGATGCGATGATACAATCAGGACGTACATATTAGAGTTGCCATGTTTTAATAAGATAAGAAAACAAAACATAATTTGGTAATGAAAAATTAAAAATTTATCAAATTAGTCAAAGAGGCACTGTTTTCACAAATAAATGGCGCCAAATCTCCAGTGGAGATTTCATATATATTTTTGAAAATATCGCCCAAAATTGTTTTTGTAAGCAATTGGCTTATACTTTTCTTCAAAAAGTCTTGAACTTCGTTACTACTTTTTAAATAAGTTTCAATAATTCCATATCAATTGTCATCTCAAAAACACTTTGCAATGTCAGCTTATATGTTTTTAAGGACACATCAACTAATTGCACGTTGGCAACACTACACGCTTATTAACTTTTTAACATTCCAAATGCTTGGCTGTAATCTGACAGGTAAAATGGATTTGTTTTGTTGTTGTTGTTGCCCTTATTTTATTTAGTTTGCTCATGAACGCAATTTTCTTGGGGGCGCAGATTTATGTGGTTTCCGAGCAGCGTCTAATAGAGCGGGAGAGCATTTGGCATGGCATGTCCTCTTCAAAGGCAGCTTGAATGTGACTAGAGTTCTTATTTAAGCCAACAGCAGCAAGAGCAACAGCAGTCAAAATGTTGATTTATATGATTGTGGCTTTTTGAGATGTGGCTTACACTTGTGGGATATAGAAAAAACAAAAATGAAAAATTTTCGGCAAGCACTTCAATAACGAAATGGAAAAATTAAATTACAACAAAAATTATAATAAAAAAAACCTTGCAACCATGACAGCGTGAAGTTTAATAAATTTAAACTTGGAAAATTTATCAACATTATGTTATTATAACTCAATGAAATCCTATCATATGAAGGCTTTCGAGCTAAAAAATGTATGTTTTATCTGAAAAATTTAAAATATTAGAATATTATTGAATAAAAACGATATAGTTTTGGAGACATATACATCGAAAATCGGGAATATAGCTTTGAAAGAAATCAATGAATAAAATATAAGTTTTGTATAAGAGCTAGCTTAATAAGCTATAAAGTCTATATAAATTAAATGATAGATAAAACGATGTTCGCATATCACGCAAAAACTGCTTGATCAATTTCAATCAAATTTATTAAGGGTTATTTCTTAGACGCTTGGTCTCAAAATACAATTAAAATTATCACGGTATTTCTGTTAAATATCAAAATATTTAAGTTTTAAGATTGCTAAAAAAATTAATTTCATACATAGAAACAAGCATGTAAACATAACAAACCATTGAATGAGAATCGAATGTGTTAGTTGGTGTGTGTGTGGTTTGTTGTTTGTCGAAATTGATAATTTTTCTAAAATTTTGATCATCTTTAGTTTTAAAAGCATTATTTTTGGCAAGAAGTATATTCTTAAAAAAAATTTTGTAAGTTCACTATGAAGGAACTTTTTATGTCCTTTCAAATTTCATTACCCATGGACAGTTTCACGACGCGTAGTCATTTTTAGACGACAACTTGAGTACTCAATTAACATACTGTCACTCTCTCTCATGGTATTTAAGCAAATCGTAAAAACTGCAAGTCGAACAGTTAAAAAAAAATCGAAAAAAATAGTCTGTGCGAAAAATGCATTTTTCACACAATGATCACACTTTTTCGCAGCACAACTACATTACATTACCAAAATATAAAATCAAAAACAATCAAGGCAAAAATAAGCCAAAAATTTTCCCCGAAAAAAAATTTCGAAATAATTAAAATGCAAAAAAAAAAAATCAATACTTTGCCGCAGAAAAATTCCAAAAAACAATAGTGGCGCCGGTAGAATAAGAAAAAAAAAACACATCAAAAATAAACTACAACAATCGAAACACAATGAAATGTCAAAACAAAAAATGCAAAATAAATCACGATGCTGCGAAAATTTGTGCCATACGACCCAGTGCAATCAACACTTGAAGCTGAATTGATGTAGCGATGCAGCGTACAACGTTGCAAGCTGCACAATATTTTGACTATTTTTCTTTTTTGTTTCTCTTCCTTATGTTGTTGCAAACTGCATTATGTCGGGAAATGTGGTAAAAACTGGTGACTCAACAGCACCAGCAGCAGTAAGCGCAAAATTAAAATGCAGCTTTTGCTGTATGTTGTTGATGAAAATAAAAGGAATTGCTGCCACTCACTATGGGGATAACATAAGCAATCACATGTGTTTTTGTGTGCGTGCATGTGTGTGTGTGTGTGTGTGTGTGTGTGAAGAGTAAAGCTCTCGCAATTTATTTGCAAATTTTCCAATCTCTAATATTTGCTACAGTACGAGCGTGCTGCATTTTAAGGGTGATTTGAAAATAAGTTTTATTTTTTTTTAATTTTTTTTGTGTAACAGGCTATATCCAATAAGTATAAATAAAATATCATAACTTTGATAAAGTCTATTATGCTTATGTATATATCTTTTTCACACCACCTTTTTGAGCTGCATTTGCTAATTAGAAAATGTGCATTCTTCACTTAGTTTAGCATTCGCTAGAGCAAAACCTTACAAGTCAACAAAACAAAAACAGCTTACTTGACATGCGTGCATGTGTAGCTTACGGAAAACTGTGCGTAATGCGACAATGTTGTTGGTTTTGCTACCCTAAACAACAATCGACGCACAAAATGTAAAACCAATTAAAATGCAAATTCAAAATCCAGTTACAAATCTCGATTGGTTGCGTTTGAACTTTTACCTTTTTTGCAATTAAATGGCGCAAATTTTCATCGAGCAATGAGGCGACATCATTTGCTCTGAAAATGAAATAATAAAGGGTTATCCATTTCGTGGCGCTGTTTCATTTAACATTATGGTTCGTTTAATTCCCCAACATTTTATAAGCTTTTCTGATTCTGCGTTAGTCCCGCTTAAATCTCCGGCACACATTGCAGCTGCTGACAACAATAGAAGCTCCCAAATTGTCAATTTTTTTTTGTTTGTCTGCTTTAAGTTGATAACATCTGACTTGGCTGCTGAAGTGCGATGAATAAAAATTTTTTTTGATCCACCCTAAAAATTCTTTTCCTCCAATTGATAAGTAATGGTTGAAAATGGCTTTTAAACATCACTTAGGATGGCTCCGGACCTTAAAAAGGACAAAAAAGGTCGAAAACGGTCATTTCCAGGATCCGGAACTACCCTACGTGATATCCGAAATCAAATATCAAGCTTTCCCTATCGAATGGAGCAAAAAAAGTTTTTCGAAAATGGTTCAAAAACGGTACCTTCCAACATCCGGAATCATCCTAAGTGATGTACAACATCCATTTTTGACCTCTTTTCATCGATTGGTGGATCGAAAATGGACCAAAATCGGGCACTTTGTGTGACTCGGAACAAAAAACAATTTTTAAAAATAATCCTTAAAAGTGGTCAATTTTTTCAATTACAAAGAAACAAATAATAGTTATTTGGGGTCCCTGATATAAACTCATCTTATAGATAATTTTTATTTAATAATTTTTCTCAAACACTATCACCTCATAGCCTTTCCAAAGACAGCATATCACGAAAGTAATAATAAAAAGTAATTGAAAAAGTCCAATAAAAAGTATATGATATATCTGATGCGACTTAAGGCCAAAAACATTCATTTTATCATTGCATTTATTGCATTTTTCATAAATTTCATACACTCAGTGCACATAAAGGCCATTAAATTTCAAAATAAGAATGAAAGTATCAGAAATGATAGCCTTAAAAATTAATTATAAAATATACAGAGCACTGCGTGCAAGTAATAATGATTATTCACACAAGCGCGCTATCAGCTCATATCTTTTTGAAATAATGTTAAATATCTTTTCTGTGCATATATCATTTGTAAAAAAGGATACATATCGAGTTTTACAGCCAATGCGCTCATTAATTTCACGTCATCATAGACATCGTTGATAGTATTTCCATCAGCAACGTTTAATTAAAACTTTATGTGCTTTCGTTTACGTTGCTCTATAGTTCAGACAGACAGACAGACATCCAGCCAGTCAGCTATCCAGCCAGAGCAAATTATTAAAAAATAATATCACTCCAGTGTATGTTGAACTGTAAATTTAAATTGTCGGCGCAATTAAAAAAATGAGAGAAAAATGAAAATGTGGGTGTATCATTGCACGTTTATCTGCATGTAAGACATTTTCACATTTTTTTTCCGCTCACACTTGTGTGTTTTCATTGGTCAGAGGATCACTTGGCACTGGCATCCTTTTATTTTCATTTTACTGACTGCAACTCAGTCAGAGTGCGCTGTTAATCGCAAATTTGATGGTAAACGCTGCTACGGTGGAGAAATAATACCACACTGAAAAAGTACGTAGCTCTGTTTTGTAGTCTACAGTGATGAGCACAAAAATGCAAAATGGGGATTTGAGTGTGTGGGATTGTTTATATGTAAACGCTTTTCTATTGAGGAATTTCATACATCGAAGGAATGCATTTTTAAGAGGAACTTAAGAGATTTTCTGTTCATGTAAGGAAAATGTGCTGAAAATAGGATATGAATAAATCAATTAATAAATCACTTATCTCATATTCAGCTACATAAAATTTTTAGTCTACAATTTTATGTAACATTGCGAACATGGTTCACATCTGATGTTATTACATATTTTATATAATTTCTTATAGTATATTATTTTATTATGTTTCCCTTCATAAAAGTTTTATTTAATTTTATTAATTTTATTTCACTTAATTTTTTTATTAAAATTTATCTTATATAATTTAAGTCTTATTTATTTATTTTTTTTGTATTTGACGTAATTTTATTTTTATTTAATATATTTTTTAATTATTTACATTCTGCTTAATTCAACTTAATTTAATTTGTTCGCTTATTTTACCTAACATTAATTCTTTTTATTTATATTAATTTAAACTTTTATTAATATTTTGTTTGATATTTTTGTTTAAAATTACTTATAATATTAATATAATATATTAATTTTTTAAAAAATTTTATTTCAATAAAATTATTTTATTTTTTTATCTTATTTTATTTTATTTTATTTTATTTTATTTTATTTTATTTTATTTTATTTTATTTTATTTTATTTTATTTTATTTTATTTTATTTTATTTTATTTTATTTTATTTTATTTTATTTTATTTTATTTTATTTTATTTTATTTTATTTTATTTTATTTTATTTTATTTTATTTTATTTTATTTTATTTTATTTTATTTTATTTTATTTTATTTTATTTTATTTTATTTTATTTTATTTTATTTTATTTTATTTTATTTTATTTTATTTTATTTTATTTTATTTTATTTTATTTTATTTTATTTTATTTTATTTTATTTTATTTTATTTTATTTTATTTTATTTTATTTTATTTTATTTTATTTTATTTTATTTTATTTTATTTTATTTTATTTTATTTTATTTTATTTTATTTTATTTTATTTTATTTTATTTTATTTTATTTTATTTTATTTTATTTTATTTTATTTTATTTTATTTTATTTTATTTTATTTTATTTTATTTTATTTTATTTTATTTTATTTTATTTTATTTTATTTTATTTTATTTTATTTTATTTTATTTTATTTTATTTTATTTTATTTTATTTTATTTTATTTTATTTTATTTTATTTTATTTTATTTTATTTTATTTTATTTTATTTTATTTTATTTTATTTTATTTTATTTTATTTTATTTTATTTTATTTTATTTTATTTTATTTTATTTTATTTTATTTTATTTTATTTTATTTTATTTTATTTTATTTTATTTTATTTTATTTCATTTTATTAATTTAATTTGAATTATTTTTTTAATTCTATTTCTTTTCATTTTAGTTATAGTTTTAGTTATTTTTATTTCACTTCATTTCATATTATCTGATTTTATTTTATTTAATTTAACTTTATCAATTTATTTTCATCAGTGTACAAGTGTAATGCGTGCATTTTTTTGTGCGAATATAAATTTAAAATATTGCGGCGCTCACTTCAAATATGAATGTATGCATGTTTGTCCTTCCGTGGCTTCAACTGCATGCAGTAATATGAAATGATAAGATAAACAACAACAATATACAACAAAAAAATTAATGAAAAAAATTCACGCATGAGTTGCGCTACAAATGCACTCTATTCACATCAGCTCAAGTATTGAAATTCAAAGTGTGGCGGCCGTGGTGAATAAAAATCCTTTTGGCAAGCGCAATTCTTTGAATTCAAAGTGAAAAATAAAAAATTAATTAAAAGCAAAAAGAAAAAAAAATCGTTTATATACTTACTAAGAATATTGAGAAAACAAAATGATTAAATTATTTTATAAAAAATGGAAAAAAAGATATTAAAAACTTTTCGGAATAAATTCCCTTTTATTTTTGCTTCATAAAATTAAGACGAAACTCTGATTGCATGACGGCATTTGGATAGACGAGGTTAAATATTTACATTGCTGTACCTTGGAGCATTAAAAATGATTTTACAAAGCTTTTGTGACAAAAATCCGTATAAATATACTCCAGTGCAATATAAAATATTTGTCATGATGTGAACCATACCCATTTAGTGCTCTCTGTGCATTGTCCCTGTCGTCGTCAAACGGACGTAAATATTCATTTTCATTATTCTCATAAGTAAACAATAAGCTCAAGCAGTGCAATAGTGGTGGTAGCACCATATGAGTGCTACACCACAAATTTGGTATATTGCAGTTGAAATTTAAGTTTATAGGTTAACGCTTAGAAACCACAATAGGAATTTTAAGTTTTTGTTTCCATGCACTTGGAAAACTGAAAAAAAAAATCTTTATGATTAACCCATATCGTACCTATGATTCGTTAACGAATCACGAAAATAATAATGTAACAAAAAATTCGTAGGTTTATATTTTATGTACTAAAGTTTAATGCATTGGCTTTTCTTAAAAAAATTTTTTCTCTCGTGCCACGCCCACTTTTTAGGATTAAATGGGAGTTTAAAAAAACAACTGTTTTGTTTAATTTTTTGAAAATTAATTAAAAATATTAAAATTGATCAAATGTGGACAAAACCTTCAAAGAATAGATTCAAAAGGACTAATGTTATTCTCCATAATAAAAATTATATATCCAGATTGTTTAGATGAGCTTTATATAGCTCTCAATTATGGTGATGCGTATACTAATCAATGGCCACTTCCCAGGGTAACTTTTTGGAAATTTTTGTTTTTGAAATTGTTCAAATTGTTTGAGAAGCTCAAGCGCTAAAAAATTCAATATCTTGAAGAAATAAGATTTTCCGATCAGGTCAAGCGCTGAAAAATTCAAACCATTTCAATTTCCGATCGATCTTCAACTTATTTTCTGCCATTTTTTCCACTCTATTCACCACCTCATTACAATTTTTTTAAAAAATAGTATGCTGAATATTTTGGTATTATATGGATTAGGAACATTCATAAACATTGTTTAAAAACAATGCTTTATATTTTTATATATTTGTCACATAATGATTTTGGGAATATTTTGATATTTTTAAATTATTTTTTAAAAATTGTTGAATAATTATATAAAATAATATATATAATTTTTAGAGTTTTAGATTTCAAAACAAATGCTGATTTTGAAAAACAAAAATTTTCATTGATCAACTTTCGACAACATCAACTCATCGAAAAAAAAACCCTTTTAAAAGGCAATTCTTTTAATATTCAAAAATTTTGGAAAGTTTGAGTCCACAGTTTTGGCGAAGTTATTATTTGCTTATCATCAAGTAGTTGAATGTTTCCTACAGAAATGCAAAAAACAAAAATTTCATGATTCATAATTCATTACTCCATTTGCTTTGACAAACAACACTATGCGACAACGTTTTATAAAGTTTTGCTTACATGAATTTTCTCTTTATTTTTATCAAAGTGGTAATAAAGGCAAAAATACCCCTAGTATCTTTCAAGTGAAAAGTTTAGGCGACAAAAATGAAACATGCGAAAATGCGAGCTCATCTCTCTTTGTCAAGAGGATAATTTGGCTTTGAATTTTCACTTTAAAAAAATTACGCATACATTTTTTTCTGCCACATAGTGTAACTGTACTAAACAAAACTCTTAATCAATATTTTTTCAAGTGCAGCAAAAACTATCCTATACATCAAATCTGCTATTGCATGCTCTGCAGCTCATAAGCTGTTTTTATGTCTTCACATTGAATGTTGTTGCACTTCCCGGCATACTCTGCACTAGCCGTATACGCTTAGTGACTAAAGTTTTAAAAACTTTTACCAGTTAACTGCACAAATTTGAATAATGGCAACTTTTTGTTTCCGAACAGGGAACAGTATGCGGCGCAGTTACAGCTAACTACTTTACCATATAGCAAATAAGTTAGTGAGGAGCACAAGCTGAGTGGTGCTGCTGTGTCAGCCATAGAGTGCCATTGCTATGTACTGTGTCAGAACATCATCAACATCAGCTACCCTTAGACACTTTGGTTTGGCAATACGATATGACTTTCCAACATGCTGTTTAAATGCGGAACAATTCACTTTTTGAAAATTTCTACAGACATTTAGGGAATTCTATGCGTTTCGCTATGCTGCGCTAACGTTTGAATTGTTTCACTCATTGTCAGTCGTCATTTTGATGTGCCACATTTGTTCGCTTTGTCTTCATTTGACTTTTGGGTTTGAAGTTACATTCGTAAAAGGGTTTTTGGTTTGAGATGGACGCTACACGCTTCCTAACTGGTGTGGGTTGACTTGAGACTTTGGTGCAAACAGTCAACTAACGAATACTAATTACTCCATAGTGGCTCGTACTCAAATGAAACTGAATGAGTTTAACTTTGTTGGCAGTAAGGTATGTGAAAACTTTCGCCTGAAACTCAAATAAAGTTTATTATGCCTCATAATAATTTTATATTACGATTAGCGATGTGAAATTAGTTTACTTTGCCTGCATGTGACAAAAAAGCAGCACTAAATTGTGCTCAATTATGATTTATGTTCAGGATTTAATATGTAAAAATTTTTGTAGAATTTTTTATATATATTATTCAAAAGTTTGAAAGATAATATTTAAGAAAAAAAATACAAATTTATGTTACGTTAACAAGAAAATATTACGCTTTTTAAAGCCTTTTTTCTTTGAATATATGAGATATTTCCATAATCCCGCATTAAAAATCGTTTCTCCTTTCCAAATGCGCCCCTTTACAATGCAAATTTAAATGCAGGAAGTACAGATTAATGCGACTGTCTGCATACTAAATGCTGCGCATCACAAAGAAACATCAAAAAGTTTAACTTTGACAAGGCTTACAAATGTTTTCAATTATTTTTACACAAACTCTTGAAGTTATGCCTTTTTTCAAAATTAAATCCACAAGCAGCAAAAAACATAATGCTTCCCTCTAAGTAAAAAAGGAAATAAAAAAAACTTTTCACTTGACTGGTTACACTTCAGTTGCAACTTCAACGAAACGCATGATTTTTCACGCGCGCCCCTCTCTTTATTTGCACTCATGGGGTGGCATGCGATTGAGGATACAGCACATTTAATCTGACGCAAAAGCATCTCGTAGTCATAACTCAAACTGCTGCTATGAAGTTCATGCATATTTTTGGAATTTTAATGTAGCAACTACTTGCGTACAATTAAAATAATTAGTTTCAACTTATAACGTGCAGCAATTGCTGCAAAAGCCAAAAATTCAAACACAGCGAGACGAGACTTCATGGCATCAAATTTTCAAAAGAAATATAGTCGGAACGCAAACAATTTTTCGGGGGAGACCATTAAAATTTTAATTACTTGCGGTTTATTTGATAACTTAGTGGTTTAGATAGATAGTGCGGTGGTAGCAGGCAGCATATCATCAACAGCAGCAGTAAGCAAACATTTATAGCTGCTGCTGCTACTGCTGCTTTGCATTATGAAGTGTCTTACAACTGACAGCTACATAGTTGTATTTTTTATGGCATTTTTCAAGATTATTTGTGGTACTCTTTTAAATTTCAAAATTAATTTGATGCCATGATGATCCCCATAAAGGCTGACTTGCCCCTTTCATGATATGCGTTTCAATTTTTTTGATTTATGCTGCTGCATTTGGCATGTCGTTTGTTTTTGTGTGGGATTTGTGCATCTCTCCATCATATGCGAGGTTTATTTTCAAGAACATAGAAAATTTTTCATTAAAATTATGATTTTTCTAATTTTGAGTATGGGCAACTCTTTGTTACTCCACACAATTTATTATTTCTTTTTTTTCTTGCCCAAACCATCATCAATAATTGAAGCACCCTTTATGTAATTAAATCCACACGACAGTGGCACACCCTTGCGGATTTTTTTCTTCTTTTTTTTTTGTGTTTATTGCTTTGAGGCACAGTGGTGCAAAATTTGCAACTTTTCATATGCGTGAAGAATCATCACTGATTCTAGAGAAGGAGTAGATTTTTAAATGGGCGGTACGCCCTTAAGAGAAAAACAAATTATCTTTGCTAAACTGTATGCATATCTTGATTAAATTAAGTACAGTGATACATTGAGCCATGAGTAAAGATATATGTTTTAGTGGGCTAAGCCACGCCCCTTTTAGAAAAATGCATTTTCGTTGCTAAACTAGTGAACTGATTTCGATATAATTCGGAACAGATTGACGTTTTTTGAAAGATTTTTGTTTTAATTGGGTTGTGCCACGCCCTTTATAGGAAAATATGTTTTTACAGCTGAACTAGCATACTTATTTTTATGAAATTCAGCAAAAGATAGATTGAGTCCTAAGGAAGGTATACAGATAATGACAGGGTAACATTATACCAATATTATTTTATTTCGGAGCTAAGATATTTATTCAGTTGAAATTGAATAAAATGAAATGAAATGAAAAGAAATGAAATGAAATGAAATGAAAAGAAATGAAATGAAATGAAATGAAATGAAATGAAATGAAATGAAATGAAATGAAATGAAATGAAATGAAATGAAATGAAATGAAATGAAATGAAATGAAATGAAATGAAATGAAGTGAAGTGAAATGAAATGAAATGAAATGAAATGAAATGAAATAAAATTATTTTGTATTGTCTCTATGATGGTTGAGTTCAGCATGTGAATGAACTCTTGTTTAACGAAAAAGGTGAACTTTTTGTTGGCTCATCGGTTTATCTCTTTTCCACGACGAGTTTTTCATGTCGTAATATTCAATATAACATGAACTCTTTTCAGGTCACTCTTGCTCCGTGGTTTTATATAACAACAATAATAACAGTGTTTAGCTACTACAACTATTAGCCTTCTTAGCTATATATCTTAAAGCTTTAAGTCAAGTAGAACGCAAAAGCTTTAGTAGTTCCCATTAACTTTAATAGTGTCATCGGATACTATTCTGTTGAAGAAACGTGCTGGGCAAATAAACACGTTTTCTGCGACTTATTTTTATACAAAGAGTTGTAGTAAGTTTAAAATTTCCTTATAATGCTTTCATGACAATTCTTTGTTATAATAATCTAAGATTATTTTCTTTATTGATTTCTTCAAGACAAGGGACGCTTTTGAAAACATGTGAAGTTAGTTAACTTACTCAATAAATATTTACCAAAAACTGTTAATGTTGCACATACCATTTTAGTTATTCAAACTCTACTTTGGAATAAATATATTGAACAAAACTGTTTTTTATAACCAATGCTGCTGGCTGGTTTTTCTGTATAATCTTGAATATCATTGTCTTTGATCAAAAAATATTTAGAAAGCTGTTTTATACAGTAAAAATACCACTAAATGAGCTTATTTTCAAAAAAAAATATCAAATTTTTATCAATTCCACTACACTGTACCGCATGTTCTTTACTACACAGCTGATGATTAATGAGACAATTTTTATGACTTTTTTTTATGACTGCACTTCGCAGACAATTGTGAAGTGTTTATAGCGCAGCGCAAGAAAGTCTTACGTTACGTGTTGTCCCCTTTTTCTTTCTCTAACTGAACAGTGTGAAGCAACGTCTCAACATGATTACAAGGGGAAAAAATTCTGCTGTAGCACAAAATGAAAAATTACATACGAATTCTCAGAAGACAGCGTGTTGGTGTGTCTTCTTGATTTTAAAAGAAACTCCTCTGATTGCCAAGAATATTTTTCATTGGAATGCTTTTATTTGTTTTTTCTACACAGAAGACAGACAGTCAGCTGGTATGTTGCAGTTTTTAATTTTTTTTTTCTTCTTCTTTGTAACATACGACTGCTGCTTTTGTGCTGATTGCCTCGCCCTTACACTTGACACAATCAATGATTAGTTAGATGAATGATATCCGTCCATGTGTATGACATTTGTGACGATTGCAACACATGATGATGGGGGGCTGCCAGTCCTGGCTGCCAGCAATGCAACATTAATGATGCGACCGAACCCTTACGGCATGTCATGCGGTGTCACCTATGCTGTCGGTGATGCATAGATATCAAACATGACTGTGAATTGATGATGTCGTGTTAATTTTGATGTTGCAGAAATTTCATGAGATTTATGTCAGTTATCAGCTGCTGTGCAATATGTGATAAAGAACATTTATTACTTTGACTGATTTATGATTTACTTGGAAATTTGGGATAAAAAAATAAGAAATTTAGCAAACTTAAAGTTAATGCTATGTAGACATTTATATTTTTGTTAATTTCAAAATAAATTATCATTAAACGACTAGAAGCTCTTATGTTTATTATATCGCAATATGACAATTTTTGGCCACATTTTTGTTTTACCCTGTGGCTTAGGCATGTTATTAATTTAGAAATGTGGTTTTTCTATTACATATAATAAGCATCTTTCTCTAACATTTATAACAATCAGACTCGTTGTCATAGCGGCGGAAGAATGATATTGTTAGCAAAAAACCCACAGCACAACAATATTAGCAAAATACAGCAGGGTTCATTTAGTGCACATTTATTAAAATGATCAACGATATGATATGCAAAATTGTCACCACAATGTGTGACCTCAATTTTTGCGTATAAATTATGACCATAAATGACAACAATTACAACAACAATAACAACAACATATGTGGATTTATGCGAAAAAGTGAATGTAATTAACGCATTTTAGCAACTTTAAATGTTGTCGCAACATGGCGTTATGTGTACAGACATGTTGGTATGATTTTGAAATTTTCCCTTAGGTACTGGTATTTACTAAATGAAATTGTTAACGTTCAAAAAGTACAGGATTAATCCTTTGCTGTCTATATTCATGTAAATTGATACCCATAGCTTAAATGCATTTATAATGGCGTCTAAATGTATGTACAAAGGACTGCTATCAATAAATAAAGTTAAGTTTTAAACATGTGGAATCAAGCGACACTTATGGCAGTGCCGTTGTGTAGACACGGCATTTAAGTGAGAGACTTAAATGCTAGAAGTTGATGTAGAATTTTTAACTTTTTTTTTTGGAAAATTATCCATATTTTTGACATATTTGATTACATTTGTTTAAAAACCGGACTTGATAAAAAAAAACTAAAAATAAAAGGTTACACAAATTTAAAAAATTATGTTTCAAGTAAACTTACATTTTCAGGAAACAAGTGATTTTTTTTTTCCTTAAATGCCAATTGATTATGAATTTAACTAAACGTATATCTGGACGTTTTCTAAAGGAAAAATTATTCGATCTATTTTATTTAATTTCTACCTTAAATTTTCTAACAATTCTTGAGTGTGTCATTATGAATTTGGCCCAGTTTCCATAAAAGAACACTAAATATTTGTTATCCTTAACTCGAAGTGAATGCAGGTTATTGACCAGGGTTGTGACTGGCCACTGCCTTATTCAGGATTGGCACAGTATCCAAAAACTGGTGTAGAAACTGTCATGAAGAAGAAACCATGGAACACCTTTTTTCCTATTGCACCGCTTGGGCAAGTAATAGATGTAGATAGTTCGGGCAGCAATTCTTTATATCCCTGAAGGAGCTAACTAAGGTCCATTTGAGTGAAATCAAAAGATTCGCTGTAACAACAGGCACCTTCGTGTTGGACGAGCACCACAATGAAAGGGGCACAAATTACCAATAAGACTGTAACAGAGAGATTGTGGCTATACTATAGACTTTTGTGACTTAAGTGAGTGAGGCTCCACCCATACCTTACCAAAGCTTTTCCCAAAAAAAAAAAAAATAGTTGCTTAATATAAAAAATTGCAACCATTTGATAAAAATGCTCTGTTGTTGAGCTTGAACAAAAAAAATTATTTATAGAAAAATTTTAAGGATAACCTTCAAATTTCTTGACGTGAGTTTTTGTTTAAGTTACCAAACTTAAAACAATGTTTCGAAATTTTTTTTTAAATAATATAACCGCAACTTAAAAATCCTTTAAATTTTAATCTTAAAGCTTCTTGAAGGCTTTTGAAGTATTTTTCCCGATTGCCTGATTAGAGACCAGAAAAAAAAAACTCTCTAAGAAAATTATACTTGGAATTTGAAAGGGTAATACAATGCTTACATCCATATCAGATGGATTTTCTTAAAATAAAAAAGATCACCCATTGTATTTGTAAAATGAATTGTTTCCACATTAAAACAGATTTTTGCATAGTTGACTGATCAAAAATCAACGCTTTGACCCAATCAAAGACCAAGGAAACTTTTGAATGTCAAATTCTCATACTTCAGTGGCAAATATGTTATACACAACATCGATGAATAGTTACACTCGTTGTAGGCAGTAATGCTCACAACTCCAGTCACAATTGTAAATTCTCTTTACAAAAAGATGACTGCTTTGAAGGCAGCTTGCCTCAAAATACAAAGGGCAGCAAGGAAAAGGCAGACTGCCTTAAAATATCGCTTACTAATTGCCTTTATAGTTTACCGAGTTCCCTACATCTCCACATACAAAGTATGGAGACAGACTGCCTACAGCTCCATATACAATGCAGGTAGACTGCCTACAGCTCCATATACAAAGCAGGCAACCAGCAAGTAAACTGCCTACAGTTCCATATACAAAGCAGGCAGCCAGAAAGCAAATAAACAAAATATCACAGTAACAATTTCATTTGTGAAATGTACAACGCAAAGGGTATAGCTTTTCATACATGAAAAATCAGAGTACTTCATCAATTTGCCGCTAGAACATACAGGGTGAACGATATGAAGTGAAACAAACTTCAGACGGTCATAGCTGTCAAATTGTACATGACAACTACGTCATATTTGTACCAATGATAGTTCAATGTGTTGTTTACAAGTATAATAAAGAGAATTAACAACTATTTTAATATTGTTCACTTTAAACGACAAAAAAAAACTTGGTAAGATTTCGTTGTGAACTTAAGAAGCATTTTTTTATAATTTAAAACTTATTATTTTCAATTTCTCAGCCCGAGAGGTCTGATGTTAGCAATTACCTGTTATTTGATGACTATCTTCCTTGGAACGCTTTATATCATTCGTCGAAAGACCGATGATATCCAATCTTTTTTATTACATTCACATCATAAATATTTTTCTCGAAATAACGTCCTCGAATATTCCAACGAATATTTTGTTTAAGATTTTTCTTTCAAAATACCTTTAAGCCTATTTCACTGCTCTGTTAACTGATCATTATCTGACTCTATAATCATCTACTGACAATAATGTCTGAATATGCATGATACAGAATTATTTTGGACCTTTAAGTGCGTATTTTAAACACTTTTGTAAGCTTACCTTCCTTTTAATATCGATTAAGATATCGCTAGCAAAGTTTACGTTAACTTCATTTTGAGTAAAAAATATCTTAATCCTTCTGTGCGTGACAAAAAATCCATCTTCCCCAAGTGACAGGGTATCTTGATACCCCTTCACAAATTGTATGAAAACTGAAATTTTTTTTTGCTCGAATTGTACAAAATAATGACATCTCTCGAATAGATCAGGTGAAACCACTCATATCAAAATATAATATTAGTATAATGTCAGGAGTTCGTGTGAATTTTCAGGGCTGTTCAAACGTAAATTATTTTATTTTGGAAATCAAATGGATTCCCGGGTACCCCATCTCACACAGAAGGGTTAAATATATTAAAATTATGCGTAACTAATATTAATAACAAAGTAAGGCTACCACATAGCCTTCTCAGCTTGAATGATGACAAAAAGGACCCAATTAGTCTGTTATATATAAAAATTTAAACTTTAATTTTAGTTAAAAGTTTTTCAATTTTATTTTATGAAAGTCTCACATTCTATTTAATATTATTTACAAGCTGTGCGTACATGACAACCCCATCGCAAGTGTTTATGTAGAATATACAATTTAATGTTTGTTTCATATACTTTTTTTTTTGCGGTTTACATGAACGACATCACATGCAAAATGATGGCTTTTGAAAAATCTAAAACGTTTACATTTTGTGGTTTTAGCGGTTTTTTGGCAAACCTTATTCAAATTTAGATTTACTATCGAAATGAACATGTGATGCGTAATGAAAAACAATGCCTGTTTAATTAAAATTGAGCATCTGTTTAACGATTTATTTTTCTCATTAAATACTTAAGCTCTGACAAACTCAGTTCAGTTTAAATGCAAATACCAGCGCAGCAATTCAGTCCGATTTAAGCCATTTTCTGCTTCACTGCATACAATTATTTTAGTTTACCCCAACTTCTATGCCAATGCCTACTTAATCTGTAAGTAGCTTTACGAAAGCGCATGGGTGCTTGCTGAGCGAGTATTACGAGTATTTGAAGCAGCAATCAGTTTTGATACTCTGAAAACACAATGAAGAGGGTTGCTGCTGAAATGTGCGACAATCCCACCCAATAAACTACTTACTTATTCATTGTTAAATCTCAACCTTAACAATTGACATTCGCATTTCCTATGAATTTCCTCAGTGGCAAATCAATTTATTATGTACTGTAAATATCGAGAATAAAACAACAGCAGGTTGAGCAGGATAACAGCAGGTCGAAAACAACAAATTAAATTATAGCACTAAATGTGAAAAACAGACAAATAAATGATAATTTTGAATGCTCTTTTAATAATTTGTGATTTTGGTAATAATTCTTTTGTCGACAATATTAGAATGTTAGGTGTGTGAAACTTATTTTTTTAGTGATTTCAAAACTGAAATATTTTGATATTTAACAGGAATATCGTGACAATTTTAATTGGAGATTGAGACCAAGCGTCTAAAAAATAACCCTAAATAAATTTGATTGAAATTGATCAAGCAGTTTTTGCGTGATATGCGAACATCGAAAACAACTATCATTTTATTTATATACATAGATTTATCATTGTTATATATAGATATTTATGTGATTTCAAATTGTATATAATTCTGTATATTAAAGAATGTAGATTAAACACTATTGCTTTGTTGCCAATTTCATAAATAAGTGACAAATTTGCTCACCTTTGAAATTTGTAAACAGCTTGCAAGATATTTCTGAAAGTAACACAAAAATATATTGTTAGCACAATTTATACTTAAAGAAATCAAGTGAAATGAAATCTATTTCTAGTATTATACAATTTTTCGATAACATTTTTCATTTATCTTTTATCATTTCCTTAGTCACTTTTAATTTAAATACAAATATGCAGAAATATCAAACTGAGCTATATGGAAATTTCCTTCAAGATAAAATCCAATTATATGTATGTGTGAAATAATCGATCGATTTTTATGTGAATAAAATTCAATTTTGTTACCATATAGAACAAAAAATAGAAAACAAAACTCTTGAAGTTATTACCGAAAATTACTTCTTTCTAATTTCTTGGAAAAACTCTAGCAAATAAGAGACAAAGCAATCAAACAAGACTGACAGCTACTTAATAGAAAGAGCCTGATGTTGCAAGAGACAACGAAATAACCAACACAACAAAAGAGTGGACGAAAAGTTAACCCAGTAGGCAAGGTCACAGTCGGAGAATCACTGCTATATGAGCACCGTTAATACAAATGCAATGTATACGCAGCTGGCTTCCAAGTAGTCTAGATTCGCTGGGTTATTGCATATGACTTGATAAATTTTTACAAGCAATAATCAAGAAGCGTTCGATTACTTGATCTTGGTGGCCATTGGTTATGAGTATAATCCTTTTCATTCCTTTTGAAAGTGGAATTGACGTCCGACGTTGAATTTCAATAGCTCTTCTAGATCGAATCGTCGGAAATTGCTGCCGTATTTAATGTGGACTTCTTATTTGAATTGTATAGTTCTGAGAATTTTATGGATTTGCTATCTTTTCTTTATGATCCTCAAATCAACTTTGAATTTCAATTCCATTTCCAAAACAATGAAATAATGTGAATTTTAAATATATTTAAAGTTGTTATTTATGTGAAATTATTTCATTTCTAGTATTCGCAAAGGCTATTGCTATATGGATTTTTCCTTTATGTAACCAAATGGCCAGTCTTATATGTAAAATCGTTTTTTAAGTGCGATATTTTTAAAGAAACCAGTCCTTATGCCCAAATAGCTAACCTTCGTAATTTTCACGAACATCAGTCAAATACTCACGTCTCTCGCTTTAACTATTGCACCCAACTATGTATACTTTCTCATTAACTTAAGGGTCGCCAAAAGCTTGATGGTGGTGTTAGTGCGTAGTCAGTGTGTATTGTGAATTTTGATATACAGGTTAATTGCTCATCATTTTGATGAGTAGCTAGCTTTTGTGTATGTTTTTTGTTGAACATTAAGAACGTATTTAAACGTAAAAAGCTTCTCTTTATTTTATAATGAATGTTAATGATCTAAATTTAAAAAAAGCAGTATTTTTTGTGTCACAAAAAAAAAAAAAACAAAATTTTCAATTATTGTTGAAAAAAATTTTTTTTTTCTAAAACTTTTGATAAATGTTGTCATTATTTATTATTATATATTGAATAAAATGTCAGTATCTAACAATAAGAACATTTGTCTTAAAAAAAAATACTACTACACATTTTAAGCAACAAAAATGAATGTGTTCGTCAAAATGACGAATGGTTAGATTTTAAGGAGTATTGAATAGGATTAGCTATTTGGGGTTAAAGAAAGTTTTCATATCTCGTTCTTCATGAAAATATGCCTTCATAGAGCAGGTCTTCAAACACTTGTCATATCCGACATGTATGACACAAGCCATTATAACTAATAATCGATAAATTGCTCATATTTTAGTTTTCTGTGATTTTATGTAAATTTTCAGATAAATAGACTTTACGTGACATTCAAAATTTACTAGAAAGTTAAGGTACCCGTTATCCAATACACCTTTGAAATTGTTGAAAAATAGCGGAATTTGAATGTGTCGATGTTAAAAAAAAATTTCGAACAGTCGAATTTTCATAAAAAAAATAATGCGAGTAGTACTTATTTTATATATCTTTGAAAATCCATCATTTGTCTTTTACGATAAGACAACCAAATTTTCTTCTATTCAATGAATGCTAATTTTCTTCCCTCCACAATTGGCTTAGCTAATACGTTCTACAATCTTATATAAAAATAAAATATTCTTGAAAGGCTTGCTGCTTGGAAAAGAAGGCTTTACCAAAACACTTCTTGTAATTACTTTTGCCTACTGGGCAGACTTTAATGAAAAAATAAAACCAAATATATACATACATATTATGTATGTGTGTATTCAAACATAAAACAAAATGCTATTAAGACTTCAAGTTATTGCAGAACATTATTTGTACATAATTTTATTAGTATATAGATTTACAAGACTTTGTGTATTATTTGCTAAATACTTATGTATTATCTACGGCTGGCTTTCTTTTACTTTCATCCATGTACGCATAATTATTTGTTGTTATTATATTAGACAAGTTCGTTAGCTGTTTATTGACAGCAGCGTATGAAAGCTGCATTAGCAGCAGTATTATCAACTAGACACTTTCTGTAATTTTCCGAAATATTAGCAGTATTTTTTTTTTCTATTTTTTTTTAATTACACCTACACCTCATACATCATAATGTGAAAATGTATCCAAAAAATTAACTGAAAAGATCAAATTTATGTCTAATGCAACAAAATCTTCCATGCTTATAATAAGCTACATTAACACAATAAATGGGAAAACTTTCCATAATTATTAAGCAAAAACATATGTGAAAAACAACAACGTAGCCATTTTATCACTAATCATCGCCTTGAAATGAAATAATTAAATAATGTGAGTCTAATGTTCATAATTTGTGTGTGGCATGTTCTAGTGAGAGTTTAGTTTGGTGAAATAAAACTTAAATTCCTTTTTGAGACGTTAACACCTGCAATTCAAACGCGTTTTTGAAAAGCTGTAACACAGCAACGAAGCCACTGTCAACATGTGATATAAATAGCTTAAAATTTTGGCTACACTTAGCTGCCTGAAAATATAACTGCGCAATATCCATGTCTGTGAAGTTGGCCCAGCATTTGTCGACTTCATAAAAAAAAAAACTTGTGATGCAATGTGCCCGACTTGTCCTGTGATGTGCCGTATTTTTTAAAAAAATCGTCCGTAGGATTCGATTTTTAAAAGCAAAATAATTTTTTAGTGTGAAGTTGGCCCAGCATTTTTCATATTTATAAAAAAGAAACCTTGTGCTGTAATGTGCTCAGGATGTGCTGCCATGTGCCGTAAAGGATATAAAATTATTTCTGGAATTTCGACCAAAAAATGCTCATAAAGGTCGAAATTTCAGGAATAATTTTACATCCTTTACGGAACATGGCAGCACATCCTGAGCACATTACAGCACAAGGTTCCTTTTTTATAAATATGAAAAATGCTGGGCCAACTACACACTAAAAAATTATTTTGCTCATAAAAATTGAATTCTACGAACGATTTTTTTTTTAAAAATACGGAACATCATAGCACAAGTCGGGCACATTGCAGCACAAGTTTTATTTTTTATGAAATTGACAAATGCGAACTTCACAGACATGCAATATCGTTGGACAACTAATCAGAGAAACTCTTGATTTTTATATCTTTTTTTTGTGTAAATGTTCTCCGGTGTTTCTATACCTTTATCATCGTCTGCTTAAAATAAAACATATCATATATCAAAATTAAAAAATTGTTACAAACTTATATCTTGACGGTTGTTTAAAAATTGCCTGAAAGTGTTACAAATGCCTCGAACCCAACTTCCACCAGAAAAATCAATTTCAAGTAAAAACATGCCATATGGGCATTTCCACGAAAACGGATGTTTTTGTCCCATGCGACACCTTAGTTTTTTTGCAATTGTCTTGACAACGACAAAATTGCCCCAATTCAACCTTAGCACCAATTATAAAGCTAATTATGAGCTATAAGTTGAGCCTTTTTTCAAAATACAAATCCATTTTATTTTGACTTTTTTTTTACTTTAAATGAGTTTGACGGTCGAACGGGACCCATAGAAATGCCTATATTTTTTTAAGTTCTCCAAAATACAAGAAATTTCCCAATTGTAAAATAAAGAAAAATGTATTCTTATATACTGGCAAATTACTTATTGAAAGTGATCCTAAAAAAAGTACCTTTATCCGATTTCAAAATGTAATAAACCTAAAGCCTCAAGGTCTTCTATAGAACTGAAATTTGATTGACCTTTTATATTTAATATTTATTTTATTCTTTGTGGCAATATTGGCTTTTTATAGAATTGAAAAGTTTTTTTCACGTTTTGTAAAATTAAATTTGAGTACCTAACATAAAGTATGCTAAATTAATTATATTAACTTCTTTTGTTCTTAGTTTTTTTGGGTAAATTTCTTATTATTTGATGTGTAACCGGCGCAGTTTTTTTATTAGGTAGCCTTGCAAATACAAAATACACACCATTTCATCGAGGAACTTCTTACAAATGGAATTTTTAACTAAATAGGAAAACTTTTGAAAGGTTCTGACACGAATTGCTGATGGTGAACAAGCAAACAAAGAGTGAAAAGGAAACAACAAACAAATAAAAAACTCATACAAAGTATTGACAAAGAAATGTCAAAATAAGTAAACGAAGAAAAAACAGAATACAAAATGTTATTATGTTAGCAAAATATAAAAATATTGAGTGAAGATATGGTATGAGAAAAAAAGATTTTATGTACCTATACATTTCTTACATAACTGCAATAAGAAAAGAGCTACAAGAAGAAATCCCAGCCATTTTAAGGATAATTACGAAACTACTTATAATGTCTGGGTAAAATTCCTGAGAAGAATTTTATCCCTTAAGTTTTTGTGCGCTAAGAATGACCTCATTAACAGTTTTCTCAAGTACATATTGTCAGTATTATATCTTCAACTAAAAGTACTAAAAGACAGACTTGAGAAGGTTTGACGTCAGCTTGCATTTTCAGAAAATTACATATCAGATATTTTTCATATATAATATAGGTGTTCCATTGATTATAAAAGTTTTATAAGCTCTGGCTTTCAGGCTTGTACTCATTGTTTTTTATTTTCCATATAATCAACCATTCTACATAACCTCTTAAGTCAGTTTAATCTCTGAAAGTGTTCACTTAAGCTGCTTAATAAATCAAACTGCAACTATTTAACCCACATGCATATCTTAGAAAATCTATAGCTGTAAAATCCTTTAAGATCCTCACAAAATTTAGTTGCTTTTTCTCACATCTACTTTTGTTACTACACTCCGCATAAATTATTTCCGATCGTCGCCATTGAATGACGTCATTAGTTTTGTTTGTTACCATTTTTAGTGGCTTCTACCACAAGTATTTGTGGCTCCTGCTGCAACGGAGGCAGCATCAGGAGCTAACGTAGCTTAGCAGTAGCTCATGAAAACAAACGCACACTTATGCAGCTACGTCTATGTTTGTGTTTTAGTTCACACACACATGTACATATTCACTTACTTCCGTTGCGCACATGCATTTTTAACTAAAATTTTTAGCTACCTTTAGTGGAAAATCTCTTTCGAGTTTCACACTGTCATAGTGTGCTTTCTTGCCACAAAGTGTCTTTGCCCGCTTGCGTTCTCCACAGTTTATTTTTTCTTTTTTTTTTACTCTACTGCTCTGCTTTATTACTAGCATTAGAAAAAGCGTTGTTTTTTTTTTCCTATCGTTCTACTCAACGTTGTGTTTGCGTTTGCACGTTAGTGTGCGAATAAAATAATGTTAACCGTTAAAATAAGCTGCTCATAAAAGGACATTAACATAATAGTTAGTGCAAACTCACACCATTACATAGACACACAACAGCAATATCACGGTAGGAAATGTTCATTGAGTTCTGTTGACTTTGAAGAAGTTGGATACTTGGGAAATTTTTGATTCCCAGGAAATATTTGGTAGCCATGAAAACTCCGACATCACAAAAAGCAGATTCTTAATTCTCGATAGTAACTAACTTTCAATACTGTCCTCTTTATACATTCGTAAAAGTCCTTCAAATTCTTAATATCTCCATTGATCGCAAAATTGTCCAACTCATTTAAGAAAAAATTTCCTAGTAGGTAGCAGGTCTTTGTCGCACGCAGACACTCTCAGACTTTGACGTGTGCATAATGGAAGCGTTAAAGTATGTTAAGTGCTTTGGCAGTAGAACAGTAGCATCACGTGATGTATCTTAAAAAAAAATTGGCATTGTAAAGTAGTAGCAGAAAAAAAAAGTGTACCCGTGGTAAAAGTAATGATAATGTTGTTCGCAATATCAAGCTCACGTTTTTTTTTTTTGATTTTTTTTTTTTTTTTTGTGACCTTAAGCTTTAATATAACTACTTACAGCATCAAATAAAGTGGAGCTTTTTTTAAGCTTTGCATTTAACTTGCGCTACTATGTAAATGTCGTTTGTCACTAACACATAAACACACATTTGCTACGCTTTATGTAAAGGGTTTCGTGCGCGCATACATTTTATCCTTTTATGTGGTATTAAGTGAGTTGAAAAAATTGTTGTTTACTTTTCTTTTATTATCAACTTTATGTTTTTTTTTCTCTGTACCTTAGTTTTTAAAAAAAAAAATTTTTTTTTCACATTTTCATTTACGTTGCTTTTCACTAAAAATTGTCATTTTCATCAGAACGTCTAAAGTCCAAAAAAAAAGCACTTTGTAATATCCTTATAAGAGATTAAATCCTTTGCGAGTACTTTGAGTGGTGGTAGCAGTTATTTTTTGTTATGGAAATTAAGCTAGTTTTAGCATATTTTTTCACATTTTTCATATTTGCCCTCATTGGATTTACATAGTAAAAGAAATTTTTGAATAGAACAACCAAGAACACTCTTAGCACGTTGCTGGCTTATGATTGTTTTAGTACTTTTTTAACTTTATGAGAACTTAAAAAAAATACAAGATAATAATTTTTTTACTATTTCAAAATTTTGAGTCAATGAGCTGTTTTTTTTTCACTCCTTAGTCTAATCAGAAACCTTCGGCTGTGACACATAGCTAGATATATGAAACGAAAAGGATTTTCACATGAAATCAAAACTTTAAAGCGAAAGTTTTTAATGTTAGTATAAAAATCAGTATGTTTTCTGGTCAAAAGTCTTCATTTCAAATTACTTTTGAACAATTTTAGCAAGGAAATAATATGGGAATTTCTCTCATATTGAACAGGACGGGAGTACACTTTGAAAGTGAAATAAATATCAAAGCAAAACACTTTTATTTTTTTCTGTTACCTTAAGGAATAGCCCTTTGGAAGCACTTAATTGAGTGGTAAATTTGATAACAGACGTAATACTGATTCCAAGATAGAGGCAATAAAAAAGTCATTCGAATGGAACAAAAAACCGAAGTGTTTTTCATTGCCATCTATAGAAAAGCACAAGTCAGCGAAACCTGGCAACATTTTTTAATGCGACTAATTTTAAAATGTTATGAAATAGTTAAGCTTCTTAACTAATTTCGTTTGATTAAAAAATTTTATTTACTTTTTTTCTTACAAGGCATAATAATCCATTCGAACGGGTCATTCGAACGGGATATATTTTTCCATTTTGGTTCACTTGGGGAATTTTTCAAAACGATTTTAATATTTATATAAATAATAATCTTTAAGATATAAACAGTAATAATAAAAAAAATTAATGTTAATATTTATCAAATTAATTAGTGAGATCAATTTTAACAAAGAACAGAGGAAGGAGGAGATATTTCTCTTAAAAGAATATAAAACTTGTGTTTTTCTTGTTAAAATGTTTTTCCTATTAGAGGCGTGGCAGAGCCACTAAAGACAATATACTTTTACTAAAGTATCAATCCATCTGCATACCAAATTTCATCAAAATCCGTGTAGTGGCACAGCCGTGATACCGTTTTTTTCCCATTTGGAGCGATGCCACGCCCCCTTAAAAGAATCAGAGTTCCTAACAATCTTTCTTAGGATTCAATCTATCTTTAAGCAAAATTTCAGCAACATCGGTCTATTAATTTTGCCGTAGAAACGTTTTTTCCCGTAAGGGGCGTGGCACCGCCTACTATTGAAAACAATATACATATCCCTCCTTCTCTCACAACCTTTCGAACAAACAAAAATTATGTTGTTTTATGGCAGTTAATAACTGGTTTAACCCTTTTCAACTGCCTATTTATAGCACTTATATTTGCGAACATGACCAACTTCAAACAGCTCCAAAAAGTTAAAATTTAACTTTTTTAGCACTCACTTTTTTTTTTAATTATGTACATGAAACTCTGTTCGTGCAAAAATTTTGACACACTTGCTGCTGTTATCAATTTCGAAATGAGAACAAATGATGATTTTCTATTTTATTTGTGACTTTAAAACATGAACTTAAGCAAATTAAAATTTTACAGTTAATAGAGGTCGTTTTGATGTTTTTGCATTGTTTTTAACTAATTGACGTTGGGTGAGAGATTTTTCGGATAGACTATCATCATATATCACTTCTCTTACACACTTAAACATTTAAGGCAAAATACTATTCAATATTACAAAAAAAAGAGAAACTGCATTTACGCAAGTTTACAGGTGGTTTGCTCAATGTGATAAATGAATTCTTGTGGAAATTGCTGAAATTAACAAAATTTGAATATTTTCCTTAGATAATATCAGATAGTAACGCTTTTATAATAACTTTTAATTTTTCTGTCATGGTTGGCCTTTTGGCGGAAGTGCCTATAGATAGGACTTGAAAAAGTTCGCTGCTCGTTTTGTGCTAAAAAAGTTTGATTTAGACCAAAAAGATAATCAAAGGTATGTAGGCGAAGTAAGAATTTATGTGCTTTTTTGGATTTCACTTTTACGAAACGCCTAATAATTTCTATATCATATTATAATAAATGACTAGACATAGGTTTACGAGTATGACATGTAAACTTACCAACAGTCCCAAAAACAGCACATTCGCTGAAGAAACTGAAGGCTATTTCTCAATCAAATATGTGGTGGAATGGATCAAGCGCTGTCGTAGTTACATAGTAAGCAGTTGGGGTCTTCTTTATATTCGATGAAATATTTATGTATGTTTCATTATATTCAAGTAGATTATAAAAATTAGTTAAACCAAACAACTAGCTCGAGAACTTACTTAAAATAAATTTGATTCAAATGTTCGCAATTCAAAAGATTTTTTACATTTAAGGATATTTCCGTTTTAAAAGAATTACACCATTTGTTCATCAACCTCAAGAAAAAAATTTTTATCACTCTTCAAACTACGCAGAATTTTCAATTCCTTCATCTTAATATGAAAGGATAAGGAGGATAAAAAAAATGAAATGAAATGAAATTTAATTTCATCTTCCGAAAAATATTAATTTATGATAATAACACGCGCTCTACACAACAACAATAACAACAACAATGTAGCTCAACGCTCTTGCTGCGTAGCTATGTGACGCGTGAGACGTGCGCAGATTTTACGTCCAGCGTGCATCACCATGAACGAACGAACACATCACAGCTTGGTGTGATATAATGAAACCCAACAGGAAAAAAAAAAAAGTTAAATGAAATAACGCTCGTGTAAAAAACAAGCTGCATGTGTGTGTGTGTGTGCCAGCACGCACAACGACGCCGCCAACGAACGTTTTTAATGTAATCCCAAGCACGTTCGTACTACGCTGGCGGCACCGATGCCACCGCTCGTACACCATTTACCGCTCCGCTGCTTGCGTGACAATGTAATCGCATTAATTCATAAAAGTACAGAGTAAGTGCGGCGAAGGACAGCGCGTAGTATCGGGTGCTATAGGGCAGGGGAATGGGTAGCAAATAACTATTACACGCAGTCGGCTATTTTAGCATACAGATGCGCATACACTGACACGCTAAGAGAAATAACATCACACTGGCTAAGACCGCAAGTATGCTAGTAACAGCAGATTTTGTATGCTCTTTCCTGTGCTCCCTCCTTTTCCACCATCAACCAGTCGAAGCTCAATCGCTGTCAGGCATACGGAACGTTTTGCTTTTACCAACACGTTCCATTTGTTTCCACATTTGGACGCCTTCCGAAGAACGTTGACGGAATTTTCATTATTTCATTATTTCAGCTTCGGCGTTTGCCATGATATTTGCAATGACAGTGCACAGTGATGCGGGAATGGATAAAAATCAACAGATGTTAAGGATTATATCTTGCATGCGTCAAAAATTCTTTTCAATTAAAAATTCTTTCAAACATCCTTTTAGACAGAATATGAAAATCTTTAAAACCAATACGCAATTGTTCACAATTATTTGATATCGCACAACTGTACGCCATCGGTGGCTTACGTAAGTGTGTTGGTGTGTCATCTTTTCCATATATATTAGCAGTTATATGTATGTGTACACATATCGAATTCACTGTATTTTGTGTTCCAATGTGTGAAAGTATTTTCACATATACAATCACAAGTAGCTTTACAAATACACAAACGTATATGAAAACACATATACATAAACATATCACGGTAAACTCATGCATACATAATGTTAGTGCGTGCGCGTATGTGTGTATGGCACTAAGCTAAAGTGTTTCCTAGTGGCAACTTTAATGCATTCTAGTCGCACATACTGGGACAAAAATATGTAACAGTAGCAAAAACAACAACAACAACAACCACAGCACTAATACACACATTTTTACACTGATTTAAATTTGTTTCACATGGTGTAATGTTATTATTGGGCTAAATAAGGAAATTTCATTTTGAATTTGCGCTAATTTGTAATTTTCATTTTTAATGCCAACCTACCGAGCATATGAGCTAGGATTCTTAAGGGAATTCAAAGAAGGATGCAGTCAAAATATATAGTTTTCTGAAAGGTTTAATTTAAGTCACATTAAATTTTTAGCATACGCACATAAAGAAGTCATTTCAAATTCAAGTGAGCTTTAAATATCGAACACAAAAAATAATTTTTTTTAACAAAAATGTGTTAGTGAAAAGTTCAATGTATATACAGCAGTCTTATTTTATGAGAAAATAAAGAATGTTTATTGTTTCTTGAGTTACTGACGAAGTTTTTGTTTTAAATGTTTTTCACCAAATGTTTACTTTACTACTGGAAGTAATTTATTGGGCTGACATTCCTACAAACACGGTGGCCTAGAAATATATTTAACGCTCAAGTGGTGGCGTTCAGAAGATTTTCAATAAGATCAATTCTTTTCTGAAATTCGCAAATATGATATTACAAAAATATTATTATCAAAATGGTAACGTAATATTTTATTTTTCATAATTTTTGAAAATACTATTTCTATTGAAACGTATTCAAAAATCAGAAAATATTAGATATGCAGATGGCATCTGCTGGTGATTTTTATGCAAATTTTAGAAAAATAAAAAATTTCGTAATAAACTAAAAATATTGTTATTTAAGTTCAAGTCTTATTTTAGATATCCCCGACCCTGTAACGGACAAATGATTGAACAAAAAACAAATATTTTTAAGGAGACTAACTTACATTTTAGGTCTTATGTACTAAATCGCTTAAACGATTTTCATAAAAATTTTGGAGAAGATGCCACTAAAAGCAGTCATCAACATAAGCTCTGCCACTTTACTGAAAAAACTCGTTGAAGGGCGTAGCACAGCCCACAATTTTTATAAACGTTATATTAAGAGAACTAACAAAGTAATCGTTATGAAATTTTATAAAGCAGATATACTCGCTAGATGGTATGTGTCTGCAAAAAATTTGGTTCAATGGAGCATGTGGGCGTGGCACCTCCCATACAAGCGAAAAACGTTAACTGTTATATATAGTGCGCTATGAGAGAAATCTTCATAAGATTTGGCTTAGAAGTGTCGGCTGCTATGGGCTTTGAAATTAAATGAGAATTGACGAGATTGCAGCAGTGGACGTGGCAACTCCTATATTACCATTAAGTTGTAATCGCTATATTGATTGAACTATTGCAACAATTGGCATTAAATTTAATTTAGGTGGTTTACTTGCTATAAGGTATACCTGAATCAAAAGTAGGTGAAATAGCACGAGTGGGCGTGTAAAATACCTTAAGTGGCCTATCTTTGAAATATATTATCAATCATACAAAAATTTGGTGAAAGAGTGTTGCTTAAAAAAGCTGTTTCTGGATAAAAATTGGACCATATTACACCAGTGGGTATGTTACCGCCCTAAATTTTAAGACAAATTATGGCATATATCGCAAACTATACAACCTCTTGAGCTAAGATTTGGTATGTGGATGTCAATGACGAATACAATTTATTAACTCAAATGTAGGCAGAATTGGAGAAGTGGGCGTGGCAAATTTGAATTCCTTAGTTTTTATTCGATTTTTTTCAATAATTTCCATATTCTTTTGACTTTATCAACCATTTAACTTTTTCCAATATACCAAAGATGTATTCGTTTGACTTTTTCAACCTCTTTCATTTTTCTTCATTATTTTCCTTATTTTAAAGACTTTTTCAGCGATAGTGAATTGTTTTATCATATCTTAATCTCTTTCAACTTTTTTGAACATTTTCATATTATTTCGACATTTTTAAGCATTTTTCAATATTTTTCAATATTTTTCATATTTTTTCGACATTTTGAATTTCTTTCAACTTTCTTCAATGGTTTCCATATTTTTTCGACTTTTTCAGTCTTTTACAACCGTTTCAACATTTTTCAACTTCTTTCAACCTTTTTTACATTTCAAATTTTTTTCGACATATTCAATCTCTTCAACGTCTTTTAACATTTATTTAAAAGCGACTTTCAGTTCAGTGTAGGGTATGTGAGTTTCAACCTGGCCGAAGATAACACCTTAACTTGTTTTATTTTTGTAAACGGCCTCTAACTATTTTATATTACAGAAGATTTTTCAAGTCATTTATTTTTAATAGTAAATAATTTTAAAATTTAATGCAAAAAAGATTCGAGCCCTGATCTTAATTTGAAATTAAATTAATAAAATTTTTTATTTTCCAGAAAAAATAGTTATATTTTCAACAGTTGCATTTTAAATTTAATGCCAGCTAACAAGCAAATGATAGAAAGTGCTACTTTCAATTTGATGTGCAAACTCATTAATATATGGTATATTAGATACACTTCAAACGTAAAAAAAAAAAACAGATTTGACAGAATTTCTGTGTATAAGTAGGTCATGTTGGAACAATTTGATCCCAACAATATTAGACAACAAGTCTCAACAGTAGAAAATTTTGCATTGACCTTAAACTTAAAAATTTTCTGGAATTCGGAAAATATTAAGATTGTAATATTTTTGCCGCAAAAAAGATAAAAATATTTTCAAATTCTTAAGATTAGATTTGAAGTGTTTTTTAGAAGTCTTAAATGTTAAAACTAAAACTTTGGCGAGTATGACATTTTTGATATTTTTTTTAAAAATAGATTGAACCTTATTTCCTTAAATGGTTTTCGTTCCGAAATGGGAAAGAAAACGATGTAGCCGCTAAAAAGCTCTACATAATTCCAATCCATTGTAATAATTAATAACTTTATTTAATATTTTTTTCTAACTTTTGCAACATCTTGCCCCAAAATGAATACTTATATAGTTGAAATAACATAAATCAGCCATTAAAAATTTAAATTTGTCAGTTTGGCTTGCCTTCGAATGCATTTTTCACAGGTTTTAACAGAGATTGAGTTGGTTTTTTCTTAAACAAAAAAAATTTAAATTGCTCTTCCTACATAATTGCACAAAATTATTATTATTTAAAAAAGAAAAATTGCTTCCTTTTCAATCAAAAATTTCTTAGAAATAATAAAATTTATATGAAGAGATTGTAAGTCCTTAAGTACATAACTCAAGTTTGGGGGCGAATGGATTATTGGAAAATGAAACTTACAATTCCTTAGGTAAACACGTGTGCTTATCGCTGCTGCCACTGAAAAGATAACAAGAAAAAAAGAAAAATAAATTATTATACAAAATATAATAAGTTTCAGGGAAATATAATTTTTCCTACGTATGCAAATTTAATACTTTCGTACTTATGTCAGAGTTGTGAACATATTTTAATAATCTTTTAAATACGCAGTTGCCACGCGCCTTAAGCCAAACATACACACGCAGATATACGCAAGCACTTACAAACAGACATTTGAAAACAATAAACTACACTGTGGAAAAAATAAAATATAAAAAAAGTAATAACTCAAAACCATACATAAAGAACACTTTCCTTATCTTACGTTATACTTGAGTGGATTTATTTATTTACTTGGTAAGGGCTTTCCACATTTTGCATGCATAAGCAAAGTGGCAGTAACTGTGAGAAAAAGCTAAGCTTAAGCATTCGGCTTACACACGCTGAGTAACACTGCACACGCCGCACATACATTATAATTTAAATAGGCACTCATACATACGTACATCCACATGCTGCAATACATATATATTTTATACAAAATATAAAATAAAAATGCAATAATATATCATCCACAGTTTATCATTTCTGCGCGTCTCTGACGCCAGACTGAAATTATTATCCAACGAATTTATTACCATGTGCTACCACCACTACAACTGCTAGCATTAGTGTTGTTTTTTTTTTTGTAAGTGGGTCTATGGATCTGTGGATCTATTAAGGTGTTGAAAAAAAAACATAATAATTTCAATATGGGAAAAATAATTTAATCAGTTTTTGTAAAAAAATATGTTCTAAGTAAATTTTTATTTCATAGCGCAAAAAAAAATTGTGAATGTTTTTGAAATTTTTTAATTTATAAAAATTTCTATGTTTTTAAATAATTTATAAAAATAACATACAAGAATTTAAAGTGCAATCCAACACATTTTTTTTATATTTTAAGAAAAGCTGAGTTAGGAAAATAACATTAATCAGTTGACAGAAAATTTGGTCAAAACAACGTTTTTCTTACAAAAGATAAAAGAAAATATTGCAATTAAAGAAATTTTTCAAACCACCCTAAAAAATGTGTGTCTGCAAGATGAGCACCGACAGCAATGAAATGCGCGCGAATGCTTGGCTACGCTTTTGGATGCTAAATTGTTTGGTTGAATTGGTTGTTGGCTCTTCCGGGTTGCCATGGCTAAGCTCTACATAGCCAACAGTGAAAACATCGGCGGCAACAACGTAAACAAAAAAATAGCGACAACGCCGCAAACAAAAGCGACAGCATCAACAACTCGTTACACATAACTACAAAATTGTGGCTGCCTTAAAAAGTATGCAATAACAAATATATTTTTCAGTAACAATATATAAATCAACAACAACAACAACAATATCGCCGTCTATATGCATGAGAAAAATCGTAAAATATCACAACAACAACAACAACAAATAAGTACAAAAAAATAGCAAAGAAATAATTTTTTTTTATTTTCCATTTTGAAATTCGAAAATATGATATAGTCAACACATCTACAAGCGTGCACATGAAAATAAAATTTATGTTTTGCCTCACAACTCACAGTATTAAAATAAATGCGAATAAAATAAAAATAAAAAATAAAAATTGGAAAAAAATAAATAAAAAAAAAATGGCGTATTTGTCACATTGAAAATTTGCTGCGTTCAAGTTATTTGTAATCAAATGAAAAATGAAATTGATGACGACAACAACAACAACAAAATGCCAGTCAGCAACGTTGTGTGCGCCATGTCATAAATAAAATGTTAAGGATCGTTTATTAAAGTAAAGGTATTGTGAAATTCATAACTAAATGGAGCTTTAGGCAACGGAAAATTATTATTTCGACAATAACGTGTGCTGCTGTGTGTTGGCATTTAATTTCGAGTCTATGATTATCGTGAAGCTGCAATTTAAAAAAAAGAAAATGATAATTTTTTTTGTTTGTCATTGATATTTTTAACCCAATAAATGTTGATATTCAAAATTGTTTAAGTTTATTCGGAGCATTAAGTTTCTTCAGTTTTTAGAGTTTTCTTTTTTTTGTTAAAAATAAAATGATAAGCCATCATAGACGATTATTTCACAAAAATATCCAAAATTTGCACAGGACGCTATGTGGACTATCGGCAAGTATACTGAAAGATTAAGTTCTCTGTATAATGCAATCGGTCGCAGTTAACTACCCTTCCCTAACCAGAATTAGATTTAAGTCCCTTCAGAAAAACATTCGCAATAATGTCAGTGCTTTTGCTGAAACTAAAATCGGGTTCCTGTTTAATTATTTTAACAGCACTTAATGGATATATGTAACTATTATTGTCAGCGACAATGCTTAATTTTTTAAAATCACCTGCACTAGTCTGTAGGAACACGCTTTCGATTTTAAAATGGCACAATTGGTGCTACTTAGGGCTTTCAACTTGGTTTACTTAACTGCCCTTTTAGGCTTCATAACCTTTGAAATAGGAGTCTTAAAAGTTGGAGAATATTGTACTATATTGAAAAGCAACGAAAAACTTTCTCAAAGTTCGAGAGCTTTGAAAAACATCGGAGAAATCAACATTTGAAAAGTCGAAAAAATTTGGAAAACATCAAAAAATTCAAGAAATTCGAAAAGTTGGAAATTATCGGAAAATGTTGCAATAGTCGTAAAGTATGAAAAAGTATAGGAAAATTCAACTACTACGATACGTATCGAAATGTCGATTAAATTCAGTAGGTTTCGAAAAACAGCGGAAATATTCATGACAGCTCGAAAGTTTCGGAATATATGGAATAAGTTGATAATTTCAAAAAACGTCATAAAAATATTTGAATGTATAAAAAGCCGAATAGTGAAAATTTGAAAAAGACAATAAAAACCTGATGAAAAAATTTTTACGTATTGAAAAAATGTAACGTATTATAAAACCAAAAGTAATTAAAAACATAGAAAAGTTGATAAAATTTGAAAAGTAAAGTTGAAGATCATAAACATCGAACAAATTGGTATACAGTCAAACTTCCATATAGCGAATACGCACGGGTCCAGAAAAAAATTCGTTACATAGAAAATTCGTTATAAAGATATAATTTTTTTTTTATTATTTATTTAACCCTATTAGTACTACCTTGAGTCTTTGAGACTCATTTTAACTTTGCGCTGTTTTCCTGGCGTAAGTTTTTTTTTTACACAATTGAGATTTCTTGTATTTTAAACTGCATTAATTCTAAAAAGAATTACAATAAAAAATATGTATCCATATTTTTCTTTCTATTTTTTAACAAAATTAATTTATAAAACTAACACAAAGTACTGAAATGAGTCTTAGAGACTCATACAGTTAGAGTGCAGTAGAGTGATGAGAATTTAGAATTTTTGGCTGAAACTGAAGATCAGACGTTTTTTGGGAAACCTTTTGTACAATGAAAATGCCTTGATCACAAGATCATTAATGGTGGTGTTCATAAAGTGGCATTAGTGGCCAGCAAACATGTTGTCACTATCTCATTATGCATACACGATGAAGTGATCCGAGTCATCATAAATTGTACAAATTTCAAGCACAGTGTACACTTCGTGAAATATGGAATCTGATGGATTCCTCTCGTGAGAGGTTTTGTGCCTTGATATATGTTCGTTTTGATGATAAATAATCTCGAAGTTTTTGACGAGCTCGCGATTAATTCGCACCTATACGTGACATATGGAATATTGTTAATTTCAATTTCATCACGTTATATATTCCGGGAGAAAGTTTAACCATCGAAGAATAGTTGGTGCCATTGCAAGGAAGAGTATCCCTTTGGTAGTATATTCCCTCCATGCCTGACAAATATGGCATTAAGATTTAGTGGACATGTGATAATACAACCAGTTATCCACTAAAGTGAATACTTTATCTTGAAAAAGGTGGACAGAGGGCTTAATTTAGTGCAAAAAATGGTGGTCAAGGAGAGTACAGAACCGTTTCAAACCGTAATATTACGTTTTATAACTAATTATTTAACGAGTTTTAGTTTGGTTAAAAAACTGCTATCAAATGGCCTTACGTGTGTTGGAACGCTGAGGAAAAATAAACGATAAATTTCGCAAAACTTCAACAACACCGATAAAGAGCAGTTGAAACAAACGTGTTTGAATAGATTCAAAAAAAATATAACTCTTGTCAGTTATGTGCCAAAGAATAGCCGAGCAGTTATATTTTTATCAACGATGTGATAGGTAGAGAAGGAAAACAAAAAAAAATCGGCCATAAATTTGTACAACAATTCGACAAGAGGTGGCGTGGATACTCTTGATCAGCTCGTCCATGCTTTACGCCATAACGCAAATCACAAACACCTAAAACCGTTGCCAAGAAACGACGCTACTGTATGTGCCCACCTGTATGATAAAGGATGATTATAATTTTAAAATGTTATAGTCGCTTTTCCTCATACGGAATGTATGTGAGTCCGAAAGACTCACTTCAGTACTTTGTGTTCGTCATTTCACCCAGTACTAATAGGGTTAAAGGAGTCAGTAATTTTGGTTTGGACTACACTCTTCCATTTTTGTCCATCAACAAAATCTTTTAATACATTAAGAGAAGCGTACACATTAGTCGCTACGTTGCTTCTTATCTCCAGAAAGTTTCGAAATTCGTCAAATGATGTAGAAATTTCTCATAATATAGGAATCACCTTTTCAGCAGAGGCCAATTCTTATTCATATTGAGAACTTTGCGTCTTCTATACTTTTACTGCCTTATTCTTCAAAATTGTTGATAAACTGCTGCCAGGATTTCCAAACTCCCTAGCAATATCTTTCTTTTTTGTTACGCCTTCCTCAACTTTTTTTTTAATAAGTTTTTTTTTCGAGAGAAATGCTACTTCGTTGCAACATTTTGACTTCTATCACTGAATAGTGACTGAACTATTGTCACCATTAATAGTGAATGAACTTTCTTTTTTTCGATTGTTGTTATTTTCATATTTTGGGAATCTTTTTTCTCCGTATGTAGTTTCATTGAAATGCGTAGCAGAAAATAATTTGAAAAAATTCGCTTTAAGGAGATCAGAAACGCATAAAAGTTTAATTTTCAGCAGCAAAATTTCTTCGTTTTAAAGAAAACCTCGGTATAAGGATATTCGTTGTAAGGAGATTAAAATACACTGAAAACAGAGCGAGAAAGCTGTGCACTTGAACTCAGTTCGTAGTAGGGAGAACTTCGTTGAATAGAAGTTCGTTATAAGGAAGTTTGACTGTATATAGGAAAATAAAGACACTTAGTGTTAGAAAAAAGTTGAAAAAAATTTGAAGGCATCGAATACATCAAACGATTTTGTAAGTAAGGAAAGACATCGAAAGTCTATATAAGTCTGTGAATATCAAGAAACATTGATAAACATCCAAATATATTGAAGAATTTAAGTCAGCAGGTCTCTTCATATACACCCTCTGTTACAAACCAATTTTGGAATTTATGACGATGCTCATTTGTGATAATTCGTACTCAGTTAGTACCACCCTGTACCGTAAACAAAAATAAAGCAATATTGATTAAATAAAAATAAAATAAGTGTTGTTTGTCCAAGACGTACTATATTTTTATTTTACTCGTGCACAACATGTCGTATGAGTGATCATCAGATATTTATTTTTATTTCACTAAAACCTGCGTTTGTTGATGACATTTCGGTTTTGTGAAAATGTAATGGAGAGTTGAAATGTACATTTTAGATCCCGAATGTAATATTTTCGACATCAACATGAAATAGAACATTAGGTATTATTCGCGATAAGTTTACTTAAAATGAGAATTTTGAGGAATTGTCGAAATGTACTGCTGAACCGAAATTCATCTCGAAATAGCTACTTTAAGAAGCCAAAAAGTATCAGAGTAATAATCAAACTGAATTTCAATATAAAAACCGCATAAAATTGGCTGACACTCTAATCTGAATGTAGAAGGAACGGTTAAAAAATCTGACAGCAAAAGCACTAAGCTACATAGTTCATCTAATATTCACCCTATTGTCAAGGTATTTTAAATACTCAACTAAATGTTATGAAAAACAAAACTTAAGCAACCTACTTTATTTCACCCACTTGTCAGTTGAGAAAAAAAGGAACAGCAAAAAAAAAACATTGATATTGGTAAATAGCAAAATGGTTCAAACAAATAGAAAAATATTTTTTCTTTTTGTTTTGAATGCCGCATTAGGAAGGTCAACCGAAAATTGAAATTCTCAAAAAAAAATGAAAAAAAAAACTAGAAAAACGATAAAAGGAAAACGCATTCCAATTTTCTATTTTTTTACTACTTCAGTCAATATTAAATGCTGCCGCTTAAATGCTTTTTATACCTAACACCAAACTGGGTACCAACATAAGCAGACCCGGCTTAGGCCCTCTAGCTGGCAGTACAGCTACATGTTAGTTGTTGGCCCAAAATCGTTACAGACTTTTTGTCGCCATATTGTTTTTGTTTGTGTTGCTTATGTTGTTTCTATTGTTGTTGTGGCATGGACTGACCAATTCCATGCTACCAATACAACGTGCAACCACCCATCAAATTCCGGTCGTTAAATTATTCGCTCCAACGTAGCTGAAGTCAAGGGTAAGAGTAATGGCGAATTTTGGCAAATGTTGGCGTTGGCGTTGGCGTTGGAGAAAGGAGTCCGCAGCAACTGAATGACGGTACGAATATTCGTTCATTCCCGCTGAAGCGTGAGATTGTGCTCATTGTGTGACATGAATCGATAAATAGTTGAAATGCCTTTCGAAAACATTTTCGATATTGGTTGCATGTCAATTTGTACGTTTGAGAAAAAGAAAAAAAAAACAACAAAGTTCTGTTGTTGCTGGCAGTATTGGAGGTTTGTTGGCAGAAAATGGTGAAAATCGTAGTAAAACTCAATGGTTTCTCATAAAGTGATGGAAGCATTTTTTGTGCTTCAAAGAAACGTTGAAATAAAGAAAAACTCAATGTATGGCATTTCGGATCGATATTGAGATGCCAAAGCAAGAAAGCGAAGTTGCGAGCGATGAACGAAGTTTATTGTAGTAGTGCGCGTTGCTGAAATTTCATAATTTTTTTTTTTTTTTTGGCATCATCATGTTGGTCAGTTCTGTCATAAATTTGAAAATCGTTTTATTTTTACCAAATTACTTTTCCAATAAGTAATTGCTTCATTTTTTTCCTTCTGTTTTTCTATAAAAGTAAGAAAAAAGAATGAAATCATTGAATGTTCATCAATTTGTGTGACTTTCGATTTGGCGTTATGGAATTTCTGAACATTACAATTTATGAATTGCCCTTAGGCACGTTTTCTTAAGTTTCATATAACGTTTGAGAAAACTAAATGCTTGAGAAATGTAAAAACAAAAATCAATTTATTGTAAATGAGATTTTTAAATTAATGCTTTGAGGCTTTTAATATTCGCTATACTTGTGTAGTTATAAGGAAAATAAATGAAGGAAGAGGCATAATCTCTCAAACCAAGTTTCTGCTCTTGGTATTCATGATACAACCACAAATTATATGCAATAGTTAAAGAATATGAAATATATTTCAAACAAGAGTTTGAAAGTTCGTAAATTTTTAAGAATTTTTTGTTCTCAAAGGAACAAAATAGAATTAATGCGATTAGATCAAAACGACTGAGTGGTATGTGATGTGATTGTGTATGGGAACGTTCATTAATTACGTGTGTCTTTTTTGAAACTTCAGAAATGTTTAATTTGAAAAATTACCAACAAAACAATTCAAAAACCTTTCTGAAGTGTTTCTGAAAGGTTTCAGATTAAATATTTACTAAATTTTTCTAGTTAAATCTAAATACTATTTAATGATTACCTGTCTGATGCTATGTCAAGTAAAGTATACTATCAATAATAAATTTTGAAACTTAACAATAAATATCATTACATCAAGTATGTTTCAATGCAAGTGATGATGCGGGTAAAATGAAAAAATAGTTTGCAGTCCCAAAGACATAATAAAATGACAGCACAAGTGACGCAAAATAAAAAATAGCCCGATAAAAATGTTAGTTTTTTCCTCTTAATCTTAAAAGATTTCTGTAGCGCCTCATAAACATCAAAAAGCGGACATGAACACATTGTAGAATGCTTTCTGAAATAGAAATGAAAGATTTTTAAAACTTAACCGAAACTTTATACGACTTTATGTGAAAGATTTCTGAAAGATTTACGATACGTTACATGCCAAGTGTGTATGTGCTAAATTTTTTTGCAAAATAAAAGGAGATATTAATACTAAGTTTAAGGTACAGAAGTTGTTTTCCAAATGCCTAAGAAATTTAGTGTTGAGCATTAAATTTTTGGGCAAGCCAACGATAACACCTTTACACACATCACGCAGGTGATGACAGGATCAGCAGGGCGCCAAACTGATTTTGTGCTATGGAACACGATAGAATCAAAGAAATCTTCAAGAGGATTTTTGTGATGTAAAAAGAGATGCTTGAGAAGATCAAATGATTTTTGCTCCTAACATTAAACCGAGAAAGAAAAAGACACCCAATAAGGTTTTTTGATGGAAAACTGATGACTTTTTTTATGAAAAAGTTAAAGATGGTGAGATCCCAAGTGGCCTTTTGTGGCACGAAAATAGTAACAACATTTTTTTTCCACCATGTTGAGCCAGTGTCGGCATTTGAGTTTTATGGAAAGGTACTAAATCGAGACTTCAAATTTGCTTTTTAGATGCTTTTTGATCAACAAAAATGTACTTAAAATTACAAAAATTCAATCAAAATGTTAAGATATTTAATAATAGCTTAAAAAGAATTTTGTTTCTTTTCTTAAAAATAATTAATTACTGACTTAATCTGCATTCTATAGACTTTTTTGAACCAAAAAAATTAATTTTTGAGCACTATATGGCATTGGGGTCATTTTATATTCAATGCATATTTGTTTTATTGCCGAAGTCGAACTCTTCTTTTCTCTCATCTTTGAAATAAAAATAAAAAAATAAAAAATAGAAAAAATTATAATAATTAGCTTTCGAAAAGATTTTGTACTGGGTCCAAAACTGCCTTCGCTCTTAACATAATACTGCACTGTACAGGCAAAGCCATGATATCCTTGAAATAACACAGAAAATTCCACTGTATATTTAACGCTAACTGAGAAATATCTTACAAATTAAAATTATTTTTATTTTTATTTACATTTTTGTTGTTGTTTCATTGTTTTAAATATTTGTTTTATCGCCCCCCCCCCCCCCCCCCCCATAAACCATATACCTTCAAGACATTTTGACTTTCCTACCAAAGGTGATGCTTTTGGCGTAGTTCAATTTGACGAACTCGTGATTTCTTATTACTTCCTTGTGACAACCAACCATCAAATATTTATTGCTAAATTTTTTGCCTTTTCAGTTCAATTTTTTTCTTGTTGATTTTATTGTTTACTTAATTGATTTTGTTGATTTTTCTGCTATGCTGTTTTAAGTGCTTTTTGATTGGTGTTGAGTGTGCTACACTGTTGTTGTTGGTATAATGTTTATTTTTATGTTTGATTATTCATGCCAGGATTGAAAAGAAATTATCAAGAAAATGTTATAAAGTGGGATTTACATGTAGTGTTTACTTGGGCTAAAGCAGGGTTTATAGGTGTGTGCTTCTTATGTACATATGCATGAATATTGCCAAGTTTGGAATATCCTTTCTTTCTTTCTTACTAAATACTTGACGACAGGGTTATTCAAATTAATTAAAGTTATAAAAGGTTGAAATCCTTTTTGAAAGTTTCTCTTTTATTTAGCTTGAAATGATTTTAAGCACATACAAATTTTTCTCTTTCAAGGACTGCTGATTGAAAACAAAAAAAAAATATACACGATTTTTCCGAATAAAGGTGTGCGTGGGTTAAAAAAACTTTTATGTGCACTAAAGTTTCATTAATGTTCTAAAATTATCTTAATTGATGAGTATGAAAAAAGTTTTATACTGCAGTAAATTGGTGGAGAAGTAAAGATAATACTCACACAAAGCTTACTTTAATGTAACTTTTTTGATACTATATTTATCGACTAGTTAGAACTTTATCAAAATCTTGTAGTGCTAGTGGTACACGCGGCTTCCCACGCACACGCCCCGTATTTTTTTTTATAAGGAAAATATTCTCATTCTTTATTCTCACTTCAAACCTTACAAAAAAATAAAAACAATTAAACTAGAGCTTGTTCTAGGAACTTCGAGGCGAAATGCAAATGAGAAGAAGAAAAAAACAAAGTCACATTTGAGTGAGGTTTTGAATAAACTTAATCCTTAAAAAATAATATATAACTTTACAAATAAAAAAAACAGGTATACAATAACCTTCTTTAGCACAAATGTGTTGTTTTATAAAAGAGATTATTAATTTCGGTTCTGTTTATTTTGCGCCAAAGCGTTACAAACCATTTCCATGTAAGCAATTTAATATAAGTAAGTTACAGTTTTTTTAACATTTGTCAATTTTATCAACATTTTTCAACCTAATCCTTGATTTGTGTCTCATTAATATTCTATTCAATATATCACAATATATATCAACGATATATCAAGTTGTTTATAATATTTATTTTGAATATTTTGGAAACTTTCAATCTTTTCAATGCTTTTCAAATTTGTCAAAAATCCTTATGAAACTTTTTCAACATTTTAAAAGTATTTACTCAACATTTACTCATACCTGAATGAGTAGGACTGCAAGGGACTGTTTATTATAAGTATCCCACTTATTAAGTTTCTGACTTAAGCAAGTCAAAATAGCCAAAGTCACATTAACAGAGGTATGCACTTACAGGACTGAACAGTAGACTCAGTAAAAAAATTATTAAATTAAAATTAACTAAGAGGAGATCTTTGAACGTAAATTTTTTGGTTGAAATCCTAATTCAAGAGGGGTGTGTCTATTTCTTAACAGCAGCCTTTACAAAGTACTGCATCATAAAGACAATGTTCAACAAACTGTAGCTCAATGGCAGCATAGTTACCGAAAGACTTTTTTTATAATTAAAATTTAAATTTTAGCTCAAAATTTATTTAAAGGTGCACTCAATACGCAATGTTAAAATACTTAAGACGAACATATTTATGTTTTACACAAAGTGTTAGCAAAAATTGTATGCGTGTCGCATAAAATTTCACTACCAAATTTTGTGGAAATAATTTGCGCTTAATTTACTGACTCAAAATTTATGTTGCGTAAAAAACAACAAATTATTGATGGGAAAACAAATTCTAACTGCCATTAAAGCAAACAAAAAAAAACTTTAATAAAATTTGACATTATAACACATTTCCTTAATAAAATTTTATTTTAATGCAATAAACTTCAACTTCAAGAAATACAAGAAGACTTTTCTAACTGATTTTACTCAAATTGTTTACTTAAACTTTACATTATACAAAGCGTAGTTTTAAAGTTTTTCTTTAAAACTTCGGTTAAATCTTTTTTTTTTTTTTTTGTTATTTTTGTTGCGAAACCATGAAAGGTGCTACGTTGTTGCTGCCTATGCATAAAAGCCAGCAACTACAATTTAAGTGAACAAGAGATGTAGCAGCAGCAGTAAAACTATGGTAGCAGCTGTTGTTCAACTTTTTGTCGCTATTTTTAGTGTTTTTAATGTTTGAATACAAAGTTTTACATAAAAGTCTTAAAAAACAGTTTGTATCTTTGTTACTGTTTCTTTTTTTTAGGTTTAAGTTAAAAAGTTGCAATGTATTGCTATACAAGTGATATTCAAGAACGTTTTCTAGCAACTGCTACTTGCGGTTATAAACGTGGTATTTTAAAGTGTTTTTAATATTGCGCACATTCATAAATTGTAACATAGAACAAAATTTCAAATGACAGTTTAAGAATCAAATATAGTCCACTTCACACAACTAAAAAAATTCCCTTGACACATAAATTCTCTTTTAAAGTTATGGTTATCATGGCAATCATATTATTAATTCCAGCAAAGTTTTTCTTTTAAGAATTTTATTTTAAATTTATGGAATCAGCAAAAAAATTGTGAAGATTTGTTCTAATCTGTTGATTCACATCTTTTTCATGATTTACCTCGAAGTTGGTAGCTATTTTGTTGCCTGTCAAAAGATTATCACATAGTTTGAAGCCATTTTTTCTTACTTAAAAAACTAAAACGAATATAACCTCATGACTTTTTCATAAAATTAGAGACTTAAGAGACTTGAAAATACTTCCTGATTTTTTGTTTTCCACACAGTAAATTATATTTTGACTGAAATATGAAAAAATCTCAAACATTAAATTTGATATTTTTGCACTGAAAAGCAGTAAATTCGAGTCTATAGTCCAGAAAAATATCAAAACTTTTTTTATTTCTAAAAAGATTTCAAATAGTAGGTAGAGGCTAAACATCATTAAGTTCTAAGTAATATAAATAAAACGAACAATCTGTGTAATAGCGCTATCTCTGCGTTATTAACCCTAACCGTCCTGACAACATTTATATACGTAGACTCCTGATGAGGGTACCCGTGAGTATTTTATATGGAAACATGGAGAGTCATAGGTTAGATAAGCGTGTACTTGCTACTGTGTAGGCCTTGCGTAATGAGTAGGCAATAAAAGGCGGTGAGGTTAATTTTTTCATTACAATTTCGCTGGTTATAAGTATAAATTGAGCTAGCAATGATCCTCCTTCACTCTTTGGGGCAATCGCAGCCATCTATTTTACAAAGCACCATTGAGTCGCGACATATTTCAGCAAATACCACGCGTAATTTGCTTTGACAATGCGTTTACAAGATCACCACATAAACAAACCGACAAAACTGCCCTCCTACCTCCATATTTGGAGTATGCTGACGAAGAATCTACAAAAAAAATATTATTCGGATGAAAACGTTATAGTGAATGAGTAGTTATTCCCATATAGAGGATTACCCAAAACTTTTCGTATGAGCCAGCAAAATATAGAATCAAAATACTTTCGCTGTATCACACTGCCGATAATTCTTTCTTTGGAGTGATTGATTTTTATAAACAATTATGATCTGAATGTGACAACAATCAATTGTTTACTTCACAACCGTCAGGTGCGAGTTAGATAAATAATTTTCATCGGTAACCTTCGACATAACAAAGCTTACATTCCAAGAGAGCTATGACCAAGCCCCACAGAAGATATAGAAACTTCCCGATATGTTTTTAACAAAAATGGAACTTTTTATCTGTCGTGACCAAGAAGAAGGAAAGTTCTCCCTGTCAACTAGTTATGCATTTCTTACGAGAGGAGCCAGCAGTAAATGAAAAAGTGGAAATAAGTGACCTGTACAATACAGCCAAAGGTGGAACAGATGTAATGGACCAGATGATGTCTAAGCGCAGCACCTAATGGAAAACAAATAAATGGCCATTGAGCATTATTATTTTTTCCAACATGCTGGACGTGGTTGCGTTGGGTGCATTTTATTTCTATTCCAGTCTCCATCTAAGCACCAAAAGTTGACATCACTTGGCGTGGTGTTGGCAACGGATAACGACCGCTCATAAGCGAATAACACGATACACCCATGTTTGGGCTGTTCTTGAACTTATGCTCAAAAAAAACTTCTCTGAACCAGTTGACCCGAACTCAGCAGGTTTAACGGGTACAACTAAGCAAGATAAAACAGGGTGGTTCCCATCGTAAGGCCGTTGCTACATTTGCGTGGGAACTGATTCTAAATTGAACCGAAGGACATGCAAGAAATGCAATGGCTGTAGGTGGCCAATGTGCAGCATTCTAACCAAAATTATAACACTACGCTGCATTAGCTGCTGAATTGAGGTTTTTTTTTTAATTATTTCAAGTAATACAAGGTTTGTTCTAAAGCAATCAGTAATAATTAAACAAAGAAGCAATCTCAAAAACAAACCGAAAATTGCTCAATTTGTGATTGTGATTTATGCGAACCTAAGTGATTTTATCGTCAGACACCTTGCGATTATTCTCAAGGATATGTCATAAAAAACGAGAGAAACAACTGCTACCACTGTCTTTAAAAATTGAAATATTACACACATGTAAAACAATTTAGTACTGAATCATTTTATCGCGTCTGCCTCTTGGCTGACTGGTTCTTTACTTAAAAAAAATATAATACTAAAGAAGGCAGACAAATACAGCGCTGCTCTTCGAAAGCAGACGCTTCTGTGTACTTAAAGCATATATGACTAAGGATATATTTCAGAAATTAATACCGCGCAAATTTTGCTATCCAAAACCGTTTTGAAGCTATGTGCATGCAATGCCGAAACCAGAGTCGAGTCAGTTGATATTCACAAAAATAACTTTGAAAAAAAAAAAATAAAGAATAATATTTCTCATTTTTTTCAGTGTATTTTTTTTAAAATCCAATTATGAGATTAAAAAGGCCAATAAATGAAGTATAAAATACAGTGGTTAATTCATTTTACCAGGCTTCTTTTAAGCAGAATAATTTCATTTGAAGTAGTACATACCATACGATTTCTAAAAATTTTCAAAGACCCATATTATGTAAGCCAGTGTTGCCATTCTAAAAATATTTTGTTTCTGTGTCTAGGACATTTACAGGTACAACATTTTCAAATATATCTGAAATTGGAAACATGAACCTCATTTCCCCTGTCCGCTTCGCGTGAAATGCGTGATATATAACATATATGTAGATCTACAAAACATCCAGTATGGCAGGACAACTGTAGAATTTAAGTTTGCGATATCTCGAAAAAAAAGAAAAATTTCGATATAACTCAAAGTGGGTTCTGTAGAGAAAATCTGAAGCTTTTCAAATATATAAATAAATATATTCTAAATGATCTGGTGACTCTAAAATGATGAGATATGCTTTATCATAGTTTTTGAAATGACCTATCAAATAATATCAGTTTTTCTGAAAAAAAAAAAAAAATAATTCAAAAAATGCCTTAGTACCTTAAAAATGACATTAAAAGTTTTATGGAAAAAAATTCCAAAAAAAACTCGAATTTCGAATTATGGCTGTTCGCTGGCAAAACATATTGATCCGCGCTGAAAACTTTAAACGAGTTTATCGCGAAATAATGTTTTCACATTGGCCGAATACATAATTTGTCCAATTTTTGACCAGTATATAAAATTCAGAAAACATAAAAACTAGATAAGATTGCCGAATATATGTGGCCAAGAAATAAATTAGAATAGTAATCCTTATATTCTGTGAGAAAATTTATATTATTAGTATTGTTTTCTTATGCAAACTTTTTTGTAAGACATAGTGCAATCTAAAATAATAAAGTGCTATTTTTGTTAGAATTTAAGAATTCTTTTTATTTATTTCTTGAACAATTAACGAAACTAAACGATATTTAAGCTTATTTTTTTGTTTAATGTGAATACTAATTTTTAATTTATTTAATATCCGCTAATGGTTTTCAATAGCAGCGTACAAAGAAATAATTTATGTTTCAAAAAAAAAAAGCTTTATGTGTTGGCAATAATGGCGCATTTAATAAAAAATGTGTGCCCCATAAATCACATTTTGCATTAAACACAAAAAAAAAGGATATATATAACAAATCTCTTTATTCCTAATAACTAAAACCATTTCGGATATTAATTTCAATGTCTGTGGCAAATTTTAATGTGTTTGTATATTTAGTAATGGCAACACGATGCTGTTGAACATTAATTCCATTTCAAATTCTTTTATACGATTAAGCCATTTTTTTTTCTACATTTTTTTTTTTGTCCCTATTAAGCAAAGATGAATTGTAATTGCAAGCAAATAAATTCCAACATTTGCCAACAGAACAATTCAACAATTTATGTGAAAAATATGTGAATGTATTTGCAAAACGTATACGCAAATGTTATAGATGCACCGATTGGAAATTATAACAAGAATGAATGGAGCAGTCATCAAAAAAATTATTTTGTACTACGACTTTTAAATCTATTCCTACTGGGTCAATGCATACGTTTATAGCTTTGGTTTGTACTATACGTACGTGAAATTAATGCCATTCAACATGGCAAACAAACAAATTTATTTTAAAATAGGTTTCCCTTTGCAGACTTGGCAACAGCAATAATAACGACAACAACAACAACAACAAGAGCGACAGCAATAAAAATGTTAAAAAGCTACAAAAAAGCGGTTACAAAGCAGGTTTGAGACAAAAAAAAAAAAAAAACTAAAGAGGCGTTTCGCCTAAAACCTAGGGTGGATTTGGTAATGCCAAAATTTTGCCAGCAGACACATATTTTTATTTTTTATTTTTTTTTTTGTACGCTATTTAAACATAATATTTGCATAAATTATGCCAACCCACGCATACACATAAGCACACACAAATATGTATGTATGTACCATACACTGGTACAAAACACTAAAATACACATATACATGCGCATTTATTTAAATTAAAATAAATCGCTTTCGCACATGTTTCATGTTTTTGTAATACATACAGAAAAAACAAACACACACACACATGCATACCATAAAGCATTTGCAAGGACGATTTCATTTAATTTTTTTATTTATTTTCAAATAGAAATGTTTGGCTTTCGTTTTTAATTCAGGCTTCTTTTTTTCAGTTTCATTTAGTTGTTTTTGTATAACATGTCCTCATTTAATGTGCTGCATTATACCCATTTTGAAATTTTTTCACATAACAAGTGACCCAGTAAAATTTTGCATATTTAAATTAAAATAATTTTAAATATATGCATGCAAATATTACTTTCTGTAACTGATTCATTCTTCCAACGATTTAAGAAAAAATAGTTTTAATTATGTGAGAGTCGAATGAATGTATGGCTATATTTTCTAAAAGACGTTTTAGTCAATAGCCGATTGCTCTGTAAGTTTTGCTTCATCGATTAGTGCTAAAACTTCAATTTATTTGTCACATTTATAAACAAAATCGTGCCAGTTTTCTTTATATTTTTATGTTCACTAATATGAGGAAAGAGTTCACTATATATCCCTCTAAAAGTTATTGTTTAATATATTTGTTTACATAAACCTTAATTAATTGTATGTCTTGCTATACCAGTGTAACCCATGAAAAATTAGGCGATTTTCGCGAATTTTTTTTTTAAGAAAGTACTCGATAGAATGTTTTGAAGTTTTTTGGACATAATTAGGTATATTTTCAGCTATATCTAAAGATTTTTTTTTTACAAAAATATTGAAAAATAATGGAATTAGATATGTGTCGTCTTCGGATGTGCCAAAAAAAAAGTTCCCCAACTGCTGACATGATTCCGGCCGAATGAGTAGTTGAAACAAAAAATTCAAAAAGCTTATTAAATTTAAAGGTAGTTCCTAAACAATGACTTACGATTTTGGTAAAATATCAAAAATTAACAAATTCTGAAAAAAAGTGTCGTTTTTTTAATGCCAAATTGACGATTTTCAACCAATCAAAAAGATCGTAGTTCATTGTATAGTAAATATATTCAAAAATACTCAGTTTCAATTTGAAGTCGATCGGTCAATTTCTCTTTGAGTTATGATGTCAGCAATTTTGAAAAATTTCGTTTCTAAAAAAACGCGTATAAAGTTTCAACTATCGAGGTTTATACCTGCGAGCGGTCGCTCTTTAGAATGCTGCGATTCAAAAACTATTCTAGATACGATCTTTCCGCTTTCACAGGATATTTTCGAAAGTATAAACTATGGAAAAAGCCAAAAAAATCGATGTTTTGAAAGTGTCACACTGGTATAGCCCCTTAAAAGAACAAGAAAAAGGTTAAGTTAGAGAGAGATTCAGTGAATGTGATTACAATTTGAATTTAAGATATCATTAAATATGAATATATTAAGAGTATAGATGTTATGTAAAATGTGAAATTAAAGTTGAATACAGATCCTAGTAGTGACAAAAGGGCTAAAAACAACCTGACTAGAATATTGTATGTAGTAAATTTTTACACGCTCTAAAATTTCAAACATCTGAATAAGAAAAACACGTTTACTATTTCAATTAATTTTTATATGCTAGGCAAAACTCTTAGTAATCCAGGATATGCGGGGAAAACTTTTAGTAAACCAGGATCAAAAATTCAGCATGGCCATTTTCATACAAGTAAAAAAGTTTTAATGAAATTTAAAAGTAAATTGCTCTTTGCCGTAAAATTCAGCAGAACTTGATTGAATTTCAATAGGTTTAGTGATTATTGAGATTAAGTCAATACAAATTTACCCACGCCCTTAGCAAGATAACTTAGAAATATAGTCTCACCCACTATACCTTTTTTAATATATATGTGAACTACCCACGTTTCTCTGTCTTACCACAGCTATTCCTTATAAGAAACTGTTTCTTTTGTAGTAGAAACAGTGAAATTTTTAATGAAACCTATGTCACAACACTCTTGCGATTTTTTTTCCTTGCATCAATAAACTAATACTAAAGTCAAAATATTTATTTTAAAAATTTACCTTGTCGCTTAACAAATGTTATTTAAAACTTCATATGTATTTTGCAAAAAAAAAACAAGTATTGTTCAATTAATCTTATTCAATTTAATTGTTATTCTTTTGATGATTTGTTTCCTGATCAACTTTAAGCTTAACATTTTTTTTTTTTTTTTGATTTCAGGCTTTACTCTCCAGTATGTATGTAAATACATACGAATGATCCCAATATGTGCTTGTTAATGCTGGTACACCTAAGTGGATTTAGTGTTAATACAATTATAAAAAAGCGCAATTTCGTTTATTATTTTAATTTATAAATAAGTTTCTGTAGTTGTTAAATAATTTTGTTTAGTATTTTCTTATGATTTGCAATAATTTCTCTAAAAATTTTTTTATCATAAGTATATTGAACTTAAATTTTGTAATAATTTGCTTATATTTTCAAAAAGCATCTCAGCATTTTAAGGAAAATCTGTGCAGTTTATATTTAATTAATTAATTAAATTTAATTAAAGAAAAGCAAAGCTAAAGCAAATCCCTATCGATTTTTATAAAATATTTATCGATTGTTTAATATTTTCCGATTTTTCAAAAATTTTTTGGCTTCACCAATATTATTGGTTTTTTGTATTTTATGTCTAAATTTCCAAGTTTTTTATTTTATTTCAATTTTATCATCATTTTTCGACTTAATAAATATTTTTCAAATATTTTAAAGCTCATCAAATTATTAAAGATATATCTATTTTTTTTTGTACATTTTTTGACTAATTGAAATATATCTTACATATTCAATACATTTGGAAACTAACAATATTTATTGAATTTCATATTTTATGTTAGGATATCAAACTATATTTAAGCTTTTTTGGTAGCTAAGTACACATTTTGAACATAAGATTTTCCTATGAATTTTGAAAACAACTTAAATAATCCTTACTAGCGCTTCCTTAAGTCTTTGCATTCATAGCTAAAAGTGTATGCTCATGAAAGTGTAAAATTTAACCAATGAAGCATAAATAATGCAGCATATTTGAAATCATAAAAATAAAAAGAAAAAAAATTTAAAAATTTTTCCATTTTTTTTTTCACAAAACAAACTTCGACCTTGACGACGCCGCAATGACGCAAAACTCAAAGAAGCAGCCGCCGTGCTGTTGGTTTAGATGACAAAAGAAAAATTGAAAAAATAAAGGAAAAACTTAAGCAAATCCCTAAAAATAATATGTGTTTATCAAAACTTGTGAAAATAGTGTACATGTGTGCGTATTTGTTATCGCAATAACCTAAAACAGCGAAAAAAAAAAGAAAAAAAAATTTAAATCCCAGAAAATCACACACAAGCAGCGGTTTTTTCTTCATAACCCAAAAAGAAAAGTGAAAAAAAAACTAAGCCACTTTTGGCGCAAAGCTTCGTAATAGAGAAATCAATGGGCTTCTAGAAAATAGTGCAAATAAAGTATAAAAAATGAGAGGAAATAGTTGTGAAAAAGTAACATGATAATAGCAAAAATGAATATAGTGGATATTATGAGATTGTGTGAGTGTATATTTTTGTGTGTAGTTTTGATGTTGTTTGCCACCATTGAGAAGACTCTATATCATATGGCACAAGCACAAGGAAACAAAATTATTGAACACATAAAATGGCGCCTTTATCAAATTTTATCATTTCTCTGTAGCATTAACCGTACCAATAACATTAAAGAACAGTAGATATCTCTATCTTTAAAAAGAAATCTTTATAAATGGAATATAATGTTTTCGGGGGTAAAGAAGAAAAACAACAAAAAACTGTCAATGCTTTGATTTGATTGATAGACGAAGCTCTCAATGGAATTGATTGCAAGTAATTTTGGATTTTAGCTGTTGATCAAGATTTTTATTTCAAATTTAATATTATGAAGAAAAATACTGCATCGGTACTAGCGAAGTCTGACGAAAAAATAAGATCCCTTTCGAAAATACAAAGCCTCTAAAATAGAAAGTTTCCGATAAAACACGTAAAGTTTTCTACTAAAAGTCAACTAGAATCTACATATATAAATAAAATGATAGCTTTTTCAATGTTCGCATATCACGCAAAAACTGCTTGATCAATTTCAATCAAATCTATTTAGAGTTTCTTCTTAGATGCTTGGTCTCAATCTTCAATTAAAATTGTCACGATATTCCTGTTAAATATCAAAATATTTAAGTTTTAAGATTGCTAAAAAATTTATTTTACACCAAACTAACTTCGATTATAACTTAATTAAAGACAGGCTACGCGTACAAAGTCGCGGGGATTAGCTAAATATCAGACTTTTTTTAAATTTATATAAAACGACGTTAAGCCAAAAATATATTTAAAACCAACAACTCTTAATTTTTATAATTAATCTTCAAAAAGTGTTATTTTTCAAGCGTCATCAAAATGACGAAACTTATTAAAAATCCTTTAGCTAATAAGTTTCGTAAAACGGAATTAATATATTGAGCAATTTTGCCTTTTATCCATACTTTTGTTGACTTAGGTATCTCACCACACTTCTTATATAAAATTCATTTAGAAAAATAATTTTCATTCATTGAAATATTAAAAGAAGCTCGAATTAATTTATAAAAATATGTAAAGATGTACCAAAATTGTAATAAAATTTACCACAAAAACAAATTCAACAACGTGTACATGTCAAATGCATGCTTGCACGTTTTGCATATAAACACAATGGTGTGTGTGCACTTAAACGCACACGCACTTATACGCACATTTACAACACACTCAAATACCGAACACATCCAACCACCAAACGGTGTCATCCCTACTCCGTACGCATTGAAAGCAAATTAAACTTGACTGCGTTTGCAAAGATGTCTAAATTACTTGAAAATGACAGAAGAGATGAAAAGCACACTTGAAGGTATGTATGTGTGAGTGGGGTGTGTACACACATACATATATATATATATTTTCAACGAAAAATAGAAGCACTTAAGAAATACTTCCGATACGCTTTTAGAGAAGTTGGAAGCTGCTTTCAATGTCATGCACTCACTGCATATCCTTTTAAATACATCATATTATTGCAAGCAAGCACAATAAATATTGTGGGGAAGCGCATCACGTACATTTGTAATGATTTTTACAGAATTCAAATAAAATTCGGAGCTTCATAGATAATATAAGACATAAGTACATTTTGTAGATAAATTAAGTAGTAAATTGATACGTTCATGCTTCTTACCTACTTCTCTTGGAAGCAGCTTTCACTACTTACTGTTGGGTGAAAAACAAGAGCGCATATTCAGATGTACATAAAGATTCATTAAAATCGCACATAAGAAAACTGACTGACTGAATGACAGACACATATGTGTGCAACAGCAGCAGCACATCCTTTTAATAATAAATTCCTAATAAAATGCGCGCTGACATTTAACGCGCCACAAAAGAATACCAGCGAACACTTACAATAACTTGAGTGTTGCCAGATTTTAGAAATAATATACAGTAGGGAGTTTTTTTTGCAATCTTGCAGCATCGAATTGAAATCAAAAAGAATAAATTGGTCAAGTGACACAATTTTTGCACGTATGGAGAGAAATTACAAGTTCATATATTCAGTCATTTTACGAGAAGCAGAAAGGAAGTATTTGCAAAAACCAAAATAATCATATAAGAAGTGTAACAGAAATGAGCAGAAGAAATGCATAAAAAGAGCTTAATATAATCAATGAAAGAGCAATATGAGAGTACAACGAAAACAGATAAACGCAGATAAATACGAGCTCAAAAGGAGCAAAGTGAGTAAAATAAGTCTTTAAAAATTTTTTTCAAACAAAGAGGAAAAATCCTATGAAACAAAATGAGAAAGCAAAAATGAAGAATAATGCAATAAATTTTTCATAAATTGCAATAGAAAAACTTAACACAAAAGGAGCACAGCGGAAAAATTGCAATGGCAGCATAAAAGGAGTATAAAGGGAGCATAAAGGGAGCACACGGAGCTCATATATTAACACAAAAGGAGCACAGTGAAAAATACAATGGGAGCATAAAAGGAGTATAAAGGGAGCACACGGAGCTCATATATTAACACAAAAGGAGCACTGCGAAAAAAGACAATGGGAGCATAAAAGGAGTATAAAGGGAGCATAAAGAGAGCACACGGAACTCATATATAAAACAAACTAAGAGCACAATGAGAACAAAAGAAAAAAAGTGATGGAATATTATTTTTAATAAATTTCTCTAACATTTTTTTAAAAATTAAACGCAATGTCTAGATACAGACATTATCAAAAAAAAGGAGCTCACACGAAGCAACATCATACTTCGATTAAATTTATAACAAAAACTAAGATATTTATGAGTTGGCAACCCATGAGTAAGTAATATCACATGCAGCTACATATAAAAATATATATAAGAAAGTCCTTGTAGCTGACATAACATGACGTTGGAGGGTATATATTTTTCTCGCTCTACTTTTTTCTTTTTTAAACAGAAACGAAAAAGTTTCAGTGGAACCTTCAACGTTACGTTGCTTTCAATGAAATAATCAGCGTTACGTTGTAACACTAGAGATACTCCCCTTGTGAATACAATCAGCTTACAGGTATACGTATCCAAACACATAAATACACACATACACGTTAATGTGAGTATGCGTATTTTGTAAATGTCAATCTAAGGGATTCATTTTTATTTATTTTTGTAAATTTTCTTTTATTTTTATATTTCATTTTTATTTTAATCTCATTTTTTGGTCGCGTTCTGAAGCACGTCATCTTCATCGTCGTCGTCGTTGTCGTCATCTTCAAAAGTCAGGCAACATCAATGAACGCGCTCGAAAATTTCATGAGAGATACCAACATGCAACGTATTGAAATGTGAACTCAAATGAGGATAATTTGTTACCACGTGACGGCTATATGGAGTATGAGTTAGGTGTGCGCGTACGTTAAAAGACTTTTATGATTATAATTATGCAGGTGAATTGGTTTTGAATTAATTTGATCATAAGGAAAAATGTAAAGAAAGAAGGTACGCAGCATTAGGCTAAAATATCAAAAGGAGCTTAAGAATTAAGCCATAAAAAGATAGGCGAAAAGGTGGATAGTGACATAGGTGAGGTGTGCATATAAACGAGCATATTTATGTTTTTTGTGCATATGAAGCATTTTTGGAGCGACGATATTTGTAGACAATTTTACGTGTGACTTGATTTTTAATAAGAAATTTTGAAATCTTTTAAATATTTGAATAAATTAAAAAATTTGTATGTAGTATGAAAAATTAAAATTTCTGGCATTGTTTAAAGAGCAGTAATTTAGCCTTAGCTTAGTTGTCGAGCATATTGAGCTTATTCTTCAAACTTTACCCTGTAAAGACGCTTTATTGTTTATTTAGCCAGCAAAAGTTGAAAAATGTCGAAAAGTTGGACAAAAAAATTAAAAATTTTGGAATAAAGGAGAGTTGTTGGAAAATGTTAAAACAGTTGAAAAAAGCTGAAAAGTCGATATTGAATATGTTGAAAAAAGTTGAAAAAGATTGAAAAACTCGAAGAAAAGTTGAAAGCGAATAATAAAGGTTGAAACTGTTAAAAATAGTTGAAACATTTTAATAAATAATGAAAAAAGTTGGAAAATATTGAAAGATATTGAAAAGTCGAAAATATTTGGGAAATGTTGGAAAAAAGTCCAAAAGAAGTCATAAAAAAGTCTTAAAAGAAATTGAAAGAAAGCATTTGACGAAGTGGAAAAAATATTGAAAAAAATCAAAAGTTTTTTAGTCAAAAAAAAGTTGCGAAATTTTGGATAGTGCTAAAAAAGTCGAAGAGATATGGAAAATGTTGAAAAAGATTAAAAGATTAGAAAAGAAAATGTTTTTTACTTTGCGAACTTTGTAGCAATTTATAATTTTTTTATTCATAAAAGCTAGGTTTTGAAAATAGTTCTCACAAATTTACAGCTTTCTTGCTCAAAACCGTAAACAGCGCGAACGCAGTTTGTGTATGATTACGTTGAAATGTCACCTAAAAAACTGCCTTATGTGCGAAGATATGGCGTTTTAGATATGTATGCTATTTGGGAGGTATCACCCCCTGTGGCAAAGCTACGCCCATGCTTTTCATGTGGCTGAAAATGTGAACAAGACTAATCTTTAGAGTTAGTTTTTTGCTGTTTCATTGGTCTATGTTATGTATAGAAAATTTTCCCAAAATTTCAACTTCCTTCAAACCTGCGAATCACGCAAAAATCACGTAAAAAGTATCAGGATTATTACATACCACCAAAGTTATGGTGAATATTGGTTGATATTACCTTTGACATATATTTAAGTAGTTGCTATCAAGCAATAAACTTTAATCAAGAAAGTAATCAAAATACTTCCACTTAGCTAATCCCCGCAACTTTGTACGCTTAGCCTATTTTTAATTAAGTTATAATCGAAGTTATTTCGGTCACTTATGAACATATAAGTACCGGGCAATAAAATGCAATGTACCATTACCTTATTAACATCCAAAAGGACGTTAACGCACCAGATTATAATGATATGGTGCATATTAGTACGAAATATATAAACCATTATTTCTAAGTTCCTTCTAAATTTATTTGAAAAGTATTCGAAAACAACTTTTATAATTTTTGAAATATTTTCTTCTTAAGCAAACAGTTCTTATTTTCAGACATTTCAAGATTTTATTCAAAATTTTTACTAAACAATTTATTTTTTTTGAATTGCCATGGGAACGACAAATAACAAAGCAGCACTGCAACTAACTAACACATTCAGTTCCCATTTAACGATTTGTTGTGTTTACATGCTTGTTTCTATGTGTAAAATTAATTTTTTTTTAGCAATTTTAAAACTTTGATATTTTGATATTTAGCAGGAATCTCGAAACAATTTTAATTGGAGATTGAGACCAAGTGTCTAAGAAATAATCCTAGATAAATTTGATTGAAATTGATCCAGTAGTTTTTGCGTGATATGCGAACATCGAAAACAGCTATCATTTTGTTTATATAGATATAATAATTTTTCACTTACTAATTTCAATTCAGACGCCCTAAAATCGGCACGCGTAAAATATTTTCTTACACTTATAATAAAACTTTTGATCTTCTATATCCCAGTAGGAATATCTCTAATAATACGCAATGTATGCCACCTCATTAGTCAAAATAGGTACAGTGGCTTAGGAGCTTTGAAAAAGTTTGTTAAGATTTTCAAAAGCATTGATGCATTTGATATCTTTAGCAGCTTTTTATTCTAATATATAAATAAAAAATAAAGTCCTTGAATATTTATTAAAGACCTTTAAGTTATGCTAACTAGCAATTGATTGATTTCAAAATCTTCGCCTTTGCCAATTGAAAATAGACTACATTTATATGAAATTTTGGTAACCAAATTAAAAGTTGATAAAATATCACGAATTCTTCACAGCAACCAATTCATTTGTGGTTTCGCTTAAATGTTTCTTTCCATCATCTACGCCCATTTCATTGTTTTTCTTTTTCCCCTCCATGATTTCTATTTCCCATTTAACTTGATTGTCATCGTTGTTGCTGTCTATTTAACTTTGTTTCAAGTTAAAATCTAATAAATTCTTACCAATAAGTAAAATTTTGCTATGAGCCTATACTACACTATTCCAAGGAGGCGGTTGTTGTGACTAGCGCTCGAGGTTTATTGTGGCATTGGACCAACAACTATTTATTCAGTTATTCAGTTGGCATCATGGATGGCGTTTATTTATCTAGGCAAAATAGTTAATGCAAAAATTTATTATTGCTTTGCCGCCGTATCCCTTCTAAGGGTTGCTGCTGCCACGTTGGAAGTAACTAAGTTCTGTTGTTTAACGCGTATATCGTTTGTTTGGTTTGGTTAAATTGTAGTGGGGGATTTGGAGGATTTTGTGCGTGCCAGCCTGTGTCTGTGACAGCAAAGGAGAGAAAATTTCAAATTAGTCAGACTCCAATGAGATTTGGGTTGATTTTAAGTAGAGTTTTTTATTAGAGAGCTTTCTCAATGGCGTTGTTTGGTATTGACGTGGAAAATTTCTATGGGGAATTTTTGAAATGTCTTTGGTTTTATATTAAGAGAATTAAGGATAAAGCGGTCGTTCAAGGACGTTATTGTTGGTTAGGCAAAGTTTTGGGTTTTACATTTTCTTTGAATGGAAATTAAATTAAAAGTTTGCGTTTTTCAATTTAAAGCAGAAGGATTTTAGGAAAAACTTTTTTTTTTCTTAATTGCATATACACTTTGAAATTATTTTCTTAGTGCCGTATAATTTTTTTTAATTCTTAAGGAAAAAAATCGTTTATTTTAAGAAAGCAAATTTAAAGCACTTTTGTGCACAATGTAATGAAAATTAATGTTTTCTAAAGCAAAACATTCTTTTAAAAAAATTGTGTGGTTTAAATTTAAGTAAGTCACAAATAAAAGTTTCCATCCACTCCAGTTCATCCGGCTGCAATTTTTTATTTGAAATAAAATAATTTCACTCAGTTTTTTTCCTGTTAGTAATAACTTCCCATGTACAATAAATTGTAAATAAAAATTTGTACTTAATTTACCCACTTTTATTTAACAATGAAATCCATAAAAAAAATTACTTTAACTATTAATTATAAATATGAAACGATGGCAAAAGTCTGACAGAATAAAAAAGTAAATTGGTCGTTACGTTAATTCTTCTTCTGGAAATATTTAATTGATAGATTTTAAAAAATCCTGTAAAAAAATCCTCATATTAAATTGATAAAATAGCGTTGAAAAATATATATACGATATATAAAAAATATACAAAATTTACTGCATAGTTTTCAGCATTTAATTTTATGACTTTCAATTTTTCACGCTCTCTATGCAGTATTTGTACGAGTATGCATATATGTACATATGTTTGTATGTGTGGCTTGTGTGCTTATGTGTTGTAGTTCATAAGTCGTTGCCGCTTATAGCAATAATATATATATCACGATTTTTATATAGCTATTCATTCGCATTTATATTTCATAAAGTTAAATTTTTACAACATTGCGATATTCAACTTAAATTCATTAAATGTTGTGCAATGACATGATTTCGTTATTGCAGCAATTTCTTATATATGACGGAAGAAAAAAAATATTTTTATCAATGCCAATTTTAAGTGAGACCTTTTCGGTAGTTCGGGCAGTAAATAGAGAGAGATATTTTGACTTTTCTTGCAATAGCTTAAGTTTTGTATTTAATTAAATTTAATATTTAATACTAAACAAATAGTTTTTATTCAAAAATTTACTTTGAATTTAAGCTTCTTGTTTAAAGAAGCTTAAAAATAAAAATAACTGAGATTGAATAGATTCGAATATATTTAGTTTTAACATTTAAATCTATATAAATAAAATAATAACCGTTTTCGATGTTCGCGCATAACGTAAAAACTGCTGGACCAGTTTTGATTAAATTTGGTTAATTTTATTCCTTAGATGGTTGGTCTCATAGTTCAATCAAAATTATCACGATATTTTTTTGTAATAAATAAAAATTTACTTTTTGGATAACATTTACGTTATCAAATAAAAATAATTATATCGAATAAAAAAAATTTAAAAAAATTCACTTATTTCACTGCATTATGCCTTATCTTATAAGCCAAAAATTGGTCCGTAAAAACTTATTACTAAACATAGTAGAATAGTAGATTATAGACTACTTAAGCCATTAACAAAGAAAAAATTTTGACTATTTTTTGCTCATTTGATTTGTAGAGCTACTTAATTGTTTTTTGTTTTTTTTTGATGGAATTTGTACTGAATTGGAACATAAAATATATTTTTCAAATTTTGAATTGGTATGTGAAACGATAAAATGATTTGTAATTGTATAAACGTTTTTAGCCCGAGCATCGACTTTGAAACTTTGCAATTATGCCTGACTTTATTTTTTTAATAAATCCTTTTTTCTGATGTCAACTTCCAAGCTTCTAGCGAATACGAAATCAAAAAAAAAAGTGAACCATTCAATATATCGAATATATCAATAGAAAATTCCGAATATATCGATTCTTAAAATCATTATAGTTGGAAAACTCTGACTTGATTTCAGAAATCATATGAAAGATATTTAACTGACTGTAATAATATTCTGATTTAATGATCGCAAATATTTCATTGACCTTTTTTCATAAGTAGCCAGAAGATATAGAATATCCTTAATATATTTACTTCCAGGCATAAAATGCAAAATTTTCACTCATCGGTCTTAATCTTGGTCTTGCACATTATATATCAGGACTTGGTTTCAGGCTCTTAGTTTTGACTTTGAAATCATATCAGGGTTTCAATTTTTTAAACATTAATTTAGATCAAGTTTTATCTTTGAACTAAGTTTTTTATATATAAAGTACATTTTTACATTTACGTTTTTTGGCTCAAAAATTTTTACAAAAATTATATGTATTTTAAAGACAATTGAGGTCTAAAAAAAATCAATATTCTTCACATTTTAAGTTTTATAGAAGTTAAGAAAAACATTGATATCGAAGAGCAAACATGGTGGTCTGAAATTTGCCTAAGTTAACGAAAGATTCGGTTTATGGAGAACGTTTTCTGAAGTTTTCATAAGTAGTTTTCAAAAAAAGTTTTTAATTAATATTTCTATATTCCGGTAAATAATGGGTTAATATTAAAAAATTTGGTATAGCTGATACATTATTTTTAAGTTAATGAATTGAGCCTTCCTACGGTGCTAAAAAAGTTAGATGCTAATTATAAATATTTTTGGAAAAATTAACGTTTTTTAGAAAAAAAAGGATCAAAATTTTACAAAAATCATTGTATCTCGAAAACTGTACAACAAATTTTAAATGTTTTCATGCCGATTTTATACCTTATTTAATTACATTTCAGATTTTCAGAATTATACTGAGTTTTATAAAAGCTATATCCGCAACTTCTGATAGCTATATCTCCGAAACTAGATCCGTCCGACCATCTTTTTTTGCATACTTATTATTTATTTCAAAAAATGGAGGATTTGTACTAAAAAAAATGTAAGCCAAAATTTTTTTTTTTTTTTTTTTTGTTATCTTCAAGGAAAAATATCGAAACAAATTCTAAAAGAAATTCTTCTTGGCCTAAAAACATATGAAAAAAGTATTTTATTTTTTTGTTTTGAGGGCTCTGTGTCGTCAAAAGTGCTTTGAAAGCTCACAAAAAATATTAAAAAAAAAAATTTCAAATTTAGTTTTTAGACCAAAAAGAAATTTTTCTTTAAAAATGGATAAAACACAATAAAAATAATTAAGTTTTTATTTAGGTTCTTCCATTAAAAATGATTTTAAATAATATTGTTAACAAAGCAAACAAATTTGGTTTCAAAATTATGATTTGAGTGAACAAAGCGATGATAATTTTTGGAATTTGGCTTAAGTCAAAAAAAAAAGATATTAAATAAAACATTTAAATTTTATTATTTCGATCTTTATTTCCTGAATATCTAGTAATTTTTTTATGACTTCAACCTTCTTATGCTAAATTTTTGAATACTGAAATTCATATGAATGTGGAGAAAAATTTAAACAATTTTTTTTTTTTTTAAATTTTATACATCACAATTTTTTATAATTAAACATTGCTACTAAAAATTTACCACAAAATAGCGCCAACGAAACGACATTATGCACAATATTGCAAGTGAAAAAAAAATGTTCATAGCAAACAACATCCAGTCACTCAGTCAATTCCGCCCTTTTTCACTCAAAAAGCATGTGAGTAAATTGCATACCAAATGAAGTGCTTTATTATAGACAACATATAGCACACCAAGTGGGCGTATATAGTAGCAGCAAAAAATTTGAGGCGTATTGTTAAATATATGAAGTGTTAAAAATCGCTTTATCAAAATAACACACATTGGCAACACCTACATTTTATCCCACCCCCTGAATTTTCTACAACTTTTTGTTTTAATGTTGATTTAAAGGAAATATGTGCGGCAAAAAAATATAGAAAAAAAACATAAAAAGTTAAAAAAACGCGGTATTTTTCTTTTTACTTTAACATACTTTTTAATTTGCCAACAATAAAGCAACACTCACTCACTTTTATGTTGCAAAATAATATTAAAAGAAAAATTAAACAACTTATTGTGGCATTCATGATTGCCACCACATCGATGTGTTGTGTTCAAAAATGTAAGTAAAGTGAATTATATTTTTCGTTGTAACATGATTTATGGCTTAATTTTTTCTTAGCGTTAAAGAATGTTTTTTCTTATGTAACAATAAAAAAATTATTTTTTTTTTTTTTTGATTTAGGTGTCTTGTGAATTTTCTTCAAAAATGAGCTTAGACAAAAGTAGGTAAAATAAAAAAAAATTGGTTTACTTCACGATATTTCAACTTTGATGACAAAGCTTTACGATTTTTGTACTTTTTTTTTTACTTTTAATCAAAAATCCAGCAACTCATTGTTAATCTGCTAGAGCTTATTTGCCGTATTTGCATAAGAGATTACCGTAGCACCTTCATTAGCGTTGACGTTTGAAAATACGAAAAAAAACATAAGTAATAAAGGTGTCGTGTTCGGTTTTACCAAAAGGTTTATACCCTACACTGCATTTATTGAAAAATACCTTAATTAATTTCACAATTAAATTTTTTTTAATTCCTTCCCACACACACAGTTTAAAGAATATGCTTTTTCCAAAATTGCCACACCCATACATCTAAATCAGCCTAAGTCTTGTATCATTTCTTGCACGTTATTTATGTGAATATTGCAATGTATGGGACTCTACAAATCTACTTACAACCTTAGGAAAGCCATTTTATTAACAACATCGATGAATAATTAAACTCATTGTAGGCAGTAATGCTCAAAACTCCAGCCACAACTGTAAATTCTTTTTACAAAGGGATGGCCTTTTTGTAGGCAGCTTGCCTACATCTCTATATACAATGTGTAGCAAACGAAAGGTAAACTGCCTTAAAACATCGCTTACTAAGTGTCTGTATAGTTTAGGGAGTTGTCTACGAATCCACATACAAAGCATGCTACCTACAGCTCCATATACAAAGCAGGCAGCCAGTAAGCAATTAAACAAAATATCATGGTAACTATTTCATTTGTGAAACATACAACACAAAGGATATAGCTTTTCACACATAAAAAATCAGAGTACTAAAATCGATTTGCCGCTGGGAATTAAATAAAAAATTAATCAAAAATTTAACCCTTTCGATTTTCCTATAAATATGATACTCACAGACAGTTTTGGTTACAAATGGCATGACACCATGAGTACATACTGAGTGTAGGGTATTAAAAAAAATAGAAAAAAATGATGTTACATTAAAAGCACAAAGTTACAAACCTCACAAAAATAGACAACGCAATGATAAAAAAAGATCACCATATTATATATATATACACACATAACAAATACAATACAAAAAAAAAAAAATGACTACAACAAATAAAATGAAGGAAATGAAAGATAGCAGTCAGTATCCTTATGCTCAAATCAAAAAACAAAATAAAATTTGTTTCTTGATGAAGATGGGCTGCGTGTTTTAAATTCACAATAGAGATTTCTCCGGTTTTTTTTTTTTTTAAATATCCAAATTTTTGGTATGCCACCTTATTATTCATTCCTTCATTCATTTTGTCTTTGTATTTTCAAATTTTTTCATTGCATACTTTTGATATGATTAACGCACGAGTTGCTTTATGCTTGGACCTTTTTTTTTAATTTTTACTAGAGCTATCGCTAAAGGAAAGCAAGTGATTAGATGGGATTTCGCGATAATTTTGTGAAGCCTGAGAGTAAATTGTTTGTGGAAATTTTACTAGTTGACACATAAACCAAATTTCTTGTAACTAATTTTTAAGGAATTTTTTTTTTAATTTTTATCCTATTTGAATTGATAAAACCTATTATGGTATTAAATTCCTAAAGCATGACCCATATCAATTGTGGTGTATTAATTTTATTTAAATATTGAATAATTGATATTACAAGAAATTAAAACATTGATATGTTGAAATTGTTATATTGATTTTGGATTTAAGTGACTGTGGTCACTTTGGATTATTGCATTTTGAAAACGAAAAATATCAGAGTAATAAGGAATATTATAAAACTGAATTATCCCTTTTTTGAAAATCATATCTAAGTATATGAAAGACCACAAAGCAACGTATTCAATACTTAGGTATAGTCGACTTTGACCAATTACCAACATTGTTAAAAACCCAAAGCAGAATATCAAATTTCTTTGCTACAAATAGATAAAACTTTCTTTCTCGAAAATAGTTCTTAGATAACAATGATATCAGATAGAATAATATTATATCTTAAAGATTTTTTGTATATTTTTCCTCAACGCTTCAAATTTAATATAAATTGAATTTATGTCAGCAACAGGCGTTGGAAAAACACCGCCAGCAGCATCATTTATATGTCTGCCCCGCCAAGTGGGCATGTCAAGAGATTCATCAATTTAAAAGTGGGAAATCAAGCACCTGCTGTTGCTCTGCGTTGTATGCAGCAGACATGCAAGATAATGGAATTTATGATGAAATCGATTTTTAAGCACCAATAAAATATTAAGAGGCTTTCGCTGTTCCTTAAGATGATGATGAAGGCACGTTATATGAAAACATAAAAACAAAAAAAAAATAAAATTTGATTTGCAAAAGAAAAAATGCTTTTAAAATTAAGCCGAAATTAAGCTGCTTCACAGAAGAAATACGTGTACGAATACGTAATGCTACTTATAATCGAATATTTAATTTCAATATAAATGCGACGATAATGCGATATATGATGGTTTTCGTTTTTTATGTTTTTGTATTATGTTTCTATTAAACTTCCTTATGTAGCACTAAAAAACGTATTTAAAGCTTTGACAGATGGAAGGAATAACGCTGTTGACAACATTTAACATTGTGAGTTTTCGTAAGGAACATTTTGCAATATATAAAAACAAATTTTGTTTAGAAAATTTTAAAAATTTTTCAAGTTCCACTGTACTGCCAAAAATCTTATTTCTACTAAAAATCAACGTTATTTTTAATTAAGCATAAAATTGCAAGTTTCAACTTTAGTTCGACAATACTTCTTCCCTATCAAAATGTACGTTTTTTTGTTAGATTTTAATTGTATTCTCCACTGGAATTGCCCCTTAATAAACAGAAATATTAATTTCAAGCAAACAACGCCTCAGAGTTTCAATATAAAAGTCAAGTGCTGAGTTCAGTGCCACTTGTTGACGCTTTCCAGCAGCACTTAATTTAAGCTGACTTGTGCTTGTGCTCGAAAAATGCAGACAAGCTCTAATTCATAACATAAGAGTAATTAATAACAAGACTTCAAAAATAATGAAAAAAATTATTATCATTCGAAACAGAATAAATGATGATCTTAACAAATCCGACATCAACCTCACCCAACGCTGCACAATCCATTAACTGACAAATGATTTTTCATGAAAGAAGCAATTTTGCCTATACTTTGTACTAAACTCCATCCACATTTCTATGCTGTTATATAGACGACGCCCTACCATGTTCTTTAAAATATGAAAAATCTTGTGCAAAATTAATTTTTTTTTTCTTCACAATTTCTCTGTTGCGCGCCTGAAAAGATGTAGAAAATTTTGCAATGTTTTATGCCTCGCAGCGTTCAGTTTAAAGTAGAAAAAAAAAATAAATAAATAAGCCGGTGTGTGGGAAAGCTTTGTAAAATATAAGAAAAATAGCATGAAAAAACATCATCATCATAGCTGAGCAAAAATATACGATAAGCACAAACGTGTAGTACAAGAATTTCTAAAACTTAAAGTTTAAAGCACTTAGAAGGATGAATGTTAAGGTTTGAATGGAAAATTCTTACTTTGAAAATTTAATATTGAAGTTTAATGAATGAAAAGTTTAAGGTCGACGAAGTTCTTGCAAAGAGAAAAGTTGGTGGAGTTTTTTAACTTAACGCTAGGAAGTGAAACTCAAAATATGACTGTTTTTAGTGAAAACTTTTCTGCAAAAGGAGTCATTTATTTCATAGGTATATATGTGTCGAAAATCAAAAAATATATAAAATTGTTGAGGAAAAGAAAATTTAAATTAATCGAGCTACGCTGTTTTGGAATTTAACATAAAAACAGCATTTCTTGCCACCTTTTTCAGTTGATTATCAGTGTGATATATCAATATAAAAATTGTAACAGAGGAAAAAACCCAATCTGCAATCCAACGGCAAATAAGCAAGATATTCTGAAAGTCTGCGACGAAAAATTGCTTACTTGTAGACATTTCTCTATCGGATTTAATTTAAACTGTTGAATTTAGTTTTATATGACGACAACATTATGTTGCCGAACTGGCTATGGTCTCCTCTAGTCGCATTTAGACTATTTTAAAAACTTGTTTAAGTCTCAATCGATTCAAGTATGTGTTATTTTAAATATTTTTTGAATAAAGATTGTTAATAAATGTAAATTCCAAAACGAAACATCTGTTCAATAATTTAAACTCATGTGTGCTGCGTCCCAGTCAAATAATATAAGAATTGAAACAAATATGGGACGTGTCACGTCAACCGGATCACTTGCGCGCCTAAAATTTGTGTGGCCTATTTGTACCAAAATCTTCTTCAGACTCTAAACTTTCAAATGGCGCTTGTGCAAACTTCATATTATCGGCACAAGATTGCATCCACACTAAAAGAGATCAAGTAAAAGTTTTGCAAAATATTGAAAAATGTTAAAAAAATCAAAAAATATTTTTTATGCTTTCAAGGCATAGTTCCTATGATTTAGAACATTTTTGAATTTTAAAAATTTTCGAAAAATTTTTGGTTTCTGTTCCAGTGATAAAAACAGATTTTATCAAAATTTCACCTTGTAACATTTTCTTTAAAGAAATAAATTATAATTTAACAGAAAAAAAAAAATGGAATATTTTTGAATTTTAAAAATTTCTGGAAAATTTTTTGATTTTGTTTCAGTGATAAAAATTATAATTTAAGGGGGCATGACACCTTCAATAAAAGCTTTTTTTTAAATATTTTAAAATGCGTAGAATTTTTATGAAAAACAAGATATCATTTTGAAACTTAACACATATATTTTGACAAAAAACAATATTTAAAAAAAAATTTTTTCTTAATTTTTTTATGAAATTTATGGCACTAGAATTTTTTGAAAAAAACACCAAAAAATCACGGCGGGCATGATTGCAGCTCACTGGAACATTTGAAAAAAAATAAGAGGTTTTAATCAGCATCAAAGCCGCCAGGGAATAAACTACAGACAAAAATTTTGGTCCAAAAATAACAAAATGGCTTAATTTTTTTTGAAAATTGTCAATTTTTCGGGCAAAAATCGTGCCAAAAATCAAAAACTATTATACCGATATTTTTGTCCGTAGTTCATTCCTTGCATTTATATGTGCACAGAAGCATATTAAAATTTCAGAAAGATATTTTTTTATCATGCCCACCCTCTCGAAAAACATGGTTTCGAGAAAAACGCGTTTAAAGTTTTTTTACTATAGCTTTTCATGTACTATAACTTTAACACGATGTTACTAAAATGCTCGCTATATCTTATATTATGCTGTATATTTTATAAGCTGAGTTTGAGGTTTATTTTATTAAAAACGTATATTTCAATATTTTTTAAACAGGAAACAGTCAAAAACATTTTTTTTTATTTTTGAAAATTTGAAGGTGTCATGTCCCCTTAAGAGAATAAACTGATATAAGGTGAAATGTTGACCAATGTTGATGTTTTTATCACTAAAACAAGAACAACAAATTTTCCGAAATTTTTTAAAGCTCTAAATAATTCTAAATCATTCAAACTATGACTATTAACTGTGCAGCGAGCTAATCGAACAGCTTAATTCGTTCGAATAAACATAAGAAAATAAGTCGACTCGATTGCGTCGAATTAAAAATATTTGTTCGGTGCTGAAATTTTCTGATAAGCTCGTAAGTTTCAAATTGGTTCGAACGAGTTCGGCTCGTTACACATCCTTATAAACAACTAATATTCAGTTAAAATGACACTTAGTAAAAAATTCTTATATTGGTGAAATTATTCAGAGAAATACATATTTTGTTTTTTAAATTTTGTTTGTTTTTTGATTGTGACGTCATGAAATTTTTATTTCGTTAGAGTAATTTTTGTAAAAAACGGCAGAGATCAATATAAATCATAAAACTCAATTTTTTATTTTATTGTGACGTCATGGAAAAAAAATAAATAAAAAAATAAAAAGTTTTACAATCATAGCAAATTTTAAAAATTTTTCCACAAAACGCTCTTTACTGAAAATTGATAGTTTAGAAGATAATAGGTGAAATTTTGACCAAAACTGTATTTATTAATAAAACAAAAACAAAAAATTTTCCGCAAATTTTCAACAAATCCAAAAATTTTCTTAAACATCCAAATTACGCTTCCAAACCATTAAAATTTATTTTTTGATTTTTTTTTTTAAGTTTTTTTGATATTTTACAGAAAATTCACGTCAAAACTTTTGTTGCGAACGCCATCTCGCGCCACTATTTTAAAAGTTGCAAAAACAACCAACGAAGTTTGAAAGTTGAGCCTCTTAAAAAGGCCTTGGTGCATGACTTATTATAAATTATTCAAGCACATATTGGGCGCGCAGGTGTTCGGTGGAAGTGTATACCTTTTTTCATTAACATGAAAATTTTCTCCGTAAAATTGAATGCAACACGTAAGTATGTTTGAATTAACTTCAGTTTGTACTTTATACGGCTTAAGACTCTTTATACGATCAAACGCTAAGTGTGATTTTCAAGACCAGCAAAAGCTAAAATGCTGCACTGAAGGTACTTCATATTTAAATAAATTTTACCAAACTCAATATAGCAACTTTGTAAGACACAAGTAAAAAAAAATGGGGCGTTGTACCTACCCTTAAAGTCGTTAGTTTTCGTTCTTTGAAAATTATTTTTTAAGAATTTTAAACTTCAATAACATTATCAAAGCCAAAGAAAAAAGTAAAATGGTGCATCCTGCTAAAACCAAAAAGTCTTTCTAACAGTAGAATCCAAGCCTTTTAGCTATGTATACAGATGGCCTAGATATCACTTGAGGTTAAAAAAAATTAAATAATCAATAAAATTCAAACTGCTGCTATCTCGCTGCACAGTTCCGCTCCACTGCTATAGATTAATTATATTTTAATGAACAAAAACTGCACGTTAAAACTCAACAGCTGCTACGTTTTTGTCTTGGTTTGAAGAAAAAAAAAGGGATTCAAAGAAAATCTAAAGTTTTAGCAAGCATCGAGCACTGCGTTACACCGCAGCAGCAACATTGCTGCACAGCCTGCTCTCAGTTTACTAAGAAAGCAAAGAATAAAACAAAAAAGGATAACCAGCAAAATTGGGTTTTGCATAAAATCAAAGTTTTCAATTTAGAGAATCGCTTGCTTTAATTTAAAAATACAGCAAAAAAAAATTAAACCATAAAAAATATTCACAATTTATGCAGAAGAAGAAAAAAAATACCAAAAAAACAATAACAAAGAGAAGTTAACGATAAAAACATCCCTAACCAAGCTTACAAGCGAAAACAGTAAAGATTGAAAGAACAAAAAAGAAAAAACCTTTAAATGCAAGAAATATGCGCAAAATGGAAGCAGACAGGGTAATACAGAGTAGGGCAACAACGAAGGGACTAATATAACCCGAAATTGACTTTGGAATAAGTGATGCGTTAGTTGGCAGCAGCAACAAAAGCGAAGCGATTCCAGAAGGCTGCAGATTCAGCAATATGTAGCAAAAAATATACTTTATGTTGGCAACAGGAAAAGTTTAGCTATCGGTCGAAATCATTTTAAGGAAGCTAAGGAAACGTTTAAGCTGGCAACTGCAAATATTTTAAAAAAAGTTGCTGTATTTTGAATGTTTTTAGTATATACAACTTGCATTCTGCTTAGCACAATTTATATAAAAATAATTTCTAGTTTTATATACCCTTTCATGTCTACCTTTAGTTTAAAGTAAAAGGATTTCTTTGGGCGTGAGAATACCGTATAAATTACCGAAAATTCTGAAAATATATTTTTTTATAATTTTGGTTAAATTCTTGCAAGAGTTTGTTTAAATGTTGTTTTTTTTTTTCTGTGTAACTTTTCTCCTATTCTGATAAAAGTTTTTACAAATTTTTTTTTTAATTTATTTTCAACTTGATAAAACTTTCAAGAATTCAATAAAAGCAGCAAAAATTCCTTTGGAAAATATCTCACTGCAATAGTTTATGTAAATTTTTACTTACTGCCATTAATACCGCAGCACTGGTTAACCTTAAAAGTTTTCAGGCTAAACTTTAAATACAAAAAGTGGATAAATCGAGATCAACATGTATTTAGCATAACCAACACCAATATAGTTTCGCACCACTGCTGGTAAACAAAAACAAAACAAATTAATTAATTGTACAAATACGCATACACCACAGCCAGACGTACTCACACAAACACAAAAACTCATATTGCGCAAACAAAGCTGAAAAGTATGCTAAACAAAAACAAAAGTAATACAACACGTGTATGTAAAGTTTTTAACAAGAACACACACGAGGCAAACGCAAGCACACATAGAGAGTCAAATAAACAAAGAAATATTTATAGACCAAAATGCTAGGCACCGCGTTGTGAAAAAAAGAAATTTTAATTTTCTGAAAAATGGAACAGTATGGAGGATTATTCTATGTAAAAGTTTTCTCGTAACTAGGCAACATGAAAGGAAGCACTTTTTCGTATTAAGCCAATAAAGTTTGTCTGCGTTTGTATGTTTGTTTGCAAGAGTGTAGTAAATCATAATTTTCAAAGTTTAATATAAATAAATCTACTTATGGGTCAAGCAATTTGAAACGTGTGTTTAAAAGTTTAATTTGATTGTTTTTTTATTGAAACAAAATAAGAAAGCATAAACTCTGGAATGTGTTATTTTTGCAAAACACAAAATTTACATTAATAAAAAAATTGATAAAAGTACAGTCATGGGACTATGATGCAAAGTGTCTATATGGGGCTTCCAATCCAACACTACAGCCTAACAGTCATGGGACTACCTAACATTTTTATACTCAGAATAAACTGATGCAGATTAGCGAAATGAGACTTTACAGCTGTTTGCCCCAAAAAAAGCTTGGGGACTTCACCACTTTGCTTAAGTATCAAAAAATTATATTGAAAAAAAATAAGTCTGTTTATTGAATTTAACAAAAATTAATCAAATGTACAGAATTAGTCAATGATAAATAAGTTAATAATATTATTCTTCTGTGTCATTTGATTTTATTTCAGGACGAAAACAGAAGCTCGGAATGAACAAAAAAATGGAAAAATGTTGGAAGAGATCCAAAAAATGTTGATGAAAATTGAGAAATGTTGGACGAGATCCAAAATACTTTCATAAAAAATGAAAATTATTAGATAGTTCGAGAAATATTGAAGTACGTAGATAATAAGTATATTAAAAAATTGTCAATGTATATTGCTGAGTGGAACGTGCCACTTTCTTGGACAATTCAACTTGACAATGATCGAAATTATAGTTCAAGGCTTGTAAAATCTTGGATTGTGGAAAAGCGAGTTGATATCATATCATGGCCGACGCAGTCTGTCGATCTCAACCCGATTGAGAACATATATATATGTAGATAGTGGTAAAATGCGTAATCGGTCAGAAAATGCTCAAAAGTGGTAATGACCTATTTGATGAGATTGAAAGTGATTGGAACTCTATTTTACCTTAAGCAAATTTATGATTCAATGTCCAGAAGATATCATGCATTCATCAGAAACAATGGTTACGGAACCAAATATTGGTCTGGCTATGCATTTTTTCTTGGTATTGTGCTGAGTTGCGCATGTTTTGAGCGCTTGAATTTTCGCTTTCTTTGTTTACCTTAAGTTTTTGTTGTTAGGAAACGGAATAAAATTTTTGTTTTTGGTAAAAAATCAGCAATAAGTGAAGTTAATAAAAGTAACATAAAATTAAACTCAAAGTTATTGTTTCACTGAAATAATTTGATATTTCTTCAAAACAAATTTCAGTTGCAAAACAATTGAGCAGTACTGTATTTCAAAAAAAAAAGTCAGTAAGTGTCAAAAATTTACATAAATGACGAAAAATGTTAAAGAAGCCGTTCAAAAGTACAAAAGTATCAAAAAAAAATCTATAAATTCAGAATTATGCCTAATAATACCAAAAAAATTTGACTAAAATCGAAAAAATTGAAAAAAATATGTATAATAATGATAATTCTGGACAATTTAAACATATGGCTTACGCCGAAAACTGTAAGTAAAATTAAAAACTATATGATAAGTCAATTAAATAACGAATAATACGCTATCCCTAGAGTTATTTATCTCCTCACGGAGCATAGTGCCTTCAATAAACTCTTCCGAAGCACACGATCAGTAGCGAAAGCTTTCATTTCTCTTCAACATTTCCCTTATTTACGTAGTTTAGTTTTCACGCGTATTTAGAGCGACTGCATTTCCAGCTACCCTGTGGGTTCTACTATAATGCTTGCGTGTTTGATTTGAGAAGAAATTGGATCATAAAAGCATCTGTCGAGTAATTCAACATTAGAGGTTGGTATAAGCAGCGGTATGGAGGGGGCGAAAGACCAAAATACCGCCTTATAAAAAAAGAGTAATCTTGTCTCCAAAATATATATTTTTACTAAAAAAAAAAATAGGAAAACGGTCATCACTTTTTACATCTGAAGACCCTAGCAAAATAGATTAATTTCCAAAAACCCTGTCCACTCAAAAAATAACTTTAAGTTACTAAAAAAAATCAGTTTTATCAAATATTTTTCATTAATTTCAAAGAGCAAATTTTATTTTACTAAAACGAAAACCATTTTTCCAGGGCGGTAATTCGGACCACATCTCCGGTTGAAATAGTTTGAACCGGGCTCTGTAACTTTGTGCACATATTCTTGAATACCTTAGTTACTGACTAGCAACAAAATAAAATCCAATGTTTCAGACCTCATTATTCAGGATCCCCCTTAAAGTTTTACAAGCCAAATAGGCTTAATACATACACTGGAGTATATGTGGAATATATTATAAGATATTTAAACATTACTATATATATACTTAGGCTTCCGATTAATTTTTAAAAAAAAAGTTTTCGCTGAGTTTAAAAATTTTTTTAAACGTTATTGAACCGAATTGAAGTCTTCTTTTCAAGAGAATAACATCGATCTTTGCTATTCACAATCTATGTATTCTCGAACTTAACAAACAGGATTGTGTAACTATTCTTCCTGAAACAAATCAAACAGATTAAATAAAGTCCTAAAACTGTATACAGTATATAACTACACAATTCCAAGTAAAATAAAACGCAAATAAAATAAAAACTAACTATCTAACGACATTAAGATGACAAAATTTATCCGAATATATAAAAACAAACTGACTGACATGCAACCCACAAACATAAACATACACACACACACACACATGGAGAAAACAACATTTATATCGAAACTAACACACCCATATTCAGTGAGTTACGTACACAAAGGCGCACATAAAGATCATAATTTTCCCACTTATTGCCATTCACACTTAAATAAAATAGCAACAACAAACAACAAGAACAACAAAAACAAAAACGACAACTAAAGTAGCTTAAATTATGCAGCAAATTGTTAAGCAAATAATATGAGCCCAAAAGAACCTACACACGCGTAACCAGCAAACACACACACACGTCGGCATGCTCACATGTAAACTTACATAAAGTTGAGAAACAGTGAGAGCGCAGTTAAATCGCTGAGCGAATGTTGAAAGTGTAGAAATCTGCTGTGCCATAAATGTGTTACAAAGACACGCTTCAGATAAACAAGAGCCATAACAACAGTAGTAAAACACTAGCAAAAACTAATACACAGCATGCTAACACACACACACAAACATACACCAATGTATTTGCTACAAAACAAAATAACAGTAGCAGTATGGCTTAAAGGAAAAAGAAGAAGAAGAAACAAATGCGCCGGAAACGGATATGCATACATAAATAAGTTAATAAAACAACAACAAAATAAAAAACAGCGCGCGTTTAAGACAATGTGCTTGTTTTTATTAGACATTAGCTCCGTTTGCCGATCAGTAGCGCTACAGGCGGTTTTGTTAAAATCGAAAGAGTAGCAAACTTTTATAATAAAATTGATCGTCAGAGATAAAATGTTTTCAAAAAATTCTGATATTTTCGAATCATAAAAAAAAATCATAAAATTTTCACAGAAACTCGGAATGCGGTTATATATTAGGTTAATCAAATTTGATAAGATGATGAACCCAAAATCAAATCAATAATTTGAAAATGAATGCTGACCTATCGCTTAACCCTTCTGTGTGTGGCGGGGTACCCATTTAATTTTCAAAACAAATTTTTTAACGTTTGAACATGTTCCACAATTCTGAAACTTCGCGAGAACTCCTGACGTTATATCAGTATTATATGAATGGTTTCACCTGTTCAATTCGTGAGCTGTCATTATTTCGTACAGTTCGAAATAAAAAATTTTAAATTTTCATACAATTTCTGAAGGCCAGGTACCCAGGTACCTTGTCAGCTGGGGAAAGGTGTATTTCTTATCACGCACAGAAGGGTTAAATAAAATTAAAAAATACTACACAAAATAACATACTTCTGCAAAATCTGATAATTTGTTCAGTAAGTCTTCTACATAAGACCATATTCATATCGAAAATTTCTTCAAAATTTTATTTATTTTTCATTCAAACCGCTGCTATATAGGAAACTTTACATAACTTGATGGCCAAATTTGCATTTTTTGACTTGGCGTAATTATTTATCTTTCATAAAATGATAAATAATACATAAAGCAAATAATATTTCAGAGAATATTTTAAAAGAGTTAAAATTTTGAAACGAAAAGTGATGGAACCATATAGTGAAAGCAAGTACTAATACATCATTATCAATAAGAAAAAGTTCTGTGAATTTCTGAGTTTTGTCATATAAGTAAATACATATTTCTGAAGTGAACTTAAATTAAAGTGGTGTAATTTTAAAGTTACACTTTATTTAGTCTTTTAAATAATTGTTTTAATTTGTTTGATATGATGAGAAATATGTATCTGTTTGCTTTGCAAGTTCTTGCAAGTTTTCAAAAAATGCATGTCTTTCGGCGATTTCTTTAAACAAATTTTACAGTGGATCATGAATTCCTATCGAAGTTTAGCCAGGAAATTGGTTTTCGAAATAATAATGTAAAAGATTTTCTCTAAAATTTTCATTTTATTTGTTACTGATATTTTTTTTTTTTTAATTTTGTAACATATATGTATGTCAGCAAAGCGGAACGTAATGAGGGCTCACATAGCAAAAACTATTAACATTATATAAAGATAAGACCACTTTCGATTAGGCTGAGAGATGTTTTTGTGTTAATGAACAAATTTTTTGCACTCTCTTTGACATTTAATGTATTTAACTTAAGGGTAGGGTAACGTATTTAATGTATTTTTTCACTTTTTTTTATTTCTTATCTAAATGAAAAACCTTCCAAGAATATTGTGTGAAAATTTGAGACGGATCCGAGCAAAAACAACGAAGATACAGCAGCTTAAGCAACCGTGCCTCATACATGACTCAGTGCAAGTTTAAAACTTTAAAGCGTTTTTCCCACAACTCGCGTTTTCAAAGTCGGTGTCCACCGTATCTTCAAAACTACTCCATCGATTCTTTTGAAATTTTGAACACTATTTCTGTACATAATTTACAAGGTAACGCTGGAGAGTTTTTTTCAAATTTGTCAATATTTATTATTTTATAATAACAAATTATCCGATTTTTTTTGCAAAAATCGCGTTTTTACTTCAAAATGTTCCCAAAAATTGAAAAATTGAAATTTCAGAAAAATCCTCCAGCATTACCTGGGAAAATTGATTATCTAACGAAAAAAAATTTTTTTTTATTTGAGATGATCCAGCACCGACTTATCGTGGACACCGAAATTCTACTTGTTTCTGACACGCTTCCAAAAATCGCTGCCATTGCCGTAGTTTTCAATATTTCTACCTGAAAATTTTTCAAATTTTTTTTCAAATGTTTAACTTTGATCTACCATTGGTTTTAATAAATAGATTTTAACTGTGTTGTCGAAAAAAATTCACAAAAATGTGCCTGTTTTTGTACGATTTAACGTTACCCTCCCCTTAAAAAAAAAAAACCAAAGTTATTGAAACCTTTAAAGAATATAGCGATCAAAAAGCGAAATTTGTGAAATTTTTATTGATAATAATTGAACTACCGAGGCAAAAATTTAGAATTTAGTCAAAAACTTCAAACAAAATGGGTCAGAAATTGATATGAATTGCCGGTGCGTGTACCAACTGGCCGTTTAGCCAAAAATGCTTAAATTTCCATTTCTTGATAATGTTGCCGACGTTTTACGAACCTCAATTCATCATCGTTCGCAGAAATAAAGCTTTATATTTGAGCTTTTCAATATATTTTTAACTTTTCAGTAGATTTTGACTATTCAAATTATTCGATTTGAGGTATTCATATTATTCGAAGGCTGTTCGTATTATTATTCAAATTGAATACCACTTTATGATTCGATTTGAATGACAACCACACACCATTTTAGTTATCGGCATAAGCCATACTTAACGTTAAAAACAATTGAAAAGTTAAGTGAAGAAAATATTTTATATTATAAGTTTATTATAGGTTTATTCATTTAAATTCAGTCTGGTTATATGATTTTGTTTTAGTTATTAGAATAATATGCACCTAATGCTCGTCCTTTGATTTTAGCATTTTTATTTTATTTTAAGTAATTTTCAGAACATCTCATTTGATTTTAAGAGTAGTCAATTTTGATTTAAGTGGACGTAGAAACTGATATCAAAAAAAATTTTTGGTAGCACAAATATCTCTCAGGCACTTTGATAAACTGTTTAAAGCCTGTTATAGCGCCAAAAAGAAAACCTTAGTTTCCTTTTTAATATGCATATGAGTTCATTTGTGTGTTTTAAGAGGACTCGAAATCAGAAACAACAAAAAATAAAATAATAATAAAATCAGCTACAACTATCAACAAAAAACATATACAAATGAAAAAACAAAAAAACAAATAACAACAACAAAATCTGACACACGAACAAACAAAGAGATAAAATGAAATAAACAAATAGTAAAAAAGAAGAAAAATAAATACAAAAACAAAAAAGACAAACAAACAAACAAAAACAGTTCAACACGTCTGGTGTGAAAAATTTACATTTTTATTAGAATTCGCATTGTATTTGTGCCCAGTGTGTTATTGTTGTGTTAGTTTTTCTCTTTCGTTTATGTTCTGTGTCTTCTTCTTCGTTTTTTCTTTTTGCACCATAATCGCGTATGGCATACAACTTTAGTGTCTCCCGTGTTGACTCTATAGTTGGATTACAAATGTGGCGTCGATTAGGCTCCAAGCAGCGTTGCCAAATATATAATTTTCACTACTGAATACGAAGCATTGTTTGTTTTGTTTACTTCACTTCATTCCACTTCACGTGCAAATAGTAGTATATTTGAGTATTTTATTGCTACTTTTTTATGCAATGATGGCAACAGCAGGTTCAGGGGTAGAAAACTACTCTGCTCTGCTATAATACGAATGAAAAATGTAGAACAATCTGTGGAAAATTATGTAAGGATATACTTAATATTGAGATTTTTATGTAGATATCATTCCACAGTAGAGCATGAGTGAGAAGATGTGGCGATTTTTTCTTTTTTTTTTTTTTGATTTAGGAAAGGAAATGTTTTCTCTTTAATACTTTTTATTTAAATAAGTTTCGTTTATGGTTTTGATGTAGTATTAAGGACTAAATTATTTCATGAAAAACAAAATCTGTTCTTTGTATTCATAGTAACAAGAACTTTCAATATTAGTGGAGGAATAATGGAGATATGGTAGCTCGATTAGCTCTAATTTTTGTAAAAACATGAAAAAAACACAAATATTTTTATAGATTTGTACGTTCCTGTATTTACGCGAATTTCCATTGAATAATAATGAGCATTTATATGTTTCGACAAATTGAACTTTATTAAACTCACAAGAAAATCAAAAAAAAAAAGAAATAGTGAATCAAAACAGTTTTGATAAAAAAGTAATATGATACGGAAAAAAAGGTTAACATCATAATATGACGTTCGGGAACATCAGTGAAACTTATTCTTTTCAATCTTAACTCTTATCTAAGAAAATGTCTTTTCTGGTAAGTGGTTTTTCATTTAAGATTTAATAAAAATAAACAAAATTCATATCCGAATAAGCCAACTTAAGGACAGCTTCGAAATTTTCAATGATATCATTACTCTTTAGAGCAATAAGTTTGAACTAACAAATAACATTTGATTCCATATCACAACTTCTCAAAAATTAAAAACAATCGAAATACATATTAATCGAATTATTGTTCAACCTTTAAGTTATAATTTAGGCATAATCGTCTAAGCCAATATCGATCGAAAAAAAAACAAATGGAATTTAGTTCTTAAAATTTGTAACATCAGCCAAAAGCAAAAAAAATATTCTTAAACGAGAGTGAATTTTTGTTCAAAAGAAGCCAAAAAGAAGAAATCGTTGAAAGAATTTTTGTTCAAGAAAGGATCTAGAACCTTCAGCGCGCTGTTCCCTTAAATATGTATGTTTTTTTAAAAATGTTGTCAATATATTAGTGTGATTGATTTTTGGATAGTATCTTTAAGCATAAATCATCAGAAGTTAAAAAATTCGAAAAAAATTAAAAAGAAAATGTTTGATAAATATCTGAAAATTTCACCTATTTGACAAAAAAAGTTCTACATAATTTTAAAAAAATGCTACAAAGAATCGTTTTTATAATAGCGGTATTCGCGATCTGTGGTAATTTTAGTATTTTTTGTAAATGTTTACAATTTTTGCTACTCATAGTGAGCGCTCTAAAATAATTTTTTGTTTTGTAATTATTTTTTTGTTTGTTTCTTTGTTGTTATGACAACTTTACTCAACAAATGTAGAAATATTATACAAAAGTTACAATAGGGTTTTGTCATTGTATTTTTGATATTTAGAGTATTTGGAAAAAGCAAATGTTTTGTTTTTGTTAAGATATCAAATTTACTACAAATATCAAAATTATCAAAAATACACAATTCAAGATCAAATACTACAGATCGTAAATACCGCTAATATTTTGAGTGATTTTTCTTAATAAAAATAAAGAAAACCAAAATATTTGAATAGATTTGAAAAAAATACTTATCAAAATGTTTTATTAACAAATTCGTAAAAATTTACAGACTTCAATAAGTCTTCAATACCAAAATGCTTTGACTTTAATTTATATTTAATGATTACAATGATCACAATTTATTTTATTTTCTTAAGCAATGAAGATTATGTTTCTTACACGTATTTTTGGTTCGTGTATAACCTTCAAAGCATTGTTTTTTAGTTGCTTTATTTTTAAATGCTTTTAAGATTATATTTTCTTGATTTACACAAAATCTAGACGTGATAGAGGGAAACGGACACGTATTCTTTTTCAGCGACCAAAAATATGTACTTAGTATCCTTATTTTAATGAGAAAAAAATTGTGGTCCAGTGTTATTTTTAATATTTTTGTACGATGAAAAAGTTACATTGTTGTCCCTTATATTTAAAGTAAAACATTATATTTTTTTAGCAAAAATAAGTAGCCTTAGATTAAGTACACAAACTCATATTCAACACTCAAGATATATTAAGAAAAAAAACCAATTTTGCTTACATCATTTTGTTTAGGCACTGAAAGGCAAAATTACACCACCCGTTTGTTGGCGAGTATTTTCGGAACTATATCTGCATTTCTCGTGGTTTGTGAAAAGTTCAGCATTAATAAAACTAAAGTATTTTGATGTTTGCGAATGCTTAATTTATATTTCTGAAACTCATGTGAGACACAAAGATTTTCGAATTCAAATTAAGATTTAAAAATTTTTCTAGATCCTAGCAACATCATATGCATTAAAAGAACAAATTATCAAAGTGTACACTTACTACTTATGGAAGAACAAATTAAAGAAATGTAAAATATAATAAATTAATTAGATTTTGAGGGGCCTGGGGCTTAAAAATTGAAAGGAGCTCCTTGTAAGACATAATTTTTTTACTGAGAATACAATAAAAATATAACTTTACACATTGATGATAAAAGATAGTATATTCATTCGTTAAATGTTTTCTCAACTTCAAGTCACAAAATCGGAATGAATGAAGCCGCCTGTAGGCTTTAATGTTTACTGTAGGTGTGATCATAAGCAGGCCCTCCTCTTTCATTAACCAGACAACATCCCTTTATCCGCACAATCTCTTGTCATGTTACGTGCTTTTTGAGCTCAATATCCGAGCTCTAGCTCTGGGAAATTATTTAATCCAAAGCTGGTTATTGACTTCTTTGAGCTTGTAGCCCGGGAATATAGATCCCTCTAGCCTCACCTTAATGAAGCGCTGAGTGCGCTTAGCATTTTACTTTTTTGAGGTATGAAATGCTTCAGAATTTTTTTTTTTTTTTTTTTGGGATAAACGTGAAAGTAAAATTTTTGCATTTTTGCAGCGAATGTATGGTTTCTTAAGTTTCTTAAGGAAATTCCATAAAAGGTACACTTTCTTTCGCAAAATTGTTAAACCAGACATTTGCGCTATTACTTCAGGGTTCAAAAAAAACTAAAATAACTTAAGCTCATTCTCTTGCATCAAATGTTTTTTTGTTAATAACAGCATATATTCGAAAAACATAAATGGATAGTTGTTACCATATCAGCGTTTTATAAAGCTTTGCCAAAAACTATCGCATAAATTTCAGCAACGTTTACGAAAAAATAGAATAAAAAAGGTCAATCTATTTTTTAATTTTTTTTATGCTTTCTTCATCAAAATTTGCTAACATTATTTATAAAAACTTTGTAAAATTCACAATTGGCAAAAAGTATATTCGAGAAGGTTTTATGAATTACTACACTATACAACCACAATTAACCCTGCATTACTGACGCATTTTTTGTAATGCCATTTCGGATGTGGGTGTAATCCACCCATATAAATAAAATAAAATAATAAAGTTTGTTTTTAGATAAAAACACTTATTTAATTTTACTATATATTTCGAAAGCTTATTGAAAAAAAAAATAAATTAAATTATTAAACTATCCCGTTTAATAAAGAGCTAAGTGAGAGTCGATTTTTCTTGATAAATTTGCACCGAAATACACCCAGACACTACTTTGAAATAAGGAGTTTTTCCAGATCAATTAAAAATTGTTAAGATAAGTCTTAAAATATTTGGAATTGTACAAATTACGGATAAAATGGGGCTAGAAGCTCATTGCAGTTGGGTATTTTAAAAATTTTGCCTGATTTTTAAACGTGTGGGTGGATTCCGTCCTACGTTAGTAATGCAGGGTTAAGTTTGTTTATTTATTTTCTAAGGATTCTCAATTGTGTCAAGTAGCACTTCATTAATGACAAGCAATTTTCAGTCAAATCAAAAACATCTTTCAAATAAAAAAGCCATTATATTTTAATTAAGGAAACAATAAAAATATATTAAGTCATATATGTTAATTTGAAAATATTTCACGGTATATAAATAATTTTTTATGCCCAACGCAAATACCAACAATTGATGCCATTTAAAAATAAAATAAAAAAATAAACCGAAAAACATTAAAAGTTATTCGTTTAGCAATAAAAATTCTACCTTTCTGCCTACTCCATACTGCTATCTTAACAAATTGATTGGGTTTACCTGTAATAAATTGTTTTATGTGCATATTTTTCTCCAGCAAACAAAAAAATTGATGCATGGGGTAACCTTTTTTGCCTGCCATTTTTATGCTAATGCAATTAAGTGTGTTATTTTCGAATAAAACTTGAAAAATACCTTACTGCCATTTTTTTATTTTATTTTTTGTTTTTGTTTTTATATGTGTAAGCAATACCATTTAACATACCTGCTGAAATGACACGGCGCTATTGCAGGGTATGAGTGTGAACGATATCCTTTTTTTTATTGTTTTTTGTTGTTGTTTTCTTTACCAGCAACAATATAAACTTTGGGTTTATTTTTTCGTGCGACGTCAACGTTGACAACTGTAATCCTTTTGTTTTTGTTTTATAACGTTGCGCTTGGGTTGAGTTCGTTTTAAATATATCTTTGTATGTCCTTAATACACGCACACACACTTTTGTAATTTGAATTTATGTATATTTATTAAGGTATTTGTTGTTACTTTTTGTTATGCTTATTTTGTTCGCTTGTTTGTTTTGTTAATTTTCGTGTCTGCTCTCAATTTGTGTGAGGATTCCTTTTGTTGTTCGCACAAAACTTATTCCACTTCCTTTTCTACTTTCTCACACTTGCAAAATGACGGATTTCGACAAGTACTTTGTTTTTGTTAAAATTAAACGTTTTCAGTTGTTTGACTTAAATATGTGTTGGAGTTTGTTTTTTGCTGTTGTTTATATTTTAGCCATTAGTGACTGGCACGCAAAAAGAGAAAAAAAGGCGCTAATGAGCTTGTGTTTTTTGTCTGGGCTTCCACACAATGAGATGTACGTTGGTATGTGAGCATATTGACGGGGTAGTATTGAGTTTATTAGTTTTTGCCAAATAGAGTAAGCCTTTTTTTATAGATTTTTGTTAAATATTTTGGAATTCTTTTGGTTAGTTTTCTTTTTTCAGAAACATTATTTATTTTTATCAAGTCTATTTTATCTTACTTCAAGTAATTTTTAATATTTTTAAGTCAATTATTATAGTGTAATCTCTACAATTTTTTAAAGAATTTCAATCTTTTGAAAATAATTTTTTTTTCGAACCAAGTGAGTTTTTAACTTAAGCTTAGTTTTGAATATTGTTTGTTTTAAGTTATATTGAAATTTTTGCTCATAACAAATTCTTTTGGCTTTTGCTTCAATATTTACAGCAAATTTCTGTCTGACTTAAATAATTATCTTTCTTATAAATTTTGCGCAGTCCCTTTCAATATCTTCAGTAAATAATAGCCTGACTTAAGTTATTTTCTTTCTAATGATTTTTGTCAAGTCTTGAAATATTTTAAAAATTCTTTCTCAATTTCTCGTAGTTAAGTTTCTTTACTCACTATTTGAGACATAGTTTCACCACTTTATTTATATATATTTCTTTCATAATCTTTGTAATTTTCACTTTATTTGTTGACACTTCTAAGCCTTCCTTTATACTTATTTTTTATTGAAGTACCATTACTTACTACTTGCTAACATTATCCAAAAATTTATTTTTCTAATTTCCTGCCTTAAAAGTCAACATCATTGGCAGCTGTCAAATGCTACACAAAGCATTAACAAAGCAGAAAAAAAAAAAACAACAAACACTACTCAACATTGCGGCAAAAATGCTGTCATACTTGATTTGTTGAGATATAAACTCACACCACGACGAGCTACACTCAAGTACTATTATACACACACACACACACTTAAACCAAATACCAGCAACACATTTTGGAAACAATTTTGCTTGAGGAGAATACGCGAGCGACCGAGGCACGTCAATCAACATCAATCATAATTTGACGCTACTGTCAAAACTGCATTTAAACGCATATTATATTGCTTTTATCAACCAAACACTATCTGTTATGTCGGTCGACCACCCACACACTGTGTGTAGTGCAAGTGTTTTTTTTTTTATAGAATCTGTGACTTAACGGACAAGCCACCCAACTTTGTAAATAGACTGTCAAATATTATTTTGACATTTGACAGTATTTTTTGTTCAGATTTTTAACATTTTCTTTGAAATTGTTCATACACTTTACTTTGGCTAAATTTTACAGCATACTTTTGTGCGCTCTGCTGTCAATGTAGGCGGCTTCGGCATGTTATGTCAGTAGAGTTGACCTATTAGCAGATTTTTGCTTATTTTGTGTATTGCATACGCACTTAGCACAGCTTATAAGATTTTTCTTTTTCTATTTTTCACGCGGTTCGTTCTTTTATTTTATTTTACAACACTTTCTATTGCAAAAACTTAAACCAGCATAATGTTTTTATAGAAATTCAATCATTTTCTATTATAAACATCAATTTTTATGCAAATTATTTCTACAAAATAAATTAAATTAAGTCACTATGCTGCTCAGAAAAATTTATTTTTGCACACCGCACGACATCGTGGCGTCGTAGACGAGAGACGCTTTTAGACTAGCAGCTAAAAGCGTAGATTTTCCCATGCACACGAAGTTTTTTTTTCGTCTTCTTTCATCTACTGCTTTGCTTTATCGAGAAATTAAGGCTTGTCACTGTGCGCTGTGCAGTATGTGTGCTGCTGTGCTGTGCTGTGAAAACCGAAAACTGTTATACGCACACGCTCACAATTTTTCCGGGCAGCCGACAGCTGGTTTGCTGTTTGATACTCAATTATTTGGTGAATTTTTTAAGAGTTTTTTGTTTTTGGTGAAATTTGGTAAGGGGCATAAAGTGTTATACTCTGTCGTAAGTGTTATACTCTAAAGATTTTTTTTTTTTTTTCATTTTTCTGCTCTATTCAGCAATTTTTCTCAAAAATTTTTTATTCCATTGAAAAAAATACTGCAGGAAATTTTAATACTTTTTCAGACTTACACACCTTTGGGCGATAGTTACCGCTAACAGCGCATATTTAGTGTCACTCGTTTGTTTCTTCAATAAAATAAATCAAAAGTTTGTGTTATTAGAAGCTATGAAAGTAACATGGTACTGAATCTATTTTATCAAGATGTTGTTTGGATAAACGTTTTTGAACATTAAGGAACATTTTTATTTTAAGCTTGAGCCTTAACTGGAACATAATTCAAAAATAACTTTATCTTAGTTGTCCAATAAAGTTTCCTTTAAAAACTAGTTTTTCCTTAAAGAATTATTTATGATTGTTTGTGCATTTGCATTTTTTAATTTAAGAAAACTTTTGGTGCAGTTTAAGATTTTTCAATTATATTTTTTAATTACCTATGAATTCTTAATATTTCCTAAAATTTATTAACATACGAAAATAGATTTTTGTTACTTTCCAATTAAACTCCTTACTAAATTTTTGTTTACGTTTAAAGTTTTTTATGTTGAAAAGCTTTGTTATAAACCTGAAAGCGCTCTTTGCTGCCATGTGACCATTACCGTATAAGAGTTATAGAAAACTCGCAATATTTTCTCTTTTCTTCTCTGCTTTTAAATTTTGTTATTTTTGAATATGTAGAAACAAACTGATATACCATACTACGTATATGGGGAATTACGAATTTTAAACGACAGTAGATTTTTATTCGACATGCTTTAGATTTCGTTCAAAACAGAGCAGTTTTGCCAAGAGCAATATTCTTGTCAGACTTTGATGATTTACTAAAAAATTATGCATAATTCTAAAAAACATATTTTATTCACAGTTATATGACTTATATACATATATTTGTGCCGATTTATATTCAATAAATCTAACTAGACTATGAAATTATGAACTGATTTTGTTTTGGTTAATTCATGTTTACTAAGATCTTCTCTACAATAAGTGAAGTTTTAAAAGACACAAACTTTTCAGCAACAAAAATAAGTTCTATAGATACAAGTTAAAATAGATCAAAAATTGTTTGTGCATTTTAAAATTTCATAGAATTGAAACGAACAAAGAATTTGTAAAAGCAAATTTTTTCTTTTAGGGTAAATATTTCGATTTCGATGGATAAAGCACTGGGAGATCTTACCTATACCAGTTTTTAAAAAGAATGAACTTCTTCAATCACGGACAAGATCGGAGACTTGCCAATGGACAACAATATTAAACGGTTTTCATCTCAACTTAAAATCTTCGCAATTCGAAAGAACTTTAAGAATGAATTTGATGTTACTTGAAAAATAAAATCGAAATCGGTATTTTTGAAGAAATTTATTGAAGCGAATAAATTCTCAACACATTGTCAAGTGCAATAAACGAAAATTGTATTACAATTATTTTACTGAGCTTATTGTTCAGTATGTACAGTGTGTGATAAGAATGATTTCGTTTACGAATGGATGCGACTAGTATGGCAAGTTTTAGCCATTTTTTAAGTATATAGGTACGCTTGACTTGGGGGTAAACTGGTGAATGCGTTACGGAAATGAGCGAACAAAATATGTTACGGAAATGAGCGAATGAAATGCGTTACGAAAAGTGTGGCATACTTTCAGGATATATAAAAATTGGGTGTTTACGCACGCATTCAATTTAACTCAATGCTGCTTCACTCAGGGTAGCTCCGGACCCTGGAAAGACCGTTTTTGGTTCATTTTCGGAAATTTTTTTTTCTATAATTAATGGAAAAAGGTCGAAAATGGATTTTAAACATAATTTAAGGTGGTTCCGGACCATGGAAGGACCGTTTTTGATAAATTTTCGAAAACTTTTTTGTTTTTCTGTAATTAATGGGGAAAGTTCGAAAATAGATTTTGGACATAATTTAGGGTGGCTCCGGACACTGGAAGGACCGTTTTTGGTCCATTTTCGGAAATTTTTTTTTTTCTATAATAAATGGGGAAAGGTCGAAAATGGATTTCGGACATCACTTAAGGTGGCTTCGGCTGGAAAGGACCGTTTTCGACTATTTTGGTCCTTTTTAAGTTCCGCAGCCACTCTAAGTGATATCCAAAAGCCATTTTCAACCTTTCATAATCGATTGCAGCAAAAAAAAATTTAGGGTGGATCAAAATAAATATTTGTTTGTTCCAATCGATACAGGAAGCTTGAAAATAACTATTTTCGACATTTCGCCATCGGTTGAAACAAAAAAAAAATAATTTTGATCCACCCTAAAATTTTTTTTTGCTCCAATCCAAAATCTTATTTCTCTTTTTCCCCATTAATTATAGAAAAAAAAATTTTCCGAAAATGGACCAAAAACGGTCCTTTCTAAGGTCCGGAGCCACCCTAAATGATGTCCAAAATCCATTTTCGACCTTTCCTCATTAAATACAAAAAAAAAAAATAAAGATGAGTAGAGAGCATTGTTCGAAACCTTTTTACATTTGCAGATAACCCGCCTATCAATTGTCTGTGTGGGATTTCAAGACGACTGCACTATAGCTCATACAACCAAAGATGCAATAAATGATCAGAACAGAACAGAACAGAATAGAACAGAACAGATTTAGAAATCATCAACCGAATTCAACATATTATTTTTTCTCAGTGTAGATTTTTTTTACATTATTAAAGAACTTTTTTTATATATTTCATTTCATTTTACAATAATTTCTTGACCATTTTCATTTTCCAACAACATTACTCTTAATTTAATAACTGAATGAAGTCTCTTCTGTCATTTAACTTTCTCTCTTCACTTTGTTATTTGTTATCAGTAACCGAAGAGTTTCTTTTGTTTTAATCAACCTTATTTGCAAACACAGCCAAACAGAGAACAGCTGTCGCCTTCGAAAATCAAGAAACTCACCACACATGCTCTCGCAAGCTCTCATTTTCAATGAATTACTCATGCGCATGCGCTTGGTAGCACAGTTTCGCAAAGAAACCAAATTTCAACATATGACAGCAATGAAAATACGATGGCAAGCTGGAAAATGAAATTATTGAAATCTATATGCAAAGTTGAGCAGCAGCACAACACAGCACAGCTTTGATTAAATCAGGAAAAAGAGTGCTAATAAGCGCTAAGTCTGGATTTTTGCTTGTAAGGTTTTCAAAACTTTGTTTATTAACTCTATCGCCAGGCTACTTTGTGGCTTAGTAAGCTGAAATACCTGGCCACACGTTTGTCCAAAAATGTTCTTTGCACTTCAACGCAACTCAAAATGTTGTTCCCTTTGATTTAGTTAAAATTTTCAATATTAATTTAGGGCAAGAGGGAGGGCGGCAATTAGGCCACCAAATTTTATTTAAACAGACGCCTGTGTCAGTTTTTTCTTCAACAAAAAAAAACCAAATAGTATACACCCTTTTAAGCAATCACAAGCGAATACTGTAGGAGCGGGCACATTTTGCAAAAGTAATGAAGAAAAAAACACAACTTTGTCGACAGCGCGGTAAAGCAAAGCAAAGGATGAAAATAAGGCAAATAGGAAGGGAAAAAAAATCGATTCAATTCGATTCGATTTCGTTTCGATTGGCATTATTTGTATCTTTGTGCTTTGCGCTTTGAATCACTGTAGCTGTAGGAATATGTGTTTGTGTATCTGTGTTTACTGTCATGGATTCGTGCACAACGCAGCAAATTTTCAAAAAATAGTAGCAGACACACATCGAGTTAACCATGGATTTTGGGATAAGATTGGAGATTTTGTGCCTTCAGACTTTGAGAATTGAAAAGAAAAGTGAAAAATTACAAAATACTTAAAAAAATTTGCATTTATAGGCAATGGTAAACTTTTCTTGCTGAACGTTTATTTGACTACTTGGGAATTTTTTTTCTCATGATTTTCATTAATTAGGTGGCTCTATTATTCAGCACGTTTTAACTCTACTTAAGAATATAATTTGTTTTAAAGTTTCCTTCTCAACCGCATTTGATCTTTCCCACAACGTAAGTTATTACTTATGTTACTTGATTCAATTAACTGCTTCGACTTACTTCATTTAATTGAATGTTTACAATTTTAATACCATTAACCGCAAGGATTTACATAATGAATTTACGAACAACCTGAAGTTACACAAAGCTGTCAAAGTCTTGCGCTTATTAGCTCTAACAGTAGTTGCTCAAAGAAGTTCTACTCTATAAAGGCAGCAACATCAGTGGAGGTGAAAATATTGCAGTACCAACAACAGCTTATTCGTTAGAATGCTAATGTCGTTGACAACAAAGAAACAGGAATTAATAAAGTAAACAGAAAAGAAAACAACAGAAAAAAGAATCATCTATCTATCTTTTTAATGTAGCAACATCAGCATAGAAACTCAAAAAAAAAAAAAATTTGAAATCAAAACGAACACTGCAACATTGTAAGGATTTTAAGGAGATCCAAGCAGCAACTGCTGCATGACTGCACTTTTTGTTGTAATTAATTTGCTGTTGCATGTTGTTTTTCTTTGACTGTATGCTGCTGTTACTTCTTTTGACACCACTTCACTTCACTTCACTTCACTTCACTTCACTTTGCACTAGCAACTTGACTTCTTTCTCGTTGCGTCAACTGCTTTACTGCGTCAATTGCTGTTGCTGGTGCACTCTCTGTTGTTGCTGCTGTGGCTGCATGGCATTTTTGTGCTTTGGCTGCAAAATTTTTTTGTTTTTTCGTGTTAATTAAAATCTTTGAATTATCAGCAAAACACATGTAGAGTGTATGCAATACAGCAGCATGTGTGCAGCAAAAAAGCAAAATGAAGTGAAGATATAGAAACACATGCGGCAGTCAGCCGTGCAACACTTCTAACGTTAACTCTTGTACACTGAACAAAATTAAAAAACAAAATAAATTTGAGTGTTTCAATTGCCAAAAAGTGGGTTGCACAAATGAATGGTAGCACAAATGAATTTGTGGGCTGAAGGAACGAAGGTGCACAGTTTGACGAAATATGTGCAGGATGAGGAGTATGAAAATGTCACCAGAATCATTTCGTCATAGCTAGATATAAAGTAAATTACTTCATATTTTCACATGATAAATTCTTGTGGGATAAACAAAAATTTAAAATAGTCGAATGATACCATTTGCTTTGATAGTATTCATAGATTGTAATCGCTAGACAGCTTTTGCTGTGAATAAAATGTCTAAACATCGGCTTGTTGCCAATTAATGTTACTAAATTGTTTGCCAAACCCTTTGCTCAAAAATTGAATACAAAGCCTTCTTGGGAAAATTTATTATGAAACCTTTTTAAACAACTTACCCTCTGTGGTTTTAAGCTAATTGTTCTAAGAAACTTTGCTGCATAAATAAAATGAAAATATGCGAAAGTTGTAAATAGGCTTGTGATGCAATTGCCAATTAAAGAAAATATTAATGTATGCATCTGATTTCATCAAAGATGCTTACGATTTTAAGAAACTATTTGTGACTTTTTTTAGGGATTTTTTCAATTTATTTTTATGATAAATTTTTCGGCAATAATTTAGTTCAAAAACTGAAGTGAAAAATCCCAAAAAATAATTCAGTGAAAGAATTATATTTATATCAAATAACCCATTAAAGCAAAATATTTTCGAATGGATTTTTTCTATTTAATTTTTGGAATAATATTATTTTTAGCTTATGGGTTTGGTTTATTATTTGGCTCAAAGTACATGGGCTGCAATTATATGAATTATGACAACTTTGGTGGTTTAAGCTTCAACAGTAAAAGTTAAAAGTTTCTTCTAAAGTCAATCAATGTTATATCTATTGGAAATAGCACTCTAAATTTAATGGTTTTATTCATAAAAAGTGAATGAAATTGAATTTTAACTCAATAAAATAGATCATGAAAAAAAAAAACAAATTTCTTCACCCGCAAAGCTGGAGCTACGTTCAATATAACTCCTCATTATATCTGATTTAGGACTACAAGTCTCTAGTGACGAAAAAATAGAAAAAAAGAAGGATTGAGTTTGCAAGGTCTCACATAAATTGAACTACTTATCAGTGAAAGCACATAGTGTAGAGTGATGAAACAAAAGTTAGCCGAATAGGCCCAAATGGTTATCGGTACATACGACGTCCCAAATGTGCAGCCTTGCATCCAAAGTTCAACCAGCCGGCGGTCAAACATAGAGGCGGATCAGCCAAATCTCAATCCTTCTTTTTTTGATTTCTTCGTCACTAGAGATTTCTTGCGTGAAACTCTTTCGTGAAGTCCAAATTCCACCAAACGTATCCGTACAGTACGAGTGGATATCATAGCAATAGTTTATTCCAAAATTTGGCATTTTATCTTCATATGGGTTATTTTTGGGTCTAATTTAGCCAATCGAGAAACTTTTGCATCCGTTGTTCCGTTGTCTTACGATTCCGTTTTTGTTTTTTGGCACGTTTCCTATCATTTTAAAAGTGTTGAAAGGTTTAATAGCACCATAAACGTTACTAACAGAGCAACCAAAATGGGTGACAATTGCTTGGTATGGCATTTTGAGGTGTTTGGGTTGCTGGGTCACAACTTCGAGGTTTTCCCATTTCAAGAGTATTTGAAACCCAGTAAATTAGCTTCTCCACAGCTAAGGTTATTGTCTGATTAATAATTTACCAGAAAAATTAATTCAAGCTCTAAAAATTTTGCTACTGACTTGAACACAATTTAATGTTTCTAATTAGATGGCCAGCCAAATTATGCACCTCTCTCAATTTTCACATCAGCCAAAAGTCACTTCTTCAATAAAACCAACAACAAACACACAAGCCACAAAAGGGCATATGTACAATAACAACAACAACAAATGCAACAACCGTTGCATGAACATTATTTTTTAAATGTAGTAAAAGCCAAGAGGACAAACTGTTTCTAATTAGTTGTCCACAGCTGTAAGTAACAGAAGACCGACCATAGTTCGGTTTTTTGATTTTATCATATGATTAAGAAAAAGTGTGGAAAAATTTGAAAGAGGTTGAATACATAAATCGAAAAAACATTGAATAAAGTTAACAGAGGTTGGAAAAAAATCGGAAGGATCAAAAATGAAAGAACTTCAAAATGTCCAAGAATTATGGAAAATGATGGGAAAAAGTTTAAAGGGGTTAAAATGTTTTTAATAAGTCTAAAAATATGAAAAATATAAAAAAACATCGAAAAAGTCGTAAAATGTCAAAAGCTTCGAATTACAAACTTTTCTTTAAGTGTAACAATGCTATCATCGTATAAGAGCATTTCAAAAAATGACTTTCAATTAAGGCTTTTTTTATTTTACTTTGTTCCATGCAAAAGATATGAAAACTAATTTGCTGATTAACATGCAAATGCAAAAACGAACGATAGGTAGGTGTGGCCAAAGGATTAATCAATAAATTTAATTATGATGGCAGCGAGGATAAACAGTTCCCAGTATATGACACTTGCAGATACAATGAACTCAATCGTTAAACCGAGGCATGAGAGCAGCTGTTGCAGACAAAAATGTGTTTAAGGAATTAAAATGAAACAAAATTTAAAGGTATCAAACATCGAGCATTTTTCATGCAATTTATTTTTATTTCTTTGAAAGTTGCTCAAAGGACAACGAGAATGTACTACGTACGAACTCATTGTTAATGCAGTCAGTATGTTATTGCCTGCTTGTGTTTTGTGTCCTGTGTCTGCATGTTTACAAAGAATTATTGACTTTAGCTGCAGAATATGGAATGTCATACATTAGTACAAATATTGGCAATGTACAAAAAACAACAGAACAAAAATTTTCTTGTTAGTGAAATATTGAAAATATTTGGTAAAAAACGATTGCTAGTTTTTCTATGTAGTGCCAGCGTCTAGACTGCATTAGTCATTTCGTGTAGTGCATGTCTTGGACAGAATTTGAAAAACTGAATTTACAAAAAAAAAAAAAAAACACCCAAATATGCTTTAAAGCTGTGCTTTGACTTGAAAAGAATTTAACCTTTATGATTTTATTTTAAAAAGATATTGAAGTAAAAGCTTTTAAAACTTTAAAATTGAATTATCATAAGCAACATTTTAACAAAATATTTCACTGCATATTGTGTATACATATTTTAAATATCCTTGCAAACCTAGTTAAAAAAGGATAATCCATCATAAACTACGCAAAAACTTTATACTAATTTGTAAAAATTATCCACTTAACAAGCTGGCAGCACAAAAAATCAACCGAACCAATGTACAAATGAAACTACAGCAACGCGCTCTAAAGATACCACGTACGCAACGCAGCACATTGATATGCAGCAAGGATACGCATTTCGATACACAGGCACACACACACACACATACACACGTTTACGTACAACTTGAAAACAAAAGCCAGCGAGGCATTAAAAACTTAAATAGTTTGTGTGAGCTTTTTAATGAAAACTTTGGCAGAAAGATAGATAAAAGAAAGCAAAGAAATGTCGATGTTGTTGATGATGCAGCAAGCAGCGTGAGGAAAATGAAAATGAAAAAGAAAAGGAAAATCTGCGCAACACTAGACGTTGATGTAAAGACAACAAAGTTGTATGCAACGACGCATGGCAATTCGAGTTCATCAGCGTAAGCATGATGTACAATGGGATTTTTAATATGAAAAATATCACAGAAATTGTTTTAGAAAATTTGGAAAATATTAAGCCGCTTCCATCCGTTGTGTCAATTTGACACAATTTGTATATTCATTTTGAAACAGCGCTCTCAGTTTTGAAGCAAATTGAACACAAAAACGGCTCTATAGGTCTTTTTCGGTGAAATTTCATATTTTGTCATGCTCGAGGCGAAAATATATATACAGTGCTATCAACATGAAAAGTTACAAGAGAGTCCCTCATGTGTCAATTTGACACATACTAGGAGGATTGTCGAAATGACTTACATTTATGGTGTTTGCAAGCATGGAGATTGTTCGAATTATGCTAATATTGTTGCTATGCGTGCTTACTATGGTTTATTATTGCTGGCTAGCTGTAGTATCATTCACGCGGAGAATGAGTGCGGAATTATGGGATGACAAAACTGGCAGAGCTATATGTCATGCTGCTGCTCAAGCGTTTCAGAGAAATAAACCTATGTATGCGATTTGACAATCCACAAGAGGTACATCAACTACTCGAGATAAGTTGGTACCGTTCGTTTTATATTCTACAAGTGGGTTTAACGCCAGGTAAATCTCTAACACTCGATGAACAATAATTGCTATTCCACTGAAGATGCCAATTTACGCAGTATATTCCTTCAAAAAAATCATGAATATGGCATGAAACTTTTGGTTATTTGCGATGTAGAAAGGTATCAATGGTCAAAATGTCACATCTGACATTTTTTCACATCTCTTCAGCTGGCCATTTCATTGAAGCAACGCCAAATGGCATGTTGGCACGATTAGCAAGAATCGAAAGGAGCTTTCTTTTTCATTGATCAACATGAAAAAGTTTCACAATATCACTCGGAATTGGTATTGATCATGGTCATTCGCGTTTTATCGAAGGTGCTCAGCACCATGCACATCACGAAACAAATTGATAATGACAAAAGTGGATGTCTGAAATTACCAATTTTTATTACAGCTCAAAGAGTGGCGTTGATACTCCGAAATGGTTGGTACTTATCGGTGTCACCGAAAGGTCAACAGATGGTCAGTTGCATTTTTTTATAACTTGTATGAAATACCTGCTCTGAATGCATACGTCCTCTTTATCAATATGAATACATATGGCACTTTTCGAAAAAAAATTTTAGCAGTCGTTTGTTCCTAATTCAATTTGGAACATTGAACATCATCAGCGCTCTCTAAGAGGAGAAATCTCACTATACCTTGTGAATGAATTCGAGGGTGTTTTAAAATATTCACCTCCAAATGAGGCCAGCACATCGATAAAACATCCTCAATACACTGAAACATCGCGAAAGCGTTCCAGATGCCATATATGTGCGAAATTTGCCAATTCAAATGTTAATTCTGTTCGATGAGACTAGTGCGTGAAAGATGTTAGTTCAAGTCATGGAGTCAATTTGTGTGAACAATGTAAACAAAACTGTTTTTCTTATTTATTTAAGTTTTTCTAACTTATGTATTTTTATTCTATAGTACATAATTTTTAATTATATGAAAAAATATAGAAACATAAGTTGATCAGGGCTTATTTTCTTGACTGTTTGCATTATTAATAAGTAAAATAAACGGAAAATCAAGTATTTGATCATAAAAATCATTTATCATGAGTCTGCTGCGATCAAAAATTCATTGTGTCAAAATGACACAAAACGGACACTTTTGTGTATGGAACTGGGGGATGGATGAGGGTTAAAGTAACTACTCGGCATAATAAGAGACTTGCAGCTCAAGTAACTAAATGAACTCTCTAGCTACGGCTTACTTGGCAACATTTTTTTTTAATAAATTTTAAAAATATTTGTCAGCTGATTTTTGTTTGATTTAATTTTGAAATATTTCTTTAACCTTTGATATAACCAGTCAAATAATATTCTTAGTTATCAATATTTTGCTGCAGATATCTAGTTTTTCACAATCACTTATTACAAAGTTAAAAACCATCAATCAAATCAATCAATCAAACAATCATTATTGATTTATTTTTTAGTTACTAGAAAGAGCACTAAGCCGTGTGTGCTTTATAAAAAATAATTACGAAATATTTTTGATATGAGAATATGGGATTTGAAGTTTTAGATTCCTTGCATAAAAACTGAGGTTGTTTGAAAAAAAAAACTATAAAATTAACCAAAAAATTAAAAATCGTCGTTGAAATTGAACTTTGTGAACTTTCTAAAACATTGTAATTTTATCATTATTTTTATTTATTTAAATCACGCCCACTGTACCGCAATACGTCACCTACTACTGATTTTTCTTTGTGTATGCAAGATGAATTGAAAATCCAGCGTAAATCCAGCATTTATCCGTAACGAAAGAAAACATAAAACAACTACAACAACTTTAGAAAAATAGAACGAACACAACAGTAGCACTAGCGCAGTGCGTACCCTTACGTTTCACTACATTGTCACACGGTAGCGTAAGTCTGCTGCTGCTGCTACTCATCGCGTACCAAATTCACGTAATACTGTGTGACGCACGTCTTTGTGCGCGCTGACTTACGATGTGGGTGGTCGCTCGTTGAGATGAGCAACTTGACTTTACTTCGTAAATGAAGAAGCAAAAGAAAACGTAAAAGAAGCTTTACTACCAGAAGCAGTAGACAGCTTGTGAAAACCACTACTGACTACTGGTAGGTGCGTTCGTGCAGTGCACGTATGGCATGGCGTTCCAGATGGATGTTCAATGATGAAGTCAAAAATTTTAAAGAAATGGTAGAGTGTTTTTTTTTTTTTTAATGAAAATTTTTCTTGCAAATTTTAATGAGCTTGTGACCCCAAGAACTAAGGGTTTTGTCAATGAAAATTTCTACATGAAGTTGGCAAATCAAACCTTAATCAGTTTTTCAAAGAAAACCAAATTGATTGATCATGCACATTTTCATCTTAGTGGAAATGTTAATAAGTAAATTTGTCGAATTTTTTGCCCGATAAGAAATGATGATCGAGAAATCGATGCATCCTGAAAGAATCTCCTACCGGTGTTGTTTTTGTGCTGTAGAAATTCTTAAACCATTTTTACGGTTCTCAATCGAATGATTTTTTAACCAAAAGCAAAATTTCTGCTTTTTGGCAGTTTTTAAAAAATTCAAATGCATTTATTAATCTACAGTGCTCAGCACCAACATCATAAGTGATTCATATAAAAAATTACTGAACACCAAAACTTGTATGTCTCACATATTTTCAGAACGCCGTGGTACGTTTTTATGCCTTTTTTTTTGTGCATGCTGTACATGTAAAAAATTGTGCAGATTGTCGTGAAGATGACTTAAAGCGAAGCCTACATTGGTGTTGCCACGTACTTGATTTAAATTTAAGTTGGCAGGTGAGCTAGTTATTAGCTGGAATAAAGAAAAATAAAAATTTTTCTTAGATAACACAAGTGTTGTGCGCCTAAAATTATATTGCATAATTTGACATGGAAATAATTTTGGTATTAATTTTGTGTGAAACTTGCAGCTTAGAAATTTCACTGAAACAAAACAACAGTACAACATTTTTGCCTTTGCAATAATCATCGATTTAATTGAAGAACTTTTTGTTAAAAGTTTAAAACTTCTGCCTCTTGCATTATTTATTGCTTGCAAAAGAAAATGTTCTAATTTTTATTCGCCCTCTGTGATGAACCCTTTCTCTCATGAAAAATATGGTGCTAGTAAAATATTATTTCTATGCTGGAAAATTTCTCATCATCATCATCAGCAGCAGCAGCATTACGTCGTATTGTTTAGAAAACTTTTAATTAGAGTGTTGCGAAAAAGTTTTTCAATTAACAACACCTGCAAACTATTTATTTCAAGTCGGCGAATATAAATTTCTGTAAAGCTGTCAACAAGAAATTGCAAAAAAAAATACTCGAGTGCAAAATCGAGTATTACCAACTATGTAGTGTAGGAAGCAAATAACAACAACAGCAGCAACAGCGACAACAACAATTGCTTGAATATAACTTAATAATGTAATAAGTTTATATATTTTCCACTTTATCATCATGAAATGAACGAAACAAATAAACTTTAGAAAAATGTTTGCAATTTGAAAAATAGATTTCATTTTATACAGGGAGGTGAACTGAAATGTAATAAGACTAATTGTCAAAGTTCGACGGTAAGAAATGATTAATATAGTTTGTTTTTCAAAAAACGTACCAATTGTTTATTAATTTATGTCAGTGTAAAAATGTAAGGAATTCATTTTTATTTTATAAAAAAAAACGTTGCCTGCTATTAGGCGCATTAACAGATTTTTGTTTTTTAAATGCTTTCATTTAGTTTTAGATTTGAAGAAATTACTTCAAATTGTCTGAAATGTGTAGATTGTGCTTTTAAAATTATTCACCTTAACTTAGAAGTTAAGTAAAATTCTTCTTCACTGAAGAAATTTTTCCTTTTGTGTCACATTAATTTAAATTTTGTCTCTTACAAAAGGTAACTACATTGAATAAAATTATCAAGACAGTAACAGCAATGACAACAACATTATCATTTAATAGAGAAAATAGTCCTGTTCTGTCCTTAGCTACAACGAATACAATGCAATACAAAAAATGCAATGTCCTTTCTAGAATCTTTTGATTACGTTTTGTAAGAATGTGCTGCAATAGCAGAAACATAATGTCATGCAAAATAACAACAAAAACATATGTACGTTTCCATAAATTTGTGCAAATTTGGCATTTCCGTAAAAAGGCTTAACTATAAAATGTACTTGGATTTACAAAAAATGTTTTGATTTTTAAATGTGTCATGTACTATATTTACAGGGCATATCAAAAGGTTTTTTTTGCACAAAACTGAAACAATTCGTCGTGTATAAATTTTTGTAAAATTTGAATAATTTTTCCTTTATTATATCCCAGTCAGCATTTTATGAAATTTCCGATCATATTCGAGTCTTTTTCGAGTCTTCTGTCAGATTAAAATGGTCATAAATGCGCTCATTTTCTGATCATAAATGATACTTTTGTCGGGAGAAAATGGACTCTTCTTGAAGAGTCGCTTATGATTCGTTTTTCTGATCAGTTTTGATTAATTTTCGAGTCATATTTCTAATCATTTGCGAGTCTTTTTCGAGTCATATTTTAGTCATATATTTTATCACTTGCAAGTCTTTTTCGAGTCATATTTTAGTCATATTCAAAGCATTTGCGAGTCTTTTTAGAGTCATATTTTAGTCACATTTCTTATCATTTGCAAGTCATATGACTAAAATTTTTTCGCATTCACGTTCCTTCGTGTGGCCTTGCCGTTCTTTTCATCATCATCAGACCTATTTGCATAATTTCACTTATTGTAAAAGTATTTATATATTATCTACTTGTAGTAAAGTTATTATGAACTATAAAACAGAACACAATTTAAAATACATTTTCTAGAATTATTTCAAAAGTCATATTAGAATCATTACGTAGATCAAAAATTGATAATATTGTTACTGTTTTCCTGTCCAATCAGTTTTAGATCATTAAGTATATCGAAATGTGATTTTTGGATTTTTTTTTTTTTTTTCAGTTATTATTTATAATCACTTTTCGGTCATAAATAGTAGTCAAAAATGATTTAAAAAAAATTATCATCTAAATACTATCTGGGATATATACTAAGTATATACATATACATATGTGTATGTATGTAAATTGTAGAATTTCTTAATAAAACTTACTCTCCATTTTGATATTTTTGTTTCTCTAAGTAATTCACTAATATTAATAATAAAAATTTTTTTTAAATGGTTTTTTGATTTTTCTAATTTGTTGTTGCTGCTTTCAAAAAAAAAAAAGAAAAGCAGAATTTGCCAGATTATTTTATTGTATCATTAATACTGAAAAATTAAGATTAGACAACAAACATTTGGCAACCTCGACCGTCGACCTCTTACGTTTTAATTTTCCCAATTGATAATTTTGATTAACTTTTTCTTAAAAATCACATTAAAAAAAATTGATATATTAAAAACTACAATTAATAATAAAAAACTGTAGATTATTATCTGAAGATATAATATTTAAAATTTATTTTGTTAAAAGTTTTGTTATTCAGGCCTGTTCCGATTCCACTTCGGACTGAATGGAATTTAAATTTTTAGTTTATTTCGGAATAAAAAGAAAAATCCGTCGAACTATTGGAACTTTAACAACTCAAGTTCAAGTTAAAAAAAAAGTTGCGGCAGCGAGCAGTAAGACTGATTCCTTGCATAAGAAGATAGTTCGAGAGAGACTTTGGCGACACAAATTATTTCCTCACTCAGTTTTTAAGGGATCATGTATACTTCGATACCTTCTACAACTGCAGTCGATGAAAAAACAAACGCGCATCTTTACAGACATTAGTCGGTTGGTGCTCTGCTGAAAATGTGACAGAAATAATGCTGCAAATCGAAGGAAACTGAAACGGACTTGCAGGATTTACTGAATCGAACTGGACTGGAAGCAAGTCAGCGACTTTTGGAAAAAAGAAACAATGCATACGCAAAACTAGGGTGGTTAAAAGCCCGAAGATGGAGGAAGGTTTTTTAGTGTTATTAATTTTAACAAGCAGTAGCTTTAGCTTTGACTATAGCTATGGGTCAGTGCGTTTTGTAGTTATCCACCTCCTGCACCGCGACAAAAAAAAGTTTCATCATTTTTGGAATGATTACGAAATTTAACATGAGAAATGTCTGCCAATACCATGAATTTTGCACTATATGACCTGCCAAAAAATATAAATGCTACGGCGTTCGAAAAAGAAGCTAAGATTCTAAGTAAGTGGCGTTCCTAATTGAATACAAATAAGTCAGCAATATCGATAAACATTTTTGTAAAATTTTTGGAAGCCTGTAAGGTCTTCTCAATATTATGCCGGTCATTTATGAAATGGTGCGTGAACTTTTTATTGAGAAAAAAAAAAACGCTTTTAAATTGAAAAACTGAAAAATAAATTTAAAATTTGTATGCTTCATTGCTTTGCAATGTCGGTGGAAACAAGCAAACAACACATTCCAATATATGCATGCAGACATACAATGCGACAAAATGAAAAAAGCAGAACAGAACTTACGACAGATAGTTAGATGGCCGTGCAGGCAGAGTATGCTGCAAAGTCTTAAATGTAAAATATGAAAAATACTGAAATTATTGTGAATTTATAAAGCAGCACCATAATGAAATTCTTTTTCTACATAGTTGATTCGTTGCTTTTGCTTTATGATGATGCTGTTGTGAGTATGCTCTCCTTGCAAAATTGTTGCATGCAACAATAATTTTTCATTGCATTTTGCAGAGAAAATTAGTTTTATTTATTTTTTTATTTATTCTATTTCTTTTTTTTTATGGAATCTATTTAGACAGTGACTCACTGGCTTGATCAAGCATTGTAGTAAAACAGTTTTAGATATACTAACCGCATAGTTCATTCCTTTTTAATTGAAATTTGTTGATTGACATATTGTTCTCAAATGTCTTTTAAGAACTTTAAAAGAATTTAAGACTGTAAGTGTAAAAACATAGCACAATGCACTGAATATATGACGATTATTTTCTACACTGACAGCACTCTTTTCTTATCAATAAAAAATTCTTTCCTCAGGATTAATTTCATAATTTAACAATTCCTTTAATTAAAAATAAAACGTTTTCTTTAACATATAATCTCCAGATGCTTAAAAATCATTAAGGCTAGAGCTTTAAGATAATGCAATTCGTCTAAGTTTTTTAAAAAATTTCAGTAAAAATTTGAATAAAGTTTTTACACTTTCAGAAAATAAAATTTCCATATTAACTAAAAAAAAATATATGTCTTAACTAATATGAACTTTAGTACCTTTTATGTATTAGAAATTAAATGAAATTATATAAATTCTCATTATTTATTTGAATTTCCGCTATTTTTGCAAATTAAAACTTACTCTAAATTGTTTTTTAAATGATTTCATAGTTCCATAATCTACTACGCTGTGCACTAGAATTAAAAATATTAAATTTAAAAAAAAAAATGAAAGCAATTTCCATACCCAAGCAACCTTATAATTAAGCCGACGCATTATGTAAGCGAATATAATAACTAAACATAACTTAGCCGCCATTATTTTCACAACACGAACCCTCCACACACACACATAAAGTGAAGAACATGAAAAAAAAATAATATAAATAATCATCTTAATTCCAAACACCCTTACTAACTAAATAAAAACCCAACAAATAGCCTGCAATTCTAAGTAAACGCCACGAGATAATTCGTATCCCACAAATATTAACATCCCAACATAACGCGAAAGGACACGAACATGGACACTGCTACACACGAACGAACATAAACGGAAAAACATTTGGACAAAAAGAAGAAAGAAAAAAAAAACATCCCTTGAGATTTAAATAAGTTTAAAGCTTAAAGTGAGCGGACATAATAAACAATAAAAAATAAGCGCAAAATTCTGCAGCAACAAAATCATAACAATTTCAGTAAAAAAATAAGGAAATATTATATAAGGGAAATACCATGAATAAGGTATGCGCTGAATTGGGTCAACGAAAAAGAAATATCACTCTAACATATTCGATTTATCACTGATCTGTTTAATACCTGTCCAATGTCTTAAAAACTATATCAAAATAAGTAACATTTCTAATCACTACCATGTCATCTCTCCACATCAAGTGCGTGTTTAGAAAATGCCTAAATTTATTTTCGCTTACACAGAATTTTTCAGCCCAAAATTGCAATATCTAGCGTACAGCTTTGCATGAATTTGCCCTAATATAAACAAAAAGAAAGGGACAAATCTTCCAGCACACTACAGCATCATCTGAGTAAAATATGAAAAATAAAAGAATGTAATGTAATTTCCTTACATTTATTGTCCGTCATACTTTTGGAAATTGCATGCAATTTAAACAAAGGACAAAATGGTTGGACAAATATATGGAAGCACAGGTTTCTTATTTTAGTTGTAAGATAAATTTTATGATAAGCCCATTTAGTGCGAATTTTTTACTTGATTTGCGCTGCTAATGATTTTTTCTCTTACGTTGCTTTAATTCTTTTTACGCATTTTTTTAATTATGATTTACAATAATTTTTAGTTGTAATACATTTTAAGCTTAGAGCTTGTTAATTTTAATTAAAATTTGTGTTTTTTTTTATTTTGTTCTGCTACATATTAGAGAACATAATAAAATTGTTTTTTTATGAACTTAAGTCATATGTTTAACAATAGCTTATAAACTTAAAACTCATAGTTAATGTTAAATAATTAGTTAAATCATAATTCATTCAACAGGTTATTGTTTGATGAAGCTTTTTTAGTCGATATGTTACCGGCCAAACTAGTTGTTTTTCCTAGGCCAAACTAGTTGATTTGCATGCCCAAAAGTATGCAATTTAATTTTAATGCAAAAAAAGCTGTGGATAGCGAAGCCGATGCTGAACACGTCATAGACTGAAACACGGCCATAGTCCGCCGCGAAGCCAGTATTGGACATATTGGAGGATGTAAGTCCTGAGCCGCGTCCGAAGACCGCCTACTTACCACTAAATAACCATAAAATCAAAGTTTTAGTTTTATTGTTTTACTTTGCTGCTATCTTATTCTTCACTAGCTACAGTGCTTTTTCATTAAAATTTGATTTCATATACTTAGGCTTAACGGTAACTAGTTTGGTCGGTAACAGATATAAAAAGCTTTAGATCACCTGAATGCAGAAAGTTTTCAATCACTTTGATTTTGAACACTTGAGGGAATTTCTTTTTAAGGCAAATAAATATAAAACTTATTGCATATGCGCAAACGCTGCTATGCTAAGCAATTGAAAGTTAAGTGGATGGTGTACCGAAAAGATTTATGTCCGTGATAACATACAGATCAATGTTCTAGTTAAACTTTTTTAACTACAGTTTGAGGAAAACTGAATTTATTTGCCTTCCCAAAGGGTTTTTTTTTTATTTCTGATGGGATTTTATTTATTAAATATCCCAAAGGGTATAGAATTCTCTCATTTCGTTGGTCGCAGCTTATGGCCTTTGACAGAGGAAGCTTTGCTAATTCGGAATACCGTTCTTTATATCTACTCTTCGTTGGCTGCGTTGGCTGCGTAGGCTTTTTTTAAGAATTTCTTTTTAGTCAAAACTTTGTGTAAAACTTACTCTGGTAAACTTTTTTAATAAATTCCATGCATAAAAATTGTCACTTTGCACTCGCGATTGTTTAAATGCGAAATATATAAGAGTTAATTAACCATTGAAGTTTAATTCACACTACAAAAACTTTTGCGCTTAAGCACCAACACTTTAATTAAATGACTGATGTGTTGTAATTTTTCGCGGTCGAGGGTTGCCCTCTCGGCTAATTTTTCAAACTGCATTTTTTTAAAATGGTTTTTCGTAGTTTTTTCATATACATATTAAGATTTTAAAATTTTAATAACATTTTCTCAGTTTCGGCTATAAATTTTGAATTTAAAATTATAAAATTAATCAAAAGGAAGTTGCTCATATTTGGTTTGGGAGATGTAGCTTGATAAATTGCGGATATGACAGATGCACTAATTTAAACGAAATTTGATGCCATTTAACAGGATAATAAGCTAAGAAAATTTTCAGGACCTCAATTTAAAAAACAACGCCTCTTTAGGGTGTATTTTGTCCGCATTTTCATCGACACAAAAAATGTGGGCGTGGTCTCCCTTACAACTCAAATACTTAAACGCTATATCTTGGCACCTAAGGCAGGTTTTTTCTACGTTTTAAGAAGTCAGTTTTTTCGTAAAATTTCGTTGAAATTGGACATAAAATTTATCCGCACCACTTACAGGTTTTGAGATACGAAAATCAAATATCGGAACATAAGACAAAATAAAATAATCTGTAATGAATAAGATCAAAAAATTTTAAAAGCAATTGTATATAAAGGTGGAAAAAATGTAGAATCTTGGAGCACTGTGTTTTTATTTTTGGCTGTAAAATATAGTATGCTCGAAGTTATCTATTTTTGTGTATAGACAAGACAAGTGTCAAAGGAATACGAGATAATATTGTATTAGGGAACTTTTCTTTTTTCAGTTTCAAAGGGCTCTGATTTAATAACGCAGAGATGACGCAATGACAGAGATTGTTCGTATTTCCTTTATTACTTAGAACTTCATGATTCTAATATCTGCCGTGCGAGAAAATCATAGGAAATGTAGGCCACCGGCTCCCCATTTATTTGATTAAGGGCCAAATAGACGTTCATGCGTGAATGATGAATCAAGTGATTGCTCATGCAAACTTACCGTCTAGGTGGCTGATTGACTGATTGGTCATGCGCAATGAGCAATATTAAAATATTTTGATATTTTTTTGATTGATCATGCATGCATGATAGTGTGTGCTAAACTTAGCTCAGTTTACATGATTTTTTGACGAAGAAGGTGACAATGAGTGCGGAAAAGAAATCGGAAATATTATGCACCAAAGATAATTAGATGAAATAATTAAACTTTTGTATGAACTTTGCTTTTTAAAATACATTTTTAAAGATTTTTTGAGCTTAAATTAAACTCATTTCATACTTTTTTTTTAATATTAAATACAATTTTAACTGCCGCACATGCTTCTGACGTCATACTGTCAACACGTTAAAAGTTCAACCAAAAATGATATCCATCATGCGTGCATGAATGGTGTGTGTGGAAATCATGATGGCGTCGTCATTTTATTGATCATGCACGCATGAACGTCTATTTGGCCCTTTACTCTCAAATTATAATATGCAATTTAAAATACAATTCTTATAGCTAAAAACATGAGCACGTCAATATAATTTCAAAAACTACCAAAGTCCATTTTCAAAAAGGAAAATGCAACCCAAAAATCGGAAACGGCAACCCTTGACTGCGAAAAATTACAACACTTGTCAGTCATTTATTTCAAGTGTTGGTATTCGAACGCAAAATCTAACGTCGTGTGAATTTAACTTTTAATGTTAATTAACTCTAATATATTCAGAATTTAAACAATCGCGAGTGCAAAGTGACAATTTTTTACCATCGAACTGATCAAAAATATTTAATCTTTGGTAAGTTTTACGCAAAATTTTCATTATAAGAAAAAAAAGCCTATAAAAAAAAAGCCGACGCAGGCAACGAAAGCAAAGATGAGAAGATATAAAGAACAGTATTCCGAATTCGCATCACCAAATCGTGTGCCAAGTACAAACCCTGTGGCCAACAAATGAGCGGAATGGGTTTTTATTTTCTGATGCAGATTTTATACCCCTTGGGATATTTAATAAATAAAATTCCTTCTGCAGTTAAATTAAAATCCTATGGGAATTATCCTATTCCAGTGCTTATTAAACATTTAAAATAAAACGTTATTTCTCCATTCTTGGGAACTTCAAATTAAAAAATTTCCTTGCATATGCATAGGCTGAACAGATTAGTGACTTTCCAAGATACGGTTTGAGTACAGAATAAAAAAAGTATAATTCAAAGTCAGTTTTTCAAATACACTATTAGCAATTAAAATACAAAAAAGTTAGCTGGTATGTGTGCGTTTTCTTTTTATACGGCAATGCAATGGAAGACAAAAACGGAATATGTATTCAAATTTTACTCTCGCTCTCATTCTCAATTTGTCAACGCAACAACGCGGACATTGAAAGAAACAAACATGTAAGCATAACAATCGTTTAATGAGAATTAAATGTGTCAGTTAGTGTGTATGCTTTGCTTTTTGTCTTCCACTTGGAATATTTTTTATTTAGAAGAAACAATAGAACATTAAAATTTTACCATCGCATTCATGACGGGGAATCCCGATGACGGTCGGTGTCGCGAGTTTATACTTTTTTCCTCAGCCGCGAATGCTTTCTTACGGAGGTGCACAACGTGCCATAAGAAGTTTTCACTTCAAAAATTATTTTTAATTACATTCAGACTTATCAACTAAGAAGAATTGTAAAAAACTATACGTTATATTGTAAAGCTTCGCCAACTTTTAGATAAATTGCATAACTTTAACCCTAACAAAGTACTCAGCAATAAATTTAACTCATAAAATGTTGGCAACGTTGTTAACACTGCCGCTGCAGCAAGCAAACGCGTAAAAGAAAAATGCATTCAACAAACCAACATTTTAATGATGATCTGGCAAAAAATCAAAAACTAAGCATACTTTTTAAAGAAACAAAACTGGATATTTAATGCTACAAATACAAACCATTGCGATAGTAATTATTATTGAAAATTTGTCAGACATTTTTTTTTTGTAGTTATTTTAAAAAAAAACCAGCACAGTGTTTACGGTAAGGGTTTACAAATTAAATTAAATCTTATGCTGGAACTTTAGAGTAGAGTAAATGATAGTATCTAATGTAACGTAAAATAAATGAAAAATAAATTGAAACTAAAACTGTTTATATTATCGCATTGAAGTGCGTAATTGGATTAGTTTTATTTAATTGGGCCAGCAATAGATTTTTAAAATAAAATTTTTGAAATAAGCTGCAATAATTAGTCCTTTAGCCTCAATACAGATATATTTAATAATGCATAATATGGGTCTATGAACATTAAAAAAAATATCACTTGTACGTGGGCAAATAATTTTTATAAACTTTTCTTTTCTAAGGCATCGTAGCACATGATAATCTTTCAAACCAATGAAATAAAGTTTTTCGTATAAAAGAAAACAAATGACCTTGAATTGAGACAAGCAAAATGCAGCTGAGAAATAAGACAACCAAAAAACAGTCTGATGGTAGGAATCTTAAGCATACTTAAGAAAGATAAAAATAGGAATAGAAATACAAAAGAAACAATAAAATTGAAAAAAAAAATAAAAAGAATAATATCAAAACAAAAATATTATAGTTGTGAAAATTTTACTTATATGTTTAGATTATATTACGTTATTTAGAAACAAAAGCCGTTGAAAGCTCGCAGATCAACGACATTTTAAGTTAACAATAATATGAGAATATTGAAAGCTCACACACATTCATACATCTATATACAAAATTTATTTATATACGCAAACAGGCATACGAAAATAACACAATACCTTGTAGGAAAAATAACTTATATGAGTTATTTCTAATACAACTCTCCAAGAAAAGTTGCATAAAATTAGTTTTATTCGATGAATAATAATGTGCTCAAACCGAATTGAAGTTGAAAATATGCCTAAAACCAAAAGTCTTGAGAAGATTACTTTAAAAATGCGACTCAGTGAAAATGCTTGATTTAGTGCCAGAATGGTGTCAAAAAACCACCTCAAAGGTATTTGTTAGACCTTTCTCCATCGTTTGGTATAACAAATATTTTACAAATATATGTTTTTAAAGCTTCCCCTCAGAATAGATCGGAGGCTATAGTGAAAAAGTCTTACCAATTTTTCTCATCTTATGCGTCAATACAAAACAAAGGTTTCTTTGGCTTAAAAAATTTAAAATAGTGTTATCTATAAACGCCTTACATCCATAACTGCAATACAGATTTTCTTTCTTACCCACATAAGACGTTCACACATCAGACATTAAGGAAATTTTTCCTACAGCGTCGTACGCAAAACTTCACACATCCGCAAGTTTAAGACGCACAATAGCACATGACGCTAAATATGAAAGTTATATTTTATTTGTGTGAGTAAACTTATGGGACAAGATATTGGCAGCAACAAAGAAAGCCAAAGTAAAAGCCTTAGTGACTAGGGTATCATGCTCTGTTGTTATTTTCGCAAATGTGTAAGTAAGTGTAAGTGTCGGATGATAACTCATCATCTGTCCTTTGGCCAAATTGAAACCTACTTAAGACTGTATAAATAACATTTTCATCACAACTACAGGCACTGACAAGTATTTCGTTTTTTTTTTTTTTAATTTTCTTTTTATTTTTATTTTTATTGTTGTTTATATGGTCATTTTTGTTTTTGTTTTTGTTTCACAGCCGTTTGTTCGACATCCACTGTAAAGTTATTTTCCCAAAATTTTATCTCATATGTGTAAGTGTATCACTTATTTTGTTGTTACTGCTATACTTTCTTTTTATTGTTATCGCTTGGCAGTTATTGTTATGTGACCCAGTGAGAAATTTTGACAAAAATTGAAAAAATTTGTTTTTTTAGTTACTAAATTACTACTATCTGGTAAAGATTTTAAGAAAAATTATAAAGAAGTCATAGAAAAAACATATTCCGCAAACAAGAGTACGATTTCGCTACTCGGCGGATGACAACTTCTTTAAGAATTTAAATTGATATGAAATGGAACAAAACGCTGCCGCAAAAAATAATTTTTTTTTATAATTTTTTTTGTTATTTTTAAGGTGCTGTTGCTTAAAAAGTAAGTTTATGATATGAAGAAAAAGTTAACGAAAATTCAGTTCTGTACCTCAATGTTATAAGGTGGCGCCGAAGCCTGTTAGTTTTACATGTTAATTGTATAGAAAAATTATTTTTTATTAAAGAGATATCTAAATTAATGTTGTTGAGCTAAACAGGGTCGTTTTTGGACGTAATTTTTTGCGCTGAATCCAAATCTGCCCTCAGAATTGACTCATCATGTCAGAATACTGAAATATTTGAGGTTAAGTAACTAAAACATAATGTGTCTTGTCTACATTTGAGGCCATTAATAGGATTTAAAGAAAGTTGATCAGCTTATCTTTAACAAAAGCATCGCTTAGTACCGTCATTGTTCTTTAAAATGAGCTTTAAAGTGGTGATCTGTGATGTTTCCTTGCAAAGTTATAGCCATTTTTAGTTGAAGTGAATTTGAAACCCGTTGGTTAAATTGTTGGGTTGCAATCCTTTGTAGGGGATCAAGTTCATGTCACTTTAAAATGGCTATAAAACCAGAATAATTTCAACAAAAAAGTTTATTTTAAAGCTTGAGCAGTTGAAGTTGAACGAAACACGTGGTAGGCAGTGTTAATTTTGCATTTTACTTTCAGTCCAATCTTCTAAATATATTGTGCTTCCTAAATTTTTTTTTTTAAATTTGAATTTTTCCGAATGATCTAAAAATATGTTTTCGTTGCTGCCTTGATATTGTGCTTTATAGTTACATTGTACTTCCTCGTTATATTTGAACCTTGTACGTAAAGAATATTTTAAAATCATTCTCCACAGTATCCCGTACATTATTTGATGCTGATCTTCTACATTTAAGAAAAAAAAGTGATGGCGCTTTCAGCCCTAACACGGCACCTTATTACGTCTCTGACATTACCTGGCTACTAATCACTTAATCAAATTGTATTTGACTTCTTAATATTTCAACATTAACCACTTAAGTGATAATTATCACTAAACTGTTGACACTTACATACTTATTACTAAATATGACTCATTACTTTACTTTTTTTTAAAAAAAAAGGAGCCAATTTCGAAATGGGTGCATGTGTGAGCTGTGTACACATACTTATGCATATATTTGATTTCATGTTTGTAAACAAATCAATAATTGCCACTTTGAGTTGTGTGAATTGTTATTTTGTATCACTCTGCTGCATGGCTGTGTGTTCATCATAAATATTAATATGAGAGTATGAGCTTATTTGCTTTAATGTGTCAGCCTTATGCCTTTGCATAAATGTTACTGAACGCATTTAAATACATTTCTAGAAAATAATTACGTATATTCTATATCAATGCATGTACTTAATCGTTGAGAGTATAAAATTTTTTTGATTTTTAATGCAAAGTGCTAGAAAATGAAAAAAAAAAGAATTTTAATAATTATGTACTTTATTTTAATATGTAATTATTCCAACTTAATTCTTTTGAGTTCTTTTCTGTTCTGTTTCAATTAAATATCACCCTAACTTTATAAGGCAGATTTGACTTGTAGTTTTCGCAAAGTGCATCACTTCTTTTCTTGAGATTAATGCGGATAGACGGTGAGCAATTAGGGACTTAATATGTTTTTGAGCCACCTTTATGTCTAGCTTTGGTGAGAAACAGGAACGAAGAACGCCAACGTTATCAATTCAATTCTATTGAATTTAAATGAGTGGTTCGGATTTCTCATTAACTCTGCAGATTTTTGCAAATGTCACTCTAGCTCTGGCATAATAATAAATCACTATTTTAAGAAATTTATACCAGAGTTCCTCTATTTAGTCAAGCGGTATGCGTTTTTATTCATAAACTTGAATTAGTGCCAATAAACAAATGGAAGCTTTTAGTATATTGGCTTATGTGTGATCTTCACCGGATTTTTTGTTTCTTTTGTAGGTTCTATTGTAAGTAGCCTTGTGGTCTTTGTATTTTATAAAAATAATTTATTTAAATTGAAAGCCTCCACTTAGCGAATTGTTGGTCTTTGGATTTAAGCAAGGATGAAAGTTGTTATTTCTTTAGTTAGGGGTTGAACTACTGTAACAGTACAAAATTTACCCTTTTTTTGCAGTTTTTCTTCGGGTATAGATAAGTAAAAAGGAATAAAATGGATGATAAAGGAATTTTTACGCAACGCAATTTTTTATTATAAAATATCAAACGTAAAAAAAAAAAGAAAACAATTAAAAAGAGGTCTTTTCTATCTTCACTCACTAATAGTACTTATAGTACCTTAAAGCTAATTAAAGAATAGATAATATCAGAATATTGATATTTCCTCTAGAAATCGTACAGCTTAAACTTTTAAAAAAATTTAATTTTCTTGCATTTCCATTTTTTTTTTTTTCACAAGAAAGAAATATAGTCATGTATTTAAGGGTTTCAGATCAGAGAAAAAATTAAGTACCAACCCATTCGACATGTAATTTTTCGTAAACTTTTCAGAAATATTTCACATGAAATCTTAAAAACTTTCTGTTACGTTTCAGACATCCTTCATTTTCATTTCAGAAAGCTTTTTACAATGTGTTAATATCCGCCTTTTGATTTCATTTGAAACGTTACAGAAAACTCATAAGATTAAGGGGAAAATACAAATATTTTTTGTTACTTTATCGGACTCTTTTTTTATGCTCCATCACTTGCCCTGTTATTTTATAATGGCTTCCGGACTCTGCAGTATTGTTTCATTATACTCGCGTCCTTACTTGCGTTGATACTTTACATGCAGTTATTTGTTGTGACGTTTCTTTATGTGTAATTGACAATAAACTATACTTCACGTAGCATCAAACATATTAAAGATTTCGTTAGAAAAATTCAGTAAACATTAAATCTGAAACCTTTCAGAAACATTTCAGAATAATTACATTTGAAAAAATTGCTGAAAGTTATTTACTAAAAATCAGTTTAACTCTTCTGCAAATATTTTCTGCGATAATGATGCTATCTAAAAGGCCACCATCTCCGAATTTTAAGGTGATAATTTTGATTCGTGTTTAGATCAGAAGAATGATACCTACATTGAGTTGGATCAAGGCTACTAGCTGGTAGTAATCAGCGCCGGTGTACAATATGAACGTACTGCTTTCAGAGTGCTTCAATTTTTAGTGTTATTTATGTTTATCATAAGCCCATTCATTGAATTTCATGAGAATTTTCTAATAATTTTGAAAGAATATCAGTACATTTTCTGCCATTTTTTGTTAAAAACGCGTGGCTTTTTTTACGACAATTTATGACACAGTTTTTGTATTGTTAATATTTTGATATTTAAGTATTCGCATAGATGATTACTCGTTTTTTTTTTTTGTTCTACAAAACTTTTTTCATATTTAGTTTTACATAAAGCAATAAGTAAATACAAAAAAACACAGAGTTGGTATGTAAATGTGCAGACAAAAATAATGACGGTGTATTTTTAGCATACATTTTATTATTGTTATTTCAGTAAACTTCACATTTTTCGATAAATTTTGCAACAGTAGGGGAACGAAATTAAAAAAAAAGTTGCATTTTAGTAAGGAAAGCATACCAGATGCACAGTACTCATTGTAATGAATTCCTAGAGTCATGTTTTTCTATGGGTGCAGTTTGATTCAGCGATTTGTAAGGATATTTCTGATTTAAGTTAAAAAGTGAATATATTTTTCACCATACCTATATATAAGATATATATATCTTATTCGTTTATCTTAGTTCGTTTTCCATATCTGGCCTGTATTTTTTTTTTTTTTTTTTTTTTTCAATAAAAATCCTATCCTTCATTTTGTTAGTACCCTAATATAAATTGTTGCATTTATATTTGGAAAAAACAATTTAAGCATTTATTATTTGATAACAGTTACCTAAACTTATTGAAGCAGATTGTCTTAACATTTAACAGAATATACAAACTATGCTACAAAATAATATTTCATTATTAAATGGCTACTTAAAATGACAAAACTTATATAAGCTGAGAGTTTTTTAAAGCTAAAGTCATAGGCAACCTCAGTATATACACATTTATACATTTCATTTGCATATTCTAAAAATTTAATAATTACTGAGCCGCATCTGGGTTTCCGTAATTGTTCGAAATATCCACGAAAAAAGAATGCAGCTCTTAATGCTACTCCAACAACGTGAGTGCTTTGCGCAACACTTATACGAATAGACTATCGCATAATAGGAATTTTATTTTTTTCTGTTCCGATTTTTGGCTTCAGTTTTTCCTTTCACTAAAAATTAAATATGAAAAGTTTTGCAATAAAAGTGCAAAATAACATAAAATAAAAAGAGAAAAACAAAAAGTAATTGTGGCCGCTTGCCAATCGCAATAAATGCGGCCTATTTGAAAATATTCGTATTCAAAATAAACAACAATAACAGCAAGTGCAACAACAATGATAGTAACGACCACAACAACTACTTCAAAAATGTATAATAACAAGGATAACGCCCCATTTTTTGTAGAATATTATTACGTTATGCTTCTATCCTAAACTGATCAACTTTTATACGAATTGTTTAGCGTTCGCCAAAATGGTTTTTGGACTACTCGTTGTACTGGTGACTTAACCCAGATAGTACCGAAACTTTTTTTTATAAAATTGAATTTCATTACGAAGCTTAGGTAAAGATCGCGTTCTCAATGTCTTTTATTAAATTCCTTTTATTCGTATATGCTATAGTTTTCCAAATCCAATCTGATCCAATCTTGATAAAAATGCATGTGCATAACAACACATTTCTCTCATTCATGATGACTTTTTGGTGTTCTTTTAAAAGGACAGTGGCGCTATATGGGTTAATGGCATTTCTCGCTGAAAAGTAAAATCAATTTGTCCAACTTTTGGTGAAAGAAATGTCGTTGCGTTTGTAGTTCACTTGTTCGTTGGATGTCGAATTATGTCAGTGGTCTATTCGTTTTGTTTTAGACGGCGCTATGTTTGGAGAATACCTCACTAACACTGGAGTGCCTCAAGGATCAAGATTCTTTCCCATACACTATTATTAGTTTTAAATAATGACCATTTGTCTTTGACTGTTAATTCAATCCACAATTAATATCAACAATTGTCAATCTTATAATTATTATTTACTGAGCCTTCTGTTCAGTACTGTTAGTGTGAAAAAAACACAAAAAAAATTACAGCGCAAAATGCATAAAAAGAAACAAATCATTTCTTTTGGGCAAACCAGCAGCTTATACTAGTTTCGATGACCGCTACGTCATCATCATCAGTAAGCTTTGTTCGCCGAAATTTAATAGTCTAACTAGCATACTATATCTTACTTCTTGCGTTGACCATTTAAGAATCATCGCAACAAATATAAACATAGTGCGCCAAAAACTACATTTCCCTCTTCATATGCAAATTGTTCTTGTAATCTTTTTGATATCACACATTTCTTGACTAGCGCTCCGTCGAAGGCTTATTTGGCGATACGAACGAAGGTGCAAGTGCTAATATGTAAAATCGGCAAGCTCACCGAAGGTAATTTTTTTGTTTGTGTTTATAGAACAGATCATAATATTTTAATTATTATTTACTGAGCCTTCTGTTCAGTACTGTTAGTGTGAAATCGCCAAATAAGCCTTCGACGGAGCGCTAGTCAAGAAATGTGTGATATCAAAAAGATTACAAGAACAATTTGCATATGAAGAGGGAAATGTAGTTTTTGGCGCACTATGTTTATATTTGTTGCGATGATTCTTAAATGGTCAACGCAAGAAGTAAGATATAGTATGCTAGTTAGACTATTAAATTTCGGCGAACAAAGCTTACTGATGATGATGACGTAGCGGTCATCGAAACTAGTATAAGCTGCTGGTTTGCCCAAAAGAAATGATTTGTTTCTTTTTATGCATTTTGCGCTGTAATTTTTTTTGTGTTTTTTTCACACTAACAGTACTGAACAGAAGGCTCAGTAAATAATAATTAAAATATTATGATCTGTTCTATAAACACAAACAAAAAAATTACCTTCGGTGAGCTTGCCGATTTTACATATTAGCACTTGCACCTTCGTTCGTATCGCCAAATAAGCCTTCGACGGAGCGCTAGTCAAGAAATGTGTGATATCAAAAAGATTACAAGAACAATTTGCATATGAAGAGGGAAATGTAGTTTTTGGCGCACTATGTTTATATTTGTTGCGATGATTCTTAAATGGTCAACGCAAGAAGTAAGATATAGTATGCTAGTTAGACTATTAAATTTCGGCGAACAAAGCTTACTGATGATGATGACGTAGCGGTCATCGAAACTAGTATAAGCTGCTGGTTTGCCCAAAAGAAATGATTTGTTTCTTTTTATGCATTTTGCGCTGTAATTTTTTTTGTGTTTTTTTCACACTAACAGTACTGAACAGAAGGCTCAGTAAATAATAATTAAAATATTATGATCTGTTCTATAAACACAAACAAAAAAATTGTCAATCTTATTTCTTCGAAAAGCGTCTCGCCTTCTTAAAAATTCAAAATATGAACCGATATATGAATTAAAGTAGTATTCATGCCCTTAAACAATTTTCGAGTGAAGTTGTGTTAATAGAGTTGATTTTTATTCCGGTTAAAGCCAATATTGTCTCACAAGCAAATTGACAGTTTTCTCTCATATATCTACAAAATTATAGTGGATATTGCAGAATCAGCATCTCTAGGTTTCCTAAAAAGGTCCAAGAAATAAGTACTTCACTCATATGGTTTCCTCTAAATGTATTTCACCTAAATTAGATCTAAAATTAAATAAAATTTTCACATTTACTGCAAGGACTTCCTTAGAGGAGTTCAATCGAATTCAACAACATGTGACAAAACTAATAGAAGGAGTTACTTTTTCGCCATCTATTAATTCGTATCACACGCTGGTTTTGAAAACGAACAAATTTTGAATACGCTAACGAAGATTTGTCTTATGGGAATCGTTTCCTGAAAGCTCTGATATTATAAAAAAAATCAGAGAATAAAACCGTTGCTACCCAGCGACAAATATGTTATACACAACATCGATGAATAGTTATACTCGTTGTAGGCAGTAATGCTCACAACTCCAGCCACAATTGTAAATTCTTTTTACAAAGGGATGGCCGCTTTGTAGGCAACTTTCCTACTTCTCTATATGCAATGTGTAGCAAGGGAAAGGCAGATTGCCTTAAAATATCACTTAATAAGTGCCTGTATAGTTTAATGAGTTGCCTACATCTCCACATACAAAGTATGCAGCCAACAGGCAAGACACCTTACATCTCCATATACAAAGCAGACAGCAAACAGACAGACTGCCTACAACTCAATATACAATGCAGGTAGCCAGCAAGCAAACTGCCTACATCTCCCCACACAAAGTATGCAGCCAACAGGCAAGCCAGCAAGCAGACTACCTACTGCTCCATATACAATGCAGGCAGCAAGCAAGCAAATAAACAAAATATCACAGTAACAATTTCATTTGTGGAACGTACATTACAATGGGTAAAGCTTTTCATACATGAAAAATCAGAGTACTTCATCAATTTGCCGCTGGGTAGTAGTCAAATTTTGTTTTTGTTATATTCTCAATTTTTCAGAGAAAAACAAAAAAGCAAAAGAAAACGTTTTCTACTTTTTGGCCTAAAGTGAAGAATAATTTTTTTTTTATTTTTCTTTAGTTTGGTGGACTCTATCTAGCTAAAAATACTTTGAAAGTTCAGAAAAAAAAAATATATATATCACGTATTTTTTCACTAGCTTTTGGGCCAAAAGGATTTTTTCTTTCGAAATATTTCCATTAAAAATGATAATAACACAATTCAAAAAACATGAAATATTTTTTTGAAATATGAAATATTTTTTGAGTTTTTTTTTCTCTTGGTTTTAAGCTGGAATAATTTTTTTTTTTCGATTTTTTCATGAAAACTGATGAATATCTTCTTTTATACAAATTATAGACAACTAGTTTACTTGCTCTTAATATTCAAAATTTTTTTCCTATTCGATATTCAACAACTTATTCAAAACAATTTATAATTGACTAATTCATGAATAAAGAAAATTTCTTGAAAGTCCTATGTCTGAAAAAACTAATTTTAGTCTAAGCCATTAACTTTTCAGGTTTAAATACGCTAATAAATTATTAATACGCTTCGCGGCATTGTCTACCATGAAAATCGCTTACCAACATTTAAAGTTTCAAAACAATTTAACAAAGGACTGCTAAAAATCCCTTTGGGCAATAGTAAAGTCATAATACATTTTTGCCAAGAATTTACGATTCTTAACGTAAATAACCATACAATGGGCCAACTAAACGATAGAAAGTTATAAGTAAAACGCATTAAAATTATCAGAAGTCAAACACAATAGGAAACAGGCTTCAAAGGACTTTTAAAGAAAAAAAAAATAAAAACAAAACAAAAATACAGCAAATACACAACAGCAATATCAGCAGCGATAAACGACAGCAACAACGACAACGACAACGTCAACAATGTTTTGCTAAATACACCTTTGGGACATTTATAAAATGCGCTAAATTGCTAAACAAACTAATGTTCAGTTCAGTGTTTTGACGCGCGTTCTGGTCGTCGATGTTGTGGCGCTCGCTGTTCACATTATGTTACATAATATGTAATTAATAAAAAATAATGTTGACAGCTTCAATAGCATTTTTATACATTTGTACATCCCCGGGGAGTCATTGAATCATTTAACATGTTGTCGCTGTTATGTTGTGTCCAGTTTGAATGTCCTTGCTGTCCTTGAATGTTCGATGGCCAATTCGAAATGCATTTGCGTTGGCATGTTACAGCGTGTAAGCGCTTGAGGAAAAGCATCATTTTTCATCGCAATTGACAATGGTGGGTTGAACATGGAATGTTTTGTTTTTTCTTTAAGAAAAACAGTGAAGAAAATGATGTTGCCTTTATACTTTGAAGTTGTAGTATTGCAAAATGATAAAAGACGCGATTTATTTCATTGTCTGTTAACTTCTGCTTGTAGGCAAATGTATAGCGTATTGTGTACTATAACACGCGGAAGTTGTTTGGGCAAAAAATTTCAAAAGAACATAATAAATGACTTGAAATATGAAATAAAGTAGCAAATTATCAAATATAAAGGAAATATTGTTAGAGTAGTAATAAATAATAATGGCAAATTATACAAATTACTTTGTAAATATCAGTGCAAAATCATAATTTAAGCGCACAGCTTACGGGCAAACTTTCAACACTGAGGCACATAATATAAATTTATTGTTGCTAATTTTATTTGAGCGTAACTTGTGTTTTGTTGCATACAATTTGTTTTTGCTGACAAATTGTTGCATTTAACTGTCAAATGTTATTTATGAAATGTGCACCGCTGGGATGTTGGGAATATACATATATTAATTACTTATTAGCCAATATTATTTATAATAACGTAATTTACAATAAACAAGCAAATAAACGCATATATTTGTGGCTGCTTAATATAAAATAAAATACAAACACTTAAATTTATATGGAGCATTGTTTGTTATATTTTATTTTGTGGGTGAAATTTGAACATCAAAGATTTTATAGAGTTGATTTTGAGCATTAACATACATATGGGCATTTCTTTCATGTTGAACGGGACGGAAGTACACTTTCAAAGTGATATAAAGTCAAAGAAAAACACTTAAATTTTTTTCTGTTACTTTAAGGAATAGCCCTTTGGTAGCACTATATTGAGTGGTTAAGTTGATGCCAGACGTAGTACTGGTTCCAAGATGGAGACAATGAAAAATCCATTCGAACGAGTCAAAAAACGAAAGTGTTTTTCATGGCCATCTTTAGAAAAGCAGAAGTCAGCGAAATCTGGCAAAATTTTTATAAATTTTTAATAGATTTCGTTTGATTGAAAAATCTTATTTACTTTTTTTGTTACAAGGCATAATAATCCATTCGAACGGGACATAATTTTCCATTTTGGTTCACTTGGGCAATTTTTCAAAACGACTTTAATATTTATGTAAACAATAATATTTAAGATATATACTGTCATTAAAAAAATAAATAAAATGTTTATATTTATCAAATTAATTAGTGAGATCAGTTTTAACAAAGAAATGAGGAAGGAGTAGATATTTTTCTTAAAAATATATAAAACTTGTCTTTTTGCTGTTAAAACGTTTTTCCTGTAAGAGGCGTGGAACCGCCCACTAAAAAAATATATTTTTACTCAAGTTTCAATCTATCAACATACCAAATTTCATCAAAATCGGTGTAGTGTTTTTCCCATTTGGAGCGATGCCACACCCCCTTTAAAGAATCAGAGTTTCTAATAATCTCTCTTAGGATTCAATCTTTCTTCAATTTCATCAACATCGGTCCATTATTTTAGCCGTGGAAATGTTTTTTCACGTTAGGGGCGTGGCACCGCCTACTATTGAAAAAAAAAAGTATAAACGTTCCTCTCTCTGTTCACAAACTTTCCTACAAAAAAAAAAAAAAAAACTATGCGATTATGTTGTGTTATGGCAGTTAATAACTGGTTTAAACGTTTTCAACTGCCTATTTATTACACTTACGCTTGCGAACATGACCAATTTCAAACAGCTCCAAAAATTTAAAATTTAATTTTTTTGCACACGCTTTTTTGTTTTTAACTATGTACATGAAACTCTGTTCGGGCAAAAATTTTGACACACTTGCTGCTATTATCAATTTCGAAATGAGAACATATGATGTTTTTCTAGGTTATTTGTGACTTTAGAACATAAACTTAAAAAGCAAATTAAAATTTTACAGTTAATAGAGATTGGTTTGATGTTTTTGCATTGTTTTTAGCTAATTGACGTTGGAAGGGAGATTTTTCGGAAAGACTATCATCATGTATCACCTCTCTTACACACTTAAATATTTAAGGCAAAATACTATTCAATATTACAAAAAAAGATAAAATGCATTTATGCAAATTTGCAGGTGGTTCGCTCAATGTGATAAATGAATTCTGGTTTAAATTGCTTAAATTAACAAAATTTGAATATTTTTCCTAGATAACATCAGATGGTAACGCCTTTATAATAACTTTTAATTTTTCTGTCATGGTTGGCCTTTTGGCGAAAATGCCCATATTTCAATAATCAAAAACTTTTAGCAAAAATCTCCATTTTAGTTTTCGTAATTTTATTTTAAGAAACTTTCAACAGAAATAACATTTTGAAAACTCAGAAAACAGAAGGTATTTAGATTTCATACAAATGTTGATACATTTTTTAAATATTAAAAATTGTAATTATTGATAATTGACTTTTGGTTTATGCTCCAGTTTAACAAGAAGCATGATTGACCACAGGTTCTTAATAATTATGTTTCGAGGAAAATTTTCCTAATTAGAAAATTGGAGCTCATTTCTCACTCGGTGGATGCGTAAAAATTCAAAATTTGCAATATGTAGAGTTTTGAAGACCTAGAAGTAAACTTAGGGAAACCATTGTTTTCGCAGAAACAAATTTTTGATATGTAACATGGATTAACACGTTGTCTTTGATCCATATGTTTTTGAGAATTATGAAAGAAAAAACGTAACTTTTAATGCTACGGTCAAAAGCGCTGTGGTCGCATTATAACTTACGTGTTTTGACCTACAGTTAAAAATTTTGATTTTGACAATGTGTAGCTTTAGCAAAGCTTCACTACTTGGTATATAACGCAACCAATTTTTGCTTAAGTGTCGAGACTAAATTATATAAATTAATATTCAAGATCTTGCAATTTGACGCCATTGAAATTTTTCTTATAAAATTACACGAAAAATCCTCTAACTATAGCGCAATTGAAGAATATTCTGCAATGGTTGAATCACAGCAGATTCTTCTGAAAATTACCGCAAAAAAAAAACGTGTTGCTAGAGGTCTTCAGACTGACTTTTGATATCATGTTGTACAGTATACATAATGGCAAAATTCAAACAATATAATGAAATAAAAATTTAAGCAAATTCAAAATTTTAGTATGCTTTTAAGCTTCACTTTCTAAGGCGTAGACTAGACAGCTTTTGAAATAATTAAATAAATCAAAAAATAAGATGGGACCCTTAGATACTTAGCTTTTCTTATTAACTTCAATCAAAGCTAAATAGTAACACTTGTTTTTTTTTGGCTTAGCCAAAATATTAATGACATTATACCCTAGAGTTTGTATAAATTTCATAGAAAATTCTCTTACAATTTTTTTACAATTATTTTATTATAATTCGTTGTAAACAGTGGCGCGTTCTTGTAATCCAAGGATTCTTCTAAAAAAAAAATAAAAAAACATATTAAAATAAATTCAAAGAGCATAAAAAATTTTAATATTTTTTTTTCACTTTCCACTCAAACTCAAATACACGTATATAATTTACAGCTAATTAAATATAGCAGCCACTAATACCAGCTTAAATATGCCAAAAGGATAATTAGCATAAAACGCATAGCAAACTCGAGAAAAAAAAAATACGAATATATGATAAGAAAATGACAGAAAATAAAAAAAAAATGAGAAAAAGAAACATAAAGGCAAACGCAATAAGTGAGCATATTTTACAAGACCGCGCGCTAAGGACTCCACTTTTTGACAACAAAAAATTTTTAAGACAACGCTGCCGCGCACACACATTCTGCACAGTAAGTTAGCAAATAACTTGATATTACAGGGGAACAGCGCTGTGCGACACATTTTTTGTGCTGCAGTGGTGAAAACACTTAATTTCATAGCAACATAATTTAGTTGACGCACAAAAGCAGGCAAAGTGGCAATGGAAAAGGGATGGTGACTCAAAAGACTCATATAGTGCCAACATGCTGTCATGCTGTAGGTGGTGGTGGTGACTGTAAAATGTTGTTGCTTGACAACCAGCCAGCCAGCCAGCATAATGAAGACCAACTTGCTATAAAAAGTCAAAGATTAAAATCACGCTGACACTAAAAATGTTAAGTGTGGTTGGTTGCTTTTGTATGAAAAATCATTTCATGTGGAGCTATTTGTTGGATGAAAAAAAAACAACGATTTGTGCTAAATGAATTTAAGCATTAAAAATCAAAATTAAAAAAAAAACAAAATTCCAATCAAATTTTTTCCGAAAATTGTAAATTATTTAATATTAAAAAGAAGAAAAAAATAAACCAAACAGACGTTTCAATTAATTTTGAAGGTTCCTATTAAATAAGTTAACAATGACCCAGATCAAAGGTAGCATTCGCAGTTAAATTCACAACAAATTGCTACGGGTGCGATTACAAGCCCGCAATTCGAATCAGTTGGAATTACAACACTTGAATAATTCATTCGTGTCCACTTGGAATACTCGCGGTACTTGTGCAGCAGCAGCAGCATCAAGGACCGACCGCATTGACCCATAAATGAAAACTTAAACGTTACGAATTTCACTTAACCAATGTGGAAAATAGCAAAAGCAAAAACAAAAATTTTAGTCAAAGCGTGTAAATGCCAATTTTTTGCATTTTATTTAAATAGTTTTTTTTTTATGTTTTGTTTTGAGTTAAAAAATATATCCATAAACCGCAATGAATGAATTTTAACTTCACCCTAGAGACGTTGGCGCTTCAAGTTCGATGACGACAATGTTCATTTCACTTAAAACTCAGAAATGGTGGGAAAAAAACGTATGGAATGCGCGCGCCCAGTCAGCGTTGTCAATTTAGATGCGGAGCAGATTGGAAATTGGTCGTTGCACTAACCATCATCAGTAATGTGAAAGTGCGAAATGGACAATGGCGCAAAATGTTATGAGAGCTATCAAAATAATTGTAAAAAGTGTTTCTCTAGCAGTAGTGGTATCAAAAAGTCGGCGGAAGTCAGAAGGTCAAATGTTATTGAATAACATCTTAATCGTTCAAAATTCAATTCAAGTCAGAAAGAATTGTTATCGAAATAAAAAAATCCGAAAATACTTTTAAGACATCGACTAACATTTAAAACTATTACAAAAGACGCAATTTTCCGAAAGTATTAAACAATTTGAAAAACTTTCAAAAATCGTCAAAATCTGATGTTATCGCAAAAGTCGATAAAAGACGGAAAATATCGAAAAGTCTCAAGGAATTCTTAGTATTCCATTATTAAAAACGATATCAGACGGAAGAAATTGAATTTTATCGAAAAACGTAAATAAGGCGACATAAATCGCAAAGTAGCGATATAAATCGGTAAAGGTCATGAGTCCGTATGTCTGAAGCGAAAATATTCACATAGGTTAGCTAAACTTCGTCATTTTGACGAACATCTGTTGGATCATCACTTTAGCTATAACATCTAATTCCGTGAACTCATTCGTCGCCGAAAGGTTGTTTGCTGTGGTGGTGCGTAGTCAGTAAAATTTTTAAGTTTGATACTTCGGCAACTTGTTTGTCATTTTGACGAATAGTTAGCTTTCGTGTAAGTTTTTTGCAACACGTTTAAAACCAAAAATATGTTCCTCAATATGACGACTTGTTATCTTTTATGAAGTATTAATTAAGGATAGCTATCTAGGGTAAAATATGTCAACATAACTTGAAGAGCATCGGATAGTCGATATAAGTTTGAAGTTATCAGATGGTATTGAATAATATCGAAACAATCTATCAAGCAATATTGAAAACATCAATAAAAGTCAAAAAATATTGCAATGTCGATTAGTTATCGTAAAAACCAATAAAATTTTGGAAGATATCGATGAAAAATTTAAAGTCAATATAAGTCCAAAAGCATCAAGAAAACTGTAAAAATTGTCAAGTCTCCGGAAGTGATGCAAAAATGTGAAATAAAACATATCAAAATTTCGACCAATGTCGAAAAGAGTCAAATAGTATCGAATACTATCTAAAAAACGTGAAGAAGTTGACTTGAAGACGCAAACAATATAATGAAAAATATACATATATGTGGAAAAACATATCTTTTGATAAAGGTAGTAGAAAGAATTACGTGTTATCGAAAAATCCAGAAGCAATACTATTGAAAGTATCACAAAAATCGGCAAAATTCAGAAAGTATAGAATACTATAAAAAAATGTCGACAAAAGTCCCGGGGGAACGAATACGAACGAATAAAAAACGTTAAAAAGTCGCCGTGGACCTCAATATATCGAATAAAATCGAAAGTCATTGAAAAAACGTTGCACGTAAGTCGGAAAGTCTTAAGGAACTCAATACGATTCAACCAGTATTGAAAGGCTTCAATTGTGGAATAAAGTTTGATAGCATTGATTAGCAGCATATATTAGTTAATACATTTATCCTCGTCCGATTACATCCACTTAGCTTCATAGTTCTGTTTCGCTAAATATTTAAAGATTAAACCTTGAAAGTTTTGCGCCTAAAAAAAACTTAATTTCAAAAATCTTTAAAACTTAAAGATATAAGAAATTTTTACACAATTATACTGTTAGCTCCAAATTTCAAAATGAAAATTTCGTTTCTATACAACAGTGCAACATTACACGCAGTGGCTGGTGATGTTGCTGCAGTTGCAATTTAAACTCAAGTTGAAACTAAAGGAGAGCGTCATTTCTGCTTTTGGCATCCTTAATGAAATTGTGCACTCAATCGAGTGTAACGATGGGAAATGTCAATGAAATTGATGTTGCTTGCATTGATGATGTGCAGTCAAATCAAATCAATTCTTATTGAAACGAGGCGAACCTTTAAGCCAACCAAACCAAATGAAATAAACGGTGCACAAATACTGGAAAAAGAAGGCAAAAGAAAATGCTGTCTACAGGAGAAGTCATAACGTAACGAAAGCTCTGTGGGATTTACGTTTTATCGTAACTGGATGGAATTTTTTTTTTTTTTTTTTTGCTTAAATCAATATTCACTTAACATAGTGTTGAGTTCAAATGGTTAGATTAATGAATATGATGTTAGAGATACGACACTCAAGCCAAAGTGTAAACCAAATTTGACTATCAAAACTTACAGGTTATTCTAAGCTTTCGTTGTTTTTTAAGTATGTATCACAGCGGAAAAAATTTGTATTTTTATTTTAATGTAAAAATATAAATTATTTAAGAAAAAATTGCTTTATTTATCCAGCGATTTAACACATCTCCACTTTTTAGTTAATTTATTAACAGCAACAATCGTCAAAACAACAACAACTGCTGTAAAATAACACTTCTGTTGAAACCTTCAACTCTATAGTATAGCAAATGTGTCAGCATATTTACTTTTTCCGCATATTTTAATGTAAAATGACGTTAATGAAAGATACATTTTAACTCCATTTTCTACAGTATATTTTTTTTTTTTCATTTGTCCAATTAAAACTTGACAAAGTACTTTAATATCACCCTCCAAAATATTGGCGCACTTGTAAAATTTATGCTTCCTCTCACATTATATAAATTTTTAGATTTTTATCATGCAAATTCCGATAATTCGTACATGTAAAGAGAAATCTATAAAAACCTAAATGAAAATAATGTGCTGCTCAAATACTAAATAAAAACATATATTTATTAACGGCCATTATTTAAATTAATAATTTTTTAAAAAGGACTAAGGCACTAACTTATTGTGGTAAAATATGTGCAGGCTGCTACATCAAGCGTAAGATATCAGATTATGTACTTTCATATGCAAACAGAAATTTATTGTAACTTTAATGTTAATCATACGACATGTTTAACATTAATTGAAATATTTTAAAAAATTTGTTTATTACAAAAAAAAAAGTATTAACTACTCAAACACGGAACTCCTTTTTAACAATGTTTGCACATTTCTTCCTTGGACAACGCTGCCTTTAACAAGCTAAGCCATATATTTAAGATTTTTTTCTCCAATGCTTTTCGATATTTTGCATTGTAACAAGTTTGTACTTTCTAGCCAACCCAGTTATTTTTACATGAAAAAGTCATTATGACACCAATTCGCGTTCAATGATAAATTAAATAAATTTAGAGTTATACTACATTTGCTGAACTATTACCTAGAAATTGGTTTAACTGAAGGCACAACAGGACATTCTGATTGAAATAAATGGCAAAAATTGTAAAAAATCTGGTTCTTCATGAATTTCAACTTTTAAATGACTGCTGATTAGGTTATTCAGTATATATTGTATAGTGGCAGACAACTTCTACATTTTAACAAAAAATTATAAAATTAAAGAGGTTGAAAAATTCAAAAAGAACTTGGAAAATATTGAAAAAATCTTAAAGAGGCTTAAACAGTTGAAAAAGGCTCAATAATTGATAAGTCATGAAAAAGTAAAAATTTTAACAAGCAGGAAAAATACGGAAAGTATTAAAAAATATTGGCAAAGTCAAATATAATCAAAAAGTGGAATAAATAAAGTATGTTGAAAGAAATTGATAAAACCGATAAAATCGAAAAAATATGGCGCCTACTTTTGGTTTTAGAAAACTTTATTTGGATCGGCATTCATATACCAAATTTTATCACAATAGCTTCCATAATTTGCGAGATATCCTGTGATTAGTCTCAAAATTTATAATATTCTTACTTCAAATTTTAGTATTATTATTCACCTAGCTTATCACAACAAAAAAATAAATAAAAATTGATTCCAGGCAAACAAGGGATGTTCTTTTCAGAATTTTAATTAAGTTAAATGGTACAACATCTTAAACCAAAGTTTTCGTTCAATGTTAAAAATTTATTTATGAAATAACTCTTACAAAAATAAACTTAAACTTTTATACCATAATGTTGTTGCATAAATATTGATAAATAAAAACGTTAATTTTTTGTTAATTTGATATGATTTCCGCTTAAAACAATGCATTCAAAATGTTATAAATCCAGTTTATTATAAATGAAATGGACATTTTGCGATATCATTTTGAAAAAAAAACAAATTAATTAAGTTGTTGTGTGTCGTCGATTGGATTATTTGTTATTTTAATTTGAGCGCTCTTGAAGCATTATGCCTGATAACATTAATATATTTTCATAAATTACAGCTGAGTGCATGCTTGAATAATTTGATTAATGCTTGTGCATTGTTTCCGCAACAATTGAAGTGACGATGAAGTGATTACAATTAAGTTGTTAACTTTCATATTTTTTTTTTTCATTTCAGATAAAAAAAAATAAACTAGCTTTTTAAAAATATATTAATCAGTTACATATTTAAATATTTGTTGCTCATACGTCATGTTTACTTCCCTAGTTTAATTGAAACACTTTGAATAATGTAAATCTGATTTGATTTCTAAGTGAACATTTAAATTTTTAAAGAATATATGTAACAACTTCAGAATTTTCTTTATTAAAAAAGTTACGCTGACCTTATAAGAAAAAGGTGGATATTGGGATAAAAGCTACTCACAAAGTTTTTTTTTTCTAAATTCTTTATTTTATGCAGCATACATTCGAAAGTAAAAAGGTTCGAAGCTTAATTTTTGCTTAAACATTTATTAGAACAATTTTCACAATAGCTACGTCTTGAAACTCTAATGAACCGTTCACCGTTTACAAATTTATTATAATTTCACAAAACTAAACATCAACGTAGCTTAGTTATCATAAATATTTTATGATTAATCATATTACCATGTGCTTGATTGTGTAACCGTTACTTCATGCAACTGCTAACTTTAGTTCACAGTGTCTTTAAATGCTGTACACACATACATGTGTTTACGCAGGACACGTTCAAAATATGGCACAAACTTAAAGTTCAAAGGATAATATGTAATGCTTGAATAATAAGGTTGACCAGCTGATGTGCGCGGCTGCCTGCTGGTTGCATTGTATGCGTACAAAATACATCATTAATTGAACACTTGCGTAGCAGCAGCAAATAACATGACGCGTGTGTGCAGCATAACAACAAAGACGAACACTGCTTGATGCAGCTGACAGGCCACTAACGAGTAAGGAAGCATATGAGAGCAAATTTATAATGGATGCACTTAATCGCTAAATAATGCAACAATGCTTATACTTATTATTATAAAATGCAATATGTAAATTATAAACTGATTATTTAAAAAGTTGATGTTTTTTGTTTTCGTTATCAAACTACGTCGTTTGTTTAGATTTTAGGCCACGCATTGTACTGAATTTCTAAAATAATATTGCAGATTTTGTTTTAGCTGCTACATGGTTTTGCATCTCTTTAAATAAAAAATATCTTAATAAGCTTTATTCGAATTTGCCCATCAAATAAATTATGAATTACATTGAACTCTTTCTTTATTTAATGTACATGCTAACCATGGCGTATGAGTAACGTTTAAATAAAGATCTTCTTGTATTTTATTGAAGTTTTGGAGTCTGTAAAGAACCGTGTCATTGGTTTAAGACTAAATTCATTATAAGTGGTTGATTTCACACCGAATCGGATACCATAATGCTGTTGCATCTTTGATTTTTTTGAGAATATTTTCCTCTATTCTGCATAATCTTTTTTTAATTCTTTTTATCAAACTAATAAAGAAACATAACTTTTTGAAACTGACGTTTTTTTTAAAAAATGTTTGGCTTGACTTTAACTTAAGTCTTAGGTTTTCAGTATGGAAATTTTTCATACCCTGCGCTGTAGTTGCCAATTCAAATTAATAATAAAAAGCACAAATTTGTTCATTAAATTTTTCCGAAACTTGTTACTTAAACTATCAACGAAAATTTTAATGTGTCAGCATTAGACCATACTTCCATCAGGTTTCGGTTTTCAAGAAATTTTAACGCAATTTTATATTTCAACTCATATATAAAAAAAAAATTCTTTTCTTCAATTTTTTCACTCATCATCGCGTAAAAACTTTTCTGTTAGCGCACAAAAGGAGTTTTCATCACTTTAGAACTTTATTTTTGAGCACACAAAAAATTGCATTTGACATGTCAAGGACTTGCTATGAAAAATACACAAAGGACCAGTACTTTCCATCAAAAAAATGTGAAAAACTTTTGTCATGTTAATTTTCCAATGAATAATTTTAGGTGCAATGAACTGAAAAATTAAAGTGCAAATCGTTTGTAAGTTGTAAAGGGAAAAAAAGTATAAACATTTTTGAACAAAAGTAAAAAAGAGACAAAATAAAACAAAGAAGTGAAAGGTACCAAAAAATGTTTGAAGTAAAAAATAGTAAAAAAGAAAATAGATTTACAATGTAGGTACAGGAAACGCATTTGATATGCAAAACTATGTTGAAAACAAAGTAAGAACATAAAAAAGTACGGAAGGAAGCTGTTGTGTTATTTTACTAGCAAATGTATCATATAGGAAAATTGTTTCCATTTAAAAAAAAAAAACAGGGATATTTAGCACATTTTGTGCAAATCTTAAAGCAAGAGCTGAACGTCATTGCAGACAGTTTAAAGTAAATGGCGTTAAAAAATCTTTCTTTCATCTAAAGGCATTTTTCGTACCTTTTTATCTCTCCATTTATTAATTTTTTAATACCTCACACCAGCTTTTAAATGATTTCGTTTTTTTTTTTTTTTAATTTTATCATTACCATACTTCCTGCCTATGCCATTTAAGTCTTAAATGTCCATTAAATTTCATTTACACTCCAGCGCAAAGCGCGACACAGCGCACTTCTGCAATTTATCTCAATTCTACAAAATTTTCTATCTCTTCACTTGATATCACGCCACCGTGAAGTGTCGCTTTGAAATTAAAAAAAAAAAATTATATTTGAACACGGTAATATGCCCTCTCTATCCTCATACAAAATGGATGGATGCAAATCGTTAAACATTGATAAGATAAGGCATAATTGTGCCTCCAATCTGTCTGTCTATCGTTGTCTCTTTGTCTGCATTTACTCCAAGTGCAAAAAAAGAAATTCAAAATTTTGTTTTCTTTTCGTTAGCTGTCACTTTGCTCGGCTGACAATTAGAAAAGTTTATCAGGCGGCAAAACGTGCCCCCCAACTAGCATTAACTCGCTTTTGCCTCAAACACCCACGCCAATATCTTTCTCAGTAACATTCATTTATTTGCAGTTCAATCATGACCGAAGTACGAGCAGCAGCAGCAGCAGCTCTTCATTCTAATTGCCTGTGAATGAACAGTAAAACTTTGTGCTCTTCTCCACATCTTTTCTGCCCTAGAGAGTTTTTGCTCCTCTACCTACTCGCCTGTGTTAAATGCTATAGCATAGGGTAAATTTCCATTGGGCTAAAGGCAGCACGGAATTTTCGCTCTTATCGCACGCAAAGCGTCACTCAAAGTTTCATTCTTTTTCTTCTTCTCAGCCATCAGAATGAATGCCATCGGCTTAATGTTCCATCATTTTAACATTAGGCCGTTGAGGATTAGCACACTGACGCTGCGCAGATTGCAGTATGAGGGGTTTATCGTAGTGTGAGCGCGTAAGTTGTCAGTGTTGCGTCTCCATCCACCACATCTCCGCACTGATTTTCTTTTGGTGTTGGTAATCATGTTTGCGCCATTCCTTTGCTGCTCGTCGCCTTTGTTTGTAACAAAGTCAATTGAGATTTGCTTTGTTGGCAAACAAAACAAATAAAAAGCACACACAAATCAAAAGATGAAAAAAAAAATACAAATTGTGGAAAGAGGAAGACTAAAAGGACATCAAACTTGCAAAAGATGGTGGGAATTTTCTTGACTTTTAGTGGGAGCACAGTGGTGTTTGATGAATGTAGAAGTTCGAAAGCTCGTCAACAAAGTCGAATGTCATATTTTTAATGACCTTCAAATTTGACATTTCTGCAAAATCATCTTTAAAGTTATTGAAGTTATTAGAAGTCTTAATTCAGTACCACAGATTTTGTAGATTCAGTGACCTGAACCTTGTATGACTTCACTAATTTTTGCTATTTAGAACGCACTGTTTTTTTTTTTATTCTGTCCCAAGTAGTAATAAAATACTACTGTGCAATAATTGCTAGGACTAAGCTGTCAAAACGCTTTTAATGCTATTGTCAAGTCATTTACTAGCTTTTTTTTAAGTTTTATTTAAAAGAAAATTTTTATTATTTAAAAGCTCTTTTACAGCTTGTTTCTAGCTTAATATTAGCATTGCTTTAAAATATTCTCTTAACCTGCTTTAAAAGCGCTTAAACAGCCAAAATAGATGTTGAAAACTAGCAAAACTTCGTTGTTATTTTATTAAGCTATGAAGTATATTTTAACGAAAAGATTACAGCGAAACAAAAACAGCAATATTTTTTCTTTTGATTTGGCATTTGACTCTTATTAAAGCGCATTTAAAGTTAATTTCCAGTAAAAGCAATGGCTATATTTTATTGCTTTTATTTTGCATGCATACTTCAAATTATTGCTTAAAAATCCTAACACATTTTTTTTTGTTTACACTGGTGCGTACTGCTCGAGAGAGCGCTGAGAGCGCCAGCTCGTTATGCTAGTTCTTGGCTATAAATCAGTTTTAAACATCAAAAATTTTGCTGAAAAATACCAGTGTAGTTAAACTTATTTTTCTGCAATTTATTAGCTGTTTTTTGAAATATTTAAGCCAATTGAACTCGAAAAAAAGCTGCAGCGCTCTCGCTGTGAAATTCATATTTTTTGGTTAAATTTTAGCTATTCATGCTTCCATGCAATTCACTTATTGAACTCTGAAGACGCCATTACATGAGCAAAAATTATTCGAATAAAGAAATTTATTCGAACAATCAAAAACATTAACATATGACAATGCATTCCTGAACAATTCCTAGTAGCAAGAAAAGCAATGCAGCAATGATTTTTGCTGGAAATGCGCTGTATTAGCCAAAAAATGCAACGTGTGCTACTTGGGGTCTACTGCATTTGGAAAACTTTCGAGTCTCTGGAAGTTCAAAGCCTCTGGCTAAAATTTGCATAGGCCAGTTTTAAAGTTGTATTCTTCCTAGAAACCATGTTGCTTTTAAGGCTTATACCGTTCGGGGGCAGATCCTTAAAGCATTTCATAAGGGTTTAGCAATATTTCTTGGAAGGGTTCTAAATCAACTCAAAAGTTCTGAGCTTAGAAAAATGGCCTATTTTCTACGTAATTGCTTAAATTAATTAATTTTTGATATGGTAGAGTTATAACAAGTTTTCTATCAAACTTAAATTCAAGGTATAATTGGTAAGTAAACCAATTTCTGGAGTTACGACCCATAATTTGCATAATTTGTTATTAGTAGCATATGGTGAATCAACTTTTCCTATACAATTCTTGAAAAGTCAGGTTGAAAGAGTTTCCTTAATAAGCATATCTGCCCTGCAATTGTACAGGAAATTTAACCATTCTTTGTTCTTTAAAAATAGCTCACTAAATTTATTAGATTTTTAGTTTGCAGGTTTTGCGCGATTTTCAGTTAAAAAGTGTTTTGCCTTCGCTTATTAACATATAAAATATTAAATAATATTTTTTACTTATTATTTTTATAGAATCATACCATTGTATGTTACTTGTTTATTTTTTCTTCAAAAGTTCTCTTCTTCTACGACGACCATTAAAACTGATAGTAAATCAAATGAGGCAAGACAAATATTGTTCATGTGACAAGCGCGCATTATGGTAGGTAGTCATCAGTGTAAGTGTACGTATCAATGTTTGCGCTAAATGGGTTTATATCTGCTTGTGTGGGCGTGTGAACTTTTGTTGTTCATTTATTTAATAACTCATTTTTGTGTATTTCCCATTGAAAAATAATATGCCTTAGGCGCAATTGCTGCTCAAACTGCATTAAAAGTTATGTTGTTTAAAGGCTGTCATTGACATTAGTAAAAATACATTTCAAAAGAGAAAACGAAAAAGTTCATCAGAGTTCAAATCCTGAAATATATTTTTTCTAAATTAAAGCTATGAAATATTGAGCAATTACTGAAAATTCAGAGTGAAATTAGGAAGTTTCGTTTTTAGTTTACGCTTGTCATATATGAAAAATCACTTAACAACTTAGAAACCACATTAATTTACTATGCTATAAAATAATAATTTTTTGTTGTTTCTTATAACAATCAAAAGTTTATTCATAAGTGTACAATAAAACACCTGACAATAGTAGCACCATTAGATTATTAAACTTTTAAACATTTTTCTTGGCAATATTGCATCATACAAAGAAAATATCACCCAAATGTGTCAAGTGTGTATTTTAGAAAATCACCCTTTAAATAACTTATACAGAAATTGCATTTTTCAATTGATTTTATTATTTTTATTGGCGCTTTTACTCCTACCATTAGTTAGCAAAATAACATATGCAATTTAAGTAGTAAAAACGACTACTTAAAATAGCAGCAGCTATTCATTTGTGCAATCATTTGCAGCTGAATCACATACTACACGCTGCATTACTTATTTATGGCACAAAATGAAGCATTTTCAATTTGGCAAATAAATCAATTTTCAAATGAAAAGCTGCACACTAAGCAACGGATTCGTGTCATTTGAAGATTCACTTCCTCACTTTGTATACTACTTATATACCGTCTTCAGTGACGTTGCCAAGTGCAGCTAAGCTGTCACGAAACACACACCAGTGAGTAGTAAGTAGTAGGAGCTTCAAAGAAAATGTAAGCCATTTTAAATTTTGTATGAATTGGCAGGTTGCTGCTACTGAATTTGCTTTTACGTACTTACACATGTCTTGTTATTTTACACTATTACCGAATAGCTGAAGTGAAAATGGATTGGGTAATTTTATAAAAAAAAAGCAAAAGAAAATAAATACAAAAAAAAAAACAGTTTATATCGAAACAGTTAGCGTGAATTATATGTATATTAAATATAAATTTTTTTTTTTTTTTTCATTATCAGATGTGAAATAATCAAAATATTTTTTTAATAAATTGGCCTCAAAAAATATTTTTTTAAAACATTTATTTTTTGAATAATTATTTTTTTTTTTACTTAACAAAAAATTTTTTTTTAATAATAAAAAATATTTAAAAAGAATAATTTTTTTTTTTTTTTTTTTTTTTTTTTTCAACAAAAAATTTTTTTTAGTAATAAAAAATATTTAAAAAGGAATAAATTTCTTTTTTTAATTTTTTTACTAAGCAAATAATTTTTTAGTAATAAAAAATATTTAAAAAAAAATAAATTTTTTTTAATTTTTTTACTAAGCAAAAAATTTTTTAGTAATAAAAAATATTTAAAAAAGAATAAATTTTTTTTTTTTTGTTTTTGGTTACTAAAAAAAAAATTGTTTTCACAAATAAGCCTTTTCAAAGATTTAAAAATAATTAATAAAAGTCACTTTTTCTTTGACATATTTTTTCAAAACAGTTTATTACATTTTGCAATCAAATTTTAATTTAAATTATTTTTATATTTTTGACTTTTTTATTTGAGATTCAAATTTCAATTAATTTTTGTATAATTTTTTTTTTTTTGATCATAAATTCCAGAGCAAACCATTTATAAAATTTAACAAGTGTAACAGGTGTTAATTTAACTAGTGTTCCCACAGTTGTTTCACTTTGATTGGGTAGTACTTTGCGGAATATATCTCTAAATAATTTATTCTATTCTGAGCAGCTTTTTTTATGCCTTAGGTGAAATTTTCTGCCAATAACTTTCACTACAAATTGGTAAAAGCTATTTCCCTACCCTATTTTACTACCTCTTTTAAATCAAACGGGAAGTAGTTTTTAAATTACTACTCCTTTATAGTTTCTTTGCATTTAAATTTCGTATATACTTGGACAAAAAATGCTATCTTTATCATCATTGTTTTAAATTGTAAAAAGGAAAAAATTAATTTTCTTCATTTTTGTTGAACAAAAAAAAAATCAATTATCGAAAAATTGATTGAATTTTAAATCAAAAGAAGAAAAATAAGCATTGACGACATTGCCACCAACATTATCAACTTTATCATCATCGTCATTTACAATGTCAACAATCACTGAAAGCAGCAGTGTAAATAAAGGAGAAGCACTATAATGAAATCAACCATGTAAAATCGACGAGAGCAAGAGAACCCTTTGAAAAGACTTTTTCGAAGACCACGAAAAATGTGTAAAACAGCATATGATGATACAGCAATTAATTAAATCTATATCAATATGAACTGAAATATTAATGATTTTTCTGCTGATAATGGGATGATTTAAGTTATCGCTTTCAAAGTGCAATTTCAGAGTTCAAGGGTATGTTAACTTTTTTTAACAACATTTAAAAACCGAAGTTTCCAGCTAACGAAAAACGTAAAATTTTGCGGAAAATTTATTAATAAAAAGACTGATAATTAAATACTCAAAAAAAAAAGTTTGCAAAAATAACTAACCATTCTGCACATTTAATTTGGCGTTGCCAACACTACTCGAACAAATTGACACTATGATGCTTGCAGAAGAAAAACAACATACAAAATGAAAAGAAAGCGTACCATTGTACATTTCAAAATAAAGTAGCAGAACAAAAGAAAACAACAGTGGAAAAAAGTGTAAGTAGAATAATACAAAAAAACGAAAAGAAAGAAAATCCACTGAGAAGAACGTAAGAATTTGAGAGAGAAAATAAAAAGCAAACGAAAGGTTTGTGAATTGCAGCAGGTGTTGCTGAAATGGCATCAATTTACGTAGAGTATTTGAATTGAATGCTTTTTATTATAATGTCAATCGAAATACATGCCAACAACAATTGCAGTGAAAATAGAAAATCTATTGAAAAGTAAATATCCTTAGTTGCTCATGCGAAAAAAAAATTAGGACGATATACATCAAACGAATCAACTACTTAATTGCCTTAAAATTAAGTGCAATGAAATATAGCATTGAATAGCTTAGAGTGAGTTATTATCTATTAACTTTTATTTTAAATGTGTCTATAAGGCGTAGCTAATGGACGGACAACCGGCATGCATCTCAGCGAATTGTATGCGGCTTTTCCTCTTCTCAACTGTCACGAATGGATCCTTGCGTGAAATTCGGCCAAGGAGTCCAGCTTCAATCAATCGACGAGTGACAGTTTGTTTGGATATTTGTGACTTGCGAGCATTCGGGCGATCCTTGTACCCAGAAGTCTTACGAGGTCCCTTCTTGCTAGGAAAATATTTTGCTGTGTCATACTTATCGAAATGATCAAGTGCACTGAATACCATATTTTTGGAGCAATTAAACTGTGTTGCCATCGCCTGATATCTCATGGCCGTCTTTTAAAGCTCAACAATTGACTTACGCATGTCCGGTGTACAACTTTTGGCCACTGCCAATGATTAAGGATATTCTAATAAAGAAATTTGGTTAAAAACTGTTCCTACAAGCAATGACAATATCACAATATTATTTCTAGAAACTTTAATCAAGTTTTTCTTTTATTTTTTGCAAATTATATTTTTTGTTTCCAATTAGTTGACTCAGTCAAATTTGAGGTTAGAGCAGAAAATCACTCACAAAACTTTTTTATATGAATTTAAATTCAATTATGTTATTTTGATTAAGCTTATCCAATTTATATTATGTATAAATTTAGTGATACATATAGAAAAATAATTGAGAAAAACTACCAATAACTCATCGAATGATCTCGTTTCTAATTAGTTGTCAACACCTGTATATATATAATTTATTGAATCTGATTATTATGTAAGTTATTGACTTTTTTTGTAATAATTTTTGACTTTTTCAATATGTTCTAAATTTTTTTTTCGTTTTTCTTATCTCAATTTTTTCGACTTTTCAATTTTTTCAACTTCACTCAACTATTTTCGAATTTTTCAATATTTTATAACACTTTTTCAACTGATCCAACATTGTTCTGTTTAAACTTTTTTTAGCGTTCTTAATTTTTTTTTTCGACTTTTCACATATCTCAATTTTTTTTAGCTTCACATTATTTTTAAAATTTTCATACTTCTTCAACATTTTTAAATATTTTCCATATTTTTCCGACTTATTTAACCTTCTTCATTAGTTTTCAATTTTTTTTTTAATTTTCCAGAGATCCTCAACTGTTTCAATCTTCATTCACTTTGGTCATCTTTTTCAACCTCTTTAAATTTTTTTTCAGCATTTTCAATATTCTATTGACCTTTTCGATCAGCTTTTTCAACATATATGAACCTTTTTCAATTTTTTGAAAATTTTAAACATATATCTTATAGACTTTTCAACCTTATTCATTTTTTTTTGTTTTCAACATTTTCCATATTTTTATCAAATTTTTTAACCTTTTTCATCTGTTTCAATATTTTTCAACCACTCACTTTTATTTCAATATTTTCTATATTTTTTCAAAATGAAAACCGCACTGTAGTCGGTCTTCTGGTACTTTCTTTTTTATAACCAGAGGGTACTCAAAGTATTCGGCGCATTTGAGTAAAATTATCTAAAAATAGTTATTAATTGCAACAATTGCATGAATTCTTTGGAAAGATGTGGATTAGTGTTATCGTAATCCAGCAATCCTTAACAGCTCGTAAAAAAGAATAATATTTGGTTTCTTGGCCAGTTAAAGTTATGAGAGCTGCAAAAGCTTTTTTTTTTATTTAAGAACCAATGCGTAGATCTTTGTCTGAACAAAGAAAATCTACGGAATGTGTTGAGATTATTCTCTCATCCGTATCAACTTATTAAAATATAGCTTTCAATTCAAACTAAGTATTTAGTTATTGAGGAATATGTTATAAATACAGAGCACACGCTTTGTAACTCTGCTATTTTATGTCGTTTTTCATGATATTCTTGATTCTACCAACTTAATTCAATAGTTTTCAAATTAATTTCAAAGATATGAGTATGTAACTGAAATTGACTTGCCTAAAATTCGAGGTAACATTAAAGTCTTTTAGGTCGCAGTGTTAGTTTCATTTATGAAAAGTTTTTTAATTTTTTTTTTTTTTTTTGAGAATATTTTGTGAAAAAGTTTTTCAAAAATATCTAATTTTTTCCGCATTAAAATAAGACAAGTACGTTCTTTAATAGTTGCCATAAATCTCTTATCAAATTGTTACAATGACAAAAGTAAAGGAGTTAAAGTGAGTATATATAATTGAATATTCACAGCCACCACAACCCTAACTTCAGCTGACTTCAGACGAACAAAACTAATAGCATTTCGAGATCTGTATTTGAAGTTAAACCATAAATTTAGTTGAAAAACTCAAATGACACTTTAATTTAAAATTTTCAACATGGTATTGCTGACGCTAACCAGCACGAGTACCAAAACAAAAACCAAATACGAGCAAATAGACACAAATACAAACAAACAACAAGAAAAACAAGCCACATGCAGTAAATAAGAGAAAAGAAAAATTCTTAAATTTATTTATTTATTGACTGGTTGTTAAACTAACACTCCAGTAACCAACATCCAATATAGCTATCTCGCTTACAACATTTTTTGTTACACTCATTCTATCAAAAAAGGTCAAGCATGTTGCACGGTGTTGTAACCATCAACACTCAAGATTTTGTTAAGACTCGTGCTGCTTGTGACTGTTGTGTATTTCCTTCGATGGCAAGAACACAAGAAAAAGTTGAAAAAGCGAAAACATCTACAGAAATTGTTGATGATAAAAAATTTTTCACTGCAGACCACCTCACGTAACAGCAGATGCGAAATGTTGCTATTTTTTGTCGTGATATATTGAATGAAAAAAAAAAAACATTAAATAAATATATAAAAAAAAAACTTTTTAGACACTTGAAATAAATTTTTTATCCAAATATAAGCTTCAATATTTGTAGAAAAATTTCAAAATTTTTTTTTTCAATTTTCTAAGTGTAACACATTCTCAAAGTAGCCAAGTTGAAACCACTCATTCAAATCAAGTAAAAAAGAACTGCTGTACACCGCATTGAATTTACTTTGTCAGAGGACAAGTATGAAATGGAACCAAGTTCAAGTAAGAAAAGCATTCAATTCGCAAGTGTGGATTTGGATTGTATTGTGCACGGCGTGCTGAAAACATTGCATATTAAAAAACCGCATTTTTAAACAAAATCGATATATATCGATAATTTTATTGAATTGTGTGATAATTAAGCCATTTTTTAACAATTTCAAATGCATAATTCTAACTCTAGGCTCACGGAAAGTATTCCAAAAAGCAATTTGAGAAAGATTAAGACGCTTTATTTTAATCAGTAAAAATAGCAAAAGCAAGCCGCTGCAGCAGTCAGAGAAAAGCGTTTTTTATTTTTTAGCTTTATCTACGTTGTGCAAAAATCATCTTTTCCATTGGGACTTAAAACTTTTTTGATGCTTTATACTACGAGCTTTTATTACGAACTTACTCCCAGCACGCCGTGTGTGCTTGCATGTATGTATGTATATGTAATTATGTGTATGTGTATTTGTGCGTGTACATTTGTGGCCTGGTAGTTGACTATTTAATAAATCCCTGTTATGCGGTCAGAATAGCAAATTAATACAATTTACGGCCACAGGAATTCATTTCATTTCTTCGAAGGATTTGCAATTTATTTCACTGAAATCAGAAAAAAAAGTAATAAAACTCAAGAGAGAAAAAAAAACGTGCTATTAAAGAATATACAAAACGTTAGCAAAGGAGCCAACACGATACTTTTATTACTATTGATACATAATTTTCTTTGGCGATTTTAGGAATATTTCGATATTGTTTGACCATTTTCAAAAAAAAATTTTCGTTTATTCACTTTCAACATTTTTACGACTTTTCCAATACATTTTGATTTTTCGACTTTCACAATTTTTTTCTACTTTTAGAAAATTTTTCAACATCTGTAACACATTTTAATTTGTGAGTTCCTTTTTTATTTGTTTTTTCTATGTTAAGCTCGCGTTAAAATTATTTTAGTTCTAGCATGTTCTCAAAAAAAAGCCCGACTTTAGATATGGGCATTTCCACGAAAACGGAAGTTTTTGTCCCGTGTGACACCATGGTTTTTTTCAATTATCTTGATAACGAAAAATTGCTTAAATTCAACATTACCACCGATTATAAAGCTAATTAGGAGCTATAACCCAGCTAGAATTTAGATGATAATTTTCTTTAAATCACCTATACGAGTCATTTTTGACTACTATTAATGACCAAAAAGTGATTATGAGTAAGAACTGAAAAAAAAAATAAAAAAAAAAAAAACGGCGGGTTGCACTCCGGGAGTGCCGACAGAAGTGAAAACAAATCGTTTAATGGCAAGTTAGTGCGTTAATTGGTATGTGTGCGTTTTCTTTTTATATGGCAATGCAATGGAAGACAAAAACGGAATATGTATTCAAATTTTACTCTCGCTCTCATTCTCAATTTGTCAACGCAACAACGCGGACATTGAAAGAAACAAACATGTAAGCATAACAATCGTTGAATGAGAATTAAATGTGTCAGTTAGTGTGTATGCTTTGCTTTTTGTCTTCCACTTGGAATATTTTTTATTTAAAAGAAACAATAGAACATTAAAATTTTACCATCGCATTCATGACGGGGAATCCCGATGACGGTCGGTGTCACAAGTTTATACTTTTTTACTCAGCCGCACAACGTGCCATAAGAAGTTTTCACTTCAAAAATTGCTGGAAGAAGTATATTCGGCTCAGTAGCCTCAACTGTGAATAATTAAATTTGAGCTAAGTACTCCTTATGTTTAAAAACAAAAATTTATTCTGATTGCAGTAAGACACATCATTGCGAATTATGTAAGTATAAGAAAAAATCAGGTAAAAAAAGTACCTTGACATGTGACTAAATAGCTTAAACATAATTTTTCTTAAACTTAAGATAAAAATCTGCTTCTTCTAACAGACACTATGAAACCACATTTATCAAAATCGGCTTATTCGTTGCCGAGTTCTGGCTGTTAGAATATTCAAACTGCTTAAAACGCCATCTTGTGACAGTTAATCATAATACCTCAAAAAAATCTGCTTGTTCTTAAAAAAACTATTACACCTCATTTGTCTAAATCGGTTTAGCAATAGCCGAGATATAACGTTTTAAAGTTTTTCAAAAAACCAAATTTGCTTGCTGCTGGTTCAAGGTGGCCTGGTATTTCAGATTTTTCTCTGCTTTGGGCTGCTGGCTCTGCTTTCGGCTGCGCTAGCAGAGAAAAATTTGCTTACTGAGCAACAACTAACCGGAAGTCAACATATGTATGCTACAAATTTAAAAATTTTTTCCACAAAATTACATACTTTCATGGGCCAATTTTTTCAAAAAACGTTGCCTACTTTTAGGCGCTATTAATAATTTACCCTAAAGCGGTCCTCACACGATCAGTATTACTGACAGGATTTTGCATACTGACAGTATTACTGATCGTATGAGGTGAGTACTGATGTACTGTCAGTATAGAAAAACGATACTGATGACTGATGAAAAAATTGGATATTACTGACGAAGTTTTTAATTACTGACAGTAAAGCGGCCCTCACACGATCAATATTACTGACAGTATAATTACTGACAGTATTTACATTACTGTCAGTGTACCACTCACACGGTCAGTATTGTTTATTGTCAGTAATCAGTTTTTTTGACATTCGACTGGTGAAGGTGCGAACTATGCTCCGGCTACGTGACCGACAGCCGAAAATGGCATGCCACTTTTTGGGGCAGATTCCATCCAAACTTGCACCACGCCTCCAGCTAGGCATCGGACGGCCATACCCTTGGACGCAATGTTCCATGCCACTGAATGAGGAACTTTTCCAAGTTTCTTTCAAGTTTCGCTGCCTCATCGTCTATCTGCCACAAAATGGGGCATGCCACGCCCCCTCCCAGGATTTTTCCGTCCCGTGCCTACTTGCACCCTCTGACCAACTTTCAGCCGGATCTGCCCCAAAAAGTGGCATGCCACTTTTCTGTGCAAATAATACTGATGAAGTGTCAGTATTCACCTCACACCATCAGTATTACTGTCAGTATTTAAAAACTTCGTCAGTAATATCCGATTTTTTCATCAGTCATCAGTATCGTTTTTCTATACTGACAGTACATCAGTACTCACCTCATACGATCAGTAATACTGTCAGTATGAAAAGTGGCATGCCATTTTCGGCTGTCGGTCACGTAGCCGGAGCATAGTTCGGACCTTCACCAGTCGAATGTCAAAAAAACTGATTACTGACAATAAACAATACTGACCGTGTGAGTGGTACACTGACAGTAATGTAAATACTGTCAGTAATTATACTGTCAGTAATATTGGTCGTGTGAGAGCCGCTTTAAAAGTATGTAACACTTTCCGACAAATTTCAAAAATAGCACCTAAAATTAAGACACATTATCTGAAATTTTTAAAATCGTTACCTACTTTTAGGCGTTCTTTTTGAAATTTGTCAGAAAGTGTTGCCTACTTTTAGGGGCAAATTATTAATAGCACCTATAAGTAGGCAACGTTTTATAAATTTTTTGAAATCGAGTTCATTTTCCAAGTCTTCAAAATTTTAAAATCGAGTTCGTTTCCCAAGTCTTCAAAATTCTAAAATCAAGTTCGTTTCCCAAGTCTTCCAAATTTGAAATCGAGTTCGTTTCCCAAGTCTTCAAATTTCTGAAATCGAATTCGTTTCCAAAGTCTTCGAAATTCTAAAATCGAGTTCGTTTCCCAAGTCTTCAAAATTCCAAGATCAAGTTCGTTTCCCAAGTCTTCCAAATTTGAAATCGAGTTCGTTTCCCAAGTCTTCAAATTTCTGAAATCGAGTTCGTTTCAAAAGTCTTCAAAATTCCAATATCGAGTTCGTTTCCCAAGTCTTCAAAATTCCAAAATCGAGTTCGTTTCCCAAGTCTTCCCGATGACGGTCGGTGTCGCGAAATTATACTTTTTTCCTCAGCCGCACAACGTGCCATAAGAAGTTTTCACTTCAAAAATCCAAAAATCACATTTCGATGTACCTAATGATCTAAAACTGATTGCACACGAAATCATCACTTTTTGATCTACGTAATGATTCGAATATGATCTTGAAAATGTATTTTGAACTGTGTTCTATTTTGTAGTTCATAATAACTTTACTAGAATTAGATAATATATAAATATTTTTACAATAAGTAAAATTATGCACATAAAACTGATGATGATGAACAGAACGGCAAGGACACGTGAAGGAACGTGGATGCGAATAAATTTAAGTCATATGCCTCCCAAATGATTAGAACTATGACTTAAATATGACTCGAAAAAGACTCGCAAATAATTAAAAATATGACTAAAATATGACTCGAAAAAGTCTCGCAAATGACTAAAAATATGACTAAAATATGGCTCGAAAACAAATGATTAGAAATATGACTCGAAAATGAGTCAAAACTGATCAGGAAAACGAGTCATAAACGACTCTTCAAGAAGAGTCGTGGATAGGGTACTATTTTTTCCCGACAAATGTATCATTTATGATCAGAAAATGAGCGCATTTATGATCATTTTAATCAGACAGAGGACTCGAAAAAGACTCGAATATGATCGGAAATTTCATAAAATGCTGGCTGGGAAGTAAAACCTATATTCAAAATAAAAATTCGTTTTATTTTGACTTTATTTTTTACTTTAAGTGATTTTCAAGATCGAACGCGATCAATGGAAATGTCCATATTTATAAATCGAAAAGTGAAAAAAATGGAACAATATCTAAAACATCTAAAAATTTTTAGGTCTTAGTGATTCGAAAAGTACGCTAGAAAGGAATTTGTGTTTATAACAACAATAAGGAATAGTTTTAAATGTTTTAATATTACATTTTTATTTTTTAAAGTTTTCTTCTGAGTGCAAATCCACTAGAACTCATAAAAATGTGGAAATACTAACTTTCTGCCATAGGCTTTCTATATCAGATTGCGTTATCAATATGTCAGTACTTACGAAAAAAAATGTATACAAAATAAGCATAGTTCTCAAAATATTACTAAAATTTTTGATACTTTTTGCAAAAAATTCACATTACTATTCACTAGTATGTGCCAGCTATGTAGCGAAATAAAAAGCTCTATAGACTGTCATGAACAAAAAGTTGTGCAATGCATAAATATTTTGCTTCGAAAAAAAAAAAATACCAAATGCTTTCCCATTTTTTGGCTCCTCGATTGGAATTTCAAATGTCAAAAAGAAATAAAAAAAAAAACAAAACATACACATAAAACATGATCAACAACAACAAAAGTTTTTTTTTTTTTTTTTTTGTTGCCAACTTCTAACTCATCAGCCTTCATGTACTCAAAAGTTTTACCAAAAGTTGGATTTGTTTTCATGACTCTCATGAGAGGCACAAAATGTTTGCGCGCTGGATTTGCACTTATATGCTAATTTCTTCTTTGTAGATGTGTGTGTTTGCTGATGTGTGTGTGTTGTGCACAACTTTGTGTACAGGTGTTCTTGTCGTAGTTTTGTATTTATTTTGGGTATGGTATTTATATCAACTTATTTTGACCTTCATTTAAACTTTATTTTACTTTGCAAGTTCTTCTATTTCGTGCTGAAGAATCACGTGCAGAGTTTTCATTGTTGTGAGGGAGACTTAAATTTTGCATTTTGTTAACTTGTGAATAGAAAATAAAGTACATTAGAATAATAATTAAGAAAAATAAGAAAATTAGCACCAAATATTGGTAAAATGTTTTTGTTTATAATATTGACATCTGATCCGAAACAAAAAACAATGTGTTTATGAAATAAATAAAAAATTGCATACGTATAAATGGTTTGTAACGCTTTGGTGCTGAATACACTGAATCGATTTTAATCATTTCTATTTTAAAATAACACCTTTATTCTACAGAAGATTATTGCATACTTACTTTTTTATTTTTTTTTTTTTTTCAAAAAAAATATCCTTTTTTTTTGGATTAAGTTTTTGCAAAACCTCACTCAAAAATTGTCGTTTTATTTCTGGATTTAAATTTTTTTAAAAAAAAAAAATTCTGCTATCGGAAGACTTTCTTTAAATGCGACTTTATATTTTTTACAGAAAATTTGACACATACTGCAGACTATTTCAAACGAAATATGCTCCAAATTTCCTTAAAATATTTTTACGACAATTCTTTTGCAACTTTTGCCAACAGTTTAGCAATTTTTCACTTAAATCTACAAATTCTCTTTAAATTACAATTGCCAAGCATATTTCGCACTCCATTGATTGAGTAAACAATTTCTACTACTTTACTTATAAAAATGTAAAATCATTCAAGTCTGGTGTAAACTATTTAGATAATGCACTGCTTACATTAAAATTTATTTTTATTTTTACTTATTGCACACCATAAAAAAAGGAAGCATTACAAATGTTAAAAGGACACAGCTGAAAAATAAGCAAGTCATTCTGACCATCATCATCATCAGCAGCAGCAGTGACAGCGACAGCACCAACAAAAAACTATCACACAGATTCTTATCGTCAGCATACCAGCAGGATTACATTTGATTGCAGCAATGTGGCAACGCTGATGCAGCAGTAACACAGAAGTAACAAACGCACAGTGAGAACAAACACATTGATGTTGTTGATAGTGATGACGATGACGATGATGCTGAAGTCCAGCAAATGAACATCAATGCAATGGAAAACTAGTCAAGTAGAAAATTTCAAAGTCATTTTATTGGTTACATAAAAAGTCATCAAAATTGGGTGTTACTTTGGGTTGTGACAGCTGTCTGTTTGTTTGTTGCAGTATAAGCTAGGGTGGCTTAGTTTTTTTTGGAAACAAATTTATTTTGTGATTTGCAGTATTTCCCATTTTATTTTACTTATAATATTATTTTAATAGGAATGTCAAGCCTTGGGCATTTTCTCTCTAAAAAAATATTATCAATATCTATAATTGTGAGCGTTATCTCTTTTGAAGTAATATCTTTTAATTGTACAGAGGGTATACACTTGAATTTTTTATCTAACATGCACTTTGTCGCAATGAATAAATGTTTTGTCCTTTTTTTGCTACAGTAAAGTCGGTTTACTAAAATTTTCACATAATATCAGGTATATAAAATATTTTACTTTTGCTATTAAGCCATTATTACATAAATAAATCACTTTCTTGTAAAAAACACACTTTTAATGCTCAAAAATAAAAGCTTTATTTACTTTTAATAATATTTCACAGATCTCCAGATTTTTTTGCACTTGTAGCTTCCAATTATTATAAGCACATTGTGTATATTCGGGTGTATTAGAACCCAATATTAAAATTCTTAATATGAGTCACCCTATTTTTTTTTTTACTCCCATTTTTGTTATTACTGCAAAATGTGCATTTTAAGCTAAACTAAGTGTATGCATTGGTGTGAAGTGTAATAAGATTAAAATGGCAGCACTAATCCAACATTATGAAGTTGGCAACACTAATGAACGAATATTTCAGTAGGTGTAAGCCAAATTGACAATGGAGCTTCGGGTTTGTTGGTCCCACATAGTTTTGGCTTAAGCTGAAATGCTGCTTATACTGCATGACACATTCAAAATGCATGCACACAAAAGTCACCTTGAGTAATCTCTAGCAAGGATTTTTTTTTTTCAGTATTTAGTCATGGTTTTTTTTTATAAAAATTAAATTAGAAAATGTGTATTCTTTTTTTAAATTAAAGCATTCGTGAAATCACTGTTCGTGAAATTCAATGAATTTAATTTTTCACTAGTAGTAATACGATATTTTGTGCAATTAAGTACAAAAATATTTACTCTCAAGTAAAACAAAAAAAAAAAATTGGCAAGTTTGGTAAATATGTCTTGGCGCACTCTTAGTTCTTTTTATACCTTTTGTATTCTCAAAGCTGCATTATTTATTATATTCATATGCCGCAGAATAAAATCATATATTTCAGTGGTGGCTCACAATAGTGAAAATTATAACAAAAAACCTTAGAGTATACCTCAAAGGACTCGAAGAACTTCAATGTATTTTATGCAGTGTTCCATATACAGGGTGATCTGGTTCGGTGCAGCGATACTCAGTGAAAACGCTGTTCATTGTGAGTAGAAAAATGTCGCGAAGTGAGGTGATCAAATTCATGTCTTTTTCAAATGGCTGTAACTTTGCGCGGAAACATCGCAGATCTACCACTTTTGGGTAGAGGAAGGATTGGTCTGAAATGGATATTTTTATTTTTCCGAACTTCTTTGATTAACCTGTATTTTTTTGAGGCAGAATTTAAGTAGCATAAAATTTCCAAATTTTTGGTGGAAAATCGATCCAGGCAAATTTGAAGACTTAAAGAAAAAAAATCTCGAAACAAATTCAAAGATCCTAAGTGGGATGCTATAATAAAACAGATTTGATTAAATGAAAATTTTGACGGTAAATTTTTTTTTTTTTTTTTTTTTCTCATAGAGGGCTTTTGGATAAAAATTTACTCATGCCATATCTCCGGTGTGCCGATAGGGAAGAATTTCATTATTTCATCAGCAAGTTCTATTGATCCCCTGACCTCCCACACCAAATTTTATCAAAATTGTACGGGCTCTTCAGGTACCAGTCTGGAATGGGTTAAATTAATTCTTTTCTATTTTTCTATCTTCCATAAAATGTTTGTTCCTCTATGAGTACAGTTTTTCAACTCTGTTTTAAAACCTTTTGAGTAGTTTTGTATTCTTGGTACTCAATTTTTTTCTTATGTTTGTGAAAATTTGTTGTCTCTCCTGTCTGCTCTATCATAGTTCTTTTTCAATAATAATCATGTAGTTTTCTAACTTTCGTTATAATTTCTTCATTGACTGTCTCATATATCTACCGCGATTTTCTGTTTGTTTCAAATACTTCTTGAACATGTTGTTACTATAAAAATTTTGGATTATCTTTTCTTTTATTATGTTCTATGTTTGCTTTTCCACTTCTACATATCATGCTTTGTATTTTTTTCCACGTTTTTCTCTATAACTTTTATTTTCACTCGTTTTGCCTCGAGTTTCATATTTTACTGATTCCATTTGCTCCTAATTTTGTTCTAGCTGCCTTCTGTTTGATCTTTTCTTATCATTTGTAATTTCTGTAATTGCTGTAATTTCTACATCTTTCATTTTTTTTCATATTTTTTACAGTTTCTCCTGAAAATTCTGTCTCTCTTGCTTTTTGCCTATCGGACTTCTTTATCAACTTTCGCTTCCTCTGTTTTCTACTCTGTTTATTTTTTCTTTTTTTATTATGTCTCTTATAGTCTTTAGCTTCTCTTTCTTTTACTTATTTTTATATACTTTTTTGTTTTATTTTCTCCTTTTATTTTTCACATTGCTTAATAGCTAAGAAGGCTAACAGCTGTAGTAGCTTAGCTCTATTATTAAAATAGTACCTCTCCATCATATATTCTACTACATTTTTTTAGTTTTTTTCATAACTTCTATTTCAATTTCTTCCATGGCAAAGATACACACTACTGCTGCTTCACTAAACAAAGAACAATTTCGCTATTGTTTACTTTTCGCTATTTCTTACTTTCTCCCGCAACAGTTTTATTCAATCAATTTACTAGCAGCAGGAGAGTAATAGAAGAAGAAAAAATATAAAGCTCGCTTGGCAAATGTTGACACACGTCGTTGGTTGCTTACCATCGATGTCTTTGTCGTTCAATTACACGTCATATAACTGCAACGCCCCTCATTTTTTCCCATAACATTATGTTGTTAATAAAAGACCACACACATTGATGCAATTGAATGATTGCTCGCCTCATTCGCTTAGTTTCTGTTCAAATTAATATGTGCGCTCTTTTGTAATTTTCTTGTGAATACTGCTCTGCTCTCCAACGGAGGCTGCATTGACGTTTGAAAGAAGGGTCCGTTTGTATGCTTATAGTTCATCATGGAGGTACTTTGATAAAACTGCATGCAGTGCTGCCTACTCTCAGTTTTCTTTAGCTAATAATTTTGTTAACAAAGAGTTGCTTTGTTTTGCCTACCTGGCAGCATGCCTGGTATTGTTAATATTGTTAATGGTATATTTTTATTGGCTTGGTCTTTTGTAAGTTATGTCTTTAATTAAATTGACAAGGTTGTATGGGTCTTCTAAGTATAATAATATTTCTTGTATGGTCTTTGTTATATTGGCTTGCAGCAGTCATTGAAAAAAAAAGGACACTTTGTATTTGATTACATATTGCATTATTTATTCAATAACATGCTCTTTAATAAGCAAAACTAATATTTTTTTTATCGGTGAGAAGCCAATTGAGTGTGGTAGTAACAAAGCTGTCCATTTCTTTTTGAGAATATCAGAAAAAAAAAACTCTGTACTATAATGTGTAAATTTGCTTACGGTGTTAACTGAACAGCCCTTTAAGCTTATCTGACTTACTTACATTGATTGATCATGAAAAACTTTGGCATTTTCAGGTCCCAAAAAAAGTCTAACAAAGGTTCTGTAAATCATTGTTTTAAACTGCAGTATTTAGTTTTTATGATTTATTCTTGGAAAATTCTTAATACTTGTAGAGAAGACCAATATTATCACTCAACTTCGAAAAAAATTAATGACACTCAAAAAATGTAATTAAATTAACTCAAGGCTCTTTAGCTTAACCTTAAATAAAACATTGTTATTTATAACTAATTTCCTTTTTCCAAAAATATTAATGTTGTAGTGCTTAATTTTTAATTAATCATCACTTGTAAGGCTGCTAAGACAGCAGATTTTGGATTTTTTTCTTACTTTTATGTTGCTAAGCAACTACTTCATAATAAAAAAAAATACTATATTTCATCTCAGCTAAAATACCGCTGAAAGGAATTAAATATTGTTACATTACTGCGAAAAAAATGTTGAGCTTCAACACAGATTATGTTAATCAACCTGAAAAGAATCCTAAAACTACGACAGATGAATAAAAACCTAAAAGCAACAAACAATAAAAAATACTGCAAAGCAAACAAAAGCGAAATTAAATCAACATTTTATTAATGATGGTACAACTGGAAATTTAGCAAAAACCAACAAAAATACTGAAAAACAAAATAAGGGCCCAAAAGTTTCAATGCACGAAGAAATTTACACTGAGAAGGCTTACTTTTGTGCTGAATAAAATTGTTACAAAAACTTTTAAAGGAAAAGAGTTTTAGAACTCTTCCTTACATCAACAAAGTGCTTCCCAATTCAAGAACAAATTTCTTATAAAAATTTTTTTCAGTGCTTTTGCATAGAGCAAACACAAAACGAAGATTTTTACAACAAATAAAAGTTAAATAATTCATTACATTAAGTAAAAAGAACAATCAATCAAAAGGACTGTTTCAAGTATATGTGTGTGTAGCATATATACACTCGCAAATAGCATGATTATGAATGCAAAAAGTTGTCAACAGAAGCGGAAATGACAGTCAAGTCTAAAGTGTGCCCTTTTGCAAAAAGGCTTTAGAATTTCTGAAAAAAGTTTAATACTCATAAGATATCAGTGCAATTCAATCAGTAGACATGAACTCTAGTCAAATATTTGAGGTCAAGACAATACATACCACATTTTAAATAAAAATTTGTATTTTGTCACATAGTGCAGAATTCTTCAAGCGAATATGAGCCCAAAAATAGAAAAATATAAACCAAAGCGAAGTAAGCAATAAAAAAGGGTCTTTGTCAAAAATTAGATAAAGTTTGTCAAAAACTTTTCTGAAAACCAAATTTTTTTGTTTTCCTTATTTTACTGTCGGAAACTTAAGCATTATATGGTGTCAGTAAGGTTCCCACCCACTTTCCGGAATCCTTTTTCCGAAATGGACATTTTCCAGAACGACCAAAAACCCGGAGTTTTTTTTTCTGAAATCGGTTTTCCGGACATTTTCCAGAACGACCAAAAACCCAAAATTTTTTTTTCGGAATCGTTTTTCCGGAATGTACATTTTCCGGAACGACGGTTTTCCGGAAATAATAATGTCCATTCCGAAAAAAGGATTACGGAAAGTGTACGGTAATTGTCAATAAAGCTAGTATCAAAAATTGTATTATCTGTCTATTTTGATTTTACAAAAGAAAAGTTAAGACGAAAATTCAAATTCATAACATTCTATTAATTTGGAATAGAAACTGCTCAAGATTTTTTAGAGCATTTTGCTCAATATTTAAGCAGAGCTTTTAGTAAATGATATAAGCTTTTCTTAAATCACATAAAAAACAAACTAGAAAAATGCAAAGATTCATTCATTTAATGATGGATAAATATCATGTTGTGTTGTAAGATTTGTTAAAAATATGAAAAACCAAGAAATCGTGAAACTCAGCAAAATTTCAAAATTGCCAATTTTGACACTGAACAAAGTTTTCCACTCTGCTGGAAATTTTCTCCTTACACATATTGCAAAACCTTTTTTGACACACACCCAAAACTTTCAAGAGCTTTAATCATTTTATGTTTATCCTTGGTTGGTTTACATTTCAGTTTTTAATTAAACTGTTTTTCTTTTTAATTAAAAGTCTTAATTAGAAATCACATCACAAAAATATGACAGCTGAAGTATTCTTAGAGCAGCAGCAGCCATGAAATGGTGGTGTTTTTTTTTTTTCTTACCATAAACGATGATATGAGCACTAAATCAAAGGATTTTGGGATAAAATTCATTTTGCACCTACACGAATATAGCGCGACGATAAAGAGTTACAATGATGAACATCCTGCAGCGTCACACTTATCATCACGTCTAATCACGTTAATTAAATGTGTCCTTGCCGTTGTTTTCAGGGTGATTGCTATGTAAAAAATAAATAAAGATTTAAAAGTTATAGAGTATTTTTATATTAATATTTTGAAATCAAAAGAGAATGATAACCTGATTTCGTTCAAGCTTTTTCAATTTTTTACTCCAAATAAAATCTTAAACTACGCAAAATTTCAAATTGAATGGAAAAATCGATGAAATAATTGGCTTAAAACCTTATATTTTCATTACAGTGATGATACGAGCATACCGTGCTCTGAAATGAAAATTTTTTCAAGTGTCATCTTTTGCGAAAATCATGAAAACCTTAGGTCTTGATGCATGGCTTTTCATGTGCCACTCGGCCATTAATTTTTCCGGAGAATTGTTTCCTTTTGATATACTCATAGGACTCTTTGATTAATCTTCTCCAGAAATATTAAGATGAGATCATTTTTTGTTTACTAATAAAATCCACCTTAAAATATACAAATTTTTGTATGTGTGTGTTTTTATATGGCGTTAAACTACGATGTCTTGAGTGTTGACTTAAATGACATTTAACTTTGTTTGTACAACAGTTTATGTGTGTAGATTGTAGTTTATATGCGTAAGTATATAAGTAATTACGTTTATACACGTAAAAAGTAGTTGTATTGGTGTTTGTGTGTGTGTGTGTGCATAAGTTAGATTTTGCATAATTAACATTTGTTAAAATTTTCATTTTCACAAACGTTCACATACTAACTACGAGTACTTATACTTCCACACATGCCATGTGTGGTGGTAGTTGTTCATTTTCATGTTAATTCTCGCTATTGCTAATGCTTTCTATGTTGTTGTTGTTGTTGCGGTAGTTGTTGTCATTAATTATATTCGCACCATTTCTCTTAATTAACACGCCACGCTTGCCTGCCAACGGCTGCTTTAACAAATGGTTCAGCGATTTCTTGCACTCGTCGTTTTCTGTCTTTCTTTCTCCAGAGAGTGTATGTTACATGTAACATGCGACGACGCTAGAGAGTTGTCATATCTGGGAAAATTTTCTTATGATTTCTTAATCAAATATTTGCTAAAATCAAAGAAATCTGTAATATGTGAAATGTGACATTTAACTGCGCAAAATTTGTGTTGAAATCATTAAAATCTTACGTTTAGTTGCAAGTTCATAAGCATCTCATTAAAAAAAATATATATCATTTTGAAGGTACTTAATGTAAAATATTAAAATAATATACCTCAAAGTGTTTGCGATTTGCGTTAATTTATTGCTTAAATGTAATTATATTATAATGCAATTATATTTTGTATTTTGAATTATAATTTCTTTGATTTAAAACGATTTTTTTATGAATTTAGCTCTTAAAAGTATGCTATAAAAATAAACTTTTTTTGGCACAAGTTGAAGTGAAATCTTTCGAAAACTTCAGATGGCGCACAGTATTCTAACAGAAATTGAGAAAAATAGAAATAATGAGAGATGCCACGCCCATGTGCCATATGAGCGACATTTTATTAAAATTTTAAAAATTAACCAGAGCTACGAATTTTGGCGCAGTGCTTTCTTAGTTCAAAAAAAATAAAATTTAAATTATTGGCTGACAGAGAAAGTTCTACGCTTAGCTGTCACATGAAAAAAATTTATAAGGCGAAATTTTTTTTGAATTTTCCAGCGCTTGACCTAATCGGAAAATGTAATTTCTTCAAGATTTTGAATTTTTTTGCGCTTGAGCTTCTCAAACAATTTGACATCTTCAAAAATAAAAATTTCCTGGAAAGTGGCCATTAATTCGTATACGCATCACCATAATTGAGTGCTATATATAGCTCACCTAAACAATCTGGATTTTTATTGTGGAGAATAACATTAGCCCTTTTGAATCTATTCTGTGAAGGTATTTTCCACATATGATCAATTTTATTATTTTTAATTAATTTTCAAAAAAGTATCCAAAACAACTGTTTTTCTAAACTCCCACTTAATCCTAAAAAGTGGGCGTGGCACGAGAAAGGATATTTTTAGAGAAAAGCCAATGCATCAAACTTTAATATAAAAAATATAAACCTTCGAATTTTCTGTTACATTATAATGAAAAAAATTTACAAACATGAGCAATTTTCGTGATTCATTAACGAATCAAAGGTACGATACGAGTTAATTATGACAATAATAATACAACGAAAAAGAAACTAATACTTTTCTGAAAACTTTGACCAATTTTAAGATTTTTTTACTCAGTTCGTTATACTATATAATAAAAAATTAATAGTTTAGGAGAAAAATGTGGAATTTTGACATAACTTTTTTTTATAATTAACTCAAAAAATAAAAGTTTTTTGAAAATTTTGAAAGTCTGAAAATATTTAAAGCCATTCAAACTATGCTCTTTAGTTTATTCTTTCAATATATTTTAAAAATTTTACGTCACTTTTTCCGTGGTGAACTCAATTTCGAGCCGCTACTTTGAAGTTTGCAAGGACGCCTCATGGTATTGTAATGTATGTGTCTTAGTGAAAGTATTAAGCTCTTTTGGGCCTTTTCATCTGATATTCGAATGAGCTGGTTAACTTGACAAGAATGGCCCATTTGTAAATTTTCAATTTCAATTTTCACCTCCTTCTGGTTCAACAAATGCATTGGCTTACTTTGAAAGTTGTATAGATGAGAAAGCAGTAAAACTTATGCAGCATCTTGTCTCTGAAAGCCTTCTATTTGTACGCGTTATCATTATTTCGATGAAATTACGCTAGAAAATCTGGGTATTGAAGCAAATATACCACTAGGTGAGCTGAGAAATTTATTTGCAGTTTCAAGTATTTTCAGACATTCCAAGGAAACCTTTTTTAATAGGGTGTGATAACAGCTTTTCAGGCACTGTAAAGGGCGCTTAAGATTTTCAAGTATTTTCACCCTTTAAGTCGCAAAATTTCTATTTAACGTGATAAAAAAGGCAGGATTATGGTCGCACTCATTTTAAAGTTATAAACGGCTTAGACATAATATGCTGCTATTATCACAAAATATTTATAAATGCTTAAACAACTTAAGCAGCAGCTTACACCATAAACATCATTAAAACTTAATACACCAATGGTCGGGAAGTGAATCTTCTTTAGAAACTTTTGCTGCTTAAAATGTAGTTATTGCACAATTTCCTTTCTCAATTTTTTCAAAATAAAACCCCTCCACTTGCTGGAAAATAACTCATTTCCCCCAAAAAACACAAGGACAATTTAAAATCAACACATCGAAATGCACTTATATGAACATATCATGCACTGCTGCACACTTACAGCTGATTATTTTGTTACCAAATTGCAGCATATCATAAGAAGAGCCAGAAAACTAAATCAAAACTCAAAAATACACACTTACTAATGCAGACAGATAAACAGACACTTATATCTACACACACTCGAAAGAAAAAAGTTCATAACAACTTGTAAGTTATTTGGACAACAACAGCAGCAAACATTTCCCATGACAAAATTTATTCTCCAAGGCAGAATTGTGGTAAGAATTTTGCTGCTATTTTAGATTTCTTTATCCGGTTTTTTGCTGTTGCTTTACTTTAGTTTACTTTTACAACTGGCCGCATTTTGTGTGTCACTTCCGGCAGCTGTACATGAACTTAGCAGCGCTAGTGTGTGTAAACAATTTCTGCAGCCATTTTATATGCAGAGATGTAAGGGATTGCAAGCAATGAAAACTATAAGCAAAATAAAGTTGAAATAGATTTTGAATTCAAAAATGTTTGTAGTAAAGTTAAGTCATGATAAGGAGGATTATTACTCTGCCTAAAAATGACTGACAGAGGATTTTATTAGAATTCTATGCAGTTCCTTGAAAATATTCATTTCTTTTCCTTTTTTTTCATTGTTGGATACAGTTCCATGAGCGATTTCAACTACAGTATTTTTATTAGTATGCTATTTTTTATAATTTTGAATAAAATATTTAATACGGGCATTTCTATGGGTCCCGTTCGACCGTCAAACACATTTAAAGTAAAAAAAAAGTCAATACAAAACGGATTTTTATTAAGAAAATAGGTTGAACTTATAGCTTCTAATTAGCTTTATAATTGGTCCACAGGTTGAATTTGGACAATTTTACGTTTTCAGCATAATTGCAAAAACCAATGTGTCGCACGGGACAAAAATTTCTGTTTACATGGAAATGCCCATATTATAATTTTAAAAAAAAGGTTTCCGAAAAATGATATCAACTTAGCGCAATTTTTTATAAGAAAATAATGCAATGAAACAGAATTTGTTTGGCAATGGAATTATAGTCTTAATTTGCCCCATTTTGTGTATAATTTGCATGCCTAAAAATATGCTACTGCATTTTTAGCAAGAATTGGGCTAAATGTTTTTGCTTTCATTTAAAATGTAATAGCATATTTTCAGGCTTATAAATTAGAAACGAAACGAATCGATGTTCGGAACTTGATATGAACTTTTTGTTTTCTTGAACTCCGATTTTAAGCTGTTTGTAGATCCGATAATATAATGGATTTCCCTATTTTGTATGTTCCTGAAATATACCTCGAATTTAATTCCGTTTTTTTTATGATTCAGAGGCTGAATAAAAGTTTCATATAAAATAATAATTTTTGTAATCTTGATTTTCTTTTATATCTCGAATTATATCTCTCTTGGCCAATTTCGTGTTACCCTAAATTTTCGTTTCTATTCTAAGCAATTATTTAAATTTTTTTGGATAATTATTTTTTTTTATTTAACTTAAGTCTGTTAATGTACACAGCACTTGCTTTTTCTTAATATGAAATGATAACATATACTTACAGCTCTGTTTAACTTATAGGTTCAGAAGCTATATGTGAAAATTTATGGGGTCCAAAAAGCTAACGCTTGTACGACGAGTTGTACTGAAATGCACAAAAGTGCAAAACACTCAAAAATTTCTATATTTCTTTCATAACTGAGCAAACATAACATTCGGATAAATAAGTTGTTGTTAAGTGTTGCCACTGCTGTAGGGATCAGCGATGATAAGCAGCGGTTGGTTTGGGACAAAAAAAAAAGAAAAACATTTTTAATATCAACACAAATACAAAAAATATTTGGTAAGCGGGTTGTCAAAGCCACTGCTGGTTGTAGGCCCAGAAAGAATGTAGCGTTTGTAAAAACAAAATTTAAGTGGCTTAACTGTAGTAGGGTACTTTGTTGTAAGTATCAAAATGCCAACAAAAACTAAACTTATTGCTGAAATACATAAGTGTTTTTACTGGAATGCAGTTTGTAATGTATAACCCTTGGAGTTAGCACCATGCAGCTAGAGTTAAGCAATGAAATTGTTTAGGTTTAAAAGAAAAATTTTGAAACAAAAAATGTTTTTTTATTAGAAAAAAAGCTATGCTTCACACTTCAATAAATACAAAACGGCCAAATTAATTGTTTTCCCTAATTTGAAGTTCCACTAAATTTTAAATCATTTTGCAGCAATGAAATTCATAAAGCCATAAAATTTTTTCGTAAAAATGTCAATTAACTTAAAAACATGCTAATTGTTAGTAGTTGAACGTTAGTGCTGGCCGTAAATGCTATTTTCATGCCTTTGATGTTCTTTATGGTTTCAACTTTAAAATAAAAAAAAAAACTATGCGCAGAAGTAAAGTGAATTCTAAAGCAATAAAATCAAATGCTTGAAAAATAATTCATAAAATTGCATAAAAAAAAAAACTTTGAATCATTCAGCAATATGTTGCGCTAGCAGCAGGACATAACTAAATTTTTTACTGCCAGTCAAAAAAAAAAAATGTTGAATAGTCGCATTGAGGTGAGGTCAAAGCACCATATCCTTTGCCAAAGTGATAACTTTACATAGTGATGCCTATATCGATATAGGTATTAAAGTTGCATAGCGAGATTCATTGTTGATGGTAAGATTTAAATGCTAAAAAACAGCTACACAGCTATGCATTATCAAAGGATATAGTGAAAAAACAAGACATTCGACGACATTGCCAAATGAAAATATTGATTAATTTTAGGATTGTAAGAGAATATGTGTGGGTTTTGTAGAAATCAGCATGGGTTGATATTAAACAAGTCATGCCAAAGTTTGATGGCAAGAATTAAATGCTATAAAAGAGCTACACAGCTATGCATTATCAAACGATATAGCAAAAAACCAGACATTCGACGACGATGCAAAATGGAAATATTGATTAATTTTAGGATTGTAAGAGAATTTATGTGAGTTTTGTAAAAATCAGCATGAGTTGATATTAAACAAGTCACGCAAAAGTTTTTCATCTTATTGCTAATCTTATTGTAAAATCTTAAATAGAGTTTATTTGACAAGCTTTAAATAAGCCCATGAAATATACCATGGTATCGATACATACATATGTTAATATTCCATCTCCATTGTACAAATTGTTTCTTCATAAGCAAAAATCATGGCTGACGGGTCATAAGTCAAATCATGAATTGCGTTGCCAACACAAATTTTCATTACCATTGAATTGCATGCAAAAACAACAGCAAAAAACATGGGCGAAAACAAATGTTAAAAAACATAAGTCAAAATAAATAAAATGAACGAAGCCAAAGTGGAATATAAAATTTTTTTAAAAAAAAAAAAATGCTACTAGCATAAAACAAAAATCATAAAACCACAGAAATACACAGTGCAAAAACAGAACGGTAATCAAACCGTAGTTTTATGGTGCTTTGTTAAAAAAATATATCAAATAAATAAAAAAAAAATTTAAATAAAAAAAAGTCAGTGTCTGAAAAGAGCAGCTGGAAAGCTCGCGTATTTAATTTAAAAGGAATCCCTTCACTAATTTGCCACTCACTCACTCACTAACTGGCTAACAACAGCAGCAGTGGAGCTGGCAACAGTAAAAGCTGCAGCAGCAGTAGTTGCTGTGTTGCCGTTGCTGTTCACTTTGCCAAAATCTGCAAAAAGAAAAATACGCTTTTTTTTTGTTTCTTGCTACACTCTCTGATTGGATCCAACATTTTCCGTCATCCTTTGTATTCTTTTATATTACATATTTGTGTGCTTTGTTTATTTTTTTATTATAATATTACATATAAAAAAATGTTTTTTTTTTTCTTGTGCATTAAATATATTTTTTTGTTTTAATGAATAAAAATGTAAAATTGGCAAATACTCGCTCGTTATAAAAGAAATTTGCTTGTTAGCAAAGAAAGAAAAATTATTATTTGCAACTACCTTTGCTAACTTACTGATGTCCTTTAACTCAGAAAAAAGTAAATCAAAACTTTTGGCTTTGAGACTTTTAGTGCATCAGCGAGCAATGCAGTGTTTTAAATTTAACTCAAGAGCTACTCCGTTTTGTTTATTAAATCGTTGGAAAATAAGGACTTTAAGCATAGAATAAGAACTGTGACCACTGTTGTTAAGCTAAAATATAATTTCATTTGGTCACAATGGAAAATTAATTAAATACACAATTTTTAAAATAACTGCTTTATTTACTTCTCAAACCAGTTCTCAAATCTTAACTAAATTGCTGAAAAACTTTTAACTTTTTTGAGTAATCAGAAAAGTTGAAAGTATTTCAGTTCATTTCAACTTTATTTAGCATTAATGCCATTTTCAAAGTCCAGACCGTTGTTTATTTCCATCATACTTTGTGAAATTATTAGGTTCCCAAAATTAGGCAAACGGATTTCAGCTCCTTAAAGTTTTGTTGCATGGTAACATTTTTCTTAGATTAACTATAAAAAGCCACAGTAAACTATAAAAAATAAAATTTTTTATAAATAGTGAATTGAAAAATTATGAAAAAATATTATTTAATTTAAAATTTATGAACAATTAAGTAAAGTTCGATTTATCTCCTTTATTGCGATCGGTTATTTTTCTCAAGAGCAACGAGCTTTTACTTTCTAAAAATACCTTAAATTGAATTTTGCAATAACTTACAGACACTAAATCTCTACTTATGGCGATCAGAAACGATTTTATTTTTGAAGTATAAACTTCAATACGCGCGTTGACATGGAGGTAAGCTGGTGAATACGTTACGGAAATGAGCGAACAAAATATGTTACGGAAATGAGCGAATTTGAACATAAAGTGTGGCATACTTTTAGGTTTTATAAAAATTGGGTGTTTACGCATGCATTTAATTTAACTCAATGCTGCTGCACTCAGGTGGTGGTGCTTTTTTTTCTGTAATTAATGGGGATTTTTGACATCATTTAGGGTGGCTCCGGACCCTGGAAGAACCGTTTTTGGACATTTTTTTTTTTCTATAATTAATAGGGAATGGTTGAAATGGATTTTGAACATCAATTAGCGTGGCTCCGGACTATGGAAGGACCGTTTTCGACCATTTTGGTCCTTTTAAAGTTCCGGAGCCATTCTAAGTGATATTCAAAAGCGATTTTCAACTTTTCATAATCGATTGGAGCAAAAAAAAAAATTTAGGGTGGATCAAAATAAAATCTTTTTTTATTCCAGTCGATGGATAAAGATTAAAAATGGCTATTTTCAACATTTCCTTATTTATTATAACAATTAAAAAGTTTTATTTTGATCCACCCTAAAATTTTTTTTTTGCTTCAATCGATTATAAAAAGTCGAAAATGACTTTTGGATATCCTTTAAAGCGGCTACGGGACTTGGAAAATACCAAAATGGTTGAAAACGGTCTTTTCCAGGGTCCGGAGCCACCCTAAGTGATGTCCAAAATCCATTTTCGATCTTTCCCCATCGATTGGAAAGAAAAACAAAACAATTTTTCTGTACTACAGTGCAAAACAGTGTGGCTTAAGCCATTCAATGCTTCATGAATCTGAATCCTTGTGAGTGTGAGCTTCACACGCAATCTAAAGCACACTCTTTTTATTTATAACTACACCCTATTCCACATAAAATTTTATGTATAAAATCTAATATACACAAGTATAATTACAAAACTAAAAATAAAAAAAAAACATTAGAAAGATATAATAACCATAATTAATTAACTGCCAACAGCCAAGAAGAACAATGCAGTTGAAAGATGCTCCAAAAGTGAATGTGTGCGCAAAATTTTTTTTACCACTTCGCTGCTGCTGTTTCTATTCTTCCACTCGTTGCCTGACTGAGATAAAAGCGCGAAATCCACAAACCAACCGCAACAGCCAACGTCGAAGCACTGCAGGCTCGCTGCTGCTGCCACAGCGAAGACGGAAATTTTAATGTCCTTTTAACAAGTTCGTAAAAGTTTTCCAATTACATTCTTCTTATTGTGAGTTATATGCAACTTGCCGACGGTAATAATGGTAGGTGGTTTACTGTGTGGTGTAGGTGCTAACAGACTATTTTCATTAGAAACAAAAAAAAAAAAAATTTTTAAGAAAGATACCACAAAAGCAGCAAAAAACAAAACCTTAGAACGTTCTAAATGTTTGGCATTGACGTATGCGAGACGACGTTGTGCTGCAACTTGGTTGGTTTCGTTATTGTAATAATGTGGAGGCACACGCCGCCCATTGTCTTGGTGCATTGTCTTGACAACGACGTTTATTAGCGGTGAATAACATGATGAGGAGTTAACGATAATTTTAGTTGGTCTTGTAAATTTTTGTGTATTTAGCGTAGGTACATGAAGTATCACAAAAGGTTAAAACAACAATAATATGCATAAGATAAACAAAACATTGCTGTGTGGTTAAAAATTAGTAAGGATTTTCAAAAAAGGCTAAGATTAGTGCTTGTATGGTAGTGCCTGAACTTTCGGAAAATTGCAAATGCTGCATTGCGGGCTTTATTGTTAAAAAAGTGCGACATTTTATATAAAATTTTGAATTGTTTCATTAGGTAGATCAAGTATTAAAAACATGCAATTTCCTTCATTAATTTCTGAGCTTTGCTTTTCGCCATGTAAAAAAACATAATCAAAATATTTTTCTTTATCCAAAATCTTATTTGTCTTTCAAAGCATGTTAATTGTAAGCAAATATGATTTCCAAACATTACACTAATTTTTATTTAAGTTTCTTAAATTATATTTGTATTGGTTTATTTGTTAGCATTAATTATTGTTTGTATTATTATATACAGCAAATGTTTATCATATGATGTTTGTTTCACCTCCCATATAGCAAAGTACGTGATTAAGCAAAAAAATTTATTGCAATTTTCATGAACCACCAAAAAAAATATGAGTGCTGTTTCAATATGAAGAGCAAAAATAGCAAAGAAATTACGCCACCACCAATTCCCACAAAAGCAATGAAGAAGTTTTTCGTCACGTACAACTGACCATTGACCAACATGCCATGAGCATAAGATGAAATTTTTGCTGCGCTTTTTATGACTTGATCAACTAATAAAGAAACACGTGCTGTGATTTTTTCCATAAATACTTTTTTTCTATTTTTATTATTTTTTTTTTCATATAAAATACAATATTTATTGTGTAATGTGGCATTCCATTCTGCGTAAGAAAAAAAAAACTTTTTCATAGTTGCGCTTTAATTTTGGTGATTTTTTTTTCTTAAAATTTTACATAAAAAATTGAAAAATGTCATATTTAAATAAAAAAAAGACTCACTAAGCAAACACGTTGAGTGACATCTTGGGTGATTTTACAATAATGTGGCAGCTAATGTTTTCTTTTTACCTTTTGAAAAGCATACGCATATGAATTTGTCATTCTCGCAGAATGATGCTGCACAGTGGATAGTTTGTGATTTATTTTTTTTTTGGTTAACCCAACTTAAATGGGGTTTCGTATAAGTTTGTGGAAAAGCATCCGAAAAGTCAATACAAATCGATTAGTTTTCGAAAACATCGGAATGTCAAGAAAAATCCAAATCTAAAAATCATCTAAACATTAGACAAGTCGATAGAAGTCTGTAAATTTTGGAAAAAATCGAAAAGTTGGTTAGTATCGAACAACATCAGAAAAGTCATCTAAGAAGTCGATAAAAATTGGTTAATATCGAACAATATTAAAAATGTCGATGGAGGTCATTGAATATCGTGTAGGGGAAAAAGGTTTCCTAGATTTTTATTCTTCTGGCTAAACTTTTTCCTACTAAAAAAAATTGGTTTTGACTTATTTTAATTCTGCTAGTCAAGCAGTTTTAATGGCAGTTATGCCGCACTTAGTGAGAGTCAAGAGAAAACAAGGCTAGTAAGCCACTTTTAAGTTTTGACTTAAATCTGAATTTTATTTTACATGGAAAATATTTTCACATAAAAAATGTACTTGAAAATATTTTCCATAAATTTTGACTTGTTTACGTTAAATGAATTTATGGTCTAAAATAGTAATATGACCCAAATGAAAATTGTTTATTTTTATTTAACTGGTGGGAGCTAATGTCGGTCATAGTGAATATGTGGGATCACTACACCCCTACCCTTAAGAGAAAAATTATTTAGAAAAAATCATTTTTAGGTGTGGAGTAATGCAAATATTATATACTTGTATTTTATTTTAAATAAGGTTTTTAATAATAATAAAAAATATTAATTTATGTTTTAGTTTGAAAATTTCTTTAACATATTGTTATGCAAAGTTTTTTGCTTATTATTTATTTCTATAGTGGAGTTTACTCCATCTCTGCTTATTATTTTATATGGTCCATGATAAGGACTCTGGGATTTCTTCCTAGTTTCTAGTTTAACAAATACTAAATCTCCTATTTCTAATTCTGATTCATTCACACTCTTATCATAATTTATTTTTCTTTTAGCTTTTGCTAAATTAATTAAGGTTTTTGCTTTGTTCATGGACATTTTCAGTCTAATTTTTAATTCATTCGAATAGTCTTCTAAATTGTAAGCCTTCGCATTGTCATGTTCTCTGTCACTTGGAAAGGTTGGTAATTTACCAAAAACTAACTCATATGGTGAATATTGTGTATCTATGTGTGGAGTAGTATTGTATGCAAAAGTGTAATAAGGAATCCATTTATCCCATTCATAATCATCTGCGAAGGAAAGTAGGTACTCGTTAAGTACTCTGTGGTTTCTTTCGAGTGATCCTATTGTTTCATGGTGATATGGCGTTGAAAAAATTTGTTCTATTTTAAGTTGTTTACATACTGCTTTAAGTAGATCGTTAGTGTATTCAGTCCCTCGGTCGGATTTTAGTGTTTTGAAACAACCGTATTTCAAAATTAATTGTTCGACAAGTGTTCTTGCTATTGAGTTTGCGTCTTTACTTTCAATGGGATGTGCAATGACAAATTTAGTTAGTTCACATTGCATTGTAAGTATATATCTGTACCCGTTTGAAATCTTTAGTGGACCTACTGTGTCAATTTGTACTATTTCGAAACTTGTTGACGGAGTGTTTGTTATCGTCATTTTTTCTTTGATGTGTTTATTGTACTTGTTACGAGCGCATTTTTCACATTTGTTTATATGTGTTTTTACCATCTGTCGCATGTGTTTCCAAACATAGCGTTGTTTTAGTTTTAGGATTGTTTTTCTGATACCTAAATGACCTCCTTGCGGTGTGTCGTGAAATTCTTTTATCAAATTCTTTTGCAAGGTTTTATTTGTTATTCTCTTAGGGGGTTTAAATAATAATATGTTTAGCGATTTTCTATATTTCAATGTTCTTTTTTGCTGCAGCTTATTAAATTTCGTTTTGAAATCATCCTTATTTATGATTTCAAATATAATATCATTCTCATCTAATGCTAGCTCTTTGATATTTTCTTTATTCATTAATGATGATAGTTTCTCCAATGTCGAATCTAGATTCGTTAGATTATCACTACATCTTACGTGCACGAATTCATCTATAATTTTGATATTACTGGTAGTATCATTCCTTTTATCGCTTTTATTGCTTAGTTCGAACTTTAATCTTCTTAAATTTCTGACGTCAGTAATCGATGTGCAATCCCACATAAAAAGTTGATCAGGCTCCTGTAGAGATTCACATTTTTCTTCCATATTTTTGTTTTCTTCCTTCTTTTTATTACCCCTAGTTATAACCATTGTCTTATTATCGCTCGTTTTTTGTGTTGGTATCATATTTTTCAGTATTGTTGAATCTATGTTAATTCTTGACAGTGCATCGGCATTTGTATTTATTTTACCTTGTTTGAATTTGATTTCAAAATCGTAATCAGATAAATCTAATCTGATTCTAGTCATTTTAGATGATGGGTTTTTGTGCGTAAAAAGTGAAACTAATGGTCTATGGTCTGTTACTACTATGAATTTCTGTCCGTATAGGTAAGGTTTAAAAAAATTTATCCCCCAGTGGATGGCTAGTAGTTCCTTTTCAATAATTGGTTTATTAATGTCATGTTTTTGTAATGTCTTACTTGCGTAGGAAATTGGAAGGTCTTTTCCAATTTCACCTTGAGAAAGTATTGCCCCTAAAGCAAAATTTGATGCGTCAGTAGTCAATATGAAAGGTTTTGTAAAATCTGGATATTGAAGAACTGGTGGTTCTATCAATTTTTGTTTTAACTTTTCAAAAGATTTTTGACATTCTTCAGTCCAGACAAATGTTTTGTTTTTCTTTAGTAAATTATTGAGACATTGTGCTATTGTTGCAAAATCTTTTATGAATCGTCGATAGTAGTTGCAAAAAGCTACAAATCTACGTACCTCGTCTGCGTTTTTTGGAGTTGGGTAATTTTTGATGGTATCATATTTAGCAGGATCTGTTTTTATTCCATGCTGTGTTATAAGATGTCCTAAGTAGATTACTTCAGGTCTTAAAAATTGACATTTATTCGGATTTAGCTTTAAGTTGTATTTTGATAGTCTATCAAAAACTTTAATGAGGTTATTGTTGTGATGCTGTAGACTGCATCCAAATACTATTATGTCATCAACATATAAAAATGCTTCTGAACTTAGACCGGTGAGTGCTAGAGTTAGCATTCTTTGAAAACTATTTGATGAGATTTTCAGTCCAAAAGGGAGTCTTTTGAATTGAAAGTGACCGTCATTGGTCGAAAAGGCTGTTAATGGTTTTGAGTTTTTATCTAAGGGGATTTGATGAAATGAACTTGTCATATCGAGAGTTGAGAAATACTTTGCTCTGCCTAATTTATCCAAAACGTCTTCTATGCGTGTTAATGGGAACTTGTCGTTGACAATTTTTTCATTGAGTTTTCGGAAATCAACTACTAAACGCCATTTTTTAGTGTCATCACTGCTCTTTTTTGGTACTAAAAGTAAAGGTGAATTGTATGGGCTAAAAGATGGTTCTATTATGTCGTTATCTAATAAATCTTGTACCTGTTTATGTATTTCTTCGTTCTGTGTGTGTGGTAACCTATAGTTTTTTATGTACGTTGGTGAACTGTCTGTTGTTGCAAGGTTTTGAGTGTAAAAGTTATTTATTGAGAGTTGTTCATTTTCTAGATGGAATATATGTTGGTATTGTTTGAAAATGTTAATTAAAGGATGGTTGGTTGTTATATTTAATTCCTTTTGTATATTTTTGAATCGTTCGTCATTCCGCGATCTTTGTCTGTAATCTATGTATGTATAGTTTGTCAGTGGTTCTGTTTTTGGTTTAAGATGTCTAATTTTTACTTCTGTGTCATTAGTGTTCAATATTTTAACGTGGCATTTTCCGTTTGCAGGTATTATTGTATTTGCCAAAAATACGCCTGACTGAATTTCTTCATTTAACACCACGTGGTCTTCCTCTACTGTTAAATTAATTGGATGAATTATTTCTGTTCTTGGTGGTATTCGTATTAAGTCGTAAACTTTTTCATTCAAATATATTGGTGTTACAATGTCTGTGTTGTCTACTATGGTAGTAAGTGTTTGTGTTTCATAATCTATTTTGCACATGTATTTATTTAAAAAGTCTCTTCCTATAATGCCGTCAGTATTAATTGGAAAATTATTGTCGACTGCATGAAAAATATGTTTTATTATTGATATTTGGAAATCTAAAAGTAATGTAATCGTTCCTAAAGTAAAAGTTTCTTGGTCAGTTATTCCTGTCAGTTTACACTTTTTATCCTTCATCAAATTATTATCATTAATAAGATTTTCTAATTTGCAGATTGAAATGTCTGCGCCTGTATCTATCAAGAATTTGAAATGTGTCTTTGAATTTTTACATTTTATTATAATGTAATTTGTCGTATTATCCGATATATTGTAAATCTTCAGTTTTGCTGTCCCGGATGATCCTCTGTTGCGGTCTCCGAGCGCTGATCGTTTCCCTGATCAGTGCTATCTACAGAATATACTCTATTTGAGTTGCGTTGGCTTCCAGTATTTGAATTCCTTCCTTTTGAATTGTTGTTATAATTGTTGTTTCCTGAGTATGAACTATTTCTGTTGTTATTGGATTGGTTTCTTGAGGTATTATTTCCTCTATTGTAGTTATTATTCTTTGAATAATTTTCAGAGTTATTGTTTCTGTTTCTATTTTGCCAGTTCGTATTGTTATTTGTGAATCTACTGTTGTGGGAAAAATTTCTACTACAGTTGCAATTATTTCTTGATTGATTCCTATAGTTGGATCTGTAATTGTTTCCATTGTTTTGAAAGTTATTATCTGTATTACTTTTGTAATGTAGAAGTTGGTTACTTGTTTTAAGATTTTTCTCCAGTTCTAAAGATAAGTTTATAGCTTCGATTAAAGATTTGGGTTGTGCTGCAAAAATTGTCATTTTCAAATCATCATTTAAACCGTTTTTGAAAATATTTAATGCATAATCATCGTTTACTTTAATAATTACATTTCTCTGGTTCATGTCTGTTAAGTCCTTAATTTGTAAGTTATTTAGTTCGGCTATTAAATTTAAGAGTTTGTCTTTAAACTGTGAAACGTTATTGTTTCTTTGTGTAAGGGAAGTTAATTGTGTATATATCTGTGCTGTAGTTAAAGTATTTTTGTAAGCGCTTTGCAAGTTTGTTTTTAGTTTCTGAAAGGTGTCAATGTCAGTAGTGTACCCTAATGTTGTTTTCACACTTGTACTTAGCTTTATACTCAAGATGAGTTTTATTAACTTTTTCTTATCTTCATTTGAATAAGTGTCATGTAGTAGTTCTACTAATGTTAAAAAACTATCTAATTCTTTTTGGTTTCCCGAAAAAATGGGGATTATTTTTATAATGGATTCTAATTTGAATTCTGCCATTGTCTGTTCTGTTGTAATTGTTTGCATACACACTAAACTATTTCTAGCGTCTTTTACTATTATGTAAAACTGTTCTGTCAATTTCAGTATCTCTAAGTTTTGTTTTAGATTTTTGTTGTGTTCTTCGTACTCTGCTACGTATTTATCGATTTGGGCAAGTTTTTCCTTAATCGTCAAACTAGTGTATTTCTTGTTTCCTAACTTTCTTATGTTTATTTTTATTTCTCTAATTTTTTTATAAATTTCTGATAGGGTGTACATTTAAATATTTGTTTTTTTTTTTTTTTTTTTATTTAGTTAAACATTTTGTACTCTATTGATATGTTTCAGTACATATTGCTTGTAATGTTTATTTATTTTATAAAATATGAATATAATTATTATAATAATTACTATTGTTGCAATTGAAGTTAATGCTGTTGACTTCACGTCGTTCTTTGTTATTGCAGAACCCAAGTTGTTTTCGATGGTTATCTGCTCGTCCTTCTTAGTGTCAAACATTGCTATGTGGTAGAATGTTTCTTGTAAATTTGGGAACATATGTGTTAATTTTGTTTTTTATGTTTTCTTGTTTATCGGTTGTGGTACGTATTCATCATTATAATTGGGCCAATTTTCAAAAATGGCATTTACAGATGCCTCAGTCATCAGAATTCAGAATTTGTTTTATTTGTTTTAGCAGATTGGCAGGATCTAATTTATCAAAGTTTCTGTGCTAGTTCGAATTGGGCAGGATCGCCATGTAGGGGAAAAAGGTTTCCTAGATTTTTATTCTTCTGGCTAAACTTTTTCCTACTAAAAAAAATTGGTTTTGACTTATTTTAATTCTGCTAGTCAAGCAGTTTTAATGGCAGTTATGCCGCACTTAGTGAGAGTCAAGAGAAAACAAGGCTAGTAAGCCACTTTTAAGTTTTGACTTAAATCTGAATTTTATTTTACATGGAAAATATTTTCACATAAAAAATGTACTTGAAAATATTTTCCATAAATTTTGACTTGTTTACGTTAAATGAATTTATGGTCTAAAATAGTAATATGACCCAAATGAAAATTGTTTATTTTTATTTAACTGGTGGGAGCTAATGTCGGTCATAGTGAATATGTGGGATCACTACAATCGGCAATCAACGGAAAAGCCGATAAGAGTTTTTCAGCATCGAACAACATTAAGGCGTCGATTGAAGTCAGAACATATCAGAAACCTTCGAAAATGTCGACAAAAATTGATCAATATCGAACAACATCACAAACAACGATAGAAGTCATCAATTATGAAAAGTTAGCGATTAGCACGATAAAAGCTTATCAGTATCGAAGAACATAAAAGTCAATGGAGTTCAGTGAATAGCCGAAATTTATCTACCCAATTAATTGGTGAGATCAATTTTAACAAAGAAAAGAGGAAGGAGTAGATATTTTTCTAAGAAGAATATAAAACTTGTCTTTTTGTTGTTAAAAAGTTTTTCCTGCAAGAGGCGTGGCAACGCCCAATTAAAAAAATATATATTTACTCAAGTTTCAATCTATCTACATACCAAATATCATCAAAATCGGTGTAGGGGTACAGCCGTGATACCGTTTTTTCCCATTTCATTTTGAGCAATGCCACGCCTCCTTTCTAATAATCTTTATTATAATTCAATCTATCTTTCAGCAAAATTTCATCAACCATTAGCTTAGCCGTGGAAACGTTTTTTCCCGTTAGAGGCGTGGCACTGCCTACTATTGAAAAAAAGTATATCCCACCTTCTCTTCAAAACCTTTCCAGCAAAAAAAAAATTATGCGATTATGTTGTGTTATGGCAGTTAATAACTGGCTTAACCGTTTTTAACTGCCTATTTATTACACTTATGTTTGCGAACATGACCAACTTCAAACAGCTCCAAAAATTTAAAATTGAATTTTTTTTAATACTTGCTATTTTTTTTTAATTATGTACATGAAACTCTGTTCGGTCAAAAATTTTGACACACTTGCTGCTATTATCGATTTCGAAATGAGAAGATATGATGTTTTTCTATGTTATTTGTGACTATAGAATATGAGCTTAAGCAAATTAAAATTTTGCAGTTAATAGAGACTGGTTTGATGTTTTAAGCTAATTGACGTTGGAAGAGGGATTTTTCGGAAAGACTATCATCATGTATCATCTCTTACACACTTAAATATTTAAGGCAAAATACTCTTCAATATTACAAACAAAAGAGAAACTGCTCTTATCAAGTTTCCAGGTGGTTTGCTCAATGTGATAAATGAATTCTGGTGTAAATTCCTTAAACTAACAACATTTGAATATTTTCCTTAGATAATATCAGATAGTAACGCTTTTATAATAACTTTTAATTTTTCTGTCACGGTTGGCCTTTTGGCGAAAACTCCCATCTAATAAACAATAATTTTTGTAAACTCTTCAGTAATTTCTCACTCTCCAGTTTTCCAAATCCTACTTAACAAATACAAAAAAAAAAACATATATATTTAGCTTAGTTCGCAAATTTTCGTCTCTGTCCCAGTGTGCAACAATTCTTTCTTCCCTAAAAACTGCAAATCTCAGTTGTTATTTTAACATTTTTGTGATGTGAGTAATGACATCGTTCCATATATCATTTCTCATTTGCACGTTTGTCTGAAATGTCACATTTTGCATGGGAAAACAACACAACCTAACAGACAATTGAGCAGGCGGACGAATGTATGAGTGAACAGACAAACATTGGCTATATAAAAAGCACAAAAATGGAAATGATGTCAGAAAAAAAAATTTATTTATTTTTTTTTTTTTTTTTTTAAATTCACCAAAAATACTGGGTTTCATAATGCGATGCACGTGCTAAAGCAATTTGTCACATGAGCCTCTAAAATATACCCCAGAGGAAACTACATGATGACTACGCGTGAGCAGGGATCAAGTTAAAAGGCACATCGACTATGATTTCGACAACAACAAAAACAACAACGATGATGATGACGACTCTTTTGCTCAAAATGAGATTGGATGATTTTTCAAGATAAACGCAAAAGTTTTAGACATTTTTGCTGATATTATTTTAAGCAGCTTTAGACAGCAGCGCATTGCAAATAAGCAGCATGAAGCATGTTTGCTGTTTCTGCTAACTTGCTTCCACTGAACACTCATGTTAAGCTGCAATATATGTAAAGTTTTTTCAAAGGAAATATATCTATTATTGCGAGGATAAATATAAAGTATCTTGGAACTGCACTCTCAAAAGTTTGCTTGTGTTGACGTTTTAAAAGAAAAAGGCTTTTACTGTTAACAAAAGTTTTTTTCTTTCTTTTGCATACTTTTAGGCATTTTAACTTGTAAACTCTAAGGCTAGAACTTGAAAAAATTAAACTTTTGCAAATTTAATAAATAGAGAAATCTCTATGTCTCTCAACTTTTTGCCAAAACAAGCAACCTTTTTTCTGCATCCACGAGCTAACAGCCTCAACTCTAACTCCAAATTAACACAACAAAATTCACAGACAAACATTTCATGATGTCGTTAACACGCACACTTGTAACAACAACAAAATTACCAAACTTCAGAAATCATTAACTTGAGTTGTTGAAGCAAAAAAACCCATGTAGGCCCATAGAAACATAGTCAACTCGGCCAACGCACTGCAACCAACCAACCAGTCAGTCAGCCGAAAAGCGACAAATCAACCACAATTGAAGCAGGCCAGCAGCCAGCAGAAGCATCAGCAACGACAACAGCAACACCAAAATACCAATAAACCGACATATGGCAATGGCATGCAACAGAAAAAAAAAGAGTAAGAGATCACTTGATTCCAATTAGCCAAGTCGTGTGCAATTGAAAATACGTTGCAGCCACGAGAAACGACAGCGACAACGACAACAACTATAACTATGACGACCATTGTATCTTCGATGACTTTCTGCTGTTGCATTGTAATTACAAAAAAAAGAAGAGACAAACGATGTTGGCGCTATATCGGAATTACAGCAGAGGACTACGCATTTTTATTCGAAGAGTTTTTGCAACAGCCAGCATTTTGAACAATGTTAATGAATGCTGTTGCAGTGGTTAAAAAATGGATCTACGGAAGTGATGGCTGTTGCTCTGCGTTGTACTTTTTTCAGTAAATTTGAGACAAAAGTACACCGGCTTTAGTTGCATTACTTTCAGTCCGCTAATTTTGTCTTCAGAGATATACTTTTGCAATAGACCGGTTCGAAATTTAGATTCATCCCGAAACCGACTCAAAAGTCAGAGGGACCCTTAAAAACGATACCTGCTTCATTTTGTTTTTCGCTTCGAGAAAAAACAATGGAGCACTTTTGATTCTGCTGAAGGTCTTTTTTGGCAAAAAAAAAGTGTTTTTTGCAGGAGACTTTAATTTCATCACAGAATGGATACCTGAATTTAATTAAGAAAATAAAGATTGCGTTCTTGTAAAAAAATTTACGCTAAGAAATTTTAAATTTTTTTCTGTTAAAGATAATATTTAGTTCCAGAACTCGATTTTTTCACATTTTTTAATAACCCTCTGATTTACTAGCTATAACCTACTCTATGAAATATAATAATATAATAAAATCTGTTAAAAAAACTCTTTGAAAAAGATTTCTAATTCTTAAAATTTTTAATTTAATATAAAATAACAAATAAATATATAATATCAGATATCGGTTTTCTTGACACAATTTAATTTTTCCTATACTATACGAAACTATTTACCAAAGATCCACTTTCTTCACATTACCTGTTAAGAAAATTCTTCAAAATATTTTGACATTTTTCTAACTTTTTATTATTTTTCGGCTTTGTTAAAATTTCTCAAATTTTTAATAACAAATCTTAAGCAAAAAGTAACCACAAACTCCCAAAATTAAAAAAATCATGGTCAGGACACATTATCGTTTTATCTCCAGGTTTAAAACCAACGTCTATTGTGTAACTTGAAATGTTCCTTAATTGTGTGAGAAAAAGTTCTAAGAAAAAATTCTTTATAGGGATCAAAAAAAGTATTTTTTTTTATCTAGAAGTTTATATGAAACTAAAATAAATGTGGTTATAACGGGTGATTTTTTTGCAATTTGTTTTTGCAGTATACGTTTTTGGACATTTTGCACATAATTTGTAACAAGTGCTTAAATCAAAAATGCTAAACAAAGTTTGCCATTATGCCATAAATAGACTAACAAACGAACAACGCTTGCAAATCATTGAATTTTACTATAAAAATTCGTGCCCTGTGATAAATGTGTTTCGCAAACTACGTCCATTTTATGGTCATCATAATCGAAGAACATTTTTGGCTCAATGGGTACGGCAACAAACAGATATGCCGAATTCGGTCTGAAGAGCAGTCAGAGACAGTACAAGAGCTCAAAATGAAAGAATTGGACTTGGTTGACATGTGGTTTTGGTGACAAGACGGTGTCACATGCCACACGGCACTCGATACCATGGACCTATTGAGAGGCGAGTTTAGTGAGCAATTAATCTCACTTGTTGGAGCAGTCCATTGGCCACCAAGATCATGCGATTTGACCCCAAGGGTTAATTTTTTGTAGGGCTACGTGAAGTTTCTCGTGTACAAGGAGCAACCAGTAACAATTGTAGCCCTTGAAGACAACATTACAGCTGCTATTGGTGAGATACCGGCCGAAATGCTGGAAGAAGTATCCAAAAATAGAGCTTACAGATGGGCAACCTCAGGCTAAGCCGTAAGAAACATTTACACCAAAAAATTTTAAAAAAATAAATGGCTGAAATTGATGCGTTGCCATAAATAAAGATTTTATTCATTTTTGTATAGTTTCTGTTCTTTTTTAACTCTATAAAACCAAACGCTTAAGAAATCACCTGTTGTAAAAAATGCAAATAAAAGGCTTACTTTAAGTGCAGATTATTTTACCACTATGTGTAAAATTGTTGCTACTTTAATATGCTGCCAAACACAATTTCAAAAACCAAAGCAATTTCTTGAAACAACAATCGATAAGATTTTTTCATAGAATACGTCCGAACTACCGATATTCAAACTTAGTGTTTTTGGACTAATTTTTCTGGTATAATTAATTCAAAAACTTATTGAGAGAAGTTTAAATTATCTATCACGCTTATGGTAAATTCATGCTAATATGATAAAACTAAACTTAAATTTCAAGTAAGGTTCATCTTCCCAAAAAATTTATATTTGTATTTGCTACTACCATTTCTACTTTCTCTTGTTTTTGTTATTCCCAATATTGTGCATTTTGTTTTCGATATCTCATGCTGTAAAATTGTAACTTGATATCTAATGTTGAACAGACATTAAGATAACGTCAATTGAATTTCATGCCAATGCAAGATAAGCATTCATTTCACTTTGATAGCAGCAATGACAGCTGCTAAAGAAAGAATACCGTGGCTGATGTCGATACCATGGCTCGTGCAGTATTTTCAAAAGCAGGTAACAAAGTTAGTAAGACAGCCAATAAAAATAAGAAAATGAAATAAAAAAATGTTTTTTTTTCAATTTTATTTTTTTTTTTTTTCTTATTTTTTGTATTTGCAATTGTCATTTCAATGGAATTGTTCATATATTTTTAGTTTTTATTTGTAAAGTTTTCTTTATTTATCTTTTCTTCTATTGCAAGGATGCACAGGGATGTCAATTTGAAGTTTAAAATTAAATTTATTTTATTATGCGCTGTGACAAATAATTCAAAACTTGACAATGATATATATAGATTAATAATGTCTTATTGATATTGCACAGGCGAAACTGAAGAATATTTGCTTAGTATTTAGAAGAAAGTCTTTAGTTACAACTCAATTATTATTACGGTTACAAAAGTATACTTTCTGAAATATATACCAAAAAAAATAATGTTTGAGTCCTAGTGAAATTCAAGGTTCAGCATACAATAACCTTTAGTTTTAACAACCAGTCTCGCTCAATGAATTTATAATATTTAATACGCAGTTAATTTGTGTAGCTTCACTGGGTAAAATTTCAAAGCACATGTTTCTACATATGTGGTTGCACCATTGCAGCAATGCTGATTTCCCATGCGTGTCGACTTTCACTTACGTAAATATGATGATTATGTTTCAAAATTTTCTTAGCTGGAACTGTGTTGTCCATTCCATTCAGTGAAAACACAAACACGTAGATCTGAGCAATTATAATTATGCAAATATTTCTTAAGTTACCAGCATACTGTTGCATGCACAATTATTTGTGATATATGCAGAGATTGCAGGATGTAAATGCTCATTTGGTAATATTTTATTTTGTTTTTCTTATTTTGTATGAATGTGATCAAAATGCATTTGAAATTAATTGTGTTAATGTACAAATTATTGATTTGATTTGTCATACCGACATAGTTACTTTGAACAACATATGTGCGTGCATTTGAAATCAAATTCTATACATACAAACATCCAACTTGTGAAAATTATGATATGCTGCTGACAGCATACTACTTCTGCTGCTGATTTTGCTTAGATTGTATTACACTGACGTCTTGGAGAACAGACATCAGTCATGATATGTTTAAGCTTTAATCAAGATATTCCCTTATGTTGAGTTTATTTAACACTACACCACCTGTCATATGTGTAGATGGTCAACAAAAGTGATCAAACAAAAAGCAAAAGCAGGCAGTAAAGTAAATTTTCAAGTTAATTAATTGCAAAGTTACTATGTAGCAGCAACTGAATTATTAAAATTTATTATAAATAGTCAAAACTCTGTACTTAACGAGAAGCAGATAGTTTTGTAAGGACACTTTCTGCTGAAATGAAATTACATTTTTGGTACAAATTGAATTCTTAGTTGTATGGAAATTAAGTTTTACTGCACTTGTAATAACAAGTGGCTGTTTGCTGTTGATTTCATAATTTATTAAAAATTAAATTAGTTGCATACTAATTCTTGATTGAATAATTTGAGTTTGGAGAACTTGAAACAATTTGAAAATACGAAAAGTTTACTGTGACATTTAATAGCTATTGTTGCAACTATAATTCTTCTTTATTTATAATGCAAAGCATCAACATTTTAATTCAAGTAAATAAAAAATTTTAAGATATTCATAAAACAAGCCCTAGTCTTTTACATGTTTTCAGCAGTTGTCTTTGTCTTCCAGATCTTACTTGAGATATTTCTTTATTTCCATATTTCTCTAGGGCAGATATTGATATCTAAAATATCGGGAACATAAACTGTTAAAATCAATCGCTATAAAGACTTAAACTTTTTTTTTCTGAGACACATGATAAACAAAAAATCAAATATTTTTCACAATTTCTTTTTGTGGCTCTACGATTTAGCCGCCACAACATATTCCTTAAGTTGACTTTTTTTAAATTTTGAACTCCTATATTTAAAGCCGTGTACAAATTTTAGATTTGTTAACATTTTTAAAAACTAGCCCTTTGTAAATATGTACATAACTGCCTTTGCTATTTTGGTTTACGTGGCGTATGAGTGACATTTGATTATTTCGCACAAAAAGTTGTAATGAATCACATGAGAAGTAATTTTTAAATGACTTTAAGTCTTGTTAAAATACAACTGTTTAAAATATTAAAATACATAAATAGAAAAAAAATTAGTACCAAAACTTAAACAAAAATTTTCACACATTTTTTTCTGTCTGTTTCGCTGCACATTCATTTGTTCAACTAAATTGCATAAATAATAAATTTTCTACTTCAGCTTTAGTTCAATAAACTATTTTTTTTTTTCGATCATGTTCAAAGTGAAATATTACACGCATTTTATTTATGATTTCCTAAATCGCATAAGTTTTTCCACCCTTATATTTTTCTTGTATATTATCCATTTTTCATATATCATTTGTGGTAAAGCAACGCAGGTGAAAATGATCTACAGCTAAAAGAATTTAATGGAAGTATTAAAATAAAAATAAAATAATATTTTATTTATAAGAGGTAATAAAAAATCCTGAGACCGTCACTCTTTCACAATTTTCCGCAACATAAAACACCGCAACATTTTAACTCCATTACTTTACGACCAATAATTTACTACCAATTACATACGCACTCCATGTAATGCCACAGCGTCGTTCATACGAAACATCCTATGCTGACCTTGTAAAAGGGTTTCAGCATGAGCAGCAGCGCATCTAGAGCTTAAACCGGAGCGAAGCGAAGCAGATTAAAAAAGTGAAATGAATTTAATTTCGAGAGACTCTTTATTAGGTTGCAATAAAAATTGTGTGTAATCAATTTTATAAAATTTATTAAAACCTTAACCTATTCGACATTGACAGCAACAGCAACAACAACAGCAATAGCAACAACGCAAATGCCAACAATAAAAACAGCAGAAATGTCAAAGGTAAGAGTTGAGGTACATGACTGGCATAGAAGTTCGATTCTACTCGACTATGGACGACGACTCTCCGCTTTTACTCTTCTCAACATTTCATTTTATGACCTTATATTGTGCTGAAGCGGCTGCTCTGGGAGAAATCCTATGAGTCCCAATGGATGTGTTGCTTTTATTACTTGTAGTATCCCGAGGTTGAGCCAAAGGCGGCAACAAAAAAAAAAAAAAATAGCAACGACAACAATCGAGTGCAACAACAACAATATTAAAAAGAATGGTAGATTGTCAATGGTGTATACGATACATAGCTTGTGCAATTTTGTTTTGTTTTTTTTTTTTCGCTTGGATAAAGTTAGCTGAATTGGCGATAGATGATTTGGTGAGCATTTGGAATTAAAAGGCAGCTACCTTTAAGATATACACGGTGAGAAAGTTTTTGTGTTTGGTTAATCTTAAGTTATTGATCGCGGTACACACTTTTGTTGGCCCTTTCTTGACAGTAAAAAGTTTCGCGATATTGTGTGAGTTTGACCTTCTCTTAGTAATTTATTTTTCACATAAATTTTTTCTTTGACAAATGCTTCAGCGCTAATTTTCTTGATATTATCGGCGGAGTGTAAGTTTTTATACATGGTTTTTCAGAAACAACATAAAATTTTCTAAAATCGCTCTAATTGAAATAAATTCAGCCTTCAGCCTTAATTATAATTAATTCATTTAAGAATATTCCGGCCAGAAAAATCATGTCATTCCTCTGGGCTCATTTTGTAGCTATGGTTTTCTACATCATATATTTACTTGATCATCAAATTCGTAATGACGGTACTTTTGATGTCATCGTCTACTGGACGAGAAGAACACGTAACACCATCTCCAATCTAAGAGGAATTTTCGCCACCGAGTCTTAGTCGTAATTCTAAGGAAATATCGAAGCTAAAAAACAAACCGAAAGTGGTGTATTTTTAAAGATGCTTTATGTATGACATAAGGTCCTACGTTTTTTTTTTTTTCAAAAAAAGAAAAAAAGATTCAAGTTGCTACAAGAGGGGATTATTTAAATGACATGCAATGCCCATTTTTGATTTCTTCATCCCAATGGAAATATGTTATAAACAACATCGATGAATAGCTATACTCATTGTAGGCAGTAAATCTCACAACCCCAGCAACGACTGTAAATGATTTTTACAAAGGGATGGCCGCTTTGTAGGCAGCTTGCCTACTTATCTATAAACAATGTGTAGCAAGGGAAAAGCAGATTGCTTTAAAACATCACTTATTAATGCCTGTTTAGTTTACCGAGTTGCCTACATTTCCATATACAAAGTATGCAGCCAACAAGCAAGACCCCTTACATCTCCATAAACAAATCAGACAGCAAACAAACAGACTGCCTACAACTCCATATACAATGTAGGCAGTCCGCTTGCTGGCTGCCTACAGCTCCATATACAAACAAGGCACATAGAAAGCGGACTGCTTACAGCTCCATAAGCAATGCAGACAGCCAACAAACAGACTGCCTACAGCCCCATACACAAAACAAGCAACCAAGAAACAGACTGCCCACAGCTCCATGTACAAAGCAGGCAGCTAAAAACAGACTGATTAAATCCATATGGAAAATCGGTAATTCAGTACTCAAACTTTAATATAATGTGGCTCTTGATTAACAATAACAGCAAGAATTAGATAAGTCTGCAAATTATTTCCGTTTGACTTTTTTTTTCAAATTTCCGTTTGACTTTTTCTGACTTTTAAACAAAATATCACAGTAACAATTTCATTTGTGAAACATACAACACAAGTGTACAGCTTTTCATACATGAAAAATCAGAATACTTCATCAATTTGCCGCTGGGATTAAATCAAATTGTCCTAAAATTGCATAGTGCTATAATGCTGTTATTGCCCAAAGCTTATGTGCAAACAATTTCTTTTGACTGATACTGTAATATTTCTTTTTGTTAGCGAAACAGTCTCTGATCTAAGAACTTTTCATATAATTTTTCACATGAAAAATGCAATACCATTTTCCTTGAGACAAAAAAAAATTATTTTTTTTTATTCTTTCGAGCATTTTGCAGTCAATAGCATATAAACATTTTGTAAATTGACATTTCTCCAAGTGCACAAAAAGTTAATAATAAATACATTGAAGCGGTCCCTATAAATTCAAGCCAAAGAAAATAACAAAAAAATAATATGCAACAACAATAACAGCAACAATGTAAATAAAATTTATATCGGGCAATAAAAAGCGTATAATGGCTTCCACGGCTTTTAACGCACAACCGACTCGACCATTTTATAGGTACTGGCTATGCCTGCAGCGTCCACGTCGTCGTCGTCGTAGCTGCTGATTCGATTTAACGGTTTCAACTTTTAAAAGGCGAGCACGTGGCTTTACGTAAGCCTTTCCTTTATTAGCTAATCTCTATTGTTGCCATTGTTGTTGTTATTGCCAATGTTGCTTGACCTGCTTCCTGCCAGATTTTTGTTTTTTTTTTTTTAACCAAGTTAATGGGAGTAACGCAAAAGATTTTATATTCAAATGAAAGTCAATTAAAAAGGAGCTGCAAAAGAAAAAAAAATTTCATTTTAAAATTTTACTGCAAATTTTATGTTGCCGGTCTGTTTTGTAAATTAAAGCAGCACCTTCAAAAAATGCGCGAATGCTATAAAGTTTTTTAATTAAAGTTTTAAATTATTAAATAAAAGGAAATTCATGAAGCGATATTAACATGCAATGCTAAAAATTTTTTTTTGAAGTGGGTACAGCTGTGAGCAAAACTACGTGCAGTTCTTATGAATCAAATCAGCAAAAAAGTGGATTAAAAAACTATCATAGTATGAAATCATCCAAATATTAGATCAACAATCACATCATCAAATCAAAAGTTCAAAAAATTAATATCATAACATAACCTAATAAATAAATCCTTATCCAAGTAGCACAATAAATTTGCTAATTCGAATAATTTTTGTACAACACTCATGTAATGGTGTCTTCAAAGTTCGATAAGTGAATTGCATGGAAGCATCAAAAGCTAAAACTTAACCAAAAAATATGAGTTTAACAGCGAGAGCGCTGCAGCTTTTTTCTTGGGGTTCAATTGGCCTAAATATTTCAAAAAAATTCTAATAAGTTGCAGAAAAATAAGTCTTACTACATTGGTATTTTTCAGCAAAATTTTTCATTCTAAAAGCTGATTTAAGGCCAAGAACTAGCATAATGAGCTGGCGCACTCAGCGCTTTCTCTAGCAGTGCGCATCAGTATAGAGAAAACTAATGTGTGTGGATTTTTTTTAGCAATAATTTGAAGTATGCATGCAAACTAAAAGCTATAAAATAAAGCCATTGCTTTTACTGTAATTTAACTTTAAATGCGCTTTAATAACAGCTTTCAATGTATGCTATGCTCTGTGATTTATTTTAGCTATAAATGCCAAATCAAAACAATAAATATAGTTGCTTTTGTTTAGCTGTAATCGTTAAAGTATAGCTCATAGCTAAAGAAAATAACAGCGAAGTTGTGCTAGTTCTCAACAAATATTTTGGCTGTATAAACGCTTCTAAAGCAGGTTTGGAAAATATTTTGAAGCATTGCTAATATTAAGCTAGACACAAGCTGCAAAAGCGTTTTTAATGAATAAAAATTTTCTTTTAAGTAAAACTTAAACAAAAAAGCTAATAAATGACTTGTCAATTGCATCAAAAGTGTTTTTACAGCTTACTCCTAGCAATTATTGAATGCTACTTGGGTAATTTGTCAAAGTATGCAAATTTCGTGTCGTAAATCGCAAACCTTCCAAATCAACAAAGTTTTGAATTACAGTAACATCATAATATCTGCTAGTTATCAAGTAAGATAATCAACTTTTGATCAAAATTACAAAAATGGTCTTTAATTGTTGGTTAATATCGAGTTAAATTCTCAGGATCATAACTCAAAAATACCTCCTTCCTTATACATTTTTCGAGCTAAGTGCAAGAAAAACCTTGGCGGCATTTAAAACAAAAAAATTGCTCTTAATAAGTTAAATCACACAGCGTTCGTCACACACTTCAAATCATCAGTCAAATTTTACTCACCACTGTCACTTCAAGCTATATGAATGCTGCACGCTGACTTAAAAAAAAATATATATATATGTTGTATATCTTTTTAATCCGCTTTTTTATAGCCTTGGCTCTTAACAGCTAAAGCCTTCCAAAAGCCAACACTGAGTAGGTGGTGGTGCAGCCGTGGGAAATCCTTTTTGTTTTCACTCAGCCGGTCTCTTTTTCGTTGTTTGTTTTTCTTTTGACTTTCAACAGAGTGTACATACTACTACATATGCTCATTGCGCTGACGTGTGTGTAATTTGCACAGAGCATATTTATACAAATTCACACAGACACAAACGCGCTCACTTCAATTTACATACACATACATGTGTACTCAAGTTTATTTGCATATGCGAAAATAATTAAATCCCCCACAGGATGCAACTCTTATTAAGTTGAGATGCATGTGAGAAAAAAAAATGAAAATGTCATTGTTATATGACGGTTGACGTCGGCGGCGACATCTTATGTTTCCTGCAAAGATATTTGCACTTATTGTTGTTGCTGTCTTAATTGTTGTGCTCTTTTTAATTATTTTTATAGCTGTTGTTGTTGTCAGTGTTGCTGTTGCTTTATTTTTTAATGTACCTGTCGTCGCGTCAGATTTCATTTAGGATTTTACGAGCTTATTAATTTTGCAAGTGTGCAGGCGCATGGCAGTAACTTTTATTGTGCAACCAGAACATTTTCTTCACTTAAGCAAAAAATATGATACGCAGAGTCTGTGTTATTGACTTTATGTTTTTAAGTCAAGGTCTGATATGAATAAAGTTTAAAGAGTGGTTTTAACGTTATTTTTCGGAACATGAAAACTAAACTGTTTCAATAAAACCAGTAGCAATATTACAGAAATAATTAGTATGAATTTAATTTTAGTTTTAAAAGTATTTGTAACGCTTTCTTGAGCAAAATTGAAATACAGCACAATTAAGTAATATGGGGGCCCACAGCCTAGTAAAGCCTTTCTCCACAAAACCATACTTTTTCTTTATCAAAATATTACATGATTTTTTTAGCAAAACTCTTTTATTTATTTTTTTTTTTTTTTTTCAACCAATAATTGATTTCACAACATGCTGTATTACACATAATTTTAGCAGCATCATTTCAATCACAATGCATGGACAATCATAGATTGAACTACTACCGCCGCCAGTTATACAGTTTACACTGTTTAACCAATTGCGTACGCTTTATTTTTTATTTTTCATTCGAATTTTTTTTTTTTTTTATTTATATTGACATTGGCTGATGTTTCCCTGGGGAAATATTTTTTTTCTGGAAATTTATTCTTCATGTTACTAAATATTTGAAGATTTCAGTATGAGTTCGATTTGTGTTATATCATTCTTGGATTTTTATTTTGCAAATATTATTTTCCAGAGAACGTCAGCTGTGTGCTGTTTGTCTGTTGTCGCCGTAGTTGCTTTTATTTGTATTTTTTTAATTGATATTTGCACAAAATCAATTGAAATGTTTGGCTGAAGGAGACAAGTGGCATTTTATATGATTTTAAAAGCTTGAATGTATTAAGCTGTGTCATTGGTTGCATTTGTGGCAACTTTTGAGGCCTTAAGAAAAATTCGCGAAGTAAAAATAATTTATTTTTTTAAATATGCCGTCTGTTGCTTAAAACAATTGCAAATAATTGACTTCCATAGTATTTTAAGTGTGCGCACAATTATCACTTATTGCTTAAGGTAATGAATTTCTATTTGATTTGACTACAAGTTATACAGAATAAATAAATTTGTTTTATTGTTGCTTTTGGCAAATTGTGCTCGTGCTCTCTCCTCGCTATAGTTGAATTAGCAAAATTTACTACAATCAAATCAAGCGCACAGTATATGCGTGCAAATGTAGATATTTGTCAGTATTAGGGTGCAACAAATTTTTGCTAAAAAATTTTCTAACGAAATGCTATAACTTGATAAAAAAAAATTTATAAAAGAAAAAATTAACAGCTTAACGAACGAGCAAACAAACATGTGTACAATCAAACACAGGAATAGCGAGCAAACAAATTAAAGGATATACAAACAATCGAATAAATAAACAAACAATGAACTAGCGAGGAAGTGAAGGACGAATAAATAAATAATTTATTTAAAGAACTAATGAGGAAACTATCATACGAACAATTGAACATACGAATAAATTGCAAATCAAGCATACGAAAAAATAAACAAATGAACTAAAGAGCAAGGAAGAGGTGAACAAACGCACCAACACGCAACAAAAAACTAATTAATAAGTGAAATTACGAACAAACACACATACGAGCAAGCAAATAATGTAGGTATCAAACAACGAAACGAACAAAATCTATGAACTAACGATAAAATTAAGAATGATTAAGCGATGCAACGAGCAAATAAACAAACGAGTAAATGAACAAACGAGAAAAACACTCAAACGAAATAACGTACAAACTATCCAACCAAATAAACGAGTAAGCTTACCAACGAATAAGCTAACCAACGAGTAGGCAAACAAACGATCAACTGAACAATAGTACAATCTATCGAACGAACAAACGATGAATTGGAAAAATGTTCAAACTAACGATCGAACAAAAACAAAACAAACAAACGATCTAACGAACAAGCGAGCACAAGATTAATTTTACTGAATTTTTATTAGAAAACCTTTGAATTCTCTCTTTTAATTTAATTTTTTTTGTCTGACTAAAACAATAACACAACTGCTCTAGCATCATATGGTTGCATTGTTCTTTGTTAAGTCGAAAAGTAAGAAGAATTTTTGAATCACCCTAGCACACAAAGACGTTTACATTATTTGAAGGAAAGTTGCTACAGCAAAATTTTTGTCTCATTGCTTCGTGTGTACGTACGATATCTCTTAATTTATTTGATAGCACTGATTGCACTTTTGCCAATGGCAAATACGTCAAATTTTGTTGTAAATTTCGCTAAAGTTGTGTGATCTATGCGATATACAAATACACAGATTCGTACACAAATACTACTACTACTACTACTGTTACACAAATAAATGTTGCGCTATAAAGTCAGCACAATCAGAGTAGTAGTAGTACGCTGATGTTTTTGCTGCTTTTGTCGTTCAATTGCTGAATTTGCCCCGCATGTATGAAGTTAAATATTTATTTCGTTATCTGCGTTAGTATAACAAAATTTATTTGTTTTATTTAGTTTTGAGTGTACGTTAAAAAGGAAGGGATCCTTATTTTTTTCGTTTTATTGTTAACCGCCGGCGCGGTTGCTGCTGCCTTGTTAACATAAACCAACAGTAACAAGAAAAATTAATGTAAGTTGCACGGTGCTGTCTTGTTATTTCGTTAAAAATTAAATAAAGTTTCTACTGTCATTCATACAATGCAATGAAGCAAAAGTTTATGTTTTACAGATTTTATTTTATACTAATGATCTTTGCTTTCATTTTATGCTTAAACATCCACAACTCAATATCATTACCAACTTCATAGCCAGCAGCAGCAGCAGCATGCAGTAACTTAAAATTACGCTACAAAGAGTATATTATGTACACAGTTGGGCATGGATCAACCTTGATCTTAAAGGCAATAATACTCATTATTTAATTTTTTAGGCAGACTTAGAGTTAGGTTACTTTTTAAAGTACAAATAAAAGAAGTTAGCAAGCAGATTATAAATTTAATTATACTTCGTGTCGAGGATTGTTTGATTTTCGTGATATCGTAGCCCAATTTTAAATTCAAATGTGGATTTTTTAAACAAAAACTTCAAATTTTATAGCTGGCAACGAGAAAAAATATATCATTTTTTAATGAAAATACGCAGTTAAAACCAAACTTTCCTGTCATATCTCGAACGCTAGCGCCTTTGGTACTTTGTAGCTGAAAACCAACGGTGTCTTTATATTGTAGTGTACCTTCAATAGTCTTCATAGTTGCCCAAAAAAATACTCTTTTTTTAATATTTGACTCTCTGTATGACTTGTGTCGCCTGTTTGCGTTGATTACACAAAACTGAAACTTTACTTCGAATATTATTTTTTATTTTGTTGCAATTTTTTTTCACGTAGTGATATTTTTTACTGGTGCTACTTTCTCTACAATGTACTCTATTCTTCACCCACGTTAGACTACAAGTCCAAATAAAAAAAGCAGTTGGAGTTGGTATCTTTTGCGTCGAGTTTATTTTGCCTTCTGTTACATATTTTGTTTCTTTTTTTTTTATTGTTCACAGTTATGGTGTCACTCTTTTGTAGCTGTGTTCTTTGTATTACTGCGCCAAATGTTCTGCGATGCTACAACGACAAGTTGTTTCCGTTTTATTGAGTCTGATATGGACTTCACATTCATTGCCCTGCGGCCATCTTTTGACGACCAACGACAAACTTTGAATTTATTTTATATCCTTAATATTTGTTGCCTTCATTTTGTTTTTTTGCATCATTTTTTTTTTTTTTTTTGCTTTGTTTCTCTTATTTTTTGTTTCATTGAAATGACCATGTTTGTATAAGTTAGGAGAAAAGTATATATATCTGTATTCATGAATACACAAGTTGTCATTATGGATCTTAAAGATAAATACAACAACTACTTGACCAAAAGTTGTTTGGCTGAGTGCGCGTGTATCAATGTATTCTAACTTTTTGTTTTGGTTTTTTTTTCTGTGATTTTTATTGATACTTTTTTTGGAAAAACTTTATGAAAGTATCGCTTTTAGAACTTTTTTTTTGCATAGGACACTTGTGTATTTTTTTTTAGGTATTCAAGTTGATGATTTTTTGTGTTATTGATACTAACTAAAATAATATTGCAACGATTTAACTTTAAGCCTTGATAAATAGTTGCGTTACTTTTCACTGGAAATTTACTTTGAGCCAATAACCAGCGTCCAAAGCTGTGAAAGAGTGCATTCATTTGCAATTGAAATCCATTGAAGTCACTGCCAAAATACAGAATTCAGAGTGCAGCTATTTAAAAACGAAGTTACCTGTAGGTTTCAACGTCATAATTTTGCAGCCTTTTCTTTCACAAAAGAATGCAATTATTTTGGTGACGTCACATTTTTGATTGGAATCATGATTGGAAGAATTATGATTGCACTGAAGTCACCTCAAATCACCTGAAGTCGCTGCAATCATTTGAAGTCACTGAAGACACTTGAAGTCATCTGCTCTGAATTAACTCGATTAATCTACACAAATATCTTCTAAACATATATATAAAAGTGAATGTGTATGTATGTATACATGTATGTATGTATATACTTATGTATATGATCGATAAACTAAATGAATAAATTGCCCACATCATCAGTGACTTCAAATGATTGCAGCGACTTCAAGTGATTGCAGTGACTTCAAATGATTGCAGCGACTTCAAGTGATTGCAAAGAATTAAAAGTCATTTTAGGTGACTGCAATGCAATCACAATTCATCCAAATCATGATTCGAATCAAAAATGTGACGTCACCAAAATAATTGCATTCTTTTGTGATAGAAAAGGCTGCAAACCTGTGGCATTGGAGTCTATAGGTGACTTAATTTTTAATTTAATTTTGAATGCGTAATTTCTCATGAGTTAAAACTGAAAATTAATGCATTTATTCACAGCTCTGCCAGCGACTTAACAACACCTTTGTGATTCTGTTGTAACGAGACTTTCACGTAAAAAATATTTTAAGATTTTTTTATTTTAATATCTAATTAACTTTATGCATTCTCAAAATGAGCCCTTTCAAACAAAGTTATTGCAAAACGTTGGTGAAACAAGACACCAACTTAAATTAATGGCATTCTGAAATAAATTGAAAATATTGTCTGCAACATTTCAATTCTCTTTAGTTGAATGGGATTTAAAAATATTTTTTTTTAATTCCTCATTACTAAAAGCTCTCTAATAAAGACTTAGTTTGGCATTTTATTCTTATTCATTTTATTCGTTAATATCCCGCCTAATTTGCATAATTTTCTTGTGCGTATTATAAGTTTTGTTTTTTTTTTTTTTTTGATATTTTTATTCTTTGTGCGTTTCGCTTTTGTTTGTATTTTAACTTTAATTTCTTAAAATTTTAATGCCTTGTTAACGCGTTACCTAATTTCTTTACACGTCGTCAGTATAATCAACGTTGTTGTCTTCGTCGGCATTGTCACTTTTGTCCCCCTGTATATTGCCATCTACCATTGCAACATGCTAGGAATATTAATAATTCATTAAGAAAACTGAAGTGGGCTAAGAAACTGCCAACATTTTTAAACCTGATAAGCATAATTAAGACAAATGCTATACACAAAAAGACAACACTGGAGTTGGTAGGATAGTGAGATGGCGGAGATGGTGATGGTGATGGTGGCAAACCCACATCATTTCCCAACCAGACTAACTGACTTTTTGATTAAGGTTAGACTCATACCACTTTCTAGCACTGAATTTGTGTTTTGCGGCAACATTATTTTGTTTTTGTCTTTGTTCACCCTTAAAAATAGATTTATATCTCAACACGTCTCACGTGATATAACGCACGATTTTTTTTTTCTTCCCAAAGATCTTTACATTTACTATGCGTTGTCGTTATCACTGTGATATATTTACTAATTGAAAATGACACAAAGTCATGCTGGTAAGAATTGAAATGTTTATGTGCAAATGTGTGCGTGTGTAATTAAAATTAGCATTTAATTACATACGCATATAGAAAATATTGCGAAGACAATTATAAAATAAAAATTGTTTGTAATTTACAGAATAAAGCTTATTACATTTCGATTAATGTTTAATATAGCTGTCGGATTCAACCTAGTGCGGTGCAAGTAAAATGTTATGCGCAAAGAGAGAATGCTGGCAAAGAAATTTTTCTGTGTGTAAATGTAGACAATTGGAAAGAACAAATGAAGATTAAAACCTTTGAAACAAATGTTTCATGTAGTTGAAAAATCTTAAAAGTAAAGTGTAACAAGCATTTCGCAATATATTCAGAGGATTAAAAACTCGCTCAAAAATAAAAATCTTAAGGGGTTATATCTCCCTTATGCTGTAAAAAAATGTATGTAGAAGGCTCTTTCAACTCCACCAATAACAAAAAAAAATGTTTTCATTATCTACATGAGTTTTGCTATTGAAACACACATGATTATATTTTTAGAATTTTTTTTTACGAAATGGTGAATGTTTTAACAAAAAATCGTGTTTTCGACGAAAAAAATCGACTTAAATTGCTTATAACTTTTTTTCTTGTTAATAAATCCCTAAAATCGTGTTTACTTTATAATCAAACAATGAAGCTACTGTTAAAATTTTAATTCAATCGGATGTAAGCTTTTTGAGTCTACTGCTCGTCGATTTTGAAAACATTGTTTCGAGACGTTTGAAGTTTCAAAATGTTATACATCTTCATCAAAGTTATTTTGGAAAAAATTGATTTAAAAAAATTTTGAGTTTAAATCAGTACTTAAGAGTTATATATTTTGATTATAGAATTGTTTTGGCATGATTTAAGCCCGTAAAAAAAATTGATGAATAGAAAAAAAATGTAGGAAGATATTGCCCCTTAAATACTAAAAAGTTGTATGAAACTAAAACTTCGCATAGCAATAAAAAATCGCATCTTGCTAAAAAATTGCATGTTAGCAGAAAATCGCATAAAAAAAGTCACTTAAGACTAAAAAAGTCACATAATACTAAAAACGAGTGGACGGCCACATCATGAAACGAAAAAGTCGTTAATGAAAAGATATTCACATTAAACTAAAAACTCATGCAATACCAAAACAAAATGTTCGTATGACTAAATATCGCGTTAGACTAAAAAGCCACATAACACTAAAAAGTCAAAAATAAGCTACAAATAAAACCATTTTATTGTATGTCGCATATGATTTAAAAATCGCATGCGTCAAAAATCACATAAAACTAATAAGTTATATTGGGCTAAAAGTTGCATATGACTTAATATGTGCGTAGGACTATCGCACTAATCTAAAAATTCAAATAATACTAAGGTAAAAAATCCACATAAGATCACAAAAAATTAGCTTCAAGCTTAAAATTTGCATGAGATTTAAAAGTCGTATGATACAATTTAAGTTTGAAAAACAAAATATTAAATATATTTCAAATTTTTATTGCAAATTAAAAGTTCTGACTCACTCGCTTCATGCTATTATAGTATTACACTAACGCGTCAATGGGTTGGTTGGGTTACACATTTCAATTTCGAAACATAAATCGCTGCTAATTTAGTTAATGCTTTGATGTCTGGATTCTTTATGCAACGCAAACACGCAAACCATGTCCGTCAATTAGCTGACAATTTATTCTTTTCGTAACACTGATATTTTTATTTTAGTGGCTTGTTGCCACCTTCCTTATAACTGTTTTTAAAAATAGAAACACGAAAACATTAAAAGCTTTCTGGGCTTGGCAATGTCTTCGCCTGCGTGCTCAATGTACATTTATAACCCATCTTCTAACCCTAAAACCATAAAAATTGTATTGACAATGTTCACTTTGCAATTTGCATTTGTTTCATTAATGGATCTGTGCTATTAAAAGATTCAATACTTTTCCACACCTTTGCGTAAACTAGCAGGTGTGTTTTGAGATAAATGTTATTGATTTAATAGATTTTCATTTTTATAAGCAAATAAAAATACTTTTAGGTTAATTAAATGAATTTGAAAATATATGTTTTTGATTAACATATGGGGCATTCCACATTGAATCGGACATCATTTTTCTTGTGCTTGTTTTTTTTTTTTTAAATTTTTTAAAATTTTAGTACTGGATGAGAGTATTCACTATAATTGATATAAAATTTGTTTCATGATAGTTTTTTTTCCAAAACAATTTTTAACGAAATCGATCATTCATACATACATTGTCAAAAATAACAGTGTATTTTTTAAACTTAAAATAATCATAGAATTGTCAGTATAAAAAATTTTACAGTCGACTTCAACCATGATGATAGGGGTGATTATCCTGATTTTTCGAGAAAGAAGCTTTGAGGAAAAAAGTTTCTGTAGTTTGAAGCAAATGCCTTTCTTTGGTATTTTATAATTTTTTTTTTTCTCCAGAAAGTCACTAGAAAATATATATAGATTTTCATTCTTGATACCCTTCTCCGCTGTTTCGCCATATCAACAGAAGTTTTTCGAGAGATTGCTGGGACACATTGATGAGGTCAATATCAAATGCCAAACTATGTAAATGGTCTGCTGCTAGATATTGTTAGGTGTCTATTGGTTGAAGCTTTAAAGCTTTCAGCAGTATGATATGGTATGTGTAAATATTCTCGGTAGCCTTACGTAGCGAAATTTTATAGTACCCTGATAAGTTAAAAAGCCCTACATCCAACATTTTTCTAAATGCTTTTTTATAGCGTTCTTCGATTGGTTAAAAGAATTCTAGTTTTATATAACGATAAAAAGTTCCTAGTCCAATTTAAAATTTTTCAAGCAAAAGAAAATCATTACTTAAATTACTTTTGTATTTATTGTAATACTTTGAACTTTAATAAATTTAAAGAGCTGAAAAGAAACGTGAGATCAAGTTAAAGCGATCTACATAAATGAGAACTAGTAATATGGTTTTCAATGAATATCCGTGTCGATTTGAGACACTGCTAGCGGGTTCGCTGCTGTAAGGCTGGAAAATTTTGCCTTCATTAGTACACAAGCAATCGTAAAGATTACTTTTGTAACATTTCCAGTCTTTACAGTCAGTAGCGGATTCCTCACTATTTGTGGTATATACTCGTTTATCCTTTTCACTTTTCATATCGTAGTTGCAGATCAATAACAAATTCCATTGACTATCTCTGAAAAATATACATACATAAATCAGAAATTGATTCAAATAAGAAATTTTATATCAGTATATTTATTGGAAATAATGAAGAACACTGTAAGAATGTTTTTTTTTTTTTTTTGGCACTTATCATGTATAGTTCACATAAATTTTGAAACGCAAAGACTTCAATATAATTTGGATATATTTTCATACAGGTATTTTCTAGTTTTGTCTCTTACTTTCAAACCTAAAAGTATGCTATATGTGTTGTTTAAATAAAACCAAAAATGTCATGCTTGTATTCATAGGCACATGAAATAAATTTACCTACATACTTTTAGGCTCAAATGGTAAAGGCAAAACAAGACGAAACAAAACGAGACGAAACGTTATATATAAAAATGAGCCAAGTCTCAGTGGTTATAACCATTTTTGCGTATTACTATCATATTATTTATGGGGTGCTCTTTTGTCTTAAATCCTAAATATAAGTACAAAAATATATATATGTATAGATAGATATATGTAGATATAAAGAATCTATTTGGTTTTAATAAAATATACTAGTATTAAGCCATGGTTTTTTGCAAAACTTACAGGTTCGGTTCTTCTGCATTTCCGTGACTCATTTATTTAAAATTTAAGTTACTTACTTTTCACCACAAGCAGCCATAGCACAGCCAACACGCGAAGTATACTCATTTATAATAAGTGCAAAACGGCCATATGAAACACTAAACCTGAAAAAATTAATAATTTTTTTGTAGGAAAGTTGTCTGCCTTATGGCAACTTACTCTTCATGACCACTTGAATAAGAATTGATAACTTCCTCTACATCTTCCGGTAAAAAAGCATATTCCTTGAACCATGTGTCTAAGCAATCATGTATAGTTTCAACAATCGGCTTTGTAGTTTCAACTGTTTTCTTGCACACACTTTGACCAGACTTCTTAAAGCGACGAACTTGGTGACACTGGTGCTTATCTTCACTACACAGCCGTACCTGGCTGTCAGCTACATACTCCAATTCGTCATCCCAGATTAACCTGCGCATACGCGCTGCCATTGGGAAGTTTCTTTTACCTGCTTTGAAGCCACAGGAAACATTGTTCCGAATCAAATTGTGAAGGCTCATTAGATTTTGTTTAAGTAAAGGTGTCATTGGCACAACACCATAAAGTGAACCCAGAGATTGCGTCAGACTTGGATTACAAGCGATGTGCTTCTTTTTACCGCATACTTCTTTTTCATAATCTCCTTGACAATAATCGAAGGCTATGCTGTATTGGAAAAACATCATCGAGATTGCTGCAATTGTGCAAAAAAACATGACAAAATTAAGTTTAAAGAAAATTGCAAACAAATTTTATCTGTATGTTGAATGTTTATGTTTTTTTTTTTTAAGTTTATGAAAAAAATAATTTAAAATCTAAGGTTCTTTGTTTTTAATTCTAAAATTTTAAGGTAGAAAAGAAAATACTGAAAAAATTTACAAAAAATGGCATGAAACAAAATTCAAAACTTCATGGTCTAGAATTCTTCGGGAACGCTTAAAATTCGGAAATTTACTATTATTTGAGTGTATTTCCAATCGAAAAACTAAAATAACTTCTAGGGTTCCTACTGTTTTAACTTTTCATAATTTGTGCATTAAAATGAAAAAATTATTTTGTTTTTAATTTCTTCTGCATTTTCCAATTTTTCATAAAATGTTTCAAACAAAATTAAACACTAGTGGTATTCATCTAAGTGCGCAATTTTCTCATGAAGAACGCCCCTTCGGATATTTTGCATGTTAAATTGTAATTGCCAAAATATAATAGTTAAAATTCCGAGAGAAAGCAAAAAACATTAATTAATTTTAATCAGATTGTTTGAAGAAATCGCTGTTTTCTTCGGAAAACACGATGGTAAGAGCTTACAGTTCGTTTGCGAAAGCGCAAAAAAAGCACAGTTTGCACAGCTTGTGAGGGTTTTGCGTGCTAAGATGAATACCCATACTAGTTGTCATAAAAACTTGATTGGTCTATTTCATAAGTCCCAAAAAGTAACTTACGAAAATTTAACTGAAAACGTCGACGAAAAATGTTTCAACTCTTTTAAATAGTAAATTTAACCAATAAGAGGTAGTAAAATTATATAAAAAATATTTTTAGCAAAAAAATTGATAGCTAACCATTATGTAGGTAAGCCTACTAACAAGGTAGGTAAATTTAACAGTCAAGTAAGATAAATTTAGCAGAAAACGGCTGTAGCAGAGTTTCATTCTAGTTTTATGGCCTGTATGGAATCTAATCTTAAAGATAGATGCTGTTTTGTTTCTTATGAAAGAATATCTTCAAATTCATTTTGTGCCTCCTCACGCATTCCTCAAGGTAGTATTCTTAGGTCAATTCTTTTTATATTATTTATAAATGATTTAGGCGATTACTTTACCAACACCAAGCACTTGTTGTACGCCGATGACTTAAAAGTTTTTTTTTGCAAATAGCTGATACTTCAGATTATGTTTACTTACAATCTGACTTAGGTAATCTTCATAGATGGTACTCGAACAATTGCTTAATGTTAAGTCATAACAAATGTTTTTATGTTTCATTTTCAAAACTAAGAAACTTTCAGCATTTTTCTCTTAATATTGATGTCTCTCTCCTCATTACTATGAATTTAATTATTGACCTTGGGGTTATATATGACTCAAAATTTAGTTTTATTCAACACCTGGATTACATCATTGCAAAAGCATTCTTATAGACAGAAAGGATTTAAGATTCCATTGACTTAATTATTAAATAAATTAATTTAAACGGTAAGATGTGATCACTGTTTATTAACCAAAAAAGTTATTAATTTACTATTTCGTATGTAAAGCTTATCGCAAAAATATGTTATGCTACAATTTTTTTTGGTAATAGAACCACAAAACCGGTTGCATTATATGTCTTTCAGTTAGTATACAACATATAAGATGCGTCCAATTTTTACAATTATAGGTCATAAAATATGTTTATGTAAGCTTTGTTCGCCGAAATTTAATAGTCTACTAGCATACTATATCATGCTTCTTGCGTTGACCATTTAAGAATCATCGCAACAAATATAAACATAGTGCGCCAAAAACTACATTTCCTTCTTCATATGCAATTGTTCTTGTAATCTTTTTGATATCACACATTTCTTGCTAGTAGACTATTAAATTTCGGCGAACAAAGCTTACTGATGATGATGACGTAGCGGTCATCGAAACTAGTATAAGCTGCTGGTTTGCCCAAAAGAAATGATTTGTTTCTTTTTATGCATTTTGCGCTGTAATTTTTTTGTGTTTTTCTCGCACTAACAGTACTGAACAGAAGGCTCAGTAAAAAATAATTAAAAATTATGAACTGTTCTATAAGCACAAACAAAAAAAATATTCAGAAATGGAGTTTTTAAAACAAATTTCAAAAATTCATTTCAATTTAAAAAATTTTAGCTCTTTCATTTTTTTTAAAAATTAAAAAAAAAGATATAAATAATTTTTTCCCCATGAAAAATTTTACGAAATTAAGCGCAAAATAAATCAAATTTTTTTATAAAAAAAAGTTTTAAAAAATGCATATTTTAAAAAAAATGCAAAAATAAATTAAAATTCGCAAAATTTTTGCAAAAAAATTTTTTTTTTTTTCAAAAACATAATTTTTTTTGAAAAGTACAAGTAAAAACCTAAAATCGTAGGTGTACCAATTCTTAATTGATAAAGTTTGCTATAAGCTATGAATTTTCGAAAAAAAACACTTATTCTGAAAAAGCAGAAAAATCGTGAATTTTATACCCGCGTATCTCAACAACAAATAATACTAGGGCGAATTCCTGAACGCAGTTCTATTGCTGGACAATCGATATTACAATAATGCCAAATTTCAGCCAAATCGGAGCCAAAAAAATTTTTCGCTGGCGTTTTCGTGTGTCTTACCCCATATTCAAAAAAGTGGTTTAATCAGTGTGCCTAAATTTTTCATAGAAACATAAAAGCAAAAATTTAATATTGCAAAATTTTCAACATTTCAAGAGTTTTTTTTTCCTTAAATATCCAACTTAAAAATATTTAAAACTTACTTTATTATAATGGAAATAAATGTTCAATTTGCCATTCATTAATTTGATGTATTTTTATTTTATTAAAAACAATTTGTATATACATTAGGGTGATTCAAATTTTTTTTTTTTTGCTTGAAACTGGTTCAAAAGTTGCACGCACACGATAGGAAAATTCTGGTGAAATTATAGCTCATAATATTAATATTTACTGGTGGCTCATCGAACTATTTTGTTTTCCATACGATTTGTATGGAGAAAAGTGCTTGACAAGACATTTGTCTTAATATCTCGTGAAAAAAAATGATACAGAAACGGGACCTAGCCTATTGGAAAGAACATAAAATTTTCTATAAAAAAGCTCCTAGCATTTTTTTCGTAAAACAAGCACCTGTTTCAAGCAAAAAAAATTGAATCACCCTAATATACATATATGTAATTCGCAAAGAAATGAATAAAACTGAATTTGTATATGCAGATTTTGCAAGATTTTTTATGTAAAAATATTGCGTATGATGTTGAAAGAATAATGCGAAATTAAAACGATATTTAAAAATCATTTGTACCAATATTGTGGTAATTTCTGTAAAATCATTCAATTTTTTTTTTTTTTTTTCACTCTGCGCCAGCTGTTAACAGTCATGCATATGAATATGAATATGAGATCGCACATTTGGTTCACTTGAATTCAAGTAAATTTACTTAACATACTGTGGTCAGTTTATACAATAGCAATGGCGATTACATTGAGCGTTAATTAAATTTCATTTTAATGAGTTGACCGCAGTTAAGCCAGGGCAAAAAAAAAATTGATAATTTATTTATTGATGTAAATTTTCATTTATTTATGCATGTGGCATAAAAATATGACAAAAAAATATCAAACAAAAGTGAGACAACATTTTTATTATTACTGATTCGATTAATTGTAATGAATTTATAGCCACAATGAAATCTGTTGGTAGAACAACAGTGTCATTAGCAGCAACAATAAGACCAATATATTAATTCTCTTATTGTCACATATGTAAACTGAAAGTACTAACATTTCTGCAAATATATTTTACCAAATTCTCGGAATGAAACATTAAATATTTGATATTTAAAAAGCATTAAAATTATGTGCAAAGTATAATCAATCAAAATTTTTGTTTATCTTTATTATGCTCTGAAGAATTTATGAATTCATAATTCCTACATATTTGCAAAAAAAAAATTATTTTTGCATAAATTGATGTATATAAAAAATAATTTTGAAAAAATAAGTCATTAACATTTTTAAGCTGTCAGTCAGTAACACATGCATTATTTGAATTGCTTACATAGTTTTAATGTAAATTTGCTTTATTGGCATATTGATATTACAAAAAAAAAAAAATAAAAAAAAAAATATTCAATTAAGTTCATTCAGGTAAATGACAGGGCTTTCATTGATTTTAAATTTATTTTCATCGTATGAACGCTCGCAAAGTATAGTTTGAACAGAATTTAAATTTGGGAAAAAATTGCAAATTTTATAGTTTCTTTTACATTAAGTTTTTTTTTTTTCATTTAATTTTTTTTTTTTTCATTTAATTTAACCTTTGCTTGACTAAAAATCATTTTGCACAGAGTCGTACTTTTATTCACCCAGGCAGCTGCATAGTTTACACACAAATTGCATAAAAATTATAAGCAGATAGAAGAAAAAACAAACTAAGGTGTTATCTTCAGCCAGGCCGAAACTCACATACCCTACACTGCACTGAAAGTCGCTTTTAAATAAATGTTAAAAGACGTTGAAGAGGTTGAATGAAGTTGAAAAAAATTTGAAATGTAAAAAAGTTTGAAAGAAGTTGAAAAATTTTGAAACAGTTGTAAAGACTGAAAAAGTCGAAAAATATGGAAACCAATGAAGAAAGTTGAAAGAAATTCAAAATGTCGAAAAAATATGAATATTGTTGAAAAATGCTTAAAAATGTCGAAATAATATGAAAATGTTGAAAAAATTTGAAAGAGATTAAAAAATGATAAAATAATTCAAAATCGCTGAAAATGTCTTAAAAATAAAGAAAATAATGAAAAAAAATGAAAGAGGTTGAAAAAGTCATACGATAGGTTGATGAAGTCAAGAGGATATGGAAAATATTGAGAACAATCGAATAAAAAATTAAGAAATTCAAATGTGCCACGCCCAATTCTCCGATTCCGCCTACTTTTAGGCTACTAAATAATATTCGTCATTGACATCCACTTACCAAATCTTATTCCAATAGGCTGTATGATTTGCGATACATGCCGTATCGAAAAATATGCCACTTACCGTATTTTACTTGTATGGGGAGTACTACTTCCACTCGTGCTATTTCGCTCACTTTTGATTTAGGTATACCTTATAGCAAGTAAACCACTTAAATTAAATTTCATGCCAATTGTTGCAATAGTTCAATCAATATAGCGATTTCAACTTTATGGTAATATAGGAGGTGCCACACCCACTACTGCAATCTCGTCAGTTCTCATTTAATTTCAAAGCCCCCATAACAGCCGACACCTCTGAGCCAAATTTTATGACGATTACTCTCATAGCACACTATCTATAACAGTAAACGTTTTTTGCTTGTAAGGGAGATGCCACGCCCACATGCTCCGTTGCACCAAATTTATCCAATAACATATCTTCTAGCAAGTATATCTGCCTTATTAAATTTTATAACGATTACGTTGTTAGTTCTCTAAAAATAACGTTTATAAATATTGTAGGCTGTGCCACGCCCTTCAACGAGTTTTTTCAGTAAAGTGGCTGAGCTTGTATTGATGACTGCTTTCAGTGGCACCACCTCTAACATGTTTATGAAAATCGTTTGAGCCACTTTTGCGATATATGATATCAAAATGTTTACCAGTTGAAAAGAGCCACGCTCACCTTTACGATTCCGTCCAATTTTAACACAATTCAAGATATATTTGATATGTATCCGTTTATCAAATTTCATCACAATATCTTGCAAGGCTTACGAGATATTTAGGGCTGTGCCACGCCCCTGTAAGAAGCTTTGAAAACTTGAAACCTAAACAATTCCTAATATTGTTTACATGTGTATCAAATTACCAATTTTAATCAAAATCGCTGGAACTTATTTCAAAATTGGCCTGGGTAAATATATATAGGGTATGGGCGGTAGATGTGTCAGTGAACCGATTTCGCCCATTTTCAATAGCAAGATGCCTGCAAGAAGATTTGACATTTGTGTGAAAGTTTCATTCAATTGGCCTTCTTGGTTTTTCCGTTAATCTGATTTCAACAGACAGACAGACAGACAGAAAATTCTTTCCACTCGGAATGCATTTTGCTGCACGTAAACTGTGACTTTAAATATGAATTAAATTTACCTGCACCAAGCTTTGCGTAAGTGAATCATTTCCCGTTCAATTAAATTAACTTAAATTGAATACGTTTAGCTTTTCTTATATAAATAAAGAAAATTTGCTGAGAGAAAAACCAATCTTCTTATAATATAAAATTATTCTATTCAAAAAATTATTCATTAAAAAAATCACATCGAATCTTATAATCACACTGTTGTAGTTTCACTAAGAAAGAGAGCAAAAATTCGTTGCTTTTACAAAATATTATACCAGCAATGAATTTTCCAATAATTTATTTCGTTTTTAGCATAAAATTCTCACAAAATTTATGTCGTTTCTTTGTATATTCATTATATACCATAACTGTAGCTGAGAATCATGTTTTGAATAAAAATTCCAAACAACGAGTTTCAATTACAAGAATTTGGCAACATTTTGTACGTGAGTTTATACGCAAGTTATTGTACTAACGTGCATAAGCCCAGTAGACAAAATCAGTAGTAAGATGCATTTTTAGTTAGCTTTTCTTGGAAAGTAGAACTTTACAAGCATATTTTAAGAATACAATGTTTATTAATGGATCACAATGGAGGCAATAAAAGAAGGTGTTTCATGTAAGCCATAAAATTAGAGCTATTTCGAGTAGTTTTCAAAAGAAATCTTTTTTAATTACAATTGGTATATTAATCTGAAAGTGTTAAATGCCAGTTTTTATCAAAACTTTACATTTTAATTTAATGAAGAAACATCAATTCATTCAGTACTATTAAAACAAACGTATCAAGAAATTGCATATTTTCTAGCCTTAAGTTCAGGATCTTCTAGTAAAACTACTGGTACTGGTAGATGGTACAATAGCATTTACAAAAGCTCTACAGATTTTTAAATTTGCTAAGAGGCCTGCTGTTGATAAACATATTTGCATAAAAATCACGCCATGAACGGACTTAACCCTTATGTCAGTAACCGGGTACCCGGGTACCCTTTTCGTACTTTCCGTATGATTTTTCTTATGTTCCCGTGAAAAAATTTTTAATTCCAATCAGATCCTCGTTATTTGCTTTATTTTTCATCGACTCATGGACTTTATTTTTAATTTTTATAAATAAAAGTAATAAAAATTTACGGTTAAAGTTAACATACGCTTGTTCAATAACCAGGGTACACAGGTACCCACATACATTATACATACTTCTATCAAATATCAGATATCAACATATTTATATATGATATAAATACTTTCCAAATTTCGTTGTTGATAGCTCTTCCATTGTCATCAGTATAAACAAAAAAACAGTACACAGAATTTTATCACAGTTTTTAATCGTAGAAAGATGTTAGGGTCGTTTTCGACCAAACTTTTTTTTCCATTTCAAATATTTCGATAACTATCAGCTGTGTTTTCGTTATTATGTATGTAGGTATGTTATGAATGAAAACATGTAGCATCAGAGTTCATCGATAGTTGTCCATAAGATTTTTTCGACTTTGGAACTATTTTCGTCACGCGGGTACTTTCCGGCCTGCACGTATTTTTCGATGTACAGGTGTGTTTTCGTACTTTCTGTCGAAGTAAAAAGATAACCGCGAATCAGCGTTAACGTTGAATACAATATTTATTTACGACTTTAGACAATCCTCTCACTCGGCATCGATTTATTACTTAATTAGTGGAAAATTTCGTCAAAAAACACAACTGCACAAGTTCGGTTACCTCAAACTTCGGGACCCTCTGACTCATTCTACTGTTAATATTCCAGCAAACTATTATATGTAAGATTTTTGTTGATCTGCTAATCTCTGACCGTCTTTGCGCATGCGTACTAGCGTTATAGGCAATTTATCGCGATAACAAGAATCTTATACTCAGCACTCACTCAGAGCCCAGCCCAAACAGATTGAGCTCCACGGGAATGAAATCAGGGAGAGTGAGTCAGTGGTTTTTGATTTAATTCAGATGCTCTATTTGGCTCAAAATCTGCTACACACAAATTTGTTAATAATTGGCACAATGCGGAAAATAAGCATTCTGCGCAAGCTTCTAATCGAAAAAAGCTGCCAGTATTCCAATCTACATTCGCCTTCACCGAAAATACCATAATTGTTTTATATGTAACCAAGCAACACAATTCACCACTATTCAGAGCATCAATCCAAAGAATTTACCTAAGGTAGGTTCATACTATAATAAAACAATATGCTCTATTCAGAGCATCAATCCAAAGAATTTACCTAAGGTAGTTTCATACTATAATAAAACAAAATGCAGTGTTGATAATGCCGACAAAATGCTTTCGAGATTCAGTTACAAGTGGAAAGCTAACAATTGGCCGATAGGAATTTTTTCCAACATCGTTGACATTTCAGCGCTGAATGCTTTCATCATCCATTCAGCAATACAGCCAGCTTGGCAAGAAAGCAGCGAAAACAATGTCGTAAGAACTTTTTTCTTGAACTTGGTCTTGCATTGGCCAAAAATCATATGTCTAACAGAGCCAGAAATCTACGAAGTGCGTATTTTCTTTTACTTCTGCCTACGCTATCGAAGTTGTCATATAATTTTACTGACGACAAAAGGAAGAAGCCGGTTCTTCTGCCAAGCGGAATAGAATGGTCTCACTACATGTAAACAAACGGGGTAAATGTACTCTTTTTTCACCGAGAAGACTTTATCCAAACCAAACACGTGCGGATTGGATTGTTGTGAATGTAACGAAAATGTTTCCAGAGGAACAGAAATCCGAAATGTATTTGTCAAATGATTTCAAGAACTGGAAAATAACTAATTATTTAATTAATTTTATTATGTTTTTACTGTTGCTACCAATAAATGTAATTAATGCAATTTATAAGTGTAATAATTAAACTTTTTTTCACTAAAACATTATTTTTCTTTGAAATTTCATACAAAATATTTGCGGGTCGAAAACGACCCGCCAACGTAAGATTTGTCGAAATATTTAAAGGTCGGTCTTCGGTTAGCAGAAAATTCACTAAGCAAGCTTTGCTTTCTATATAACGGAAATCAAAACAATGAAAAACAAAAATCTACTCGTACTTTGCCTTAATTATATAAATTACTTCTATGGGTACCCGGGTACCCTGGTTACTGAACAACGTAGGTAATTTTGGTTACTGACATAAGGGTTAAAATAAGTGCTTACGAATGTCTCAATATTAGCATTAATTGTAATGCTACATGTCTGTGAAGTTGGCCCAGCATTTGCCAATTTTTTTAAAAATAAAACTTGTGCTGCAATGTGCCCGACTTGTGCTATGATGTGCTGCCATGTGCCGTATAGGATATAGAGTTATTCCTGGAATTTCGACCTTTATGAGCAAAAACATTTTTTGGGTGTGAATTTAGCCCAGCATTTTTCGATTTTTCAAAAAAAACTGGTTGTGCTATAGCAAAAGTTGAAGTATTTTTTTTTTTTGCGTTACGGCACATCATAGCACAAGTCGAGCACAACATGAAATGTTTGAAAAATCGAAAATTGATGGGCTCACTTTACACTCAAAAAATGTTTTTGCGCATAAGGTCGAAACTCCAGGAATAATTTTATATCCTTTATGGCACCTGGCAGCACATTACAGCATGGTTCAAGATTCCTTTTTTATAAATATGTAAAATGCTGGGCCAACTTTGCACTTAAAAATTATTTTGCTCATAAAAATCGAACTCCACGAACGATTTTTTTAAAAATATGGCACATCAATACACAAGTCGGGCACATTGCAGCACAAGTTTTATTTTTAAAAATTCGACAAATGCTGGGCCAACTTCACAGACATTAATTCTACTTGCAGTTGTTATAGCAGGCTTTCTTAGCAGAGATCTCTCTCAATTGCCTACTGGGAGGTTGCAGATTGGTTCGAAATGAAGCCACGCTGTATAACGAGTGTTTCCTCTTGAAGTCAACCTAAGTAGGATTGTAGTTGTGCCTTCATTTGTGTAACCGCAGAAAATAGGTTTTCGATTTTAAAAGTTTTTCTTCCTTCAAATTTGACTACGCGAGAGGAGGTTTTTTTGGATCATTTAGTTTTGTTTGCTTTTTTTTTTTGATTTCAAAATATCTTAAAATTATAGATTTGGCTATGGCAAAAAAAAAGATACATCAACGACACAATTCAAACTCCCGCGCTTTCACATAAATTGACTGCTGCACACGTATAAGTAAGAACTTTGTGCTTTATGCTTTTAACATTTAAGCTGTTATAACATTTGAATACATTTCTTGCAAAAAACTTTAAATATTCTGGCTTAAAATTTTGGCAGTATTCTGTCTGAATTATGCTTATCATTTTTGTTCAATTCAAAATATATTTCTATAAAAATAAACGACATTTTTTGCAAAAAAGAAACAACTTTACGTTGTTATGTTGGCTTAAACCAACAAGAGTCACCTGCACATATCTATAAATGTAGTGAAATGCCGCAACCCATATTTAAGTCATTTCCAATTCACTTCATTTGAGCGTTAAACGTCGTAATATTTATTTTATGATTTTTGATATGAATTCATGAATTTATTATGTAATTGAGATCAAATGCGAACTTTATTTTACCCCCACTGAATGTATTTGTAGGTGTATGTGTTTCATTTTATATGAATCATATATACGAATATTTTTCTGATTTTTATTAAATAAACGTTCAACTGTCAGTTTGAGTTTTTTGACATTTTTAAGCCCACGGTTAAATTGCGAATTTATTTCGCCATTTGATTGACATCCCAATACAAAATAAGTAATTTTATTTATTTTTTATATAACTTACAGTAAGACCAATGGTTTATTATTGACTTAAATGTTTTTTTTTTATATGTTAAATGTTATCCAGCGTCCATATGATGTGATGCAGTTCCTCTAGCGGGAATTTCTCCTTAGATTCATGATGAGATGTCTGTGAACTTGGCGATTTTTAAAAAAATAAAACTTGTGCTGCAATGTGCCTGACTTGTGCTATGATGTGCCGTATTTTAAAAAAAAAATCGTTCGTAGAATTCGATTTTTATGAGCAAAATAAATTTTTATTGTGAAGTTGGCCCAGCATTTTTCATATTTATAAAAAAGGAACCTTGTGCTGTAATGTGCTCAGAATGTGCTGGCATGTGCCATAAAGGATATAAAATTATTTCTGGAATTTCGACCTTTATGAGCAAAAACATTTTTTGAGTGTGAAGTTAGCCCAGCATTTTTTGATTTTTCAAAAACAAATTGTTGTGCTGTAATGTGCCCGACTTGTGCTATGATGTAACGTATCACAAAAAAAGTTATTCTAGGTATTTAATCAAAAAAATTGTCAAAAAAAAATTTGTGGAGTTGGCCCGTTGGAGTTTGTCGATTTTCCAAAAAAAACTGGTTGTGCTATAGCAAAATTTGAAATATTTCTATTGGAAATACTGCACATCATAGCACAAGTTGAGCACAATGCAGCACAATAATTTTTTTTTTTGGAAAATCGACAAATGCTGGGCCAACTTTACACACATTTTTGTATGATTTATAGTTTTTTGCAAGTTTCATATAACATAAGTTGAAATATTTTCTTTTGCAATACTGCACATCATAGCACAAGTCGAGCACATTACAGCACAACATCAAATGTTTGAAAAATCGAAAATTGCTGGGCTAACTTTACACTCAAAAAATTTTTTGCTCATAAGTTCGAAATTCCAGGAATAATTTTATATCCTTTACGGCACCTGGCAGCACATCCTGAACACATTACAGCACAAGGTTCGTTTTTTATAAAGATGAAAAATGCTGGGCCAACTTCACACTAAAAAATTATTTTGCTCATAAAAATCGAATCCAACGAACGATTTTTTTTAAAAATACGGCACATCATAGCACAAGTCGGGCACATCGCAGTACAAGTTTTATTTTTTAAGTAATCGACAAATGCTGTGCCAACTTCACATACATCATGATGATGATCCCTAAAAATGTGTTAAAATTCAGGGTAACCAAAATTTCTAACGTTGGTTATTCAATGTTAACATAATTCTGCGCGTTTATCAAAAGACTTTTAATTCAACGTTGTTTTCTCAATATATCATGTAAATGTTTTATTATAAATCTGTTAAGCTTGAATTAATTCATTAACGAAAACATTTATTTTTTTTTTTATTTTTCATTACAGATACGAATTCTCTCATACTTTACCTGACTCATTACATAAATGTCCGAATAAATTGCCACTTTAGGTTGCTATAGCAACCATAACAACGATACAAAAACAAAAATCTTAAACGTGGCCGTAAGCATTAATGATTAACGTATCCCACGTTGGTCAACAGGGCGCAAAAAAAATAAACTGAAGCGCAGCAAAGACTTCACTGATGGTGGAAGAGAAGAAAAATGGTTCAGATCAAAATGACCAGTATCAAATAAGATGCGTCAATTCTGAAAATGAGCAACGCCATAATTTTTTAAACGATTGTTATTAGCCATAGGAAAAATTCCTACAGTCAAGTGCATATAAATGTTCAATTATTAATATTCCTTTCTTAAACTTCAGAAACAAAGATTTTGAGTTCAATGGAGCAAAGATTTTCACATTAAAGACAACTCAAGTGTAGGTATTACTCATCTAATGCCACGACAGGTCAAGCAAAGCGAAAGTAGCAATAGCTTTTGAAGTAAAAAGTGATAAAAGAGATGAGTTGTCGGTGGTGATGCTTTTAAGATGAAGGCGCAATATAAATGTTTCCAGCTGACAAGCACTCGCTACGATTGCTTTTGCTGGTTGTAAAGCTATTTAGGCGCTGTCGCTGTTGTGCGGCACGCTACCTCTTATCATGCTGCTAAATGCGTTGTGTTTGTTGGAAGCATTCGCTTGCTTGCTTGCTTACTGCTCGAGTGATGACAAATTACATTTGTCAGATTTATGACCAATTAAGAGCGTGTTATATTTCACAGCTACTGTGACTGGTTACAAAATTTCGCGTGAATGTAAAAGAAATGTTGAGAATGAAGAGAAAATGAGCATGAGAATAGGGAAAACGCACATAAAGCAAAATTGTTATTCTTGGTTTTAACACCATAAAAAAAATTAATTTACGTGAACGTTGGAAAAACGAGAACTAAATTTTTTTTAAAGTGTCTAAAAGTATGCAATGTAAAAGAGATAATTTTTATTTGCAAATAGTACATGCTTTTAATCTAGCAATTTTGTTGCATACTTTTAGGCTTTAAAAAAAATGAAAGAGTTCTTATTGCGAAAACCAAAAACAAATTTTCAAAATTTTATTTCTTCTAAAATAATTTCCTCAGTGTCTCTCAATTCGTATAGACATTCCATCGAAAAAAAAATTGTGTAAGCGACACCACAGAACATGAATAATAGACGCATATAAAACATACGTAGTGCTGCCAGTATGGGTAACAATTTTTTATGTTGTTAGTAACGAAAAAAAAAACAATAGCTGAAATTGCTTTTATTACAAGAGCAGTTACACTTCAATTATTGTGTGTGACTTTTTATTGAGTTTATTGTAGCTCTTGTCGTCATATTATTTTTGCTGTTAATTGTGCCTCTGATCAACGTGTTATTTACTGCACAGCTACATAGTATTTAGCTGCCTGGAGAAGGCCGAATTTTTCAACGTTCTGTTTTCTACATATATTATTTCTGGTTTGTCACTGCAGTGATTTTTCATTATTAAATGCAATAACGAGAAAAATATTAGGCATTCACTCTCAAGGTAAGCTATTTAATAAATTATTGTCCAAGCTTAAAGAAAAAAATTATTATAATTTTCTACAGTTCTGGCAAATGTTTTTAGAATTTTTTTATTCAAAAATTTAAATAATAATATATTTGGTATATTTATAAATCTAAATTCGCCTCTAAGAAAATTCCTGAAATCAAATCTTAAAAGCTCTCACAAGCTTAACATAGCTAATGATTGATATAAAAAATATGAGGAAGCTTAAAATAAGGAAATCTAAATCTAATTTTCAGATATAATGCTACAGTTTGATCACCGTTTGAATACTTAGTTATCATTTTAAAGTAATTTCAAATAAATAGTTCAAACTAAATTATTGTTGAAGCTATGGAATTTTCAATTAAATTTTTCGTCACTTGCTCCGATTTAAGATTGGAAACAAAAAATTCAGAGACCTCAAGATATTTAAATTTTCCTGCGAGAGAATAACTCTTTATATGAAACAACCCAGCGGCAAATATATTATACATAACATCGTTGAATAGTTATACTTGTTTTAGACAGTAATGCTCTCAACTTCAGCTACAACTGTAAACTCTTTTTACAAAGGGATGGCCGCTTTGTAGGAAGCTTGCCTACATTTCTATATACAATATGTAGCAAGGGAAAGGCAGACTGCCTTAAAATATCACTTACTAAGTGCCTGTATAGTTAACCGAGTTGCCTACATCTCCACATACAAAGTATGCAGCCAACAGGCAAGACCCCTTACATCTCCATATAGAGATCAGACAGCAAACAGACAGACTGACTACAGCTCCATATACAATGCAGGTAGCCAGCAAGCAGACTTCCTACAGGTCCATATACAAAGTAGGCAGCCAGCAAGAAAACTGCCTACTGCTCCATATACAAAGCAGGCAGTCATCAAGCAAATAAACAAAATATCACAGTAACAATTTCATTTGTGAAACGTACAACACAAAGCGTATAGCATGAAAAATCAGAGTACTTCATCAATTTGCCGCCGGGAGCAGTGCCATCTCAATAAAGTCAATGAAAAATTCTCTCAAAAATGTTCATATCTAAGCACTCAGAGTGGTATGTCGCGTGGTCTCATTTGAACCAAGACTTTCCAGACCTTTTCTGCGCATATTAGGTAATACGAGATCGCTGTGTACAGTCTCACTAGCTTTAAAGAAGAATAGCACAATTTTAAAGCATTCACTGGTAAAAGCGGTCACTATTTCTTCATGTAATAGTATTTTTCAGCTTTTAAAGACTTGTTTGATACTTTTCGTTTATATTACAATTTTGTATAAATTTTTGGTATTTTTTGACTTCAATCATCTACTTTTTGATATTATCAACTATTTTCGACTTTATTTTTTATTTTTCATACCTCAATATCTTCAGAGTTTTAACAAAATTTTCTTAATTATATGGTGCCTTTTCTTTTCTTGACTTTAGCAAAACGCTCCATGCCTAACGAAGTCTTTCTTTTTTTTCAACTTTTGCGACACTGCTTGAGACTTATTAGCATTTGTGTACTTTTTCGATACACTGTTTTATTAGAAGCTATACTTCTCGATACTATTCTACTTATAGCATTAAGCATTAAGTTCACACCACGCTTACACTCAGCATATATTTGTTAGTTTCATTTCATAACAAACATTTTACTACCGGGTTAAGCTGGCACTTTTGATTCTATTTTTGTTTTAAGCTTAAAGCCACAACACCACTGTTTCTTTTTTTTTCACTGAAACGAATCTCGGCTTAAAGTAACTTGAGGATTTGGCATTATGAAACCCGCACAACATTTTTTTTTTCATACATTTTTATTGTAACTTAATTGTATTTTATTTCACCAGTTACGCTTGCAATTAATTTTAATTTACCTTTCACTTGGAGTGCAGCATAAGAGTTGCTTGCATGCCATGCAATATTGAGTGTTACACGTTGATATTTGTATGTTGTGGTAAAATATATAAATAAAAAACAAATTGAATTTTTTAATGAATTTTTGTCGACAGTATGTGAATAAAAACCGTGTGCGTGGTATAAATTAAAATTCTGATTCTACTGAGCTGACAATTTAATGCTAAAGTGTCCTGAGAAATAACAAAAATAAAAATTATAAAATAACAAAAAATTGCAACAATAACTTTAATAATATATTACTGATATTTTCTTAAAATCAATGATATGTTTTGATTAACTGTGACAACACTTTTACATTATATTGTTCATTAAGAGTGACAAGTGACAAGTGAAAATATGAAATTCGTTATTTTTAAAGGAATAAAATCCGAAAGTAAAAGCAAAGTATTGAAAGATTATGTTTAAAGAACTTTGTTCAATTAAGAAAAATAGTTTAGGAGTACAAGAATAGAAAGAATATCCCATGAAGTACTCTGATTTTTCATGTATGAAAAGCTATACCATTTGTGTTGTACATTTCACAAATGAAATTGTTACTGTGATATTTTGTTTATTTGCTGGCTGGCTGCTTGCTTTGTATATGGAGCAGTAGGCAGTTTGCTTGCTGGCTGCCTGTTTTGTATATAGAGCTATAGGCAATCTGCTTGCTGGCTACCTGTATTGTATATAGAGCTGTAGACAGTGTGTCTGCTTGCTGTCTGATTTGTATATGGAGATGTAAGGGGTCTTGCATGTTGGCTGCATACTTTGTATGTGGAGATGTAGGCGACTTGGTTTACTATACAGGCACTTAATAAGCGAAATTTTAAGGCAGTTTGCCTTTCCATTGCCACACATTGTATATAGAGATGTAGGTAAGCTGCCTACAAAGCTGTAAAAAGAAATAACAGTTGTGGCTGGAGTTGTGAGCATTACTGCCTACAACAAGTACAAGTATTCATCGATGTTGTGTATAACATGTTTGCCGCTGGGAATCAATCAAAACATTTCTGGCTCTTGAAAATACGAAAGACTTAAATTAAAACAAAATTTATTTGACTTAACAATATAAATAAAAAAAAATCTATGTTTTAGTTTTGCAAATTTTATTAATTTTTGCATAATTTTTTAAAAAACTCAAGTATAAAATAAAATCCAAATTTATGACAAAAATTATTATTTCTCATTTGGTGTATTTTTCTTAAGCATCAGCGTAAAAAATGTTAAACTGTACAGGCAATCTTTTTTATAGCTTTTATTGAGTCTCATATTTTTTACTTATTGCTTTAGTAGCAACGATGAAGCTTACACTTACAGTTATCACACACACAAACACAGAGACACTTAAGTAAACAAGTACATGTGTATACACACATGATAGAGTGTTATATCGGCATATATAACTAAAATTTATAAATTGTATTCTTTTATTTATGTTTAATATTATTTTTCTTTTTTTCTTTCCACTGTCTCTTCTAACTCCTTCTGAACTTTATGCAGCTAAGCGTGTCCTTGATACATCATTTTCAATTTTTATTTTATAACAATAAGGTCTTTTGTTTTCCTTTTGCTACAGCTAAGTGGGTGTTCGTTGTGTCTTGATGTATGTGTGTGTGTGTAAATTTTAAGCTTGTTTTATATGTAAGAAATAAATTTGATTTGTATTTTGAACAGAAAAATTTATAAAATATTGTCAATTTGTAAGTGGCACAAAATAAACATCATGGGTTTCTTATTTATTTTCGTTTTTGTAGCGAATTATTTGATACTTATTAGTTTAAGCTTGAAATTGAATAGAAAAACCTTGAATTTTAATCTTAAGCTTTTCAGATTCTATTTTACCTTTATTTAATATTTTATTTTTGTATACCATACAAAAATTCTATACAAAAGAAAAAGCTTTGTCTTTTCGAGCAGCAACTAACTTTTTTTTTTTATTTCAAAGCTGGTTTTGTTTTCTTTTAATTTTTTTGTGGTTTTAATTTGTTTTGCTTCAATTTGCTGTATTCTCTTAAAGGCTTGACATCAACATTCTAAGGGATTAAAACAACTGGCAGTAAAAAAACAAAAATACAGAAATACGAAAATAAACAAATAGTAAAATGCTGCTTATCCTTTCAAAATAAATTATTTTAATTTATTTGTTTTTTTCTTAAGAAACATTGCATAAATAGTGGTTGTCTATGAAATTGAGGTCTTTTTTTGATTTTCTTGAATCTCTGCATATTTTGTATGGAAGCTTCAACAAAACTTAAGTATGGCATTAACCAATTGTATTCGAAGTTTTTAATAGAAATACTATGCAACGTTAGAAGTAAAATACGATTAACATCTGTCTGTCTGTGAAAATCACGATATCGTGGAAAACTAAGCACTAATTGGCCATAAAACTCGGCCTATGGGCTTAACCTTCAAATTCAGAATTTCAAAAAGAGGCGAGGCACGTCCCATACAAACAAAAACTTCAAAACGCTAAACTGAGAGAGTTATTAAGGGTAATGAAAGAAATGAGTTGTGAACTTAGCAGGATAAAAAAAAATATAAGGCTGTGTAGAGTCATATTTCAGTCCACAATTTCCATACTGAAACTAATCTGGTCGCAGTCTAGAGTTATATTCATTATCATATACAGTGATTAACAGTGAAATCTGGACAAACAAAAAAAATTCAATAAAATAATTTAGGATCTAAATTTTTATCGAATCAAAGCACTGATGCAAGGATCAGAAAAGTTTATAATTTTTACTGAAATCTATTTTGATGTGGGTCGAAAAACCACACCATAAACATCTTTTTTTAGCAAAAAAGTGAAATATGTCCTTAATTGATAAAAACAGTTTTTTGGTAAAATGTTATGAAATTTTATTTTTGTGGAAGTAATTCTAAAATATTTACAGCATTTATTTTAAGAACTAATATTTAGGATTAAAAAAAAAAGGTATCAATATTTTGTTGTTCCTCCCTTCGCTTTTATGAGCTCCATAATTTCCAGCGGCATGGAAGAATTTTTCAAAAGATCTTGCGAAATACCTGTACCTTGGTTATGTCCCAAAGATTCTCAATGGAGTTCTGATCGGGACTATTGTCTGGCCACGATGAAGTTGAAATGCCAAGTTCATTCAAGTAATTCCTTACTTGTAAAAGAAGAAAAAGATTAAATTATATTAAGACTAATCCCTTTTGAAAGTCGATCATCAGCTTCCGTAGTCTTTTTTTTCGGTCCTGACTATTTCTTTCGACTTTTCGACCTGGGTTTTAGAATACTTTTTCAAAAATTCAGCTACTTAGAACTTACTAAGGCCTACTCTAGCGAAAATTTCCCATATTGTTTATATATCGCTTCGAAACGCCAAAGTCTCGCGCTTACCTACAAAACAAAGGGGTTGACGGGGTCGTAAAGTCCATTTTCAAAACTTTTTTATTTGTCGGGATTTCAATGTTCGCCACTTTTTTTAAGAGAATAATAGCTGTGACGAGATAAGAGCTGGTCTAAGATGATCAGGCTAAAAAACAGCTGTGATTATCTGCAATTCTTTTTTTTTGTCTAAGCACTTAAGTGAATGTGTGGTGTGGCGCGACGGTCATGAAAAGGAATGAAAAAAAAATTGCAGAAAAAATTTTTATTTTGTGGAATTTTGAAAGTCCGGCTAAAAAAATGCCGGATGAAGAAAAATGAAGAAAAATATATATTGAATAAACCAAAATTTTGGACGATTAGTGAAACATTTTTTAAAGTTATACTGTTACATCTAGAGTATCATTTATGTTAAAAAGCTACACAGCTTATGGGTATTTTGCTGCTGATTCCCTATATAAATGGAAATATAAGACTGCCGTCTACCAAATTTACGTTAACGAAAAAAAAGAAAAATGTACTTGGAATTATTAATAAATTATTGAATTCAAAATGGGTTAAATAATTTTAAGCATATCATTTGCATTTTTTTTTTTTTTTTTTCTTAACTTTTTCCAAGTAACCTCGGTATTGTTTACAATAAAATACCCTCTAGCTCATTAGGTTCAAATTTAAAATTGGGGTAAGGATGTAGCAGCGACAAAAAAAAGGGACAATCACTGGTCAAACTAATTTGTCGCATCCTTTTATATGCTTCCTCATCTTACAGATTTTTATTTTCGCTTCTTTTTTTTGGGTGAGGTTGCTTTTGTTTTTCCCAAAACAGTTCCGCCAATTTTATTGACGTAGTTGGTTTTTGGATTTTTTTTTCTATCTTCTTCTCGTTGTTGTTGTTGTTTTCTTACTCATTTGCTTATTTTTACAAATTGTAAAATGAAAACAAATAATTTTGCAAGCAACTCTTATCGAAATGTTTATCTAAATTGCCTCAAATTTTTAAGTTCTTCGTGCACTTTGACAAATTTTTTCTATGACTATTTTCTTTTTGTTTTTATTTTTGTTTATATTTTTGTTTTTATTTTTTGTTTTTTTTTTTTTTTTTGGTAACATTATTTGAAGAAAAAGGTTAAAAATGTCAAAGGTTATCTATGCAAAGTAAAAGAAAAAAATCGTATTCTACTCTTTACAAATGAGGCTTTGAATTGATTTTTAGCGAAAAATTAAAGGACTATGTTGTATGCTGAGTTTTTAATTAGTTGTTGAATTTCAATTTCTTAGATTTAGTTTGATTTTGTTTTTTCCATTATTTGCGAAAATAATGTAGCCTTGGTTTCCAAGCTAAATTAGTTGATTGAGCAACGAGGGAGAACTTTGTTTTGTTCATAAGTAAATAAATACAAATTTATTTCTCAGAAATGAGGTGCAGTTTTTTTAAACTTTTTTTGAGCTTTCGTTCCAAATGCTTACTTAGATAATATTTCAATAAAAATATGTTGTTTATTATAAGTGATAAAGTTCGAAAAACTTCGAACTTCAATATATTTCAGTTCGGACGGTCAAAAACTTTTTTCAGATAGCCTTTGAATTTTTTGAAATTTTCAAAAGAATTGAGAAAAAAATCGCTTGACCTCCAAAAATAACTTTTTAACTGTCGACCTCGGAACATTCGCAAAAAGTTCATATACCACCGCTGACAAGAGCGTATTTTTTCCACATATACACACCAATATTGATTTTCATTGAAAACCCACGCACCAGTAAAGATGTTCGCACTTCAAAGACTCTAACGAAAAGCAACATTGAAAGATCAAAAAGTTTCCATTGTAATTTTACTGATAATGTAACTAATTAAGACACTTTGTCGCTTATTAACATAAATTATTGTAAAATGTACTTTACGTTATTTCTAACAAATGGAACACTTAAAAATAATATGCAGTATTTGTTGTACATCACCTTTCATCCCCAATGTTAACCTTCTTTTTTTTTTGACGCAGTAGAAAAGTTAATTGCTTTGCTACCCTTCTCACCTTTTGATGACACTCACAGGTAAACTGATTTTCTGTAACTTTCTACAAAGTTTCTACATCATACTCGCACATTCATACATAGATAACAACTTCGAAATTTATTCATTTAAATTACATTGAATTATTTTTGTATGGAAACTTCTGCAATTTGTCGATTTTGTTCAACTGACGCATTTGCTACTACTTCGAAGCTACATTTTTCCAAGCGGTATACTAAGGCATTGTGGAAGGATTTGTTAAGGCTGAAAGTTTCTGAACATCGTCTGAAAAATTTATACAAATTTAAGAAATCTTTGGGTATTCGACATTTATACAAATTTAAGAAATCTTTGGGTATTCAATACTGTGGATACTCTTTAGGTGAATTTTTATAACTTTTTTAAGCACTATCTATCACCATTTATTGACAGAAGATGCTTTATAGAAACTCCAAAAATATAGGCTAGTTAGCGTGGTAAATTCTGTCAGCATTATTTCACAAATAAAGTTCAATAATCCACATTTTCATACCAAAAATCAGTCATCAAAAATCAAAATAATGCAACCACAGAAAAGTTCTCAAATTACAACCAACGTTGCTCCAATTGTGTAGCGAATTATACTGTTCTGCTTATGCCGCATGTCATGCATATCAATATCAAAAAACTAAAATGTGCTCAATTTTGAATGTGCCTAATCTTTATCGTTTCTGAAAGAGTTAGATCAAGGGAATTTTCTGAATAATATGAAAATTTTCCTCACCGCAATGCTGCAACTTTGCTCTATAACATACTGAGTTAGATGAAAATGTGCCGGCATAGAGAAATGGTTACCGATGCTGGATAATTCTAGATGTATCACTATATGAAAGAAAATAAAACAGAAGTTCTTGCTTTCAATATAATATGCAAAACTTACGCTACACTTATGAACATGATGTTTCAGAATGAAGAACTTTTTCAAATGATGTTCTATAAAAGAGTGGAATATTTTTCGCATTTTTCCGATACGAAAATGTGGCCAGATAAAGTTTTATCGTTTGAAAAAAAAGTTACGACTAAAAAATTTTATGTAAAAGAAATTATATACTACATTGTTTTAGCAAATAAAATGAAAATCTTTCTTAAAATTAATGCACATATTTTTCGATATATAGAAGTGGCCCGACAAAGTCTTATCGTTTAAAATAAAAAAAAAAAAATTGGGAATAAAAAATTTTATGTAAAAAAAATTATATTCTACATACATTGTTTTGGCAAATTAAATTTAATTTTTTTTTAAAAGTAATGCAATTTTTTCTTTCAAAGTTTTTTATCATGTGATTTTTCGTTTTCGTGTTAACTTTTTATTATATTTCGTTTTCGTTTTTCAGTTTTCTAAAAAATTTTCCATAATTTTTTTTTTCCTTATTGTTCGCCATTTATAAGTTGATCAGTTTTTTTTTTTTTTTCAAATCCGTTTTCAAATTTTTTTTTACATTTTTTGTGACTAATCTACTTGGTTTTCTTGAGAAAATGCTGAAAAACTAAACTGGAAAATCACCTACAATTTTATGTGATTTTTGAAACTAAGCTCAAGTTTGATTAAAAAATTGAATGTGCTTTTTTATTTTTTTTTTTTTCAATGTGATTAAACTTTTAGCTATATCGCCGACACATCCAAACAAAATTTTAAGCCTTTCCTTCTCCAAAGCTTTTGCGTGAAAGCAACCTAACGGTTTTAAAGTGAACTACTAAAAACTTTATGTACAACTTTGTGCGTTAGTTTGTGTATACAATAATCCACAAAAAGCTTTAAAAGCACATTTAAAAAGCGCATGCCTTGCGCTGCTTTGAAGCTTTTCAAAACTTTTTTTAAGCCTAAAAAGTTTTCGTGATGCCTTGCAAAGTCTAATGAGAAAGTTTAAGAGACAGTTTACGACAGTTTACATTAACGTATGCATAAAAAGTTTGTTAACTGCTTAAAAAAGCGATATTGCGACCGGAGCTTTTTTTGCATTCAAATGCTTTCTTTTATAAAAAAATTCAGTTTTATAAAATTAAGCTGAACTTTAGTTCATTTTCAAACCAAATTATACCTTATGTTATACTTTTCTATGAAAATCTTATCCAACATACAAAGTATAACAGTGCTACTTGACAAGTTTCAGTTAAAAATATAGGGAAGTTTATTTTCTAAGGTTAAAAATAAACCTCCCGTAAGCAAATTTCGACACATAGATGTTAGCAACTTTTTAGTTAGTTTATAGCTTAATAAAATTTTACCATAATTGTATTTTTTAACAAAATGATTCACCATAATTATGGCGTAAATTTCCATTAATACGGCCAAAAATTTTGTAATGAAAATGAATCCTATGAATAAAAAATGTGATATTGAACTTAAGCAAAATTTGATTTAGTGAAAAAGTTTTGTATTGGTAGTAGAAAGCATGTCATGTAAAGCTTTAGTGTAAGCTTTACTATATCTAGAACTATAAAATTTTGTTAAGGATTTGCTTGCAGTGCTGTTATTTTCTCAGAAGAAAAACTTATCCAAGTTGTTGAATTGAGTTGAATTGAATTTGCTATTGAAATAAGTGAATAATTCAAAAAGATACAGCAAGAAATTAAAAAAAAAATCAATTAATACATTAGAAATTTTTTCTGTAGCTCACAATCTACCTAATTTTTCTCAATCTTTTATAGTGCTTTTTCGTCTTCTTTCTTATTGTGATTGCTATAGATTTTTCAATTATAACATCTTTCGGAGTTACTCACTTATCGCGAGCTTTTGGATCCTATTTAAAAACACTAACCGGTTTCATTTAATAAAATATATAAAGAAAAATTAAAAAATACGAAAAAATGGATAAAAGGCATCTCACCTTAACAACTGTAACTTTCTTATCTTATCAAGAGATTGTTTCCAAATTAGTCTTAAAATCTTTTCAAGCGCCCAAGCTTTTCACAAAAAGAAACATGAAATGTTCTAACTTCTTCAGGCAACGAAATGAATTTCCGATAACTGATTTCGCCAAAGAAAATAAAAGAACCAAAAGTTTCTAGAAAGTCTTTCATTTATTCTAAAATTCATATCTGCTAAAGACATATGGGGACTTCCACGAAAACGGAAGTTTTTGTCCCGTGCAACACCTTGGTTTTTTGCAATTATTTTGAAAACGAAAAATTGCTCAAATTTAACCTTAGCACCAATTATAAAGCTAATTAGGAGCTATAAGTTGAGCCTTTTGTCAAAGTAAAAATCCGTTTTTTTTTTACTTTAAATGTGTTCGACGGTCGAACGGGACCCATGGAAATGCCCATATGTAGAAAGATATTGGAAATATACTAACTATTCATTTAAAGTTAATTTTCTAAAATTCCTTAATTCAGACGGTATTCAATGCGAATAATGTTAGGTCACCTTTTTCTTATTTCAATTAAACTCATCGGTCGATATCTCAAAAACTTTTTTCTCAAAAAAATTTTTTTTAATGAAAACTTTATTCCAGCAAATTTCCAGAGTCCGAAGTAAAAAAATTAAAAAAAAAATTTGTTTCAGTTATAGACAAAAAAATTGAAAATGTTAACTTAAATAAATAAAAAAAAAAATTTTTTTTTTTTTAATTTAATTTAAAAAAAAAAAATCATCTCCGGCAAGATTTGCGCTTGAGTACTTTAGACGTACGGTTACGCCGTTTTTTTTTTTTGCCCTGCAATTGGAAATACTAATCTTGAAAATTACATGATTATTTCAAAATGACACCACTAACTATACCACACAATCAATTTTAATAACTTTTGACCTTTAACCTTGTGCGATTTGAATATATATTCATAAAACTTTTCAAAAGTGTCAGAAATATGTATGTTTTAGCTATACCGCATTACATACAAAGCATGAGAAAAAAAATTGACATGCTTAAACCTCCTAAATTTATTGAACGGGACATATGAACATTTTCTGAACCAAACTCATAACACTTAACAATACATTAAAATAACACTGACATAATAATATCTGCTCAAAAATGGACTTAAACTGGCTAATTTAACTTTTTCTCAAAATGAGCTGTTTAAAAATTTCATTTTTTTTGGTGGTTCAAGTTATTGCATTATGATACAGTAAATCTTTTTAGTAAAAATCGAATTATGTTTTTCACACAGACAATTAAGCGTTAAAATACATTATAGTTACATGTATTTCTCAACGTATTTGTGATAATCGATTTTAAAAACCACAAAGTCTACTTAAAACTATTCAATATTTCTAGCAGTTGCAACTGAAATTTATAAATCTTTTGATATTTTTAACAATTGCCAATTTGTAAACTTTTTCTTTAGTTCATTTACGGCAAATTTTTACTTCACGCATTTCCACACCAGCACTTCCATCAATAGTTACTGAAACCAAAATTAAGCAAATTATGCTTGACTATGTTAATAAACTTATGCTTTATTGGTTGCAAAGAAAATCCAGAAGACTCATATGTATATTTAGGACAAATTTTTCATGAAAAATAAATCAGCAATATATTCCAATATTCCAAAAATCCAAATAAATCTCACACAACTCACAATTATGGATAAACATATTAATATTTCAAAGATAATGGACCATAAAAGTACTGCATTCCAAATGCATTTTTGCAGCAAACTTTTTCTAGTAAAATATACGGGTCTTGCTGCTGCTATTGAAACAAATATATATCAAGAAGAAGAGTATTCGTATGGGATAAACGAAATAAAGAAAACTTAGTGAAAGTATTTTTCTGCAAATGAATGTGTTCTCTTTTGCAAGACGGTTATTTTACAAACATGTGCATTGATTATAATAAATTCCTTTCATATTTTTAGTATACCTTTTTCGATATATTTTTGACAAATTCGAAAAGGTCTTGCTATGAGCTACGCAGAAAAATAGTTTTAGTGTCGAATTTTTCGTTATTTTTGCAAATCTTTTTGACATTTAAATTCAAGTTAATTTATGGAAAACATGACGTATGAGTAATCATTGCTGCGTATAGAAAAAAGTCAAATACTTAAATTTCGTCTATCGAACTGTTGTTTTTCGAGAATTCACACAAACATCACAGGACAACTATTGTAAAGTCATCAAAAAAAAAAATTGTGATTTATATAGTCTTGCAATAGGATATTCCATAAGCTTTATTATCCGTTTAATCTCAAAATACATACTATCTGATTCCCTTAATTTTTTTGGTATGTTAATTATTGTCTTGGAGATGGTTAAAAAATGATAAATTTTGCATAGTACGTAAATTTTGAATGTAGCCTTAGTTTTTAAAATAGTTTTTCTATCAAAAATAATATCATCAGATATAAAGTTATTTCAAAAATCATAGCAATCAAATAACGAACAAAACAAATTTTTGAACTTTTTTTATGAAATAACCCATGTGACATTTTGCTAGTAAGGAAATGCATATGTGCACATAACTATGCAACGTTATCACCCAGACGGACTCAGAAAACCATTGCATACTAAAGTAGAGAGAAAAAATAGTAGTATTTATTGCAATTGGGAATCAATTGCAACCTAAACCGCAGTGATAGCATTTGTTAGGTTAGAAACAGATAAAGCAAATAGTATATGAATGCACAGAGGGCAATCCAGAGGCTCAACGTTTTGCAGGCTTAACGCCTACAATCTTTGAAAAATTCCAAATGCAGCAGTCGATGGCAACAACACAAATTTCAATTGAAATTTATTGCAACCAAAAGAGTTGCAAGAAACTGAGTTGAGTTGCAAGTGAAACATAAGCAACAAATGCAAAGGCAGCAATAATAAAGCAAATTACAAAAGAAAAAGAAAAAAAATTGAGGTCGAACGCAATACAAAACTACATTTGAACTGGTAAATTCGATTTTTGACCCTTCACAACTCGACAGCTGCTCGTATATCCTAGAAGACTTGTGTGCAGCCAGCTGATGAAGGATTTGAGATGAGTTGAGTTTTTTTTTTTTTTTTCTTTTGTGTTTTTCATTCTTTGAATAAAAAATTTTTGTTGTTATTGCGATTTTGATGGTTTTTTACAAGAATGGTCAATTTAATAGCAAAATTTATTTTCATAATTCTTTAGAAATATTAAACTTATTTTCCAATCATTTTAAAGCTAAGCAAATGTTAACAAACTGTACCACTTTTGGAATTTTAAAAATGAAAAAAGGAAAGGTTTTACGAGTTCATTTTGTTATGAAAAACTTTTTATTTAAACTTTTGCACAGTAAATCAATATTTTCGTGTAAAGTTTTTTTACTTAGTATTGGAAAAACAATTTCAAAACCAACCAAATGTTGACAACATTTTTTGTGTTATTGCCAAAGTATAGTGCATATCACAAGCAACATAAATTTCAATTTGCTGAAAACATAAACTTTGCCATCGATAAATTGTTGTTAAATCGTATAACCAATTTATTTTTTCGTCTATTTATCAAAAAAATGAAAGAAATGTAACATAAAAGTTATAGTAAATTTAAATTGAATTATGTATGTTGTGTGTCAGTTGACTGCTGTGAGAGAATGATACCATGAATCATTGATGATCATTTCATATCATCGAAAAACTTTGGTAAAATGATTGTGATCTATGCTGAGCAGTTTGCTTGCTAAATCGATTTCGAATCTGAAATAAACGCAACATGAAATCAGCCATTGAAACATTCAATTAATCTTGCCATATAATCAACAAAAATACTTCTTAGCCTAACTTAACCCATCAAACCTCAGTAAATTTATTTTTCTGTCAACAAAGTTTTTCCATAAAAAGTGCGATGCAAAATCCAAGGTTTTTTGAAATTTAATATTTTTATGTCCAAATTTATATTCAAATAAAATATTTAAGTAGAACCTACTGCTGCAAACAGCATTAAGCTACAAGATACAAATCCTTAAACATTTTCAATTTGTCAAGCAATTTAATTAATTTCGTTACAAAAAGAAAGAAAAAAAAAAAAACAAAAAAATAAAACTCGGTCATCGAAATTGTATATTAAATAATGAATTTTTATTACATTCGCTCCAATAGTCATTAAGCAAAAAAAAACAAAAAGTAAGTTGGCCGAAAGTAAGACGCTAATTGGATTAAAATTAAACTCCTACGGCAAAATGAAAAGAAGGCAAAAAAAATGTTGTATTTTTGTGTTGGCCATTCGCTCTCGCAAATCATTTAGAATTCTTTTTGCTATAAATTTGTTAAGTATATTTTATGTTCTGTTCCATTGCACTCGCGTCTCGTGATTTTCTTCATTGCCATTCCCAATGGGTTTTTTAATTTGCATATTTAATTGGGTATCAAAAATTGATATAATATAAAAAGAAATGAAAAAAAAATTGAAGTACGACGATTTTTATTCTATTTTTATGTTTTAAAATTTTTTTTTAATTATCTTCAGAGAGAATTTTAAATGAAAAACTTTTCTACTTCATTTACAATTCCTTTGTGAGTTGAATAATTACATTGTTTTTTTCTGCGAATTTTTTTTTTCGTTCCAATAGATTAATTAATTAGTGAATTTGTAAGGCGATTAAAACGCACTGAGTTTGTTAAGTTCAATATTTCGTTGAAATGGATTAGTTTACATAATAATAAGCAATTTTGTAACATTCAATTAAAGCTAAATATTTTTTGAAATTTTTTCCCAGGAACTGAAGATTATGTGAATATTTATTATTTGTTTTAATCCGGCATGAAGTCTTAAAGGAATTGAATGTTTAGTTGGGTACACATACTACTACATTTCCTAAGCTTGTAAGAAATTTTCTTTCTGAAAGAATCTTTCTAATATTCAATTAATTTCGGAAAAAAGCCCAAAAAAACAAACCCTAACGACTATTGTTCCATTCCAAAAAAAATTCTGAAAATTCAAGTGATATTTATCATAGGAACTGTTGAAAATGCAATGAATTGCTTTCCACTCGTCTCTATAGCTTTTAAAGAAAACCCGTGTTAATTAATGAATTACCAAGGTAATGGTGATTGTAATGCAAGTTAACCCTATGTTGTCCATTGCCGCACAAAAATATTCGAATTCTCTTCCATCCCTCAATATGGATGCCCTAGATATTGTAAGATTAGTGGCTCTTGACCATTTTTTACAGGCTGACACAACCCAATCTGAGATGGACTTATCACATATTTTATGTGTTGAAATAAGTAACCAAGTGGCTAAGTTTTCTAAAACAATCATATCAGCTTTATCTCCACCTTATATTTTTCGTGTATACAGGTCTCAAAATGAAATAAAATTTCCTCTTTTTGGCGTCTCTTCAAGAATTTCGTTGGAACTATTGAACTGAATTCTAGCAACATGCGTTAAATGGGAGATAAAAGTATATCATCTTCGATTAACTGACTCAAGCATATCATATTTTATTGTTACTAAAATGAGTGAAGTTCAAGAAAGATATGTGATCTAAAACTATCAGACAATGTCAGCTTTTATATCTGACCCGGACCACCCACACAGCTCATTCCAGTTGAGTTACTTTCAATTTGTATAACGCACTAAAGAGACAATTCATTCCTTAGTCACATCTATGCAATTTATATAAAAGTGCTAATATGGAAATGGTTTGTAACGCTTTGGCGCAAAATTTACTGAACCGATTTTAATAATTTTTTTTTTTTAACAACAAATTTTTGCTAAAGAAGGCTTTCGCATACTTTTTTTTTATTTTTAGTTTTTAACGCAAAATTTTTTTTTTTTTTCAGATATAAGACTTAACCAAACACAAACATTTATGTTCGCTCTTTTGTTCCTTATGTGTATGCTGCTTCTTGAATAATGTACTGACTTTGTTATTTTTTTTTCGTCCCATTTGTGTTTGGCTTCGAACTCAAAGCACAATTCTCTTCCATTTTTTTTTTTTGCCAGTCTTGAAAAGAGAATACAAAATGTGATGTTAAGAGTGTAATTTTACTATCAAAAATAAACGGGTCGTATGAAGCCATGGCTACCACTAGTAATCTACAAGCATTTTTCGATTTGCAGATATATTTAACATCACTAAATTCAATGCAATGGTTCACCGAGAATAACTCGTCTATCCTTTTGCTTATAAGTTTTTCAGTAGATAAATTTTTTTTACGTATATATGGGGGAATTCCTTTTTGGTCATTTACCAAAAACTTGTATTACGGTTATGATAACTAGTTTAAGGTATTTATTATATAATAGTTTTATATTCATTTTTTTTTTTTTTCAAATGATATAATTGTTCTGAGTTTTCAATAACAATTGTGCATCAACATACTACTCGCAGTAGATTAACATATATGTAAGTGTAACATAAACACTTCAATCGATTCGCTTAATGGGGTGTTAATGACACTTACTAAGGAGTGTAAATTGTTTCTTCATTATTTCGTGTGCGTGTGTGATTTGCAGAAGCTGCAATAACAACGATTATTATTTGCTACTAAAATTAGAGAAGGTAAGAAGGAATGTATTGCTTTTCCTATAAAGATCATTGTCAAAATTACTTTGGCTTTAAGAAAACAAAACTTTATATTAATCAGTCGACAAAAAAAATATAGAAATTTTAAAATAAATAACTTAAAAAAAATTTTCCAAAAAAAAAAAAAATAAAATTAAAATATGCTAAGCATCATTATCAACAGCACTTAGGATAATAGGATAATATTACTGCGCTTTTGGAAAAACGATATTTAGTATTTATAAATCTATGTGTTTTATTTAAAAAAAAAATATATTGTGTATAAGTTTTGTTTCAATTTTTGCTTTATTATATTTAAAAAGAATAAATGATATTATGCAGAAACTTAAAAGCTTTCTAAAGAATAATGCCCTCAATTCTTTTGAATGCAACAATTTAGGAAAATGTTCCCGTAATTGCATTTTTATTTTTATAATGAAAAACCTAATGCCAATTTATAAATAAATAAGAAAACATATAAGCGCAGAACTGAAATAAAACATTATTTATAGCATTGAGTGTTTAGTATATGCAGAGCTAACCATTTTCATCAGCAAAACATTTTTCCAAGTAAATTCTTCATTTGTATGATTTCGTCCCACGCTTGCATGCATTCATATATGGTGTTACATCATTTGCTATATTTTTTCTTAATAAAACACTGCTACAAATTCCCAAAACGCAATTTACTTTGCAATGACTGTCAATTTTCTAGAAGATTAATGTATGCGAGTGCAAGTGCGTATGTACACTTTTACACTATTGGTCAAAAATTTGAGAACTTTTTATCCAATGTATTCGCTAGAAGTTCCTAAACATTCACTCCAGTTGTGAGCTAAAAAAATTTAAGATCTTGAGGTGTAGTTCTTTATAATAAGGCTAGAGTAATAAATAAATATTTTATTGTCAAATGCAAAACAAAAACTTTTTTTTTTTTTTCAAAATTTTCTACATCATAAATTTTAATTCTTTGCTCAACTTCCTATGAGTGTTGAAAGCTTACATTTCTTGAGAAAACTTGCACTTGTTTTACACTTTTGACTGGCAGTGTATGTATGTGTACATATATGTGTACATTTGCATTACAACACATGCACACATACATATGTACTGTTAAATGCAGTATTTTCACTTTACTTGTGTGTCGAACTGCTGTGAGCTTTATGTTGGTATAATCTTTGCTTTATTTTCAAGCACTTCGATTTGTCTGCTTATCGTTTGGTTTTCTTTTGATTTATTTTTATGTTGAATTGTAGAATTTTTGAAAAAATCCTGAACTGCTGCTTATCTCTTGCCACAAATATAAGATCTCTGATAAGCGCAAAATCAATTAGGATTTAAATGTACTTTGGTTACCCAATTTGTTTCTGGTGCAGTTTTCAAGTTTTTTATGCAGGATAAATATTTTTCCATTCAATAATTGAAATTGATAAGATTTTCTATATTGAAGGTTACAAAAGATAAGTTTAATTATTTTTCTTTTGAATTTTTGATGAATTTTATATTCAAAAAGATTTTAAAATTTGATGATGCTGTAAAAAAAAATTGTTCAAAAGGCAGGATATCAAAGAAACTGATACGTAGCCTTATAACAGCATTCACAGATTTTGATCCTTATCCTCTATTCTAACAAAGATGGTGCATAAGACTTACATACTATTTGATTCCAAGCATATGTTTGATTGCATTTAACAAAAATCAAGCAAGGAAACTACAGCAGTTATATAAATAGGGTAATTAGAGCAGGCCATTACGTGACATGACCGATAAGTAAACAAAACAAGGACATTTAAAGTACGCACTTGTGCAAATTCTATTTAACAGAAACTCTACTTGTCATTCCAGTGAAATAGTAAAGCAATGCTGTAAAATTTATTTAATACTCAAGTAAAATAGAATTTGCTTCAAATTGTGGTATAATATATCAGCAAAATGATACCAACCATACCAATATTGAGAACAACCACACGAACTGCAATAACAACAATGTAAAATATTTTGGTAAAGAGCACATCAAATTGCTAAGTTCACTGACAGAAATGACAACAACAACAATAAAGTAAATATGTTCTAGAACTATCGCATACACAAATAGTGCAACTATTTCAGAAGAAGCATTGCAGTTAAATGGCATCACTTTAAATGGTTACACCACACATATAAAAAGGGAGTACTGAAGTAAGTCATGATATTGTAGAATGCCCTGTAAATTGGTTATTAAATGGTAAACCAGACAAATCTAAAGGCTTAAAATATATATGTTATGTGTGCGTTCATGTTCAATCTACATTGAAAAAAAAACTGCATTTGAAAAAGAGGAACTTAAAGGTTTATAGAAAAAAAGACATGTGACAAGGTATATGAAAAGAAAAAGGTAGAGACAGATAAGCTGAACTGCCATAATTACTGACCTAGATGATTCTGGATTACAATATAATTTACTTTAAAGTAAATAAAATCCAAATAAACGTTAATTTGTGATTCAAAAAAATAGAAAACCAAAATAACGATTATATGTGATCGAAAAAAAATAGAAATCTAAGATAATGATTTCTTTTGATCGGAAAAAAATAGAAATCCATAAAAACGATTATTTTTGATCGAAAAAAATAAAAAACCCAAAATAAATATTTTTTTTTTTGATCGAAAAGAATAGTAATCCCTAATAACGATTATTTTTGATCGAAAAAAATAGAGATCCAAAATAACGATTATTTGTGATCCAAAAAAATTTAAATCTAAGGTAATGATTTTTTTTGATCGAAAAAAATAGAAATCCAAAATAACGATTATTTTTGATCGAAAAAAATAAAAACCCAAAATAAATATTATTTTTGATCGAAAAGAATAGTTATCCAAAAATAACCATTATTTTTGATCCAAAAGAATAGAAATCAAAAATAACGATTATATATGTATGTATGTATGATCGAAAAAGATAGAATTCTAATAAAAAGATTACTTTTGATTGAAAAGAATATAAATTCAAAATAACGATTACTTCTTATCGAAAAAAAATATAAATCCATTTATAACGATTACGCGATGATTTCTATCATAAAATTCATATTACGATTACGGTCCCTGTTTTGAATCTCTTGACAAGTTTCCGGAATAGGGTTATTATGAAAATGTTCTGGAACTTGTTTGAGCAATTGAAAAAAATGCTCATTCACATCTTCTTAGTAGTTTCTAACAATTTTTTCTAAATTTTCTTTTTTATGTAGACATAATTTAGCTATTATGAACATTTTACTTTTAAGTAAACGTTTAAAGTATATTATAGTTCAGAAAAACAATAGGACTATTTCTGAATGTCGGATGTGCAAGCTTTAACACTGACATCAACCCAGATTGTGATATTGTGTATTTTGTCAGAGGAGGACCCGTTTTCTTCCAAATTAGAAGCAATCAATCATATGTGTCTAAGAAACTTCCAGCAAAAGTATTCCTAACACACACGATAGTATTCTTCGTATAGTGTGACTTCTTAAGCAATTAATTTGATGAGTAAATTGCCAGTCAGCTTCTATGAGCTCAAGAATGTTTCTGCCAACCTGAAACTGAGGATTCGGACTATGAGCTTGAAGAATTGTACCAGCTTATAGCTGAGGCTTATAAATTATGCCAGGCTACACACCTATAGTGCGCAAAGGCAGACAAGCGGTTCCAAGCAATGCAATGCACGAAGCAAAGAAGAGTTAGGACTCTGAGAGTAAAAATTTTGTGCCGTCAAGGGCATCCATCGTAATAAGGTAAATCAGCGAGATGGCTAAGGTTGGTCAAAAAATGTCATTGATCGGCAGGGATAAACAAAAGTTCTTCCCAAGTGAGATAAAATCGAGACTAATCTGTGAGAAATGACAACCAAAGTAACCATGTTTTGAAAGCTCATTAAATGATTATTTAATTTTTAAAAAAATAAAAAAAAGTCAAAAAAAAAAACTATAACGATATAATGGTATAACTTATGCCGAAATGATTTCCGGTAAATCAACAACCAAAAAAATTATCCAAATTGGAAAGCTTAATCTAACTCCATACATTTTGTTAAAGAATACACCCCCATACATTTACATTTACGCATAGCTAGCAATTATTTACTTAAGTGTATTTGTGCAGCACCGGAAGTCTCCATGCTTGCATCATGTCGACAAATAGAAATGTCAAGCATAATGACGTAGAAATGCGATGAGGCATGATACCACGAAATCTTTTGTATGCTAAAGTAGACGACATCCGGAAAATAATATTGAAAATAATCATTTGAGGATATAAATTCACCGATATCAATACCAGAATACAAAGGCTGTTGTTACTGTGAACCATTGAAGCAGTAAATTTCTAATCGAATTCTCACTAATCAATGCTGCTGCATTCAGTCATTGTGCTAAAAATGTTGCAGTTGTAAAACAACAGATATTTACTTGTCTTCTGTTGGAAAATACGAAACATAGAAAGTTTCATACAATGAATTAAATCAAATTTTTAGTTGCAAAAGTTCACATTTCGTTTCTGTCAAATAATGCTTGATTATATTTAACTATTTATTACATATATGATGGCATATGCAAATTTTAAGATTACCATATATTTCTGTGTTTAGAACAACATCCGCAAAATGCGTACTTCACTTTTTGCAGCCATTTCCTCAATCAATTACATTTGATTATTTATTACCTGGCAAGCGTACTGTAATTACAAATTTATGAATGACTCCGTACATATGTATATTTTTATTGATACAGGGTGAAATCTGAAACATCTTGCTTATAGTTTATGCATTTTAGAATGAGTTTGGGTTAGCACAGAAGATGACAGTAGTTTTCAAGCTTAAGAGGCTATACCAGTGTAACCCATGAAAAATTAGGCAATTTTCGCAAATTTTTTTAAAAGAAAGTACTCGAAAGAATGTTTTGAAATTTTTTGGACATATTTAGATATATTTTCAACTATATTTTAAGATTTTTTTTTTATAAAAATATTGAAAAATAACGGAGTTATGTGTCGTCTACGGAGGTGCTAAAAAAAAAGTTCCCCAACTGCTGACATGATTCCGGCCAAATGAGTAGTTGAAACAAAAAAATTCAAAAAGGTCATTAAAGTTGAAGATATTTTCTATAAAATGACCCACGATTTTTGAAAAATATCAAAAATTAACAAAATGGCGTAGTTCTGAAAAAAATGTCGTTTTTTGGGGTAAAAAAAATGGTCATATTTTTAATGCCAAATTGACAATTTCAACGACTCAAAAAGATCGTTGGTCATTGTATAGTAAATATATTCAAAAATACTCAGTTTCAATTTAAAGTCGATCGGTCAATTTCTCTTTGAGTTATGATGTCAGCAATTTTGAAAAATGTCGTTTCGAGAAAAACGCGTTTAAAGTTTCAACTGTCGAGGCTTATATATGCAAGCATTCGCTCTTTAGAACGCTGCCATTCAAAAACTATTCAAGTCACGATCTTGACCCTTTCACAGCATATTTTTAAAAGTATAAACTATCAAATAAGCCAAAAAAATCGATTTTTTGAAAGTGTCATACTGGTATAGCTCCTTAAGGTTTCTATTGATGTTCTTATAAGGTTCGAGGTTATTTAAGTCTCTTTTAAGTGATGTCTTCAAGAAATTTGATATAGGTCCTATTCAAAGCCTTTTATTCACTAGTACTGGAAATTTGCAAGGCAAATGAAAATAACCTTTTTCCAGAAATTTTGCGGAGAATCCTAAGTCTTGCGGCTTTATCGCCTACGGAATAGTGTCCCGATACCAATTATGATTCTAAGGAGAATTTTTCACAATTTTAAGTCTTCAAAAAGTTTTAGTTTTTCTACTGTAATAAACTGAAGAAGATTTAACAGCAGTCCTTTAAGTTTTGTAATCTTGGTATGAGTTTTTTGTCAAACATCACAAAGGACGTGCTTGTCACACTATTGATAAAAACAATCACAGACTAAGACTATTTGATGTATGTAAAATCTAATGGAATTCATTTATTATAAGCAGCAAAAATAACACCCTGTATATATATTTGATATTATATTTCAAATAACATTTTGACTTACAGCAATTTGCTACAATGTATTTCTTTTGTTGTTGTTGCCTTGACTCTCAACATTTTGACAATGTAAATTTAATTTATTTTACTATAATTCAATTTGTATTGATTTGTGGTATTACAGCCTGAAATTAAGGTTATGCCTATATGGATTTCGATAAATGACATTTAGTGCAATTTGTAATGACATTAATTTTCTAATATTTTTTGTTGTATTTTTGAGGATTACTAATTAAATAGAGATTGAGTACTATCTAATGTGCTGAGCTAATGTAAGTTCTTAATGGTAATGCTCGAACAGTAGAATAAAAAATAACATAATAAAATTTTTTGTATAAAGGATCTAATCCATAGAAAGAGGCTTCAAAATGAAATATGAAAATGGAACGTAAAATTTCTGAGAGATTTCAGAAAAATACACAATTATAAAATTTCGTGTTTAATATCCTTAAAAGAAATCAATTGAATATTACTTAATCGAATTTAAGTGTCATTCCATCAAATAATATTCATTTAATTAATAATAACTCAAGGCGATGAGATTTGGTCAAATCTTTAGCTCTGGAACCTGAATATGCTTTTCCGAATGTTCTCGATGCGCTGAGTTCGAATCCAAGATCAGAATTTCTCTGGTGATTCTGGATATCGAAATATTCTGACCTATAAGTGGGAAAAGCACTGTTTTTCGAGATATTTGAGGCTACGTTACCTTGAGAGGCAATTTTTTTTTTGTAAGATCATTAACAAGGTTCAACAGAACAACTTTTTCTCTATAAAATTCATTTTAAATTTAATTGATATCATTTTTATTTCTCCAAAATGTCGTAAATTGAAGTTTATTACAAATTTTCCTTACTAAAACTTATGAAGATTTGTATGGAGACCTGCACAATAAATTTCTAAGGACGTTATGTCGGAGAGAAAAAAGATATCGATATAGTCCAAAATGTCTTTTAAAGCGAAAGAGTAGTTCTTATGGATCCCATTAATGGTTTCGCTAGAATATGTTACCCTTCGATGTAACTTTGCCTCAAAAATGTAAAAAAAATCCATGATTTTCGCATTTTTAGGTCGTTCTGGTTCCTACAAAAGCAAACTTCAAGTAATAAAACTATTTTTCCTTCTATTAGTTGTGTGAAATAAATCAAAATTTGAATACTAGAATCCAGAAAAAAAAGTCATGGTTGCATTGTGTAATCAGTGGACTAAAAACAAATAGAATTTCTAAAAATCAATCGATAAAAACTTTATTTCTAATACACTGATGACTTCTTGAGAACTCTTGCTTTGTAAGTAAAATCGCCTATAGAATTAAAATGGAGAAAAATAATAGTACATGGGGCATTTTATGTCAAAATCGTTTCCTCTAATGTCCGAAAATTGAAATAAACTTGGAAATTCTGATTATGAAACTCATTTTTTAGTTTATAGTTTTTAGTTTGTACTGAGCTATGGTGATTTTGAAAAAATAAATCGCTTTTTTTTATACAACCAGACATTTTTTCATTTAGTTTGAATATTTTTCTCAATTAGTACACATATAAAAAAAAAATTCTCGTATCGAGGATCAGAATAACGATAAAAATTAATAAAACTAGAAGTAGATCTGTCAAGAGTGCTAAGAAAAAACTGAGCTGATACTTTTACGAGATGCATTATAGAAATAATTAAAATCTCTTGTTGATTTCAGAAGTCGCACACTTTATTATTTAACCAAAATGTCCTTAAATAATCCCGTAGCGTACTTTTCTTTTTTGTAGCTGAGCAGTTAATGCCTTAATTTCTTTTATCTTTTGAAATGTCTTATTTCAATTAATTAATTTTGAGATTAACATGCAAACATATTATATACATACATATCTCTTTTATGTATATTACAACGTTCGAGATAATCAACAGTTTGAATAACATTTGCAATTAAAAGAAAACATATAATCACAAGCACACAAAATCATTAGCAACAAGGATTTAAATGTCATCTACAGAGGTGACATATTGATCTCTTTGTACGCGTGTATATGAGTTTACACACACATTAACTTTTTATTGACATAAAGCTTCATTCACAATACTAAGAAGAGTAACTTTCATTTACGCACAAACACTTTACATTCAATAATCCTATTTAACATACTCAAATGTTTATTTTTTTTTTTTTCTTCCTTGCTGCTTTTGATACATCGTGTTTTTTGCTATCTCATGTCAGAAACGGAAATTGCGCGTAAGTGCGTAATGTAACAACGTGTGTTTATTTATTTATTTAATTTAGCGATATGTGTTTTGTATGATGTGGCAGCGCAAAACGTGTATGAATTATTATATGTGCACTTTTTTTTATTGAGTGATCCATGTCATTGTCTGTATTATGCTTTTGGAATGAAATTTTAATGCCTTTTAATTCACATTAAATGCGCATATAAACAAAACTTTTATTTAAAGCCTTTAATTCAATTGCTTACACATAATGATGCATCAGACGAACTGACAGAAAAAAAAAAACCAAATAGCACGTCGTTACGAAAAACACACGTACAACACGTGAGCGTTTAAGCCGTTTTTGACATTTTACTTAATGTTATTTATTACATAATAATTAAGTGCTTTTTAAACAAACAAGAATATAATTTTATGGCAGATGCATCATTTTAAGGAGATAATAACTCAAATTTAATGGCAAGAAAAAATTTTCAAAAATTGTACTTAAGTTCTTTTATGATAAAATTGATGCAAATTATAATTTCAAAAAATAATCCAAAAAGATTAGGCAACACAGAAGAAATATCCCAAAAGTTACAATAGTTTTAAGCCTTTAGAAGAAACTCTTTCTACGCACTGACTGATTGTTGTTCAATGCCTATATATCACCTTGATCAAAAAGTTTCAGAAACGTTCACTATGTGGCACTGTCAGTTACCCGATTTGAGTTTTTTTTTTTTGAAAATTTAATTTGTTCTTAGTCGACTGAATATTATTAATTAATTGAAAAATATTTAATCGAATTTAAAGTCATTCACAGAAATCGATATTCATGTGAAATTTCACAAATCGGCTAATGCTTTCTAAACAAACATGACATAGATAACAAATGGAACAATCTAACCTGGTTATTGGTGACATATGTTTCGGCTATTACCACATATATAAATTAGGGTGATTCAAATTTTTTTTTTGTTTTTTTAAGGTGCTGTTGTAAGTTTATGATATCAATAAAAAGTTCTCGAAAATTTAGCTCTGTACCTCAATTTTATAAGATGGCGCCGAAGCCAGTTAGTTTTACATGTCAATTGTATGGAAAAACTATTTTTTACAAAAAAGGTATCTAAATGAATAGGTGATTAGTGTTGTTGAGCTGAAAAGGGTCGTTTTTCGACGTAATTTTTTACGCTGAATCCGAATCTGGCCTCAGAATTGACCCATCATGTCGGAATCCTGAAATATTTGAGGTTAACTACCTGAAACATGATGTTTTTTGTCTACTTTCCAGGTCATGTATAGGATTCAAAGAAAGTTGATCAGCTTATTTTTAACAAAAGCATTCTGTAGTACTGTTTTTGGCCTTTAAAATAGATAAGCTTTCAAGTGGTGATGTGTAATGTTTCCTTACAACGTTACAACCATTTCAAGGTGACATGAATTTAAAACCCGTTGGTTAATATTGTTGGGTTGCAACCCTTTGTAGGGTCTTGAAGTAAGTGAGCGATATATACATAGCCTCATCAGACCAGTTTTGATTAATTTGTAATGAGATTCGAACCCCGAACATTCCAGGAACTATGCGCGGACAGCCGCTGGAGCGCCATCTGTCATATATTTTGTCATTTCTTGTTTGCTGCATAGCTTTGTTGAACTGTTTTTTTAAAGACTATGATGTACCTTTTTTTCGATTTTCGTGGCTTCCGCATCGTAGTCGGGTAGGTAAAAGGCATCATGCTGATCGCTCTAAGCAAAATATTAATTAAGGGGGGATACTTCAATTTAAGGTCTGAAAAATCGATTTTTTCTTATTTCTTAAATCAATTCCTAAGGCATTCAATAACAGGTAAACAAAGTTACTGAGACCAAATCAAATCTTTCGACCGGCTCTGCAGCGCGTGTTCTTCATGTTTAATTTTAGTGTTTTTTGGAATTGGCGGGGTACTTGCAAGCACATCAAATATATATTGATATCATTCAAAGTTTTTTTATTTAATATTATACGTTCTTCTATTTGAATTTAAAATATTGTAGAGGAAGTATTCCTAATCGCCTTATGTTGTGATTTTTGTTTGTAAAAAGCACTTTGTTTCCAAATCTTCATAATGTTAAATTTTTAATTTTTTTTTTTTTTTGTTTTTCTCAGTTCATCGAGAAGAAAAGATTTTAACATCTTAGTTTTTCTTATGTTTCAGACAAGGCCTACTACGAATTTACTTATTGGTCTTCTAATAATAATTTTTTGTATGCTGTACAAATATTTTATTAAGTTTAAATATATAAAAGAGTCCCATAAAGTTCGTTAAGCTGAGTTGTTTGTTTTTTTTTTTTTTCCTCTACCAAAAACGTTTCGCAAAAACAGCATCTTTCAGTACATAGCTTTCAATATCTTAGTAAAGAAATTCGCACTTTAATTTGTCTTTTAAACATCCAACTGAACTATAGTTCACGTAATGATATACGATTACAGGACATAAGGTCAGTAGTACCTATACAATTACATAAGTCTTCATTATTATCAACATCGAAGTGTTAAAAATGAAAAATGTTCAATTTTTGGCTTTAACGCTCTTGCTGCGGAAGCAATAAAACACAATAAAACATTTTACTTAATCGTACTTCTTTTTCTTTATATCCTTTTTGCTTTTTTTGTGCAATTTTTCATGTCCAAAGTTTTTCTCATTTAATGCTTTTTCCCTCTTTATTTGACCTTAAGTTATGTCGTTCGTTGGTGTAACCAAAATCACTTAATTTTTGCCCAAGTGTCAATTATTGCTTGGTCAAACAAAACGAGCAGTAATTCTACTATATATGTGTGTGTGTATGTTTTAATAGATATGTGAATGTATACGACAGCATTGTTAAAGATACAACGACTTACTCACACA